>OX465184.1:5360598-7860598 GCA_949987655.1 Polymixis flavicincta
GTCCTATCTGCTCAGCTCAGCTGCTCAGCCCCGAAATTATTTTCTACCACAGAGTACTTTTTTATATATTTTCTACTCTTTCTTGTCAAATCCCACTTTTTACTCAAATCCCTTCAAACTCTTGATTTTCTTTTCTCCAGCCATATAATCTCCCTGCCGGTCTAGCCGACCAAGACTTATCAAACCTCCTTGATGAAACCGAGAGTGCGTATAAGAATCTTTTAATAATAATTTAGAATTCCGTTATTTATTTAGTAGACAACGTAATTAGGTATACAAAACCTGACTTATGGATTGGATAAAGTGTGGCCCAGCATGGACAAAGACTTAATTATATTTAAAATATAACGGATAATATTTGAATTTCCATTGTAGCTTTAATTTCTCCGCACATCGCTGCAGGAAAATATCAATATACATATATGAGTATCTTTGTTTGTAATATTTTTATTTCCGTCCATGAGTTACTAATGTTGCAATTCTTTGAAATAAAATGGTAAAAACTAAATACTCATTCTTCGAAAAATCATGTATTTATTTGTAATTTAGTTAATAGAGTTAGAAAAATAAATATTTTATGCGTATTTAGTGATAAACTTATAACGGAAGTGAAATTTAAAAATACGCATTTGATTTATTTCTTCAATTAAAAATCAATAGAATAATTGGTTCTTCAAAGTAATGGAATCACAATCTTCTTTAGTTAAGACAGGTATATACGAAACAATAACTGTATGTTTTAAAAATAATGCTTATTCGATAAAGTGATTGGTTCAACATACAAATGATATCACGCCTGTAATCCCTAAAGGGTTAGGCAGAGGTAAAACAGGTAAACCTATGTACACCCATTCGCCATTTATGTTTATGCCCCATGTTAACAGATATTTAGTGCAGGACACCTTATTGTATTATTAAAGTAAGGTAATTAATTTAAAATATGTTTGTGACATTTACAACATTTACCTACTTTCTGATATTTTACCAGACACACGAACAGCTATACCTAATAATTATACATTTGACACCTTATGTTTCCCCCCCGAGTGGGTTCCCGCATTGTCGTTGCGGGGGGCTCAGTAACCGTGGATTCCAGCCACGGTGAAGCCAAGAGGAACCCAAAGGTGGGGCCGCTCGTCAGGGCTTTTGCCTCAAAGCCGACGACGTAGCGGCCAAAAAGTAGGTTGCGGTGAGGTGCACCGCAACTGAGGTGGGCCGCGATGTCGAATGGGAGGCATCGCGGCTGAGGGCTACGGGCTGCGGTAGAGGAGGAGTGCCGGTGCTTCTGAGCAGCGCTCTTCCCTTCCGTGGCCTGGACGGGGCCGCCACCGTTTGATGGCGGACGCGGTGGGGCCGCAGGGGGAAGAGGAGTGTCGGTATAGCGTCAGCCGCTCTCCCTATCCCCTGCGGCCGAAAAGTGGTAGACGGGACGGCGCGTTGTGTTCCACACGCGCGCCGTCAAAGATGTCAGCAACCACTGGTGGGGTCCGCAAGGGCCGATGCCTGCCAGGGGTGCGGGTTTGTTCGAAAGAGATACCACAGCCCCTGGCATACGGGCTATTGAGGGAACACGGGTGGGTTTTAGTCAGTAAAAGTCTGACACGCCCTCCTGCTCTACTCAGTAGGAGAAGTCATTTGAAGATTTCCAACCCAAAAAAAAAAACACCTTATGTTTACAACACAATATATCAGGGCCTCAAGTCTGCTATTACAATAGTGTCAGAATGGTCTATCATTGATTTCATAATTGTTGATTTTGACAAGTTTGGTAATCTACTAATATAATGGCGTCATTATGACTTTCCAGTGGTCAGCCACTGACACTCCATTGAAAGAAATGGCATTTATTGGTTATCTCGTACATAATGACAAATGAATGACTGACTTAGAGGGTAATCTGCAAAAAATTGTCAGTTCCTAAAATAATATGTAAAAAATATACATATAAACGAAATCTGGCATGAATAAATGTTAAAATTAGTAGTATTTTTTCTACTAACGGGTTTTATAATAATGGCAATACGATAATGCCATTATAACACATTAACATAATTCTATTACGAGACCACTTACCGACCACTGATCGACCATTATGAATTTAGCAGATCACGAACTTTTAGCAAAATGACGATGGGATCGTGTTCGAATGACATACATAACATACTCAGCCTATAAACGTTCCCACTGCTGGGACACAGGCCTCCTCTCCATGAGAGGGAATGGGCCGTAATCTACCACGCGGGTTGGCAGATGTCACATGTCTTCGAATTTTTGGTTCTAGGACATGCCGGTTTCCTCACGATGTTTTCCTTCACCGTTTGAGGAATGACGAATTTATGAAAATAGCAGACTTAGGCCCCAGTTCAGGATAGCAGTGGTGGCCCAGTGGGAAAAGCCCCGACTTACGTAGGTCCTGAGTTCGAACCTAGGCAGTCACATTACTTTGCGTATTTAATTCCATCGCCATTCAATGAATGAATGTAAAGGGGCCATTATAGTTATAAGATCATACACTGTCACAGTTGTAACCTATATTCTGGCAAATAAATGAATTTGAATTTTAAGGAAAATTCTTTATCTGTCCTAGAGCCAAAGAATTCGAAGACGAGCGGTGGATGATGATGTCGGTGCAATAAATACGATGCGTCTAAATGACTAGATGAATGAACGTGCTCAAACCAAAAGGAGTACATACGTAGGGTAAGGGTCGTTGTAGGAGACGTTTTGTAGTTTATTTTTACCCCCATTGGAAAAGCAGTGAGTTTATGTATGTTTGTATACATTACTTATAATGGATATGATAGGTACGTGTGTTACGGGATTTATGTCAACTGTCATGGCAAAGTTCAGACATGACATGTATTTTATGAATGACGTGACAATTTAATCGTGTCACTCGTGTATAGCATCTTGTGACTCGCATCTTGAATGTTTACTTGTGGTTCCTTGTGGTGTTTTACGACGACCTTTAGCTTTGTTTCTGGATATATGATGTTTCTGCTCTCTTAACCGACCCCAGCTTGTATGGACTCTCATCTCATCTTCTCATTTCGATTTACGTTGACTACGTGCACTTTGGATAACTGATTTTGCCGTATTTCTAATGGAGAACCGATGCTGCACTTACTGTGATATTTCAACGTTTCGCTTAAGGAACCATTTAGATAAGGAGGTAAGAGCGTGGTGATTCGGCAAACAGGGTATCCTAGTATGGACGCCAGTCTCGCACAAAGGATCATATTGTTTGAATTTTTGTGAAAACGCAATCATTCTCTTCTTTGAACTCACAACTTCGTGCATGAGAAGTGGGTGAGGCCTTAACCACTGGACCATCACGAAAATGTACAAGCTTACTGTATTTAAACATGAAAATGTCATACCAAAATGTTTACCTAAAATGTCTTATATTTCATCACCACCGTGGTTTGGAGTTATCAACTATAAACTGGACGATTCAATACAAATATTCCTTCATGATGAATTTTGTTTTATTTATGTCCTTGCTAGGCCAAGCTTGTATGGGAGTGTTATCCTACTCCTTTAGGGTATCCAAAACGATATAAAATTATTTTTAGTAAAACAATCATAATGCAACCTTCCTTGAATAGACTGCTTGCTGCATAGACAATTAAAAGAATAAGTAGACATCAAAATATTTTTATTTCATATAAACCTGCATGGGCACTTATGAAACTTCAGAAGCTAGGTGCATCCGGTGCATCAGTTTGACACGTTTGACTGAAATGTCATAACAATAATATTTTTATGTAATAAGATGGAAAATTCTAATGTAGGTAGTAAGCGTAAGTACAGTATCAGTAATAAACAGATAGGTACCATAACACATACCTCGAAAATAAAAATATCTTTAGGGGAGAGCAAAAGGGGTTTTGACAAAACATGTCAACCAGTATGGCCATTTATGACTTTTTATATACCGTTAAGACGAATATGGACAGAAGAATCTCGATATGTGCTATACACTGCGACATGACACAAGCTTTTGACTACGTTGACCATAGCATCTTGCTAGAGAAATTAGAAGCTTACGGCATAAGGGGAAACATAAAAAATCTTATTCAGTCATACCTTACTAATAGAAAATGAAAGACAAAGAAAGAGAAAAAGTATGTATCAAGCGAACGCACACATAATGTACGGTGTTCCTCAAGGCAGCGTACTCGGATCTTTATTATTCATAATACACATCAATGATCTGCCTAGTGCTATTGACCACCCCATGACTCTCTTTGCCGACGAAAGCACCCTATAACTATAGCATGTAAAAATAAAGACATAATAATATGAAAATGACATAAATGAATCTTTGACATCAATAATATCACGGTTAAACAGGAACAACCTAAAAATAAATCTAGTTATGACAACGATTAAGGCAACGGACCCAGGCTGTATGTGACCTTAACGCAATGTTACAAGGACACTTTGTGGCGTGACTTAATAAAGTCACGCCACAAAATTTCCAGGAATATTTTTTTTTCTAAAATTTATAATAAAATACCAGAGTCATATAAAGGATTGCCGGTAATTTTTGTTTTTAAAGATGCGAGATTTATTAACAGACAAGTGTTATTAAAGTTTATATGACTTTTTAAATGACACTATTTGATTTTCTTTATTTTCTTTATTTTTAATATTACATTTTCCTTAATTTTTGTGAAATTTTATCATTGACAGATATATATTATTATTTTTACTGACATATTATTGTGTACTGACCATTGTGTACTTGGATTGAAGTGCTTAAACTAATTTGGTTTTTATTTTATTTTGTTTTTATAAATTTGTACGCCATATGGGTGAAACATGTACGCACGAAATATTCATATTGTGACATCCTGCATGCTTAATTTGCATGTATACACATGTTTTGACAAATAAAATGATCTTTATCTTTAAAACCTCATTCGGTTCAAATTATCTGGACAACCAAAAAAAAGTGGAACGAGGTTTGATTTAATCCATATTCTACCCAGAAAAAACGAGGTAGAACCACCATACATCACGACCTAACATGACGTACCATTGAAATAATTTTGGAAAGAGAAAAATCTTAACCAGCAACTAACCCTAAACCATTTTTTTAAGTCAGTTAGAATACATACCTAATGAAGAAGCAACCACTTTTCATACTTTCAGACACATCAAACAAACTTTCGTGCAGAATAAGCTATACGCCCACTCAAAGTTTTAAAGTCGCTCAGAATAAAAATGTTGTTGTGGAAAATGGACGCGGTCATGCTGAAATATATGTTACTAGATTTTAGACCGCGGCTTAACCTGTGTTGTCTCCCAAAACGTATCATATGTCCATACATCCAAATTCGTTTAACTATTTAGACGTGAAAGGTATCAGACAGGGTTTACTTTCGCATTTATATGGTTTTCGTTTATTTATTTTCATACTTACTATACAACGTGTTGTTTTGCATCCTCGTCAAATTCAAGGAGGTAACTATGCTAATGATTCTCGACACCAATCAATAATAAAATAAGTAGTTTTTTTTTCCATATTTTCGGAAATCGGTGTTTGGCATTTTTTTTTTTTCGGTCACGCATGTTAAAACGCGGCCCGTGTGATACCGCACTGTAACACACAGCGATATAGTCGTGCGACACTGCTTACTGCATACGGAACGGCGCGATGTTGTTCTTTGAAAGAGGTGTTTTCTGAAATACTGTTAAACTTAAATAGCTAAAAAAACAAGTATGTATTCATTAGTGAGCAAGTATCGTAATTTTATTTGTTTATTTATGTCTTTCTCCTCCTCCATTTTCAAATATTTTTACATAAAATTGTGGTCCACTGGTATCAATAGCAGGATCCAAGCTACCGGTGGTTAGGGCTCCAGAGACAGGACCATCCTTAAAATGCGAGCCGTATCAAGGAGTACTGCCTTCATTAATTTTAGGATTGTCACGGAAATCATGACACTTTGCTTATTTTACATATTGTAAATGAGAGAACGTTGTAAGCCTTACAGACTGTAGATTTGTAGACGATTTTCAATTCTGTATTTTCATTCCTGTAAGTGCCTGGTACTTATTGACAGGCCTGCACTGTCCTCCCATTCTTATTATCACTGTAATTTGAAAAAAAAAAACATTGGTCAAGCCAATTATTTTTAAAAGAGTATCCGTGGAGTTTCTTGCCGGCTCTTCTCCATAGGAAGCGACAGTTTGGAACCGTGTACCGTGAGCTTCTGACGTTTCATGAGTGCCCATGCAGGTTTATATGTTTTTTTTTTATTCAAGCCCAACCACCTAACGAGAGCCTCAAGAGTTGTTTTTACGAGGGTTTCGGCCATCAGCTCATTGGCTGATACGACAATCGGCACATTATAACCAAGCTCACATTCCATATGTCAACAGCCTCGTGTGCTAAGTCGAGATATTTAATTTGTTTCATTTTCTCAATTCTCGTGAGGCTTCCGTCATATGGAATGGTAACAATCGATTATTTTTTTAGTAGGTATTGTTATAAAATAAATATAAAGGTAAGTATGTTTGAAGTTTAAATTATTAAACATCACATCTTTAGATGTTTTAGAGTCTGTCATATTGCTCGACGTTCTTGATGTTTTTTTTCTTTGAAGTAGGCTTTATCGAAAAAAACACTATAAATAGTGTTTTTTTCGATAAAGCCTACTTCAAAGAAAAAAAACATCAAATCATAATCACCTGCTCACCGTTTTCCCCACTATGTGTACATGTAGATTGTGCTGGGTACCTCGACGCCTTACGGCAGATTGAATCTCAATACTCCGCGCATGAATACAGTAGTAAATATGCACAGGTGTTAGAATAAAATCATTATAAAATCAAAATTTGGTCTTTTGAAAAATATATTTCTTACATAGTGTTCATTATTGAATTGTCTATTTAATAGTGTCAGTCAATGATATTATAAGTTGTGTCAGTAGCAAAACTAAAATAATGCTTACTTCACAAGGAGATCCATGTTATAAAAATATTACTTCTGTGGCTTCATTGAAAGGAGAGTCATCATCTGCCTAGCCTTTTCCCAACTATGTTGGGGTCGGCTTCCAGTCTAACCGGATGCAGCTGAATACCAGTATTTTACATGGAGCGACTGCCTATCTGACCTCCACAACCCAGTTACTGGGTAATACGATATCCCTTGGTAAGACTGGTTGTCAGACTTTCGGGCTTCTGACGACCCCGTAATGACTGTCAAAGATCCACAAATGACAGCCGGGACCAACGGCTTAACGTGCTTGCCGAGGCACGGAGGGGTCTTGGTATGTAAAGATGGTCACCCATCCACGGACCAACCGCGGCAAGCGTTGCTTAACCTGATCGATCGACCCGCGCAGCTATTGTTACTTAGCCACAAGCTCTTCATTGAAAGGAGAGTAGTTAAACAAATAATACGTTGAAAAAAAAAAGAAAACTACCATTGTGGAATCAAGATTATGTAGGTTTTCTTTTTTTTTTATTTCATATTTCATTTAAGTAATTTTGGTAGGCAACGCTCCTTAAAAACGATTGTGTAGATTTTTCATTCCAGTCCTTGCTTAGTGTCTGTCAGCTGTCCTGGCTTTAACGGTGCACTTTTTTAACATTGCTTTCCGACAGCCTAATCACCATAGTACTAGTGAGTATACAGGGTGTTTGGCAGAACGTTGAACATACGAAAATGGTAGATAGGTGGGGTCATCTACTACTTACTCAGCCCTAATTTATTTGGGCCTGGCCCCCTGGATATTTAAATTTTTTTTTTTGCTTTCTTCTAGTTTCACCACTTTCTTAACTTTAAAGTGTATTTTTTATATTTTTTATTAAAAATGTGTAAAACAATTGCCTGTTTTACACATTTTTAATAAAAAATACACTTTAAAGTTAAGAAAGTGGTGAAACTAGAAGAGAGCAAAAAAAAAAATTTAAATATCCAGGGGGCCAGGCCCAAATAAATTAGGGCTGAGTAAGTAGTAGATGACCCCACCTATCTACCATTTTCGTATGTTCAACGTTCTGCCAAACACCCTGTATATCGCTGAACAGATTCTGAATAAGACTTTTCTGATAAAATCATACCGTGAGAGATCAAGTGAAGCGAGCTGTCACTCGCTAGGACTAAGGTTATAAACACACTTTTGGTGTTTCGCGCGGTCTATTTGCCTTTTTTTTATAATCCAAACCAAAAGCCTTTGCCTTGCCTTTGTTTTTTTGCTTCTCTCTTGGTGTTCCGCGCGGTCTATCTGCCTTTGGTTTATAATATGAGCCCTAGGATTGACAGTCTTGACAGGTCACTTTAAACTCACTTGACCTATGTTTTCACGGTAATTTCCGAATAGACTGGCTGATGTTAGGAATTTACACTATCACACACACGTTGACAGCTCGCTTCACCTTAGTTGCCATTTTGAGATTATTACGGAATCGATCGGCTGGAACCTAACAATCGGCACTACGTTTTTCCGTAAACAATTCAACAATAAGACTGCTCTTTTTGCTCCATTGTTGTGAAACATTAGAGCCCTGGTCGTTTTCATAATATTATGACAATTTCATGTCAACAAATCTCCAACACCGAAACAACGATGCAATGATCGGTTAATAAAGGGTTTCACTGAATAACATTCATGATACATATCCCTTACTATAATTTTATAAATGCGAAAGTAAATCTGTCTGTCTGTTACGCTTTCACGCCTAAACCGCTGAACCGATTGTCATGAAATTGGGCAGAGATATAGCTTGGGATATGGAGAAGGACATCGGCTACTTTTTACGCGATAACCGACGTCCACACGGACGGAGCCGTGGGCAAAAGCTAGTAAAATTATAAATGCAAAAGTAAAAAATTAATAAATAAAAGAAGAAATTGTTCTAAAAGCGTCGCGCCGACGTAGTGCAGGACATAACTGCTTTTCATCCTGAATCGCAGATGAAGTCACGAGCATCACGAAGTAGGTACTTCATATACAAATATGAGCCGTCTAACTTTGGGCAGAGGTGTTCCTGAAGGGAGACCACCTAATGGCAAATGTAGTGGGTCGATATCAGCCTCTAAGTGTAGAAATGTACATGATGATATACAGGTTGGCAGATACATCGACTGATTCTGAACCGGAGTTGAAATTTCTTGCCGGTTATAAAAAGAAATCTTCTTCCATACATTTAGATCGCGTAGGTTTTCACTTTTCTACGAAATAGCAGATTTTCTACCCCGCTAAAGCTTTAGCTTCCTAAGAAAGCGGTAAACGGTCACACAATAATGGCTATCCAAAAACAGAGCGTTCTTGACACCTTGATGTAAAAACACTGGTGTAAATTACAGATTTTCATGATGGCTGATATCATCATCATTCATCATCACAACATAGGCTTCTCCCAAGCACCGCCGTTTCGACCGCTTTTGTGCTGTTCGCATCCATCGGATTCCTGCGGCCTTCACTAGGTCATCAGTAATTAATTTTAAGTTCTAATTTTAAATTTTTAACTTAGTTTTTAGTCTTTTAATTTTGCTTCTGTCTCGATTTTGGAGGTGGGCGTTAATGATTGCGACACAGTATTATACTAATGCAGTTGTTATCGAACACAGAGTTTCTGTAAACTAAGTTTTTGTTTCAATAAATTATATTATATTATATTATATCAGTCTACCTTGTGGAAGGCCTTAAAACGCTTTGTCTTCCCACACAGTTGTCTCCACAGCCGTTGTATCCGACGGAACTGCTAATCTAGAAAACCGTAGCTATATTGTCCTATCAATACCAAATGGATGGATGAACAGATAACAACAATTCTCCCCCTATACGCAATGGAGCGTACACAGAATACATCTCCCAATCTACTATCTCTACCGAAAATAGAAATAGTGCGAATGTACGCAAAACACAAAACAACCATTCTCAACGCGAGCATTAACTAATCTGTAGGCGTGTTTGTGTAAACAAAACTATTTATGTTACGTAACTGCGTTTGTGTAGCGTTTGTTGAACGTTTGTCAAACGGTCGTGTTTCATGATTGAGCAATTAGCGTTTCATTAAAGTTTTTAGTGCAAATTGTCGCTGTTATGTCATTGGGAGACTGTTGGTATTATTTAAGGCACGATGTCGTGGGTGACCGCAGATGTTCGATGCTGGGACACGATGCATAATGTAACCACGGCAGTATTAAATTCTGTCCTTCATGTTAATTTTTACTGAATGAAAGCGAAAGTATTTACTTTTTTTCATCAGTTTGTCATTTTCCTTAAAAACTGCTGTGAGCACGATCCAATGGCAATGGATAGGGCTATGCTTGGAGTTTCCCTACGCATTCGAATCAGAAATAAAGAGGTCCGTAGGAGAACCAAGGTAACGGACATAGCTTGAATAATTGGCAAACTTAAGTAGCAATGGGCAAGGTACATTGCTCGCAAAACAGATACCCGATGAGGCCAAAAGGTTCTGGAGTAACGACCGCGTACTAGAAGACGTAGCGTTAGCCTTCCACAAGGTGGTCAGATGACCTTGTGAAGGTCGTAGGAATCCACTGGATGCAAGAAGCACAGAACTGGTCGATGTGGCGATGCTTGGTGGCGGCATAGGTGTGTCCAGCAGTGAACGTCTTTGAAATGATGATGATAATGACGATCCAGTCAGACAAAATAAATTAATAAGTATTAACTTAAATTAACCTTTTAATCAAACCACAACACTCATCTCTTGACAGTTGTATGAAATGGCTATTACACGGCAGATTGACTTAGGGTATCAAAAAAACTTTTTAACAAAAAAAATTTACCGCCGAAAAAAACTGAAAAGCAAAAAATTATAAAATATAGCGTGCGGCAGAGTATAAATGGCAACCCAGAGTGGTTACCCGGCCGCCCGTCGGAGGGCGCCCGCGGAAGCTCAAGTGAGATTGGTTGGCAACGCTGAGTCAGTGGACCGTGAGCTACCGTCAGAGAGTGAATGTGCGCGCGCTCTATGACAAGAACTCTGTTTGATGTTTGATTGTAAGGTGATTTGTTGTAACTCTTTGTGTCTTGTTGAGTATAGTGTAATTCTTAAGCACCTGCGTTTCTCTTACACCCGTTCCCCGGCTATAAGTGGCTGCCCAACGTGTAAATCAAAAGAAAATGCCGAAGCTACGATCGGAAGATGTCGCAGAAGATGCCGGTGCCGCCATGAATATAACTATGTCGCAAGAAACTCTCGCGAGTTTTATCACGTCAATCCAGCAAACCCAAAGTGAGTTTTGTCAACAATTAATTCGTGAAGTACGATCGTCAACACCTCATGCTAACGTATCTGAGGCCCAGCAGGGATCGGGCTTTGCATTTGGCGCGAACGGAAATTTCGCAAAATGCTCGACGCGTTATAGTGGTAGTGCGGACGAGTCGTTGGAAAACTTTTTAGACGCGATTGTTACATATAAGGATTGCGTGAATGTTTCCGATGAAAATGCTCTACGTGGCTTCTCAATGTTATTGGAGGGGCCTGCTGCAGTGTGGTGGCAAGGTGTAAAAAGGTCGACGAAAACATGGTCGGAGGCCCTTACTAGAATAAAAGGGGCTTTCAGCGAGCATGACCCACCACACCGGCTCTACAGGAAGTTGTTTAGTCTAAATCAGGAAGACGAACACACGGACTTATTTATCGCCAAGGTACGTGCTCTATTAGCAAAATTTCCAGAAGACGACCACTCAGAAAAAGTCCAGTTAAATATGGCGTACGGTTTACTTAGCCCGCGCATTAGAAAACGCGTGACAAGAGAATGCGTAAATAGTTTCGACGAGCTACTTCATAAGTGTCGCCTAGTTGAAGATTCCCTAAAGGAAACGGGAAAAGAGCAGGCATCTCTATCGAAGTCTCACGCGCAATCAAGCAAGCGCGCAGCATCGTCGTCACAACGGGATGTACCTACAGTCAGCGACGCGTCGAGTACCGGAACCAGCCGCTCCGCAAACGCCGAGACAGCCGCCGTCGGTGCAGCTAAGGAAAAGAAGCCGTTCTGCGCGTATTGCAAGCGACTCGGTCACCGCAAGGAAATGTGCGAGAAGCTCAAACGTAATGGTGATAAGTCCGACAAGTGTGATAACAATGACAGTAGTAATAGTAAGGTAAAGTCGGAAAGTGATATAAAGTGTTACGGTTGTGGTGCCGCGAACGTTATCAAGTCTAAGTGTAAAAACTGTTCGACGGGTGATCAGAAGTCTGCATTCTATTCCGTTATGACACACGGGAAATTAGGTACGTCTGTAATCAAGACGGCAGCATCGCTGCGAAATTCGAGCGCGGCGGAGTCCGAGCGCTCGCGCATGCAGCCCGCTGCCACCCACGTCGCCGCGCATCCGTCGGCGTCGGTAAGCCCGCCAAAGCAAGTGTCGGCTCAAGGTAACCCTACGCATGTCGTAGAGGGTCATAATAACACTTTAGTTTATAACAATAATTTTGATAACGTAAATAATTTCTCGGCGAACTCAAACGTTAATAATTGTTTAGTCTTAGACGATCATGTTCGTAATGTAAGCATTTCTGTGCCCTTTTCTAAGGATAAATGTTTTGATTATGATAATGTTGTTAAAGTAAATAGTAATACGTCTGTGTCTAATTATTATGATTGTACTTCTTATAACTGTTGTGAGTATATCAAAAATGCAAACGATATTGTACCTTTTCGTCGCCCTGTGTTAAACATAAGCGTTTTAGGCCATTGTGGCACTGCTTTGGTAGATTCTGCAGCAAAAAGCTGTATTGCCGGTCACACGCTCTACGCTCTCCTACTCAGATTAGGACATCAGTTAATGCCGTCAACGCAAATTGTTAGGTTGGCGGATGGTGTTAGTAGGGAAATGAATGTTCTAACCACAGAGGTACAGGTGACACTCAAACACAAGACTAAACTTATCACGTTCTTAATTTTTCCCGAGGCGGATAATAATGAAAGCCTGTTAGGCATAGATTTTCTTTCGATATTTAATCTCGTTTTCAACTTTGGTGATAACAGTTGGCACTTTGCTGAAAATAGTGATCAAAAGTTTGACACCCAGTTTGAGAGGGTGTCATCGTCACCTGTATCTTCGTGTGCCGCTGTAGAGGTGCTACGGGAAGACGAGGCGACTTCACTTAACGATAGTCAACGCGAAGTACTCGCAAAACTCATTGTAGAGCATCAGGATATCTTTAAGCCAGGGGGAGACCCGACTCCCTTCGCCGAACATATTATCGATACCGGAGATCACCTCCCCATTGCTGTTCCGCCGTATAGGTTGACGCCTGCTAAAAAAGAGGTCATGCGGGCAGAGTTGGATAAGATGTTGGCAGACGACATTGTTGAGGAGTGCGAGTCCGCGTGGGGGTCTCCGGCGCTTCTCGTTCCAAAGAAAAATGGTGAAGTACGCTTTTGTATCGATTATAGGAAACTCAATGCGGTAACTAAGACCGACGTTTATCCGATGCCATTGATAGACGAGCTTGTACAGTCAACAAAAAAGCACTCTTTCATGAGTACTATCGATATGCGCAGTGGATTTTGGCAGGTGAATTTACGCGAGCAAGACAGAGATAAAACAGCGTTTCTGACGCCTTTTGGTTCTTTTCGCTTCAAGCGTATGCCATTTGGTTTGAAGAACGCTCCTTCAACCTTCCAGCGTCTGATAGATAGGCTTCGTACGGGCGCTTCACTGAAGGACGTGACCCTTCTCGCATACCAAGACGATTTGTTAATTATATCCGAAGGCAGTTTTGAGAAGCATATCTCCGACTTGCGTAAGGTATTTGAAAGATTACGCTTATTCAAGCTACGCGCGAACAGAGAAAAATGTGTGTTCGCACGAGACAAAGTGAAGTACTTAGGCCATGTCATCACCCAAGATGGTGTGTCACCAGATGATGACAAGGTCCGTGCAGTTTTAGATATGCAGGCACCGTCGTCATTACGTCATCTAAGAACATTCTTACAGACGTGCTCATGGTTTAGGAAGTTTATACCAAACTTTTCCGCCGTAGCTGAGCCTTTGACACGCTTGCTCAAAAAGAATCAGCCCTGGTCTTGGGATGCAAGCCAGGCTAGTGCGTTCGAGGAGCTTAAAAAGCGTCTATCGTCGGCACCGATTCTCATCCAAGCGGATTACAGTAAGCCTTTTGTGTTAAGGACGGACGCTAGCAACTACGCCATTGGAGCCGTACTGTTACAGGGCGAGGGTAAGGAAGAACGCCCCATAGAGTACGCTAGCCGCCTCCTTATTCCAGCAGAAAGGAATTACAGCACTACTGAGCGTGAGGCTCTTGCTGTCGTCTGGGCTGTCGATCGATTCAGAGGGTACATTGAAGGACACGAGGTCGTCATAGGTAGCGATCATCAGCCGTTAAAGTGGCTTCTTACTTTAAAGTCGCCATCAGGTAGACTTGTTCGATGGGCTTTAAAGCTTCAATGCTTTAACATTCAGTTTCAGTATACGCCTGGAAAGGCTAATGTCATTGCCGACACGCTTAGTCGACCAACATGCAAAGAAGATACTAAGGATCAGTGTGGAGTTTGCTCTGTTGTAGTTGACTTACCTGCCAGGAGTGCTACTGACCTTCGACGCGCACAGTTAGATGACTTGGAACTTAAGAAAATCGTTAGTGATCTAGAGGATACTGCTGATCCGGAGTCTATAGGTCTTAAGCGTTGGTCTGAAAGAGGTTACTTCTTGCAACAAGGCGTGTTATATAGATACAGTCCCGATGTGGACAGCGAAGAACCACAGCTGGTAGTTCCAACTTCTTTACGCCTCGAAATTATGAAGGAGTGTCATGACTCCGATATAGCAGGTCATCATGGAGTAGATAGAACGTACAATAGAGTCTCTCAAGGTTTCTATTTCCCAGGCATGCGTAGGGCCATAACAGAGTATATCAAGACTTGCGCCACGTGTCAGCGATATAAGTCTTCAAATAAAAAGCCGTCAGGTCTTTTACAGACACCTGTTTTGAACCAAAGGGGAGAAGTGTTAGCCATTGACCTGTTCGGTCCGCTTCCTGTGGGAGATAATGGAGAACGTTGGATATTGTTGATAGAAGACACCGCTTCTCGTTGGACTGAGTTGTACGCTTTGAAGGAGGCAACATCAGAGGCGTGTGCTCGTATATTGATTGAAGAGTTTTTTCTCCGTTACGGATTTCCACGACGCATTGTGTCGGACAATGGCGTTCAATTTGTATCCGCTGTTATGCAGCAGTGTATGTTTGTTTTAGGTATAAGTCAAGAGTTGTTACCTTTGTATCATCCCTCAGCTAATCCAGCTGAGCGCAAAAATAGGGATTTGAAATTCCAGTTGTCACGTTTAGTTGAAACGGACCATTCTTCATGGCCGCAGCACCTACCTGCGATAAGGTTTGCCATGAATGCCGCAGTTTGTGAGACTACGGGTGTGTCTCCAGCGTATTTAACATTCGCTAGAGAGATTCGCTCACCCCTTGACGTACAACATGATATTCGGTCGATACTTAGCAAAGATAACTTTGTCCCGCAAATCACGCCTTATTTAAAAAACTTTGTCAATACCTTTATGGCTGTAAGAGAAAGAGTTGAGGCACAACAGGACCGACGGAAAGAATGTGCTGACAAGGCCGTCGCACCTGCCGAAGTCTTCGAGGTCGGAGACCAGGTTCTCCTGAAGTCACATGTTCTTAGCAATGCAGCAAAGAACATCACTGCCAAGTTTGTTCCCAAAAAGGATGGACCGTACGTCATCGCAAAAAGGGCGAGTCCCACAGCATATTTTATATCTAATTTAGATAGCCCTGAGAGCGTCATAGGGAAATATCATGTATCAGATCTCACTCGGTTCCATAACCGGGATAGTACGCCTCCTCGTCCCGTAGTTCCGAAACGTCAAAGAGGGCGTCCACGAAAACATTGTCCAGTTTGTCCAGCTTCCTTTGAGCGAGTTCATGAGCGGGGACGTTCTCTAGAACTCGAGGGGGAGTGTATAGCGTGCGGCAGAGTATAAATGGCAACCCAGAGTGGTTACCCGGCCGCCCGTCGGAGGGCGCCCGCGGAAGCTCAAGTGAGATTGGTTGGCAACGCTGAGTCAGTGGACCGTGAGCTACCGTCAGAGAGTGAATGTGCGCGCGCTCTATGACAAGAACTCTGTTTGATGTTTGATTGTAAGGTGATTTGTTGTAACTCTTTGTGTCTTGTTGAGTATAGTGTAATTCTTAAGCACCTGCGTTTCTCTTACACCCGTTCCCCGGCTATAAAAATCTTTTTGTTTAATCTCAATAACTAAGTTCGGAAGGCGGTGACATAAAATAACAATACATATCCAAAGTCACCGACTTCCGGACTGAGTTATTGAGGTTAAACAAAAAGGTTTTATCTACGTGCTGAATTGAATAACCTCCTCTGTTTTTTCGTCGGTTAATTAATTTAAATCGTTACAACACAGTGATAACAGTGCCTTATCATATCTGCTTATAAGCCACTGTCCTATTTACACAGATCTGTTTTATCATCGTTTTGTAGAGGTATTCCTGAAGCACGTTTACCGAATCAATAAAGATCGATGCTAATCAGTATACTAATTAATGACGATTTTCTTAAATCCAGCTTTGTAATGGCGAAATCTGATTTGGATGTTAGTACTAATTTGGGTACCAGACACTTTATTTAATAGGCGCCAATAACCTCAGGAATTCCTCACCTCAATCGCAGAAAGCAAAAAAAATGGTTGTTATTTTTTTCAGAAAAGCAGATCAAGCTTATGATCAGCTAGCTCTATGGATCCTAATGAATCTCTTTTGTGCCTATTTGTCAGAAATAACAACATCCAATCAGTAAGATTTGACAACAGATGAAATTGAATGGGCTTTTAAAAGCCCTGGATTATTGACACAGTAATTTGCAAAACGGTATTTTCAGGGGCTGTCAAACTCAAAGCATTTACTTCAGATAAACCAATTATTAAAACCAAATGAAATAACAATTCAGAAATAAAAATAAGTCGTGGCAGCTAAGGGATGACCAGACGGCTTCCGTTCACGAACATTGGAACGAACTGTCGATATGGAAGAGTAGACCTCCACTTATGGGCTGCCCATGACACAAGCAGCTTAAATCGTTCAGGTCCCGTTCACGGTACCAAGCGATGCGACTTGCGGCAAGCGACAAGCGCGAGTGTCACCTCTTTTCGTCTGTTGCTCTTTTGTTCGTTTGGTCTGCAGTGCAGGCGTTGACGCCCGACGTATGCCACTTGAGCGCGTCGAGATGGAATACATTATGCCGTTCCTAATAATAGCCACAAGCTACACACGAATGTAGAGGAGCCTAGGGGAGGCCTATGTCCAGCAGTGGACGTCTTTCGGCTGAAATGATGATGATGATGACGACACATGATAGTGGAAATACCGGACAATCGTAAACATCAGAACGTAGAGATCACGACTGTGAGAGACGTCCTCCAAACAATGCGCGTCGTAGTAAAAAACCATCCGACTTGAATATTAGTTAACTATCATATTGGTGACAAAAGTATTTCATGATTCAGTACTTAGCAGCTTGTTTAGAAGTTAAGTGAAAATTGTTATTGGTATGTCGTTCAAAGATGATAAAGAAGGAAAAGTTCCAGGTTTTATTAGCTGCGATGGTAATAATTGTAGCTGTCTGGTGGTAGGTACCTTAGATATACCTAGGTATCTAATTAATTAAAGTGGGCTTTGATGACGGAGTGGGGGCAAATGACAAAACAAACGCTGATGATTTTTAAATGGGAAATGTCATTATCATATTCATACTCGTATCTTTATTTGCATTCCATAAAAATTCTGAAAATTCTTACAATGGCTTAGCTAAGTTACAATTATAAACCACAGGCAAAAATAATAAAATCATAAAAAAAACTAAGAAACAAATCAGTATCAAAGATTTTAAAATTATTAATTATGTTTAATATATCATCGTACAATATATATAGGGTGACTGGTAATTAGTGACCGACATTTAAACACATGATTGTATTCATCATTATGAACAACTTTTACTATGGGACCAAACCCGAAATCGCGAAAAAAAAATCATCTGTTCCCTACATTTTGACGAGTTATGCGAACATAAATGTAGGGAACAGCTGTTTTTTTTTTAGCGATTTCAGGTTTGCTCCCATAGTAAAATTGTTCATAATGCTATGTACAATCATGTGTTTAAATGTCGGTCACTAATTACCAGTTTACCAGTCACCCAATATAGCTAGAACCATCCCGATGAACCAAACAAATTGCACAACTGGTACTTGTTGACTAGCTCACACTGTTCTTCCATACCTATTAATACTGTGATTTGTAAATATTGTACCTAAAATCCAATTATAATTATTTGTAAAAGAGTATAGGTACGTGGAGTTTCTTGCCGGCTCTTCTTAGGAAACGAACAATTATAACCATGCACCCAGCTTGTGACGTTTCAAATGTCCATGCAGGTTTAACTGAAATAAAATATTTTGATTTTGAAACAGTCTTTTAACACCTATCTTTTTCGTCGCGTTCCGAACTGCCGGGTAACTACGTAACACACTTACAGTGGGAATGGCTTTAGTTGTGACAGTTATACAACATTCATTGCTATATTTACGTTACTGACCAGACAAACTATTCGAACATAAAAGCAATGGATTAGCAAAATTTTCAATGTGATTTAGATTCAAAGTGTGTGACGTAATTCATCATCATCATAATCATTTCAGCCGAAAGACGTCCACTGCTGGACGTAGGCCTCCACCAAAAGGGAGGTTTTGCCATGATCGCCACGCATTTTTTTTTTTTTTTTTTTTGGGTGGTAAATCATCAAATGACTTCTCCTGCTAAGTAGAGCAGGAGGGCATGTCAGACTTTTACTGACTAAAACCCACCCGTGTTCCCTCAGCTGCCGCGTGTGCCAGGGGCGGCGGTAACTCTTTTGAACAACCCGGCCCCTGGCAGGCATCGGCCCTTGCGGACCCCGCCAGTGGTTGCTGACATCTCTGACGGCGCGCGTGTGGAACATTACGCGCCGTCCCGTCTACCACTTTTCGGCTGCAGGGGATAGGGAGAGCGGCCAACGCTATACCGACACTCCTCTTCCCCTGCGGCCCCACCGCGTCCGCCATCAAACGGTGGCGGCCCCGTCCAGGGCACGGAAGGGAAGAGTGCTGCTCAGAAGCACCGGCACTCCTCCTCTGCCGCAGCCCGTAACCCTCAGCCACGATGCCTCCCATTCGACATCGCGGCCCACCTCAGTTGCGGTGCACCTCACCCCAACCTACTTTTTGGCCACTACGTCATTGGCTTGAAGGCAAAAGCCCTGACGAGCGGCCCCACCTTTAGCTTCCTCTTGGCTTCACCGTGGGTTGCAGTCCACGGTTACTGAGCCCCCCCGCAACGACAATGCGGGAACCCACTCGGGGGGGATGATCGCCACGCTTGGCAGGCCGGTTGGCGATCGCAGTATGATGGTAAAATGCATAGAGAACGCTGCTGCCCATGTAAGTCCCTTAGTCGCCTTCTACGACACCCACGGGAATAAATGGGATGGTGCTATTCTTTACGTCAGGCACCACACGGAATCGACGTGAAGTAATTAGGGTGCCTAAATTCTAAAGCAATAATGAAAGGAGATTTAACAATGCACGTTGTTCCCGAGCAGAAAATTGCACAAAATGATATTTTAAGGTAGGTACGAGTAGCAACTCTGCTATAGTTTCCCCTCTACAAATACTCAAAGTTGCATCTCATATCTTGTTACCTAAAGACCTGCTGTTAGACAGTTATTGTTCTTTGTAGTCGGAGCACCTGAGCATATTTTATGCACATGCATCGTCGTTACCTGCCTTATGTCGTCATTATATTGTAACACGTGTAGCGTGGCGGCAAATGGGGAGTTTTATGATCTCTGCGTTCAGGTTCTTTTATGAATATCGCTTGCTTTTTTTATACTTTCATTCGATTTTCTCTTAAGAGAAAGATTTTCTCTTTCTATTAACCAAAATTGCCTACCTTCAATTACATTTTTCATGAAATTGATAAGACATAGGTATTAAATAGATACTTATAGTACAAGAGAAATAAAAACAGTAGCAGTAGTACAAACATGGACATACATTATTATTGAATTATTTACCTACTCGTATGCTACGAGCAGTGGTGGCCAAGTGGTAACGGCCGCGACTTACGAGTTGTAGGTCGTAGGTTCGAACCCAGACAGGCGCTTTACTTTTTGTAAATTATTTCATCACCACTGCTCTCAAAACGGTGAAGGAAAACATCATGAGGAAACTGGCATGTCCTAGAACAAAAAAATCGAAGACATGTGACATCTACCAACCCGCACTGGGCCCGCGTGGTGGATTACGGCCCAATCCCTCTCACCGAGAGGAGGCCTGTGTCCCAGCAGTGGGAACATTATAGGCTGATAATGATGATGATACTGCTATCATACTTAGGTACATTGAATAGAGCCTTTTCATCTGATTATTTTGCATATACTTACTACAAATTCAAATTAAAAAAATTTACAATTTAAAAAACCCCCGACCCAAACAAAAACTCCAAAAAGTAAAAAATAATATTTGTAGGCCTTTTAATTTTAACGTAATATTTTCATCAGGGCATTGTCAAGTCGGGGGACGGTCAATGAAAACGCCAAACAGAGGCCTAGCCGTCCCCCGACTTGACAATGCCCTGATGAAAATATTACGTTAAAATTAAAAGGCCTATAAATATTATTTTTTACTTTTTGGAGTTTTTGTTTGGGTCGGGGGTTTTTTAAATTGTTAATTTAATTTTTATTTCTTGCTTTTTAAACTTAATGTCTCCCTTAAATCACCATTTATCTATAATCTATTCATTGAGACCTTTTCAATGAGCCCAAACACGATACTTCTGCTGTTTGTTGGTGAATAACTTGGGTTTCCTGGAAATTCCAGGTGTTGCTCCAGCATCAGTTCAAGGTTATTTTATTCGTCTAATATCATTGAAGTAATAGAATCCCAAATTTTGAGTTGATCAGAGGCTAAAATCCGTTTTTCAACCAGAAAAGAGCTGATAATCTTCAAACGGCTGAACCGATTTTGATGAAACATGTCTAAGAACACTCCCGACTAATACACCTTTCAAACAAAAAAAACTAAATCAAAATCGGTTCATCCGTTCGGGAGCTACGTTGCCTCAGACAGACACACACACACACACACACACACACACACACACACACGCACACACACACAGACACGTCAAACTTATAACACCCCGTCGTTTTTGCGTCGGGGGTTAAAAAGGACCGAAGTAAACTCCGGCCGAAAAGTTTCTGCTGGCGGGAAGAGATTGTGTTTTGTTTTCGTCGTGTTTGATGAGAGCAAGGAGGTGCTAGTGAAACTTGATTTGAATTTTTTTCTGGTTAGCTGCGCCCCCATAAAGAAATTTTTCTATGGACAGGCAAGGATTCTTTCGTCAATTCGTCAAGTAGGTATTTGAAGAAAACCGCTTCTCCCTTTAGTAATTTTTTACTGTGGAAATCACATGTGATACATTTTAATGATTATCTACTATTCTGCCTATTATGACTGCCTGTGATTATAGTGATGGCAAGCGCTACTGCTGAGCATAGGTTCGATTCCCATGTCGGGCAAAACGTTATTGGGTTTTTCGATCTGGAATCTTTCAGTATCACCACGGAGTCTAAATTGATGGCAATAGGCTCGCCTCTATTACATAGGACTTAAACATAACGGGCAAAATGTGGGTGTACCTACACCCACATTTTGCCAGTTATGTTTATGTCGTAGATACATCCCTGCCCAATCCTTCGGGGAAACAAGGTGTGATGTTATATTACGTCTCTAATATTCATTTCTCCACCCTTAACCACATTACAACACATTATGAACCCATCCACCCTCAAAAAAGTAACAAAACGCCGCCGCTAAAAGTTCACCGAACTTAATCCTCCTGAACGATCCATTTTTAACCCAACATTAGCATTATTAGCCAGTCACCCAGCTGTAACGTCCCACCCAGGTCCATTGAAGCTTTATCTTAAAATAGAATATTCCAGAGCCGGCCACATCTTATCTGTTTCCATCTCATACAATATTTATGCGTGAAGAACACAGAATGTCGATTACTCGTTGGTTAGCAAAGATGTTGGGTCAATAGAAGGGGTAGATAGAAAAGTTAAGGCGGGTTTTTGATTGGTACTGCTATTATTATATCACTGACATGGGTGGAGGAAACATCGTGAGGAAACCTGGAGTTATAATTAACAAGTAGAGCCCCGCGGTTTCACCCGCATAACTCTCAATCCCGTGAGAATATCGGGATAAAAAATATCCTACGTTCTAATCCAGCACCCTAATTGCGTAACGCACGATTCAACATAATCTGTATCGTTTTGAAACGGATTGTTAAACCATTGCTTCATATGTTCGAACAATGTGTCTGTTCGACAACATAAATAACGCAATGAATATTGTTTAACTGTGAAGACGAAACCAATTATGATCAATCGTGAGTTACGCAATTAGGGTGCAGGTCATGGCCTACCTATGAGCCTAATTTCATCCAAATCTGTTTAGGCGTTTTAGCGTGAAAGCATTATAACAAACACAAAAATATCCAACCCTTTATAAAATATTAGTTTAGGTCACCGACCCGCCCCTGCTCAGCAAAGTACCTATCTAAAGAAGGATCAATGCTCATGCTTTATTTGTATAAGAAGAGGCGTTTCCCTGCTGTCTCACAATACTAAGGTGGTACTATAGTAATGTGATTATTAGAAACTAGCTAATTTCCTTTCTTGAGGAATACAAGAATTATTGAATGAGATATAATCAAAAACATGGCGCACATAATTATAAGAACGCAGAACAAAGTATGTCCAAAGATATCACAACTGAAAAGGACAAAAAAGTCTTATTATAGACTTGCATGTGATGCATAGTACGATGTTAGAATAAATGTTGAGCACCCCATGACTTTGAGCACCTTCAATCAAACAATCTGCCTTGCCGTTTCGCAAATAAGTTGTGGTCGGCTTCCAAACCAACTAGATGACTTTGAGCACCTTTCACGTTGAAAATAATACAATTCATGGTTGCCTTGAATTAAATTGAAACAAAGTGAAGTTAAAACTCGAGAGGAAACTTAGACAAATGCCCTAAAATCCGAATTTGTATTTGCTCCGCTGTGCAACAAGAAGCGTTTGCACCACATTGGCTATTATCATCAAAACAACGCTTACATACCCTTGAATACTACACTCCTGCCCCATCCATTGGCCTTGCATCTGCACTCTCGCTCCTGAACTGACGACCCTTGGGCGAGAAAGAGACAGCAAGCTTATCACGCAACACTTAAGTTTTAGGTGCTCTTTTGTAATCCTTATTGAGTGGCTGTAAATTGACTTTTCAAGAAGCCCTCACAACTCAAGGAGTGTTTCGTACTTCGGAGAATATTATACATTAAACTGAAGACGTAATTTTTTGTTTGGCAAAGTAGGTACTTAAGTAAACGTTTTTTGTATACCTTTGGGAAATGATTTGGCCCGTGGTTTTAACGTAATAGGGTTTATGTGCTGTGGCGTGAAATTTATTAAACTGATGATTTTATTTTATGGTACCTATTCATATTTTTTGCGTTATGTTTGTGGAGCCACTTCATGCGTTATTTGGCGTAATTGAAACGATACTTATAATGTTATTTAGAGCTAAGCCTTCAAGCACTTGTGACATCCAACAACCCGCAATGGGCTTGTGTGGATTACGGCCGGCTACTTCTGGCAGCAGTGAGCAGCGTGAACAGTCGGGAGTAGTGGTGGCCCAGTGGTAACGGCCCCGACTTACGATTTAATGTCGTGAGTTAACCCCGGCAGGCTCTTTGCTTTGTGTAAATAGCTCCATAATCACTGCTCTCAAAACAGTGAAGGAAAACATCGCGATGAAACTGGCATGTCCTAGAATAGAACCAAAAAACAGTGGCACTCCGAGAGTGCCAACAGAAGTGAAAACTTGAATAATTACGTGTGTATTTTTTTAACAGTGTCGTGAGTTAAACTCATTTTTCCCATCTCTAAAAAAGCCCAAGGCGCCTAAAGACGTTTTCACTTCAAATTCGTAGGTACAGAGGTAACGGTAACGGTAACAGTGTCACGAATTCAACTGTTTATTCCCATCACAAAAAATGCCCGAATACATGTGACATCTACCAACCCGCACTGGGCCCGCTTGCCCACTTCCTTCTCGAGGAGCGGAAGCCTGTGTCCCAACTTCGACAGTTATCTGAGGTTAACTGAGCAAGCCATGGCTGTTCAGTGGACGGTCACCTGTCAGGGTAGTGGCACATAAACTTTATGCTTGCCCGCGCAGACGGTAATCCATGGGGATGTCCCCAAACGTCAGAAGAATTGGCTCATAATAACAACATATTTAAAGGACTTCAGATAATACATACCCTACTCAAAACATTATTAAATAGACTTTCGTGTTGAAATAATATAATATTAAAAGTTTTTGGTATCTCTGGAGAGAAAACATAAAGGTGTAAAATATTTTAAGTTAATTTTATTCGATCATAGGTTAGAAACCATAGATATAAGAAATTTTTTTGTTAGAAATCTACGATAGAATTTCACTATAAATATTTTGTATTCGTAAAAGGTCCCGTGTGGTGCCGGGCGTAAAAAATTGCACCATCCCATTTCTTTCCGTGGGTGTTGTAGGAGGCGACTAAGGGACTTACTAGAGAATGGCAGCAGCGTTCTCTATTCATTTTTACCACCTTATTGCGATCGCCAACCCGCCTGCCAAGCGTGGCGATTATGGCAAACACCCCCTTTTGGGGGAGGCCTGTGTCCAACAGTGGACGTCTTTCGGCTGAAATGATGATGATGATGATGATTCGAAAAATGGAAAGAGCAGCCAAAAATTTCATTTTTGACGTTTTACACGTTTAAAAAAAAAATCGCCACAAAATGACACCGTTATTCCACGTTTGCTCTGTATTTTTACCCAGATACAAAGAAGTATGTCTGTTCATCAGCAACAATCTACGTAGGTGCCTTTCACCACTTGGTACAGTAGACTGCACGTAGTTGGTAACATTTTGACCTTTAGCTGACCTAGCATAGTAATTAAAATGCGACGACAGCTTATACTGGATCGATCATCTGCCTGACCCTTTCTCAAGTGTTGGAGGTCGGCCTCCAGTCTAACCGGATGCAGCAGAATACCAGTATTTTACATGGAGCGACTTCCTAACACACCTCCATAACCCAGAGTCTGGGTAATGGTAAGGCTGGTCAGACTTTTTGGCATCTGACCACCCGTAACTACTTTCAAAGATTGACGAATGACATCCACCACGGACCAACGATTTTACGTGCTTTCTCTCTATATGTAATAGATGGTCATCTATCCTGGACTCGTGTAGCTGTTATTATGTAGCCACAACCCCCTCTGCCTAATGTACAACCAAGTAAAGGTTACCTAATCCTGTCACCCAAGTAAAAGCCACAAGTAAAAACAGGTGCCAAAACTACAAAGTAGCTAAGTGAAAAGTGCTTAGGATAATGTCCTTTCTCAGAAAAGGGTGTGTTCTTTGGACTTTGGAGAGGTTTATCAGTGTGAGGTCTCAGAATTTTTTTTAGAAGGACTCCTTTTCTCTCATTTTGTGTCAATAATATTATTCGTAAGCAATTAAAATCAAAACCGCTTTACACACGTGAATAATCAGCCGATACTGTTCCCACTGGTGGGATACAAACCGGCTTTCTGTGAGAGTACGCCAGCCAAGTGTGGGTTGGTAGGTGACAAATGTATTCGACTTTTGGTTATAGAACATATCGGTATCCTGACGACGTATTTCTTCACTGTTTTGAGAGCAGTGGTGATGCAATAATTCACCTACACATAGACCACGACCTACAACACGTAAGTCACGACCCATACCACTACCACCACGGCCGCCACTGCTTCACAACGTCCACTGTCGAATATAATTCATCATCATCATTTCAGCCGAAAGGCGAACACTACTGTAGATGGGCGTCATCTTTTAATCATCCCACGAGAACGGACTTCCGGGATAAAAAAGTATCCTATGAGTTAATCCAACTCATAACTATCTGTGTGCCAACTTTCATCTAAATCCGTTCGGCAATTACTGCGTGATTGAGTAAAAAACATCCAAACTATCACATTTATAATATTATTGTAGGATTGTCGTTTGCACCATGAATATTAAATACTTCTATTTTTATCTACAGCTTGTCTGTAAAACTAACCGAACTACGTTAGTTCGCCGGATGTTGGCGGTACCGCAGGAAAACATGGGAACGGCATCAGCGCGATTGGAAATCCGACGTAGAAAAAACATCAACCTCCGCATCCGTCCCTATTCCGCTACCAGCTCGGAGTTTCAGTCTGCTTTCAAAATAACCTTCTTCAATATTCAAAATTGCTACAGTTGAAAGAATATTTAAGGCGACGATAGATGACAGCTACCTACAGCGATGCACTGCCGCCCGTCGCTCGCAAGAGACCCTGCCTCAACGCGCATCAAGTTTTTCGAAAAACATAATGATTGCCATGTTGATTTATCAAACATAATTCAAAGAAAAACCGTATACTTAATTTTGGGTTATTAAATTGTCTTTTAGATGGTGAAAGTTTCATGGAAATACACCCGATTGTTTTTGCGTGATTATCGTTTTTATGTCCTACCAATTAATTACATTATGTTATAAAAATATTATTTAAAATATACACATATCAAATGACGAAAAAAATTGTCTAGTTTCACATTTTTTTTTTCAAATACATAAGACAAGCCGTTTAGACGTAATCTTCAACAATAAAAAGTCTTTAAAAGTCGGCTGTCTGCGCCTTAAGTTCAATGACAGAATCACTTCCCATGGTGCGCAACACACTTCCATATAAACAAATACGATGCATTTGTGCGACAAGATAATCGTGCGATAAAAAGTCGTACTTAGTGCGCCCTCACTCTGAAATAATATAAAATCAGCACCTGATATTAAAATGTATCACAGCAAAGTCGTTTAAAATGATACCGTTGTCAATATACATGGCCTCCAAAATATAATTGCGACATAATTTAATCACGGCAAATGACTGTACAAACATCCAAAACTCCAATATTATGTTTATTTTAAGATTAGGTAATAGTATTAAATTTTCTGTTGGTGTATTCAAGAGGTATTTTAGAGCTGATGATACGGTTTTCTTGGTGAATTAATTAGCACTATCGCGTCGCATCCCATCCCCGCGCTTTTACTTACGTATAGTTTTCGCTTAGCGTTCTTTCTGACTTTTTTTGGTTGATCGGCTTCTAAGGGTCGTAGCGTGATGCAATATACCTCTATAACCTTTCTCAAGAATTCGGCTGTCAAATGAAAAAATGTTCTGCCGTTTCTAAAGCGCGGCACACCGTGCAGCAATTTCGTGCTATTTGATTAGCACCATTGAAGGCTAGACTGCCAAGCAAATGTTCGTTAGACAGGTCTTTACACTCCATGCTTTTTTAACAATCGGCCTAGCTTTTTCTCAACTATATTGGTGTCGCTTCCAGTTTAACCGGATGCAGATGATTATCAGTGTTTTACATGGACTCACTGCCTATCTGTCCTTCACAACACAGTCACTGGATGACACGATACACCCTAGTAAGACTGGTTGTCAGATGTATGTGTTTCTGAGTTCCCGTTACGACTGTCTACTGTCAAAAATCTACGAATGTCAGCCGTAACAAAAGGTTTGCGGTGTTTTTATTTTATTTTTGCCATTTTTTGCGTTTCAGAATAGTCCGAAACGATGTCGTCACGCAATCGTATCGTTAGATATAAATACGATCTTCGAACAAAGATGTTAATTAAGTATTTCGCACCGATCCCTTTCAATCAGATTCGGCATTAATATGTTTTGAGGCGAGTTCGTTGCTATTAACAGAGTAATCATCTTGTTAGACGTATTGTTCACAATACTAGTTACACGTAGGTATTAATTAGATTATACTATATCATATTACAGTAGATACCTGGGTTGTGGAGGTCAGATAGTCAGTCATCATCATCATCATCATCACCATTTCAGCCGAAAGACGTCCACTGCTGGACGAAGGCCTCCCCCAAGCTTCTCCACTTCGACCGGTTCTTCCCGCATCCAGTGGTTTCCTGCGGCCTTCACAAGGTAATCGGTCCATGGTCCATCTTGCGGGAGGCCTTTCAACGCTACGTCTTCCGGTACGCGGTCACCCAAGTCGCTCCATGTAAAATACTGGTATTCAGCTGCATCCGGTTAGATTGGAAGCCGACCCCAACATAGTTGGGAAAAGGCTAGGCAGATGAGGATGATGAATTGGATTATACGGATCAATTATATATTGGATGTCAGAAAATATTTGCTTTTGCACCAGCAAATGTAGAATATTTTCTGACGTCCAGCCCGCGCACCACCGTGTCTACCGGAGTTTCAACCTGAGTTTCACTTTTGGTTTACGCAACGCACGCGAGTTTTTTTCTAACATTTTAAACAAGTAGCGTCATATTTCAGCCAATTTACACAAAACCTTCATGAATTATATACTTAAATCCTCGTCATGAATCACTCCGTCTATTGGTGAATCCGTATGTAAATCCGTTCAGTAGTTTTTGAGTTTATCGCGATCAGACAGACGCGGCGCGGCGGTCTAAAGATCTAATTTAAATCTAACAACGGCAACGTTTCAAACAAGACGCTCTCCTTAAAACTTAATTATTGTCACCAAATATTCCTTCCAACTAAATTGGTTCAAAACAATTTCAGTGGTAACTATGGACTTTAATTACTGTTTCATGAAAGTATTTGCCTCAAGTCCCATAGACCTTTTCGTTACAAGAATTCGTAATGACAGGTAAATTGAATTATAAATTCCTGTAATTATTTTGACTCAGGACACTCACCTTAGGTACCGAGATCAAAGACGACATTCTTATTCGATTAAACCTGCTTTTGGTGTACCGCTTAAAAGTTTTAGGGTGTGGGTAGGGAGGAAGCACTGATGGGCTCTTTACTTCGTGTAAATTATTTCATCAATAGGTAGCTGGCTCTCCGGTAAGGACCAAGCTCTGGTCGATGGCGCGTTGTGTTCCACGCGCGCCTCAGAGAGATGTCAGCACCAACTGGTGGGGTCCGCAAGGGTCGATGCCTGCTAGGGGTGCGGGTTATTCGAAAGAGATACCGTGGCTTCTGGCACACAGGCAACTGAAGGAACATGGGTGGGTTTTAGTCCGTAAAAGTCTGACACGCCCTCCTGCTTCACCCAAAGCGGGAGAAGTTATTTGATGACTACCCAGAGTCAAAAAAAAAGCTGCTCTCTACACGGTGAAGGAAAGCATCGGGGAGGAACCAGCATGTTGATACTTAGAACCAAGGACTCGAAGTTATGCCCACTCTCTCTATGAGAAAGGAGTTCTGTATCCCAGCAGTAGATACATTATACTCCCAAGCAGCATTGCAAGCTGTATATAGGCTGTATTTAAGTTCTTTTTATACTATAAGCTGTATATCAGGCTGTATATAGGCTGTATAAGCGCTTATACAGCCATTATAAGTAAAAAAAACCGGTCAAGTGCGAGTTGGACTCGCGCACCGAGGGTTCCGTACAAACCTGTGGGTATATAAGTAAAAGTTCAAAATTGTCAAAAATATTTTTTTTTATATGACGAAACTAAAAATTTTCGGTTTTCGTAATTTTTCCTATATCTGTACTATAAGACGTGACTTCGTACAAAATTTCAAGATTCTAAGTTCACGGGAAGTACCCTGTAGGTTTTGATTCCCGTGCGAGTTTCGAAAATTTGCGGAATTTTGCGGCCTCAATGGCTGTATCTTTTGATTGCGTTGACTTAGAAGGTTGATTTTTCTACAGCTTCCAGGGACAGTAGAACTAAGTATCATATAGAAATTTCAGTTTGATACCTCCACGCGTTCCTGAGAAAAACGGTCTTGACAGACGGACGGACGGACGGACGGACGGACGGACAACAAAGTGATCTTATAAGGGTTCCGTTTTTTCCTTTAGAGGTACGGAACCCTAAAAATGGGCACATTTTATGCAGGTTTAAGCGTTATAAGAGCTGTGTATTAGCTGTTGAAGCAAGAAAGAGGCTGTATGATAGCTGTATTAGAGCTGTTAATCGGTGTACAAAGAAACCATAACACTACAGATATTATCTTATAAATCTCTTGTAAAGAAAAGAGTTCTAAATAGGTTTTTGAAGAGAAATATAGAATTATAAAATTTCGACAAACAGATTTTCAATGTAATAGAAACGTGAATGGCGACATTATTATTTACAATATTTATCAGTGAGTGAAAGAAATCTTGGACTTAGATATGTGAAGGTGATAACTGCAAGTGCGGATTTAAATTTATTGTGAACTTGTTTATGTTTTCCGGCAAAATATTCAAGCGCCAGCAAAATAATCGAGCTGACATAAAGAAAACAAACTGTTAATACGGTAATTAAGTGTATAATTTTTTAGTTTAGTTTAAAAAATATATAAAAGTTATAGATATGAGGGCACAGTGTGATCATTGTGCCCTCATATTAAGCTGATAATCATGATATGGCTTTAACTGTTATAAAATATTCCTTAAATTATATTTAAAATTTTGTTTTCATACAAATTACGAAAATGGCGACAATTTGTTAAACAGCCTAAACGATATTCGGAGTGTGTTATAGTCTGTGTAGCTGCACTAAGTAAGTTAAGGAGTACATTGTACAGCGTTTGGCTGTAAATCAGCTTTATAATAGAATAGTTTTATTACTTAGGCTGTATATCAGTTCTCAATAGTTTATAATTCTCTTTAGAGCTTCTTAAAAGAAATAAAAAACCCTGAGCCCAAGATGATGATAAGTACTTATGTATGGTATAACCAAAAGAATTAGCTGTTTAATTTTTAACCGACAAAAAAAAGGAGGAGATTCTCAATTTGACCGTTTATTTTATACCTAAGTAAACTTATTGTAAAGTATTATTAGTGTGTTGTATATATTATATCTGTTTTACTTTATTTTCAGGAAAATATGCAGTTTAAAATTATAAAAACCATTGAGAAAGAGCAAAACAGGCTTTGCATTGCACAAGTTTGTGGGAATCAAAAGGCGAGTTAAGATGGCCAAGAAAGCGATTAAACGTCAACAAATTAGTAAAGGATGAAACATCTCGGCCTTTAGATAATTGGCCTACTTCAAAATGCTGTGTGAAAAGGCTATCATTATCGTCATATGACGAAATAGTAAGACAACAAGATCTTATGGTTCAAATAAATCATCAATTGAACTAATTGCGCTGCTGCAAGTAGAAACGTCATCATAAGGTTACGAAGGTTGAAATAAATCTACACATTTAACATAACTATTATGATCATTAATATCACTGTTTAATGTTTTTGCTACGGAACCCTCTTCGTTGGACGTCGACGGAATTGGCGGTTGACCGTTAAGTCTTATCGAGCGACTGTGTCATGAATACAAAATATAGCTGTACTATACTCGTAGCTGTCATTTATTTTATTAGTTTTAAAACGCCCGTAAATACAGTGTTTTTATTATTTCTGTCTATGAGACAGAAATAATAAAACCACTGTATTTACAAGAGTGTCCAAATACGCCATAAAACTTAGTTTTACAATGGAGTTTCCATATACCATTGTACAGAAACAAGTATCAAATGATACTGTAATAACACTTAGAGCTGTAATAAGTAAGTGATCACATGCAAAATACAGCTTGCATACAGCTTTAACGATAAAACCAGATTAAAGTGTCAAGAAATACCTTAAGTTTTTTATTAGAGTTTTAATATTCTGTTTAAATACCCTAAGCGTTCGCGGATCCCTTAGGAAAACTTAGTTTTACAATGGAGTTTGCATATACCATTGTACAGAAACAAGTATCAAATGATACTGTAATAACACTTAGAGCTGTAATAAGTAAGTGATCACATGCAAAATACAGCTTGCATACAGCTTAAACGATAAAACCAGATCAAAGTGTCAAGAAATACCTTAAGTTTTATATTAGAGTTTAAATATTCTGTTTAAATACCCTAAGCGTTCGCGGATCCCTTAGTAACTCTTTTATACAGTTTGGGCTGTATATTATCTCATAAATCTTTCTTATAACTATTATATAATATTTTGACACCCTTGTAAGTCTCTAAAAGAACTCTAAGTTCTAAATAGGCTGGTTTATTGATGTTGAAAACGCTTGCGTGCTACTTGGGCTACCGCATTATTTCCATGACATGAACTCTATCGCATCAAAGACTAAAAAAAACCCTAGTATTACTGCATGCTTTCCTACCTTTAATTACAATATGGTTGTAATCAAGGGGCTTACCATCACCTCGTGTAGCAAATTGGAGCTACACAGCGTCATCATCAGCCTTACCTTTTCTCAACTATATTGAGATCGGCTCCCAGTCTAACCGGACCAAGCTGAATACCAGTATTTTACGTGGCGAGTTTGCCTATGTGATATCCACAACACAGTTACTGGGTAATACGATACCCCTTAGTAAGACTGGTTGGCAGAGTTACAAGCTTCTACCGGTAACGAGTGTCAAAGACTTACAAGTAACAGTAGGGGCTCAGATTATAAAACAAAGGCAGATAGACCGCGCGGAACACCAAGAGTGAAGCCAAAAAACCAAATACTAATGCGACGCTTTAGTATATGGTTTTTTGGCCTCACTCTTGGTGTTCCGCGCGGTCTATCTGCCTTGTTTTACAATCTGAGAGTAGGGGTTATACAGCCTGTAGACTGTAGGTATAGCTAAACGTGTGTGAGGGAGAGTAGTGAATGAGTGTGTTATATTTAACTAGGTTTTGCCAGTGGCTTCGCCCGCGTGGAGGTCAGTGTATTATACATATAAACCTACCTCATTAATCACTCTATCTATTTATGAAAACCACATCAAAATCCGTTGCGTTGTAAAGAGGTAATCGTATAAACACGAAATGCGACTTTTTACATTATGTAGAGATAACAGTGAAGCTGCAGATTTCTTCGCAAGTAACTAGCGAAAATGATAATAATACCCACAGTAGGCCGAAAGCCGAATGAAGTAAAAGTAGTTATTACTACTTTCAATAACGCCGAAATGTAAAATGAATTTCGGTCCAACACGAATTTACTGAAACCGCATTGCTTCCATGAATGATTTTCCAATCCAAACACTAATGATATTGGGTATTTTACTTTATCATTAAGTCGCATTTTACGTTCATTAATTACAATCATACGATAATGTATGATGTACAAACATACGATGATGATGATGATAATGTATTTGTCCAAAGTCAGACAACCAGTCTTACTAAGGGATGTCGTATTACACAGTACGTTGGCTATGGAGGTCAGATAGCTGCAATTGGTGAGAAAAGACTAGGCAGATGATGGTGATACAATAATGTAGGTATTTGTTTAGCCATTCTGTAAAAACCTCACCGTGATGAAATTAGTGAAGTGAGCTTGAATTAACCTGTCATTCCACCTGATGCTACTTAAAGATTGACACTATTGACAGCTCAGTTCACCTAAGTTCAAGGTGATATTTTACAGAAAGGACGCCACCCTAATTGCGTAACTCACGATTAATCATAATCTGTTTCGTTTTGAAACAGATTGCTAAACCATTGCTTCATATGTTCGAAAAATGTGTCTACTCAACAACGTACTTACGAGTAAATAACGCAATGAATATTGTTGAACGGTCAGATTGAAACAGAATATGATTAATCGTGAGTTACGCAATTAGGGTGCTGGTTCAAAACTATATATCATTCACGCATGTTACTATCGCCTAATTGAGCGTCTAAATGGCGGAAAACCAGTTAGGTTTCTTAAGAAAAAATATGAGGATCCCCTGGACTTAGGTACCTATTATTGTAATCTGCCATCGCCGCAGTTGACAAGCATGGATTTTTATGTATTTTTTTTAAAAGAGGTTTTCCTTGTTATTAATATCAGGGATGGCAATGTGCTTGGTACTATGTAGGTACACGGTTACCATCTTCAATTGTTTAGTGCTGTTTGACAACCTTATACAAGTTATGGCTATTAATATTACAATAGGCGCTTTAGGCAGTTTTATGAATAAGTAGGTACCTACGTAGTTTATGCAGCTGCGGAAACAGAGGGGAGCAACGGATGTAGTTGCCCCCCTAGGCGGGTCCTGGGCTTAGAACAAACTTGGTCTAAAACTCGGGGGGCAGATTCTCGAGTTAACTAAAAATAGGTGCCGAAAGTTTTTTCTCCATTCTTCAGAGAAAAGTTATCGGTGTCTGAAAAGTTGTATAGAAGTCTGTTGCCTTGACTATAAAGCTAGAGAGACAGTGACGACTGCGGTGACGTCTAATAGAGAAGTGTAGGAGATTTCAAACGGGTGTGTTGGGTATTAAATTATTGGTCAAAGTCAAAGCATTTATTTCAATTAGGCACTTAAAAGGCACTTTTGAACGTCAACATTTACATTTAAACGGAATTGATTCTAATCGCCCATTCCAAATTGTAGTTTCGTATGGAGAAGAACGGGAAGAAACTCCACCGCTACTCTTTTAAAATGTTTTACATACAATTTATCATAGTACACTCATTATATGTATTAGGTCTTTACCTATGAAATTGCCGTTCTGCAGTACTGGCCATTTCAAATCAAAATAATTTTTGTTTGGCTAAGAATTCTAATTTCAAATTAATTTTATTTTAAAAACATGGATTTTTTTTTCTAAAAGTAGTCATTTCTTTATTGATTAGTGTTACATTTTCATCGCATTTCAATCTTTTTCGTCATCATGGATACGTTAAAAATTCGAGTAATTATGGAATATGAGTACCGTCGTGGCAGCAACGCGGCACAAGCGGCACGCAACATCAACGACGTTTACGGAGCTAACACTACAAACCAACGCACCACCTGTTATTGGTTTGCTCGCTTCCGTTCTGGAAATTTCGACCTGAAAAATGAACCTCGCGGTCGTCCGAAGACTTTGGTCGACAATGACGAATTAAAGGCGATTGTGGAAGCTGATGATACACAATCTACGGCTGAATTAGCAGCAGCTTTCGACGTTAGCGTCAAAACAATATTGGTCCATTTGCGTCAAATTGGCAAGGTAAAAAAGCTTGACAAATGGGTGCCCCACGAACTCAATGATCGCCAGCGCGAAGTACGCGTCGAGACGTGCCTTGCACTGCTCAACAGACACACAAATGAAGGAATTTTGAACCGCATTGTTACCTGCGATGAAAAATGGATTCTGTTTGATAACCGTAAGCGCTCAGCAAGTTGGTTGGATCCTGGTTCAGCACCTAAACAATGCCCTAAACGAAAACTTACCCCTAGAAAAGTGATGGTCACTGTTTGGTGGTCTAGCGCCGGTGTGATTCATCACAGCTTCTTACCAAACGGGGTGAGCATTACTGCAGATGTGTACTGTGAAGAACTGAACACAATGATGGAGAAGCTGGCGCATCTCCAACCAGCATTGGTCAATCGCTCGTCTCCGCTGCTCCTGCACGACAACGCGCGACCTCATACTGCACAGCAGACGGTCTCCAAGTTGCAAGAACTGGGGTTGGAAGCTCTCCGTCATCCGCCCTACTCACCAGACCTTGCGCCTACAGACTACTACTTTTTCCAGAATTTGGATAACTTCTTGGCGGGAAAAAAATTTAATACCCGAGAGGCAATACAAAATGCCTTTGAAGAATTTGTTGCCTCCCGTCCAGCTGATTTCTTTAAGAAGGGCATCAATAAACTGCCACTGCGATGGCAAAGATGCATTGATTGCATGGGTGATTACTTCGATTAATACAAATAAAAAATTCATGAAAAAAATTCGTTTAAATTTTTTCATACAAAACGGCAATTTCATAGGTAAAGACCTATTATAATTAAATGTGAAAAACGATGCACCCAGAATTAAATTACTATACCAAAAAACGTAACAAAATGCAACTGAAGCAATAAAGATAAATTAATTATATGATAGATACATGGTGCTCACATATTTACAAACATTGTAAGAGTAAGTATACGATTTTCCTAGAATAAAATCAATGTCATAAATATAATTATTTATGTTTCAATTAACAACCAGTTTGATTTTGTCTACACTCTAGATTGTCCTATGGAGCAGGACCAGCATGTTTCCAAGCATTCTTATCTTGGATATAATCCTCTAATTTATAATACGCTTGTTTACAAAGTGTACTTTTAATATGAGTTTTAAATTTCCTTGCATTTAATTGCAATATATCACAAGGTATTTTGTTATAACATTTAACACAGTACCTCATAAAAGATGAATGTACTTTAGCTAATCTGAAAAATGGTTGATCTATTTTGTCTTTGTTTCTAGTATTAAAATTTAATTATGTCTATCACTTATTTTATTAAAAAGATGTAGATTTTTTCTTACATACATACATGATACTTTCATAAATTAATTGGCAAGGTACTGTCATAATATTAATCTTTTTAAACAGTTTCCTCAGGGATTCGCGGCGACGTAGATTATAAATGGCTCTGACAGCTCTCTTTTGCAAAATAAAGATGGATTCAAAGTCAGCAGCCCGACCCCACAATAAAATGCCATACGAAATAATGCTGTGGAAGTAGCTAAAATAGACCAAACGCGCGGTTTCTACATCTGTTAACTGTCTGATCTTTCTAACAGCATAAGCGGCCGAGCTTAGCCGCCCCGCAAGAGATTTTATATTAGGTCCCCATTGCAATTATCGTCTAGCGTGATTCCCAGGAACACCGTTTGTGCCATTTAGTACCAAATTAGTTACCGTTAACCAATCTTGGACCTGAAGAATAGAGTTATTCACGTCGTCAAGATTTTGTGTACGTCGGTCTATTTTAAATATCAATGATGTGTCTTCTGCAAATAACACCATCTTCGGTTGATTTAGAAGTAAATACGGTAAATCATTAATGTAAACTAAAAAGAGGAATGGACCCAATATTGAACCTTGGGGAACGCCCATTGCCATTTTAGCCCCTAGTGAGTTTATGCCGTTTACTTGAACTTGAACTTTTCTGTTTTTCAGGTATGATCTTAGTAAATCTAGAGCTGTATTTCTAATCCCATAGTGCTCCAGTATCAATAGCAGTGTCTCATTGTTTACGCAATGGAACGCCTTGGAGAGGTCGCAAAAGATTCCAATGGCATCTTTTGCTTGTTCCCAGGCTTTAAAAATGTTTTTTTATTAGGGTAATACCAGCGTCAGTGGTACAACGCCCTTTGGTGAAACCGTACTGCGTTCATGAAAGATGGCATTTTTATTAAAGTGACGTTATAAACTTTTCAAACACTTTACTGATTGGAACGCGTTTAACAGTGTAAAGTGTATATTAATTAGATCAAAACCCACTATAGGAGCACTAACAGGTAAAAATGGAAAGAACAATCAAAACTAATCAGAGCAGGTCGCCAGAGTGGCGTACTAACTCGCGAGCCATCGTCCACTGTCGGTTAGCGCTGGAGTGCGGGCGGGGATGTATGCCGCCGTCGCCGCGCTTATGGCACGTTCACACACAGTTGCTGAATGCCGTGCTACAGAAGTAAGTAGGTACCTTTGAAACAAAAAGACGTGTTTCGCTCAGAAAAAATTGGGAAAAGGGCAAGAGAGAATGCTGAACCAGTGTATTTTCAATTATGTATTTTCTAAGCTTACTCTTCTTTCCCTCTAACGCAACCAGCCAGAAATCTCCGCGGTTGCCGTGCGACCAAGATTTCCATATTGTAATCCGTAGAGAAGGTCACATGAGCTACGCTAAATATTATTTAGGATTATTATGCAAACGAGACCACCGAATATTGGCAGCAAGCCCGACCTATGTATGGATTTCATAACTTACACTACCAACGGACGGACTCGGAGCGAAAATCCAAAACCGTTTTCCAATCAATGTTGTTTTAAAGCTCGATTTACCGGTGTCACCGCCTCAAAGACAATATTTGTATGGAGTTATAATTATAAGGATTCGATGTCCGTAATGACCGCTGTCTGTGTGGTCCTCGACTTAGGCACCTGTCCCACTGTCGACAAGGAAGCGACTGACTATCAACGATTTTCTCGCTCAAGTAACGTTCCTGCAAAACATTGAAGGTCCAGTGCAAATAAAAGAGGTACTTTAATAGTCGATCGCTGACTATTCACATGTCGTCGAGTACTAGTTTGTCGCAGTGATAAGATGTATCAAAGAGAGTACTCGCTCAGCCACGCTGGCTTGGCTAAATTTGATAAGAAACAGTACATTAATCAAATTAAATTTCATTAGAAAACATCCATAAGTTTCTTACTAAATTTGAACCATATTCGACGACAATGGTTACTTATCTCTTTTGGTGACTGTACATATCACTGCACTCCTGCGAGCAATCGCTCATTGTCATCGCACACTTCCTGCTCGTTGCTCGCCAAGTCATTCTTAGTTGGTAGCTCTACTCGCTACTCGCTAATCGTCAGCTTTCTCCATAGAGATCTACGTTTTGGAATGGGCACAACTTTTTTACTAACTGACAGGGTAGGGCAGGGATGGCGAACCAATGGTACGCGTGCCTTTGGTGGCACGTAACAAAATAATTTGGGCACGACAGCCAGTCACAGTATGGTAGGAGTAGGTATGGTAAGTTCATCTTCTTAAGCCTGAGTCGTTACTTACAGAAACTGTACCTTCACATGATTCTATTTTACGAGTATGTCATATGACATTAATACCAGATACCAGAAGTTGCACTAATTTGTTATTTCGTTTAAATAAGGTGGTGTGATGTTGATTACTATATAATAGTACAAGTCTATTTCAGTCTGCATATAAAGACTACCAATGATAGTGAAAGTACCTATTTAGATTTTTCTAATAGTCATGATGATTGTTTGTTGGCATGTCAATGCCATATTAAATATTTTTTTTTGGAAAAAATGACTCGTAGATGTTAAGAGGTTCGCCATCCCTGGACTAGGGTAATACACCCATTTTGAAAAGTGTATTAATTCGATTCTAAAATGCTCATAAACCACTAAAAAAACGCAACATTTTTCGATTAGTGCCTTAAAAATGCATTTAATTTTTACATTTTCAATTTTCGCGCGTAATTTGACGAAACGCTGGACGTACCTGATACACACCATCCCAGGGCGCCGTGCTGTCCCCTCTCATATTCACGCTGTTCACTAGAGATATCCCCAAAAGTAGAAAGGCACAGTTGGCACTGTTCGCAGACGACACAGCCATCTACCACTCTGGGCGTAGTCATAAAGCGATAGCCTCCTCCCTCCAAACCGCAATCAACGTACTTGGCGCGTGGTTTAGGAAATGGCGAATCGAACTAAATCCGGACAAAAGTCAGGCGGTTCTCTTTTCGAAACCGCGAAACAACCCCGACCCCCCCCCCCCCCGGCCCATCTCCATATTCGGCAAGCCGATCCCTTGGGAAAAGCGAGCCAAATATCTTGAAGTGATTCTAGATCAGCACCTCTCCTTCTCTGAGCATATCAAGAAGGCGCGCTCACGCTCCGCCTTCGCTCTCGGAAGGCTGCACTCTGTTCTGAACGCACGTAGCAAATTGTCACTCAAGTACAAATTGCGGATTTACACGGCGTGCATAAGGCCCATCATGATGTATGCATGTGCAGTCTTTGCACACACGTACCCCCGACACATCCATAGGATGCAGACTCTCCAAAACCGTTTCCTTCGCCAAGCCACAGGCTCCCCATGGTTCGTTCGGAACGAGATCCTCCATCTCGATCTGAAAATGCCCACTATTGCTCAATTTCTAAAACGCAACTCGAAGCGTTTCTTCGATAAAGCCCAGTTACATCGCACTCCCTTGATTGTGAAGGCTGCTAGCTATGTCCCCAGTAGAATCAGTAGAATCCGCCGGCCGAGACATGTCCTTTCCGACCCAGACGACCCCATCACTGTTCTGCAAGAAAAGAATAGGGCCACCAGTATAGCACACAAATACAAACGACCGTCCTTCCGACCTCGCCGCCGAGGTCCTCGCGCCCCGCGAAGACCCCCTCCGAGTAACGATCAGACCCCCGACCGTCCCTTGCTCGTTGATGCGCCAGCCCGCGCCGCAGCTGAGCCAGTAGCTTTAAACTCCCCGTCTAATAATCATGAAAATATCTTGATCCAGCCTGTCCCCAGTAGTACTAGCTGCCCCCCCCCCCCGCGCCAGCGACTCCCTGAGCCGAGGTTCGTACCCCACAGGGGGTGCCCTCAGTGCGCAGTCGTTTTAGGTTTAAGTAGGTTTACGCCCTGGCTGGAGGCTTTTAGAATCTTAAAAACCTTCACAGGAAAGTCCGGTTGAGCAGTCACGGCCTCTCAAGGTCAACTGCGAGATGCCATACACAAAACAAAAAAAAAAAAAGGTACACACCATATTGCTCTGTGGGTATGACGTCAGTTTGCTGTATAAAAAAATGCGCTGGTATTTTATGAGATAATTATTTATAATTTAAAAATGAGTTATCATTCTACTTATCGTTGGTTTGCTGTACCTGAATGTAAGATATTATTTTAAAAAAATACTTTTGTTACGAAATTAATTAAAGTAAAAAGTTATTCAGTTGATTAGTTTAAACAACGGTACCTATGGTGTAATAACATAGCGGCTACTATTTCATGGTGTTCAAAGACAGAATTAAATAATTATTTTTTTTTAAATGATTTAAACAAAATATATTTTGTTATTTCATGAAATAAAGCGAACATTTTCCGAGTGCTTTTTGCCTAACCTAAGTATCTCAATAATATTTTTTTAGATTTTTTCTCATACCTATAGAGTAAAATACCCTATTATACTAAATTAATGGTAATAGATTCTGAGTTGATGTCCCTGCTACAATATAAGACTAGTTATAGAGCTTAGTGTATTTTTACAGTCAAGCCAAATATTATTATTTTTCGTTCCAATGTAACAATAATAGGTACTTATATGATTTTTGACCTGCGGCACAACATACATTGCCAACAATTTCAAAAACCAACATTTTCCGACTGGTTTTTGCCTAAGCTACCTATCTCAATAATATACTTTTAGATTTTTTCTATTAAAGAATAAAATACCCTATTCAAAAGTGCCAGTAAATGGTTTAATTCAAATGAATGCTTTCAGTTTGAGTTGAAACAATGTATGGAATGTTTAACACATGGGATCTCTATTCCAAGTTATACACTGTCATATTTCTCTGTTACTATCCAACCGCGCTACTACTGTTCTCTCCAAAACTCAGGTTCTTATAGAAGACTAAGTTATAGCTGGCAACAAATTCAATTATAAAAGAAAATAGCAAAGAAAGTTTGTAAGTGAAAAAGTTTAGATAACGTTAGATAATTTCAGAGAATCGAAGTAATTTCCTTTTAAGTTGTGAAATGGTTTAATGTTACTTTGTGTTATAGTAGAATTCGTAAAAAAATCTATTATCTGTACCTATTTCAAAAAAATTGTTGCATTGTCTTTCTGTGTCTAAACTACGCAACGTATGTTGAGTTGACGCGGTTTTCACAATCATTTAAAAATATTCCGGGAGGCTTCAGTGTATAAAGTTTACTACATTAATATTAAACTTATACATTATTTAAACAACGTGTCGTTTTGCGGAAATCGGCATGTGTGGGACACGCATGTTAAAACGCGGCCCGTGTGATACCGCACTATAACACACAGCAACATAGTCGCGTGCGACACTGCCTACCGCATACGAAACGGGGAGATTCTGTTCTTTGAAACTTAAATAACTAAAAAAACAAGTATGTATTCATTTGTGAGCAGGTATCGTAATTTTATTTGATTATTTAGGTATGTCTTTCATAACAGCCTCCTGAAATTTGACGAGGATGCAAAACGACACGTTGTATTATACGATAAAGGAATCTCGATGTTTTGTAATGTCTTAAAAACAGTGCTAAGCTTGGAGCTGGTCGCAAGTTTACTATAAGAACCTTTCCGAAGCAGTACTTCAAAGGTCAGATGGCCAATATTCTCGTAATTAAAAACGCAACTAAATTCGCAGTCTCACCTCGGCGACAATCAAATGTCAAAAATGTATGGAAAAACGAGGTTATTATTCATAGTTCAGACTGTGAACGTTCTTAAAATTTCGAGAATTGCCCCTCTGATCGTAGTCTTTGTTGTGACTCTGAGAATTGGTCTTCTGTTTTGATCACTGTGGATAAAGAACAAAATAAACACTGAAACGTCTTCAATGTCTTTTATTAAAAAAAATAACAACACTCATACAAAATTGTTATTTTAAAAGTTACATTTTCACTTGATAAAAATACAGTTTATGAAGCAAACCTTTTAAAATAATATCGTTCATAAAGGCTTTGTAAAGTGACACGTACACGCGAGTGCTCCATTCATAAGTAACATGATTTTAATTTAATTAAAATTTATTAAAACTATCATTATGAAAGAAAATGGACTTTTTAGTGAATATTCTTTCATATTCTACTCTTTTGGCGTCACGTCCCATTCAATCAATCGTCACCAATTCAGTCTAAAATGACAAGATAATCAATAAAAACTCGTTATGATGGAAGTTATAGGTACCCGCGAAATTCAAATTTTCTTACGTTTCTTGCAATTTGCGAGTCAGTGCAAGGTATTCAACCTTGCACTGACTTGAATAAAAAATTGAATTGTTGTATAAAATATGATTCGTGACCTTAACATATATATTGGCTTTACATAATTATAATTCTTTAAACCTTTATTACAACCGTTTATTTACGATTGAATGACTGTTTCCTGGAAAAGTCATTAGACCCAATCAAATGAAGATTCAGGGGCTACTCTCGACCTTTCACCTTAACAACAAAAGTTTTCCACGAAATGATATTTAGCTTATATTTTTTTATGTATCGTTACATATGTAAGTATCACACACAATACAGCATTAATCTAAAGGTATCGTATGAAATGGCACGAAATCTGATAGCATCAGGCCCGGCGGCTCGCTCTCGACACGTGACGAAGATGAACTATCGACTAACGGCACTACATCGCTGCGATAACTCGATCTGCTGTTAAACCAGCCCACTATGCACGATGCAATGTATATCAAAATTCCACAAGTCACACCAGCCCACAACAAAATCGTCTTCGACTCAGTAACGCTAGTAATTTTTATCCAATCACTACACGATTTACTTGAAGCGAGTGTCTTAACACACACTCTAACTAAATATTTGGGTACTATCACAGATTGAATGAACATCATTGTTTCATCGCCTAAAACGCACCAAGACTGAGGCATCAGATTATTTATATTGATCCTAGGCAATACTTCCACGGAATAAGATAATATTGGACCATTCGTTACATTTGGCGGGTTCCACTTTACAAAAATATGGCCAAATTGGTTCGCATACAAGTAGGTGATAGCTGGTATGTCAGCATTTTTTAAACGGAAAGTTCTTACGACACCCTTTGCTGATCTACTACAATGGCCACCAGAACAAGCTCTTAATCTAAACTTATAGTCACTAAAGGGTGCCAGCCCACCAACTTGGAAGTCGTTTCTCGGGCTGGTAATATTTAACAAAATTAGATTTCGCACATAGTTGCCAAAACTTGAATTGCTTGAAATTATACTTTCTTTGTTATCACAACCGAATCGGATGTCATCGCAGACGTCGAAATACTCCTCTACCATCGCTCCAGGAGTAACAGACGCGAGTATGCCACACATTGATTCACAGCCTCTGTTATATTCCGGAGGTGGCCTCCTTACTAATGCATGACGAGTGTAGTCAACATCTAATAAATCTTCTTTCAGATTACAATAATCTACCGCAGCTGATTTCCTGGAATCCCTTTCAATCAAAGCCACATCCAGTTCGTAGTAATCGATGTGCAAGATGTAATCTTTGTGTTCTACCCATCGTACTACAACGACATCGGATGCTGACGCAACTAACTCCACGATGAATGGCGGCTCAGGAATTCCTACAGGCGTTGTGAAGTTGAATATATTGCTCCTAATCAAACGCTTTTTCTCAGGATCATATATTTCGATACAGAGAGCGTAAGATGACGCTGGTTGTAATGCATTCAATGCCGCCACACCAAAACCCTTATCGAATACTGCTGGGACATCAGTAGCGTGCCATTCAAGCTCGCTACAAGTTTCAGGAACCACCGCCGTATGAACTCCAGGCGGTAAACGCACATATAAGGCAGAGTAGTGAATATTGTGATCAACAACTGGTGAAAACTTGATCAAAACTGAGGATTCACTAGACTGCGTTAGTTGGAAGTCAAAAGACACCTCTTCACATGCTCCGCTATAGCCATTGGAGCCTACTGGAATATCTATCACCGAAGGCTCAACCGGGAGCCGGCTTTTCACTTCATCAATTCTGGACGTACACAGTACTGGATTATGGTCAAATCTTGCTGTACCGTTCTTCATTTTGAGATTCTTTGTGACGGCTGAAGTAAATAATGTTTGAAGATTTATATTATTATTAATATCGAGAATGTATTTATCATCTTTCAACTTATCGCCTTTTATTATTCGTAGTGATGACAGAAAATCTAGTGATGTTATATCGGAGCCTTCAATAGCTATGTATTGGGATACTTCTTGGATTTGACCGAGGTATGCTCTCAGATCACCCATTGCTCCTGGGATTGCTCGTACGTGTATAATCAATGATCCGTTTACGTAAACGCATTTCTCTGCGTCTTGAATAGAGCTCAGAGATTGAATTTTTAAATCACCACAAGTCTGAAATTAAATAATACATATTTTTTATTAATCACCATCAGTTTAGTTGGATTTATAGCTGCTCGCTTGCATATGGTTAGACTGGAAGCTGACACCAACATAGTTCGGAAAAGGCTACTTCTTTCTTATATGTATGGGCTAGGCAGATGATGACATTAGTTGGATTCATCGTTTTAATTACATGCCAGTTGCACTAACTCTTTTGAACGCTACCTTTGCATTGCACTGCATTTTCTGCTAAAAACATTTAATGAAAATTGTAGAGAATTTACTTACAATTTCACAATGAGTGCAAGGTTCACATGTGATGGGTTGTGTCTTATTGTTAACCCGATAGTCTAGAGGACATTGAGAGACACAGGTATTATTGAACACCCATCGACCCAGATCCAAACATTTCTCCTCCGTGATGCAATACTGGTTATCGGGGAGAAGGATTCTGCAATAAATAAATACACTTTTGAGGAACTATCTACTGTCTTATCACAGATTTTACCTCCGACAGCAGCGACTAAACACAGCTACCTTACTTTATAATCTGCCTATAATGTTCCCACAGCTGGGACACGGGCCTCGTCTCTTCGAGAGGAAGTGGGCTATAGTCATGTCTTCAATTTTTTAGTTCTAGGGCAAACTTCACCGTTTTGAAAGCAATGGTGAAGAAATTATTTATGGAAAGTAAAGCGCCTGCTACAACTACAACTCATACTATGTCGGTGCCGATAGCCCTGGATCGTCACTGCTTCTTATTGAATGAATGAATGACGATGATGTAGATGATGTTACATCGGAGGTAAAATAACGCTAGGGAATGGGATAAGAATGGACTGGGATGGGAAAGGACTGGGTTTTCTGAAATGACGCTCACTAGGTGGAAGTCTGAGACGTCCGGGCACCTGTCAAAAGTGTCAAAGCACCTATGGACTGAATGGTGATCGAATGAATGAAACTAATGGCATCAAATGTTTTAAGTTCACTGTCGAACTGGAAGAGCTCTTACCAAAGTGGCGCCAACTGGTGCCTTTAAACATTCATAAAAACCCTCATTTCAAAGATGGCAATAAACAGATAGAAAAGTAGAAAAAAATATAGAGAAAAGTAGAAATAAAATACGAGTTTTTCGGTAAACATGAGGCAGAGAAAGAACACAAAAAAGGCAATACGTAGATTTGTGAACATGACGCTGATAAAGAACAAGTTGGGGGAAATGCGTCATTTCCACGCAAAACGGCCATCGGTTAACATAATGCTATGACCCTATGCGAGACAAATCCCCAGCGCTGGTTTATGCCTGCCTCTCTGCCTGCTAAAAAGATAATAAATTAAACTCCTTCCATTTAGTCCTTCGAAAATAATCGTTGTCTCTGCGTGTTTAATTATCTAGTATGAACGCGTGGAGAAAACCTCTTCACCGAAGCTATATATATAGCTATAACTTCGCCTAAATTTTTCTTACCAATAAGCTTTATTTGCGGTAAGCAAATTGCGACATCCACAATTTGTATCATATCAATCTTCGATGAATCAGTTGGTGAGTGTTAAAATCCAAAATCATTGTATCACTACTGCATTCATTTTTCACATTAAGATTAATTTTGAATTAGAGTTCAAACGTTCCATTTCGAATGAAAGAAAATGATCAAATATAATAGGTATCACTTACGAATGATGTGGACACTGCGTCACGCATGTATCCTGATACGTATAATGGCGGCACAGAAAACAAATGGTCTTGTTAGTCTTGCGGCAACCAAGGCACTGTTCATCGCACTCATCAGCTTCTGGTCCATCCAGGAACAACTGGCATTTTCTGAAATGGGAAAATTACTTGGATTGTACAAGAGCTTCTTCAATCGGCAAACAAGTCTGAGACAAGTCATAAAAATCACGGCTTGTTTCCCCGAAAGGTACCTACCACTCATATCCCGGTTATGTGTAAGTCCTAAGTAATAGGGGTCAAGTCTATTGTCATCAACCGGGCACAAACCCAGATTCCGGGCTGCTACGAGAAATTCCAGATAGGAAATCCCAATAACACTACCCGTCCGATGACTTAAGAAACCGAAACGAGGTAACTCACAATGGGGCTCATAAGAAGGCTTAAAATCACCCAAAGGACAATGGAGAGGGCTATTCTTGGAGTTTCCCTGCGTGATCGAATCAGGAATGAAGAGATCCGCAGGAGAACCAAGGTAACCAATATAGCCAGAAGAATTGTCAAACTAAAGTGGCAGTGGGCAGGGCACATTGCTCGCAAAACGGATGGCCGTTGAGGCCGAAAAGTTCTGGAGTGGCGACCGCGTACCGGAAGACATAAAGGTGGAAGGCCTCCCACAAGGTGGACCGATGACCTTGTGAGGGCCGCAGGAGTCCGCTGGATGCGGGAAGCACAGAACCGGTCAAAGTGGTGGAGCTTAGGGGAGGCCTATGTCCAGCAGTGGACGTCTTTCAGCTGAAATGATGATGATGATGATGACTACCCGACCTGGGAATCGAAACCAGGGCCTCATGCTCAGCAGTAAAGCTTGCGATTACTGAGCTCAACGAGGCAGTCGACTTGGCCAGTTATGTTAAATTCTCATGCCATATACCAAGGACAAACCCAGACTCTGGGCTGCTGCTCAAGAATTCCTAGTGGAAAAACCCAAAAACACTTCTCCTATAATGGGAATCCACCCGGGAAATCACTTTCAGTAGACTTACTCGTAAGAAACAGTCACAAAATGATGAGCAACAATATCTTACTTGTTATTCCAACAGCGATTTAACGAAGCGTTTCTTGAACAAGAACAAGCAACGCTGCACTGCACCTTTATGTCTGGCGGACTGATGACGTGACGAGCCTTCGGAGCCAGCACCTTCCAGTCAATGGTATCCATGAAGCACGCTTGAGGCAATGCCCACATTGTCACCCCTCCTCTATCAATCTTGAGGAGGTTGTAGAGACCAATCTAGAAAATAAAACTGGGTCAGTTTTGGTCTCCTTAATTAACATTCACATGGAGGACGTAACAAAATGTCGGCAGGATTTTTTTCGCACACTGGATTTTCAATGCAGTGCTTAGCGCTGAGAGTTTAAAATCGAACACTGTGTTTTTTCGACGCGCTGCTACTCACTCCCGCTGCACTTCGTTTGATTCTCAATGCTCGGTCCAACACCGAGAGTGGAAAATCCAGTGTGCGAAATACTCGTTATCCCGCCGCGATTTTATTACGTCCGTGTGAATGTCGATTTCGATAAATTAGATATGGAACACCAAACTCATCTACTCGTAGTTTGAAATTGTAATTTATTTTGCACGTTTAATAAATGTTGTTTTAAACCAGTTTGCAGAAATAAATATTATTTATCAAGTATCTAGCTTTTGTTAGCGTGGGTGTCGGAAAATATCCCACGTGAACGTACTACCGGGATTAAAAGTTTACGTGTTAATAAAGGTTATAAAATATCTGTAAGCCGAATTTCATTCAAATCCGTTCAGCAGTTTCTGCACCAAACCGGCGTAACACACTATTCAATTCACACAGTCTGTTCAATAAATTAGGTAAATAATGCAATTAATGTTTTTAAACATTTCAAATAAAAATAAAAGCCATTACTAATAATAGTGTGTACGCAATTACCTCGTTGAATACACATCTAGACAAACAGACAAACGGGCTAAAAAATATCGTTACTACTTAATTGGTTCTGAAACCTTAAATTTTGATCCGTTGCTAACTATAAGTGATTTGGCTTTAGAGAAGTCATTAGATATCACAATATTATATGCTTCTAGGTGGAGGTCGGAAATTATCCCTCGGGAACGTACGAGTACTATCCAGATAAAAAGTACCGTATGTTAACATATACGGTACTTTTTATCTCCAGGTATCCAGGTTATAAAATTGTCTGTGTCAAATGTCATCCAAATCCGTTTTTATTTTTGGGTGAGAAATCATCAAATAACTTCTCCCGCTCTGGGTGGAGCAGGAGGGCGTGGCAGACTTTTACTGACTAAAAACCAACCCGTGTTCCCTCAGTAGCCTGTGTGCTAGGGGCGGGGGTATATCTATCGAACATCCCGTACCCCTGGCAGGATTCAAATCCGTTATGTAGTTTTTATGTGAAAGAGTAACAAACATGTATTCATCCATCCATCCATCCTCCCTCACCTACTTTCACATTTATAATATTAAGTAGGATTCTGTATAAATTCCACCGTGAAAACTTCTATGAAGTGAGCTCAAAGTGAGCTGCCAATAGTGTCAAATCTTAGCGTCAGGTGGAATGACAGCTTACTTCACTGAGATGAAGTTAGTTAGAACGCTTATTTCTCACTGAAAACAGAAGAAAATCCCACAAACTATTACACTTGAAGTTTCAATTCAACATCGTTCTGTTTGAATACTTTATTGCACAAAATGTCGTATATTCAGACCGTACTGTATTTAAATATATTTTTAAAATAAACAAATATCAGCGCTGCCGTTGTTTGCCAGATTTAATATGAAATTCCATTTGAGCTATCTAAATGCAAATAGTTTTTATATCCGCCAATGGCGAAAAATTGACTATCGAATCATAGTTATTGACTTAATTGGTCAATCAATTCATGGGGTACGAAGAATATTCGGAGAGTTCATCGGCAAAGGGTGACCGGCTCTATTATTCACTCTATGACAAACTTTATACAAAGCTAGCTGTGCTCGCGGCTTCGCGCACGTCTTAAGATAAGATAAGATAAGATAAGATAAGATTTATTTATTTGTCTAAACATTGTATACATACAAGAGCATGCAAGATATTAGAAAACATCGTTTGAGTCCATTCATGTTTAGCCGTTAGTATCGGCGTACAAATATTTCCTTAACATTAAAGAATTAACCAATCAGAAAAGATCAACAAACAAAATATAGGTACCTGTAATAGGCATTTACATAGTTTATAATATAGAAACTTATAAATTAGAAATTATTTTATGTTAATATGTCAAAAATCCATATTCAAATAAATTTAAAATTAGTGTCAGGAAAAGATAAAATTATTTAATCAAACAATAAGTTTTTCGTCTAGAAATTCGGATACACTATAAAATGCCTTTTGCGAAAGAAACATTTTCAATTGTCGCTTGAATGCCTTACTATTTAGTTCCTTCCAACGTTTAGGCAATTTGTTAAATATAGTAGGCGCCATGCAGACGATACTTTTGCGCATAAGTGCCGTTTTTGCGGGATAGACTCGAAGACTGGTAATGTCTCGTCTATTACGCGGTACAATGTCCTGTAGACGTGGAAACAGATTGGGGTTTGTTTTGACAAACATTGCGGTTTCGAGAATATAAATACATGGAAGAGTTAATATCTTGTACTTTTTAAAATATGGTTTACATGTGTCAACCGTTTTTAGCCCAAACATAGATCTAATGCATTTCTTTTGGGCCTTAAATGCCGTGTTAGTGTCGGTAGAATTTCCCCAAAATATGATGCCGTATCTTAGGTGAGACGCAACTAAGCCATGGTAGGCGGCTATCAAGGTCTCCATATTTACAACTGCCGCTAGAGAGTGCAATGCAAATGCAGAACTACAAATTTTTTTGCATAGGTTTTCGATTTGCGATTTCCAGTCAAATCTTTTGTCAATTATTAGTCCAAGGAATTTACTACTATTTACGTTTTCAACAATTTTACTATCAATGTTTATGTCCATATTTTCTATAGTCAATCGTTGGCTAAAATGTATGATTTTAGTTTTATCTAAATTAATCTTTAAATTATTATTTTTTAACCATTCTATCATAGATGTCAGGGTATTGTGAATGTCAAGTTTGTATTGGATCATGTCATTGCTATTACTAGAAATTGTCACCGTGCTATCATCTGCAAATAAAGTCATAGGATGTGGAGTCGATTTAGGCAAGTCATTAATATATAGTGTAAAAAGTGGAGGTCCCAATACACTACCTTGTGGAACACCAAAAATAGTTTGACGTTCATCTGATAAGTGTATCTCTTCCTTTTTAGTGGTTATATTAATTCTAGTGATTTCTGTCTTTTGCTTTCTGTTGTCTAAATAGGATTTAAATAAATTAAGAACATTACCTCTAATACCATATGCGTCAAGTTTTTTTATTAAAATGTCATGATTTACGTAGTCAAATGCTTGCGTCATATCGCAGAAGATCGCACATACAAGTATTTTTTTGTCCACTTTTATCAATACTGTATATATGAAGTCGTAGATCGCCATATTAATCGTCCTATTTTCGCGAAATCCCTTTTGCTCATTACATAATATTTTATTTTTTTCTATGTAACTGTGTCTTGTATATGTTACTAACTTATATTACTCCTAATAACATCAGCTATGCTGCAAGTGAAAGTTTCGTCAAAATCGGGCCAGCCGTTTCAGAGATTAGCCAGAACAAACAAACAGAAATAAGTACAGAAATTGTAAAAAAAAAGGTCAAGTGAACCGCATTTAGTAATAACTCTCATTTTGACATTAAAAACAGACACTTCAATTTTATTTATTTGTCAAAATGTTTGATGTATTTTGGCAAGATCAGATGCTGGTGTTTATCTATTCGAAATATCCGATATTATCGTGCGAAACATGTCCATAAAATATGAACCTTACTGCAATAACTTAATTTAGGAATTGGAGAAAATTGGCGCACTACAGCCGGTCGATTCTGTAAAAACTAAGAAACTTCACGTCATTCCATCTAATGATCATGTTCAATTGGGAAAAAATAAGGTTCATGTTCAATTGGGAAAAAATTACAGTTTGGGGTAGCTTGATAGTGCTGGCATCTGTACAACGAAGTGATCCTTTAAGGATTCCGTTTTTTCCTTATAAGGCACTTTACACTTAAAACATCAGAAGATATATGTAAAGGACCCCATAAGTAGATTTTTACTATAAAAATGCAACCGAATTGAGAATCTCCTCTTGTTCTTAAAGTCGGTAAAAATTACATAAATACCTCTCTAAGATTCGAGTTGTCATACACAATCAAGCCAAAATTGTTCAACAGCTTCAATCCTCTTATTCTCGTTAGGTTCGGAAACAGCTGCCCCACAGATTGCAGACCCCTAACTCGATAAATAACTAAATATTCTGTGATCTGAAACACAAAAACAAAGACCATAAAGAATTCATTTAAATTTAAGAAAAAATGGCTTCCGGTATCGAAGCTTCCGGTCTAGGTAAGACTGGACCAGATGGGAGAAAATCAGGTAAGAATAAAGAATGTATGCAGTAGATTATTTATAATGGCATTCGTTGATGATGATGAATATCAGAATAAGCTTATCTACTGACAGGTTATATGAGTTACTCCATAGCATTGTTTATTTTATTTGACTGTATAAACCATTTTTATTTTTAATAATGAAATTTCCATTTTTTTATGAAATTTAATTACTTACCTATTACCTATTGTATAGAATCAAGTTCTTCCAACTTAACATACAGCTGTGCTGCTGGGGACTTTGTTGCGCCACTTCTTCTTCCCAGCTAAAGCACTAGGAAGTGGCGAAGGGTGGGCGTTTTTGGGGGACTGTCTTATGTAATTTTGACGTTCGAAAAGTGCTGACTCTCAGCCTATTTTGAATAAATGACTTGATTTGATTTGATTTAATGACTGCCAGACAGCTCTCATAAGAATGATTCCAAAAGTGGATAGGGTTTAATTCTAAAATCTAAGTACTGCACGTCGGTGGTATAAAAATTAGTACGACCTTACCTCTTATTCAGTAGGATGAGTGCGCCTCGCCCGCACGTGGTACGGAGTACCATACTACGCTACGAACTCCAGGTGACCCAGGAGTTCAAGGTTAGAGTGTTAAACTGACTTGAGGTCAACAATTGGTAAACAAATTGCCAAACAATTCACAAAAAAAATCTCCTCCTTACCTCTCTCAGATCTCCGAACGACATATTGGTAAAGTTCTCCTTCTTTGCTTTCTCTATAAATATTTCTAAGCTTCCCAACACCACGACACATCCTTCCAAGGTCTTCAAACCTGCTATGCTTCTGATGAGCTCCCCTTTGCATATCTTAGAGCTTTTTGAAGGCGTTAGATCTAGTATTTGGGGTGATATTCCGCCAAGAAGCATGGAGTGGGCCAGTAACCTGTAAAAATTAAGTCAAAATTTATCGTTTCGGCATTTTAATGCGGTATAGACTGCATATAGACCTCCTCTCTTTTGCTACATTCTTTCCTGGGTGCTTACTCTGGAATATAATTCCGATAGATCGACATTGGTCAAACGTCAGTTGGTTGAGTTAAACGTCAGGGATTGGCTGGACTCACTGAGTCTAGCCAATCCCAGACGTTTGACTGACAATTCCAATGTCGATCTATCGGAATTATATTCGAGAGTAAGCACCCTGGTATGTGTAAGTCTAAACCAGGATTTACCCACAATTCCCTGATTGTCCCACCTGGTTGTTGTTCTGCCAAGATTCCGTCTACCTTCTCTCGGTGGCCATTTTATTACGGCGCTGTTCCACCGGCCATCATCGCGTCTAAGCAAAAGACTTAGAGAATAGATCGAAACCGGGTGAAGTGAGCTGTCAATAATGTCAATCCCTAACATCAGCAGGCTTAGCATAACGCTTTCTATTTCTGCTCTATCGTAGAATAGAAATCGGTTGTCGTTGTGTTTTTGTCGACTCTTTCGTCGACAAAACGCTACTCTACGGTTCTCGTGGCAAGCCTGCTGGTGGAATGACAGCTCACTTCGCCTTCGTTTTCACGGTGAGATTTTTAAAGAAATGAGGTGTACCTAATTGTAACAAAAACCAAAACCTTTGTCGTTTATGTTGTTTTCGTTTCCAGAAAACCTTTTCCTTGTAAGGCAAATAGAGTTCCAAATTAACGACTAATAACTCTGTTTGACGATACATTAATAAACCTGAAAAGTTTATTTCTGGATCATGTAAAGTTTGGAGGTTAGGTTTGTGAATTGAGTGGTTACGAAATATGAAATAGCGTAAGTTCCTACACTGTTACGAATATTATTTGCTAGTCCGAATATCATTAATTCATACAAAAGTTCAGTTTCCCGAATTTTCTATTCTTCCAGCCAACTTTTCAAATTTTGACTTCTATGAACACCCGATTCGTACTGTTACAAACCATTCGATACAAAATTTCTGAAATCGGTCAATAGCCGTTCTGAAGTAATGCGCTTACCAACATTCAGCATTGATTTTTTATAATAGAAGATAGTTCAAACCAAGTATAGTTTAATTAATTATTTCCTTTATACTGGAACAATGGATATATTTGTCACAGAAATACCTTATTTTAATGTAACTCTCGACGATTAAACGCGTGCAAAATCTGTTTAAACACAAAAATATTTCAAGGGTCAAATTAAATTCGCTGAAAATGTGTTATGAAACCAACCAACCATAAACTATTCACTAAAATAAAAAATAAAGTAATGTTTTTCCGTCATTCTAAGTTTGTTTGAAACTTTAAATGACACTCTGAAGACTGCAACATGTACCTACAAGCAAACGACTGTTATTTTATGGTATTTAGAAATTCTTAAAAAATATCTAAGTTTCACAAAAAATTACAAAAAAACCGTTCCGACTCGGTTCACTGACCGATAACGGGCATTGACCTCTCGAAATCGAATAATGATGTCATTTCGATATCGATACACACGTGGGTACAGTATTGCCAGCTAATTTAATATGGGCTAGTATCTGTACTCTCGGCAATACTCGTAGCTTCGCATTAGTGAAAGAATTGTCGGAATCGCTTCAGGAGTTCCGTAGATTACCCTCTACGTCTACATACATAGTCACACATTTGTCCTCTTGATTACGCAAGTATCACGAAGAACAGACGTGAAATATAAAAAAAAAATTGCATCAAAGAGGAAAATAAAACCTTAAGCAAACACTATTAATTATAATACTAAGCTATAGTACTTCGATAACACTAATTAGATGAATGCAATAATCTAAAACATGATTATTAATTTTACTTATTATTTCCTATGGGTCAATACAAAGTCGTAGGGTCGTTGAACGTACTTGTTAACTTTATAAAACATTGCAATAATACTTCCTGTTTTTTAATTATAATTAAATTGAGTCTTTTGAAATAATGAGAGAGTGCTCTTGACTTTTTGCAAAAGAGAATAAATTTAGACAATTTCCCTTAACATTAATTGTAGGCTAATTTTAACATTCGTCATAATAATAAATGTTTTTATGCAAAAGTTAAAAATTTCTTGCCACAACAAATCTTAAAACAAATCAATTCTTAAAACATCTCGAATTGCGCGTTTTTTATTTATTTATTTATTCTTCAGAAAGCTTACAGTCTAATATCTACTTAAAATATATATATATAAATTTAGCGCTTACAGTTGCCATTTACAAGCTTCCACAAATTAAAAACTATGTACCTAAAGTTAAAAGAAAAAAAAGATCAGACAAAAATAAAATAAAATCTTCTCACAACAAATAAACATAACAAATTATTCTTTCTAAATATTAAAAAAAAAAAAAAAAATTCACTATAATTTCTATATTGGGCGTTTCATTACATTTTAATTGCAGAGTCAGCAATTATTTTAGGGTACAGAGGCCAGCACATCAAGCTACCCCAATCTATCAAATTTCTTTGATAGTTTTTCATCTTTATCACAAAGGAATAAGGTTCATGTTCAATTGGGAAAATTTGACAGTTTGGGATAGCTTGACCTGCTGGCGTCTGTACCTGCATACTTCAAACGTAAAATAATAATTTTACTTGATTTTATTTTTCCACTTTATCGGCGTTAACAATAATTTTGTGTATCTATGCCAAATTACAGATTTAAGTGAAGCTGCGGATAGACGAACGGATGGACGGACATGGCCAAACTATTAGGGTTCCTTGTGGACTACAGAACCCTAAAAAAGCTAGATACCTCCTTAGTTCAGAAACCAGCTCAAAACTAGTCATGTTTTGGTTGCGCGTCGCATATTCTGCATCATTATCTCACTAAAGGTGCGCTTACACGAGCAACTAAAATTTCCATCCTGGTCAATTCTCGTCAACTATGACATCACGACTACATTCAGCAATTTAGAGCAATTGCAACATGTAGCAACCTGTTGCCAGAGATACGGCACACAATATCATGCATTAAGGAGCAATTAAAAAAATAGGCAATACCCCCGCCTCCGCCACTGGCCGGCGCGTTCTTATCGCAAAAATGAGACGTAGAACTATACGTACAAATGAGAAAGAAAGAAAATTGACTGAAAATTTCCAAACCGATTGGATAATTATAGGAGTAAAGAGGCAATATTCCCGAAACAATTTCCGCATTTCGTTGTTGTTGCTCTAGATTTCTCCACTTAATTGATCCAGATTGATCCATTAATGATGCCGAGCAGTAGTTGCTTAAAAAATTGCCCGTGAAAGAGCACCTTTAGTTACACAACTGGAACTCTACTTACCCTACCAAGGACAAAGTGTGAAAGAGACAAACATAAACACATATTCTTCTGTCAAACAAGTTCTCAAATCACTTGCAATATAAAGCTACAGAACATGCAATTTAAAAATATGAATAAATAAGGAAAAGTATTGAAATAATAAAATTAAAAATAAAACTTGAATTACCATATCAGCGTTTTCGCCATGACACCTTGAGTTTGCCACCGAACTTTTTATACTTTTTCTGCGCGCGCGCAGCTAACCGCTTCCTCAATACGAAACGACTGAGTAGCCTCCAGTGTAGGTACCTTACATTTATGGGAAAACACATTGTGTTGCGTTTCCCATGGCCCTATATTGATCATGGGATTTTAGCTATTGTCTGGATCAATTTCTAAAGTATTAACAACAAAGAAATCTATTGGAAACAAGTAAATGAATAGTGACATATCGTTGTCTCTTTTCGACTTGCTGCCAGTTGCAGTGTGGGATAAGGACAATCAAATGTAACAGGTGAAGTTTGTTGACTGTAGTAGTTAAATAATTAGGTATTTATTTTAATCTTGTGGTCGTGAAACGTAAGTAATTGAAGCGATTTAGATAAAATGGTTACCCGTTTACGGATCTCTGTCGTAAACATCTTAGACTCATCATTAATTACGTCACTGTGAGTTGGTATTCTGCGGTCGTGGTATTGATTTCCCCAGCTAATTTCTTCGAAGTTTTTCGAAGTTATTTATGCACATTAGAATTTCAAGCATGCTTCAAATCATTTTTTTTTCTTTTCTTTTTATGCTTGACCCAAGTAATATTAATCTACTTAATTATCCTAACTACGAAGATTGAGTCAGACCGAGATCTTACATTATAATAATCAGGGTGGCAGGGACATCGACTCGCATACTGTAAAAATGAATTCAGCAAATGATCCTAGTCGTAGAAAATTTTCATCGGCCATCAAACCTAAAATCTGTTGTTTCATAGCAGTGCAAATAAATAAAAATAATAAATAAACTTTTTATATTCAGAATCACTTCCATTTTGTTAGTAACAATGTAGACCTTATTTAACTATTCCGTGATGTAGACTTACAAACTAGTGTTAGTAACATTAATTCACACACACTAAGGAAGAAGCTGCGCGAGGCACGCCGATCCTGGGGACTGTCTACTTGACTGCGTGAAGTCGTATCCACCGCCCCAAGATCGGCGAGTCCCACCTATCAGCCAACGTTCTAAGGATGGTATCGGGGCTGCCGCGAACACGGCGTAGCAGAGAAGCGAATCTCTTGCGCATGATGGCCGAAAAACTATCAACACCTGCGTTCGCAAACATGCCGGACGCGCTACAGAAACGCGGAAAAACCTACTACGCGGTTGAAATGGATGGAACGATACGGGTTTTTTTCTTTAAATAACCGACGAACAATTTCGTAGGTTTACATACAAACATAAACCCACGCTTTCTTCCTATGGGGGTTGGGCATTTACAGTAGACGTAAAAAAAGCCAGCGTGGAAACTGAAAGTTATTCTACAGGAACGTACCTGGATACTACCGGGATAATTCTACGTCCTAACCCAGGTCATGTGTGCCATATTCCACCGAAGTCAAAAGGTAACAGACAGGCAGTTGCTTTCGCATTTATAATATTGCTAGGTTTTCACAACTTCGCGTCGCTCACGCGGTCTTCGAAAATTATCCCACAGGAACCTACCACCAGGATGGCATATTATGTGTATGCCTTTCATCCAATCCCGTTGAGCCGTTTTTGCGTGATTGAGCAACAGACGTCTATACATACAAACTTTCACGTGTATAATATTAGTAGGATAAACATAAATATATTATAGGAAGTCATCATCATCATCAGCCTATAATGATCCCACTGCTGGGACACAGGCCTCCTCTCTGTGAGAGGGATTGGGCCGTAATCCACCACGCGGGCCCAGTGCGGGTAGGTAGATGTCATATGTCTTCGAATTTTTTGTTCTAGGACATGCCGGTTTCCTCACGATGTTTTCCTTCACCGTTTTGAGAGCAGTGGTGATGAAATAATTTACACAAAGTAAAGCGCCTGTCTGGGTTCGAACCTACGACCTACAACTCGTAAGTCGCGACCGTTACCACTTGGCCACCACTGCTGCTTATAGGAAGTAATATCGTTTATTAATTACTAAGAAATTTCTTTTAAAAATCAGTTCTAACTGAGAATGGCTAATTTAAATAAACTATAATAGCATACCTACCTACTAAAGTTATATTTTACTAGCTTCTGCCCGCAACTTCGTCTGCGTCTAATTTCCTCCTAAGCTCCTAGTGGCCCTAGCGTTATTTAGCCTTCCTCGATAAATGGGCTATCTAAAATTGAAATAATTTTTAAAATCGGACCAGTAGTTCCTGAGATTAGTGCGTTTAAGCAAACAAACAAACAAACAAACTCTTCAGCTATAAATATTAAGTATAGAAGTATAGATATAGATTAATGCTGCATTCATGATTTTAATCGATAATTGATTGCAATTATTGCAAAGCCCTTGACCTTGATTACAACGAGTTCATAAAGAAAGCACACGCTACACCGCGAGATATGCTAAAATAGGCTACAACGAGAGCTAAATAAATAAATAAGGTAATTTGGACCACACACAATAAAATTGTACAATATTGAACAGCACTCTAATTGCGTAACGCACGATCAATAATAATCTTAATAATTTTGAAGTAGATTGCTAATCCATTGCTTCATATGTTCGAAAAAATTATCTGTTCAACAACGTAAATAACGCAATGAATATTGATTAAGTGTCAAAATGAAACAGATTCTGATTAATCGCGTGTTACGCAATTAGGGTGCAGGCTTTATGAGCTAGCTTACGCCTTTAATTATTATGCCGAAAACTCAACTCGGCTATGAAAACAAAAGGCAAAGGCATGGAAAACATGGAGAGACCATAAACAGTAGAATTAAATGCAAAGGCACAGAACAGCAGAATTAAATGCAAAGTCACAGAAAACATGGAGAGATCAATTTAAACAGCAGAATCGGCGCCAGATCTGTCTGATCGTGAGCGTTCTCCTAAATCGTTCTCTCGTTAATTCTGTTCAACAACGTAAATAACGCAATGAATATTGATTAAGTGTCAAAATGAAACAGATTCTGATTAATCGCGTGTTACGCAATTAGGGTGCAGGCTTTATGAGCTAGCTTACGCCTTTAATTATTATGCTGAAAACTCAACTCGGCTATGAAAACAAAAGGCAAAGGCATGGAAAACATGGAGAGACCATAAACAGTAGAATTAAATGCAAAGGCACAGAAAACATGGAGCGATCAATTTAAACAGCAGAATTAAATGCAAAGTCACAGAAAACATGGAGAGATCAATTTAAACAGCAGAATTAAATGCAAAGGCACAGAAAACATGGAGAGATCAATTTAAACAGCAGAATCGGCGCCAGATCTGTCTGATCGTGAGCGTTCTCCTAAATCGTTCTCTCGTTAATTCACGACATCCTTAAATAGTAAAAGTACCTACCTCTGCAAGGGCGAAAGCCATATTATTGACTCTCCGACAGATGTTTTTCAGCAAGTATGCTAAGGCGGCTGTTGATAATGTGCGCAAGAATTTTTCCGGCACTAGAGAGAAGTGATATGCCTCGGTAGGAGCCGCAATCGGAGACATCTCCACACACACGCGCTTCACACGCTAGGAAATGAAAAAAAAAACCGATAAGACTCCTTATCGATTTTTTTCTGATCTCTGTACAATAATCTTACCAGTGCCATGGATCTCGCGGCCCATACAGCTTACACATGGTAAGTATTCTAGACAGATCCGACGATCCTTAAGGTAGAGCTGCAGGACAGCATAATATGGCAATCGATTGAATGCCTTTCATTTTCGCAACCATTGCTTCATAGGTTTGAAAAATACGTCTGCTCAACAACGTAAATGAAACGACAATGAGAGCGAGTACAAATTAGGCGTTTTAAAGCGCGCGCTTTGGTAACGCGCGTTAAACCTGTCTTATTACAAAAAGAGTCCTAACTTTAGTCCAAGCCCAAACCTTCGAGCTAGTAAAGTTATTGTATTTTTTAAATTACAGCTTCGTAAAGTTCTTAATACTAATAAATCGACGACTTGATTTTGGGTTTGGCGTTAGTGATTGCAATTTGTCGGAATGCGTCGGGCTCATCTATACAGGGTGTAAGGGACAGCCCTCCACAAACTGACAAGGTGCATTCAGCTCCTTATTTTGAATCATATTCCATCGAAATTTTTCACAGGTTTTTTTTTTACGTTTTTTCAGCTTTTTCAGTTTAATTTCAATATAAAATTACATTCCCTGAAATCAGCACTACATTTATGTAAACAGTACAGCTAAAATCAGAAAAGCAGCAATGGATGTTGAAATACTCGTAACGAACAACGCGTAAAATCAGCTGTTCACTTTCTGCCTAACTACAGAGTTCATCGAACTCTCGCCGACGAAGGCTCGCTGCATGCGTTTTGCCTTGGTAGCGATACATTGCGTGTGCGGAAATAAAACAAATCAGGTTTATTGGATTCCCATAACGTTCCTGAAATAAATTCTTGTACCGGTCATCTAAGTATGATAAAATGAATTCACCCCATCAGTCTGTGGAGGGCTGTCCCTTACACCCTGTATAAATAAAAAGAAAAATCCTGACTGACTCATCAACGCCCAGCCTAAACCCTTGGACCTAGAAAGCTGAAATTTTGCACAGAGGTTCCCTTTATAATGTAGACAAGGAATAAGGAAGGATTTTTCGAAATTCAATCCCTAAGTGGCAAAACCTAGTTCTAATATATTATGAACGTCAGATTGCATCGCTTCACAACATATTATAAAGCAAAGTCCCCCGCCACGTCTGTTTGTCTGTCTTTTCGCGATAAACTCAAAAAGTTTTCATGTAGTTTCCACCATAGACAGAGTTATTCATGAGGAAGGTTTAGCTACATAATTTATTAAGGTTTTATTAAATAGGTTAACGCGGGTGAAGCCGCTGGCACAAGCTAGTATTTTATCATTAGCTCGATGGTTTTGTTATAGGACAGCTATAACTTAAGTTAACTTAGCTCACGGTGTGGCCTACGGTTTAGTGAGACACTCCCAACTCTTCACATAATGACGGTGTGCAAAATCATTACCGTTGTTGTAATTGACCTATGAGACCGCGTCACTAAATGCTTTTGTTTCAAATTAATTTATACAATCCTGCTACCGTGCTACGCTTTCTAATTTCTGGCTTTGACACTTTAAATAGAGCAATTTTGCAACTAGCCATGTCATTGAATATATTATTTTCTAAATTCTATATACATGATGCTTTCGCTAAAATATTGGACAGGTACCTATTTAGATGAAATGAATGGAATTTGAATAATATTTGTTGTAAACAAATAACTTTGGTAGTTTGTTCTGACTCAAGTTAATGATTACTTCCTAACTACATAAAAAAAAAAATAAGTGTCTGCTTGGAATGTCGAAATAACAGCTTTTGACTAAATGCGTCTGTGTTCCCTTCCCCATTTAGCCCGTCCACCTTCAAAACAAGAGTGAACACGCATTTTCTGGGCACGCTTGATCCACTATTGACCTCATCAATCGCTTTCTATCAGGCGTGGTAGAGGTCAAGAGCAGGCCAATTTAGGAATTTAAAAAAATGGATAGTCAAAGCATACATACGGTAAGTACAGTCACCAAAAGAGATAAGTAACCAGGGCCGTCGGATATAGTTGATGTTTGGTAAGAAACCGATGGATGTTTTCGAATAAAATTGTATTAAATTAATAGAAAATAAATAGTTTATTTATCAACTTAAATTTCATTCGAAAACATCCATTAGTTTCTTACTAAATTTCAACTATATACGACGACCCTAGTTATGTTCTCTTTTGGTGACTGTACATGACAAAAAACAATGCTTAAAAATTTCGTCTGTCTCAGGCTGTTGATGCCTGCGGCAAGAACGCTGGATAGGCCATGATATCCGAGGCAGTTGACTGTTTCACCGCATTGACAGCGATTTGGAATCTCGCAAGAAGAGCTGTGGTGGCCCAGTGGTAACGGCCGAGGCGTACGAAATGTAGGTCGTAGGTTCGAACCCAGAGTGGCGCTTTTTTTTTGTGGGTTTTAAGTAATGTTTTCAAAAGGACATTTTTGGAAACTTAATCGACATGCTCACTGAGAAGATTCCAAAACTTTTCCGAGATTTTGTATCATACCTACCATAAAATATCTCATCATCAACAATCAAACTTCCTCTTTAAATCGTTTTAACAAGAAGAAGTAAAAACAAACAAGAAACATTAAAAATAGTACGTAAGGTCCAGAGGCCAGCACATCAAGCTACCCCAAATCTGTCAAATTTCTTTGATAGTTTTGCAACTTTATTACAAAGGAATAAGGTTTATGTTCAATTGGGAAAATTTTACAGTTTGGGATAGCTTGACCTGCTGGCGACTGTACGTACTATTTTTTAACTGACTTCCACTGTTTACTGTGAACAATGTTTTTCAGACATTTGCGTATGGTCATCATCATCTTTAAAAAATATGTTTGACGTGTAAGTGTTTGTACAAACCTACTTACAGAAATAAAATCATTTATCGTTTATCACGACGCTGAGCTGATGAAGGAAAGTGCAACTCTTTAACGGTTAGGAGTTAGGTGGAAATTCGGGCATAACTCCGTCATAAGACCAATTTGCAAAATTCTTTTTTTGTGCGAACGGGGTTTATTTCGAAATGGTCCCATTTAAATTTCATATAGATCGGATGATGCGTTTCGGAGACAGACAACGGAACTCTTCGAAAAATGGCAGTAAAATCGAGATTGCTGCTATAGCATAAAATATGCATTGTTTTGACCCCAAAGATGATAAAATTTCGAATTGGTGTGGGGCAGGTACTATAACTAAAAAGTGAAAAATAAAAACTAAAAAAAAACCACCGACTTCCAAAAAACACTATAAAACGAAAAATAACTTTAATTTCGGAAGGCAGTGACAAGAAATTAATAAAATATGTACATATCCAAAGTCACCGACTTCCGAAATTAAAGTTACTTTTCGCTTTCTAGTGTTTTTGGAAGTCGGTTATTTGTTTATTTTGAATTTTTTTTTTTACTATTTCATGTTTTTACTCCTTTTGCTTCGTTTTGATACGGTCATCATCTACAGTCCGACCGCAAAAGAACGCTTTACTGACATCTATCAGTGCGTCAATTCTAGTAATGAAGTAATAAAGATCAATTTCGCAAAACACGTAGGTATTCGTTTGTATGAAAGCGTCGGGTGACAAGAACTCATTCTCTCGACGGCGGGACTGTAGTCGCGCCTCTTGCGGTTCCTACCAATTAAGTAATATTTCCAATATAAGGTTCAAGGAGCCAATAAACATCAATCAATGAGTCAGGACTAGATGACGCAGCAACAGAGGCCTGGGTCCAGAAATGGGTGGAATTACTGTGATAAAAACAAGAGGCACTACTGTACTGTTCAAAATGGATGAAATATTATTGTACTCGACAAGGGACAGAATAATAGCTGACGATCATCTGCCTAGCCTTTTCCCGGTTTGGCTTCCAATCTAACCGTATGCAACTGAATACTAGTAGGTATACCACAAGTACCAATACCAGTTTTTGCCTACCCCCATGGCAAAACTCGTGAGTTTGTGTTTATAGACAGCTTAGATATTTTTATTGATTAAAAAAGTGCTTTTAGAGCCGTACCTGCACCCTTATTCCGTAACACACTCAATCAATCAGGATCTAAAGAATTTTAAGAATATTGCTAATCCATTGATGCAAGTGGTCGAAAAAATGTCTGCTTACCAACGTAAATAACCGAATGGAAGTTGTTGAACTGTCAAAATTTAAGCTATTTATATCTACTGATACTTTGTTACGGAATAACCCCTCTGCTTTACACATTGGAGCTTATTTTGACGCGGTAACTGATTACCGACATAGCTCGAAGAATTTGCCAAACTTAGTGGCAGTGGGCGGGGCCCATTGCTCGCAGAACAGATGGCCGATGGATTCCTACGGCCTTCACCAGGTTATCGGTCCACCTATGGGAGGCCTTACAACACTACAACTTCCGGTACGCGGTCGCCATTCCAGAACCTTTCGGCCCCATCGGCCATCCGTTCTGCGAGCAATGTGCCCTGCCATTGCCACTTAAGTTTGTCAATTCTTAAGGATATGTCGGTGACAATGGTTCTCTACCTGTCGACTGGCGGTGTTATGTCCACCATTGTACGTCTTTCGACTGAAAAAATGACGATTACCTAGGTGTCGCGTAAAGTTACTGAAAATAAGCATTAGAAAACTGGATGTAGGAAGGTACACAAGCGTCACGGGTGCACTTATATTTCATGTGCTCAGCTATCGATGTTAATAGAAAACAAAACGAACGGCTATGACAACCACACGGAAACTCTAAATACCTACTTTCATCTGTTATTGCAAATAGTTCAATAAATACCATAACAAGATGTCTCTACTATCAAAATATGCTTGTACAGTCAGCAATGTAAGGAAACTAGGTGGGAGAGTGGAGGGGGTACCTATCAACTTAATTTTCTCATTTCAATTCATGCATTAGTATCCCACAGGAACCTGCTACAAGGACATACAAACAGCTTATACGTATTTATTACTCCTTATAACATCAGCTCTCTGCCAGGAGATTAGACAGAACAAACAGACAGACAACATTTATGTTCTGTTTTATGTACTTTTAATATTTCTTATGCATTTATAAAAAATGTGTTATTTTGACATTATTAACAGACACTTTTAATAAAATGTTATTTTTTTTGTATGGAAAAGGCAGAATTGAGTTCCTGCCACACTCAATCTTTTTTTCTTTATAATTAAATGGCATAAAATTATTATGATTTTACTAGATTTTGCCGGCGGCTTCGCCCTTGTTGAGGTCGAAAAATTTATCATCCCATGGGAACGTATTACCGGGATAAAAAGTATCCTACATATGTGTTAATCCAGGTTATGTGGTAGTCTATATGTGTGCCAAATTTCATCTAGGTCTGTTCAGCCGTTGTTACGTGATTGAGTAACAAACATCCAAACTTTCACATTTATAATTAGGAGGATAAGGAGGAGGAGGTAGGATAGTAGGATAAACAAGCGTTTATCGACTTTCGTTACCGACTGTACGGTAGTTCGACCGTGGACATTCCAGTAACATCGCAATTTATCCATAAAAACTTACACTACGAATATGGAACCTATATTGCTACGAAATAAAGACGATGTCCAAGTCAAACTGTAGGTACCATGAAAGCGACTGTATGTGTACAAAGGAATCTTTGCGAGGAGCAGTGAGTCATGTAAGTGGCTTCCCAACAATGCAGTTAGCATATAAACTGGACAAGACTGCATCAACGATATATCTAACAAAAATACACATCTTCACAGTCCTTCTTCCTGCGGGGTAATTGCGTAACATATCAACAGTAGGAATGCGTTATTTACGTTGTTTAGCAGACGATTTTTTCGAACATATGAAGCAATAGATTAGCAATAAAATTATTCTGATTTTTTTTTAATTCCTAAATGGGCCCGCTCTTGACCTCGATCTCGCCTGATGGGATAGTGTGTTACACGATTACGGTGCTGACAGTAATTCCGTATGATATGTTATTGTCGACACAATAGATACACCAATTGTCTCTGCTGTTTATCCCTGTGTTTGCTACCGCGTAACACACGACGAATCATAATCTGAATTATTTTGAAACAGATTGCTAATCTACTGCTTCATATGTTCGAAAAATGTGTCTTCTCAACAACATAAGTAACGCAATGAATATTGTTGAACTGTCATAATGAAAAAGATTATGATTGATCGTGTGTTACGTAATTAGGGTGCTGGTCAAAATTGCGTCAAATGGGAAGTATCGTGGGATCCCATTAAAAGTGTTATACCAGTAGATATTGACACTACGATTATACAGCGTAGCAGAGACATTGTAGCCATGGATTCAGTAGGTACAGAGGCCAGCACATCAAGCTACCCCAATCTGTCAAATTTCTTTGATAGTTTTTCAACTTTATTGCAAAGGAATAAGGTTTATGTTAAATTGGGAAAATTTGACTGTTTAGGATAGCTTGACCTGCTGGCGATTGTACATGATTCCGGTTATTAACATTAAATATTTTCGCCAATCGCGTGATCAGTCAAAATCAAGTAAAATATTTTGGTAATTTTATACCTAAATTAAATGAAAAAGCGTATGTTTTAAAATAAATACCTCATAATCTTCCTGACATTGTCACAACACCTTTTCTTCTTCCATTCTCCTCTGTCAACTGTCACGCAATCATTCCCTCCCTTCTCTTTCTTAACATTCCACACACAAGCCAACTATGTCTTCTTAGGCCTTCCTCTCCCTCTTCATTCATTACCATAACCACAAAAAGAATTAAAAAAAAACTTTGTATGTACTTCCATGGTTCAAATAATATTAGGTACTGAGTGTTAATTAGTGATCCACAATCAACAACCTGATTTATTATTAGCCGTCCATGATTCTTCCACATTTAAAAACAAATTCCATATTGACAAAGGAACCTAATTATAATTGGCTAATCATAAAACGTAGACATCACGAATTTCACCAAAAGCCTAGATCCGAATTTAAATTCAAGTACCTACATAATGTAGGTGCAATGATTAATTAGTACCTGATAATGACAGATACATGCACGATCCTACATAACATTATTTATTTAGAAAATAAAGGCTTAGTTTTCACCACCGAACAGCACAACACAATTTCATAATTTAACGTCACTTTTTGCAGTCACTAAGTAAACAATATACTTATGCGTTAAACTTAATTGAATTTATTTATAAATAAGGAAAAATGTCCTTGTTGACTCGATAAAGTCTGGTTTTAATGACGCGTTGGCAACGACTGGACCACTTGCCATGCTATAATTTTGAATTGTTAACAAATTGTCTAATTATTACCGCGATGATTTCGATGAGAGCTAATAAAATATAAACGTATTAGATCACGACCTTATAGCAGACTGGAGGTCAGGTTTATACAGGATGGTCGGTTGGTTTGCTTTTAGAATTTATCTTTCCAATTCTGTTCTGAGGTCAAATAAACGCTGTCGTTTCTGGATAGTCTCTTCTTGTTTTATTATATTATTCTGAGGGTTCCAAGGATTATTCGAAATGCAAACTAGGTACTCTAAGCAAAATTACCAGTGATAGGTAGGTACCTACTGAACCCAATGTTTAATTGGCTAGCGTCTCATTAGCATTCATTCTTATAGTGAGATGAGATTTTTGACACGAGAAACGTAGAGAGACACAACCTTGTTCTAGTCAATAGGATAATTAACGAGATCCATAAGTGGATTAAAAACGTTTTATTGAGGCTAACGAAAATACTACTGAAGCAAAGCTAATAAAATTTAAATGAGACCAACCCCTGTAGCATGCCCCCCGAGTGAGTTCCCGCATTGTCGTCGCGGCTCAGTAGCCGTGGTCTCCCAGCCACGGTGAAGCGAAGAGGAACCCCAAGGTGGGGCCGCTCGTCAGGGCTTTTGCCTTAAAGCCGACGATGTAGCGGCTTAAAAAAAACTTAGGTTGCGGTGATGTGCACCGCAACTAAGGTGGGCTGCTATGTCGAATGGGAGGCATCGCGGCTGAGGTTTACAGAGGTTTTTGCTGAGGTTACAGGCTGTAGCGGAGGAGGAGTGCCGGTACTTTTGAGTAGCGCTCTTCCCTTCCGTGGCCTGGACGGGGCCGCCACCTTTCGATTACGGACGCAGTAGGGCCGCAGGGGAAGAGGAGTGTCGGTATAGCGTTGGCCGCTCTCTCTATCCCCTGCGGCCGAAATGTGGTAGGCGGCGGGGCCACTGTGCTGACCCGTCGCAGGGTGATCAAAGGGTCCGCAAGTGCCGATGCCTGCCAAGGGTGCGGGTTGTTCGAAAGAGATACCGTCGCCCCTGGCACACGGGCAACTGAGGGAACACGGGTGGGTTTTAGTCAGTAAAAGTCTGACACGCCCTCCTGCTCCCCCAGAGCGGGAGAAGTCATTTGATGATTTTCTACCCAAAAAAAAACCCTGTAGCATACCCTATACATTAAAAATTATGTTTGAAATCCATCTGCATCCACGGAGAAATCGGTGAACATTCAATTAAAAAATACATACAGCTGAACATTGTTTAAGTGGGTTAAAAACAGAAAAGATATAGCTATAGCTTTACCAAAGCATTAAAGATCACAGAGAAAAAATTACAAGATTAAAATACTGTAAGTAATAAGTTAAATTCTTTACCATTTATAAAATCTATTTCATCTTTCCACGCCCATCAAACAATCCTTTTGCTCAAATCAAAGCTAAAAAAACCATGACATCGTGCAATCTGAAACCTATTCCCACTAATTAAAAACAATATATAAAACCGGCCAAGCAAGAGCCGACCTCGCGCACTATGTGTTTCGTACCACGAAAACGATTATTTTTTTGGCGCAGCGGACCACACGTCGTTGATAACATTTTGACCTTGAGCTGGCCCTTTCAATCAATAACAGGCCAGATTTATACTAATAGACAAATCTGAATCATTGTGAAGTAAAAAAATATATTTCAAATTGATTCAGATTCTGATTCACTTTCTCTGATCAACAACGTAAATAACGCAATGAATATTGTTGAACTCTCAAAGTGAAAACCATTCTTACTGTTTATGTGTTACGCCCAAACCCAATTGAACATGAACCTTATCCTTTAGTGTTAAAGTTGAAAATCTATCAAAGAAAGACGGTTTGGTAGCTTGATGTGCTGGCGTCTGTACCACTGACGTGCAGCCTACTGTAGGTAATCTTTTTTAATCAATATTCTTTTTTTTTTTTGTATTAATTTGCAAATTTCAACTGGCAACTTATTAGATACTTTAGAAAATTGCAGCTGTGTATGACACACAGACGGCTAGCCAGCCAGACGGAGAGACAGAAGGAATGTCGGCGGCGTCACGCGGCATAGGCTTAATGCTACCTAATACGGAACCCCAAGAATGGAAAATTAATTTGCGCTTCTCAACTATTTTCTTTTTTTTTTTAACTCAACATTTTCCAAGTCGTCGTTCATAACAGAGGTTGAAGTAATGAAACACCCTGTGTACACGGGACCTGCAGGTCAAGTGGGTTTAACGAGCAATATTGCATTTTGTAACGCTCAGGCCGGGTGCATGCGCTATAATATTGCTTGACGTACTTACGTGTGCCATATTGCGAGAATAAATCTTGTTAAAAATAAAATTAGATGACAATAGGTACCTGTGTAAGCCTTTGTCGTGGCAGCTCTTCTATTTTCATGCTTTGATAGAAAATTATTAAATTCCGTTGAAGTACCTATTGGAAAATAGGGGCTTGTGGCAAATAATAACAACCTCATGGGTCGATCGCAGGTTAAGCTACGCTTTCCGCGGTTGGTTCGTAGATGGGTGACCATCCATTCCACATATCGAGACTAATTGAGACCTCTTTTTGCTTCAGAAACCGTTAGTTCCGGTTGCCATTAAATCAAATCAAAATAATTTATTTCACATTAAAATTAAACCTTTGTACACAGGCACATATGAAACGTCAGATAATAGGTCCACGCGGTCCACGCTTCCAATTTTATTGGTCTTTCGCTATGTAGAAGAACCGGCAAGAAACTCCACGGTTTCACCAATAGGGTATTTTCCAATTTTTCAGAAACTATTCTGATTTGAAGATTGGAACGAGATATTTAACAGAAAAATATAAAATAAGTGATTTCTATCCATTTTCTCAATTAAAAACGATTTAAACCAAATGTATTTTTCGTTGTTTTGAATTTACCTCCAAAACACTTCTTACGATGACTTTTTATCACGTGACGCCAACTTTGTGTAAACTAAAGTAGTTAGTAAGTAAATAAGTAAATGTCGAGTTTATAATAACAAGATTTTTAATCTATTTATAGTGATATTACTGGTGTGCGGTGCCTCTGTGCACAAATACTTCGAAAACGGCGCCAAACTAAGTATTTATACCGGTGCCCTATTAACAAAGTTGACGTCACATGTCATGAGATAAAAAGTCATCGTAAGGAGCGTTTTGGCGGTAAATTCAAAACAACGAAAAATAAATTAGATTTTAATCGTTTTTAAGTGAGAAAATGTGTGTTAATAAATTTATTTTTATTTTTCTATTATATATATCGTCCTAATCTTCAAATTAAAACAGTTTTTATGAAATCGGAAAATACCCTATTGTCTTCTACAGCTGCTTTAGCCTACCTATAGGAGAACAGTGTAGCCTAACAGCAAATACTTTTGCTGATAGGCTATTGGTAGACCTTGACAGTCGTTTCGGATTGGTATCGTTAGAAGCCCAAAAGTCTGGCAACCAGTCTTACAAGGGACATCGTGTTTTCCTTGTAACTGAGTTAGTTATAGCGGTCAAATAGGCAGTCGCTCCAGCTGCATCCGGCTAAATTGAAAACCGAGCTCAACATAGTTAGAAATTTTTTTGGCATCTAGATTGATTTACCTAATGGAAATGATGCTGGAGACTACATAATTCCAATGGTCTCATACGCGTGGGACTTGACAACTCACCTTATGATTATAATGTCAAGCACCCCGTATTATTATGTGGCAAGCACCATGTAACTAAAATAATATTTCATAAATTTCATCTCGAAGGCTTACACGCTGGCCCTCAGCTGCTCTTGGCAAATATACGTCAAATGTATTGGCCTCTTGGAGGTAGAAACCTCTCTAAAAGTGTCCCCAAAAATGCACCAAATGCTTTAATTTTAAGTGTCAAATTGTGTACACATTTAGAACACCCATTTTTTAATTGTGTTGTGCAGTTTGACCGCTAAGGGCGAGGGTGCAGGCCTATAAAGGCGTTCCTGTGTATTTCTGTTTGCCTTTCCGTTAAGGCTGTTCACATTGAGATTGTTACAGACCTTACGAAAGAAGCCTGGCACACAAAGCTGCTTTGAACAGTTTCGTGGCTCGTCGTGGCAATCCCGAAAGCATCTTGTGCGATAATGGGACCAACTTTATAGGTACCTACTTGCAATGAGCTACACAAGTTCTTACAAAACTCGAATCTTGTGTCTGAAGTTGCTCAACAAGGCATTAAATTTTCTTTTGCGCCTCCATACTCGCCCCACTTCAATGGCATTGCTGAAGCCGCCGTCAAGTCTACGAAGCATCACTTAAAGAGACTTTTAGGCTTAACACACCTAACATACGAGGAGATGGCCACGTGCTTGACTCAAATAGAGGCCGTCTTAAACTCCCGTCCTCTTACCCCTCTTTCCACTGATCTGCTAGATTTTTCTGCTCTCACTCCTAGACACTTCATGACTGGACGACCACTAATATCTGTTCCGCATCCACAGGTTACTGATCTCAACATCGGGTGACTGGAGCGCTACCAAAGAGTGGAGCACATAAAGCAACATTTTTGGAACCGCTTTCAATTAGAATGTTTATCTGCTGCAGTTAAAAACCAAATGAACAGCGTCAACAGGTCAAATTTCAGTGGGAGCACTGGTTCTCATCAAAGGGAAAGGCCAACCGCCCTTGGTTTGGCCACTGGGCCGTGTTATTAAGGTCTTCCTTGGCTGCGACGGGACCACACGGGTAGTGGAGCTGAAGACGAATAGAGGAACGGTTGTGCGGGCTCACAACAACGTCTGCCCACTTCCTCTCACTTGAATGTTTCAACCTGGGGATGATGTTCGGATGCCTCCGACCACTCGGTAATCTTCGGCTGCTGTCGTGTGACAGCGGAAGGCGGCTGGAGGTGGCAGCGACGAGTCGCGTGCAGGACGCGGGCCGTCGAGCTACTCCGCTCCCGATCTCCATAGACGGCACGCGCGCGCGCTCTATACGTTTATCAACTGAAATAAATTTTGTTTCTATACGGATTATTTCCACTTAAACTACATAGTTAACCTGTCTTTGAGTTTAGTCCTTAGTTGGGTCCCTAACAGATTATGACTGCCTCGTATGGCTAATGGTTGCAAGCGCGAGTCCCTGAGCGGGAAGGGGTTTGATCCCCAGGAGAGAGAAAGAGCAACAGTTACCTGGAATTTCCCAGTCTTGCTTTGGTAAATTCCAAGACTGAACCAAATCAAGTCGGATATTTCCATTACATGGGAATATATTTAACTGTTGTATTTGGAGATCAATTATTCTTATAAAACTGGCTCGGCATCTATTTAATTTATGCTCAAGCACATATTCACCAAAATAGTTGGGTATGTTCACTCTTTGCATTGCTCTGTCTAAGATTGCTTGAGCATCAGAACGGTTGGCTATAAGCGTATATAGCGGATAAAAATTATTCAATATTGCTTCACAAATTCTAAAATCGCTCATTAAGTATCTTGATGCTACATTAAAATATTTCTTTCTGAAAGTCATAAAATCACGTTTTTTAAATGAAACATGGGTCTTCAATAAAACACCAAATATCGTAATTTGTTTATTGAGTTAAGTAGCCTAGAAATACAAGTGGATAAGAGCAAGGTAGGAACAAAAATGTGATGGAGGGTAGACTGAAAACTCAATAAACATAAACTTATAAATTAGGAACTTTGTAGTTACCTATATACAACAGACCTTTCCCCCAAGTATACAAAATATATTTAAACATAATATCATTGATTTAAACTTAACTTAAAGCCGTGTGCGTAGTCCCAGCGGAAACATGTCGAATTTCTTAATTTCAGTCGTTGTCAGCAGATATTTAATTTTAGTGTATGAAGTCGTGTAATTGTGTATGGTAAATAAAAAATTGTGCATTCAACCATTGGGGAGCTATTCAACCATTGATTTAAATAGTAAAGATACGGTCGTCCGAACATTTGACGGACGCGGACGCCCTACAAAAAACACTAACGCCATCTATTAGAACTAGTATGAACTACGATGTCAATCAGTGTGTCTGCTCCTAGATGTAACCTTGTAAGAGCGGGGTGTGGTATATTTCGAGGTACAAAGAAATAAAATAAAAACCTTATATTTTTTCAAATTTTATTTTTGTTGCAATTTGTTTGTGTTATTAAGTTTTCATTGGCCTTCGAATAAAACATTTTTTTTTTTTTTTGTCTTTTTGTTGTTCTGGACATATTTTCCATTTTGGATTCAAAGTGTTTTCTGACGTTGGACATTTTAGTTTGCAAAAATCAATTTTGTACAAAATTTAATCTTATAGTGATATTATTAAATCTTTTCATTTCATCGGCTACAATGAGCGCCGCTGCAAAGTTATGTCGCACTTTTACGCAGCTTCGCGTCGTCTTTTCCAAAGGTTGAGACAAATAAGAAAGAAAATAGTTTTAAATAATGTTAGAAGTCGATCTATTTAATTTTAAAAACTTGCAATTAACAAATTTTCGGGATTTTCAAGTAAAATCCCGAAATAAATAATCTAACTTTAATTCATGTATTCGAATTATATTTACGATCCAACTAACCGTTGTATCAAATCATGAATTAAAGTTAGATTATTTATTTCGGGATTTTACGTGAAAATCCTGAAAATTTGGTAGTTGCAAGTTTACTTAAATATAGCTTTTACACATCTTATACAGAGTTTTTATCCAGTGCGCAAATTTTAACTTACTGAAGACTTTTCCCAAATCCCGGGAAAAAAAATTTAGTCCTAAGGAAGTCTCCGTTTCTTGTCTCTGTTCTTCGAAGGTTAGGCAAATAGGCACTACCTATTCCTATCACTGATTATCATCCCCCCCGAGTGGGTTCCCGCATTGTCATTGCGGGGGGGCTCAGTAATCGTGGATTCCGGCCACGGTGAAGCCAAGAGGAACCCAAAGGCGGGACGCTCGTCAGGGCTTTTGCCTTCAAGCGTAGCGGCCAAAAAGTAGGTTGTGGTGAGGTGCACCGCAACTGAGGTGGGCCGCGATGTCGAATGGGAGGCATCGCGGCTGAGGGTTACGAGCTGCGGTAGAGGAGGAGTGCCGGTGCTTCTGAGCAGCGCTCTTCCCTTCCGTGGCCTGGACGGGGCCGCCACCGTTTGATGGCGGACGCGGTGGGGCCGCAGGGGAAGAGGAGTGTCGGTAAGCGTCAGCTGCTCTCCCTATCCCCTGCGGCCGAAAAGTGGTAGACGGGACGGCGCGTTGTGTTCCACACGCGCGCCGTCAAAGATGTCAGCAACCACTGGTGGGGTCCGCAAGGGCCGATGCCTGCCAGGGGTGCGGGTTTGTTCGAAAGAGATACCACAGCCCCTGGCATACGGGCTACTGAGGGAACACGGGTGGGTTTTAGTCAGTAAAAGTCTGACACGCCCTCCTGCTCTACTCAGCAGGAGAAGTCATTTGATGATTTCCCACCCAAAAAAAAAACACTGGTTATCATAAACTTGACCTAAGACGACCTGACTTACTCTACCTATGTATTTTTAATTCTGGGTGCTTAACCTGACTGAAACTAACCCAACTGAATCTGACCTTTTTTTTTTTTTTTTGATTATGGGGGAAATCCTCATGGATGTCCTCCGCCCCGGGGAGGGCGGAGGGGTCTGTCAGACTCTTACTGACTAAAACCACCCCGGTGTTCCGTCTCTCACTTACGCCGGGGATCACGGGAACTAGTAAGTCTTCCGCGATCCCCGGCTAGTGCCGGCCCGCCTATGCAGGCCACCTCGCGATAGGGGGGGAGTGAGGTGTTAAACTCCCCCCCACATCAATGAGAGGCGCGCGTGGAACACTACGCGCCGCCATCTCGGGTCCTAAGAAGTAGGGGGCGACGGATTCCCCAGTCCGTCGCTCCTGGACCCATTTAGGGAGGCTGGAAGAGGGCGTTGTCCGTCCTCCGCCGACGCCCGGTGCGTCTGCTGCGGATCGGGTTAGTGGAAGCAATCTCCCGCTCCCTCTCCGCAGCCTCCTTCTGCGAGATGACTGTTTCGCAGAAGGACACCACCGCGTCCCAGGACTCCTCGCTGTCGACCATTGAGTCGACAACGGCCGGCAGCGATAAGTCACTGCCTACTCCTGAGATGAGGGCACGGCGCGGCTCCGTCCAAGCGGCACACTCTGCCAGCGTGTGCCACGCCGTGTCCTCCCGACAGTCGACGCAGTGGTGACACCGAGCGTCCGGCTCCCTGTTTATGCGACACAGGTACTTCCCGAAGCACCCATGCCCCGAGAGCACCTGTGTCACCCGAAACGACAGGGAGCCGTGCCTCCTCCCGAGCCAGCGCTCGAGTACTGGCCGGATCGCCCCGATGGTGGCGGAGCCGGCGGTAGGGCGTGAAAGCCTGTCCCGCCATTCCGCCACCAGGGCTGCGCGAAGCTGTGACCGACGCAACTCCAAATGTCGCGGCGTCAGCCACTCGCCCCGCGCCCTCGAGTCCTCGCGCCACCGATGCAGCGACGCGAGTACCTTCGCCTCGAGGTCCCACGGTGGGGATCCGGCCAGTACGCAAGCCGCCTCGTAGGAGATCGTGCGATACCCCCTGATGACTCTGACGGCCATAGCTCGCTGCGGTTTCCGCAAGACAGCGATGCTGCCGGCCGTCAGGTCAGCCGCCCAGATCGGGGCCCCATACAGGGCCATCGACCGCACGATCCCCACGTAGAGCCGCCTACAGGCGGCGCTCGGGCCCCCCAGATTGGGAAGCAGCGTTGACAGCGCCCCAGCCGCGCCCAACAACTTGGGCGCCAGCCGCTGGAAGTGGGGTCCGAAATCCCATCGGCTGTCGAGCACCAATCCCAGATACTTCATGGTGGACTCGACAGCAATTCGGGACCCCCCGACCACGATGTGTGATCCCGGTGGCGGCGCCCGCCGGGGGAACTGAATCTGACCTAACGTAAGATAAAACCTTCACCTATTTTTCTTTTGCCTTTTTATTTTTTACATGTTTATAATTTTAAAATACACATATAAAATCGTTTCAACATTGTTCCCACAGATGTGGACTTATTCTTATGTACAGTCGCCAGCAGGTCAAGCTATCCCAAACTGTCAAATTTTCCCAATTGAACATAAACCTTATTCCTTTGTAATAAAGTTGAAAAACTATCAAAGAAATTTGACAGATTGGGGTAGCTTGATGTGCTGGCCTCTGTACCAAGGACACTTCTGCAACTGGTACGTTATTGTGAGCGACTTTACGGCGTCTTGTGCCATTGGTACAGACGCCAGCACATCAAGCTACTCCAATCTGTCAAATTTATTTGATAGATTTTCAACTTTATACCGTAAGCATAAGGTTCATGTTCAATTGAGAAAATTTGACAGTTTCGGGTAGGTTGACCTGCTGGCGTCTGTACATTACAATACATTTCTATAGGATAGTTTACTACAAGAATACAATCGTCGCCGCGTCGCAGCGATCCTTGTACATACTTCACGTCCGTCGACATCGGCAGACCCGAAGATAACAGCTTTCATTGCTCATACTGGTTGTCCGTCAGCTTACACTCGTCCATCAAGAACGCGTTCGTGTGCAGCAGGCCGCTAAAATTGAAGCTGCTGTTCGATATCAATCCCGTCAATCGGCAAAAGTTGAAATGACACTCATAAGTTGTTCTTCTTCTTGCTCTGTTTTGTAAAGTGCATAAACGTGTTCGTGAAGAAATCCATCTTGTCGATCTTGTTGATGTTCAGAATCAACTTTATTAATCTCGTACTGCGCCGCTTCCTCTATCTCACGTACTTTGCTTTCGCTCTTTCGAATCGTTGTTTTATCGATTCCAAAATACCAAAACTCGGGCGATGTTGAGGTAGGTCCTGATATTTTCTGCATACTGTTTTGTGCAGACAAAGTCAATCCCTTCACCTGATTTTGCAAACAGTCCCATTGCTTTGGCTTCTGTGAAAGCACCGTTTTTGCATAAAAGTACCTTGATCTGTGTTTCTACTATTGTTCGCGCCATCGTCTCTGGACTTTGAGCTTGAACCGTCTTGTTCTCCATCCAAAATTTTCCTTGCTTTGCATGGAATTTGATACCCGGATTCGTTCTGCTCACCGTCATCGGCTTGAAGAGCTGCATCCACCACTCCATCGATCCCTTCTTCAAATGACACGCTAGGTATGCATTCCGCGGCGGATTCACTGTGTACGAGTAGTATCGCGCTTATCAAATTTGAACGATACATGAGTCTGATTAGGTTTTGGACTGTAATGTTTGGTTAGGACTTAGGATCGCCTCAATTTCACTAAATGTTACTTCACAAGATTTTTTTGGTGTAATCAACTCTAGAAGAGTCTCGAACGCTTATGTAGGTACGCCGCACGCTATATAGATTTCCGAATCTGAGACGACGCCATTCGCTTAAGTCTGTCGACGTAATTGTCCCAATTATCACATTTTCCCCCCCGAGTGGGTTCCCGCATTGTCGTTGCGGGGGGGCTTAGTAACCGTGGTCTCCCATCCACGGTGAAGCCAAGAGGAACCCAACGGTGGGGCCGCTCGTCAGGGCTTTTGCCTTCAAGCCATTGACGTAGCGGCCAAAAAGTAGGTTGCGGTGAGGTGCACCGCAACTGAGGTGGGCCGCGATGTCGAATGGGAGGCATCGCGGCTGAGGGTTACAGGCTGCGGTAGAGGAGGAGTGCCGGTGCTCTGAGCAGCGCTCTTCCCTTCCGTGGCCTGGACGGGGCCGCCACCGTTTGATGGCGGACGCGGTGGGGCCGCAGGGGAAGAGGAGTGTCGGTATAGCGTCAGCCGCTCTCCCTATCCTCTGCGGCCGAAAAGTGGTAGACGGGACGGCGCGTTGTGTTCCTCACGCGCGCCGTCAAAGATGTCAGCAACCACTGGTGGGGTCCGCAAGGGCCGATGCCTGCCAGGGGTGCGGGTTTGTTCGAAAGAGATACCACGGCCCCTGGCATACGGGCTACTGAGGGAACACGGGTGGGTTTTAGTCAGTAAAAGTCTGACACGCCCTCCTGCTCTACTCAGCAGGAGAAGTCATTTGATGATTTCCCACCCAAAAAAAAAAAAAAAAAAAATTATCACATTTTACATTGAACTCATGAAATTTCACAGATTTACACTCCATTCTCATGTTTTCTACTCGTCGCCAATATTATGTCTTCAAAAATTTAAAATTTTAAAAACCCCCGACCCAAACAAAAACTCTAAAAAGTAAAGAATAATATTTATAGGCCTTTTAATTTGAACGTAATATTTTGATCAGGGCATTGTCAAGTCGGGGGACGGCTAGGCCTCTGTTTGGCGTTTTCATTGACCGTCCCCCGACTTGACAATGCCCTGATCAAAATATTACGTTCAAATTAAAAGGCCTATAAATATTATTCTTTACTTTTTTTAGAGTTTTTGTTTGGGTCGGGGGTTTTTTAAATTTTAAATTTAATTTTTATTTCTTGCTTTTTAAACTTAATGTCTCCCTTAAATCACCATTTATCTATAATCTATTCATTGAGACCTTTTCAATGAGCCCAAACACGATACTTCTGCTGTTTGTTGGTGAATAACTTGGGTTTCCTGGAAATTCCAGGTGTTGCTCCAGCATCAGTTCAAGGTTATTTTATTCGTCTAATATCATTGAAGTAATAGAATTCCAAATTTTGAGTTGATCAGAGGCTAAAATCCCTTTTTCAACCAGAAAAGAGCTGATAATCTTCAAACGGCTGAACCGATTTAGATGAAACATATCTAAGAACACTCCCGACTAATACACCTTTCAAACAAAAAAACTAAATCGAAATCGGTTCATCCGTTCGGGAGCTACGTTGCCTCAGACAGACACACACACACACACACACACACACAGACACGTCAAACTTATAACACCCCGTCGTTTTTGCGTCGGGGGTTAATAAAATACCAAATACCGTAATTTGTGTATTGAGCAAGGTAGGAACAACAATGTGACGGAGGGTAGACTCAAAACCAAATACCTAAATATAAACTTATAAACTAGGAAGTATGTAGGTACCTATATACAACAAAGGGTAACCCCCATAATTTAGATGAGTTGTCTTGTGTTGAACTCGAGCGATACGTCGTAGTATGCGTTTATCGACCCCCTTCTGCAGATTTCATTCGTTTCGAATTGGTAATGGACGATTTGCTCAACAAGTTAAAATCAAGTAATAAAAGTATAATTTTGTGTGGAGATTTTAATATTAATATTTTAGATGTTACTCCATTAAGTATTAGACTACTTAATCTATTTAGGTCTTTTAATTTAATTAACTTGTTTTCTGAACCTACTAGGATCACGGCATCTTCGTCAACATGCCTTGATAATATTTTTAGTGATTGCGATGCCAAAAATAAATTAGTTTTAACTGACTTAACGTCCGACCACTGTGGTTTATTAGCTAGCTTCCCTTTATTCTTACACAAAAAGCCGCATAAAATAGAATGCAGGCCTTATACAGCTAGTCGTTGCAACAAATTTAAAAATAATATATCTCGTAGGATTACACCATCTTTAATAGAACATGAGCATCCTAATGAAATCTATGGAGCCCTTTTTGATATAGTGCATAAAGAATACCAGTCTACTTTCAAAACCAAAACCATTGACATTAATGGCACCTCCGTCGGCTTCAACCAATGGGCCACACCAGGTATTTATAAAAGTAGAGCGACACTATACGAGCTGTATGGTTTGAAAAAATACAGGTTTGATACTCCTTTCCTGGAGTATGTCAGAAATTATTCAAAATTATTTAAAAAGATCTGTGCTTTTGCTAAATCTAAATTTTTAAGCGATACTATAAAAAAATCTAATAATAAAATAAAAACCACATGGAAAATTATTAACAATGAAACGGGTAAATCGGTTAAACAGGAAAAACAACTAGAGATTATGGTCAACAACACATTACTTAATGAAGCTGCTGACATAGCTGAGGCTTTTAATGAGTTTTTTGCCAACATACCTTTAACTACGACTCACACCTTAAATTCGTCCCCGTCTAAAGCTGAAAACCTTTTGCATAGTAGTGTGCCCAAATGTAGTAGCTTATTAAGTTTCGAACATGTAACGCCTCGTGATGTAGTAAATATTTTTAATACACTTAAATCAAAAAACACTGGGGATTACTGGGGCATCTCTATTAAACTTTTAAGTAATATAATCGACATCGTAGCCCCCTATCTTGCTGTTACTTTTAATAAATGTGTTGACTCGGGAACTTTTCCTGACCTCATGAAGATTAGTAAAGTCATACCATTATTTAAATCGGGTAATAAAAATAACGTGGGCAATTTTAGGCCTATTTCTATATTACCGGCATTTAGTAAAATATTTGAAAAATTTATACTCAAGCAGTTGCTAAGACATTTTAATTTAAATAGCCTCCTTCATGAGGAATAATATGGCTTTACAAAGGGTCGTTCGACTACAGATGCGGGTGTTGCTTTGTTGAAACACATATTTAACGCATGGTAGAACTCGCAAAATGCTATTGGAGTTTTCTGTGATCTCTCCAAAGCCTTTGATTGCGTGCACCATGAAACGCTTTTGCGTAAACTGCGTTATTATGGTGTCCATAACGAAGCTTTAAACGTAATAAATTCTTATTTACATAGTAGGTTCCAATGTGTAGAAAGTAATGGTGTAAAATCTTCCGGGCTACCAGTTCAGTTAGGTGTGCCTCAAGGCTCAATACTCGGCCCATTCTTGTTTTTAGTATATATCAATGACTTACCATTCTATTTAAAGGGTATTTGTGATGTTGTTCTGTTTGCAGATGACACTTCTCTTATTTTTAAAGTAGACAGGAATAGACAAGATTTTGAAGACGTAAACAGTGCACTCTCAATGCTTACGGATTGGTTTACGGCAAATAACCTAGTACTTAATGCCAAGAAAACAAAGTGTGTAAAATTCGCCTTACCGAATGTTAGAAATCTTGGTCCAAACACCGTGTTAGATAAAGAGGTGCTTGAAACCGTAGACTCGACAGTTTTTTTGGGCATAACAGTAGATGCTAAACTTCAGTGGGGCTCACACATATCAAGCCTAGCGGGAAGGCTCAGTTCGGCCGCCTATGCCGTTAGAAAAGTAAGACAGTACACTGACGTTGAAACAGCTCGGTTAGTTTATTTCAGTTATTTTCATAGCGTTATGTCCTACGGCATTCTGTTGTGGGGCAAAGCCGCTGATATTCAAAATATTTTTGTTCTTCAAAAGCGAGCTGTTCGAGCAATTTACCAACTGGGTGCTAGAGTGTCCCTAAGAGATTTTTTTAAAGATATCGGTATTCTCACGGTGGCATCGCAATTCATATTCGCTAACATCATAAATATTAGGCAAAATATACACTTATACACTAAAAACAGTGATATTCATAATATAAATACTAGAAATAAGGATAAACTACGTGCTCCCTTTCACCGGCTTCATAAGGTTCATAACTCATTTGTTGGGCTTGGTATAACCTTTTATAATAAGCTTCCCTCTTCTTTGTTAGATTTACATTTTAGTGCGTTTAAAGCCAAAGTAAAATCCAACCTTTGTTCTAAGGCATACTATTCTATTAACGACTACTTAAACGATAAGAATTGTTGGTCGCTGTGATTAACTCAAGACAATGTTTGTGTTCTTTCACCAGAATTAGCTTACCTACTGACAGGTTGTATGAATTACATTCATATACTTAATTGTTTATTTTATTAGACTCTTTAAATCATTTTATTTTTTACTATTGTATTGTACAGTATCAAGTTCTTCTAACTGAACAGACAGCTGTGCTGCTGGGGAGTTTGTTGCGCCACTTCTTCTTCCCAGCAAAAGCACTAGGAAGTGTCGAAGGGTGGGCGTTTTGGGGGGACTGTCTTATGTTTTATTTTTTTGACGTTCGAAAAGTGCTGACTCTCAGCCTAGTTTGAATAAATGACTTTTGATTTTGATTTTTTTGATTTTGATGAGATCTTCTCCCAGTTCTTCGGGCAATGTATATGATGAACTGAATCATGGCCAAAAACATGTTCACCTATATTGCCTTCATTCCTGTTATTTGATTCAAGAATCAATCGGCTAACACATTCATAACATAGGTAGTCTTCATCGATTACCTAAAAGAAGAAAAACTTCATATTTGAATCAAGACCAGAATTTGGTTTATTTATTTATTTATTTATTTCTGAGTATACGGTACATTAAGATCTTAATATTAATAATATTTTGCACTCTTTTTAACCCCCGACGCAAAAACGACGGGGTGTTATAAGTTTGACGTGTCTCTCTCTCTGTGTGTGTGTGTGTGTGTGTGTGTGTGTGTGTGTGTGTGTGTGTGTGTGTGTGTGTGTGTGTGTGTGTGTGTGTGTGTGTGTGTGTGTGTGTGTGTGTGTGAGTGTGTGTGTGTGTGTGTGTGTGTCTGAGGCAACGTAGCTCCCGAACGGATGAACCGATTAGGATTTTGTTTTTTTTTGTTTGAAAGGTGTATTTAGACATGTTTCATCAAAATCGGTTCAGCCGCTTGAAGATTATCAGCTCTTTTCTGGTTGATGAAGGGATTTGAGTATCTTCTATGGGTCTGATCAACTCGAAATTAGGTATTCTTTTTAATTGCAATAGCAAGCTTGATGAAGGCATTAATTGCTGACTGCTATTCCAATTACGCAACAACATTGGTACAATGCTACACAATAGATCTTGACATTATCTCTGTGCTAGAAGAACGGATTACCAGACAGGTATGTAGCTAAAAATCTGCATATCCATAACAACTATACACCATGTTGCATATGCACCAGTTTAATAATACTGATTTTTAGTTGCCATTAGTTGTGTATTCTTATCTTTCCAAATTTGTGCAAGGTGTTCTGCTCGGGCTCATGCAAATATTGAGTTACCTTAGAAGTATAGTGATAACCATCATCAACATAAAAAAAATGAAATTAAAAATTTAAAAAACCCCCGACCCTAAAAAAGTAAAAATAATAATATTTAAAGGCCTTTTAAGATGAAGGTAATATTTTGATGAAGGCATTGTAAAGGCGGGGGACGGCTAATGAAAATGCTAGGCCTCTGTTTGGCGTTTTCATTGACCGTCCCCCGACTTTGTATTTGTATTCATTGAGACCTTTTCAATGAGCCCAAACACGATACTTTTGCTGTTTGTTGGTGAGTAACTTGGGCACCTTGGAAATTCCAGGTGTTGTTCCAGCATTTCAAGGTTACTTTGTTCGTCTAATATCATTGAAGTAATAGAATAATTGGAATAGCAGTCAGCAATTAATGCGAGCGAGGCATGATGCTGAGGACTATCTAAAAGATAAAAACAGTGTGGTTTCAGAGCCTGTCAAGAGTCAGTCTACGGTAATCGATTCATTGTGATAAATTAAAGGCAAATCTGGATGCAACAGAACTTTTAAAGTACAGACGCCAGCAGGTCAACCTACCCCAAACTGTCAAATTTTCCCAAATGAACATGAACCTTATTCTTACGGTATAAAGTTGAAAATCTATCAAATAAATTTGACAGATTGGAGTAGCTTGATGTGCTGGCGTCTGTATGTACCTACTTTTTATGTAGCCATAAGAATAGGGGGTATTCTAGGCAGTGCGACTCAACTCGATCGTTTGTTAGAATCCCTTAACTAAGCTATATGGATGTATAGATTGTGCGCAAAATTCAAGTTCGAGTGAGAACGATTTGAGCGCGCTCACACCCGTTTAGAATAGGCGTGAGCGCGATAACGATCCCGTGAATCGTCATAGATGACGTCATGATGACAAGCGCCATCTTGCGACAACGCCGACTATGCGTAACGTACAGTCGCCAGCAGGTCAAGCTATCCCAAACTGTCAAATTTTCCCAATTGAACCTAAAATAACCTTATTCCTTTGCAATAAAGTTGAAAAACAATCAAAGAAATTTGACAGATTGGGGTAGCCTGATGTGCTGGCCTCTGTACTAACATCACCGTGAGCGCTGTCAAAAATGAATTGTGTGGTGTCTACAAGTTTAATATGGTGAATATATGTTTTAACGTCGAGTGAACACTTTTAACGCGATCACGAGCGTTCCGTATTGTTGACAAAATGTTACGGTCGTTAGCTGTCAGAATCGTGATATCTAACTCGGAACGCAAAATATCAATATGAGCGCTCACATCGGTATCTTTCTAATACGGAAGTGAATAAATAATAAACGCACACACCACAGACGCAATTGAATTTGGCACTTGATTTATGATTGGATTGACGCTCACAGATATCCAACCGCATAGTATTGCCAAAGGTAATAATTACTGTGCGTTGCATTTTTTTTTTCCAGCAGGCACTTTGACACACTTTGCACAAATTGTTTCATCACCACTGCTCTCAAAACGTGAAGGAAAACATCGTAAGGAAACCGGCATGTCCTAGAACCAAAAATTAGAAGATGTGCGACATCTAGAGCCTGCGTGGTGGATTACGTCCCACTCCCTCTCACAGAGAGGAGGACTGTGTCCCAGCAGTGGACACATAATAGGCTGACTATGTGTGTGTGTATTTAAAAATATTATTATATAAGGAAGGGTGCTATAAAAAATTAAAAGATACCTTGTTAGAAGATAACCTGTATTTATCTACACACGGCTACTTAGCAAGTTATACATTTCCAGTTTACGCTGATCTTACACTGTACGAAAATCCTATACAATGCTAGATCAGTTTCTACCGGAAATGTATGATGATTGCTGTGTAGCCGTGTGTACAGTCGCCAGCAGGTCAAGCTATCCCGAACTGTCAAATTTTCCCAATTGAACATAAACCTTATTCCCCCGCAATAAAGTTGAAAAACTATCAAAGAAATTTGACAGATTGGGGTAGCTTGATGTGCTGGCCTCTGTACATAAATACAGGTTCCTTAAATTATGCTACCCCAAACTGTCAAATTTTCCCAATTGAACATGAGCCGTGTACAGCGGCCAGCACATCAAGCTACCCCAATCTGTCAAATTTCTTTGATACTTTTTCAACTTTATCACAAAGGAATAAGGTTCACGTTCAATTGGGAAAATTTGACAGTTTGGATAGTTTGACCTGCAGGCGTCTGTACTTAGGAAACGATGAAAATCTATCAAAGAAATTCGACTGACATGAGCCAAACTGTAATTTTTTTCAATTGAACATAGAACACCTAAGGAATAAAGTTGAAAATCTATCAAAGAAATTTGATAGATTGGGGTAGCTTGATGTGCTGGCGTCTGTACTTACCTACCGATACAATAAGTAATTTTTTATGTAAAATTAATAAAGCCGATATCATCGGTGTACTGAGCATCCACGTAACCAAGTAAACTGATATGTAGGGTGTTTAATTTTCTATGCCTTTGAACCGACCGTAGTCACCTGCTGTTCTCATCATTCCGTCTCTGGAACGGCTCTGCCAAATACCTGCCTTTAAGCGCTTGAGTCGATCTAGACGCCATCAGCAGTTATGAGGCTCAGAATTGCTCGAACATTATTAAAAAGGGGGAGAAAACTAAAGTTGTCTGATTTCATTAGCTGTAAGTCCTCCATGTATGTACAGACGCCAGCACATGAAGCTATCCCAAACTGACAATTTTTCCCAAAACATAAACCGTGTACTTTTGTAATAAAGTTGAAAATCTGTCAATGTAATTTGACAGATTGGAGAAGCTTGATGTGCTAAACGTGTAGTCTTGATCAGTCAACCCTACCCCATAAATGTCACACACAATGTCACTGTCAATGTCAAAAACATTACCGAACGAGGTTAAAAAATAAAATCATTCAAGCTTTAGTTGTCTCTTTCTCTCCTGAAAGATACAGTACATGTTTGTGTTTTATTCTGGTATTCGCATGCTACAAAAAAAGAATCAATGTAAAACACTGGACCGTTTTTGCATCAAACAACTGTTTTTTGATGAGAAAACAAATGCTAAATATTGCATTACGCCGACAATTCTTTTAATTGAGACAAGTAAGTTGTAAAGAGTGGCATGGCTCAATCGTGAGTATATATTTGTCAGTGATTAAGCTCAAATCATACTAGGACTAGCTCATGTAAATAGAACCAAAAGCTATTTTATTTTTCATTACAAATTAAAATACTTTCTGAAAGTTCCCATATTGTTTTCTAATAGTTTAACTTCTTTACTTCCTTAGAAAATGCTTAATGTAAAATTTACGTGATTATTAACCACATTTTTAGTAGGTAAGAGTTTTTGAAACAAGGTAGGTAAGTACCTACTATATTTAGTAAGCACTTGCCTACCTACCCATCTATGTTATCAAATCAACAATCATCAATCAAATTTGTAACGTAAGTAGTTTGAAATTAGTTCTAGTCCATAGTGTAATTAAAAAAGAAAGAAGATGTGGACCTGATTCCTCAACTTGAAGACGAATTTTGTATAAATATAATTGTCCATGCATAATCACCCATATAACATTCCCAGTAACTGAGTTGTAAACGTCTGATAGTACTCCATGTAAAATACTGTTATTCAGCTGCATCTGGTTAGACCGAAAGCCGAACCCAACATAGTGGGGAAAACACTAGGCAGATTATGATAACATTCCCACTACTGGGACACGGCCGTGCTGAATTGTAACTACTTATGGTGGTCTAAAAATGCACAGTGATCTATTATTAAGAGCCTTCTCACAAATCACAAATAGGTTTTCACATTTAGAGTGGTTCATTACAATAGCCCATCTGTAGAATAATGTGAAAATAAATATAGCTCTTGAGATTCCGATTTGACTGCTACACACTTTTATTTTGACAGTAACTTGCGATTGAGTGATCATCACATAAGCAGACTATAGTATTTGAATATTAACACTATAGGCAGAAATGGAGGTGATGATAAAGAGTATTCTATATATTACTAGCTTTTGCCAGCGGCTTTGCACGTGTGGATGTCGGAAATTATCCCGTGGGCATATACTCCCAGGATAAAAAGATCCCATGTGTTAATCTAGGTTATAAACTATCTCTGTGCCAAATTTAATACAAATCCGTGCAGCCATTTCTGCATGATTGAGTAACAAACATCTAAATATCCAAACATTAAAACTTTCACATTTACAATCATCATCATCATCATTTGAATCACCATGAATTTAGCACATGATTCTAGACACACTTAGTTCATCATCATCATCATCATCATATTGACCCGCTTGTGTATCAGCTGGACACAAGCCTCCCTCAAAAGGGGGGATTTGCCACAATCGCCACTCTTGGCAGGCGGGTTGGCGATTGCAGTATGTTGGTCAAATGCATAAAGAATGCTGCTGCCCATTCTCCAAAAAATAATAATCTGATGTTACATAGAAAAGTGCAATAGCTATGTGGTCAAAATGTATGGAACAACATTTTATTATGTTCAAAATCAAGTACTGAATTCATGGTAAACGGTTGCGTGTCGATGTCCTTGCCATCCTGTATTATCGATCTAGCTAGGGTTGTGTTTTTATTATTTGGATATGGAAAACTAACTAAACTAAACCAAATATCATGCAACATTTTTACCAGCCTTGTTTCTCATTTCCTCTTGTCCTTTTTACTAAACTTGTGTGTGTTACTGAAGCAATTCTATAAAAACTCCAAGCAGGTTGAGCAGTGTTTATTTACACAACCAAAGTTGAAAACGATGTTTTTTGCAGTAATTTATATGGTGTGAAGTCCTCCAAACGGAAGAAAAAGAAAAATCTTGTAAAACATGTGTGGACACAGAAAGTCTATACAGAAACAAATCTCCCCAAAATAGTATTTCACTATACTAAATTCAAACCACTAAATCTTGATAAACCAATACCTAATTTGAAAACCATTCCCCTAGCAACAACACCAGTACTTGATGTGGCAACAGTTTTGTCGCCACCCAAACCAACGCTAGAAAATTTAATTGATGTTAGTTCACCGCATATTCCTAGTAATACAACGGATTCTAACATAGATCAGAAAAATCCTACTGCCTTAATAGCCGCAAATACAGTAGAAGAAAGCCCTGGAAAAATGGCTAAGAAGAGTAAGGCCAAGAGACTCGCGGCAATGCTTGCCAAGCAGAATAACAAGCAAGCTACCAGGCAACTTTCCGCTCTGGCTTTCGAGCCGGGTGCGACTCAGAGTACCAGTCAGGCTGCAGGTCAGCCTACCGTGAAGAATCCCGCTCAGACTAACGTGAAGGGTGCCGCTCAGACTAACGTGAAGGGTGCCGCTCAGACTATCGTGAAGGGTGCCGCTCAGACTAACGTGAAGGGTGCCGCTCAGACTATCGTGAAGGGTGCCGCTCAGACTGTCGTGCAGGTTGCCGCTCAGGCTACCGTGCAGGGTGCCTCTAAGGCTAACGCAGCAGCGCAGGTTTCTGGAAATGCATCTAATTCTCCGAATACCAACCAAGTAACCAGTGGAACTGGTATTCCGGTACAGAGACAGTAAGTTATGCCTAATTTTAATTGTAGTTTTTGTAACTCTGTCTGGTCTGGCAAGTTCTTATCGTGTAAAATCACACGGCGGTGTTCTTCCCAACTGCCTTTGGCTAAGGGGCTCATTCTTGTCACTCCCCTGGCAGGAATTGGCCAGGCGCGCGCGGACCAAAGCGTGATCTTCCCAGGCCTATATATATGTTCAATTTCTTGGTTACTGCTGGGCAGTTCTGGGAAGGAATTGCCTCTTAGTTCGATAACTTAAATTAACAGTACTTAACACATTTTTTGTACATAAAAATAATAACTTGCTCACCTTTTCTAGAACTTAGGTATTGTAGTTTATCTGTGTAAAAATCTGGGGGCACGGCAGTGCCCCCCGCCAAATCGAGCCAAAAAGCGGCACGGCCGTACCGCATCCTTTCCCGAAGCAGTTCAGGCCATTTTCGACCTCCCTATAACTTCGTTGTAGATAAAACTGGAAACCTGAATTTTCAGTAATTTTCACCAAGCAGGCATTGTGTAAACACGGTAATATTTCAAATTTAATTCAATTTGAACTAGTAGTTTAAGAATTATAACTAGTCAAAAGTTTCATAATTTTGTCACTCGCTCACCGACCGATCATCAAAATTCTAAGGCACTTCTATCAGAGATAGAAGCTTGAAATTTAGAATAATACAATTAGTGTTTAGTGTATAAATCAAGGAAAAACCAAAATATTTTGCAATTTCGGTCCAGTATTCTAGATACACCAACTGCGTAAATAACTTTGTAATCCCATATAAATATAAAGGATTACAAAATTACATTTGCAGTGAATGAATCAGTGTACCTGAATATGTATAATATACAAGCAGCGCTCCCGTTCCCGTGGGAATACGGGGATAAAATAAAGCCTATGTCACCCGCGGATAGTGTAGCTTCACAGTGAAATAATTTTTCAAATCGGTTCAGTAGTTTCGGAGCCTATTCAATGCAAACAAACAAACAATCAAATCTTTCCTCTTTATAATATTAGTAACATATAATGGAATAATAGGTGTGGATAGGTACCTACCTAGATATAATTAATCTATTTTTTTTTTTTCAAGATAAAGTAATATTCTATTCCAATTAGCTAACCTAACAACATCTTAAAGTGATCATAACAATATTAACAATTTTTTATATGATAAATAAATGGATTGACTTGGCCATCGCATGAAAACACAAAATGTATCTCACAAGTAATACATATTATATTAAATTCGATTGTTTAGTGCGATTGCCGCGTCAAACTATTTCTTTAAAACATAAAAGATTTTTAATATTGAAATGCTCACTGTTAGATGTTAGGTTAGCTAGAATTAGAATAGAATAGAATATTATTTCCTTTATTTTGAAAAAAAAAAATAATTACGTAATAACTTAAGACAGAACGTCCCTTAAGTAGGGACTGAATAAATTAACCGACTTGGTAGGTATTACATGGATCTCACAACTTATACGGTAGAAGAACTGAGTTGCGACACTTGTTTTTTTTTTTAACAAGTTATGTTTTTGGTGGCATTTCAGATTGACCAATCAACAAAAGAAGAAATGGCTTAAACTTAAACAAAAACAAATGATGAAAATGCAACAAAAACTTAAATTAGATACGAGTTGGATGACCCCAAAAGCAGCTACTGGTAATGTGACAGGTAGGTAAGCAGAAAATAAATATAAATTAAAAAAAAAATCGAAAAACCCGACGACTGAAAATTAAGACGATGCCTCTGACTGCATGATATTGTTTATAGTATCTTTAATAGTCAACCCCTTAAAATATTTTTTCTTGTTTCCATCTGTTTAAAGTTATTCGGGTTTTACTTTATTTTTATTTTAGTTCCTACTTTTATTTTACACTTTTAAGTAAACATTTTTTTTTCAATGTAAACGCCAAATAGATTAGACCCAGCATTAATTAATGTTAATATGCTGTAGAAAGGACAAACATTTTCATTAGCCGTCCCCCGACGTGACGATATTTTGATGTTTCCTACTGGGCATATTATTTATGACTTTTCAGAGGTTTATGTTTATTTCGGGGGTTTATAAATATTTTAATGCAACTTTTAAGTATGGATCATAAATTCTGACATAGTTGTGCAGTCAGGAAAATAATTTGTTTATCAAATTAACTACGAACTTAAATTGTCCGTCTATTTTTTTTTTATTTGTAATTTAAGTAATTCAAATTACAAATTAAAAAAAAAAAAAAAAAAAACTTTGACCGTACAATGTCTACTCTAATCAGTATTATCTCGAATTTTTATGCAGATAAGTTTTGTTTCATTTCAATAAGTAAGTAATTCATATTGCTTCGGCTTACTGGTATGTGACAATATTATGTGTGTTTGAAATTATCAAAAAAAAAATTGTTTCGTGTGTTCGTTAATTTCGTATGTGACTGACCAATAAAAAGTAATTTATTACTTTTTATTCGTCAGTCACACACTAAATTTTAAAATCCTAACGTCGGAACTGACGGACTTTCATACAAACTTTCATCCCATATTTACCCCTTTAGGGGTGGAATTTCCAAAACTCCTTTAGTGGATGCCTTCACTGTATAAGGTACACTGTGTAAGGAAAAGCCGGGCAAAGCAAGAGTGGGTCGCTAGTTATATCACAATCCGTACCGTACGTGTTTCCTTGTTCTAATCCGGGTTTGTCGATACAGGTAACTCGAAATAGAACATCGCGAAAGCTAATAACGCTATTTCTTTGAACAAGTGATTGCTGAATTTTTCCAGTTATTAATGAGGAACCTGCACTCCCTGAAATAAGTCAAGATGGGTCACCAAATGTTAGCGGGCAAGCCAGTGCAGCTCCCACTGCTGTATCTACTCTAACTACGCATATGGCCAATCAGGGACTCAGTAAGTTCACTTTAAATGATAAATTATTTTATTATTGTAAGAAGGCTAAGTTAAAACAGCAACAGATAAATCTACGCTTGCCGCGTTTCGTCCGTGGATGGGTGACCATCTTTAAATACCAAGACCCCTCCGTGCCACAAGAAGCACGTTAAGCCGTTGATTCTGGTTGTCATTCGTAGGTCTTGCAGTAGTTACGGGTCGTCACAAGCCTGAAATTCAAGGGCTATCGTCCTACTCAGTAACTGGGTTGTGGAGGTCAGACAGGCAGTCGCTCTTATTAGTCAGACTGGAAGCCGACCCCAACATAGTTAGGAAAAGGTTATAAGCAAGTGATGATGAGATTGACATTATAAACACTTTTACACGTCAATAAAATTAAATAAATAAATTATTTAAAAGATCAAAAATCCCGACTGCGTAAAAAGTGAACTTTACTAAAGATGGGAACAAGAAACGTATGTTTTAAGAGGTTGACTATTAAACTGAATACAATTATGCAATCACATGCACTTGGAGGCATCTTCTTAAAATTTCAATAAAGACCTTTATTGCCTGCAACTGCATGAGATCGAAAAAAAATGAATATGTCGACGAAAATCGGCCGTTTTAATTTTCATATTTATTAATCAATCAAAATCAAAATATTTTTATTTCATATAAACCTGCATGGGTGCAACATATACACAGTGTCACTCTCACAATTGAGACGAATCTAACGACGCCTCGCAAGCTAAAATCCATCAATCCGTTTAGGCTACAGAGCGCGACAAAGAAATCCACACACATTCATACCTACATACATACACTCGAAAAACATAACCCTCCTTCTGGCAGTCGGGTAAAAAACTAGATGAGATCGCTGTTTCAAATCCGACTTCTTTGAAAAGAAACACCGAAACAAACTCAGAAATAACAGTCTCTTCTAAAGTCCAGACATAATCTTGGTCAGAACATGTAGATTAGTGTCTGAAAGGTACCCTTGAGGAAAAAAACATATGGACATGAGTGGACCTGTCCAGTCAGTGCACGCATTTGCAAAACTGGTTCATCATCATCACCATTAACTGCCTAACATTTTCACAACTATGTTGGGGTCGGTTTTCAGTCTAAATGGATGCAGCTGAATACATATTTTACATCAAGCGACTGCCTTTTTGACCTCCGCAACCCAGTTACTGGTTAACATTTTACCCCTTGGTATGACTGGTTTTCAGACTTTCGGACTTCTGACTACCCTTACAACTGTCAAAGATCTGCGAATGACAGTCGGAACCATTGGCTTAAGGGGAATCTAGTCACGGGCTCGAACGCACTGATGGGCCTGGCCAAAAGGCATGCTGTCTCACCAGGCATCGTGTCTGACAGAGGTAGTATCAGTGATGAGCAGTTAGATCCAGTTAGGTCCACACGTACAACGTTATTGAGTGAGATACAGGATCATTTTATAGTACAACAGGCGCGTAAAAAATTAAGTAAAGTCCTTCGGAAGATCGGGATTTATGAAAAATCACTGCACAAATCAATGACCACTAAAGTTTATTAAACTTTCAGATATTTTAGCTTTGTCTGTAACGACTTGGTTTTAGAGATTTTACACTTCTTTTACTACTTAAACACGCCCAAAGTTAGGTTAAATTAGCGAGAAAAACGAATCTTTGTTGGCTCCTAACTTTTTAATGGCTTTTTATTTTAGTATTCTGTTTCTACACAGACAATAATAATAAAGAGAAAAAACCATACCATTTTTAACTTTTGATGTAGATTGTCGAACAGTGATGTAATACACTCCCGAAGTTTGTATGGACAAAAATGTCGACTAGATTCCTACACAGTCCTGGATTCACCATTCATTCATTCACCTATTCGAAATTAATAACGTTTCCGTATGGTGCCGGACGTAAAAGAATAGCACCATCCCATTTCTTCCCGTGGGTGTTGTAGAAAGCGACTAAAGGACCTACCAGAGAATGGGCAGCAGCGTTCTCTATGCATTTTACCACCATACTGCGATTGCCAACCCGCCTGCCAAGCGTGGTGATTATGACAAAACCCCCCTTTTGAGGGAAGCCTATGTCCAGCAGTGGACGTCTTTCGGCTGAAATTATGATGATGACGATGAGATTCACCTTAACGTTAATAAACCTTGATTTCCTGTCCCTGTTATTTACCTAGAGCAAGTGAAGGTTTACGAGTTTATGTGCGGTAGGTACCACAACTAAAAGTGAAAAATAACTTTATCAGAAATTAAAGTAAGTTTTCACTTTTAGTTGTGTTTTACTTCTAGTCAGTGTTTTTGGTTTTGTATTTTCGTTTTTTTTTTGCCACCTACTTCTGAAATTTAATTTATTTTTCCAGAAGTGCCATTAATACAAAAAACAAGCATTACTCTCAACACGAAGAAAAATCTTCAGCAACAGCAGGTGAGACAGCAGTTTAAATGGATGAACCCAGTTGGGAATACAGCTGGGAATATTCCTGGTAAGAACCGATGATTGTCTACTGCAAATTTTTTACATCGCTGTTATTTCCATGTAAGATACATAATACCAACTTTAAGACTACTTACTACTTAAATCTGTTTAAAATCAAATCCCTACTAATAAGTGCGAAAGTAATTATGTCTGTTTGTCTGTTACGCTTTCACGCCTAAACCGCTGAACTGTTCGTCATGAAATTTTCCAGACATACAGCCTGGGATATGAAGAATTTTTTACGCGATTCCGACATCCACGCCGGTGGAGCTGCTTGAAATAGCTAATACTTAAATAAATTATACATATAAATCAGAAAATTGAAGTATAATTCCAATATTGTGTGTCAATATTTGGAAAAGATCCTAGTGAAAACGCCGGTGAAATCTAAGTTAGGTTATTATTGTTCTTTGTTTAATACGAAAATAATGTTATACAGGGACCAGCTCCGCACCACAAACGTCAAATCAAAGGGTCGTACCAAAATATTCCCCGGACATTGTTGAAGTTTCACCATCGGCTGAGCTTGTTCCGGGATTAAGTAAGTATTGTTTCTCCAGCTTATCATACCATACATCATAATCATACATAACACCTGTATTGCCGTCCCGTGAATTTAATGGCAGTGGTAACACTGAGCCCCACGCACGGGTGATTTTTAGCACGCTCTGGATTTTCAACTCTAGGCGTTGAGCTGAGCACTGAACATCCATCTGAGTGCATCCCAACGCGTTAAAATAATACAATGCTGGATTTTCAACTAATTTATCGGTCAGCAGTGCGTAGAAAATATAGTGTGCGATAAAAATCGCCCGTGGGAACGATAACAGCCCTTACTGCTACGATAGAAAGGCGCTCTGAATGTTAAATTGTTAGAGATGTCAGCACCAACTGTTGGGGTCCGCAAGGGCCGATGCCTGCCAGGGGTGCGGGTTGTTTGAAAGAGATACCGTGGCCACTGGCACACAGGCAACTGAATGAACACGGGTGGATTTTAGTCAGCAAAAGTCAGACACGCCCTCCCGCTTCGCCCAGAGCGGGAGACGTTATTTAATGATTTCCCGCCCTCAAAAAGAATTAAAATGATAAATTGTTACCATGGACAGGTTGACTGGTCAATTACCTTAACAAAACGTTGATCACTTTTGGACTTTGTCTCATTTGACTCGGTACTTGACAATTGAAGGGATACGTCGAATTTATTGACGTCTTCAATTTTATCGTGTAATTGTAATTTAACAAGATCCTATATACACTGCTACGGAGATATTTTGGCGCTCGAGTGACGTTGACAGAGGGCGCTGTTGGTAAACAATTGTGGTGCAATTGTTTTCTGAAATGTATTGAAAAAACAAGATTCTAAACGACTGTACCACTAATATTTCTCCAGTTATGTTGTTAATTAATCAATGTTGTTTAAATATTTCCACAGCCATACCGACATTGGAGAAGTGCACAGTGGAACCCACTCCAAGGATCAAGGCTGGTAGCTTCTTCAAGAAAGCTGCACCACCTATTCCGCCACCTACACCAATGTTACCCGTTGATCCATATGGTAAGTAAGTTTCGGTATAGATAAAGAGAAAGGAAGATAATGCAAGTTCGTTTCAAAATAATCAAAGTCAAATAATTAATTTTAAATAGGCCATTAAAAAATACTTCTGACGTACTCCGTCAAAATTGAACTGATTCTATTCGCCTCTTCCAAAAAGTAGTTTCGAATGGAATAGAATGGGCAAGAAACTCCATTAGTTACTCATTTAAAATGTTTGACAATATTTAGTATAATGTAAAACACAATGGATTATTATGGATCATATGGTTTAAAATTCTGTACAAAAAATAACCTCTCATGTTTCTTTACCATAGTTGCCAAAAGGCAATTTTTTATCAAACTGTTCACCTTAGACAGAGGCGGCTTTACGACGGATGACGCCATGCATCGCGCCTTCTGCAGGGCCTACATGCGACAAAATGTTGTCACATGTAGGCCCTTTTTGTCGTCTTAGTCGAGTAAACATCGTAGTAATGTACAGACAGATCAACTTCGTTTACACACGGCGTTCAAAAACTGTTTTACGAAAACAGAAAATGCTCTTAAAAATCTTGCGTTATGTATCTTTCAACATTATTATCAGTAGTTTGATGTGTATAGTATTCTTCGGGTAGATGGTCCTATTAGATTTTATTAGCCCAATACTTCACCACCTCCACGACATCTTCGGCAGCAGCGCAGAAGTCAAAGAATTATAGATACTTTTATATCAAGAAAGGGTAAGGGCCTAGAATCAAGGGCTGAATTCATGGTAACAGGTTGTCGATGTCCTGACCTAATATTGCGTAACTCACGTTTAATCATAATCTGTTTCAATTTGACAGTTCAACAATATTCATTGCGTTATTTACGTTGTTGAGCAGACACATTTTTCGAACATATGAAACAATGGTTTAACAATCTGTTTCAAAACGAAAAAGATTATGATTAATCGTGAGTTATGCAATTAAGGGTGCTGGCAGGTTGTATTTTTAAAGCTAATTTGCTTTGACTGCAGCCAATCTATTCTTTAAAAATCCTACCATAAAAACTCAGGTGAAGTGAGGTGACAATAGTGTGAAATGGAATGCTAGCTCAAACTCACTTCACCTAAGTTCTCGTAGTGAGATTTCTACAGAGTAGAAGTTCTGGGGCACACAGGGCAGGTAGGTAAAATAGTCTGCGCTGCAGCATGTGTGTTACTTTCATAACCTCAATTTTCTCTGATGATTTTTCAACTAAACTAAAAAGTGGTGGGATAGTAATTGAAACTCGTTAAATGCAGGTGAATGTATTACTAATTTATTCTCTTTAGTGATTGCTTAAAATTTTATTTAACCTGGGGTTTTTATACACTTCAACAGAAACTTTTCCAATAGACATCAAGCTGCGTCCACTTTTGTGAGTTTCCTTGGACCAAGTATCGGTTTGTGACTAATTCACGTGGCAAAAAACCAATAAAACACAGCGAGTCACGACACGAGCTCATACTACAGAGTCAATATACAAACTTGTGTGTAAAAAGTCCATGGATAGTACTTAACTGTTTACTTTAGGTTATGTATTCAAAGTTCATTTTTGAGTGACAATTTCTGGGCCTAAAAAATGGTTGCAATGAACTTTAAACTTTGTCGCGTATGACATTGAGTTTTTTGTTCCAAAACATGATAGTTATTGTGTCTTTCTTTATTGTCCATTGAAATGTTACAAATATGGACGCAACATGGGCGATTTTTATTGCACATTGGATTTTCAACTCTCGGTGAACGGCAAAGCATTGAAAATCCAACATAGTCCATCCCAGTGCGTCACAAAATCGCACTGTTGGATTTTTACCTCTCGTCGGTAAGGAGTGCGTTGAAAATCCAGTGGACGAAAAAAAATTGGCCGTTGGTACAGTCACGAGCACTAATATGTAAACGCTTATCAACTTTTAAAAGTGATTTTCGATTTGATTGATTGTAATTTTATGTTGTTATGAAAATAATATTTTGGAACCCACACTATAATGAAATACCTAGGTTTTCTCAAAGTGTATATCTATACTAATATTTTAAAGAGGAAAGATTTGATTGTCTATTTCTTTTTGTTTACATTGATTAGGCTCCGAAACGATTGTACCGATTTGAACGAATATTTTACTGTTGGGAGCGACACTATCCCCGGGTGACATAGGCTATATTTTATCCCTGCATTCCCACGGGAATGGGAATTATGCGAGTGAAACCGCGGAGCGCTGCTAGAACATAATATTAGTGCTCGTGACTGTACGCAGTTAAATATCGGAAGCGATGGGACTCCGCAGGAATATTAAAAGCTACCCAAGCCAGTTATAACTATTATAGATGAGAGCATTAATATGTATACTAATGATGCGCGATGGCTAGAGGTTTTATTCGATTCTTTCGATTGTTCGAACATCTCGATGGTTTTCGATTGTTTCGACTTGGACTCGAGTCCGATTCGGTCTGTTATTGCGACTGGCGCATGGCGCGTTCATTCGAGTCGAGAGTTGTTCCTCGATGGTTTAGAGTCTCGCGAGTTGGTTGGTTGGCGCAATGGAGTAAAATTCGTGGCATTTTAATGAATTTATAAACACGCTCTCGCCTCTAACATGCACCTCGGCTCGATGCACGCAATCGACTGACCTCGGTGACCGAGCGCGACTCGGCGAGTGAGAGTGACTGATTCGAACAACTGAAAACTAGCGGTCAATTCCGTTGACTCGGAAACAATTGAAAAACATCTCGATTGTTTTGTAGATCGGCGAGTCGATGGTTGACTCGATGGTTTATTTTAACGACTTCAATTCTTTCGATTGTTAATACATCTTGGAATCGCTCATCGCTAATGTATACACATATTAATGCTCGAAATGACTCATGAGTGTTGAGCTGGTCGTGACTACTGTTGATTTATCTAATGGTCGCTACTCATTGCGAGCATTCTCTTCACGGTTTTCAAATATTCGTTGCGCGGGTTTTTGTTACGCAATGAACGTTCGTTCGTAAGCACACCTATTAGGATAGTATTTTTATTGTGTTTGTATTCACAATCATACTTATGGTGAAGCGAATGCTCTCGGTGAATACGTTTTTATTAATTCTTATTCTATAAATGTTATAATTTTTTTGTTTCAGTTTATAGATATCCAAAAGGTATGTGAGTTTGGTATATACAATTATAATTGCTTTTCAAGGTTCGGTTACCAAAAAAGGCCATCGGGACTTTATTGCTGCCTGTCTGTCCGAAGCCTGCATGTCTTTAAATTAAACTTGTTGATAAAAGAGATATCTGCTTAGCTATTGACAACCATTCGACAGGCTACCGTATCTATACCATTTTGATAACCCGATATGCCTTTCCCCCGACAGCAAACAGCCGTTGATAGAATATTGGTCGTCTATATGATTTGAATTGAAAAAAAAAAACGGGTTTTGGATTTGTTAACAGTGTTTATCAGACTAAACATTGATTCACGTTCAATTCCGTACGGAAGCGTATCGAATGGTTGTGAATCCAATAATACAATATGAGCATGCTGGTCATAGTGAGATAAAATTTTCTTTGGATATGTATAGTAACTATGGCCTGTATCACGGCAAATAATAAGAAGGTAAACTGGTGGCTTTGGTGGTACAGAAACCTAGTGGGCGAGTCTAACTTGTACTTAGGCGTGCTAAACACTTGTTCGGTTCTGCACATCCAATTCTGCATTATTTGTTAAACAACACACGAAGGTACTTCGGTTACCCAGGAGAAGGAGAAGAATTTCTTCCCGTGGGTGTTGTAGAAAGCGACTAAAGGACCTACCAGAGAATGGGCAGCAGCGTTCTCTATGCATTTTACCACCATACTGCGATTGCCAACCCGCCTGCCAAGCGTGGTGATTATGACAAAACCCCCCTTTTGAGGGAAGCCTATGTCCAGCAGTGGACGTCTTTCGGCTGAAATTATGATGATGACGATGAGATTCACCTTAACGTTAATAAACCTTGATTTCCTGTCCCTGTTATTTACCTAGAGCAAGTGAAGGTTTACGAGTTTATGTGCGGTAGGTACCACAACTAAAAGTGAAAAATAACTTTATCAGAAATTAAAGTAAGTTTTCACTTTTAGTTGTGTTTTACTTCTAGTCAGTGTTTTTGGTTTTGTATTTTCGTTTTTTTTTTGCCACCTACTTCTGAAATTTAATTTATTTTTCCAGAAGTGCCATTAATACAAAAAACAAGCATTACTCTCAACACGAAGAAAAATCTTCAGCAACAGCAGGTGAGACAGCAGTTTAAATGGATGAACCCAGTTGGGAATACAGCTGGGAATATTCCTGGTAAGAACCGATGATTGTCTACTGCAAATTTTTTACATCGCTGTTATTTCCATGTAAGATACATAATACCAACTTTAAGACTACTTACTACTTAAATCTGTTTAAAATCAAATCCCTACTAATAAGTGCGAAAGTAATTATGTCTGTTTGTCTGTTACGCTTTCACGCCTAAACCGCTGAACTGTTCGTCATGAAATTTTCCAGACATACAGCCTGGGATATGAAGAATTTTTTACGCGATTCCGACATCCACGCCGGTGGAGCTGCTTGAAATAGCTAATACTTAAATAAATTATACATATAAATCAGAAAATTGAAGTATAATTCCAATATTGTGTGTCAATATTTGGAAAAGATCCTAGTGAAAACGCCGGTGAAATCTAAGTTAGGTTATTATTGTTCTTTGTTTAATACGAAAATAATGTTATACAGGGACCAGCTCCGCACCACAAACGTCAAATCAAAGGGTCGTACCAAAATATTCCCCGGACATTGTTGAAGTTTCACCATCGGCTGAGCTTGTTCCGGGATTAAGTAAGTATTGTTTCTCCAGCTTATCATACCATACATCATAATCATACATAACACCTGTATTGCCGTCCCGTGAATTTAATGGCAGTGGTAACACTGAGCCCCACGCACGGGTGATTTTTAGCACGCTCTGGATTTTCAACTCTAGGCGTTGAGCTGAGCACTGAACATCCATCTGAGTGCATCCCAACGCGTTAAAATAATACAATGCTGGATTTTCAACTAATTTATCGGTCAGCAGTGCGTAGAAAATATAGTGTGCGATAAAAATCGCCCGTGGGAACGATAACAGCCCTTACTGCTACGATAGAAAGGCGCTCTGAATGTTAAATTGTTAGAGATGTCAGCACCAACTGTTGGGGTCCGCAAGGGCCGATGCCTGCCAGGGGTGCGGGTTGTTTGAAAGAGATACCGTGGCCACTGGCACACAGGCAACTGAATGAACACGGGTGGATTTTAGTCAGCAAAAGTCAGACACGCCCTCCCGCTTCGCCCAGAGCGGGAGACGTTATTTAATGATTTCCCGCCCTCAAAAAGAATTAAAATGATAAATTGTTACCATGGACAGGTTGACTGGTCAATTACCTTAACAAAACGTTGATCACTTTTGGACTTTGTCTCATTTGACTCGGTACTTGACAATTGAAGGGATACGTCGAATTTATTGACGTCTTCAATTTTATCGTGTAATTGTAATTTAACAAGATCCTATATACACTGCTACGGAGATATTTTGGCGCTCGAGTGACGTTGACAGAGGGCGCTGTTGGTAAACAATTGTGGTGCAATTGTTTTCTGAAATGTATTGAAAAAACAAGATTCTAAACGACTGTACCACTAATATTTCTCCAGTTATGTTGTTAATTAATCAATGTTGTTTAAATATTTCCACAGCCATACCGACATTGGAGAAGTGCACAGTGGAACCCACTCCAAGGATCAAGGCTGGTAGCTTCTTCAAGAAAGCTGCACCACCTATTCCGCCACCTACACCAATGTTACCCGTTGATCCATATGGTAAGTAAGTTTCGGTATAGATAAAGAGAAAGGAAGATAATGCAAGTTCGTTTCAAAATAATCAAAGTCAAATAATTAATTTTAAATAGGCCATTAAAAAATACTTCTGACGTACTCCGTCAAAATTGAACTGATTCTATTCGCCTCTTCCAAAAAGTAGTTTCGAATGGAATAGAATGGGCAAGAAACTCCATTAGTTACTCATTTAAAATGTTTGACAATATTTAGTATAATGTAAAACACAATGGATTATTATGGATCATATGGTTTAAAATTCTGTACAAAAAATAACCTCTCATGTTTCTTTACCATAGTTGCCAAAAGGCAATTTTTTATCAAACTGTTCACCTTAGACAGAGGCGGCTTTACGACGGATGACGCCATGCATCGCGCCTTCTGCAGGGCCTACATGCGACAAAATGTTGTCACATGTAGGCCCTTTTTGTCGTCTTAGTCGAGTAAACATCGTAGTAATGTACAGACAGATCAACTTCGTTTACACACGGCGTTCAAAAACTGTTTTACGAAAACAGAAAATGCTCTTAAAAATCTTGCGTTATGTATCTTTCAACATTATTATCAGTAGTTTGATGTGTATAGTATTCTTCGGGTAGATGGTCCTATTAGATTTTATTAGCCCAATACTTCACCACCTCCACGACATCTTCGGCAGCAGCGCAGAAGTCAAAGAATTATAGATACTTTTATATCAAGAAAGGGTAAGGGCCTAGAATCAAGGGCTGAATTCATGGTAACAGGTTGTCGATGTCCTGACCTAATATTGCGTAACTCACGTTTAATCATAATCTGTTTCAATTTGACAGTTCAACAATATTCATTGCGTTATTTACGTTGTTGAGCAGACACATTTTTCGAACATATGAAACAATGGTTTAACAATCTGTTTCAAAACGAAAAAGATTATGATTAATCGTGAGTTATGCAATTAAGGGTGCTGGCAGGTTGTATTTTTAAAGCTAATTTGCTTTGACTGCAGCCAATCTATTCTTTAAAAATCCTACCATAAAAACTCAGGTGAAGTGAGGTGACAATAGTGTGAAATGGAATGCTAGCTCAAACTCACTTCACCTAAGTTCTCGTAGTGAGATTTCTACAGAGTAGAAGTTCTGGGGCACACAGGGCAGGTAGGTAAAATAGTCTGCGCTGCAGCATGTGTGTTACTTTCATAACCTCAATTTTCTCTGATGATTTTTCAACTAAACTAAAAAGTGGTGGGATAGTAATTGAAACTCGTTAAATGCAGGTGAATGTATTACTAATTTATTCTCTTTAGTGATTGCTTAAAATTTTATTTAACCTGGGGTTTTTATACACTTCAACAGAAACTTTTCCAATAGACATCAAGCTGCGTCCACTTTTGTGAGTTTCCTTGGACCAAGTATCGGTTTGTGACTAATTCACGTGGCAAAAAACCAATAAAACACAGCGAGTCACGACACGAGCTCATACTACAGAGTCAATATACAAACTTGTGTGTAAAAAGTCCATGGATAGTACTTAACTGTTTACTTTAGGTTATGTATTCAAAGTTCATTTTTGAGTGACAATTTCTGGGCCTAAAAAATGGTTGCAATGAACTTTAAACTTTGTCGCGTATGACATTGAGTTTTTTGTTCCAAAACATGATAGTTATTGTGTCTTTCTTTATTGTCCATTGAAATGTTACAAATATGGACGCAACATGGGCGATTTTTATTGCACATTGGATTTTCAACTCTCGGTGAACGGCAAAGCATTGAAAATCCAACATAGTCCATCCCAGTGCGTCACAAAATCGCACTGTTGGATTTTTACCTCTCGTCGGTAAGGAGTGCGTTGAAAATCCAGTGGACGAAAAAAAATTGGCCGTTGGTACAGTCACGAGCACTAATATGTAAACGCTTATCAACTTTTAAAAGTGATTTTCGATTTGATTGATTGTAATTTTATGTTGTTATGAAAATAATATTTTGGAACCCACACTATAATGAAATACCTAGGTTTTCTCAAAGTGTATATCTATACTAATATTTTAAAGAGGAAAGATTTGATTGTCTATTTCTTTTTGTTTACATTGATTAGGCTCCGAAACGATTGTACCGATTTGAACGAATATTTTACTGTTGGGAGCGACACTATCCCCGGGTGACATAGGCTATATTTTATCCCTGCATTCCCACGGGAATGGGAATTATGCGAGTGAAACCGCGGAGCGCTGCTAGAACATAATATTAGTGCTCGTGACTGTACGCAGTTAAATATCGGAAGCGATGGGACTCCGCAGGAATATTAAAAGCTACCCAAGCCAGTTATAACTATTATAGATGAGAGCATTAATATGTATACTAATGATGCGCGATGGCTAGAGGTTTTATTCGATTCTTTCGATTGTTCGAACATCTCGATGGTTTTCGATTGTTTCGACTTGGACTCGAGTCCGATTCGGTCTGTTATTGCGACTGGCGCATGGCGCGTTCATTCGAGTCGAGAGTTGTTCCTCGATGGTTTAGAGTCTCGCGAGTTGGTTGGTTGGCGCAATGGAGTAAAATTCGTGGCATTTTAATGAATTTATAAACACGCTCTCGCCTCTAACATGCACCTCGGCTCGATGCACGCAATCGACTGACCTCGGTGACCGAGCGCGACTCGGCGAGTGAGAGTGACTGATTCGAACAACTGAAAACTAGCGGTCAATTCCGTTGACTCGGAAACAATTGAAAAACATCTCGATTGTTTTGTAGATCGGCGAGTCGATGGTTGACTCGATGGTTTATTTTAACGACTTCAATTCTTTCGATTGTTAATACATCTTGGAATCGCTCATCGCTAATGTATACACATATTAATGCTCGAAATGACTCATGAGTGTTGAGCTGGTCGTGACTACTGTTGATTTATCTAATGGTCGCTACTCATTGCGAGCATTCTCTTCACGGTTTTCAAATATTCGTTGCGCGGGTTTTTGTTACGCAATGAACGTTCGTTCGTAAGCACACCTATTAGGATAGTATTTTTATTGTGTTTGTATTCACAATCATACTTATGGTGAAGCGAATGCTCTCGGTGAATACGTTTTTATTAATTCTTATTCTATAAATGTTATAATTTTTTTGTTTCAGTTTATAGATATCCAAAAGGTATGTGAGTTTGGTATATACAATTATAATTGCTTTTCAAGGTTCGGTTACCAAAAAAGGCCATCGGGACTTTATTGCTGCCTGTCTGTCCGAAGCCTGCATGTCTTTAAATTAAACTTGTTGATAAAAGAGATATCTGCTTAGCTATTGACAACCATTCGACAGGCTACCGTATCTATACCATTTTGATAACCCGATATGCCTTTCCCCCGACAGCAAACAGCCGTTGATAGAATATTGGTCGTCTATATGATTTGAATTGAAAAAAAAAAACGGGTTTTGGATTTGTTAACAGTGTTTATCAGACTAAACATTGATTCACGTTCAATTCCGTACGGAAGCGTATCGAATGGTTGTGAATCCAATAATACAATATGAGCATGCTGGTCATAGTGAGATAAAATTTTCTTTGGATATGTATAGTAACTATGGCCTGTATCACGGCAAATAATAAGAAGGTAAACTGGTGGCTTTGGTGGTACAGAAACCTAGTGGGCGAGTCTAACTTGTACTTAGGCGTGCTAAACACTTGTTCGGTTCTGCACATCCAATTCTGCATTATTTGTTAAACAACACACGAAGGTACTTCGGTTACCCAGGTACCCTACGTGAGATTGTCAATAACACTAAGGCGTTGCTGACCATCCTTCATTTTCATTTATTATTCATAAACAATTAACATTGTGTCGAACATTACATATTAAATAAAATTATCACATGCAGAAACAATACATTTAAAAACCTAGTTAAAATTGAAGTGAAAAGTTAGTTTAATAGTCAAGTTAATTTAAAATATGTTAATAAATACAATGTCAAATCTAAATCAGTAAACATGTAAAATTCAATGTCAAGATTTTTTTTTTAAATTGAGAGTACAAATTCATGAAGGTCCTAAGTCAAAAACATAATTTGTCATAGCTATTAGTGACTTTAAAATCATAAATATATATTTTATCATTTATCATTAAAATTTGACATATATTCTGATACTGAGTATAAACATTTTTCCACTAAGAAGGCCTTTAATTTAGTTTTAAATGAGTGAGAGCTATAAATTAATAATTTTAAATCAGTCGGTAACCTATTAAATAACTCGACTGCTTGATATCTTGAACAATGCTTAGCTACGTTAAAATTTGGTGCCCTTTTGTGTTTGAAATCCTTCCTTTTTGTGCTTTCTCGTATCTTACGTTCCTCTTGTGTTTCATACTCATGATATATTCATGAGTATGAAACACAAGAGGAAAGAGATTTAGGATTACTAATATATATAAACTTGGTACTGTCAAAATGTCTAGCTCTTTAAAGTGCTCTCTACATGAGTCTCTTTGTGAGATCCTTACTATAGTCCTTATGGCCCGTTTCTGTAAAATAAACGCTTTCTGACAGTTATAACTATAGCTATTTCCCCAAAGCATTATGCTGTATCTTAACCTAGATTCTACCAGCGCGTAATATATAGCCTTTAGTTGCTTTAGATCCAACATATCTCTAAGGCTCCTGAGTGCATAGCATGCTGATGAAATTGAAGAGTCAATAGCAGCTAGCTCCTGTTTCCAATTTAAATGCACATCTATGTTAATCCCTAGAAATTTGACTTTGACTTCAGGATATGAGGCGAATCGAAAAACCGATTGTGCCCACCTGTGCGTAAAATACGGCTTTGACGTTGACTTGCGGACACCAGCCCGTATTACCGTATTTGTGCTCACCAGGTGGAGCCACTGCCAAGGCCCTGTCAGCACTACTTTTAGTAGTAGTTGGGTAGTTAAACATATGAAATATGTTTAACTACCCATAAGTTCATTAATAATGATTATTTGATTACATTTTAAAACTACAAATGAAGATTGATAGTCTTCCTCCTAATGCTACCAAATTAGATCCTAAGTTGTTACTTAATATCTTATGCCATAATTAATCATGAATTGCAAATCTTTACAACAAATACGAATTATTTGTGAAAATCCGCGACAAAAAACCCCGCAAACAGTGAACGTTCAGTGTTCTTTGACGTTTTTAATGACCTCATCTAGTGTAGAAGTAGCGCCTCTAGCGACGTACTATGTTTTGTCACCGCATCATGATGTTATGATCCGTGACCCTGGTAAATAAACTCTGAGCTGTTCTTTAAGTATAGGTGGAACCAATCGAAGTTGGCCTTGAGAGGCCGTGACCACTTAACTGGAATTTCCTGTGGCTGCCTTAAGAAAACTTAAAGCCTCCAGCCAGGGGCGTAACACTACTTAAATTACTAAGCGACTGCACGCTGAGGGCATCCCCTGTGGGGTACGGACCTCGGATCAAAATATTTTCATTATTATTAACAATCGGGGAATTTAACTCTACTGGCTCAGCTGCGGCGCGGGCTGGCACATCAACGAGCAAGGGACGGTCTGGTTTAGCTCGCCAAAGCTTCGGTTAGTTTATATAATTTCCTTCGGCTCGCTTCGGCCTCCAGCTCGCTCGCTCGCTCGCTAGCTGGTGGTGTGGCCTGCGCTTTAGGGACGACGGTCCATTTAGTTGGGGGGCATCCCACACTACACTTACCGATACGTCCACTCCAGGACTCGTCTGTTCCACCGACCATCGGTCGTCGCTGACCCGAAAAACTGTATAGCACGCCAAAGCCATATTAACTTTATTAATAATAATTCTTGGGGCTTGTGGCTAAGTAACAATAGCTGCGCGGGTCGATCGATCAGGTTAAGCTACGCTTGCCGCAGTTGGTCCGTGGATGGGTGACCATCTTTACATACCAAGACTCCTCCATGCCTCGGAAAGCACGTGAAGCCGTTGGTCTCAGCTGTCATTTGTGGATCTTTGACAGTCGTTACGGGTCATCAGAAGCCCGAAAGTCAGACAACCAGTCTTACCAAGGGGTATCGTATTACCCAGTAACTGGGTTGTGGAGGTCAGATAGCCAGATCAGATAGAGTCAGTCGCTCCATGTAAAATACTGGTATTCAGCTTCATCCGGTTAGACTGGAAGCCGCCCCAAACATAGTTGGGAAAAGGCTAGGCAGATGATGAATAAGAATTCTTATGATTTATTTAATTTTTACTTTTGCAGGAATCCCAAGAACTTTTATTTTACAGCAAGAAAAGTCACTAGAACAGGACGGTTCACCGAGTAAGTGTTTACATAATTTGAATATTAAATGACTGACGACGAGAATGGCGAAACCATCGGATTTTTTGAGTTCCGTACCCAAAGACTACTACCATATTTAAAACATACGTTTTCTTTCAGTCACCGCCGATTCGCCAATATGGCCGATAAATCCTAATATGAATGCATACCAGATGAATGCACCAATGTTTGCCCAACAACCGTCTGTGAATGTTGGTGATAATAACATGAACCCAGCCATACCGCCAATATTTGTTGAAACAGAGAACCCAGTCGATGTCGAACAAGCTTATTCGCCTTCGGATGTTTATTCAGAACACATCAATCCTGGTAAGTTCTTAAAGTTGTAGAGACGTATAAAAGTCAAAAATTGTATAGATAAGCAAACAATAATCGTTACTTGACAGCAACGTTTAAATACGGAATTTGTGTATTTTTGGTTCAAAATTACTCTTAAACTGTAGGTATCGTAAGAGACGAAAAAGAGAGAATATTGTCGCATTTATTGAGTAAATAATATTATTAGACTAAAGAGATAGCAATGTTTTAGGTTCTCTTTTCTCCAAGAGGTGACACAATGGGTAGGAACAGTCATATCGGTGGCTAAAAGCAATGTATTGAGAGATACATAAATTAAATAGATACTTATCAAGACTGTTTTGGGTTGCATTAATTTCTAATACTTAGTAGGAATGCGGAAGTCGTAGAAACCACCCGCCAAACAACGAATTTAATGAATAGTGAATCCAAGACTGTCTAGGAGTAAGAGATAACTGAAATAAATAACTTCCTACATTGGAAAAGCAACAAAATCTAAGACAAAAAAAAAACGTTGTACTACACATACTCGCACCTTGTCTTGCTTATTTGGATTTAATTTTCAGAGCCTCCTGAACTTGACTCGGAATCCACGGACATGAGTCTCGCGGGTCAGAAACGTTTGAGTGCCTTCCAAAGACTGGGCCCTTTATCTCAGCCGAAGAAACCTAAGCTCACTATCAATTTGAACTTGAAAAAGGAACAACCTGTAAGGTATGACAGTGGGTGATCAAGATGGTGTGGTAGAAAAATTAAACATTATATTATGTCACCGTAAAATTGTAAATACTGTTAGTTTATAATCTATCCCGCGAGGTTGTTAACTGTCGAAAGATTGTGAACTGTAACATACTGCTTACAATTTAACGCATTATTTTTCGGTAGATTATAATCTTATCGAAGTGAAACCGTCAAATTGTGAACTGGTATCGAGTCGGATAGTACCTTGCGCTAGTACTAAATATCAAGTAACTGCCACTAACGCCGGCTGCTGCCGCGGTTGGTCGCAATTCTAACCTAACTTAACCTATTCGGTCGGTAAGCAGTATGGTGCAGTTCACAATTTATCGACAGTTTATAATCTCGCGAGTTAGATTATAAACTAACGGTGTTCACAATTATACGGTGACATATACAAGGTTTAACAGAATAAACGCAAGTCCTGAATAGATTGTTCATAATTATCCACTGAATCGATCAAAGTAGTTTTTTTTTTTTAATATGTGTATATTTTCCTACCGCCGATTGAGCCAAAGAAAATTCAATCTTATGTCAAGGTTATAAGACTCGATTTTTAATGCATAAAGTAATGCTCAACTAATGTCAACACTATTTTTAATAATAATAGTAACTTAGCTTTATAAAACAGTTGTTTTGGTCATTGTGTTATGCTTTTAATAACTCAATACTTTAATGGGGTGTATGAGTTCTGGCGTGAAGTATGTTACATGTTGTATTACATTCTTATGAGGGACACGTGGCTAAGTAATAAGAGTTGCACGGGTTGATCGATTCGGTTAAGCTACGCTTGGCGAGGTTTGTTCACGGATGGGTCACCACCTTTACATACCGAGAGCCCTCCGTGCTTCAAGTTCCGACTGGCATTCGTAGATCTTTGACGTAGTCGTTAAGGGTAGTCAGAAGCCCGAAAGTCTGACAACCAGTCTTGCTAAAGGGCATCGTGTTACCCAGTAACTGAGTTATGGAGGTTAGATTGGCAGTCGCTCCATGTATAAAATACTGGTAAATATAGTTGGAAAACTATTATTTTCCCAACTTTGTTTCGGTCGGGTTCCAGACGCAAATAATGGTAGAGAAAAATTATAATATCAAAATTAAGCCATCCTGGGTATATTTTTTTAATTGAATTTTACACTTCGTTCCGATGACGTCATATGCTCGTGTGATTGGTCGCGATATGTGTTAGCTGCTGTGCGATCATGAGAAAATATTATGATTTTCTAACGCCAAAGAAACTTGCAGAGAAGTGGTGAATGAACCGGACGATGACTCTGAGAAGTACACTCCAGTCCATTTACGTCAGGACATTGTCACGAGTACAGACGAGACTATCATGAAATTCCTTCCGTTTTGGCCTTGGAGGAAGAATGTTACGATCCGGAGAAGTGCTACGGCAAGGAATTCTAGGGTAACGTACAAAAAAAAAAATAGAAACTATCTACAGTATTAATTTTACTTTATTTTTAATTGATTGGCTCGCTGTTGTATTTTAGCTTGCCTTCTATTGTTTTTAAACGACTTCAGAAAAGGACGAGGTTCTCGATTCGGTTGGATTTTTATATGTTTGTTTGTTACCTTAGAACTCAATCACTTATAAAACGATTTAAAAAAATCTTGTTTTGCTTTAAAGGATAAAAACTCGTGTAGACTAGCGCTACGCGCCGTACTCTTCGCGATGAAAACTTCATGGAAATTGTTCTACAAGTATCGCGTCGCGCCTGTTTGAAAATATTTTTTTTTTCCAAAACATCGATCGGTTTTTTTTAGGGTGAGAATCATCAAATAACTTCTCCCGCTCTGGGTGGAGCAAGTGGGCATGTCAGACTATTACTGACTAAAACCCACCCGTGTTCCCTCAGTGCGAGAAGCCACGGTATCTCTTTCTAACAACCCGCACACCTGGCAGGAAATATTAATCGGTTTCTTACTAAATTTCCCTGGTTACTTATCTCTTTTGGTGACTGTACTCATTCAGTTATTTTAATTGCTTGACATTTTTTTATTCTCATCGATTATGTGGCAATCTCTTGTTGTCTCGCTTTTACTTTTTAAGAGCTCGCCTGCTTCGATCGTTGGAGCTTGTATCTATACTAGTGGTCGCCGAGGAGTCGAAATTCGACCATAATTAATTTTAAACTTAATGTATTTCTAATGCTTAAATAATTAAATAAAAATATTAACTTTCTGCACTCTTTCTCTACATATATAAACTTATACCATACTCTTCCGTCCGCGTGATTCTCTTAAAAAGGGGTACAAAGTTTTTGCTTCACGTATTGGAGTGCAGAAAATAAGTGAGTGTATGAATGTAGCCAAATTAAAAATTGTGTGTAAACTCATGTGACTGTTTTAATGGGTTAATTAAAACAATCACAAATATCACACACCACAGACTACCTACAGTATTGTCTCTCCTTCCTCCTTTAATTTAGTCGATCCAAAGTCTTTAAAATATCGCTTTTAGTGATAAGAACGCCCATTGAGTCCTTGTAGAATAATTTACGTAAATCTGTTGAGAGTGTGGTCTGAAGAATCAGGTTTCTAAATAAATATGTGGAAATAGGAGAAAGAAAACTCAGTAAACGTTGTTAGACGGTTGCTATTGAAAACTTCAAGTGACGAGAGCAGTATTTTAACATTGGAACGTCTTTTTATCTTCATTACAAATGGCATATAAAACTTAACAAAAAGTAGGTTTTACAACATCCGCCCTTAATGGAAATAAAAAGTTAAAGTAGTAATGCTAAACACAATAGAAAAGAATAAAACATTACTACCAGACTATACAGAAATACAAAACATAAACCGACGAAAAATAAATAAATAGAAAATTATTCTACCTATTTATCTCTAAACCCATATTAACAACGCACCTATGATGAGCTATGCGCCTTAAGGGCTTGGTTAAAATATCGGCTGTCATTTTATCCGTAGGTGTAAACTTTATATCTATAAAACCCTCAGTAACCTTTTCACGAATAAAATGATATCTCGTATCAATGTGTTTTGTTCTATTATGGTGGATCGGATTTAGCACAAGTTTCTGTGCACTTTGACTATCGTTGTATAGCAACACCCTGTCAGCAAAACCAGTAACGTCACACACTAACCGTCTGAGGAAAATAGCCTCCTTTGCAGCACTTGTTAAGGACATATACTCAGCTTCTGTAGACGACAAGGCTACCGTCGGCTGCTTCTTACACTCCCAACTAATAGGTCCACCTGCTAGCGTGAAGTAGTAACCAGTGTACGACCGACGGTCATGTACACAGTTTGCCCAGTCAGCATCCGTGTATCCACACACACGTCTACCAACTTTCCTGTAAGTAATACAGTAATTCATAGTACCTTTCAAATACTGTAACACTCTTTTAGCGGCCAACCAATGCCTCTTATCATAACAGTTATTAAACTGACTTAAATAGCTGGTGGCATAGGCTATATCGGGTCTCGTATTTACAGCTAGGTACATGAGGCATCCTATCAAGTTTTGGTAAGGATATTCACCAAGAGATGTTGGATTACCTTTCTCCAACTTGTTATTCTCCAAAGGTGTGGACATCTCCTTGCAATCTCGCATATTAAACCGCTCCAACACTGCCTGGATATAGGTCTTCTGACTGACCATGATTTTACCGTCAACACGGTTAATATTTAAGCCTAAACAATACGACAATGCACCCAAATCTTTTAGCGAGAAAAAATTTTCTAAGTCATTTTTGACAGAGTCAAATGAACTTTTTTCTTTGTAAAAGACAATTAGATCGTCAACATACACTGCAAGTATTATGGTTTCATTACCAAACTTTTTCAAGTAAACACATGATTCCGAAGATGTTCGTGTAAAACCAGTTTTCGATAGAATTTCATGCAATTTGATATTCCAGGCTCGAGCTGCCTGCTTCAAACCATAAATGGATTTTCTGAGCAAACAGACTTTACCTTCTGCCCCGTGCTCAGCGAATCCCTCAGGCTGCTGCATGTACACCTCCTCGTCTAAGTCCCCATTGAGGAATGCGGTATCGACATCAATGTGTTGGATCTTTAAATCCATTTCTGCTGCCAACGCTATAAGGGTACGCAGAGATGAATTTCGAACCACAGGGGCAAAAGTCTCGTTATAGTCAGTCCCCCAAACTTGACTAAAACCTTTTGCAACTAGTCGCGCCTTATACTTGACTATTGCACCGTTCACATCCCTCTTTATCTTGAACACCCATTTACATGGAATAATCTTTTTATTTGGTTTATCCACTAATGTCCAAGTCTGCTTATTCAATAAGGCATTGTACTCATCCTTCATTGCGGAGATCCAATTATCTTTGTCATCGCTATTAATAGCTTCACGATAACTTTTCGGATCATCATACAACAAATCAACACCGTGAGTGCCGTATGAATAATAATCTGGAGGTTTACGTACTCTTTCAGGATACCTTCTTTGAGGACATACATCGTTGGGTTCATCTGAAGGAACCAGGGACAGATCACGTTGTTCACCCGAATGTAGAGACTCCGTGTCACCAACCCCACCAGCTTCATCAGTCGCGTCCACAAAATCGTCAACTTGCTCTACCTCCATGTTCACACCTTCTGAAGTACGTGAAGAAGTAGAAGCAGATGAGATAGAAATCTCCTGTGGCGATGCTGTATCTGCAGAAGTTTGTGAAAAGAGATTAATGACATTAGTGCTCACAACAGCTTCAGGCTGAACAGATTTATCCTTCAATCCTGAAAAAATATTTTCAAAAAACGTAATATCCCGTGACTTAATCAACCTCCGAGGGTTTTCCGCGCTACGGAAATAATAACTTCTTCGATCATCTGAATATCCAACGAAGATATGTTCAGAAGTTTTTATGTCTAGCTTAGTTCTCTGGCATGAAGGCACGTGAACTAAAGCTCGGCAACCAAATACCCTTAAATGAGACAGGTCAGGTTTACTACCATACCACATTTCATATGGCGTCTTACCATCAAGTGCACGATGGGGTGACCTATTCTTTAAATAAACACTAGTCTCAACAGCATCTTGCCAAAAAACTTTCGACAAAGAGCTCTGTGCCAGCAAAGAACGGGTCTTCTCCACAATACTACGAATGCAACGTTCACTTATCCCATTTTGTTGGGGGCTGTATGGTACAGACGTTTCATGTCGAATCCCTTGAGCCTGCAAATAGTCTGTCAGCTCCTTGTTGACATACTCAGTACCATTGTCTGACCGAAGGGTTCGAATCTTATTGCCAGTCTGCCTCTCAACAAGTGCTTGGAAAGCACAAAAATACTTCTGAACTTCTGTCTTAGATGACATACAATAAAGGGATATAAAACGTGTATAGTCATCTACAAAAATAATAAAATATTTGTTACCTTTAAAAGATTCAGTGGTCAGGGGACCACAAACGTCCGTATGGACTAATTCTAATGGTGACGAAGCCTTCTTATACTTTATCCTTTTGAAAGGCTTCCTGGACTGTTTACCCTCTACACAAGGTACGCATGGTTCTTTGTCAATCTCAGTATACTCCACACCAACAGCTAGACCTTTTTTGAGTAGATCCATACCAATACGGCAGAGATGTCCTAGACGCTTATGCCAAAGCTGAAACTGGGACAAATCAGTGTGAACATTATAAGCTGAAACACCTTTTGGTTTTACTGTACAATCTAAAGTGTACAATCCACCATAAGTAGAACCATGTAAAACAGGATCATTTATCAAAGAAACATCATTAGAATTATAAAAATTACAGCCATTCGTATCAAAAACAATCGAGAAACCTTTCTCTACTGCCTTTTTGACTGAGAGTAAATTACAATCTAGTCCAGGAACATGTACAACATTACAAATCTTCTTGAAATCGGTTTTTGTGTCAATAGCGACATCTCCTAAACCCACAGCCGGCAAACTTTTACCATTTGCTACAGTTATCTTCCCATCACAGGGTCGGTAACTCTTAAACCATTCAGCATGTGGAGTCATGTGGGTAGACGCACCAGAGTCGATAATCCACTTCTCAGACATCTGAACACTAGGTGCAGACAAAGCCAGTCCTGTGACACCATCCAAAACCAATTCCGTGATACACGCATCCATATTCCCTGAACTAGAAACAGTCAGTCCCTTATCTTCACAACAACTTTCTGCTGAGCACCTTGCCTTTGCCTTTTTCTCCTTCTTTTTGAGAGGACAATTAGGACTCTTGTGCCCTGGCTTCCTACATCGAAAGCAAATAACCTGCTTGTTAGTATGCAATGCAGCCACATCATCTTTAGTCTCCTTCGTCATTTCACTCAACAACTTAGTCCTCACCAAATCTGTTGTGACTTCAACGCTCCCATTCTCAAGCGCCATTATCATGGGCTGATAGCGAGAGGTTAGACCTCCCAATATGATAGCTGCTAAAGAACTATCTTCTATGGTTTTGCCAATATCGGCCAGGTCTAGTGCTGTTGTGGTTATTGCCGTTAAGTAAGCTTCTAAATCAGAAAAATCAGATAAGGAGTACCTGTATAACTTCCGTTCCAACGACAGTTTACGACCCAAACTTCGATCCACGTAGGATTTCATAAGAGCATCCCACGCTTCCTTTGCGGTCTTAGCTGGTCGAACAATCGAAATAGCAGCGCCATCCACAGTAAGGCATATTTTAGATAGAGCCTTTTCATCCTTTCGTACATCGTCGGGCGTCTTATTCCCTTCGAGAACTACTCCGCTTACGGTTTCCCACAATCCTTCATGCATTAATAACATTTGCATTTTAAATTTCCACACAGTGTATCCTTCTTTATTATAAAGTATCGGAATACCATTTAGTGACATACCAGAAACTGCAGACGACATGTTATCTACGTATTTACTATTTCACTAATAATGTAGATAAAATATACAGAGCCTCGTGCTGATAACGTGTTGAGAGTGTGGTCTGAAGAATCAGGTTTCTAAATAAATATGTGGAAATAGGAGAAAGAAAACTCAGTAAACGTTGTTAGACGGTTGCTATTGAAAACTTCAAGTGACGAGAGCAGTATTTTAACATTGGAACGTCTTTTTATCTTCATTACAAATGGCATATAAAACTTAACAAAAAGTAGGTTTTACAACAAAATCTTTATAAGTATAGTTTTTCTATACACATAAATTAACGTCTTTGTTAATTTTATTTCAGTCCGTAATGATCCTTGAACAGGAGAAAATGGAGGAATTGTATGAAAAAGATAACGTTTACGTACAAATTTCGGTGAGTTGTTTAATAAATATAGATAATACAAATTGGCGAGCGCACGTCATGTAACCCTTATGTCATTGTCATAAGGCATATATTGGAATAACTGACGCACGTTCCTGGTATGCGACATATGCATAATTAGAAAAACAAATTTGTTAACATTCTAACTCTTCTAATGTTGAATTACGTGTCTACGTCAATAGTATTGTGTCTCTTTGCCTACCCTTCGGAGATTACTGGTGTGATGATATGTTATGTTATGTTATGAGCAGTGATCAGACTAGCTACAGCCATTTTTTGTACTTGCGATACGTTGTCTTTATATGGACATTCCCAGAGTCCCGAGATTTTAGATATATGTATATTATTAAATAGGTTAGAAATTACAATGTAAAAAGCCTTTCATGTCTTAAGGAATTACGAAATGTTCAAACATAGGTATATCCCTCTACCTCTCCAACGCGCGACGGGTAAGTATAAGATGAACGTTTCAGGTTAATGAAAACAAAAACTTTTTTAAATAAGTATTATATTATTTTAAATTAGCCAATATGTAAGATAAGTTTCGGATCCCGGAGTTTCAGTTAGAATCCCGGGAATGTCCATATTAAAACCAACGTTTGCAGTGATTGAACCAAAATAGCTCCATCTACTCCGATCACTGGTTATAAGATAAAAAATAGAAGGAAAAATTTGTTCCAGGTGAAAGGTTACCCGTCAACTTGGACAAAGGAGCATGTGCTGGACGCCATACTTGATAGTGTCAGGGGATATAGTTTGATACCTTGTTTTACTGAGGTAAGATTACACGGAGATTTATTTTCTAATTTAGAACAGTCCCATGTTTTGCAAAATTAATCAATTCAACGACTCTTTACCTGACCAGAGGGCTAGCATGTTTTTAGGTCAAAGAATCGGCATTTCTATCCAACATGGCAACGCTGCCAACCTTTTGGGCATTTTTTCTACTGACAGCGAAGCGGACGAATTTTTGATGCCCAGTGAGCCCATCAATTTAATAAAAATCAGCCGTCCCATTCAATTGGGTCGAGTAATCTGTATTGAAGTTTTGTATGAGATAGTTTATAATTTCTTCGCAATTACGATGTTGTCCCCATGGAGAAGGGTGTTCAGTTTGATCGTCTGTGTCCCTTAAATGTGACGAGAGCAACCCTTCGGTGAAACAAGGCAGGATGTTTTTTGTGTCTATTTTTCTTCCAATCCATAGTAATATTTGTTCAGATAAAACACAACCTGCAAAAAAAAATACAGTATGGTAACCACATACCTATATGCAATAGCTGAAGCCACAAATTAATCCTAGTCAACAGAAGTATAGCTAAATTAAATATTCATTTCTTTGTGTTTCGTCAGCTAAGGCGATAACAAGTATGTCTTCTTCTCTCCTTGCCATGTCCCTATACGGGGTCGACCCCCCTAATAAAATTTCGCCATTTTTGGCGGTGCTGAGCTGTTTGAGGGCTTTTACCCAACGTATTCATGTCTTCTGTTATTGTTCGAAGCCAGGTAATTGGGGGGCGTCCACTTTCTCTCTTGCCCTCTTCAATGGCCATCATTTTGCGGGTCACATGGTCCTCGTCACGACGCATCACATGGCCGTACCAACGTAGGCGATTTTCACGGAGCTTTTGACTAATATTAGCGACCTTAAATGAGCCCCGGGGTGAACTCATTTCGCATTTTATCAAGGCGGAACTCCTCCAGACTAGCGGAGCATGTTAATTTCACTGATATGCAGCCGCTGGGTGTCAGACTTCTTCATGGGCCAGCGATAACAAATATGTGGATTTATTCATTGCAAATAATAATGTAGTTTCCATGCTGTACATGAAAAAAGTGTATTCAGTTGTCAAAATTGTTGATTCTAGGACATGCCGGTTTTCTCACGGTGTGTTCCTTCAACTTTTTAAGAGCAGTGGTGATGGAATGAACTACACAAAGTAAAGTGCCTGCCTGGATTCGAACTCACGACCTACAACTCGTGAATCGGGGTCGATACGACTGGGCCACCACTGCTAGTATAGCTCTTACGAAAATAGTTATTTATGATACTAGTGCGGTAAGTTGGTTTTTACAAACGAGTAGACAAATGTAAGCCCGAGACGAAGTCGAGGGCTTACCATAGTCACGAGTTTGTAAAAAACAATTTCTGCACGTGTGTCATACAATGTTTTTCAACACATTTGAGAGAAAACAGTACAATATGTAATTAAACAAACTTATACATCATTGAATAGCGCTCTCCAATTTTGGCGGCAAGAGACCGTTTCCTGCAATTTGCGCCTCATTCAAAATATCAGGTGGAGTAGATTCCATAATATCAGTTTCCTCGCTTGAACTCATAATAAAAGTTTGTTTATAAATATCAGTCGGAAACTCGCAACAATCTTTGACGTTTCTAATATGAAAATGGCGCGAATTTCCAAATGGCGCCACATGCCCGTGGTGAAAATTAGAACTACATCTTTCATCTCATTTACTCTTTATTATTAAAGTGAGACAAACGTATTGAGCAAAATCGCTTCCAAGGAGGTTCGATCAGTCAGCTTATTTATTCTCGTAATGTGAAACTCCTTGGACGAAATTCTTATAATATTATATGGAAATAAAAAAAAAAAAAACGTAAAGAATACGAACGGTGCCATACAACGAGGTATGCGGTAAAATAAGTACTTAGGTGAGAGTACCTATTTTACCGCACGTTCCGTTGTGTTAGTGCGTAATTTTTAACTTTCGAACCATGTATACAGGCTTCGTAAATGCAGTTTTTGAGCAAATGTGTTGAAAAATAATTTAATGTTTAAAATTGTTTCCCGTTTACAGTTTTCCCAACACGAATGCAAGTTCTTAGTCTTACGCTGTCGTTCAGCGCTCGTGGTTCTACACAAGACTGGTTTCTACATCCACAAGGACGGGGTCGAATTGGCCATCACAATATCAATACCAGTGTTTACCGAGCCACTAAATTTTATACCCAGAATTATAATTCGGAGGAGAATCGTCATGGGTTACATCGAAAAGAAGCTGAATTTGAGTGCATTTACTTTGCAAGATGGTGAGTTAAATAATAATTATGTTGTGTGGTGACCGACTACTTTTTTAACGTACTCCAAAGAGGAGGAGGTTATGTTTCCAACGTTTTTTTTATTTATATTAGTACACTTAGTTAATATTCAGTACAATATTCAGTTTTGTTACCTTATAATTATGTGAACCTTTTGTTTAATTTGTGTGGTTGTATTGTTTTAGTGCAATGTGACGAAATCTATATTATTTTATAACTAGCTGTCCCGACAGACGTTGTCTTGTCTTAGCTTTGAATATTGCATTTATTACGCACCAATTTCTTAATTTTTTCTTTCATAAGAACCTTCTGACAATAACAAACACAACAAAAAAACGTTCACCTGTGATGCCGTGACCAAGGGAAATAGCGATTCATTTTAATATATACACACCGGCACAATTAGCGGAACACAAAAAAAGCAGGATTTTAAAATCTTTTACTTGAGGAACTGGCCAGTTATGATATTTTTTAATTTATTGTCAAATTTGAAAATAGAAAATTAGATGACATACACTTTTTTCATTCATTTGTTTTATTTTCCCGAACAATACGTTTTGTCAACTTGTTCGAGTAATAACTACGTAATTGTAATTTTTTTGAAAAATTGCACTTAATGGTTTTTTATAAATTTGTTATTCTATGGGCAATTTTGTTTATTAAAAGCTCTTTATTATGCCTGACTTAACATCACTGGAAATCATTAGGGCTGATGAAATGAGAAGAAATGACCATACCTACAGATCGATTGCCTCAAGGCTTCGTCGACCACTATCAACGATTCATCGCAGCATCCAGCGGTACAGATCGTCTAATTCTCTTGTGAGGAGGAGGGGTCAAGGTAGAAAAAGATGTACATCGAGGCGAGATGACAGTTTTTTACAACTTGGAGTTCGTAGGAATACGCGATTAACGGCTGTACAAGCTCGAAATGAACTGGAAGACGTTCGAGGAGTACGAGTAAGTGAGCGTACAGTTCGCAGGAGATTTAAAGAAGTTGGTTTAGGGTCGTATATACCTGCCAAAGGCCCAAAACTTGAGAGACGTCACCGCGTAAACCGATTAAGCTATGCGCGAGAACATCGTCATTGGGATTTGAACGAATGGCAGCAGGTTCTCTTTACTGATGAGTGCAGAGTTCTTTTAAAACAGATCGATGGGAGACAGCGAATATGGAGACGCAAAGGAGAACGCCACATACAGTCTAATTTTGAACACACAGTGGCTTATGGTGGCGACTCGATTATGGTTTGGGGAGGGATATGTTTGGGAGCTCGCGCGGAGTTAGTGATAGTCACAGGAGGGACCATGACAGCAGATCGATACATCAGAGACATTTTAGAAGAATATGTTGTACCATTTGCCCCATTTATTGGTGACGACTTTATTCTAATGCAAGATAATGCTCGTGCTCATAGTGCACAATCGGTACAGGCATATCTGAGCCACGTAGGTATACCGGTGATGCAGTGGCCAGCAAATTCCCCCGATATGAATCCGATAGAGCATGTCTGGGACTTGCTAAAAAGAAGGGTTAAATCCAGAATCTGAATGAACTTGGAAACGCATTACTTGAGAAGTGGGAGCGGTTGCCTCAAGAAATCATCGATAACATAATCTGTAGCATGCCCAGACGAATGGAAACCGTAATCAGAGCAAGAGGGGGAAACACTCGTTATTAATTTTGCTTTAATTTTATTGTTAAATCATTTAATGCTTACTTTTTTTTATTTTTTGTGATGGTTCATAATCATCTAAAAATTTCACTTATTTCAAATTTCTTTATTTTTCAATAAAAAATAACGAAGACTTTTCAAAGTCGTTGCTAAAAGATGTTAATCAATTTGTTATTTTGTGTCTAATTACATTTTCGTCAAATATATGCGTTATTATCTCATAGTCTCACTTTTTTTTTCTGTTCTGCTAATTGTGCCGGTGTATATAAGATTTAATGTCATTTCTAATATTTTAATAATTCAGAAATGTAATCGCCGACTATTCAATCACCTTTAAATAAGAATGTTGTGCATGCCTATAAGTGATTTCTTAACACAGTATTGAAGCTTCGTCATCACCTAATGTGACTGTTTCTAAATATGTCGTTGGTGTGCCTTGCTTAGTAAACAAACCAATAAAATAAATAAATGAACCGACTTCACCGAAACTGGTTTAGCGTCCAGGTATTGGTTACTAACTTTTCCTCGCGACTTCCGTCTGTGATCCAGGATGAAAAGTAGGCTGTGACTACCCAGGTCATGGTCCATTTGTGTGCCTAATTTCATCCGAATTAATTTTGCCGTTTTAGCGTGAAAGTTTAACCAACGAACATGCTTTCGCATTTATAATACTGGATAAGATTTTAACCAGTGTATGTACAGACGCCAGCACATCAAGCGACCCCAAACTGTCATATTTTCCCAATTGAATATGAACTTTATGTTTATGGTATAAAGTTGAAAATCTATCATAGAAATTTGACAGATTGTAGCGTGATATGCCATACGCTACCTACAGTATATGATTGAAGACCCTTAGGCCAGTAGGGTAGATATTTTTCGTCGGTAATCAAAAACCATTCTACCGTTCCATACATTCTCACCGCGTAGGTACCTATTGCACTTTTATATAAAACAGCAGATTAATTTTTTCGACGTTTAATATAAAAAATAATTCCTGTTCCATTCTTTATGACCGCGCTTTTCTATGAAATGTTTGATAGTCGGCAAAAAATGTCTACGCTCAGGGGTCTAGGATCTTGTGCTGAATTCATGATCACAGTTTGCGCACTGCTTAAAATTTTATACTGTTGGTCCTTCTTCGATGTTATAAAAAAGAAACTTACACTCCAGATATAAGCCACTTCGTATACTTCCCGCTGAATCGTGGGAACAACCAGAGCGAGTGCCTTCTCATGCAGACCACCGTCGCTTGGGATCGACTTGTTGAGCTAAATCTGTCGCATAACAGACTAACGTAAGTTAATGAATTGTATTTACATATTTTTTACTTAAGTTTATTTAACATACGTAAATAAACTCACGTTCCCCACGGGGGTCGGGAGAAAATACAGAACGTCACCTGCTACGATCCTTACATATTCCGTTTGCCTCGTTTATGTTCATACATCTTGTCATACTCGCGCGCCGTTTGCGAGTCTGACCAGCACCAATTTGACAGTTCAACAATATTCATTGCGTTATTTACGTGGTTGAGCAGACACATTTTTCGAACATATGAAGCAATGGTTTAACTGTTTCAAAACGAAACAGATTATGATTAATCGTGTGTTACGCAATTAGGGTGCTGACCCCTACCAAAAGGCAGTTTCTTATGTTGAAGAATGGGCAAGAAACTCCACCGTTATTCTTTTAAATGTGTTACAATATTTTATATTACTAACGGTCTTATTCATAAAAAGTTTTCGAACATCTAAACAGTTGCTAAAGTCTGGTTTATTATTGAAAACTAGACTTTAGCCACTGTTTAGATGTTCGATAACTTTTTATGGATAAGACCGTATTTATTTTTTATAAAATTACTACACCGAAATAGGCCAAAATAATTAAAAGTTTAAAATTAATCATGTGATTGATACACGGTGCTCACATGGTTACACATATTCCAAAAGTAGACGATTTTCCAAAAAAAAAAAGCAGATAATAATTTAGAGTGTGATCTATCTATATAAATAATAAGAAAGGTCTTGACTGACTGACTCATCAACGCCCAGCCCAAACCCTTGGACCTAGAAAGCTGAAATTCTGCACAGAGGTTCCCTTAATAATGTTGGTAAGGAATAAGGAAGGAATAAATAGGGGATGAAAGTTCCGCGTGGGCGAAGCCGCTGGCAAAAGCTAGTTTAAAACAATCACAGAATATAAAATCAATGCAGGCGTTATATAAATGTTATTATTTTTTCAGAAACATATCTGGCTTCGACTTAGTCAATTCGACACCTACATTGAAGTATCTGGACCTATCACACAATTGTTTAGAGAAGATCACTATTTTGCTGAACGATAGACAGCTGCCGCTAAAGACGATACGATTGGAAGGAAACCCGCTGTGTCATGATTATATTGATCCTGAACACTATGTTAAAGTCATAAGGATGATGTTCCCTGCAATTGTGGAAATTGTGAGTACCTAACTCATCCGCCTAGCCTTTTCGCAACTATGTAAGTTGGGGTCAGCTTCCAGTCTAACCGGATGCAGCTGAGTACCAGAATTTTACAAGGAGCGGCTACCTATCTGACTTCCACAACCCAGTTACTGGTAACACGATAACCCTTGTTAAGACTGGTTGTCAGTCTTTCGGGCTTCTGACGACCCGCAACGACTGTCTAAGATCCACGAATGACAGCCGGGACCAACGCCTTAACGTGCTTTCCGACGCACGGAGGGGTCTTGGGATGTAAAGATGGTCACCCATCTACGGGCCAACCGAAGCAAGGCTGTTATTACTTAAACCACAAGACCCGGAAATTGTGAGCACCTATGCGCTTCGGCAATCATCGTCTCTCTTCGGAAATTCGAACGCACGATGATGAGAATTACAAGCAAAATGGGAATTATTTGAGGTTCGATTAAATATTTGCCCTTATATTTTTTACAGGACGGCGTAAAAATCCATCGAAAGGGTGAACTGCCCTGTCACAAACAGAACTACTGCCCAGAAGATGCGCAAGAAGTAGCGGAGAAGTTTCTAGAAATATTCTTCCCATTGTTCGACTCTGGGCCGAACCATAGGTCTTTAATACAAGGGATGTATGAAGACAACGCCACGTTGACTATTACTTACTGTTATAAATTACGTGAGTATACAAGATTTTAAAAGGCACATCACATAGCCCTCAACTACGCTTTCTGTACTTGAAACGAAGTAACATTTAACAAAAATAGTTGCTGCGAAACGACTTTTATTTTTAGTGTCAGAATTTTCTGTTTGCGGTAGTGCGCAATATAACGCACGCAAAACAATGTGCTTAATTGTACATTTAACGGTACAGGGATCAAGGGGCATGTAAAGTTGTGTTTTATCAGTAAAAACTCAGTTTTGAAAAAAAAAAAAAATCGGCAAAAGTTAGAAACTTGACCTTCAATATCCCGATCACCAAAATTTACACAGGCATGGCCCGGTACAAAATAAATTGGTAAAACGACGGGAGTACACGTGACTCTCGGCTTTGTTAAGTGTCTTTTTTACACCCGACTGTTTGCTGTAATCGCCACGCTTGGCAGGCGGGTTGGCGATCGCAGTATGGTCGTAAAATACATAGAGAATGCTGCTGCAGTAAGCCCCTTTGTTGCCTCTTATAACACCCACGGGAAGAGACGGGATGGTGCTATTCTTTCCGTCCGGCACCACACGGAATAAGGCTTAGGTTGCTTGCATAAATATACTGGTTTACAGGAAAATGGATTTAGAGACTTAAAATTATTAAAATCATCAATACAACCCACTAAGTTCATATATTCCCATTGAATGGCTATTTCATAAAAATATCATTCGATGGGATTAAATTATTCTATCCTTGGCACTTCCCCCTTAAGTGTAGGCAATTGGCGCATATCATCATCTGCCTAGACTTTTCCCAACTATGTTGCGGTCGGCTTCCAGTCTAACCGGATGCAGCTGAATACCAGTATTTTACATGGAGCGACTGCCTATCAATCAATCAAAATATTTTTATTTCATATAAACCTACATGGGCACTTATGAAACGTCAGAAGCTAGGTCCTATGGAGAAGAGCCGGCAAGAAACTCCACGGGGACTCTTTTAAAAATAATTGGCTTTAACAATGTTTTCAAATTACAGAGATAAAATGTGTGGGAGGACAGTGCAGGCCTGTCAATAAGTACCAGGTACTTAGACAAATACAGAATAGACAATCGTCCACAAATCTACAGTCTGTAAGGCCTACAACGTTCTCTCATTCTCATTATCTGGCCTCCACAACCCAGTTACTGGGTAATACCCCTTGGTAAGACTGGTTGTCAGACTTTCGGGATTGTGACGACCCGTAACGACTATCAAAGATCCATAAATGACAGCCGGGACCAACGGCTTAACGTGCTTTCCGAGACACGGAGGGGTCTTGGTATGTAAAGATGTGCACCCATCCACGGACCAACAGCGGCAAACATAGCTTAACCTGATCGATCGACCCGTGCAGCTATTGTTACTTAGCTACAAGCCCCTCAATCCCATTGAATGGCTATTTCATAAACATATTTTTCGATGGTATTAAATTATTCCACCCTGGCGCTTCCCCGGCCTTAAGTGTAAGCAATTGACCCATATGTCAAAGTAAAATAATAACAAGCTTTGTTTAAGTCCCAAGTAATAGAGGGCGAGCCTTTTGCCATCAACCGGGCACAAATCTAGACGCCCCGCTACTGAGAATAGACAAACCCAATAACACTTTCACCAACATGGGAATCGAACCCAGGACCTTATGCACAGCAGGCTTAGCATGACGCTTCCAATTTCTACTCTACTGTGTAATAGTGATCGCTTGTCTACATTTCTCGGTACAAAACTGTCAACTGTCTATACGGAAACGTCATTTTTCTCTACTTTTCCGACGACAAAACGCTTGTATAAGTTCTCGTGCTAAGCCTGCAGCAGTAGCGCATGCGACCCCTAGAACAAACGAAGCTTTAAAAAAACACAGTCAGTCTATTAATATTATAAATACGAAAGTAACTCTGTCCGTCTGTTAGGCTTTTACGCCAAAACCGCTGAACCGATCGTCATGAAATTTGTCAGAGATACAGCCTGAGAAATGGAGAAGGACATAGTCTACTTTTTTACGCGATAACCGACATCCACGAGGGTGGAGCCGCGTGCAAAAGCTAGTAATCAATAAATCTGTATTTTTTGTTACAGGCTACTGTCAAATATACAGGAATTTCAGAAACCTGTTCCTATACGCACGGTTTCTAGATGAAGGGGAGATCGACTCTGTTGTTGGAGCGATGGCGATCACCAAGCTTATGAACAGGTGGCCGCAAACCGAACATGACCCACTAACCTTTACAATGGATGCGTTGTATCATACTGTGAGTTAACAACCTACCTAACCTTTATGTACAGACCTCAGCACATCGAGCTACCCTAAACTGTAACATTTTCTCATTTGAACATGAATCTTATGCTTATGTGATAAAGTTGAAAATCCATCAAAGAAATTTGTCAGCTTGGGGTAGCTTGATGTGCTGGCGTCTGTACCGTGTTTCTGGCAAATAACATTCATACATTCACTCAAAGATTTTTACATTTATGCTATATAAGCTATTGAAGTATGGAGATATAATTATGTTTCTTAAAATGTTCCCACTGCTGGGACTCGGGCCTCCTCTCTGTGAGAGGGAGTGGGCCGTAATCCTACACGAGGGCCCGGTGCGTGTTTCTAGAGGTCACATGTCTTTGAATTTTTGGTTCTAAGACATGCTGATTTCCTCACGATGTTTTCCTACACCGTTTTGAGAGCAGTGGTGATGAATAATTTGCACAGAGTAAAGCGCCTGTCTGGGTTCGATCCTAGGCTCTACAACTGGTAAGTCGCGGTTGTTACCACTGCTCAACTATTGCACTATTAACAACCCACTTCAAAATTCACTTGAACTAAGGTTTCGTGGTGATTACAGAATAGATCAGCTGTTCCTAAGGAACCTCTATTTTAAAAAAAAACAGCCTAGCCTTTTTCGAGAGAGAACAAGATTTGTGGTAAAAATATACACATTTTTGTACCAGGAAAACACAACAATTCTTCGCATCAGCGGCGTTCTTAAGCTGACAGCGGAAACTTTAGCTGAAGACGAGCATCTCCTATCATTTACTAGAACAGTAGTACTGCATTCCGAAGACGGGAGGGAGTACAAGATTCAAAACGAAATGGTGTACTGGCACGAAACAACTGCTGCGGCCGCGAGGTTGGCTTTCAGAGTTAATAAGGTAAGACATTACCTTCACAGACGTGTACACTTGTAACAGGATATTAACATACAATAATATAGGAAAGAGGCGTCAGTTTATGTATATAAACTGACGCCTTTTTCCTATGGGGGTAGGCAGAAAATACAGAACGCCACCTGCTACGATCCTTACATTTTCCTTTTACCTCGTTTATGTTTATACATCAGACGTCTTAGTGTGAGTTTCATTTAACCATCTCGATCAAACAGTTCGAGCGCTTTTGGCGCTCCAATAGGGTATTTTCCGATTTCATAATTTTGGTTAATTTTTTCATTTGGTTTAAATGGTTTTAATTGAGAAAATGGATAGAAATCAATTTATTTTTATTTTTCTGTTAAATATCTCGTTCCGTTTTTGAAAAATTGGAAAATACCCTATTGGCCCTGGATTTGTGACGGACCAATCGGAGCGCTGAACGCGAAACGCGCGGTGCACGAAACTCACACTAAGGCCTCTGGTCATACACGCACGCCGGTTGCGAGTATTACACTCCTGACCTTTCTGAAGAACTTTACCAATAAGGTCACTATATGTTTTCCTAGGGCGTTCCCTTCCGGCGTTTCCTCTCACATCTGGCTTGTAAATAAATTTTGTTATTTATTTATTTTATACTTTATGCACACACATGTACAGAGGCGGACTTAATGCCATAGGCATTTTCTACCAGTCGACCTTTGGGTGATGCAGAGACAAACAGTTTTGTCTTTTGTTAGCCGCCCTTGATTTATCCTCTCAACATGACCAAACCATCTACGCACATTCCTCAGCCATTTACAGTCACACCACACATGCATCGCAAGAAACGCATTTCCATAGAATTTATTCTACTTTCATGCTTCTTTTGCCACACCCAACATTCACTTCCATGTATAAGCATAGGCACCAGCAAACCATTGTGAACAGCCAGTCGAGCCTTTTCGGGCATCAACTGGTTGGTTACAATCGATAATAATAATAAAACACTAGGATCTTCATAATACATAAAATGAAAAAAACTTTTTCTTTAAAAAAAAAATAACTTTAATTTAGGAGGGCGGTGACAAGAAATTAATAAAATACATGTCCAAAGTCGCCGAAATTAAAGTAATTTTTCACTTTCTAGTCTTTTTTGGAAGTCGGTTGTTTTTTATTTTTTTGGAAAAAGTTTTTATTTTTCACTTTTTAGTTATAGTACCTTCCATCATCAGCTCAGCGTCATGAGATGATGATGACCATATGCAAATGTTTCAATAGCATTAGAAAACATAGGAAAAACATTGTTAATACCTATAAGATTTGAGGGTTGCCCTCGATTTCCGTGGGATTCCATCATCAGATCCTGACTTAGTGCCAATGGGACCACCTCAGGAGTATACTCTTTCAAATTAAAAAATAATTTTGAGAATCGGTGCACAAATAAAGGAGAAATCGAGGAAAATACATGAATATAAGAATACATTCGGTGGAATATATAACCTCCTCCTTTTTTGGAAGTCGGTTAAAAATAAAAGATTGCAATAGGGTTGTGGGCCAGGGTCGTCCGCGTCACGCAGTGGGTACTTGATGCGACGACCTAGACTCTCTTGAAGGCAGCAACAAAGGTGGGTGTAAAGCTATGGGGGAGACCCAGCACTGGGACAAATAGGTAAAAATGGATTGTTTCCCTTTGCCGGAACGTGGATTCACGCGAGAAACAATGGATTTTTAATTGTTTCCGTAATAATGGCATTCAACTGGATATGTAACCTTAACACGCATAACCTGATTGTTCTGAAATTTAACAGATAGGTACCCTGAGACCTGCACCCTAATTGCGTAACTTACGAATAATCATAATCGGTTTCGTTTTCACAGTTCAACAATATTCATTGCGTTATTTACGTTATTAAGCTGACACTTTTTCGAACATATGAAGCAATGGTTTAACAATCCGTTTCAAAACGATACAGATTATGATGAATCGGGAGTGCAATTAGGGTGCTGGAGAAGGACATAGGCTACTTTTCAACTTGAGTATTTTTATTAAAATTGTGGAAATACTCGCAGATGAAATCGCGGGCAACGGGTAGATAGTATTTCATAAACACAGCAGTTTGAAATATATAGCCTAGTCCTTTCTAGTTCAGACTGAATTCGCTCACAAAAAAACAATTTAAGTCTTAAAACACATAATTCGAAGATTCGCTCATCATCATCTTTCTCTAGCCATTTTTCTAATGTATTTGGTGTCGGCGGAACATGTTTTTTTTTCTATACCTACTTCTCTATTAATCATCGCGTTAGTCACCCACTTTCTAGCCATAGCAACTTTTATCATCATCATCATTTCAGCCGAAAGACGTCCACTGCTGGACATAGTCATGGGGGGTTTTGCCATAATCGCCACGCTTGGCAGGCGGGTTGGCGATCTCAGTATGGTGGTAAAATGCATAGAGAACGCTGCTGCCCATTCTCTAGTAAGTTCCTTAGTCGCCTTCTACGACACCCACTGGAAGAAATGGGATGGTGCTATTCTTTTACGCCCGGCGACACATACGGGACAAGCAACTTTCAGTTCTAGGATTTGCGGTAATCCTAATATTTGTTACATTATTCATTTCACAATATTAGGATAGGCTTGGGTTGCATCTAACATACTTGTCTTTAAGTGACGTTATCGGCGCCAAATGGAAATTATCCAAACATGATTTTTTTTTTGATTTTTTTTCCCATTCAATGCGCCGTGTATTGATTTCATTTGCATGTTGAGATGCGGGTTCGAATATGAAACAATTGCCGCTTGGTGTTTCTATGGCCACATTCAGAACTCATTAAAAATAAATTAGAAAAACAAAATAGTAAGAAGTGGTCTTTGTTTTATCAACAGAAATATTGAAGTAACTAATTAATTTAAAAATATTATGTTCCTAATACCTCCTAATTATCAAAATAATATCTGTACTAATATTATAAAGAGGAAAGATTTGATTGTTTGCATTGATTAAGCTCCGAAACTACTGAACCGATTTGAAAAATTATTCCACTATTGGGAAGCTACACTATCCCCGGGTGACATAGGTTATATTTTATGCCTGTATTCCCACGGGAACGGGAACAACGCGGGTGAAACCGCGGAGCGCTGCTAGTATGTTATAATTTAGAATGCACCTACTGAAGCATGACTTGTTAATAGCTAACATGTCATGCTTCAGTAGGTGCATTTGCATTGCTATGTGCAATGTCTCTTGACCTTTACTATGATTATAGTGGCACATTTTCGCTTAAATGCAATAACTAAGGAGGATAATAAAAACACAATTATAAGAAAAAATAATCATCTTTATTCATATTCTTGAATTTAAAATGTGCAGTTTACAAAGAGCTACATGAGATATCTACCTGTATCACTGATTATTCACAGAATTCAAAATTGTATTCCATATTGATTGTTAGCTTATCGACCATTCCATTTCATGTTTATCTTAATAACGAAATGGACTTAAAAGTAAACCTAACAATTTGCTTAAAAGAAACATCTTGGCACTATTGGTACAAAATACGCTTAACATAAGGGCTGCGATAATCTAAAAAAAATGTTAAGTCTGTAACCAACTCAATGATTCTCACACTGTGTCCATAAATTCTTCATTTAGCGGCTCAGTTTCCATTTCCATATCTTTATCGTCGGCTCCCGACGCATACTTCAATCTGAGTTTCTCGTAATGTAACTGCTCTTTCGACGACACAGATGGTTTGCATTTCGCGAGCGCAGTTGTGAAATCTTCGAAGGTGACAAAAATGTTACCGTCAAGAGTGCCATTTGCGATGTGATTCGTCAGTGCATTAGTTGCGGCCGCTCGCACCAAGCCAGCCAGATCTGCACCCGTATATCCCTCCGAGAGTCCGGCAATAACTTGTAAATCTACGTCAGGTCCCAGATGTGGCTTTGTGCCACCTTTGGTAAGCTTCTGCAGTATATCGAAACGGTCCTCCCTAGCCGGCATCCCGACATACATAACGCGGTCTAAACGACCCGGTCTCAACACCGCAGGGTCAATGATATCTGGTCTATTCGAGGCTGCCAACACGAAAACTCCTTCACGTGTTTCTATACCGTCCATTTCAGTAAGTAACTGATTTACGACACGGGCAGCGCCATTGTGGTCTTGAGATGTACGCCGCGGACATAGGGCATCAAATTCGTCGAAAAATATAACACAAGGAGCAGAGTTTCGCGCACGTCTAAAACACGTACGAACTGCCCTTTCGCTCTCACCAACATACATGTTCAACAACTCTGGACCCTTCACTGAAATAAAGTTCACTCCTGCTTCATTCGCGACAGCCTTTGCCAATAAAGTTTTACCACAACCAGGAGGTCCACAAAGTAATACTCCACTAGGAGCTGATAATCCAAGCTTTGCAAGCTGATCTGGATACTTCACTGGGGCTAACACAGCCAACTGCAACTCTTTACGTACTTGGTTCAAAGATCCAACATCCTCCCATGTTACATCAGGGACAGTGACAATACCTTCTCTTACAGCACAAGGTTTAGTAGTTTTAAGCGCTTTAACAAAGTCTTCATGTCTGATAGCAAGCCCATTCAGCTCTTCCCGAGTGTAAGGCATGTCCTCAAGAAGGTGTAATACCTCATCAACAGGATCTACTGGTATCTTGATAGGTTCAGTTACATGATTTTCTTCTGTATTTACAATTGTTTCACTTGATTCTTTTATGGGTTCAGGGATTACTGGTGGAATTTCAGGCTCTGGAACAATTTCAGGGGCATCACCTGCACTTGGTGAAGCTTCTTCAGTTTCTTTGTCCCCATTTGGTATAATTGTTATTTCATCAGTAGGTGGAGTTACTTCAACGGGTTCCACCACTTTTATAGCTTTAGATGCTCGTATTTGTGTAAAAATCCTCTTAATAGCATAAGTGCTAGCCTTATTAACAAGAGCTTGTATATCAGCCCCAACAAATCCAGGAGTTATTTGAGCTAACACATTCATGTTCACATCTTCACCTAAAGTAATATTTTTACAAAGAATAGAAATGATCTCTTTTCTAGCATGTAATGAAGGTATACCTAATGTGATTTCCTGTTCGAGACGTCCAGCCCTTCTGAGGGCAGGATCCAAGGCATCAGGATTGTTTGTGGCAGCAAGTATGAGTACAGAAGTATTATTATCACTCAATGAATCTAGGGATGCCAGTAACTGGGCAACCATTCTCTTCTCCATGTCTTTTTGAGCATGAACTCGATTGCCACAAACTGCATCAATCTCATCGATAAACAACACACTAGGAGCAACAGAAGCAGCCCTCTCAAAGAGCTCTCTAATTCTTTCTTCTGATTCTCCGGACATTCCACCTACTAACTCAGTGCCTGTAATGGCAATCATAGGGAGTTGAAGTTTTCCAGCAATAGCATGTGCCAATAAAGTCTTTCCTGTCCCTGGTGGCCCATGTAACAATGCCCCTCTAGGAGCTTTTATTCCTAACTGACAGTATACCTCTGGATGTTTCATATGTAATATTAAATCACAGATCTGGGTGATGATTTCAGATATACCACCAATGTCATCAAAACTAACCTTAACACGTTTGACATAGCCAATATCAACCTTTTTCTTTGGTGGTGCAATTTTGATTGACTCAACTTTCCTCTTTTTCTCATTTGTGTGTTGATTCTGTTGCGATTTGGCGGGCGTTATCTCAGTCGCCGTACTATTTGCGTTTCTGGTCGGTATGTGGGGGGTTATGGTAATTTGGTCATTGATTTTCGGTAGTTTCGGCGCCGCACTGCCGTCTTCATCGCTGCTCAGTATATCTATAGGCTCCCCCGTCTTGTCTGTATTGCGTCTGTTGGTTGCCGGCCGTTTTTTATCCTGCATCTTGTACATGGCGAGCAGGCGGTCGTTCAATGCACTACTATTCTCGTCTAATAGCTCTAAATCAGATTCTTCTTCTGATCCGTCGGATGTGGAAGCTCCGTCAAGTCCGTAGCTTTGTAATACGACTTTATAGGCACTCTCCACCATCTGACAGAAGGCGTTGTCGCTCCTGTTGTTGTACTCGCGGTAGCGCTCTTTCAATGAACGCGCCATTTGGCTAACATCGACGAATGTCTTGTCCACATTCTCGGCAAGGTAATTCTTCACACGCGACACAATAACCGGGTCGTTAATAGTCTTTTGTCTTGTTTGGTGTTTCTTCATTTTGTTCGGAATAAAGTAATAAAAATAATTTCGTTTGTAAAGTCGAATTTATAAACTACTTCTTCGTAAAACGCAATGTTTGACAGCGGCGTCGTTGAATCGATGAGATTATTGCCATATTAAAAAAAATCTAGCTGCAAATGGTTTTATGGCTGCCTATTCACAAATCATTTAGGACGAAGTCGATGGTAACTAAAATTAACTTATAATTTATTTCCTTACAGATTACTCCGAAAAATTTTAATCTAAAAATAGAATCAACGACGGATGAGGATCTTCGGGACAAGTTTCTAAAAATTTTCATGAAACTTACAACGATGGATAAAAAAATGAGTGAAAGGTTGTTAAAAATAACAATTTGAATTTCAAAAAAAAATCTGTAAATACTAAATGCATGTTTGATTTCAGGTGCTTGGAAATCAATGATTGGAACCTAAAACTTGCTTTGGAGCATTTTACCAAGCTGTTAAAGTTAAACAACTTGGACTCTTTAACTCAAGAGGTCCCAGTTGATACCTAAAACTATTCTTTTAATTCTATGCAATGTGTAGAATCTGATATTAAATTGAAATAACTATATTAAACTTTGCCTTTTATTCAGGTGGGTCTACACGAGGGGCGCCACTGTCGCTAACTGACATGTCAGAATAAGTTTTTTTTTTCAGAGTTACAGTACAGAGGCCAGCAGGTCAACCTAGCCCAAACTGTCACATTTCCCAATTGAACATGAACGTTATGTCTGTATATGTTTATATGTCTGTGGTATAAAGTTGAAAATCTATCAAATAAATTTGACAGATTGGAGTAGCTTGATGTGCTGGCGTCTGTACCAGAGAAATAGTGTTCTGTGGTCTGTACCATCAGCGTAAACTGGAAATGAATAGCTCGATATGTAGCCGTGTGTGCGCATAAAACGTTATGTACGCACCGCTACACATTTCCAGTTCACGCTGATCTCGCACTGTACGGAAATCCTATACAAACGAAATCAGCTTATACTGGAAATGTACAGCTTGATGTGTAGCCGTGTGTATCTCACATTTTAATATAGGATTTCCGTACAGTGCGAGATCAGCGTAAACTGGAAATGTAGCTTGATGTGTAGCCGTGTCTACAACACTGCAACATTGGGCCTCGATTTTATTTTACAGATGGTCAAAAACAGGTTAGAGGATTACAATAAGCCAATGATATTATAAGTAACACTTATAATATCATTGCAATAAGTATTGTAAGTTAAAAGTATGACATTAAAGGAGGAAATAAATTACATAAACAAAATTCTTCTTTTTCATTTTTGAAATTGCTGGTTTGCTGTTCCTGAATGTAAGATATTTCTATAAGGCCAAGTTCAGATGAACGCGCGACGACGCGCGCTGCCGCGCGATTCACCTGTTCAGATGGCGGCGACTTGCGCGCGACAGTAGAGATGGGCTGAGTGATGATTTTTCTGTATCGGTGACTGCATGACAATGACAAAAAAATATCGGTGACGGGAACAATGACAAAATCATCAATGATTTTTATTTGAGTATTAGATCTCGTCACTTCATTTGTGAGTAGATACTGAATGATCGCGGAACGGCTTAGTGAAATTATCATTAGTTATTTATGTAGGCATGAGTCGAGTTTGTCAGTTGGCCGCGTAATTTAAATTTTCTTAGTTTGTGACATTCATTGTAGGTTATTTAGGTATTGATTTATCGTTATGGAAATCATCAATATATGTTTCCATTAGTGATATTTGCTGCAAGATATGACTATTTAGTATATCATGGCAATTTTTCGTAAAAACTTGGTCGCGTAAATATGCACCTCCCCAACAAGTAATATTCCAATCTTCCCTTCATGCTTTTTCCAGGCTTAAGACTAGCAAAGTAATAGTACATACTTAGTACCTAATAAAACGTATGTAAACCCAATTTAATTATAGCGAGTCAACACATTACCCTACGTATTTCGTACGCGTAAAATTAAATTAGGGTGGTTGTTCGTCCTCGTCTATCCAAAACAATGATTCACGAAATACTAAATGCTAGATAAATTGCATTCGTGATTTGCCGCGCATTTCGCACGCAAACATAAACAATGCAAGTGAAAGCATTGTTGCCGTTCCGTGCGCCCAGTCCCGGTCATTTTATCGAAACATGTGAGTTCCAGTCCAGTATCGCCGATCGGGCAGTCTCGCAACGTCGCAATTCACAGTCACACCGCCCGCTGCGCCCGAGACGGCCCGATACCGTCCGATCCGAATCACCGAAGTTCGCGTTCATTGTCATTCTTGTAATGATTTTTAAGCATTGATGATTTTGTCTTTGTCATTGCATGATGAAATGATTTTAAAATATCGATGATTTTTACATGTGACATGATATCGGACTCATCTCTACGTGACAGTCTAGCGTGAACATTCAGTGAGAATGGACGTGGAGGAGGCAAATTGCTTGTGGGTTTTTATACCAATAAAATAAAAAGAGTCACCATGGTCACAGAAAATTAACACTAATTCTTCCCAAGACCTTCTTTTATTATTCTATTTGCATGAGTTAAGATTCTAAATCGCATCTCTTTTTTCAATTTCGTCTATTAGTAAATCCACTGTTAAGTCGTCCTCCATTTTTTTTGTCACTCCTTGCGTCCGTCCGCCTCAAACCGCACGGGTCAACTGAACAGGTCGATACAGGAGTGTAGATCTTTAAACCGCGCGTCACCGCGCGGGTCTACATCTTGCGCGCGGTGCCTGGCAGTGCGCGCGGGCACGCGCGGTCATGTACAGTCGCCAGCAGGTCAAGCTATCCCAAACTGTCAAATTTTCCCAATTGAACATAAACCTTATTCCTTTGCAATAAAGTTGAAAAACTATCAAAGAAATTTGACAGATTGGGGTAACTTGATGTGCTGGCCTCTGTACACAACAACATTGATTTGTTACAATCTTAAACCGCGCGCTGAGCCAACCGCGCGTCGTCGCGCGTTCATCTGAACTTAGCCTTAAAATTACTTTGGTTACGAAAATAATAAAAGTACAAAGTTGTTCAGTTGATTAGTTTATTCAGCGATATGACGTATGGCGGCTATTTCATGGTGTTCAAAAAATCTTTGAATTGAATTTCAAATGTATTTTGTTATTTCATGAACTAAAATCTTCCGACTGCTTTTTGCTTAATAATATTTTTTAGATTTTTTCTCACAACAGTAAAATATCCTTTGATATTCTAAACAAATCGTATTGTGATAAATCATATTCTATAGCGTGAGCTATAGGCTCGATACATACGCAGCGAATTCAGTCGCTAGCGATGTCTAACGCGATGTCGCGACTACAAAAATGCTAACATTAGCACCTTTGTCATTCATAGCCAAAATACAATCATGATGGATAATAATTTCATCCTTAATAATTTATAAATGAAATTTAATTACGAATTTTGCATAAAATTTAAGTTTATCTACACAATCATTTCAAGATGGCCGGCGTATTCGATGATCTGTCCCGCAAGTTCAGCAGAGGGCAGTGTTCCAGCGGCGGCTGCGCAGGTCTCCTCAGCTGCGTTGAAATGGTAGCAGTTGTCTGCACCAAGGACCCAGTTACGCTGCAAAATTAAAATAATGATGTCAAATCACGATATACAAACAAAACCACATAACCCGTTTTTGTAATAGGGTAACAATATCCGCTATGGGTAATGTTACATACTGTTGCAATGAATGAGTGCCTGTTCTATTTTGGCCTTTCCATATGGTGCCATCTGCAAAAGGAGAGTGTGAGGGAGAACAGGAGAGATAGCATTTATCTTATAATGCAACAAGAAAAACATGCACACTTAATTTATTAACTCAAAACAACAAATTAAGTGTGCTTTCACTGCCGGTTTTTTTTCTGTAGTAGGTGAAGTTAACCAGTGTTTAGAAAATTACAATAAATATTTTCATACCTTTTTGCCGTATTCATGCACAGCTTGTTGGGAAGGCAGGTTCAGTCGTCTAGCGGCTTCAGCGCATGAGATGCACAGGTAGGCTTTTTCAATGCATGCAGCAATCTCTCCTCGGACCGTGTCTAACAGGGTATCCATGAAGAGGGTGTAGCTTTCTGCTGGTACATTGTCCTGTATAGATAATAATAGTTAATGTTAGCAGCTGAGGCATGAGGGGATCAACTCATTTTGATTTATGGTTCACTAAACATACCTTTGCCAAAAAGATCTTATTATAGCTGCCCTCCATCAAATACTGTTCCAAAGCCAATGGGTGCCTGATATAAGGGTCAGCCCTGATCACATCTACTGAAAGACGTTCCAACTCTGTGTGGAACTCCGCAACACGGTTTTGAGAGAGCAGGAACAGTAAGTTGAGACCGAGAAGCTGGTACATGAATGCCGACTCTGGGAGATGGTCTCTGAAAGTTGGAATAGAATGACAAGGCTAGTATCTGTAGTATACACTAAAAAAATACAAAAGGATATTCATGTTTCAGATAAAATTTCTAAGCCAATGCACTATGATTCATGACTCGAATAATTATCTCAATATCAAAGAAATTAGTTGTAACATAGGTAAATAAATGCATTAGGCATAGGCAATATTTCTATAATTAAGATATGAGCAAAGATTTTTGACATCCACCAACCCGCACTGGGCCCGCATGGTGGATTATGGACCACTCCCACTCCAAGAGAGGAGGCCCGTATCCCTGCAGTCAAATTCATCTTTATTAACATTAGCAGTGATTATAATTATAGGCTGATTATTGGATTATTGGACAATAAATGACTAAAGCCAGCCTAGTCTAGTGATTGTTTGTGCTTACTTGTAGTCAAAGTAGTAACACTTGAGCTGAGACATGAATCGCTCAAAAGCTTTGACATCCTTTGCAGCAACTGCCCATTGAGCTCCAATTTCCAGCACATCCCGGGCCAAAATCAATTCTTTCTGATTAGCCGCCGTATTATTACTCGGAAGGAAAGTTAACTGCGTTAGTGCAATCTGTAAATAAAATAATGGTTAGACAAATGTCTAGATGAAACCAAGATTGAAGACTGTCCAGTCATCGTTCAAAACTTACCTTTATTTTATTCAATAATTCACCACATTTGTCGAGTTTACGTGGCTTTTTGGCCCACTCAGTTTTCAAATTTTGATATAAAGCCGCGACGTCTTTCACTAATGCCATCTTTAATTATTATTATAAAATGCTACAACAAAATCTTTCTTCACAGTTTCACAGATTGAGGTTGTTTGGCTAACTTGCGTTCAGAAATTTAGAATTTTGCTTAGGAACCTTGCACATTTTTGGATTTATTTCAATGTCATCCCATTAAATCAATCTTATTTTTTAAAGTCTACAACTAATTAGAGCATTTTAGTACATGAAGTTTGTGTAATTTAAATGGTGCATTTCGTTTTGTAAAAAGATCCCGTAATCTTTAATGTTTTGCAAACCATATGTTGTTTGAGGTATTGAACGCACCACCATGACATGTCAAACTTGAATTTGTATCATGAATGTTGCCATTCTGATTTATTTACAACAAGTAGTCGCTTCGCAAAGCATCCTAATATCCTATTCACGGACTCGTTCAGAATTTTCAAATGGCAATAAATTCCATTCGTTATTCAATCTATAATTCTGTATTGGCAATAAAATAGTGAATGTAATTGAGTTTGTCAAAAAGAGGAAATTTGACAGAATTTTCTGTGTGCGTTGTGTGGAAGGTGAATTTTTTGCCGAATCTAGATCGAATTTCAATTATGAATTATATAAAAGGAAACAATTTGCTGGCGTACTACGGCAGGCTATGTGTATTTAGAATGAAATAATAATATGGTGGCACGATGTCTTCGCCTGTGGTGTGCCGTGAAATATTCGATGAAAACAGTCAACCATCGGCCGAGGGTTTGTACATTAAAATTTACTATGTATTCATCGTAAATATTGTTGTTTTAGCTATAAGCGATGATTTCCTGTGCTTATCCAAATTTATAAAAAGTTGTAAGCGAGAAATCCAGTTTTAAAAAGTCCTTTCAAAATTGAATTGGTCTATTCTAGAGTTCCGAAATTTTATTTTGAACTAATTCGAGGCGAATTTGTTTCAAAATCATGAGGAAAATATGAAAGAAGCAAGTGTTAAAATCTGTAAATTTCTTTACTTAATTATTTTCTGCCTTTTACATGATTATTGATTTAAATGTGTACCTCCATAGAATGTACTAACCCATTAATTAAATTCAATTCGCCTTATAATTTTGCCTTGAGTGAAAAAAGAGTCTTGTTTATAATTGAAAACAACAATATTAAGCAAGACTTAACAACTGCTGACTGACGTTTAATCACATTTTGTTTAATAATAACTTTGTTATATTTGTAGAAATCTCTGACTATGCTGCACAACTGGGCATTGATCCTGAAAGCGAGAGCCATCTCCTGCCTTTGGCTAAAGATGGACTTATGCAAGCACTACCAGCACCATGGAAAGCTTAGTAAGTTCACAACAAATTTCTTTTTTGAAATAACTTACTTGATTTTATTTCTAAACTCCACATAAAAAAAGAAATAGAAAACAAACATCCTATCACTAAACTCGGCAAAGCAATGCTTAGCCTCTGGCCAAGGTGCAAGCCAGCCCAGGCATCATAGAAAGTGGCAAACAACTATTTAAAGACTAACTTCTTCTCTTTCTCATTTTTTTTTTAATGTGCGGTCAGGACCAGGGATAACTTTATACTGAGTAGTCTGTTTTTGAAAATTATTTGTTATTGAAAAGGGTATACTTACTTGGAACTTTGAAGTTGGTACCATTTAAAATTGAAAAACAAAATCCACCCCCAGTGTAGATAAAAATAACCCAAAATTTTTTGAACAAAAAGCTAAACTGATGAACAGGAACTGAAAAGCAAAATAAACCTTTAGTCTTAACTAAGCTCTTAAAATAATGTAAATACACTTATGGGCTTATTTCTTTTGTCCTACGGTTAGTCATTACAGCATAGTTTTAGAACATATTTAGAGCACCTTACTCTAGATTTTTATCTGCATAGCTTATTTTTTGTTCCAAATTAAGTTCGTGAGGGTTCACATTTACGTGTATAGCACAAAACCATCTGTGTTGTGTCCGCAATGAAAAACTAATCAAATCTACATCAAGAGTATAGCAGAAGCTTTGTAGCACAAAAAATATGAACAAAAGGATTTAAGTTAGTTCCATGCAGTGCAAATATTCCATTGGGCCATTAATACATTTCTAATATACTACAACTACCTTGGCAGTTTAGGTTAATTAATAGTAACGTGTCATGAGTTAAAGCAATTATGTAATAGTAAGTTAATATTTATGACAAAACCCACAAATGTCATGCAATAAATAAAATCCAATATCATGAAAGGCAATACCTAGTTCATCATCATTCTCCTGCCCTTATCCCAATTTATCACGCAATCAACTTAAGGTGGTCACGGATGGTTTCAACAACTGTAGCAATTTGTATGAGGAGGCTTTAAGCAAAGTTAGGGACCTAGAAGATGAATTAATTCATGCTAATAGTCGTATTATCCAATTAGAGAAAGAAAAAGAATATACCCAGGTTGAAAAAACTAACCACCTATATAATGAACTACTAAACACAGATGGTAAACCTCATTCTATGATAACAATTGACCTTACTGAAGATTCCATGCTGAAACAGAATTATAGTAATAAAGTTAGTCACAAAAAAATTAAAAAATATGCAAAGCTTAATAGAATAATTAAAAAATGTAACCAATTTAAGAAACAACAAAAACACTTTTCCAAAAATATTCCACTGAGGAAAGAACGTGTTGATCTAATCAGTAAATTAAACAATTATGAAATTAAATTAGAAAACTTCAAAAATATATATGAAATTGATACACAGCGTTTACAGTCTGATATACAGGAACTTGAGGACAGACTTAGTTCCCTTTACATTAAATATGTGGGTTCTCAGAACCAAATTAAGGAACACATTCTTGCTGCAAATGAGTTAGTAAGGTTTCAATGTACGTGTCAGAATGTGTCAAACTCTGATGCTGTCCAGCCTGAGGTAACGGAGGACCCGTCCCAGACTGAGAGTTTGTCTCAAGACTGTATTCTCAACCAAGATGCATCTGATATTGTACAGAATCTATCACAAGTGGCAGAGCTCGCGATTGGTAGTTGTCCATTGTTTAGTAGTAATGATTGCTACCGTTCAGTTATGTTCTCAGATAGTATAGGTAGAGGTCTAGGTAAATTAATTAGTAATAATCTGACTTACTCCACTCAAAATTATTGTATGCCAGGGTCAACTTACAAACGCATAATGGCATCAGTAACAGGTAATGATTATAATCCCAAAACCAACATTACTGTGTTTGTAGGTAATAGTTCTAAGGTCAGAAAAGAAGAAATTACAGACTATGTAACTGAGTTGTTAAAGTTAAACTGTAGTAAAATAACATTGTGTGCTTTCCCATATTTTAAAAAATTGACAAATAGACAAAACAATTATATTCATATGCTTAATAAGCATATGCACTTTTTAGTTAGTCATTATAGTGACAAGCTTGTATTTTTGACACCAACAGTTTTGTGGAAACTTTAAACTCGACTAGGGGTACTGTGTATCTGCCTGTTAGTTTTAGACACATAATAGCAAGGCTATTAGCTTTTTATATAAACTCAGACATAAATAGTATGTCGAAGTCTTGTGTTATTGACACCACATCAGTGGTGAACCTGAACGAATGTAGCTCAAATGCTATAAGTTTGTTTACAAATTGTACGAAGGAGGTTCCATGTCCCTCACTCACAATGAGCTCAATGCCTGGTGAGGTCATTGAAGTCTTGGGGTTAACTCCGGATAATATTTTAAACTAGTTTGTAAGACAACAGAAGGTACCAATATTCTTATCAACAACAACAAGGTATCTTCTTGCTCTAAAATAATTAAGCATCAAAAAGGAGATCAGCAGAAAGCCTTGAAATTATTTCATCAAAATATTCAAGGTATTTCTTCCAAATTACTAGAAATAGAATTGTTTTTAGAAAAAACAAAGTTTGACATTGTTTGTTTCACTGAACATTGGTTAAAGGATTACCAAATGCTAATTAATTATGAAAACTATAGTGTGGGCAGTTGTTTTAACCGTAAATCTATGCAGCGTGGAGGTTCTATTATATTGCTAAAAAATTGTTTAAAATCTAAGCAACGTAATGACATAGTTGGTTTATCAGTGGAACATTGTATTGAACTGTCCTGTGTTGAGCTAGATATGCATGTTGTAGTGTGCGTGTACAGACCTCCTAATTATCAGAACTTTTCTTTATTTGAGTCAATAATGGAAGATACCCTAGCGAAACTTGCATCCAGTAATAAAGCCACAATTATATGTGGTGATTTTAATATCAATATTTTGGAACAAAATTCAAATAGCAGTAGATTACTAAGCCTTTTTAAATCGTTCAATTTATCGAATGTTTTTATAGAACCGACTAGAGTAACTCCAACTTCTGCTACTTGTATCGATAATATTTTCTGCGATTGTGAATATGTGGAGAAAGCCATCGTAAATTATCTGCCATCTGATCATAGTGGACAAACGGTTAATTTTAAGTTTAGAACACCTTTGCAAAAAGTGCAAATACAATTTAGACCAATAACGACGGGCAAATTAAATAAATTCAATAGTACCCTATACAATAAATTAAATGTTCTGGGCGTTAATAATATGGACGATGCAAATAAATTATATGAGGATTTCTTTTCAGTAGTGCACACTGAATTCAGTAAAACTTTAGAAAAGAAAACCAAAAATATTTGCCCTCAATTTGTATTTAGTGACTGGGCTACTAGAGGTATTAGGATAAGCAGGGAAAGACTGTTCGAGCTGTATGGCCTTAAGCCTTACATTAATACCGAAACTTTCAACAAGTATGTTGCTACATATTCCAAAATTTTTAGAAATACCTGTAAGTTAGCTAAAGCCTTGTTTGTACATTAGCAACAAGATCCAAACAGCAGAGAATAAAATAAAAACAGTTTGGAAAGTAATTAATAACGAAACTGGTAGGAAAAAAATACGAAATACGGATTATACATTGGGGACTTCGCGTGGTGCCATAAGCTCTAACATAGAAGTAGCTCAAGAATTTGTAAAATTCTTTACTAATATACCATCTAAAACGACGGATTCTTTAAATTCGTCCCCCGATGTCTCAATTGATTTATTAAGAGCGAACGTTCCAAGCTGTCCAGTTGAATTTCAATTTAAGCACATAACCCCTATAATAGTTTTAAAATCTTTTCGGCAAATCAAAATCAAATTGTCCGAAGATCTATGGGGAATGTCTATAAAAGTTTGTACATCCATAATCGAGACCATAGCACCATACTTGGCTTTAATATTTAATTTGTGTGTGGATCAAGGAGTCTTCCCAGATTTAATGAAATATAGTAAGGTTCTACCACTATTCAAATCTGGGGACAGCAAAGACGCCAACAATTATAGACCAGTATCCGTGCTGCCGGTATTCAGCAAGGTGTTCGAAAAGATAATGCTCAATCAAATGCTTAATCATTTTAATACCAACAAAATCTTACACGATCAGCAATATGGTTTCACCAAAGGACGTTGTACGACTGACGCCGGTGTTACCTTATTAAAACACATATTTGCAGCTTGGGAGGAGGCTCAGGATGCCATTGGAATTTTTTGTGACCTCTCCAAGGCATTTGACTGCGTTAATCACGAAACCTTGCTTTTAAAACTTGAGCATTACGGACTAGGTAAACTTGCGCTCAGTCTAGTAAAATCTTATTTAAATGATAGACAGCAAAAAGTTCATATAAATGGTGTCAATTCACATGGTTTAAAAATAAAAATGGGTGTACCACAAGGCTCAATATTAGGTCCTTTCCTCTTTTTAGTATAACCACAAATGGTGTTATTTGCTGACGATACATCCTTAATTTTTAAAATAAATAGACGTGCATCAAATCTTGACGACGTAAATAATGCCCTACTGCTGGTACATAATTGGTTCACTGCTAATAATTTAGTGTTAAATGGGAAAAAAACTAAATGCATAAGATTTGCTTTACCAAATGTTAAAAGTACTGATTGTGACGTAGTATTGAATAAAGAGAAACTAGAATTCGTCGATAAAACTGTTTTCCTAGGGATCACGCTCGACTCAAAACTACAGTGGAGTCCTCATTTAACAGCTCTTGCAGGACGGCTAAGTTCAGCAGCATATGCTGTAAGAAAAATCCGCCAATTCACTAATGTAGAAACCGCGAGGCTAGTCTATTTCAGTTACTTTCATAGTATCATGTCATACGGTATTTTACTATGGGGACGGGCTGCACATATCGAGTCTATTTTTATTCTGCAGAAAAGAGCCATTAGAGCAATATATGGCCTCCGTACGCGGGATTCTCTAAGGGAACTGTTCAAAGTTATTAATATCATGACGGTACCTTGTCAATATATCTATGAGAACATCATGTACGTTAGGAAAAACTTAAATCTTTTCAGTAAACGAGGTGAAAGACACACCATTAGAACGAGAAATAGGCACCAATTGGTTCAACCAGGCTTCAGACTGGCTAAAGTAGACTCATCCTTCATGGGGTACTGTTTAAAATGTTACAATAAAATACCTCCCCACATACTCGAACTGAATGAATCGAAATTTAAATCTTGTATAAAACGCACACTATGCAGCCATGCTTATTATAAGTTGGGGGATTACATCGCTGACAAAAATGCTTGGCTAAACGCTGCTTGTCCTGCTCCACAAGGTAGCTTAAACTAAATTGGATAACATTGAAAACATTGTTGGAGCTGCTGAAGACTGTAAAAGCTAGATATCTTTGCATTGTATAAATTCAAATTTTTGTATTGTATAATTGCATAGCATATGTGTGAGCACTATGTTCCTACTATAAAGCAAACATTTACAGGGTACGTCTTTCATTGACTTGAATGTGCCCTGGCAGCTGAGAGTATGTCATGCTCACTCAAATGTCTCGCTGGTGGTGGCGTGTGTGTTGGATCATTAAGTTCCCTTCAAAATGGTTGAGCTGAATGGTGCTGATGCATACGTCATGTCCGTGAACGGGCGCCGCCAGTAGGGACTGGTCATCTCTTAGCTCCCACGGCTTATTTTAATTGTTATTTTATTTTAATTACGGACGCTTTTAATGTGCACTTTTTACATCGTTCTCACATTGATAATTTCAACATAATGATGTAACCAACTTTTTGTAACAAAATCTTGATTTTAAAAGAGTGTCCATGGAGTTTCTTGCCCGTTCTTCTCCATAGGTACCTACGCTTTGGAATGGGCAACTAGCTTCATCTTTCTAACTCACCGTCCTTGACAATTCAAAAGTGCCTGTAATTGGTTTATTTGAAATAAATGCTTTGAGTTTGAGTTTGAGTTTATTTGGGGTCGGTGCAACATGTTTTTTTCTTCCACACTTCTCCATTAAAGGCAATACCTAGTAGGCATTATTAAATGAATTGGCGATACTTACTAGTAAATTAGTATCGCAAATTAATTTCAGTCAGTCAAAGTATTGTTCTACTGTGTGGAAGGGTAGGAACCTCCTAAATATTATTTTGTTCTTTTTGTCTTCACTCCTGGAAACCAAGGAAATTGTGATAACACAACTTCATTGATCCGTGTATAATTGTGGCAGAAATGTTCGAGAGATAATGTAGTAATCAATTGCCTATCCCTATAGCGATTGTAGCATGAATTACGTGATCGTCGCAATTGTTGTCCCGTCCGACCCCCAAACTGCGACGAAACTCTGAGCTGGACAAATGCCTAGTGCAAATATCGGCATGTCATTCACATGGTACCCGTTGTTCAAATGTAACACATACAGACTGGAATTATTTCTAAGTTTCAGTTAATACATCTCTGCCTACCCCTTCAAGGGTATACAGACAAAAAGTGATGATCAATGTGATTGCTTTTTGTTTATATTTTAGCAGCAACTTTAACATAAAATACAACCTTGTAACCCAGTAACTGGGTATTGTAAGTCAGATGGCAGTCGCTCTTTTTAAATTACTGATATTCCACTGCAACCCGGTAACATTGGAAGCCAACCCCAAAGTAGTCGACGCATAGTGATGTATACATAGTAGACTAAGCAGAATGATTGATACACATAAACTTTCCTAGATAAATTGTCTAAATGATGGTGAAAACCACATCAAAATCTGTTCAGTAGTTTAGAAGAACAATGTGCTCCCAAGAACAGACACGAAAGGCTATCGTGTTATCCAATAACTGAGTTGTGGTAGTCAGTCGCTCCATGTAAAATACTGGTATATAGATGCTGGTGGTCAGACTGGAAGCAAACCCCAATATAGTTGGGAAAAGACGAGACATGATGGCACGAGTTCACACATAATTTGCGAATCTGTGTAAAATAAACTATACTGACCCACTGAACCAGTCTAACCAAGAGGTATCGTATTACCCAGTAACTGGGTTGTGGAGGTCAGATGGGCACTCTTTGTAAAATACTGGTATTCAGCTGCATCTGGTTAGACTGGAAGCTGACAACAACAGTTGGAAGAAGGCTAGGCAGATTTATTGATCTCTAATTCATACTCTCTCTACACAGTTACGACGAGAAGATACAATCACATTACTACTACAACGAAGACACGAAGAGCACACAGTGGGAGCATCCACTCGACCACGTGTACAGAGAACTGGTGAAAAAGGCGCGGGATGCATCCATGCAAGATGACACCTGCGCTTCTGTTCAGGTGAGCCTTTAACACTTGAGACTCCGAAGAGCACACAGTGGGAGCATCCACTCGACCACGTGTACAGAGAACTGGTGAAAAAGGCGCGGGATGCATCCATGCAAGATGACACCTGCGCTTCTGTTCAGGTGAGCCTTTAACACTTGAGACTCCACCCACTTGTCATAGCGCTGATACGACATGCCGCCATACATATTGCAAGTGGACCCTTCGTGAGGGCTCTTGGCAACCCATACGCGACTAGAGTGACATCTCCCGGAGGGCTCATGGCACTGAACGTGTTTTTGTTTTTTTTTAGATTTAAGTAGCAATGCACCCTGCTTTACACGGTTATTATGACTTCACTGACAGAACATGTACATGTCTTTATTATAGGCGAGTTTTTGTAGGTTCATACCCTGATAGGCGCTTTATTTTGTGTAAATTATTTTATTATGCTCTCAAAACGGTGAAAGAAAACATCGTGAGGAAACCGGCATGTCCTAGAAAAAGAAAATCAAAGACATGTAACCAAGCCGCACTGGGCCTGCATGGTGGATTACGGCCCACTCCCTCTCACCGAAAGGAGGCCTCGTCCAAGCAGCAGTGAAAATATTATAAGCTGATTGTAATACAAGATTAATATTAATGTATCATACACACATTAAACATATTGTATAATTACGTGTGGTACCGGACGTAAAGAATAGCACCATCCCATCTCTTCCCGTGGGTGCCGTAGGAAGTACTTACTAGAGAATGGGCAGTAGCATGCTCTATGCATTTTACCATTATACTAAAAAAAAATACTGGTATTCAGCTGCATCCGGTTAGACTGGAAGCCGACCCCAACATAGTTGGGAAAAGGCTAGGCAGATGATGACTGGGATCGCCAACCGGCCGGCAAAGCGTGGCGATTATGGCACCTCCCCCCCCCCAAATTGGGGGAGGCCTATGTCCAGCAGTGGACGTCTTTCGGCTGAAATGATGATGATACACATGACCATTAAATTCATATTGAGACACCTCCTCGGAAAGTAGTAATAGTTAAGCCGTTGGTCCCGGCTGACATTCGTAAATCTTAGTTAGTCATTACGGGTTGTGGAGGTCAGATAGGCAGTTACAGTTTTCGCGTCGATGTCCCTGCCGTCCCATAATTTCTCGCCTTCATGCGGCCGAAGCCGTGGGAAAAAACTAGATAGAACATAAATAAAGTCATAAAAATAGTGCGAAGCAGGGGCGTGTCACTAGCTTACTATAAACCAGTCTAGCGTTACAAAGTGCGAGTACACCCGTATGATCCAATGTGCTTAAGTCTGCGTATAAACGGCCGATTAGCGTGCCTATCTTTTTTCTATCTTTGGTAGTATTTCAACTTCACCTATATGTGTGCACAATTATATACATCTGCCTAGGCTATTTATTCGGTGAAAGCATCCATATCTATATCTATATCTATTCTATACATATAATAAATCTGTAAAGGAACTTTTTCTGTACATTTAAAATATTTCGAAAATAATTGCTTGGGGTGGTAAGGGATAATCAACAGATGACATTTTAACCCTTATCAAAATTTTTGTCTGTAGCTCGGTTTTTCAGTTTCTATGTTGAATAGATCAAGTATCACGTCAAAAGAACGAAACTAATATGGTTATCTTTCATACTCAAATATTGTTTATAACTCAGAGTTTATATTAGTCTTTGTTTCATCGCAATCGCTTCGGTCAACCTATCTAAATAATTTAAAGTGTTCAAGAAGAATTTATTTACGTAATGTTGAAACACTTAGCGACATCTATTGGCGTGAAACGGTACTAACGAATACTTAATATTAACACACGTCATTCTCATTTAAGTTACTTACTGTGTCTGTGTTATTTCAAAAAGTAATGATACTGATTACTAAAATCGCTTTCCGTTGGTGGTTGATTCCCACGAATCAAAAAAGCTAAAAGAATTTCAAATAAAAAGTTGTGATAATATTAACTGACGTGGTGTTCTGAGTCATATACCTAGAATGCAATGTTAGATAAATATTTATTAGTTTTATCAATCAAATTAATACAAATAGAGGGGAAGAAATCTCATTTTTAATTGTGATTAATCTAGCATAATATAGCAAAATTAGAGCGGCTAGAGGAACATCTCCATAGAAATTCTTAATCTCTAGCGTCAGTAACGCCATCTAGGTTTGAATAGCAAACATGCAAAGACAACAACTTGATTTCGCGCGAAATTTGATAATGTTAAATTTAAATGCGTGTTTACAGCATTACTCGATTCAAATAATGGGAGTTTTGGGAGTAAAGAGTTGTAAATACTTATGTGCTAATTTTGATGTTAGTTTTCGAGGTGGGGAGGGGTTCAAGCGAGGTCGGATGGTGAAAGTCAGGAAAAAAAATCCAAAATTGTGACCATAACTACTGGTGGATTTGAGTAAATAGATAGGTTTTCACACGGGCAACTGTAGTTATGTCGATGCTCTTCCGAGCAACATCGCTTACAGAGAAGCATTTTCTTAGTTAAAACAAGTTTAAAAATGTATTTATTTATCCATTTGGCATCTCCAACAAAGGATACATTACCTACATAGGAACAATAGAAATCACAATAGTAAAATATTGACAATTTTAAAGTCGCTTCTTTAAATATAATTATTTATTGGTCTACAAATAAATGTATGGCTGAACAAAAGAAACACTGAAACATTTTTGATTACAATTTACAATAAAAAGGCATCGTAACTGAGAGTCGCGGAGAATCGCTCTGTTACGTCCATTATCCTCGGGATCGGGCTCTCTCTCTTCCTGCTGCCTGCGTCAGCAGCGGGGAGAGAGGTGGGGGCGCGCGCGGTATGGCACTACGTAGCAACAACATCGTACTTACTATGTTCATAGAAAACCCGTGCTATACAATTAAATAGTTTTTTTTGCCTGGTTTGGTTTTTTTTTCAACAGCGCTTTTAATGTGGATAATGACCGACGTTACGGGGCGTAGGTAATGGTAACATTCGCAGCGAGCATGTCTTTACGCCGTGTGCTAAAATCAGTGTTGCTCGCTCGCATGTTTTGCCGTAGGTACTACTGACTGCACGAATACTTGCTTGGTAACATATTAGGTGCATTTTGACCCGTGACGCCGGTCAGTATCCACCTTTACAGCGTGATCTTTCTTCATCGTGATAACGCCATGGTCCCACGGGCCGTTAACTGACAGGTGGCGTCAGGTGTTACTGCACTGCTACCTGTCGAGGCCTATCGCAGTCCGTGCAGAGCATTCCCACTGCTGTGGTTTTATTCAGTGGTCAACGTTTGATAAACAAAGCTAAAAGACACGCGCCTGTACGGGCCGAGATAGGCGCCCGCCCCCGCGTGGAATAATGCTTCAGCACACTCAACCAGACGCGCAGTCGATTTATTGAGTACTTAAGTACAGTAAAAGCTCCTTATTCGTGCTTCCTTCATTCGCGTTTTCACTATTCGCGGATTAAAAAAATGCGACCCAATTCCTATATCCGCGGCTAAAGATTTATTTATTTGCGGGTCTAATCGGTATATCGGTACATACATATTAACAAATAACAAAAAGGATTCCAATAGGTATCCAACCCAATATCCTTTGTAAACGCGTCGTCAGATGGACTATAAAAAAGTGAAATAGACCTTATTACAACTTCGCCTAAAGTACATTGTCAAATGATATCGCCGCTGTATTGGTTCGGCCTTTGACATCTACAATAGCCGCCTTCGCCGCGGTCGGTGTTTTTAACCGACTTCAAAAAGAAGGAGGTTATCAATTCGACATGTTTATATTTTTAATGTATGTTCAGGCATAACTCCGTCATTTAAAGACGGATTTGCAAAATTCTTTTTTTTTTTTTCGAAAGGGGTTTACTCCGAAATGGTCCCATTGAAATTTCATATAGACAGGGCCCGATCTAGCTATTTAGCCGCTCCGGGCATAAATAACATTCGCCGCCCTTTGCACTAACACCATCAAAGATGGTATGACCATAATTATGTGATATTCTTTTAACCATATAATATTCACATACGTTAGTCTACTACGGCTTCTGAACAAGTATACAAAAAGTATGTTTGTAAGTATACATTTTGCCGCCGCTCATTTTTGCCGCTCTGAGCATTTGCCCGGCTTGCCCCCCCTTAGATTGGGCCCTGCATATAGATCTGATGATGCGTTTCGGAAACAGACAACGGAACTCTTCAAAAAATTACAGCAAATCAACCGCGAATGTTGCTATCACATAAATAAGTATGCATTGTTTTGACCCAAAGGATGATGAAATTTCGAATTGGTGTATTGGTGTATGGGTAACAAAAAAGTGAAAAATAAAAACTTTTTTCAAAAAATTAACAACCGACTTCCACAAAACACTACAAAGTGCAAAATAACTTTAATTTCGGAAGGCGGTGACAAATAATTAAAATACACATCCAACGTCACCGACTTCCGAAATTAAAGTTATTTTGCACTTTGTAGTGTTTTTTGGAAGTCGGTTGGTATATTTTTGAAAAAAGTTTTTTGAGAATGTAAACAAACATAATGAAACCAACCTCATCACCATAAAGTATATTTATATATCATCATCATTTCAGCTGAAAGACGTCCACTGCTGGACATAGGCCTCCCGGCTCCCCCACATTTATAAATGCTGCGACTTAATAGACATTCCATCCTTTGGTACGAGCCGCTTTGCGTGTTTTACCTATTGTTTCATCTTTCCATTTATTGCAAAATGTTGAAATTTTTTTTTACTTAAAAACGATTTTCGACGCGAAAAAATCTGTTTAACGCATAGAAATGCTTGATCGTTTACGCCTTGGAGAGTCGCTTGCATCCATATCACGCTCATACAATTAGTCAATATGGTCAAAAACTTCAATTAAATTGTTTTTTTTTTGTCACTTAGGAACGTATCCCCTATAATCCCATATAAATTACCATTCCATAGTCACGGTTTCTGTATTCGCGGTAGGTATTTTACGGAACGTATACCTCGCGAATAAAGAGCTTTTACTGTACCTACGGCAGGTGCACATTTATTATAAAATGAGCCTCGACCAGGCGCTTTGATCTATATTTATTCTTAAAAATCTGAGTGAGACTTCGTCGCAATATCATTATAACCCCTAAAGACGCCTGCAGGCCTAGACAAAACACCTTTCTGTTAACGTTCACGCTAAACTCTACGCCAGAATATATGGGAATGACATTACCGTGTCCTTTCCGCAGGTAATGTCATTCCCATACATTTTGGCGTACCGTTTAGCGTGAACGCCAAGAGTAATGTGTTTTGTCTCTAGGCTCTGGACTGCATTCGAAAGCTGTGGTAGATTCCTACCAGGATAGATCGGAAGATCGGAGGAGTGATACCTACACCGTCAAAGCGACACATTATTGTTTTCCGACATGCACGCGAACGAAGTCGCGGGCACAGCTAGTTTAATAATATAAATGTGAAATTAACCCTGTATCTCGTGTTTCGGGGGGTTCCTGTTTAGCATAAGGCGGGAGAAAACGCCCGGGTGTTTCTACTGCGTAGATCGCCCGGAGGGCACGGTGGACTATACGGTGGAGGTCTGCCTGACTGCGGCGGCGATCTCTCGCGTCCAGGCCATGGTCCGGAGCGAGAGTGCATGGGTAGCCGTCACCTCCTTCAGCGAAGCAGTAAGGCGCAAATGAGGGAGAGGCAGTATATGCGCCTCACGGCCCTAGCCGCCGCAGGAGACGCCCTGGGCGTCGGGAATCCCAGGCTGATTCCCGGCCACCGTAGGCTCAGGCTTGCGGACGGCGTGTAATAGGTAGCTCGCTCTCCGGTAAAGACCAAGCCCGGGTCGATGGCGCGTTGTGTTCCACTTGCGCCTCAAAGTGATGTCAGCACCAACTGGTGGGGTCCGCCGGGTTGTTCGTAAGAGATACCGTGGCTCCTGGCACACAGGCAACTGAAGGAACACGGGTGGGTTTTAGTCAGTAAAAGCCTGACACGCCCTCCCGCTCCACCCAGAACGAAGTAGTTTTTGATGATTTCCCACCCAAAAAAAATACAAAAAAACCATGTGTTTTGTCTTTTCACGCCTCAACGGCTGAACGGATTTTGATGCAGACTGGCAGACTATGACATGGGTTAGGACTTAGGACACAGGAATTATCCTATGTTTATCCTGTTGTAATAGGCACGTTCTCGATGGGATAATTTCCAACCTCCACGCGACCGAAGCTGCGGGCAATAGCTAGTACGTTATATGAAATTACTTATATGAAATTTCCTGTTTACCTTTTAAGCTCGAAGCGATGTTTCTATTATTGAACTGATTTCAATGTGAGGTAGAGTAGTAAGTACCTACTTGAAGAAAAAATATTATCTTTATCTTCATTTGTTTGAGTTTGGTGCCACACGTCTTCTTCCATATTTATTCCTTTTCATATTTCACGGCGACCACGTGTCGGAAGACGCAGCGTTGGAAGGCCTCCCACAAGATGGACCGATGACGTTGTAAAGGCCGCAGGAATTCGCTAGATGCGGGAGGCACTTAACCGGTCGAAGTGGAGGAAGTTGGCGGTGGCCTATGTCCAGCAGTGGACGTCTTTTGGCTTAAATGATGATGATGATGATGATATTTCACGGAGTTCATCCTAAATGCATCCGTCCGTTGCCATTTTTATTTAGAAACTGGCTTTAGCCAGCGGCGGAAATTATCCCACGGGAACGGACTAACGGAATAAAAAAACTATCCTATAATATGTTAATCCAGTTTATAAACTTTCTGTGAGTGAAATTCCATCCAAATCCGTTCGGCCGTTTTTGCGTGATTGAGTAACAAACGCCCGAACATATTAACTTTGACAATTAAAATATTAGTAGGAAGTACGATAATCATTTCTAGCGCAAGTAGTTCTGCCTCACAATCGAACAGAACATCCCATAACGTAAATAACAGAATTATCGATTCGTACATTAAGAATTGACGTAGCTATCATTGCATGTCCAAGGCTGCCAGTTCACACCTACGAGTTGACGATGTCGATGTCTTTATGGCGCGATAACTTCGATGTAACCCTATTAACCTTTAATTTGAACTAATTGGACACGCCTGTTACTTTAATACTAGCTTTTGTGTTTATGTGTGTGCCTTATGTGTTATTTTTGCATTGTGAAACCGTGTAGTTGATTCTGCAGTGTTTTCTTGTGACGTTTGATTAGTTTTGTTATGTTGAGATAATGTTATGTTATACAGGAAAAGTTTTTATCCACTGCTCAAACTGTAACCATGAATTCAGCATAGGTATCATTCTAGACCCCCTAGCGCAGAATTTTTTTGCTGTTCCTACAAAAAAAAAAAACAGCTGTTTCATAGAAAAGTGCAATACCTAACCGGTCAAAATGTATGGAACAGCTGTTTTTTTTTGTATAACCGGCGAAAAATTTCTGCGGTAGGGGGTCTAGAATGATATGCTGAATTCATGGTTAAAATTTGCGCACTGGATAAAAACTTATCCTGTATACTTATATTACATATAATATGTATGTTATTGTTGAAGACTGTTCCATCTTCGAAGCTAGGTCAGATGGGAGTCACAACTAAGTCGATATTAACACGGTAGCAATAAAATCGTGGCTTTATTTTTACGCACACTGGATTTTCAATTTTCGGTGTTCAACCTAGCATTGAGAATCCAACTGAGTGCAGCGCGAGTCAGTCTCACTCTCGAAAAAACATAGTGTTCGATTTCAAGTCGGCGCTAAACACTAAATAGTGCGCAAAGAATCCGGCAGATTTTATTACGTCCATGGATACGTGGGCTTATGCTCATTATTGAAGAGAGATTGGTTCCATCTTCGATGCGAGGACAGATGGAGTTACAACCAAATGTATTAAAGATTTCGGTTTTTTTTTAAATTGCCTTATCACCTATTCTTACATATAACTATAATTAAAGCCTATAGTTTACCGATCTATTATACTATATCCATCCACCCAACACAGGGAATATATTGATAGAGTGGACTTACATACCAGATGCCGAAAAAAATGATTATTTATTATTATTGTAGCGGACGGCTGGGGCGCGATCAGTACCCGCACTCTGGGACTTCGCCCACAATAGTTAACGTGCGTTCTCTACTTACTGAGACTAGCGAATCTGCTAGCGGCACATGTCACCACGTACCCCAGAATGCATTATGGTGGCACAACCCACAAGGACCTTGTGGAGACTGGTATCGAAGAGGAGACACAATAAAAAACTTGTTCTTGTTTCAAGTCTTGTCCGCAATTATTTAAATTTCTTAAATATCAGGACGCCTTCACAGAATCATCTATATTATAGAATGTTACTTTTAATCCCATAATGACCATTTAAAAACTTCTGTACCTACTTAATAAAACACGTTTTCTTTACACAGGAGCTCCTAACATCAGAAGAGAACACTAAAAACTTAGAACGAGTAGAAACAAAAGTCGAAAGCGATGAAGAGCTCAGTACTGACAGCGAAAACCATGCTTCTGACGTCAGAGAAAACCCAACCCTTACCGGACCACGCCGACTTGCACCATTAGGAAGACCACCACCATCACCCCTTAGTAGACTCGACAAGAAACTATCTGAAACACGAATATCACCCTTAAGACGTAGCGTGGATGGGTCACTATCCGGTAAACCGAGTCTCATGAGAAATACGTCAGATCGGGACTTGCTTAGTCGCCCTGGGTTTGGAGCCGAAAGACCGAAATTACTGTTCAAACAGCAATCGGAGATTATTGATTTGAAGATTAATGTGTTGAATAGTCCTGAGGAAGAGAATTTCAGTCCGTTGTTGATGTCAACCAAAACTGAACGGGGATTGCCGTTGACAGGTAATTAAAAAGCTTTTTATTTTTCACTTTTTAGTTATAATACCTACCTACCCCACACCAATTCGAAATGTCATCATCCTTGGGGTCAAAACAATGCATATTTATGCTATAGCAGCAATCTCGGTTAATTTGCTGTCATTTTTCGAAGAGTTCCGTTGTCTGTCTCCGAAACGCATCATTCGATCTATATGAAATTTAAATGTGACCATTTCGAAATAAACCCCTTTCGAACAAAAAAAGAATTTTGCAAATCGGTCTTATGACGGAGTTATGCCCGAACCTCCACCTAACCCCTAACCGTTATCCTTGCCGGATTACCGCCATGGGATCTGGAGGCAAAGGTCCTCGCGCAAATATGGGAGTGGCGCGAGGAGGCCAAACGCCGCACAGTGTGTAATTTTCACAATCTAGCTGGCCAATTTTATTTAGGCCTTGTACTATGAGTAAAATATGCTCTAAAATATTATAATAGTAATTTAAAGGCTCTGTCAAGGTTTAAAACATATATTTCGACATAAAGTAGGTACATATAAAAATATTTACATTCAAAATATTACAATTATATTTAAAATACAAAAGTTTAAAAACAAATAAGTAGAAAACACAAACTAAAACAAAGTACATATTCCGGATTACGGAAAAAAAAAAATATAACATAGACATATACAGAAAGTCTCAGTCAGAATCGCTATCATCATGCTCGACATCACTTTCTTCTGACTGGATATCATCAAATTCAATTCCTGGTGGTCTTATTTGTAGAAGTTGGCTTACCTCAGGAGTTATTTGTCCACGCTTAGTTTTTGGAGGAGCACGTAAGCTTGCTATGTATGGATCTGATGTTATTAACAATCGATGAATTAGATCTGTGTTTGTGTCAACTCTAGACGTCTTTCTTGTGAACAATTCTCTGAATTTTCTGTTGTCCTTATTTCTAGCTTCCTGTGCTTCTTCGGAAAGCTGACCAATTGGAAGGACACAAGAAGCTATGATGTCTTTTCCATGAAAAAGTAGTTTGTGTACACTTGCAGGCATCGAGTGCCATGGATATTCTTTAAAGTATAATTTTCGCGTCACTTTCGTATATTCTTCAAATTTTTCGAGGTTGACTGGAAATCCACTGTTGATACACTCTAGTATGACATGGAAGCGTTTAATCAGCTCAACAGTAACTCCCGTAATTTCGGCGGACTTTTCAGAGTTCCGGAAAAACTTGCGGGCCGTATTCCCGTCATTTGTGTTTCCTGTTTGCTGCTTAGGCATATCCACCAATAAACCTAGCTCACTTCTGAACTTCTCCTGTACAAGCTTATTCTTTTCCGCTACTTTGGCTTTATTCTCAAACCCTCGAGCCTGCCAAGATTTTATATCTAAACGATAAGATATATGTAAAATGCATTCAAAAAATCTAATCCAAGCGTGCAGAGGTGAGAGGCCCAAGGAAATAAAGTTGCTGTTTACAGTCTTTTCCACGATAAGCCTTTCGTCGTTCATTTCACTGGGCTTAGCACCACACAAATAACAGCTCTGTGTGGATGTATACATGCAGCTAAGGCATTACAAATTTTGCAATCGATCATGCACAAAATCATTGTTGGCTTGACTAAGACTTCTGTGTCCTTTACAATGATTTTAGTGGGTGCCAGTGATCTTGCTTGCTGTTTTATTTTATCCACTTCACTTTTGATAAGATCTGCTGTTTCCTTGGCAAATACGAACTTGATGGGTCGACAATATTTTGTAGAAGATGGGGAAACATTTTGCCATACGATTTGTTTAATGCTTTGGTCATTTTCTGAGTACATTTGAATAGACACCATTGATATGCTAAATAAGCTTTCATCACTGCATTGTTCTTCTGAAAATTTCTGTTTATACCGAGTTTGCTCTGCTCCATCACAACCCCATTTGACAATTAAACACAACGTTTTTAAATCAGTTACTGTACTTAGGACCTCTTCTTGAGCTTTGCACAATCTTTTTACTGTATGATCTATTAAAGACTGCAGTTTAATTTCAGCGTGCGTTTCGGTCACATTTATGTCGTCAGGGTAGCATAGCTGTTTTGCTTCTTTTACTTTATAATACGGTGGATAAAGATTGCTGTCAACGTTCTTTGCTTGCTGGCGTATCACACTATATTGATGAGTCGTTAGATTCGCATCGACAATTAATGCTAGAGCTTGATCTACTGACAGTCCACCTTTGTTACGGCTTTCAATAGATTTTCGTGCTTTCTTTATAGAAGTACCTCTTCTGGGTGAAAAGAGACAGAGCTCTTTAACAATAGCTGCTGAATCTCTTTTTCCTTCCTTTCGTAGCGTAGCTTCAGATGCCATCGATATTTCTTCCTGACTCGATGTATCGAGCATTTGTTGGATGCGCCGCCTTTTTGTTCTATTGCTGCAGCTTGCGAAATCTTTTTGTGGTCTTCCAGCCCGATTACTTGTTGTAGGAAGTGAAACGCTTACGACAGCGCTTGTCACTATACCGGGCAGTGACATAATTTCTTCCAACCACGATGAATTTGCGTTCAAAAATCGTTCCCGCGATGTCTTCCCGATTTCGACCATTTTTGTTCTATTTTTTGGCAAACACTTCGAATTGTGACTTTCAAACTCTTCAAAATGTCTTCCGAAAGGGAAGGATCTCCCAGCTCTTGCAATATAAGATGTAGCAAAGCATCTATTCTGTTTTGTTTTGCGTTAGCAAACCAAACATCGAAACATTTTCGACGCGAAATTTGCGAAGCCATCCTAAAATTAAGAAAAACTTCTATGAGTGTCGCAATCATTCGCAAACAAACTGACATACGTAATAGAGCTAACAAGTAATACTTTCAGAAAAATACAATTTGAGAACTGTATAATGCGATATAATGTATTAAAACTCAAGTACAAAGTGATTGAGAGAATTATTGTAGTAAAAAATAAACATGATAAATTGTAATGGTGCTTGCAGTTAAATTAAATAACAAAGGAAAGTATAAGACATTGCAAACTTACCTCTAAGCCCACAAGAACACAATAACAACACACAACAACTACTAGCAACTGAAACACGAGCGTATTCATCGAATGAATTCAGACGAATGACGCGGTCCCTCGGTAAACCCGATCTGGAACGAACAGGTAGTCGGTTGTTCTGACCCTTTTTTCTATTGTTTGGCGTGATTCTTTGTAAAATAAATTCTATTTCTTGGAAGTGTGGTTCAACTACTTCAAGAATGTGCAACTGGTATTTTTCTGTAAGTACGTAGTTAAATGAGATTCTGGCCAGCTAGATTACGAAAATTACGCTCTGTGCGCCGGGGCGTAAGTCCGCTGCCGCAGGAAATCGCGGCACAGCGGACAGAGCTCCGGCGGGATCTCATGGTGACATGGAGAGAGCGATTGTCGCAACCCAGTGCTGGGCACGCCACGATTGCGGCGGTAAGTCCCCTCTTTGAGGAGTGGTTTGAGAGGCGGCATGGCGTCCTCACCTTCCGCCTGACGCAGGTCCTCACCGGACACGGTTGTTTCGGGAGGTTCCTGTTTCGGATAGGGTGGGAGGAAACGCCCGGGTGTTTCCACTGCGAAGATCGCCCTGAGGACACGGTGGAGCACACGGTGGCGGTCTGCCCTGCTTGGGCGGAGCACCGCCGTGTCCTCGTGGAGGCGATCGGCGGCAGCGATCTCTCGCGTCCGGCCCTGGTCCAGGCCATGGTACGGAGCGAGAGGGAATGGGGAGCCGTCACCTCCTTCAGCGAAGCAGTGATGCTCGCGAAAAGGGAGGCGGCGCACGTGAGGGAGAGGCAGCATATGCGCCCTCGCGACCCCAGCCGCCGCAGGATACGGAGACGCCCTGGGCGTCGGGAATCCCAGGCCGATTTCCGGCCACCGTAGGCATGGGCTTGCGGACGGCGAGTAATGGGTAGCTCGCTGTCCGGTAAGGACCAAGCCCAAGTCGACGGCGCGTTGTGTTCCACGCGCGCCTCAAAGAGATGTCAGCACAAAAAGTGATGGGACCCGCAAGGGTCGATGCCTGCCAGGGGTGCGGGTTTGTTCGAAAGAGACACCACAGCCCCTGGCTTAAGGGCTACTGAAGGAACACGGGTGGGTTTTAGTCAGTAAAAGTCTGACACGCCCTCCTGCTCCACCCAGAGCGGGAGAAGTTATTTGATGATTTCCCACCCAAAAAAAAAAAAAAAAAAACCCCTAACCGTTAAAGAGTTGTACCTTCCTTCATCAGCTCAGCGTCATGAGATGATGATGAACATACGCAAATGTCTCAATAGGTTTAGAAAATTTGTGAAAAACATTAACCTACATAATTTGAGGGTTGCCCCTGAGATTCCAGCATCAGATCCTCACTTGGTGCCAATGGGACCACCTTCAGGAGTTAAGCTTTCAAATAAAAAAATAATTTTGAGAATCGGTCCACAACTGGGGGAGAAATCGATGAACATATTTAAAAAAAAAAGAAAAAAAAACATACAGTGGAACATATAACCTCCTCCTTTTTTGGAAGTCGGTTAAAAAGTAGCAAAACATTAAAGTCGATCGAACAATGGAAAGTCGCCATTAGTGTGTGGTTTCGGCCGCGATTTACGAAATGCAAGTCGTGGTTTCGAACCCAATCAGGCACTTTACTTTGTGTACAGAGGCCAGCACATCAAGCTACCCCAATCTGTCAAATTTCTTTGATAGTTTTTCAACTTTATTCCAAAGGAATAAGGTTTATGTTCAATTGGGAAAATTTGACAGTTTGGGATAGCTTGACTTGCTGGCGACTGTACATGATTTCATCACGATAGCTCTCAAAATGGTGAAGTAAAACATCGTGAAGTGAAACCGGCATGTCCTAGAACCAAAAATTCGAAGATCTGTGACATCCGCCAATTCGCACTGGGGCCCGCGTGGTGGATTATTGTTAGGTCTATGTCCCAGCAGCGGGAACATGATAGGCTGACTATGCAAAAACCATTGGGCGTCGCGTCTTCGCGCCGCTATCTTGTTTTATGCTCGGAATGCAAAGCTGAAATCAAATGTTTTCGGCAGGCAATTTAATAGAAATTTTTTTGACAGTTGGGAAAGAGAACGCACGAGTTCGGGAAAGGTAAAAAAAAGCACTAGTATGTAATAGCCCACATCCCGAACGCTATACGTCCCTGCAATACGCCACTTTTTGAGCAACTGTATTAAAAATAATATTCTGTCACTCGTCTTGAAATAGTATGATTTCCATTATTGTTACTTACATCTACACAAGGTACAGCAGATTTCTTCAGAAAACGCCTTCCCGCTTTGTGGTATATTTATCCTCTTCGCGAAAATTTAACGAACATACATAAGTATGATTGGATGGTAACCAGGTCTCTTCACTGCGGTTGTTTTGGACAAATTTTATCCATTTTTCCCTATTTTGTCGGCCCAAACATGGAAATCTTAAATAAACAAAATGTAACAAAGTATGTATTACAATATGCAATAATTATTTTTATCTTTCATTTTTTATCTTTTTTCTTTTAAGTGATAATCTTAGTCAGTTCTTTTCTAAATATATGTTAGATTATTATTTTCCGCAATATACACTGAGAAATTTAATGGTTGTTTTCCTGCAGCCAAATGGTTTTGTCCTGGTAATACAATCGTTTTATAAAGAAATAAAATATTAGAAACAAAAAATGCCAGATTAACTATTGAGAAAACTTTAAAAAAAAAAAATTAAACCGCCGAAAAACCGAAAAATAAAAAATAATAAACTAGCTTTGTCCAACCCCAATAACTAAGTTCGGAAGGCGGTGACATATAATTAAATACATATCCAAAGTCACCGACCGATTTTTTTTATTAAAAAGTTTTTATTTTATAATTTTTTGTGGCTATAATCTACTAATTACTACATGCTTAATTTTTGATTTAATACACGACTCAGTATTAAAATCTGTGAGTAAACAATCAATCATCCCCTGTTTTCTTACCCTTCTTCGAAATTTATATGGGACCAACTTCGAGGTATACCCTTTCCAATAAAAAAAGAATTATCAAATTCGGACTACTCTGGAAAAAGTTATGCGTGGTCATACATAAAAAAAAAAAAAAAAATATACGCGTCGAATTGAGTAACCTCCTCCGTTTTTTGATTTGATTTGATTTGATTTGAAAACAATAACATCTTAATTCTTTTTCTTTTACTCTATGCTTCGAAAGTACTCCTTACTGCGAGTTGTTCTGCCTCGGGAAAACAACCATAAAAATTTCTCGGTGTATAGAAATTTCAGCTAATTCTACCTACACATGTTAAAGAAATTGTCACATCTTAATTTTTAGTCTATTATGAATTTATGACAAATGATGCAACATGGCGTCCACCAAATATTTTTTTCAATTTAAACTTTAAAAAGTATATCTAGTTACTCACCGATGAAAAGTTATTCCTTTGCACTTCGCCGTTTTAGTCGAATTGTTAGTGCAATATCGTAAAACACACGACGGCATATTTAATGCGTTTGAACGTTTTTTCGTTTAAAAACAAACGATGACTTACGCGCTCAAGATCTAGCAAGCATCTGAATTAAGTGCGGCCAATTGGCCGCACTTGAACGGAACAGACTACTGATGTGTGGCGACTTCTCTATAGTGTATTCACGGAGACGAGTTAGTAGAGCGCTATCTCACTCACACAATTTTTTAACTGCGATTGGTCAGTGATAAACGCTAAGGCGGTGTACACAGTGCGAGTACTTTTTAGTCTACTCATACTTCCCGTACTGTGCAGACGTGCTCTTACTTGTGACTGTATGCTCAACTCGTGAACTGGTTTGTGTATTGGATTTTATGATTGATTGCTTTCCTGAGGACTTATAGTACGTTAGTACATATTACCTCAATGACAATTTCTGTATTTCTTTGCAGGTAAAGGCAGCATGTTCCTCAAGGTATCAAAATCTGATCTTCCCAGTCCCGATACAGACAAGTCTCTGCCTATAGACTCAGTAACGAAGAGTGATCCTCCTAAAGGAATATTGAGGGAGAAAATAACAGACACTTACCATAAGAAGGTCGATAATATGTTTATAGGTCGACAGAAACAGCCTGTTAGTTTTGAAGAGGACCGGAAAAGTGTTAGGTAAGCGATTGTTATCTTTAACATTACTAGCACAAGAAGCAAAATGGCATCTGTCATTGCAATGATATCTGTACAGATAAATCAAATTGGATGTCTGTTTGTAATATTAAAATAACCGCTTTTTACTAAATGCATATGGATGTATACACGGTACATATACCATAATAACCTTTTTTTTTATTGTCTGCCCGTCTGTTTGTTCCGGCTAATCTCTGAAACGGTTCGACCGATTTTGATGGTACTTTCACTGGCAGATAGCTGATTAATAAGGAGGAACTTAGGCTACTTTTATTTTAGAAACCTTATTTATTTTTATTAAAAAAAATTACTATTCCGCGTTGACGAAGTCGCGGGCACAGCTAGTATGTAAATAAGATGACATATTTTAATTTCATATTTCAATATTTAATGGGATGTCACATAACGGGACATCAGAAAACGAATCATAAAAAAAACTCTTTCACTTCACTTGTAACTTCAAGCCCCTTACTTGGGACTTAAATAAATATAACTGGCGAAATTTGGGTGTATTTTTTTATATCACCTGCCTATGCTTTCGGGGAAACCAGGCTTGAGGTTGTATTACGTAAAAAAGTCTAGTGCAGCGTAAAGTCGCTGCAATAAACAAGTTCTACATAAATCTACACTTCTACAGCGTTATTTGAAAGATAGAATCTAAAGCATTTGCACGAATAAATAAAACTAGCATTTGCCCAGTGGTCGAAATACGACCAAAATTCATTTAAATAGAATGACATTATAATTAAAAAATATTAGCTTTCTGCATTCCGGAGAAGGACTCCATATAAACTTTAATTTCCTATTCCTCCGTCCGCGTAATTTTCGTAAAAAGCGTTACAAAATTTTTGCTTCACGTATTATATCGATTCTTCTCTTTTACAGGTTCAAACTCGAGAACCTACCAGAGCCGACCGTCAGTCCTGGTTCAAACAGTTCTTCTGAACAAAACGATGGTCAAAGCTCAATCATATCAGCCGCTCCGCACCCTTCCATTCCTTCGCCGGTCATCCCGTCTTCACCACTCGTTCATTCATCGTCACTCGTTCATTCATCACCATTCGTGCCGTCATCGCCGGTGATATCTCCGGCCATGGCGCCGTTGAACCAGATTGTGTTGACTCCTCTGGCTGCAAGACCGCCATTGCCGCCTCGGCCTAATGAAAGTCCCAGGGAGGTGAAGAGTTGGTCTAGTTCGGAAAGGGATTCTGTTGGTAAGTGTGGTTTTTATTTACTTTGTTATTAAGTTATACTATAGTAAGTAGTAGTATAAGTTGCATTATAGTATTGATATTAGGTGTAGTCGACGTGGTGGAAACTATTACCATGAATTCAGAACATGATTCTAGAACCCCAGCATAGACATTTTTTTAATATTAAAAATCTCTTAGTATAGCACTTTGGTATGAATTTGCTGTTTATTTTTCCAAGTGAAACTTCTTAGGCGGCGATATAAAAATTGGACGAGAAATGAGAGTGAAATTTCAAGACGCGTTACGTTTAGGCACATTTCGTTACATGAGAGAGAAGAAAGATGTAACTCTTTCTCTCTCTGTGTCTCTTAGACTAAATTTCTCTTATTCTTTATTTTTTTTTAAAGAAGTTTCACGGTGCTGCACGCGATTTTTTTTTAAATACTGACGGTCTCTTTCAACGCTGATCAGTCTAGATTAATGAAGGTACTGAATTCATGTTAACAACTTACGCGTTCGAAAATCCCCGCTTTATGTACCTACCTATATCTCATATCCTATATATCAAAAAGCCAAAAAGCCTCAAATACATAGTCCTGAGATTTGACAACAGATTAAATGGAGTGGGCATTATACATTGAATACTGAAGGTGTACATCTATACTAATTATAACGAGGAAAGATTTGATTGTTTGTTTGTTTGCATTGAATAGGCTCCGAAACTACTGAAACGATTTGAAAAATAATTTCACTGTTGGGAAGCTACACTATCCCCGGGTGACATAGGCTATATTTTATCCACGTATTCCCACGGGAATGGGAACTACGCGGGTGAAACCGCGGAGAGCTGCTAGTAATTAATAAAATAGGTGTACTGGATTTCAAACGAAGGCAAACTGCAATTGAGCAGTTTTATTTTTTCAAAGTCATGGCTTTAGATGTCCTTGACATTGCAAATTTCGTGATTGAGTACTATTTATTTCGTGATGAATTGATGCCATGCTACAAAATGCTTCGTGCATTTAACGATACTGCCATTAAAGTTCACTGTCTGTGGTTGAAAATCGATATTTTCATGAAATATATCATAACATAGCGTAAATACACCCTTGTTAACCCATAAGGGCTTAGCAGAAGTGCATTATAGCCCTAATATCCTCAGTTGTATTATATATATAATACAATGGAGTTGCTGTACTGCTAGCGAGTTTGTGGCGCCACGTTTTCTTCCTAGCTAAGGCATTTGGAAGTGGTGACGGCAGAGTGTTTTGGGGGACTGTCTTGTGTAATTTCGACGTTTAAAAAATATATTTTTTGATTAAATAGTTTAACTGAACTGCAAGTTGCAAAAAACGGGCTATCTTATCGCATCATACACCGGAAAGAATGTTGAGAAATAACCACGACAAAATTGTAACCAACAATTATTCTTAAACATTGTTTCCGCTGTACATGAAGCTATATTCATTTATTGGTCTTATCTACAATCGTTACACTGTCCAGCCGTTTAACATAAGCCAATTGCACAATATTAAGTGGTGGACACAGCATGCAAATTCAATATGAAATGAAAGAACAGGAAAACAATAAAAGTACAGAAATTGCACATCTGTACATACTTACATACAAATAATTAAAATTGAAGAAGTTTGTAAAGTAAAAATAACAGCTTTTTAATAAATTCACATAGAACTATGGGTCCTGCCGGAGGCTCTACGCGGGGATCGTGCGGTCCATGGCCCTATACGGGGCGCCGGTGTGGGCGCCTACATTGAGGCGCCAACCAGCTCGCCGTTTGAGGGCGTCCCATAGGGTCATGGCCATACGGATGATCCGAGGATATCGCACGATCTCCGGCGAGGCGGCGGGCCTCCTTGCCGGATTACCGCCATGGGATCTGGAGGCAAAGGTCCTCGCGCAAATATGGGAGTGGCGCGAGGAGGCCAAACGCCGGGGCGTAACTCCGCTGCCGCAGGAAATCGCGGCACAGCGGACAGAGCTCCGGCGGGATCTCATGGTGACATGGAGAGAGCGATTGTCGCAACCCAGTGCTGGGCACGCCACGATTGCGGCGGTAAGTCCCCTCTTTGAGGAGTGGTTTGAGAGGCGGCATGGCGTCCTCACCTTCCGCCTGACGCAGGTCCTCACCGGACACGGTTGTTTCGGGAGGTTCCTGTTTCGGATAGGGCGGGAGGAAACGCCCGGGTGTTTCCACTGCGAAGATCGCCCTGAGGACACGGTGGAGCACACGGTGGCGGTCTGCCCTGCTTGGGCGGAGCACCGCCGTGTCCTCGTGGAGGCGATCGGCGGCGGCGATCTCTCGCGTCCGGCCCTGGTCCAGGCCATGGTACGGAGCGAGAGGGCATGGGGAGCCGTCACCTCCTTCAGCGAAGCAGTGATGCTCGCGTAGAGGGAGGCGGCGCACGTGAGGGAGAGGCAGCATATGCGCCCTCGCGACCCCAGCCGCCGCAGGATACGGAGACGCCCTGGGCGTCGGGAATCCCAGGCCGATTTCCGGCCACCGTAGGCATGGGCTTGCGGACGGCGAGTAATGGGTAGCTCGCTGTCCGGTAAGGACCAAGCCCAAGTCGACGGCGCGTTGTGTTCCACGCGCGCCTCAAAGAGATGTCAGCACAAAAAATGATGGGGCCCGCAAGGGCCGATGCCTGCCAGGGGTGCGGGTTTGTTCGAAAGAGACACCACAGCCCCTGGCTTAAGGGCTACTGAAGGAACATGGGTGGGTTTTAGTCAGTAAAAGTCTGACACGCCCTCCTGCTCCACCCAGAGCGGGAGAAGTTATTTGATGATTTCCCACCCAAAAAAAAAAAAAAAAAAAAAAAAAACATAGAAGAAGAAAAGAAGAAACTATGGGTTTGTTAAGGCTAATTTCCAAAACGGCTGAACCGATTTTGACGGGACTTTCACTGGCAGCTTTTGTCCCGGTACCAAGTTCCCGTGGGATAATGTCCAAAATATACGCGGGCGAAGCCGCGGGCAGCAGCCAGTAATTCAATAAGACAACAGTTGGTTTAATCGTAACGTGCGCTCCATACGTAGTGTTATGGGTATCTATTTTGTCTACATTTATTTATAACCCTATTACCCTACGACAGATCCCGATTGGCCGCCGGCTCTCCCCTCCCCTCCTGACATCCCGTTATCACCCGCTTCACCCCCTACAATACCAAAGAACCCAAGATTCTTAACCCCGTTGGTACCAAGGCCCAATCCTCTGCCGATATTTATTAGGGAGCAAAGTTTGTCAGTTCTTGAAGATTCTGATTCTGACGGTATGTTATTGTAGATGTAGTAAATATGCTTTACAAACGGAGTATTAGTATTTGGTATTTATTAGGTTTAAAAATAAATCGGTCCCGTACTATTAATACTTATACGTTAGGTACAGAGGCCAGCACATCAAGCTACCTCGATCTGTCAAATTTCTTTGATAGATTTTCAACTTTATTTCAAAAGCATAAGGTTCATGTTCAATTGGGATTTGACAGTTTGGAGTAGCTTGATGTGCTGGCGTCTGTACTAGACTAAGATAGTCTAGTTAAGTTGTGTCATGCACGAAGCACGGGCGAGTCGCTAGTAATAAAGTAAGTTTAAAAACGAAGACTCGACTGCTGGAAAGACCGGCCAAGTGCGAGTTGGACTCGCGCACGAAAGGTTCCGTACCATTATCTATAAATATTGGAGCCCCCTTAAACATTTATTTAATTCGGTTTTTTAATATTAGGTCTTTACCTATGAAATTGCCGTTTTGCAGTACTGGCCATTTCAAATCAAAATAATTTTTGTTTGGCTAAGAATTCTAATTTCAAATTAATTTTATTTTAAAAACATGGATTTTTTTTCTAAAAGTAGTCATTTCTTTATTGATTAGTGTTACATTTTCATCGCATTTCAATCTTTTTCGTCATCATGGATACGTTAAAAATTCGAGTAATTATGGAATATGAGTACCATCGTGGCAGCAACGCGGCACAAGCGGCACGCAACATCAACGACGTTTACGGAGCTAACACTACAAACCAACGCACCACCTGTTATTGGTTTGCTCGCTTCCGTTCTGGAAATTTCGACCTGAAAAATGAACCTCGCGGTCGTCCGAAGACTTTGGTCGACAATGACGAATTAAAGGCGATTGTGGAAGCTGATGATACACAATCTACGGCTGAATTAGCAGCAGCTTTCGACGTTAGCGTCAAAACAATATTGGTCCATTTGCGTCAAATTGGCAAGGTAAAAAAGCTTGACAAATGGGTGCCCCACGAACTCAATGATCGCCAGCGCGAAGTACGCGTCGAGACGTGCCTTGCACTGCTCAACAGACACACAAATGAAGGAATTTTGAACCGCATTGTTACCTGCGATGAAAAATGGATTCTGTTTGATAACCGTAAGCGCTCAGCAAGTTGGTTGGATCCTGGTTCAGCACCTAAACAATGCCCTAAACGAAAACTTACCCCTAGAAAAGTGATGGTCACTGTTTGGTGGTCTAGCGCCGGTGTGATTCATCACAGCTTCTTACCAAACGGGGTGAGCATTACTGCAGATGTGTACTGTGAAGAACTGAACACAATGATGGAGAAGCTGGCGCATCTCCAACCAGCATTGGTCAATCGCTCGTCTCCGCTGCTCCTGCACGACAACGCGCGACCTCATACTGCACAGCAGACGGTCTCCAAGTTGCAAGAACTGGGGTTGGAAGCTCTCCGTCATCCGCCCTACTCACCAGACCTTGCGCCTACAGACTACTACTTTTTCCAGAATTTGGACAACTTCTTGGCGGGAAAAAAATTTAATACCCGAGAGGCAGTACAAAATGCCTTTGAAGAATTTGTTGCCTCCCGTCCAGCTGATTTCTTTAAGAAGGGCATCAATAAACTGCCACTGCGATGGCAAAGATGCATTGATTGCATGGGTGATTACTTCGATTAATACAAATAAAAAATTCATGAAAAAAATTCGTTTAAATTTTTTCATACAAAACGGCAATTTCATAGGTAAAGACCTATTATTTGTTTGTTTTATTGGCAACAGAAATACATCATCTGATACAGCCTGGTGACAGACGGATAGACAAACAGACGGAGTCTTAGTAATAGGGTCCCGTTTTACCCTTTGGGTACGGAACCCTAAAAACACGGGCTAAAATGTATGAAAAGTACGCAAACAAGCTTTACGGCAAAGTGACATGCGACCACGGCTTTCAGATAACAATATTTTCTTGTGTCATACTTTTTAGAGCGTGATTTTTCAGTACCTAGTCATCTTTTAGTTTTTTAATTTACTTTTTTGTACTTGCCACCCGTTCCGCAGAATTATAACCCTCCTTTTTGTTTTGCCGTAGTCTGGTAATAAAAGTAAATATGTTCGGGAAAAGCCAATCGTCTTAGCTTACGAGGTGCATTCAATAAGTACCTAGCCTCATCGCCAGAGGGCGCTGTAGTTTCAAAAGAGTTTTACCACAGTGTAGCACATTCTTTTTTAATTCTTTTTTCAAATTTTCATTCCAATCCCTTCATTTGTTTTAATTTGACAACTTATGGAAGCGAACGTGTCGATCGGTTTTACAAAAATGGAAAAAGACCAATATCGTTCGGTGATTCGATTCCTATTTTTGGAAGGGAAAACGCGCATCAAAATCAAAGAGCGCTTGGATGCTGTGTACGGTGACTTTTCTCCATCGATGGCCACCGTCAAGAATTGGTTCAACGAGTTTGCACGTGGCCGTACGTCGGTTTTTGATGAACCACGTCCAGGTGCAACGAAAACAGCTGCTACGGAGGAAAACATTAAAAAAATCCATGATCTCGTATTGGCAGATCGCCGATTGAAGGTTCGGGAGCTAGCTGAGACTGTAAGCATTTCAGAAGGAACAATGCATCATATTCTTCACGAGGAACTCGGCATGAGAAAGCTGTCGGCGCGATGGGTGCCGCGTTTACTCACACCAGAAAACAAGCGCAACCGTGAGACCACATCGGAGACGTGTTTGGCGCTGTTTAAGCGAAATCCAGCGGAGTTTTTGCGTCGTTTTGTGACCGTCGATGAAACCTGGATCCACTGGTACACACCAGAGACCAAGGAGCAATCAAAACAATGGATCCAGACCGGGGAACGTGCTCCAAAGAAGGCGAAAACTGTAAAATCGGCCGGAAAAGTTATGGCCACCGTTTTCTGGGATTCACAAGGTGTGATCTACATCGATTACCTCGAGAAGGGTAAAACAATTACAGGGCTTTACTATGCCGATTTATTGGGCCGATTCGACGCCGAATTAAAGGAAAAACGACCCCATCTGGCGAAGAAAAAAGTGCTGTTTCACCACGACAACGCACCGGTTCACACGTCTGCCGTTGCCATGGCCAAATTGGTCGAATTACGTTACGAATTGCTGCCCCATCCACCGTATTCTCCAGATTTGGCCCCTTGTGACTTCTTTCTGTTTCCTAATCTGAAAAAATCACTCGCCGGGAATAGATATGGATCGAATGAGGAGGTCATCGCCGCCACGGAGGCCTATTTTGCAGAGATTGACAAAAACTATTTTTCGGACGGGTTAAAAAAGTTGGAGCATCGCTGGGCTAAGTGTATCGAACTAAAAGGAGACTATGTTGAAAAATTAATTGCCACTTTTCCAAAATTTTCGTTTACTTTTTGTAGGCTAAGTATTTATTGAATGACCCTCGTAGTTACTAGCGTTATGAGTCCATTGAGATGCTTGAAAATAAATGGTTTATTGTTATTACACTATTAGCTCAAATTGAGCCGACCCAAACATGAGTACCTAAGCGAGGGTAGATACGGAACAAATTTTGCCGATTGGCAGCCGAAAATGTGTAGTAATTGCTTCAGTTCGGATAGGTTGTTAAACAAGTATCGAGTCGAAGGTGCCGAGCCGAGCATGTACAGTCCAACACTGACATTATTAATTAATTAATTTTATACTCAGCTATTAGTCCATGTTACAACACCCAATTTTAATTCCAAATCTAGATAATAAAATTTATTGTTACACCTGATTTCAGAAAGTGAAAGTCATGCCCGCGGTACTTCACCACGTCGACGTGTTTTAAGACCACCACCAGGGGACTATATAAAACCCGACCTATTTCAGAAGAACTTCCAAAAGATATCCGACCTAGTAAGACCGGGCGATATAGATACCTTACCTGTTAGTTTGGAGGAACCGGGGCTGTCTGAAAAGGAGACCAGGCCTAGGTATGTAAACTGAATTCACAAATTAAGCTTCGATTATTCGGTTATTACGAATTCTATAAGCGCCAGGGTGGACCTTTTTTCGGATATCATAAATGACTTTATGTTCATTTGTAAAATATTATTAAACATTTTAAAAGAGTAACGGTGGAGTTTCTTGCCAATTATTTTCCTTTCGAAACTACATTTTGGAAGAAGCGACTAGAATCAATTTTAATGTAAATATTGACGTTCCAAAGTGCCTATTTGAAATGAATGCATTTATAGAATTAAAAAAAAAAAACAATTGCTTTGACTTTGACTATTCGACGACCTTAGTACCTTCTTAGTGCATGTGAAGGAAAATATTTTAATGACTTACGATAAGTCTATAATGTTTGTATTTTTACAGATCACCAATGATACCTCAAAAGAACAAAATATCAATAAATCTAATGGAGAGTATAGAATCTGAAACATCAATAGATTCTCCAGACAGAGAATTCGCTAATCTAGACCTAAATGACCTTGACGATTCTAACGAAAGAGACAAAAATATAGACGAAAATGAAATAGATAAAGACAGTCCAAAATCTGAAGAAAATTCGGAGAAAAAGTCAATAACTTCAGAGAAAATTCGTTCAAGTGAAAATATACAAATACCTCAAATTAAAGTTCCTATATTAGACTTTTCGAAGGCAGTACCATCTGATTCTGAAGACTCGAAGAAAACTTCGACTCGAGATGAGGATTCGAAGTCGAAATCTCACGAACTCTCAAATATCAAGTCTTCTCAAATCAAAGTATCGCCGACACCTAGTTTGGGTTCAGATATGAGATCACCGCGACTCGACTTTGCCTCTAAACCTTGGAGTCCTTTATCCACCTTCAAACCGTTAAACAAGTCATTATCACCTCAAATAAAGTCTTCAGATTCCGCGTCAAGTCTAGGAAAAGGCCTAACGAGTCCTAGGTTAGATGGAGTAATACTATCCCAAGGAAAATCTAGTTCGGACAATGTAGTTGTTGTATACCAATTTGAGTCCCAAGAGGAGTCTTTCCAAAAGCCTATAAAATCCCCTTTGATTCCTGATATGGGGACAAGAGATTTGATGGAGAGGAACAAAGCAGATGAGAGGAGAAGACAGGAGTTAGCTTTACAGAAAGAGTTAGAGAGCATTAGAGTAGAGTGGTCGGTTAGGGAGAGGAAGTTAAGGGCAGAGTTGCAAGAGGAGTTGAGAGAAGTAGAGGAGAAGTTTTTAGCGGATAAGAGAATGAGATTGAGTGAACAGTCTGAGAGGCATCGGAGGGAGATGGATGAGGTAAGCTTTTGGAAACTTTTTTGTTGCAACCACAAGCAATATCGGTTGTCCGAAAAAATTACTATGTTTTGTAAATATTTAGTTTCTAAATATTTATGAAACACAGTACTATGATATAGAGTAAGTATCTAAATTTTTATTAAAAACTAGCTGACGCGACAGACGTCCTGTCTTAGCTATGAATATTGAATTGGCATTAGCTATACAAACCTTGTCCTGACAATAAGGAACACAAAAAAAAAGAATCATCCAATTTGGTGCAGTCGTTCGGAAGTTATACATACATTTCGGCGATTCATTTTTTATATATATAGATTGCCTGTAGACTTTTTGATTTACAAAATTAAGTTTCGTGTGCTTAAGCCGGATGACGACAAAGTACATGAATTATTGTAATTACATTTAAAAATAGAATCTTAGAATTTAAAATTAAGGGTTGATTTCAACAATAAAACCGCGTTCAAGTACTGTCAATGAAGTTCACCAATGGAACTAGATTGCTTTCAGTTCCATTGTTGAAATTCACCCTAAATACCTAACCGGATGTTCGTTCTCAAAACAATTATTTTTTACAATGAGTTATTTGGTTTTTGTATTTTCAGGCACTAGCTTTAGCAGAAAAAACACACAGACAAACACTAGAACAAGCTACATTAGAACTTGAGAAACGAAACCAACAAGACATCGAACTAGCAGAGAGGCAACATTTAGAAAATATGAATAAACTACATCTACAGTACAGGGAAAAGCTGATCGAACAACAACGACAATTGGAAATAGGTAATCCATATTTTCAACACACTTGCTCATAAAATGGCTCTAATTTCACTACAGTTAGGCACATAATGACACCTATTATCAAACTGTGACTTTTTCATTACTATTATTCACTAGTGAGTTATAGAATTGGTTGAGTTGCTTTGTTCTTAGTGAGTTATAGGTTGTTTTTTGTTTGAGTTGCTTTGTTCTTAAAAACGATGATGATGATGATGATGGATGATGCTGGATGATGATGGATGATGCTGGATGATGATGGATGATGCTGGATGATGATGGATGATGCTGGATGATGATGGATGATGCTGGATGATGATGGATGATGATGATGGATGATGATGGATGACGATGGATGATGATGAATGATGATGATGGATGATGCTGGATGATGATGGGTGATGATGGGTGATGATGAGTGATGATGGATGATGATAGATGATGATGGATGACGATGGATGACGATGGATGATGATGGATGATGATGAATGACGATGGATGATGATGGATGATGATGGATGACGATGGATGATGATGGATGATGATGGATGATGATGGGTGATGATGAGTGACGATGGATGATGATAGATGATGATGGATGACGATGGATGATGATGGATGACGATGGATGATGATGGATGATGATGATGGATGATGATGGATGACGATGGATGACGATGGATGATGATGGATGATGATGGATGATGATGGATGATGATGATGATGATGATTTAGTATTATTTTCTTCGCAAGTGTGTTGAAAAACGTCGTATGATACACGTGTGTATTGATGATTATCGTCCTCGGCTCTCTTAAGACCCGAGATTTTATTGTTTGTTTGCATTGAATAGGCTCCGAAAATACTGAACCAATTTGAAAAATTGTTTCGTTGTTGGGAAGCTACACTATCCCCGGGTGACATAGGCTATATTTTATCCCCGTATTCTCACGAGAACGGAAACTACGCGGGTGAAACCGCGGAGCGCTGCTAGTTATAAAATAAACTCACTTTTCATGCCTGTCTGTGAGACTGCGCTGTTCTTCCAAACTACCTACTAATGTAAAATGTTTCAGAAAACGAACGCACCTTATCAGAACTACGGGACCAACTGCAAGCAAACTTGAGTAAAGAACGGAGTCGCATGATAGAAGAGAACAGAGCTACGTTGGAGTCGCTGAGAGAAGAACATACTACCAAAGTCACGGACTTACGGCACGATTATAGAGCTGAGGTTAGTTGCGAAATAAAATCTTGATATGTTATTAACATAACATCACGCATGTAATCTCTTAAGGGTTAGGCAGAGGTACCTATGATAACACCCACATTTCGTCAGACATGTTTAGGCCCCATATTATAGGGATGAGCCTATTGCCATCAGCCGGGCACAAATCTAGACATACGCGGATTTATCCGGGTCTTGATATTTTATTTTTCTATCAGTCTTTATTACAGAGCTTTATTTAATTATGTGGTGGGTATTTGTAATTTGGTACCTAATAATAGGGTATTTTCCAATTTGATCAAATCTATTTTAATTTGCAGATTGGGAGGATATATTTAACAGAAAAATAAAAATAAATTTATTTATATACATTTTCTCCATTAAAAACGATTAAAATCAAATTTATTTTTCGTTGTTTTGAATATACCGCCAAAACGCTCTTTACGATGACTTTTTATCACGTGACATCGTGACGTCAGCTTTGTGTAAACAGTACCAGTACAAATACTTAGTTTGGCGCAGTTTTAGAAGTATTTGTGCACAGAGGCACCACACACCAGTGATTGCACTTTCTATCCATAAAAAATCGTGTTAATTATAAACACGACACTCACTTGTTTACTTACTAACTACTTTAGTTTACACAAAGTTGACGTCACGTGATAAAAAGTCATCGTAAGGAGCGTTTTGGCGGTAAATTCAAAACAACGAAAAATAAATTTGGTTTAAATAGTTTTTAATTGAGAAAATGGATATTAATCAATTTACTTTTATTTTTCTGTTACATATTTCGTCCCAATCTTCAAATTAGAATCGTTTTGAATAAATTGGAAAATACCCTATAGCAAAGAAAATTGTTGTGTAAATCCACATTCGCACTATCACAGCGGGATTTTTTCACGACATTGAAAATTAAAATTAACAGCTTTTAACTAAATTAATATGAAAGTATATACGGAACCTACTTATTTATAACAAAAAAAAAACTGTGATAAATTTTGGTCTGTCTATCTGTCTGTTTGTTCCGGGTAGTCTTCGAAACCAACTATAACGATTTTCGCGGGACTTTCACTAGCAGATTGCTGATGTTGTAAAAGGAGATAAGATACTTTTTGTCCCGGTAGCACCTTCCCGAGAACCAGTCTTATCAAGAGGTATCGTATTACCCAGTAACTGGGTTGTGTAGGTCAGATAGGCAGTCGCTCTATGTAAAATACTGGTCATCAGCGGTTAGACTGGAAGCCGACCCTAACATAGCTGGGAAATGGCGAGGCAGATGATGAGCACCTTCCAGTGGAATAATTATTGACATCCGCGCGGGTGAAGCCGTTTCATACTAGTTTCACCGTATAGGTAGAGAGACTCCGCACCCAGCACGCGTGCCACCTGGAGGAGGTGCGCTCCCGCCTGGCCAGCGAGCGCGCGGCCGGCGCGCGCGGGCACGAGCTGCGCGCCGCGCAGGACAAGTACAGGTGCCTCAAGGAGAAGTACGTGCGGCTCAAGCACGACGTCAAGGTAACGGTAGCACCTAGCGCACGTCGCGGCACGTAACTTGAACCAAAATGTCAGATTTTGTTTCAACCTACCTGCCGCTATACGTTACATCTATGACTATGCTAGAAGGTGACCTAATTATTTTCTGTGCAAGGCAACGAGTTCGCGCGCTCCTACCTTCGGTTGTTTGTTCTGGTTTTGTTCAACTTACGTGCCGCGATCTATTACTATCGCAATTTTAGGGGCAATTCTCGTAATTTTAAGAATGTTCACAGTCTGATTTCAGTCTCAATCTGCCAAAAATACTTCGAGTTTATTCAAGTTCGACATTTGATGGTCGCCAAGATGAGACTGCCATTAGACTTTGAACGTTTTTAATTACAAGCATTGGCCTTCTGCTTTAACCTGGACATATGGCCTCTCTAATCACACGCCATTTAGCTCAATCCTCCGCTACTCTTATCATCCAGCTGCTATCAACCACATTGTATAGGTCGTCACTAAACATTCCTCATTTATAACCCCCGACGCAAAAAGAAAGGTGTTATAAGTTTGACTGCTATATGTCTGTCTGTGGCACCGTAGCTCTTAAACGGGTGAACCGATTGGGGTGCGGTTTTTTTATTTCAAAATTTATTTTTCTAGCAGTGGTTCTTAGACATATTTCATTAAAATCGGTTCAGCCGTTTGAAGATTATCAGTGTTTTCTGGCTGATGAAGTAATTTGAGCATCTTCCACAGATCTGATCTAGTCGAAAGGAGAATGCCCACGGCACTATGGACAAATGTACTGATTTCAACATTTCCATGTCTTCATCAAATCATCTTCGAAATACTCGATGACATGTCTAAATACTTCTTCAAAAAATTCAACGCAATCTACCTCGGCATTTCGGATATATTTACTAAAATAAGATGACTATTTTGAGGTTATGTTCGAACACAAAATGAACTGAAAAAACCGGTCAAGTGCGAGTTGGACTCGCGCACCGAGGGTTCCGTACAAACCTGTGGGTATATAAGTAAAAGTTCAAAATTGTCAAAAATATTTTTTTTTATATGACGAAACTAAAAATTTTCGGTTTTCGTAATTTTTCCTATATCTGTACTATAAGACGTGACTTCGTACAAAATTTCAAGATTCTAAGTTCACGGGAAGTACCCTGTAGGTTTTGATTCCCGTGCGAGTTTCGAAAATTTGCGGAATTTTGCGGCCTAAATGGCTGTATCTTTTGATTGCGTTGACTTAGAAGGTTGATTTTTCTACAGCTTCCAGGGACAGTAGAACTAAGTATCATATAGAAATTTCAGTTTGATACCTCCACGCGTTCCTGAGAAAAACGGTCTTGACAGACGGACGGACGGACGGACGGACGGACGGACAACAAAGTGATCTTATAAGGGTTCCGTTTTTTCCTTTAGAGGTACGGAACCCTAAAAAGCAATTTGAAACGGTCTAAATGGGTTTCGAGTGAGCCTTGTACCTTTGAAACACATTTTTATATAATCTGTAGCAGTTTATTTATGTTTAGGTGGCCAGTTACTGGTGACCACCTCACCAAGTCTTACTGTTTTCGATTTTGAGTATCTTTGTGCATCAAAATCTTTTTCCCGCGTTTCATTAAAACGTAAAGCTTGGAACATAACATCACACCTGTATTCCCCGAAGGATTAGGCAGAAGTGTACCTATGTGTAGTACACCCACGTTTCGCCAGTTATGTTTAAGTCCGATGTAATAGGGGCGAGCCATCAAGCCATCATTGCCATCAAGTGGGCACAAATACAGACTCCAGGCTTCTAATGAGCAATTCCAGATGGAAACACCCAACAAGACTTTGCCCGACCTGGGAATCGAACCCAGGACCTCATGCTTAGTAGTAGCGCTTGCGACCACTAGACCAACGAGGCAGTCAATATTATATTACTTTAGAATATGTTATATAATTAAAGTAGTAGTATATTACTTGATAGCCCCGTACGCAAAATACGCGCTTTGACGTGGAGTTACGGACAACAGCCCGTTTTACCTATTACTTGATAGCCGATTAGCTTAGAGCCCCTTCACACTAGCGTTTGGCCAGCGTAGGCGTTCGATGAACGTATGCGCAGCGGAGACCCCGCGTCGAAGTATGTATCATGAAATTGTCTAAGTACATGTAATACCAAATAGGATTGTGGGTACCCGTATTAATAAAAGAAACATTCGATTATGACTGTCTGACTGATGCAGATGAAATCTTTTGTTTTTTATCAACGTGTGTCGGATAGTATTATATCTTTAGATGTTTGCTATTCTATTCCGATTTCAATAACAACAATAAATTAAAAAAAGGCTTTATCAATGGATGCCAGTGTGCGGTGCCCACCACACACCATTGTTTCGTCCGTCAGTTAATTGAGTGAAAATAAATGTACCCACTACCTCATATTTACTACTGTGGGATATTAGAAACTGATTTATTTATCTTGCTAATCATTACAGAATCGATATCATTTATGGGCGATATATAAATAATCGATATCAAATACGTAGGCCCATTAAACGCAATATAAAAATGGACATCTTAATATAGACAAATGACAGCAGATTGAAAAAATGGCGTACTTTACAGACAGAAACGTAAAAGTACTAATTATAGTTCAAAAAACTATCCCAATAGGAATATCATTTCAGTCCTATTAAAAACAAAAAAAAAAACAAATTAGATATTTCATACTGTTCAACTTTTTGAGACACGAGACATTTTTGAAGAGTACTGTCCACGGGCATTCTCCTTTGTTATTCTATTACTTCTATGATATTAGAAGAACAAAGTAACCTTGAACTGATGCTGGGGCATCACCTGCTATTTCCAGGATACCCAAGTTACTCACCAACAAACAGCAGAAGTATCGTGTTTAGGCTCATTGAAAAGGTCTCAATGAATAGGTTTTAGATAAATGGGGATCAGGACGAGGTATGATGATAAATAAATATATTAAGTTTAAAAAGCAGGAAATAAAAGTTTTTTTTTAAACCCCACCCCAAACTAAATCCTCTAAAAGGTTGAAAAAAAAATATTTATTGGCCTTTTAAGTTGTAGGTAATATTTTGATCAAAGCATTGTCACGTCGGGGGACGGTCAATGTAAACGACGCAAAACAAACGATTTCCAGCAATAATCAATGTAACTGCTATTTTAGAAAGGATAACATTTTCATTACCTGTCCCCCGACGTGACAATGCTTTGGTAAAAATATTACCTACAACAAGAGGGCATTTTTTTACCTTTCAGAGGTTTTCGGTCGGGGGTTTTACCTTATTTCGAGCATCATTCATCACTTCATTTTACACGTGCGGCCTCTGGGAAGATTACACTCAAAAGCCGTACAGCGCTAGTTAGATTAATTTACTATCATAATTGTTAAAAAATATGGTTACTGACATATTTGCGTTCTTTGTTACTTGTATTTTAAACATAAAATACCTATACTTTGCTTACGTTTGCCGATTCACGGTTTCCGCTCAAAAATACTTCTGAATTTGTAGTGGTAAAGATAATAGCCAATACTTTTTTCTATTGTTCCAGATGTCAATAGAACGCCGAAACAAAAGACGTGAGATGAGCATGACCACAGGATCGGAAACCGAAAAATCTAATTCACACAAAGCTAATCAATCTCTAGAAAGGTATAAAAATCCTCTTTTTGTAGTTTACATGAGCATTCTTTGCTCAGCCAAGGAAACCAGAGAAAATAACTCATACATAGTTATCCAAGAATTCCATTTCTTTTTTCCTGATGTTTATACCATTCGACTGCAGGTTGTGTCAATATAATTATGAAATAAGTGAATAAACAATTATATAGTATCTATCTATCGTTTAATCAAATAAATTATTTTACAGATGTAAAGAACTGAACGAGACATCAGTAAGCGCTGTCGTCGAGCCCGAACCACCTCGAGCACGAATGAACAACAATTCGAGCGTTAAATACAACAATGACAACGAAACTTCGTTCTCTGAGAGCAACGCGCACAAACCCTTAGACAATAATAATGAAGACTGGAAACTAAGGAGCAATGTGAGTATAATTAAATCAAATTACAATATAATGGTGTATGTAAAGTATTATAGCTGTCTGTCAATCAAGTTTTTACATAAAATCAGGAAGCTAATTCGCGTAATTAAAAACGTTCAAAATCTATCTGTCTAGTCTCAACTCGGCAACAATCGAATGTTAACAACTTGTCAAAAATGTAAAGAAACTCGGGGTATTTTTGACAGATTGATACTGAGATCCAAATCTGATTCTTATTGAAAGTGTGTTATGCAATGGTGCTAAACTCATAGTCTGTCTGCAACGGATGAACAGATTTACTTATCCCCTCCGCGGTAACGCCTCTATTGCGCCACTCGGCAGACTTGTACCAGCGCGCCCGGCCGAAATCGTGCGATTCTTCCGCGTTCACTAAAACTACGATATCTCTGAAATTACGCTTCGCAGCTCGACAAACCCTATGACATTGAAATCGTTATGAAATAAGCTATCTGATTATCTATAGTTTAGTACAGTTTTATCGTGGAATCTATTGTTGATTCGAAGTTGAAAGTAGGGTGGGCTCCTTTTTCCCAGTTTTTCGTACAAAAGTCGTCATATTAATAAAATAATAGCATTTTTTTCCAAAGTTATTATTTAATTTACATATTAACACATTATTTTACAAGAATCAAGAAAAAGAACAGACACCTCCATACATATTTAGCACACTACAAGCTAAACAAAAACTCGGCTCAGGTAGCCGACCTTTACCACGAAAAAAAGAAAGGGTATGTTTACACATTCATTTCGGGAACTCTGTAAGCCAAGTGGCTAATTATAGCATCTTATTCGATAGTTTGGTACACAATCTTATCGCAGACAAAGTGTTAGCTGTTGGAATTGTTTAACTTACGAACTATGAGTCCCAATGCCAACACTTGAAAAAGAGCTCTAAGAAAGGCCCTTTCATATTTTTTATCACAGAGCAAGTACTATTGCATTTATTTGAAATTTTATTTCACAATCCACATGATGATGATATTTACTAATGGAAAAACACAACACAAAGGCATGTAGCCTAGCAAAATCATTAACAAAATCAACAAATAAAAAACAGAAAACAAGCAATTTCAGTACAAGAATTCCAAGTACACAATATAGGATACAACGAGTAGGTCACATCTGAACAACAAAATAAAAATAAAATGTGAATATGACGCGATTTTCTAACAGGGGTAGGATTACTTTTTTAATATGAAAATGAAATGTTTTTAATTTTTTCTTTAAAAAAATATTAAAAAAAAACGCATATCACGCTAATAGATGAAAATCCTACAATTTGCCAATGTTTAGATATATACAAAGTAATGAATATTTGTAAATATATTTATGGGCGGGACCTTTGTTCGTTTTTAGGCTTTTTTCGACATTTTACGCTTGAACAATAAAATATAACACATGGTCATGTGTAGAAAACAGGTTTAGAAGTAACGATGATATGCAAAACCAACTCACCAAATAAATAAAAAGGAAAAAAAACCATGAAAATATTAAAATAATTTTACCTCGCTTTTTTTCTAAGTCGGTCAGAACTTATTGGTTTACTGACCATTGTCCATATTGTGTACGAATCACAAAAAACATGGCGGCTTGGATGTCATAAACGTCAAATGCCTGTCAGTTACCTGTATGTTACAAAATCTCCTCGAGATGCGATTTTCGATTACATTTTTACATTTGAATATTTACACTATTTTGTAATCGAATTTCACTAATAAAACACCTAATACATACGTAGTAATGCATCTAAATCATGTTTCTAACAACACATTGCCGTCACTAGTGTATTTTCTTCTCACAACAAGTAGAAATGTACCGGGATGGCGCGTCAATTTCGAAACTATGTTTGGTGAAATAACGAATTCTGTCCAAAATCTTTATCCAATTCACAATACAGCAATTAAAAACTGTTTAGTACTTATTTGTCCATGGTTGTATAATTATCTCGACACTTTACACTTCAAAGAACTGCTGCAATAACGCGTCGCGTCCGTTCACAAAAACAATAACAAGGCGTCTCCCACAGACTAAATTGAGTGCAACATTCCGTAACAAATTGTTGTTGGATGTTTAGCATGTGGTGTTATATGCCTTTCCTATTCTTTTTCCTACAGTCTGTTTAAGTTAGAGTAGGAAAGGTATACTCTAGACTGGCAAAATTAGGCTTTAAATCCGACCGGAGCCACGAAATCTCCTGGAGCGTTTGTACACGTGAGCGCTTTTTGACGTACATCTCTAGGAGATTCAGTTACGGCCGAGGGGGAGCAATTATCTATAATAAAAAGTAGTGACATTGTCAAAAAATAAGGTTTACTCTGCACAAATATTCGAATGTGACGTCTATTATTTATTTATATTAGGTCTTTACCTATGAAATTGCCGTTCTGCAGTACTGGCCATTTCAAATCAAAATAATTTTTGTTTGGCTAAGAATTCTAATTTCAAATTAATTTTATTTTAAAAACATGGATTTTTTTTTCTAAAAGTAGTCATTTCTTTATTGATTAGTGTTACATTTTCATCGCATTTCAATCTTTTTCGTCATCATGGATACGTTAAAAATTCGAGTAATTATGGAATATGAGTACCGTCGTGGCAGCAACGCGGCACAAGCGGCACGCAACATCAACGACGTTTACGGAGCTAACACTACAAACCAACGCACCACCTGTTATTGGTTTGCTCGCTTCCGTTCTGGAAATTTCGACCTGAAAAATGAACCTCGCGGTCGTCCGAAGACTTTGGTCGACAATGACGAATTAAAGGCGATTGTGGAAGCTGATGATACACAATCTACGGCTGAATTAGCAGCAGCTTTCGACGTTAGCGTCAAAACAATATTGGTCCATTTGCGTCAAATTGGCAAGGTAAAAAAGCTTGACAAATGGGTGCCCCACGAACTCAATGATCGCCAGCGCGAAGTACGCGTCGAGACGTGCCTTGCACTGCTCAACAGACACACAAATGAAGGAATTTTGAACCGCATTGTTACCTGCGATGAAAAATGGATTCTGTTTGATAACCGTAAGCGCTCAGCAAGTTGGTTGGATCCTGGTTCAGCACCTAAACAATGCCCTAAACGAAAACTTACCCCTAGAAAAGTGATGGTCACTGTTTGGTGGTCTAGCGCCGGTGTGATTCATCACAGCTTCTTACCAAACGGGGTGAGCATTACTGCAGATGTGTACTGTGAAGAACTGAACACAATGATGGAGAAGCTGGCGCATCTCCAACCAGCATTGGTCAATCGCTCGTCTCCGCTGCTCCTGCACGACAACGCGCGACCTCATACTGCACAGCAGACGGTCTCCAAGTTGCAAGAACTGGGGTTGGAAGCTCTCCGTCATCCGCCCTACTCACCAGACCTTGCGCCTACAGACTACTACTTTTTCCAGAATTTGGATAACTTCTTGGCGGGAAAAAAATTTAATACCCGAGAGGCAGTACAAAATGCCTTTGAAGAATTTGTTGCCTCCCGTCCAGCTGATTTCTTTAAGAAGGGCATCAATAAACTGCCACTGCGATGGCAAAGATGCATTGATTGCATGGGTGATTACTTCGATTAATACAAATAAAAAATTCATGAAAAAAATTCGTTTACATTTTTTCATACAAAACGGCAATTTCATAGGTAAAGACCTATTATATTTATTTAAGAGCATAGAGGACTTACAGCTAATAAAAATAGACAAAATAAATAATAGTTTAAAAAAACTAAAAAACACGCGTTTTATAGAAAACCGAACTAAAAAATAGAAAATAAATTTTAATAAATTTAAATTAAGAATAGTGTTAAAAATTTCAATTTTAGTGTGAATAAAAAAAAAAAAAAGAAAAGCGTGGGGTGCATATGGTGTCAATAGTTATAAATATTTTATTGACAGATATGAGTAGAGTGATTATCATTTTGATAATATCTTAAAAAGCACCCCACGCTTTTTTTTTAATATTTTAGAGTTTAAAATCGACCACTGTGTTTTTTCGACGCGCGGAGACTAACTCACGCTCACGCACTCTGTTGGATTCTCAATGTTCGGTTTAACACCGAGAGTTGAAAGTCCCGCCGCGATTTTATTACGTCGACTTACGTGGCTGTACTTCCAGGCCACTCCCGCGGCCCCGCCGGCGCGTGACGTGACGTCATCGTCGCGCGGGCGGGCCACCCGGCGCGCGGCGGTGGCCTTCCGCGAGCCCCCGCGCCGCCGCCGCGACAGAGATACAGGTGACGACATACTATAAGTACGGACTTACTTTACTTTTGTTATTTTTTATGCTAGTTCATTTTAGACACAAATCTAAAGATTTATTTTGCAAAAAAATGGGTACACATCCAATTTAATCTAATCTAACTATATTGTCCGCCGGGTAAAGGCCTCCCTCTTCCACACAATTCTGTCCTTTGCCAGTATTGGCCAGGGTGCTTACTCTCGAATATAATTCCGATAGATCGTCATTGGAATTATCAGTTAAACGTCAGGGATTGGCTGGACTCAGTGAGTCTAGCCAATCCCTGACGTTTAACTGATAATTCCAATGTCGATCTATCGGAATTATATTCCAGAGTAAGCACCTTGTTGTTCCTTCGGAAGGAGTCAAGGTCTTCCTGCCATCTTTGTCTCGGCCTGCCGCGATAGCGTCGTGCGTTTAGTAATTCTTTTAACCCATTTCTTGTCTGATATGCGGCAGACGTGTCCAGCCCTGTCCCACTGAAGATGTGTACACATAAAGAATAAAAACATGCATGCAGAATAACAATTAAGAAAAAAAAAACAGGTTCAGAATCAAAAGTCATTTGTTTACATTAGGCTGAGAATCAGCACTTTTCGAACGTCAACATTACAAAAGACAGTCCCCCGAAACACCCGCTCTTCACCACTTCCTAGTGCTTTAGCTGGGAAGAAGTGGCGCAACAAATTCACTAGCAGCACAGCTGTATGTTTAGTTAGATAAACTTGATTCTATACAATAGTAGGTAAGCAAAGTTCAGACATGTTTGTCACACACTCATCATCTGCCTAGCCTTTTCTCAACTATGTTGGAGTCGACTGTTTCTTGTGTTTGCCACATATACTAAGGTGTGCAAATATGAATAGTTGTACCCATTCTTCTTAAAAGTACTTACTTTGAAATTAAAAATGTCTTAGAACCTATGTTTTACTTTCGATGATTATAAATAATAATAATATTAAAGTCTGTACATACGCCAGCACATCAAGCTACCCCAACCAATCATTTTTTTTTGATAGATTTTCAACTTTATGACATAAACATAAGGTTCATGTTCAGTTGGGAAAATTTGACAGTTTGGTGTAGCTTGATATGCTGGCGTCTGTACTTAAATGTAACGCCTGAGTTGAGACCCCAAGTTTTTTTTTAATCTAAAATAAAGTTTCCGTTGACTCTTGAATGAAGTGAGAAAATGGACTTGGTTATTGTTTTATTTATATTACGTTCCATTTTATCACACCGACCTTGTGTTATTATTTCAACAAAGTCATACTGTCCTCGTGGCTAGACTGAAATGTTAGATCATTGTTTTCGGGTAACATCCTACCTGCCTGTTTTCAAGAGCAATATTATGATGAGGCCGAATATACTATTTTATAATTTCATAGGTTGTAATGTAGTTAAATATCATTATTCGAAGGTGCTACAACTGACTGCCAAGATTCATCTGATGCCACAACAGCCGACGAAAAACCTAAAGAAAATGTCAACGGTAAATATTTAACTCATTATATAGTGCACTATGTTTTATCTTAATATACCACTAGCTTTTGCCTGCGACTTGGTCCGCGTGTTGATCCTTTTTTTTTGACATAAAATATATCCCAAAGCATTACATCGCCTGCCCGCGATTTTACTTCGCTTTCTGTTAGCGTTATTTATGATTTTTTACTCAGCTCCTTAGGGCTGTAGCGTGATTTTAAATATCCTTAATCATAAGATTTTTTTTTTCATCTGACTGGTAGTTCCAGAGATAACCACATACAAACAAATTTTACCTTCTTGTATCTATACAGGGTAAGTTTTTATCCAGTGCTCAAATTGTAACCATGAATTCAGCATAACATTCTAGAACCCCTAGCGCTGAAATTTGTCGCCGGTTGTACTATCAAGATTCACTAATGCAGTCGCATACTAAGGGCTATATTGCTATGAAGTAGCGGTCCAGGCCGTACCTACAGCTGTGTGTATAAGTGATGTATTAACACAAAACTCACCGCTCCACTCACACACTGGCGTTAGTCTCTGTATTTTATACATACCGTCGGCGACGACAGACATGACCTTGGTCGGTTCATACCATTGCTAAAATTTACTTTTATAATTTGAGTTCCGGTAGCGTGCAGCGTATCGTCTTGGATTAAGAAACTCATAGGTCTGGGTTCAAATCTCGCGATGAAGCTTTAATTTTTCTTTTCAACAATCATCTTCATCTGTTCTTTTATTATTCGATTTATTAATATACCAGAATAATAATGTAACATTTTTTTATTATTACTCGTATTGTTATTTAAATAAAGGTTTACCAATAATAAATGATTACAAAATGTTTATTCGTCATAACTTCATGAAGAATGTATAAAAATAACTAATAATAACTTCTTGTTAAAACAGTTTATTTTCTCATAAAGAACAATTTATTGAAGTAAATAAGCTAGTTGGTGAACTATGATAATCAGGCTATTGTATCTTAGTAATATAATAATATTGTGCTGATTACTACTGTGTGTCGGTACTCTAAATAAATCACAATATTCTACAAAAATCTACCCACGTAAAAGTAACAAATGCAGACAAGTTGTCACAATACAATTAAATGACTCAGTAGTACTACTTTTATTCTACTGCGAGTGAGTTCGTTCTAACTCAAACCTCAAAGTTAACAAATCGTATTTAATAGGACTTAAAGAGGTTATAGCTTAAGTGTTCATTTTCATTCCGAAAAGAAGATTTAAACTAAACCTCAAAATAATCCAGATTACGGATAAGACAAAATATTATTTGAATGTTACTAAAATAAATAAATATTTGTAATTTATAACTTAATGTTAATGTTTTTTCCGTTAACTATGTTTTTTGAGCTGATTCTCGAGCTGGTTGATGCGAACCTTCTGCGTGGAGTGCACGGCGCACGGTTCGTAAAGATGTGTCGAATAATTCGGCAAAATGTCTTGTCGTTTTGAAACCACTTGTTTCATATTCGCTGAACGTGTGCTTGTTATAGGAGCTGGGGTCTTCCACTTTGCTTTCCACGGGCAAGGCTACCGCCTTCCTCATATCTTTTCACCCACCGACTCACAGTATTTCACTAAAACAAAAAAGGGGTACTGTTAGGCTACTAAGCAAAATACACACTTTATGTATTACCTACTATTTAGAAACAAAATTATTTAAAAGGGCAATTTCACATAGATATTTAGTTTATTGTTATTTTCATCGTTCTATAATCTAGGAAATAAATTTACATTGAAATTTTATATTTTTATTCTATTTAGACATTGTGATATTTATAAAACGTTTAAAAATAACTACAAGGATCAGCAGTTATACTTTAATTAAATAAATGTTTAATATTTATATTTAAATCATAATACTCACACTCAGTCCGGTTTCATCACATAGGTATTTGTGATATAGGTATTAAAGTCCACTTTATGCAGCACAATAATATTCGCTTTCATTTCTATATTTAAATTTGCTTACATTTTAAAATGAATTAGAAGAACGCTAATAGATGAAACACACGTCACTAGCACACAATATCAACCAACACCGTTCTATAAGTCGCGGTGAATGAGTCGTAAATCATTTAAAGGAGACTGAAACGATTACATACAATCTTGGGCCTAGATGTAAAAAGATGGCAGTGGTGTCAATTAATAGCATAAATATTATCAACCTTTCACTGAAAATTCTGTGGATTTTGTCAATCTGAGAACAGCGATATAAGAGATTAAGTAAAACTGAGGTTATGTTACAATCTTTAACTGACAGAATTGTTTCATCGTGTAAGGGTCATCGGCCCAGTGTATTGTAGTGCCCAGTTGTTATCCCACAATTCACACAACACAGCGATCCATAGTTTCAACAATATCCAATTCACAAGCCGGCGGCAAAATACAAAATAACAATTCCTAGTCAAACGTGTGAGTGATCTTCGTTTTCCAGTGTGAAAGCCAGGGTCAAACAAGGTAGGCAGGATCGGAATCCGTAAAATCCAAAGCAGTGGTCGTGAAAAATGAAGGATAATAATAGGGAAAGCACTCAAAACGCATCGGAAAACACAAAACGAGTCAGCAACCATGAGCAATCGGCAACTGTCTAGTGTCAATGTCAGTCAGTTATCTTGCTAGTGACAGACTAAAAATAAAAGACTGATTTTAATCGATATGAAATCGATAATCATTAATATTGGTTTTTCAGTAATTAATTGATATTTTATTTATTAATAGGACTTTAATGATATACACTAGATTGCATTTAAGTATACATAGTGCATTTAATTACTTTGAGTTAATTATTTAGTGCAAAGGTTTTATTTACGGAACTGTGTAATCGATTAATCAATCGATAATCTCACGAAAACGATCTTTCTCATATTTCTCCGCTTCCAGATTGAGAATTGAGGTGATATTTCATATTCTAACATAAAAAAATATGACAAATTTTTTAGATCATAATAGGTCTTTACCTATGAAATTGCCGTTTTGTATGAAAAAATTTAAACGATTTTTTTTTTCATGAATTTTTTATTTGTATTAATCGAAGTAATCACCCATGCAATCAATGCATATTTGCCATCGCAGTGGCAGTTTATTGATGCCCTTCTTAAAGAAATCAGCTGGACGGGAGGCAACAAATTCTTCAAAGGCATTTTGTACTGCCTCTCGGGTATTAAATTTTTTTCCCGCCAAGAAGTTATCCAAATTCTGGAAAAAGTAGTAGTCTGTAGGCGCAAGGTCTGGTGAGTAGGGCGGATGACGGAGAGCTTCCAACCCCAGTTCTTGCAACTTGGAGACCGTCTGCTGTGCAGTATGAGGTCGCGCGTTGTCGTGCAGGAGCAGCGGAGACGAGCGATTGATCAATGCTGGTTGGAGATGCGCCAGCTTCTCCATCATTGTGTTCAGTTCTTCACAGTACACATCTGCAGTAATGCTCACCCCGTTTGGTAAGAAGCTGTGATGAATCACACCGGCGCTAGACCACCAAACAGTGACCATCACTTTTCTAGGGGTAAGTTTTCGTTTAGGGCATTGTTTAGGTGCTGAACCAGGATCCAACCAACTTGCTGAGCGCTTACGGTTATCAAACAGAATCCATTTTTCATCGCAGGTAACAATGCGGTTCAAAATTCCTTCATTTGTGTGTCTGTTGAGCAGTGCAAGGCACGTCTCGACGCGTACTTCGCGCTGGCGATCATTGAGTTCGTGGGGCACCCATTTGTCAAGCTTTTTTACCTTGCCAATTTGACGCAAATGGACCAATATTGTTTTGACGCTAACGTCGAAAGCTGCTGCTAATTCAGCCGTAGATTGTGTATCATCAGCTTCCACAATCGCCTTTAATTCGTCATTGTCGACCAAAGTCTTCGGACGACCGCGAGGTTCATTTTTCAGGTCGAAATTTCCAGAACGGAAGCGAGCAAACCAATAACAGGTGGTGCGTTGGTTTGTAGTGTTAGCTCCGTAAACGTCGTTGATGTTGCGTGCCGCTTGTGCCGCGTTGCTGCCACGACGGTACTCATATTCCATAATTACTCGAATTTTTAACGTATCCATGATGACGAAAAAGATTGAAATGCGATGAAAATGTAACACTAATCAATAAAGAAATGACTACTTTTACAAAAAAAAATCCATGTTTTTAAAATAAAATTAATTTGAAATTAGAATTCTTAGCCAAACAAAAATTATTTTGATTTGAAATGGCCAGTACTGCAGAACGGCAATTTCATAGGTAAAGACCTAATATCTCAACTTATTACATTTGGGCCCACCGTTTTCCATCTCCTTTATTTAGGTTTCTGTGGGTATAATGATAAAGTTTTACGAGTTTAGTGAATAAGAAGAACAGAACAAGAAACTATACTCAAAAGTGATTTTTAAAACAATAAACACAGCGAGTGGGATTCGAAACCGCGACTCGCTGCGCTCAAACGCGATAATCAAGTGCGGTAACCGCTCAGCTATCATGCCATTTGCTTTAACGGTTGAATTTAGGAAATACATTCATTCGTAAACGTATGAGAGTGTGTGTGTATATAGTATTATAGCCTATAGAAATTGCTTATTAGAAGAAGGTCGTAAGTTAAAGCGAAGTGTCAATCTATTGCTTCTTGAGATTGGGGCACCATTAGTGAGGGCTACTGTACAAAAAAAATCTGCTGTTTCATAGGAAAGTGCAATACCTACGCGGTCAAAACGTATGGAACAGCTGATTTTTTTTGTGTATCCGGCGAAAAATTTCTGCGCTAGAGGGTCTAGAATAATATGCTGAATTCACGGTTACAATTTACGCACTGGATAAAAACTTTTCCTGTATTAAACAAATTAATAAATGACTTATGGCTTATCCTTCCATGAACTATTTTGAAAGTCCCTAACCAAGTTTTTATCTCATGTAATGATATGTTATGTGTAGTCGGCATTGCAGCCTTAGATTAAATGTCATTTGCACGTCATAAAATGACAGGTTAACCTGAGTGAAGTTTGAATTTAGAGGGAACAGTTTTTAACCCCCGAGTAAAACGACGGGGTGTTATAAGTTTGAAGTGTCTGTGTCTCTGTCTGAGGCATCATAGCTCCCGAACGGATGAACCGATTTCGATTTGGTTTTAAAAAGTGACAAAACAATCACGACGTAGACCATACATTAGTTGCTTTAGAAAATACATTAAAACGTTACGTATTTCAGGACATGGCCGACGTAGGTGTTTTACAAGATTAAAATCAGCCTCCACGTCGCGTCTGAATTATTCACCAAAGTAAGAATGTATCTATTTTACTAATATTATTTCTTTATCCTTTCCCAGTATTATTAGTAGTCGACGTTCATACGGACGTAATAATATTCCGCCGGCATTTTTCGCATGCTGGATCTTCAACGCATTGCTTAGCGTCTATAGTTCAAAATCCACCCGTTGTTTTGACGACGCGCGATTTTGCACTTTCTTTGATTCACATTCTTCGGTTCAACACCGAGAGCTGTATATCCAGTGCATGAGACAATCCAGCAACAATATTTTAACGTCCGTGTGAACGTCAACTTACTTTTACACTTTATACAATTTATCTAATCACCACTAGCACTATTCTCAAAACGGTGAAGGAGACATCGTGAGAAAACCTGCATGTCCTAGAACCAAAAATGGAGGACATGTGACATCCACCAACCTAAACTGGGCTCACGTGGCGGATATTGCCCACTCCCACTCTCAGAATCCTTATAAAATAAAAATATTTATTACAAAATTGAATTCATATGGTGATTCTTACAGCGAAAAGTGTTTACTTTCTTATAAGCGACACAGAAAATACACACTTTTTTCTTACTTAAATCTGGGTCTCTTTACCATAACTTCCACATGAAATATATTGTTTTATTTTTGTTCTCTAGACGTGGTGAGGGCTGGTCGAGTCCATTGGAATCTCTTCGGCAGCAGTTGAGAAAATTAGATGATTTAGAAGATCAGTTCCCAGATTTAGCATGTCAGCCGGCTTACAGTCTCCGGTATCCATTCGCTGAATTAGGTAAGACATGTTTTCTCTACATATTTTCAAGATGGAGAAGATAATGTTCCTTCCTCATTAAAACTGAAAACTGATGTCATTAGTGAATGAGGTTGCTTTCACTTGTCTACCAAATTATCGAAAAATCAAATGAAAGGAGCAGAGTAACTTTCGTTCCTATTTTCCATATTATAATTTTGACTGTTTAGTGTGAACATGGAATGAAAAACTTTCTCTCGAGTGAACAGTTCAAAGATATTTCGTTAAAACTCATTAATGAAATGAAAATGACCATTTTTAACCGACTTCAAAAAGGAGGAGGTAATCAGTTCGGTGTTAATATTTTTTTAATGCATACTTTCGCACGACTTCCGAAATTAAAGTAATTTTTCACTTTGTAGTGTTTTTCGGAAGACGGTTGTTTTTTTTTTTTTGGAAGTATTTTATTAGAAAAACCTTTGATATAACCTTTTTACTTTTCCTTAAACAGGTCCAGTAGCAACAGCGGACACACCCGAACTTGAGTTCGTGCGTCATCGGGCGCTCGTAGAGAGAGAAGGCATGCGACGTGCGCGCGCCGCGTTGAAACGAAGGAAGGCGGCGCTTGTAGAGACTAGGGCGTCATTGTCACCGCATAGGGCACCTTCGGTAAGTTGCATGAGTAAATTACATTTTAAAAACGTGTTAATCGAGGTCTAGTTGTGTGCTAATTTCATCCAAATGTATAATCGGCCGTTTTTGCATGATTGAGTAACAAACGTCCAAATTTTTACATAAATAATATTATGGTAGCAAAGTAGGATTATAGGGTTGCTTATGCGATACCTGTATAAAAACAGGAGGAACGTGAAGTGACAGAACTTGAGGTGGCACTTCACCGGGCGCGGGCGCTTCTAGGCGAAAAGGAGATAAGGTTGCGACACATCGAACGAGCACTGCGTCGTCTGGCCGACACACACCCTCCACCACTCATACAGGTTCTGCTGACGACCTAATTCCAAACTTATTTTGTGCCAAATATAGTGCTTTTTCGTTGGTTAATTTTTCGAATATCTTTCGCTCTTTTTTTGTTTTAAGCAATGTTCAGCCTTGTTTCGTTCCAACCTTATTTTGATGTTCATAAAGTGCTTTTTCGTTGGTTAATTTTTCGAATATCTGATGCTCCATCTTGATTTTAATTTAAAGCAATTTTTAGCTTTATTTTATTACTGATAGGCTTATTTTTGGTTGTTTTCCAGCGCTTCGCTGTAGTATTTTATTTCCTGCTGGTCGTCTTTTGTTAATTTTTCTGGTTATTATTTTTCGTTGATCTGTGGCCGTTCTAATTGTTAATTTCGCTGCTGTCGTCTTTTTCCCAAATTCTTTTAAGTTCCCCTTTCCTGTAGTTGAAATGAATATGCAGAATTTTATTTTTATTTTATTGTTGCATATGTACATTCTGTGTAGCATTGTTTGCTTACTTGTTCAATATATGTACGTTATATATTTTAAAGTAGAAATTATACTGTAACTACTGCTTGTACTGCAGTGTACTTGTTCGAGTTTTAATCGAACACTCAGCGAAAATGCATAATTGCAGCGAACGCAATAATGCACATTCGCTCGTCCACCAAATCGTGGGCCAGTTCGCGTTTAGATCTCATTAGAGACACCTCGGACTCATACCACAACCATAACCATCAAACCATTTTTGAGACGATTTTAGAAGTAAAGCCGTCTATTTTAAAACAGACCAACGCGGTAGTCATTGGTCAACCAAAAGAATCGATGACTACCAAAATTATTGAACATCTGATAGCTAAACATAGCTCCATTTCAAAAATAATACGTATTTTTGCATGGATACTGCGATTACCTACCTTGCATAAACAAATTCGCCAACCCTACCTCGAATTACACGAGCTTCGTCGCGCTAAACAGCTGATAATAAAAAACGTTCAGCATGCAGAATTTGCAAATGACCTAGATTCGATAAACAAACATGGAAGAGTTCACTCCAAAAGTAGGATAATGAGTTTGAATCCAACCATAGATGCACATGGAATTTTACGCGTGGGTGGGAGATTGGAAAACGCCCACATATGTCTTGCGATGAAACATCCCATTATCTTACCTCACAACCATCCGCTAACCACATTACTCATCGACCAAAAAATGGGGTCATGAAACGCCCTATCGTGAAACTCTCCATTTTGCCCCTTAACCAGAGTGAGACAACAACGTCCAAACCAGAAACCAACAACCAGCTCATCAGAAAGAAAAATAAAACCAAGATCAAAAATCGCAACTGTAGTGTTACTGAGTTTATTCATGCTGATTTTCCCATGTTACGGTTTAAATGACGTCAAACCATTTCCAAGCAACCAGACGCTTTATTTTGACCCTATTTCCAAAGTTCAACTAATCAGGGACAAATGGACATTAGTCATGTACTACGACATGGGACCCTATTGGACCAGCATAAACACCTATAATAAAATAGCCACTTATCAAGAAAAATTGTGCGCCACCATTGAAACACAAAGCCATTGTAATACGATTGTGCAGCAAGCCCGGCACGATTATCAGGAACTCGAATACTACAATGAACTCTTGCTAACACAGCATTTTGATGTCCACGCTAGACAGCGACGCGCCACAAGGAAGGCGGGTCGGCGCCGACGAGGCCTTATCAATGGTATCGGATATCTAGCGAATGACTTATTCGGAGTGTTGGATTCGCGTTTCGCAGACCAGTATGAAAGGGACATTGAAACCATACATCGCAATGAGAAACACCTTTCTAATTTATGGAAAAATCAAACTTCCATAATTGAAGCAGAGTTCAACCTCATGAAAAGAATGGAAATCACTGTAAACAAACAGCACAAGCTAATCAACAAGAAGCTTATGGATTTGCAAGAAAACGCGAGCACTCTCCAACGTGAAATACAAAACATTTCATACGTCAATGACTTCACATTGTCAGCGATGTCCGGAAACAGCTTGCTGCAAGGATTAAGACGACTTCAAGACACGTTGCTCGATGCATTAACAGACATCTACCACGGTCAAATTAGCATACATTTACTGCCACCAACGCAACTTAAACGTGAGCTCCAAACCATATATGGCCAGATGCCAAGCGAACTCACACTACCAATAACTAATTTAGACACCGATCTTCAGTATCTTTACAAACTACTGAAAGTCAAAGCCAGAGCAACGCAAAAATTTGTTATAATTGAAGTCACTTTTCCATTAGTATCCAGAGAAAGTTTCAAACTGTACAGACTAATACCAGTGCCGCACCAAACAAACACTATTATGACCAGAATAATACCAGTCTCTGAATATGTGGCTGTCAACCTAAAGAAAGATTCTTTCTTTAGCATGTCCACACAGGAACTGACGGCATGTCTACACCATGGATCAAGTTACATGTGTCAGCTGCTAAAACCAATTAAAGACCTGCAAAATGACGAAAGTTTTTGCGCCAAGAACTTGGCAACCAACAAATGTAAGGTGGAAAAAACCAACTGCACCAACGTTTGGCTTGAATTACATTTAACGTCTCAGCATTTTTACTTTTGTTGTGACACCTATACAATAAAAGTAATATGCGACGACCGCGTAACAGTTCGTCAGCTGAGCCAAGCCGGGGTCATTGGCATAGGTCAAGAGTGCGTCATCAAAGGAAATGACTTCTCATTATATTCCATACGTCATCAGTCCAACCAAATGAACATTTCACCAAACATATACATGCCAGAATTCGATCAGATTAACCACTTAATTAACATCAAAATTCCTGACGAAAGGCACACTGATGACGATAACCTAACCATAACCATGACCAAGCTGGGGGAGGCGATAGAAAAGCTGAAGAAGAGCGACGCGGAAATGGAAGATATTTCACCCCATGATATCCATCAATACGTAATATGTTACGTGTTGATGTCAATTGCTCTATGCGTGGCAATATTATGGGTGTGGAGGACTCGGCGCTGTCACCTGTGCCGGCTGGCTACTGCTGGGCACCGTGGCGAGGGGTTCCGCCGGCAGCAGACCGTGGAAACCCCGCCGCCTCCGAGACCACGACGCCGCAGCGAGAGTCGCTGTCAACAGGAGTTAGCAGCGGCTCCGCTGACACCAAAACCAACCAGAAGACACGAATCACACAGTGAAGTGCTTAGTGCCAGGGATCTAAAAGATCAAAGTGAAATCGGCTTACATTTACACAATTATGCCAAACGCTGGCCTAGTGCGAACTATAGTGCGATCAAACGAACCAGAAATACGGACACAGGCAATCAAAATATTGCTTTTACTGTAGAAGACTCAAAAGTTTAGCTTTTAATATATTTTTATAGTTTTTTTATAATAATTTAAGTAGACCAATATGCCTTTGTTTTTGCTTTTATTAATCAATGTGTTTATATTTAAGTATCACCATATCGTATAGTTTTCGCTATCATCCCGCATTTCTTCTCGCTCTCGGGAATATGTTCGAGTTTTAATCGAACACTCAGCGAAAATGCATAATTGCAGCGAACGCAATAATGCACATTCGCTCGTCCACCAAATCGTGGGCCAGTTCGCGTTTAGATCTCATTAGAGACACCTCGGACTCATACCACAACCATAACCATTACCATTTTACCATACATTTTTACCAATTAGTTAATTATATAGTTTTACCATTTTTACCATTTCTTATATTTAAGTGTTATAGTGATTAAATATACATAGCCATTCCCCTTACGTTCAAGACTTTAACTTTTACCATATAAACCATCCAATTATACGAGAAAGGTGTGTTAGGTCACCATAGCGCCGAACACTACTTTCTACAGTACTGAAAGCGAAAATACAAATCTCAGTGATACCTTAGTGATGGACTGGATTTTCAACGCACTATTTAGCACAAATAGTTTAAAGAGAGAGTCTCAGCGCGTAGAAAAACACAGTGTTCGACACTGTGTTTTTCTACGCGCTAAGACTCACTCGCGCTGCACTCTGCTGGATTCTCAATGCTGGGTTCAACACCGAGAGTTGAAAATCCAGTGGACGAAAAAATCCCGCCGTGATTTTATTACGTTCTTGGGAATGTGGGGTTAGGTGAAGTGAAGCGAGCTGTCATTCCACCTGAGGCTGGATTGACACTATTGACAGCTCGCTTCAAGCTTACTTTACCTAAGTTTCCTGGGTTGGGGTGTTTATAGAATAGATCGACTGTGCCGTTTTTTTGCCATAGTCGTTTTTTTTGGTTAGGACTAAAACAAACAAATTTTTTTCTCTCTCAAAGTTAAATTTAGAATACCTATCTAAACTCCCTTCCAACGAACGTCATTTTTTTTTCAACTTAAATATTATTTTTTTGTTTTTGAATACCAGGAGGCCACGACTAGCGAAGCGTCATCAGGCAGTGAGGCAGCACCGGCCGAGGCGGGCGGCGCCGTGCTGCGCTCGCTGCGCGCGCTGCACGCTGACGTCAGGGATATATGGCGTGCGCTGGACGCGCGGCGACCTCATACTGGTGAATATCGAATGTATTTCATTTTTGTAGGTTCACTAGATCGTGGGTATCAGGAGAGCAGGATAAGCGAAGAGGTAGCGTGAAATGGATTGTTTACTTTTGCCGTATTGTTTCATTTAAATTGTTTTTAATTCAAACCAAATAGAGAGCAGCGGTGGCGCAGTGGAAACTGCCGCGACTCACGAATTGTAGGTCGTAGGTCCAACCCTTTTTTTTTTTGGATGGGAAATCCTCAAATAACTTCTCTCGCTCTGGGTGCAGCAGGAGGGCGTGTCAGACTTTTACTGACGAAACCCACCGGTGTTCCCTCAGTAACCCGTATGCCGGGGGCTGCGGTATCTCTTTCGAACGAACCCGCCCCCCTGGCATTAGGTCCAATCCTGACATGCGGTTTACTTTGTTTCAAATTCAAGTCCTTCATTCAACTCCCTCTCACAGAGAAGAGGCCACCAGTGGTGAAAACATTATAGGCTGATTATGTAAACCAAATCAACTTAAATGCAATACAGAATGTATGAGAAAAGTGTGGTTATATTTAAGGGCCAGGGTACAGGCCATCAAACTGACCAACTTTCTAATTGGGAGCAAAATCGTAATCACGAAACAAAAGTTTACTTCGCCCGCCCTTACATTTGGGTTTAGTAGGTATTGAAGTTTTGTATGAGACAGTAGATTTCGATTTGTGATTAGGTACGATGTAAAATGCTGTATACAAACTAATACTCAAATATATATATATTATGTACTTAGAACTAAAAAAAGGGAGAATCAGCTTATTGGGCATCAAAAATTACATCCGCATCGCTGTCAATAGCAAAAGTCCCCGAAAAGCTGGCAGCATTTAAAAAAAAAAAATCTGTACAAATGTATACAGATAAATAAAATTAGTGTCTGTTTGTAATATTAAAATAACCGCTTTTTACTAAATGCATATGGATGTATTACACCGTACACGGTACATGTACCAAAATATTTTTTTTTTAATTTTGGCCTGTCTGTTTGTTCCGGCTAATCTCTGAAACGGCTGGACCGATTTTGACGGGACTTTCACTGGCAGATACTTTTATTTTAGAATTTTTATTTATTTTTATTAATATCTATACAGATAAATCTGTACATAAATAATAAAAAAATAACTATTCGAGACGAAGTCGCGGTCACAGCTAGTATTGTATAATTATATATCTATATATTAAAACCACTGGCTGTGTGTTTTCTCCAGCTTGTCCCGCTATCTTCTACGAGGTCTGCCGCGACGCCTTTTAGCTGCGTCAGGTCGCCACGTTGTAGTAGAAAGAGGCTGCGAAGAGGGAGAGGGAGATTGAGTCCACTTTCCCGGATCCGCAGAAGGCGGAGCGGGCGTCGGCGGAGGGCGGGTAACGACCTCTGCAGGCCGGGCCTGGGCCGGCCGCGCAGGGGCCGTTCGCCCGTCGCACTAAGGAGTATTTGGCTAATAAAACCGGACAAAAGTCGGAATCAGCAAATTAGTCAAAAGTCTCACTGAATCTATTGTTCATCTAGCCAGGTAACCGGTCCATCAAATGACAGCCATTCAATCCCCGCAAGCTTCAAACCTGTTTACGTAGGTCAGTCGAAACTCATTCGTTCGCAGAATCGCATGTCTTTGTTTTCGGCGCTCTCGGTTGCAGTCTTACTTTGCTTTGTTATTGTGTTCTCGTGTGGTGGAGTTTTAAAAGAAAAAGTTTTGAATATGGAAGATGAAGGTATGTACTGTATTTTGAAATATCAATTAGTTGATTTGCTGCTTAAATTTTATGTTTAAAAATGGTATGATAACAGACACAATTTGTATTTTTTTTTTACTTAAATTTATCAGAAAACAGTGTTTTTGTTTATGTGTCCTGTCTTGTCCCGCTATCATTTATACATGGTCATAATAACCGGTCTTTCGACAATTGCACACCGTAGTTAAACAGTCCGCCCACGTCCGCCATTTTGTTTTGTATTACTTCAAAGTTAATGAGTGAAATATGTGAATTATTTTAAATAATATTTTTTTGTGTCTTTTTTGTACAGATTCTTCGGGAACTGTCAAGAAATTTACCAGAAGAGCATTGTATAACATCCTGAATGAATTTAAAGGAAAGAAAATGGATGAAAAGTTTTTATTACTCGAAGAGAGACTTCTGAAACTGGCTAATTGTCCAAATAATGAAAAATCTAATTTTATTCGTTCTTTGAGGTGTTACAAGACTACATTCAAGAAAAAATGGAAAGATGCTACTTACAAAGAAGAACGTTTCTTGAAAACTAATGAAGTCTGGCTCACATCTTCAATTGAATTGCCTTACTGGACGGAAATACCTACTCAAAAACCAGGACGACCATCAAAAACATTCAAAGAGCTTTGTGATCGCAGCAAACGACGAAAAACTAAAGAGCTACGGGAGCAAGTACCTGTGGAGGAGTTGACGTATGCAGCTGGCGTGAGTCAGCGTATTTCAGGAAATACGGACGCATCAAAAATAATTAAAGAAATTATTGCTTCACCAACCAGAGGTACAAAAATCCGCAAAGTTATTACTAGGTCCAGAAAGCAAACAATTGTGAAGAAACATACACCTGAAGAAGCACTGGCCATCTTCGTTGAAGGCGACTTTACTAGGAGACAGTGGGAAATAATACAAAAGTCTAATAAAAACATCTACCCCTGCTATTCGCTCATTCAAAAGGCCAAAACGGAGTGTTATCCTGATAAAGAATCCATGAGACATATTACATAGACTGTTACTAAGTTCCGACCCATATCTGAGTAGTAATCGACCAAGGCAGCACAAAAAAACTCAGCCACTTTCGCAAGAGACAGTCAGTCTGATGATTGCAAGTACTCCTCATGAAGAAGATTACGGTGAAAATATAGACGGTGAAGAAGATGAAGACAAAGATGATAAAGATGAAGAAAATGAAGACGAAGAAGTTGAAAACGAAGAGTTTTAATGAGATTAATTGTTAATGCACACTTATTTGTAATCAAAAATAATGTTTAAATCGAATTCATATTAAAAAACGCCTCAGATATTTTTGTCCGGTTTTATTAGCCAAATACTCCTATGTGCGTCGGCCGGTCCGACAGCCGATCCATTCTGTTAAAATCTCACCGCGAGAACTAAGGTGAAGTGAGCTGTCATTCCCTTTGGCACTAGGAATTGATACTCATGACTTTAAGCTCAATTCATCCAACTTATCACAGTGAAGTGAAGTGTTTACAGAATAGATCGGCAGGACCCGGGCGACAGCGCGTGGTGTGCTCACTTCCTTCGCCAGCCTGAGGTGGGGGATCGTGGAAGGCGCATAAGTTCCCATGATCCCAGGTCCAAGTGTGGGAAGGGAACGCCCAGGTGGTTTTTGTCAATAAGACTCTGACAAAACCTTCCGTCTTCACCAGAACCGAGGACATCCATGAGGATTTTTCACCCCGGAACTAAAGAAAAAAAGGACTCCACGTAGTGGTTATTTTGGCTCACAGCTCATTGGGCATACGGCAGACGTCGCCAGCCAAGTCCCACTTCAGCTTAGCGGGTTTTTGAGCAACGTCAGTAATCTGTGTTTTGGAGCGAAGTGTGGTGTTGCGAATATGATCTGTCAATATGACACCTGGTTACCAGTAGATTATAAGTCTTTCATGCCTCGAACCGGGCGCCTATAAAATTACATAACGATTTTTGTTTGTTTCACAGCTTCTCCAGAAACTAGTTCTTGCAATGCTCCCACAACATCACAAACACGAATGACATTATCAGCTGTAAGTACTGTCAAATTCAACTAATTATAATAGATTTTCTTTTCTACTTTGCTTTCGGATCCTGTCATATTTTCATAAGTGATAATTTACGAAAGTATTTAAGTAATTCCAGAACTAATTATTTAATAAAATACGCAAACTGAGCAAGAATCCTTTTATTTTCACAATCAGTCAAAAGGTAACAGATTAAATATATATGTGTATGTATGGCCAGTGTGAATCGTAGAATAGTTCACATAATAGAAGATAGGTGACGTATTGAGTTCAGTGTTTGCAATTAATTAATTTCAACATCCTCTTCTTAATTGCAAACCCATAGCCACGGAACAGTCTTCAGTCTTCTTTTGAGAAATTGGTTTTGTAAGTATGTCGGCAACCATATCTTGAGTCCCAACATAGCTGAGTTCAATTTCCTTTTCGGCAATTCTCTCTCGGATAAAATGATATCTTATATCAATATGTTTGCTGCGAGCACAGTAAGAGTCGATACCCGCAAATTTGATTGCACTTTGGTTATCACAATAAATTATGGTAGGCGCAACTGTAACCTTCCAATGTAGTTCTGACTCTAAATGCCTTAGCCACATAGCCTCTTGTGTGGCAGTAGCAAGTGCCATATATTCTGCCTCCATAGTTGATAACGCAACTGTGTTCTGACGTTTAGAACACCATGAGATCGAAGCACCCTGAAACAGAAAAATGTAGCCAGAGCAAGATCTCCGGCTGTTAATGTCTGAGGCCCAATCTGAATCACAGTAACCAAATACTCTTCTTTCTTCTTTGTTTTGAGTAAATATTAATTTACAATCCTTTGTTCCCTTTATGTACCGCAGCACTCTTTTTACTGCCAGCCAGTGTTGTATTTCTGGTTTGTTATTGAAGCTACTCAATTTATTTACTATAAAACATATATCTGGTCTTGTTCCTTGGGATAGGTAAAGTAAACTCCCAATTGCTTCTTGATAAGGAACATTTCTAACAATATTATTTTGCTCTCCTGTGCTGATCAATTTGGAGCTAAGATCACAGGGCGAATGGACTGGATTACAATCTGTCATATTGAATCTTTGTAGAATTTTTTCTATATAGGCAGTTTGATCAATATGAATTTGGTCTCTGGCCGCATTTTGACTTATTCTCCAACCAATAAAATGATTCACAGGTCCAAGCGTTTTCATATCAAATTTACTTTTAAGTTGTTCCTTAATTTCTTTACCTTTCTCTACATTGTTATAAAAAATTAATAAATCATCAACATATATCAATATAAAAAGAATGCTTCCATTATCATGTTTGTAGTATACACATGGATCCACAGACGTACTTTTCAATCCCAACTTTTTAAACACAGAAGTGAGTTTTAAATTCCATTGGCGACTTGCCTGTTTCAAGCCATAAATGGACTTATTTAATCTGCAGACTTCGTGTCCGTGTTCATAGCCGGGTGGTTGATTCATATATATTTCAGCATCTATATCTCCCTGCAAAAATGCTGTAACTGCATCCATTTGATCGATATATAAGTTTTCTTTTACAGCCATTGCAAAAAAATATCTTATTGTGGTATGTCGTACTACCGGAGCAAAAATCTCATTATATTCAGTTCCTTTCCTTTGTTTGAAACCTTTTATGACTAATCTTGCTTTGTATCGTACAACTTTACCGTTTGCATCTGTTTTCATTTTATAAACCCATTTGCAAGGGATTATTCTTTTGTCCTCGGGAAGAGTTACTAATGTCCATGTATTATTCTGAAGGAGCGATTGATATTCGCTGTCCATTGCATCTTTCCACTCTTTTGCTTTTGGGCCTGAAAGAGCTTCTTCCACGGTCTCTGGTTCCTTTAATAATAATGCTGAATCAGTTTGTTTCTCTTCATGACAAAAATATGTATTAGGTTTAGTATTCCTCGGCCTCAGAGTTATATTTCTAAATGGTACAGGATCTTCTTCTTCAAAGCTTTCTGGTGTGTAATCTGGATCATTATCTAATTCTGAATTTGATAATTCACTGGTGGCGTCAAACAATTGTTCCTCTTCTGAACTTTCATTTACTAAAGTATCGGTATCAGATTCTTGTTTAGCTGTAGTTTCCTGTTGTTGCAAAGTAGTCAGCGGCATAATAACACAATTATTTTTAACTGTGTGTTCCAAGAAAACAACATCTCTACTCTTGTATATTTGTTTTCTTCTCTCATCGTACAATCTGTAGCCTTTAGTAAAATCACAGTAACCCACAAATATCATTTTAGTAGCTTTTGAATCCCATTTTTGTCTGTTTTCCTTTGGCACATGAACCATTGCCTGACAACCAAAGATCTTCATGTTATTTAAATTTGGTTTTTTACCTGTCCACATTTCATATGGCGTCTTGTAGTCCAAAGCTTTTGTTGGTGAACGATTTATAATATAAGCCGCTGTTGAAACCGCTTCAGCCCAAAAGTTTTTTTGTAATCTGGAGTTCAAAATTAAGCATTTAGCTCTCTCTACTAATGTACGATTCATTCGCTCTGCCATGCCGTTTTGCTGAGGCGTATATGGGTTACTCGTTTGATGCTGGATACCAGATTTACACAGAAACAATTTAAACTGATTATTTAAATACTCTCTTCCATTATCTGAGCGCAATATCTTAATTTTTTTATTAGTTTCGTTTTCAACTAAATTCTTGAATTCTTTAAATTTTTCTAAAGTCTCAGATTTGTTTTTCATGAAATAGACAGATACCTTCCTACTGTAATCATCTATGAAAGTAACATAATATCTGGCACCTCCAATAGAGCTTGTCTCCATCGGACCACATAAATCAGAGTGAATTAATTGGAGCAATTCAGAAGCTCTAGTACCAGTATTTTTAAATGGTTGTCTACTCATTTTTCCTTCTAAGCAAGTTGTACAAACTTGATTACCCTTTTTTAATAACTCAACCCCTTCTGCACTTTCTGTTATTTTCTGTAAGTCTGTGAAATTGAGATGGCCCATCCTTTGATGCCATAAATTTATATCTCGCTCATCTATTGTTGACAGCAATGCCGGTGCTTCGGAAACATTATTTAATACATACATGTTATTGCGATGCAAAGCTGTCAATATTAATTTATTATTTTGATATATCTGACAACCATCTCTCTCGAATTTCACTTCACATCCATTATTTACCATTTGACTTACAGAAAGTAAATTTGCTGTTAGTGTGGGTATAAATAAAACATCTCTGACCTGTATTGTCCGTAATATGCCATCTGAGTCTCTTATCTGAAAATCCACCTTGCCACTGCCTTTTACTGCTACTGTTTTGTTGTCTGCAACTTTAATGTTGTTGATTGTAGATGGAGAAACATCATACATCCAATTCCTATTATTGCACATATGCAGTGACGCTCCGGAATCAACATACCAGCAGTTTCCATCCAACTCAGCAGAAACTGGAAAAGCAGCATAATAACCATTATTTTTTGAATTCTCATTGTTTGAGGAACCCTTCTTTTTATCTTTAAAATAGCAATCTCTACTCATGTGCCCATACTTATTACACACAAAGCACCGTGGGCCTTTGGGTTGCCTTTTCTCTTGTGATTGGTTATGTGGATTTTTCGGTGTTGACTTTGACATATTTTGTTTATTATATGACTTGGCATAGTAAGCAACAGAATCTGATACCTTGACCTCTTGTAACAACTTAGTTTTTACATAATCAGCGGTAATATTCACACCAGAGCTCTCTAAAGCCATTATCATCGGTTTGTAGTAATCAGGGAGGCCAGCAAGCAGCAATGTACCAAGCCACTCGTCTCCAACCACAAAATTAATATTCCGTAACTTATGAGCTGTTGACATTACCTTATTAATATATTCCTCGACACTCGAGCAATTTTCCAAATTGGTGGTAATCAGATCTTTTAATAAACCTACCTTTCTACTGAGCCCTGAGTCATCAAATACTTTTTCGAGTTTTGTCCAAACCTGTTTCGCTGTTGTAGCGTCCTGAACATGGACATAGTTAACTGGATCTACCAAAAGTATTATTTTCGATTTTGCTTTCGTATTTTTCTTGCTGTCAGATACATAACCTTTGTCAGGTTCAATCTCCTGCCACAATTCTTCATGTTCCAGATAGTTTTTTACCGCAAACTTCCAACTTTGGTAATTTTCTCTTCCAATTAGCTTCTCAATCGTGCCCATTGATATTTGTGATGCCATTTTAAATGTATTTTTCGTCAATGCTGAAAGAGAAGAACGACTAAGCCGGTAATGGCCGGTTGCGAGGTTTTCTAATTTGAATCCAATTGAATCGCAGCACTTTAGTATTGAATTACTTTTTTACATACTTTCGGACATATTTAGCCCATAACCTGATAATTTACGAAAGTATTTAAGTAATTCCAGAACTAATTATTTAATAAAATACGCAAACTGAGCAAGAATCCTTTTATTTTCACAATCAGTCAAAAGGTAACAGATTAAATATATATGTGTATGTATGGCCAGTGTGAATCGTAGAATAGTTCACATAATAGAAGATAGGTGACGTATTGAGTTCAGTGTTTGCAATTAATTAATTTCAACAATAAGCATTGCATCGTTTTAAATGATGTTACATATTTGTTTCTGTAAATTGGATAAGAGCGTTCCTTCCACGCGGGCTGGCAACAGCGCATTTTATAGTAGTTTTTCGTGATTATTTCATTATCTATGTAAATAAAAAGAGAAGTCCTGACTGACTGACTCATCAACGCCCAGCCCAAACCCTTGGACCTAGAAAGCTGAAATTTTGCACAGAGGTTCCCTTTATAATATAGACAAGGAATAAGGAAGGATTTTTCGAAATTCAATCCCTAAGGGAGTTAAATAGGGGACGAAAGTTCCGCGCGGGCGAAGCCGCTGGCAAAAGCTAGTGAGTATACAACTAGAAGTTTAAAAAAATCAGCCAAGCACTAAATATTTTTGACATTAATCAGCCAAGCACTAAATATTTTTGACATTTACTCTTTAATAAAGACCTTTAATCGTACATAGTAATGCAAATGCAAATAGAAAATAATTGGCGGTGTGTCGATTTTGATAAGTAAATACGAAAAAACTAAAATAAAGCATACAATCTTGCAAATACCTAACGATCTAGTGCATTGCTGTAAAAATAATTTACTTTTGTTTTGTATTTAATGAAATAATCACGAAAATACGCCATAAACGCGCCGTTGCCAGCCCGCGTGTGGATAACGCTTTTAATCAAACAAATTACGTTTGAAAACTAGATGCGGTCGGTGTTTCCTATCCAACTAATCTGAGTAGACACACTGAAACAAACTCAGAGGTCGCGGTCTCTTTTAAAGTCTGGACATTATCTTGTTCAGGACATATGAGTACCATGCTGAAATGGTCTTTTGAGGAAAGAACCATATAGATCTGAGTGAACCTGCTCAGCCAGTGCACGTATTTATTAGTTATCGTTGTTTGAAATGTTAACGTTCATGTGACGAAAAATGTCGCGTCGGAATTTTATTACGCACTCGATTTGCAACTTTCGGTGTTGAACCGAGCATTCAGAATCGAACAAAGTGCATTTTAGCGCGTCGAAAAAACACACTGTTGGATTTTCTACTGTCGACGCTAAGACAGTTCGTTAAAGTTCCAGTGCGCGCAAAGATCTTTTTACTTCCGTTCGAATGTGGAACTATCTAGCTTCATTTAATTTAATAACCTGTTGACTCTACATTTTATCTAATCCATCTAGTTTTAGGTTTTTTTTGCAGCCCTTTAATGCCCTTTAAACAGGTACGTTTACTTTTCTAGCCGGAACCAGTAATGCAAGATAACTCAGACGGTGGAGTGGCTGAGAGGGCGCGAGGACTCAGAGCTTGGCTGCAGACTGCACCTTAAGTAGACGTGCCATCTAATGAGGTTGTACTACGAGTATTTATTGACGTTAATCTAGTGAAGTTCGTTATGGATCTTGAAATATTTGCATGGAAAATTCAGAAAGCCATTTTTTCAGTCCTCAATATGCGCTAGAATATTCGGCTTATATTCTTTACTGAAATAGGGCTTTCTTTATTAATGAACGGTTCTAATTTTCCTGTGAGCCATGGCACCTTATAACTAGTGACCGACCGAAGCTTCGTTTTCGGCCAAAGAATCATGTTTCGGCCATATTTTCATTTTCGGCCAAGCTCGGTAGTATCCGAGCTGATATTCGGCTAATATCGGGTGAATGGAATCCGCTCGAGGTTTCACTCTGCTAACATAAACGATTGCGATTTATTTGGAGGTTATAAAGCTAGGTTATGTTACTTAGGTACACATACACGCATACAGCGAATACACTAATATTTTTTAAAGGCCGAAAATAAGTCTAATCCCGAAGCTTCGTATAGCATACAATAAATGTGGCAAAACATCAAAAATATTCCAATAGGTTTTTTGAACAAAGATGCTTATTGCAAGATCCATAATCGCGATTCTAATTCGGGATTCTAACTATAACAACTTAAACGTGTTCGCACAAAATTTTGCATTTAAATAAATTAACATGTTATGTGGTTTAATACACTTAGAGAGGTACATGCGTGAAATATTAAGTATTTTGATTGTATGATATATAGTAATTATAGAAAACGCATTCGACTTAGGGCCGGTACAGACTTGACGTGGTAAGAGAGAGACACGCTCGAGCCAGACCTCTTTTCATAGACAAGCTTCGACAAGTCCGTGCCAGCCCTTATATTACTAAAACAAAGATTGATTTGTTCTGTTAATAATTAAAACCAACAAATACTTTTAATATATCGAATGAAAACACATTCGGCCATGAAAAGGTATACAATAATAAAATAAGTTTTTTTCTCGAAAACAAACGGCAAGTTCTATCAAATTGAAGTTATGTGTGATCTGAATAGTTGAGTGACTTAATGAATAAATCTTATAATTAGCCAAAAATAAATTTTTAGATTTAAGTAGTTACTTCTAGTCAATATCACTCATAGATGTGTTGAAATGTGCTAGTTATGACTTAAACGTCAATGTATTAATCAATGATAATTTTAAATACCGGTCAGGAAATGTACAATTGATACTATTGGAATGTTATTATTGTCCCCAAATAATTGGGAGAAAAATGTAGTGATAATAATGATTTGACGGAATATACCGTACTTATCAATAAAGTAAAATTTAAGAAGTATCATTGTCTTTGCCTGTAAAAGAAGATTAGTTAACACGATAGCTGCAAATACACGAGCATAATTATTTAAAAAAATCTGAGGTAAATTAATCAAGGGGAAACCATCACCCGGGTTGCCTTATTGGGGTCGAATTCACTTTCTATTTTTACACCACCGAGATAACATTAAAAAGTAGAGATCTGAGAAACAAAGAAAAAAAAAAGCAATGAAATATGACAAAATCACAAACCAAGAAAAAACAAATTGTGATCTGACTTTTTTTCAACATAAATATCGTATATTTGCAGCGAACGTGTTAAAATATCGATACTTACTTAAAAATATATAATAATTATAAATAGTGTACCGTAATAATTCTTTAAAATAACGATCGATAATAATTCGACATCTTTCGCACAAAACATTCCAGGCCAAGTGAGAGTAGTTTAATTATATTTTTTAATATTAAACTTAAGAATTTAAACGCATTTATAATATATTCTGTGCCAGATTTACAATGTTATTATAGTTTTTTGTTATTTACTAGTAAGTATGTATGTTTCGTGTATATTTATGAAATACTTACCCACCTGTTGACATAATGACATACATTCCAGATGTCATTTTATGACACATGGCTCTGTTTTATTAGTGCAGTGTTTTGTTTATAATTTCGAAGTAGGAAGGTACGGTTTTAATCCTTTTCACACTTTGTAATCCCACAATGTACATTGAGATACATCGTGCCCTAAGCCTTAAAGAATATTAGGCCATTTTATTTATTCTTTACTATAGCGATCGGCCGATATAACGACAAATATCAGCCAGCTTTGACACAGGCCTACTTTTGATGAGATGGTGTGGGCCGTAATCAACCATGCGGGTCCTGTGCGGGTTGGTGCAACGACATTATGGTCGATCAATCATGGCGGGTCTGAACATAGGTTATCCAAACTTACGCGTGAATGGTCACCGAAAGAGATAAGTAACCAGGATCGTCGCATTTACTAGAAGTTTATTTAGAAACCGATGGATGTGTGGTGACATCTACACTGCCACATGCGAACTACGCATGACACTGACGTCGCGTCGCGCATGCCGAATTTACCGCGGTACTAACATTTTATATACAACGTTCCGACGTAAATCGTCGGGCGCTGGGCAGTTACACACAACGCCTGGTCGGAAGATCCTCCCTTTTCTAGAAGTTGAGTGAACTTTACACCCTGTTCCTCATGCCTCTATACATGTTTTCGAATAAAAAGTGTTTTAATTAATAGAAAACAAACAGTTCATTTATAAAATTTAATTTAATTCGATTACATCCAACGGTTTTTTACTAAACTTCAACTATATCCGAGAACCTGGTTATTTATCTCTTTAGGTGACTGAACACACGGCTACACAACATGCTATACATTTCCAGTTTTTGCTGATCTCGCACTGTACGGAAATCCTATACAATGCGAGATCAGCTTAAACTGGAAATTATAGCTTGATGTGTAGCCGTGTGTACATGCACACTGGCTTCATGTCACCATTTGGGTCTTAAAAAATGTTATTGCGAAGCACTGTTCGGACCTAGCCTTGATTCATATTATAGGCCGTGTTTAATTAGTGGACATTGATTGATCTAGGTTTTTGTTCTTACCGAAATAATAGCCAAAACATTGCGCGCTACCAGACTCAAATGTCAGCGTTTTGTCGATTATCGTTTCAGCAAATAATAAATAAATTGTAGGTATGTAGTGTCTTATCTTGGCCTCCATTGTAACTTCGTACGTAGGTAGGTACTATTGTATTCCCTCGCTAGGCGGGGCGACTGAGAAACACCATTGTGTTTGTATGCTGTGGAAAGTTCACCATAGTTAATATTGGTAAGATAAAGTTGTCATCTAAGAACAGGTCTTGCCATTTATGAAATGAAAATAAAAAGTGAAATTATAATTTGTGACATTGGAGATGGCAACTGTCAAAATGGCGCTGTCGTAGCTAGTTAAATAATACAAGGCGCGAGGTGGTTCTTTTTTGTGTTGTTGTGTTCTTAACATATTCCCAAAATGGAGTCCACCACTTCCCGAAATACTAAAATTAGACGATTGCGGATTAAAGTTATTCGTAGAGAACGATTGTGGATTAAAGTTATTCGTAGAGAGGTTTTTTTAATTAAACAGTTTTCGTGGTTAGGTCGGAAACATTTTGAAGAAAGTACATACTTAATCATATCTTTTCAAAAGTTTCAAATCAAAATAAACCAAACCGTTTAAAATTCTGATGCTTTCCATGTCAAATACTTGATTTAAAATATTGAAATCACCAACTGAATGGTGAACGAAAGAATGAAACGAATGACATCAAATATTTTAAGTTCATTGTCGAACTGGAAGACCTCTTGTCAAAGTGGCGCCAACTGGTGGCTTAAAACCCTAATTGCATAAATGTTTAACAACAGCGCCCCCGTGTCAAAGTCATTTCAGTGTCACAAGATCCTTGTAGCGGTGTAATACAATTGAAAGTCACCCTTGATGACCTAATATTAATTTCACCTAAGTGTCAAAACCATTGGGTTTGAAAAAAAAATGGTCACAAACATGTTGACTACATTGAATTTTCCACGGCAAAGTATGAAGGCACTGTGATAATAATCATTGTTAGGACATATGGTCGTGATTTATCAGTCATTAATAATTCCATTGTTGTATTAATTCGTCATTTTGTGAAAATTCAAGTTGTTGATCGTGAACCTATTGTAAAAACTTCTAAATACCTACACATAGCCAAATTGGATACTTCTGGTGGCAAGACAATATCTTTGAAGGTCACCGAAAAAGGAAAAACAATGTTCGTAGTTAATTTATTTATTTCCACATAAAATGTATGTACAATAACTTCGGTAAATTCCGAAATTGTATATAGGCTGTTTTGTGCCTACACAGCATTACTTAAAACTTATAACTGTGTAGCATCGAGTCCCTAGGCTTAAAACTCGCTGCACGCGCTTTCAAGTAACCAAGGCGTGTGCTGTTATCGCTAATGAGGCAAATCACTACTGAATATAAGTTATCAATGAGATGACTGCGGCCATACGTGTAAGTGAAACGTACAATACGCGCTGTCCTGCTCTTACATTTTATTTCAGCGTGCAGCGAGTTTCAAGTTTGAAAATTCATAAGTAAATCTAAAGAAATGTTAGGAAATACGAATGTAATAGTTATCTCCTTTAAAATTAAAATTGGTGGGCGGATAACAACTGGCCTTTTCACATTACTTAAGAACGAGTATATATAAGAAAAAAAAACCTTTATAAATCTGTACTATGAAACTCAACCAGAAACGTCTAAATAACTACAAATTATGTTCCTAACAAATCTAACAGATCTTCGCTTAAAAATATATTTTCAGTATCTACACTTGCTTGCAAAATTCTCCACGCAATATTTATGCCAAAATGCCGTTTTGAAAGCCAGTTTAGAATAATTTAATGATAAAAGGTTTACGAAAAAGGTGCAGTTTTTTTGCAAGCAAGTTGATGTTTTACCTAGTCACGGTATTTTTACATGTTTATGTATTCTTCCAGTGCCTGTAAGGTGCTTGATTTTTATTTTATTAATATTTTCTTCTATTTAAAAACGTTACGTCCAAAATTTATTTACAATTGTACTTATTAGTCACAAAATTTATTAATATTTTGAAGTGCACATTCATTGCGGGAGACTTTTACCATTTTTTTTTCTTTGTCATATTCTAATTATACTTAATATAAATGGCAAAGGTCTTCCTCTCATTTAATAAGTAAGTTTTTTAAGTGCAAAATAACTATGAATTTCAATTATTATAATAGAAAAATAATATAAATGGTAACCTACATTATAAAATGTAGAACAATTAAGAATCTCTAAAAAGAGCCAAAAGTAATTGTAAAACATAAGAGTTGAAGTTACAATAAGTTGGTCTTTCGCTATTGAATGATGAAAGGAGACAGCACATTTTCAAAACTTAATTTATTGATTAACCCCCTTAATTATAGTATAAACATTGCTTGAAAGTTAAGAAATGTTTAAACGTCAAAAATGTATGGTGAAACAGACTCTAATAATTACTTAACTATAAGCAACGTTTATAAGGGGGTTAATGTTAATATTAATTATTATATCCGCGACTGCGGCTGCATGGAAACGATAATTAGTTTAAAAATATTGTATACCTGATGTTCTAACCGGCAAAATGATCAGACGCGATGAAGAAGGATGTTGGAGATAGCATTTACCGGGCGGTCCATATTGAAGACCGCGAGGAGACAAAACGTATATGGCCGCGATACTCAGCATTGAGGGAACGACTAACAAGAGATCCTAAGATCAAGTTTATTTTCAGTCTAAATTTTAATTATATAATAAAATATACCAAATTATTTTAACTTCAACATCAAAATATAATCAATCGTTCACAACGATATTCAGCCGAAATTAAAATTGAACAAATCACTTTTTGGTTTTATTTAAGTATTCGCCCTTGAATCCAGTTTTGATCATCTGAGTAGTGACAGGGATATTACTGTAATAATCGTGCTAAACAGGCCTCCTGAAAAAGAAAACAGTTTTTGTTTAATTCGTTGTATGATTTATCCAACACGTTGGTTTACAGTGTAAGCGAGCTATACGCGCCAACGGCCCAGGCTATTGCAGCCGTCAACAACGTGCCGTTCGTGTATTTGAGTACGGTGCCCACACAGTCATTTATTCAGACTAGGCTGAGAGTCAGCACTTTATGAACGTCGTATCATCATGAAAAAGTCGTCCAAAACGCACTTCCTTCCTTCAAAGGATAAGCTTTTTACTGAATTTACTATTTTATACTGTCTAAGTGCTCATACCCACGAGAGACGCTCGTCAACGGCAGAAGCAATTGTAGCTATAAACGCGTATGTATCGGTGGCGGTCGTCGACAACATTTCTGCTGGGAACTTTGTTTCACCACTTCCTAGGATTTCGCTGAGAAGACGAAGTGGCGAAACAAACTGGTTTTCGGACGTTCAGCAGGCCTAGACAAAACACATTTCTGTTAGCGTTCACGCCAAACGCTACCCCAAAATGTATGGGAATGACATTATCTGCGGAAAGGTAACGTCGTGTACTTTCCACAGGTAATGTCATTCCCATTATATTTTGGCGTAGCATTTGGCGTGAATGCTAACAGAAATGTGGTTTGTCTCTAGGTCCTGTTCTAACAATCCGTAACGACTGTCGAAAGATCCACGCATAACAGCCGAGACCTACGGCTTAGGGTCAGTACAGACAGCGGAAAAAATCCTGAGCAATTTAATGGCCTCATTGGAAATATGACTATAGACATAGTAGAAAACAACACACATATCGAAAAAGTCAGCTCGCGCATGCTCGCGACTCGCTTGCTCTTAATTGATGCCAGAGAAGGTTCGAGCCCGCGCGAATTTCCCCGTTCTAACTGAACTGACTCGTAACGTGCTTTCTGAAGCAAGCAGGAGTCTTGGTTTGTAAATATGGTCACCCATCCACGGACCAACCGCGGCAAGCGAAACTTAATCTGACAAGTCTAACCGTGTGGCTGTTTTAACTTAGCCACAAGGCCCTCTAACCTCCTAAAAAACATACCTTTTAATTTCCGCGCTGCGTTATACTCAGCAGGATGTCCCTTTACTAGTTTGCTTGCCCTACTGATCTCTGGGGTACAAACAGCGGCACTGCCGCTAGATGGCGTATAAGAGAGAGCTGACCAAGCGTGCCATAGCTTAGACGTTGCGTTCCAAGCTCCGCCTGAAAAGTCGCGGGGAATCTGGGAAAGAAATGAATATTTTTCAAATTCAAATAAATGTTAGCTACCATTTTGTAGTAAATCGTAGGTTCCTTAGGGTAGGACATCCATGATAGAGATAAGGTAAGGTATAAATTAAAATGATTGCCGTACGTTTTATCAAATTCACGGCACTCCTAGTTTAGACTACAACAATGAAGAGTTTAGATTGTGTCCGTTTCAATGGCGCGGCCCCGGCAATATAAAAAAAAAAATCTACCAAGATTTTAAATGTACCTGAAAGTTAAATCCCAAAACCATAGATTTGTCAAAGTTATGGTTAAAAGTTATAAGGGTTTGAACGTGGCCACGCCATTGAAGTGCGGAGAACCGCGCGGCCATGGAGATCTTTAAAACTAAGCGATGCAAAGACCTGAAATTTATGTAAAGGCGGGCCTAGTGCGGGTCAGTAATGTTTCGATTTTTTGGGACTAAGACATTTCCTCACCATGGATGTTATCCTTCGCTGTCTTGAGAGCATTAGTGATGAAATTCACAAGTCGCGGCCGTTACCACTGGGCCACTGCCCAAAAGAAGTGGAAATGGTATTCTTTCTAAATGTCCGTATTCATAAAGTTCCCAGGTATGGTCCAGTACAAAAAATATAATTGACTGACTGACAGAACAAGTGAGTCTAGGCTTCGTTAATCGTCATTTTACAGCCCGTTTGGATCTGTTCTATAAAAACTATTTTTGAATACATACCTGCTGATCACCAATAGTCCACGACAAGTTGGGAAGTGGTACACCACCGGCACTACAGTTAAGTGTCACCCGCCCTGTCTCTTCATTCACGGGCCCAACCGTCATTATAGCGTCGGTAGGTGGCACTGTAACAAGCAATTACCTATTTTATAGTAGGTACCTACTACCTTTAGCCCCCGGGGAGGTCGAACATTATCACATTATCACAAAAAGTATCCTATGTTGGGACATAAGATACTTTTTTACCCAGGTCATATCTATCCGTGTCCTAAATTCAGGACCGTTCCGTTCAAGCGTGAAAGGTACCAGACAACCAGTTACTTTTGCATTTATAATATTAGGTCTTTACCTATGAAATTGCCGTTCTGCAGTACTGGCCATTTCAAATCAAAATAATTTTTGTTTGGCTAAGAATTCTAATTTCAAATTAATTTTATTTTAAAAACATGGATTTTTTTTTCTAAAAGTAGTCATTTCTTTATTGATTAGTGTTACATTTTCATCGCATTTCAATCTTTTTCGTCATCATGGATACGTTAAAAATTCGAGTAATTATGGAATATGAGTACCGTCGTGGCAGCAACGCGGCACAAGCGTCACGCAACATCAACGACGTTTACGGAGCTAACACTACAAACCAACGCACCACCTGTTATTGGTTTGCTCGCTTCCGTTCTGGAAATTTCGACCTGAAAAATGAACCTCGCGGTCGTCCGAAGACTTTGGTCGACAATGACGAATTAAAGGCGATTGTGGAAGCTGATGATACACAATCTACGTCTGAATTAGCAGCAGCTTTCGACGTTAGCGTCAAAACAATATTGGTCCATTTGCGTCAAATTGGCAAGGTAAAAAAGCTTGACAAATGGGTGCCCCACGAACTCAATGATCGCCAGCGCGAAGTACGCGTCGAGACGTGCCTTGCACTGCTCAACAGACACACAAATGAAGGAATTTTGAACCGCATTGTTACCTGCGATGAAAAATGGATTCTGTTTGATAACCGTAAGCGCTCAGCAAGTTGGTTGGATCCTGGTTCAGCACCTAAACAATGCCCTAAACGAAAACTTACCCCTAGAAAAGTGATGGTCACTGTTTGGTGGTCTAGCGCCGGTGTGATTCATCACAGCTTCTCACCAAACGGGGTGAGCATTACTGCAGATGTGTACTGTGAAGAACTGAACACAATGATGGAGAAGCTGGCGCATCTCCAACCAGCATTGGTCAATCGCTCGTCTCCGCTGCTCCTGCACGACAACGCGCGACCTCATACTGCACAGCAGACGGTCTCCAAGTTGCAAGAACTGGGGTTGGAAGCTCTCCGTCATCCGCCCTACTCACCAGAACTTGCGCCTACAGACTACTACTTTTTCCAGAATTTGGATAACTTCTTGGCGGGAAAAAAATTTAATACCCGAGAGGCAGTACAAAATGCCTTTGAAGAATTTGTTGCCTCCCGTCCAGCTGATTTCTTTAAGAAGGGCATCAATAAACTGCCACTGCGATGGCAAAGATGCATTGATTGCATGGGTGATTACTTCGATTAATACAAATAAAAAATTCATGAAAAAAATTCGTTTAAATTTTTTCATACAAAACGGCAATTTCATAGGTAAAGACCTATTATTCGTATGTACTTAAGTCCTGTAAAGGTCGGGTTACGTTGCATGAGGTAGGTAAATACCGCATGCAACGTTTAAGTACAGTCGCCAGCAGGTCAAGCTATCCCAAACTGTCAAATTTTCCCAATTTAACATAAACCTTATTCCTTTGTAATAAAGTTGAAAAACTATCAAAGAAATTTGACAGATTGGGGTAACTTGATGTGCTGGCCTCTGTGCGTTCCGGCAGGCAACGAAATGACTTTGTCACATTCGAACTATCAAGAAGATCAGTCTAGAATCCATCCTTCAAATTATTTAGAATAATATTTGTTACCTATATAAGTATACTAGTGCAACCATGAAAATAAAATTACAAGGAAACTTACCGAATTTCTCAATAACCAAATTCTTTTTTTCCATCCTGAAATATGGTCTTTCACCAGACACTTCACAGGACATCGTGATGTCATCAGTCTGAGGTTGGTACAGTTCCAGGGTTATCAAACAGGTGCCCTTTTGTCGATCGTCGCTCGGAACCTCGCAGTTTGTTGACATCATGTCGGATACACGTCTATACACTATGTGACTGCTGCCGCCATCAGCCTGCAGATAAATATTGGAATTGGTTCTGTGGGGAATTAAGGATGCAATAAGAGAGGAATTCGAAAAGGAGCCGTTTCGTTGTAAGTTTTTGAGATGGTGGTCAAAGGAGAAAAATGGTAAAGAGGAAAAAATTCAAAAGAGATTTTGGAATACAGATAGGTATAATGTATTAAAAGAAAGAAAAATAGTTTTATTTGTCACAGAAACACGTGCTAAAAGATGGCAACATTAAAAATAAAGAAAAAAAAAACATGATAACAAACACAGATAAGTATACATAGGCATAAAGAACACAAATAGTCGGCAGCTGCACGCCGTGACTGTGACAAGAAGGCTTCCACTCAGCATTATGCTGTACTATGGGATCCACAGCACAGCGCTGATTTTCAGTGGTCACCCGAAAACAACGTACGAAAATCAAGCCAGGTTGGCCAGTACCTACAGACGCTAGCACACCGCTCAGCTAACCGTCATAAGACGTTTCCTAATCTGCAGGAAATTTGCGTAGGCAACTAGATTTATTCAAAACCGGGATGAGAAGTACCTACCTATTCAACAAAAGCTATTTTTAAAACTGCCCATCTCAAAAACCCTCTAGGTAAACTAACATAGCAACTAGATATTTATACCCAATCATAATCAGCCAGTAAAGTTCCTACTGCTGGGACACAGGCCTTCTCTCGGTAAGAGATAGTGGGCAGTAATCCACGCCGTGGGCCCAGTGCGGGTTTGCAGATGCCTTAATATCGATGTCTTCGAATTTTTGGTTCTAGGACGTACTAGTCACGATGTTTTCTTTCACCGTTTTGAGAGCAGTGGTGATGAAACAATTTGGGTAGGTACACAAAATCCAGCGGCTGTCAGTTCGAACCTACGACCAACAACGGCCATTTCCACTGGGATCACCACTGCTTCCTCACTGGGCCATCCCTTCTCTCTCTTCTACCAAATACCTGCCTACATATTCACGAAGCTTATCCCCGAATACCACGAAACATTTTAATCCTTTGTAATTGAAAAACATCTAACAAAGGAGAGGACTGCCAAATTTAGAACACTCAGTAACAGGATGTTTGGTGGCTGACCTTTTGTAAACAAAAATTTAATCATTTTGATCCGTTTAGGGCCGGAAGGATGAGATAATACGCTACCTGTATCTACTTAGGTATATTACGAAGTAAATTCGTTTTGTAGTCACATTTTTTAAATGAATTTGTAACCATATAATTGGTTAGACATTGTCTCGTTTAAAACTGCACGCCCATCCACTGCTGGTTGCATATACCCATTTAAATGTTTGTATATATTTTTTGGAGCTGAGTGCAGTTTTAAATTAGATGATCTCTACGTACAGAGGCCAACACATCAAGCTACCCCAATCTGTCAAATTTCTTTGATGGTTTTTGAACTTTATAACAAAGAAATAAGGTTTATGTTCAATTTAACAGTACCTAAAATTTGACAGTTTGGGATAGCTTGACCTGCTGGCGGCTGTACATATCTACTAATTAGATGGAGGTGCCTAGTTAAACTAATTCTCGTGGAGAAGTCTCATTTCCCATTAATTATCATAATCTCGTAGGTCTGTATTTGCCTTCCCTCAATGGAAGACGACGAAGGGTTAAAACCACGGTGACTGTTTTCACCACACATGGAGGGGCTCCGAGACTTCTTGTATGGAAGCCACCGGTGCCTCTCCTTATCCCTGAAAATCTCGTCGCGTGAGTACTTAGTAAGTTTTCTTCCTATGGCAGCATAAGAGCTAAGATTAGTCCTCTCGCTCAAACCCATCTATAGCCGAGCTAATAAAGACATTCTGAGAAGCCTTACGCCTGGTATTTCTTGTTAATTGAGAAACTCTCGAATCAGAATTGCTAGGATGTACCTATATTTATCCTGAAAGCTGGGGTGGACACCTGGTAAGGCTCAGTGATGACAGGTGATGTAAGCCTATGTGGGTCATCCGGCGGCGAGATGAGCGGAAGACATTATTATTAACTTGCACCCTAATTGCGTAACACACGATTATTCATTATCGTTTTCAGTTTGACAGTTTAACAATATTCATTGCGTTATTTACGTTGCTGAACAGACGTATTTTTCGAACATATGAAGCAATCTGTTTCAAAACGAAACATTATTATTAATCGTGAGTTACACAATTAGGGTGCTGGATGAGGCTGGTACAGGAGCGTAAGGATTTGGCACAACAAGAGAGGCCTATCCTCATAAGTAGTGGAAGGCGAGCTGTGGACCTTAATGACATTGTTCCTTACCTCGGGCCTTAAAATCAAGAACTGCTGGTTATTTTGATACAGTCGCACTGACTGCAAGGAATCACCGGGAGGTATCGTCCAGGAACAATTTATTTCCCATCCCATGTCTGGCTTCCATACGTTACCTATGTTAACCTCAATGGCTCGAACAGTGGCTGAAAAAAAAAGAGAACATTATTTTTAAACAAGAAGCAAAAGCCAACAAGTAGAGCATGATGGGGGAACTATTTCGGGGTAGATTCTTGGAACACCTATGCTCCAACATCTGTGTGCAGGTGTTGGAACATACCTTCTTGGTACCTCCTAGCTCCTTAAGTAGGTACCTACCTAGACATCAGCTGTTGAAAGACTCATCGTTTACACGTAGGTGCGATTTGAAATCCAATAAACCAGGATAAGTAGTTAACTGTTTTTTATAACTTAATTTTAGTTTATAACCCAGAGTGGGTTCGTCTCTCGTCTTAACTATTATGTTTTTCCTAATAGGAGTGAATTGCAGTTCATTTTAAAATGAAAGAAAGAGTGAACAGGCATCTTTAAAGGACGCTTGATCCAACATAGACCTCATCAATCGCTTTCCATCAGGCGTGATTCCGGTCAACGGCAGGCCCAAACAGCAAAAAAAAAAAAGAACGACATAAACCTCCGTCTTAAACCGTAGTTAGTTATTGCTTTTAAAATTGCTTACCTAGAAAAAGAAACTAATTTTTAGCTACTTGGTAAAACATAGCCCTTCTTGGCAGACGGGTAAAAAAAGTTAAATTGAAAATCTAAAGCTATTCACGTAGTAACATTTATTTCATTTTAAAAACGTTCACCTTTTTCAACCTTTCTATGAAGTTGCAAAAGCGTAAATTATTCCATATTCCCGTGTAAATTAAACAATTAATCAGCTGAATGCATGGCATAACATTTTAAAGTGTAAAGTCACGCGGAGTAGCCATTTAAATGCACGATCAAACACATGATAATGACGTTAGGTACCTACTGTGACTAAATTCAGTTCGTGAACCAAATAAATATTTTACATTGTTAAGATTTCTACGAAACTTTCAATTGAGTTGAACTGTGAAGGGCGCCTTTTAATATTGCATGTTACTTTGATATTCGTTTGTGAAATAAAGTGATAGATCCCCCGTCGCTCAAAGCCTGGTCGATGCCTACCTTTAGCAGGCTATTCAATTTTATCGCGCAACTTTATCACTTCAGAAACCTAATATTTTTTAGCTTTGAAGTTATTTGCAGTTTTAGGAATTTTAAATTTCAAATATAGGACTCCTGAAATAAGAGCATTTAGATATGTGAAGGCAGTGAGGCGACGACTGCTTGTTAGTTTTCTATCATGACGATTAAGTGGAAGGTAGGTAATGTCATAGAATAGGTACCTCGGCGACACCTTCTGTTTCCATCGGGGGTTAAAAACTTTTTTTTAAACGATTAGCGCGGCGCAAGCTGACGCTCGTAATTTACTCGCCATGAGTAATGATCTTGTGGTGAATGAACTGCTGATGTTCCTGCAGCAGAAGCTGGATGTGATGGACGAAATATCCGCTGTCCAGATCTGCGCAACAAACTTCAGCGAGGAGGACATAGCTGCTGCCAAGCTGTTGTTGTTCAGTGTGCTGAACAAGCGCGACCAGATGGTGTCCCGCGCCGGCGTGACGGGACTAAGAGAAGCCTGCAAGACATAATCACGCTGTTCAAGGAGACCGACCCTGACGACGTACCGATGTTTGTGGCGAAGGAGCTACACAAGCTTCCTCCAGTTACCTTTGACCACGTTAATGTAACGAGCCTTCTAAAGGATATTGTCTTTCTACAGGCCAGTCTCGCGGATGTGCTCACGAAATTAGATGCATCCCAAAACACCGTCGCCGATTTGCGCAAAGAAGTTAGCGAGTTGCGCAACAGTGTGACGGTAATTAGGTCATCAGTCGATGCGTCTAATGCAAACACGTGTCGCGGAGCCGGCCTCGACATATCGTCGTCCAATTCCGCGTCAGCAGTTTCGTCGCCTGCGCATCCGTCGATTGCTGAGCCTGCAGTGCGCCCGTCGCCACCGCTCCGCACAGCGCTGCCCGAGCCCCGCGTCCAATCGCGCTGCCAGTGTCTGCAGCCCTGGCAAAAACCCTACAAAAGGATTTCGCAAGCGTCACCGCGAGTCCCCCCTGGCGCTCCAAATTTAAATAAAACGAACAGAGGTGATGATGAGGGCTTCGTGGCGGTGCAAAAGAGGAAGCCCCGACAGAGTAGCTGTAAGAAACGCTGCGCAAGGCTCCTATGGAGCCCAACGAAAAACAGCGTGCTGCGAAGCCGTATACCCCGGTGTCTATTTCCCGACTCCACTACACCACCGACGCAGAAGACATCGTGAAGTACGTGCGCCAAAGGCTGAATTATGCACCAAGAGTACAGCTGTTGGAGTCGCATCGCAACGTCAACTTTAAGGCGTTTGTGGTGCGCATGCCAACATGCTACCTGCATCTGGTGATGGTAGAAACCTTTTGGCCACAGGATGTGGTATTCCGCCGCTTTCGCGGACAAGTGCCTTCGGAACGCACAAAGACTTAGTGCAAATAAGTGATACTAACATAGTTTTAAGTTTTATTTACTGACACAAAATGTTATTATTATATATGCATATTTAGGATAAGGTATTTATCTATGGGTCTTTGTAACCTGAAAATAAATGATATATTTATTTATTTATTATTTAATAGTATTTCAACCGGACCGCCCGCGCCATCGGAAAACCTAGATACTAGTTACTGGTAGCCTGGTAGATAACTGTTAAGTTTGCCTCGTGTATCATATGGCAAGGACATAATACGTAGCCAAATATTGGTCACGTTACATTTTACCTACTGGTTTGTCCTTTGTATCCGAACAACTGTTTAAGGGTCGATCCTAATGCTTTTTAGGTGGCCTTTTATTATTATTTACTAGCTTCCGCCTGCGGCTTCGCCCGCGTGGAAGTCGGAAATTATCCAGCAGGAACGTACAACCGGGACAAAAAGTATCCTATCTGTCAATCTAGGTTATAATCTATCTGTGTGCCAAATTTCATACAAATTCATTCAGTAGTTTTTGCGTGGAAGAGTAATAAACATCCAAACATACGAACTTTAGCGTTTATAATATTAGTGAAGATTTATTTTTTAAATTACAGGAACCCATCCTCAATGCAGTAACCCAGCACCCAATTCAATGTAATAATAGGTAAACCAACAGTTAAAATTAATGAGGAACATTCCCCCCTCATCTTGGACAATTTGTTTAATTTGAAAAAAAAAAAACGAAAGCATAACAAGGAATCAGTTGATGGACGGCGCTCATTGAATGGGGTGTTAAATTGTACTCTTCGAGACTACAATAGGGCATAATCGTTATAGGGGCTAGATCGATTATGTATATTATTATAATTGACAGCTACTCAACATATCATTATGATACCTAAACTTGGTCATAGGACTTTCAGTCTACTAGGTACCTACCAAAGAGTTTGAGTAAATCAAATTAAAATAATTTATTTTCTGTTCACACTACCAAAAAGTTTGAGTAAATCAAATTCAACTAATTTATTTTCTGGTCACAAACAATGGCATAAAAGCTTAAAAACGATGTGACACCAGTTTGTAAGAGACTGCGGTGTCTGCACTAGGAACACCTGTGTAGAAGATGACCAGAGTCCCACCACATGGTGCCTATGTCAACAAAATCAGTTATTGAGTAAATGCGAAGGAATAGGTAGAATAACATAAAACTCAGTGATAAACTCACAGATTAAAAACATCAAAACAGAAAGAGAAGTAATTGGAAAAAAAGGTGTTGTAAAATGTGTAAGGAAACTAGTCAGATAGATTAATCTGCCGTCCTTTAACTAGAGAGTTAACCCTCATTTGGTAAATTTTTACTTTTTAATAGAATCTAAGAGAGTTCACAATTCTCTATCTTTCTGTCTAACAAACATTTTTACAATTCAAATACTTCCCAAGATATGAGAGTTTGTAGGCCGTTAACTGAAAAGGACTCTTTCGGATAAACAGAAATAAATCTCGACCTGAGACGCATAAGGTCGAATGTCGAGATCGGAGCAAAATAACTTTAATAGTCAGCTGAAACCGGCATCTCGCGCTCTTTCTAAGCATATAACAATCATAATTCTATCTCTTTTTTTTCTGATAGATATACAAATTCATAAGGTCGGATCTGTCGAGTTTTTGAATTTATATCGTGGATTAAAGCCTGATAGCAACTACAGTACTTATGCTTAAAATTTTGGTATAATTAGAAGGTCGAACATTGACTTCAGCTTTCATGCTTTTAAATTCTTTTACGCGTAAGGCAGGGACTATTTTGTCATTCGACTTTATTCTACAAGGATTTTTGGTAAAAATAATACGTATCGTCAGATAGAACTTTATGCTTCTTGAAATTAAATAATCAAATGTCATGCCTTGAGATATACTGTTATGCCTCAAATAATATATTTGGTTGGTTAAGGTCTACAAACATTATTAGTCCTTATGCCTTTAAAAAGTGCTACTTTATCGTTGTACAGAAATGCACATGTGAAAAAGAAACACTATTCCATTGACTTTGTGACCGCACACAGACGCGATAGAGTGACATCAGACATTATCGCCGGTCACTCGGCCGTTTTTGGCGCACTATGGCTTGACCTATCAGCGTTTTTAGGACCAGACTTAAATATCCCTACTACGTATAAACATTATAAGGAGATGATGGAATCTAAAGAAATCTCTCTAAATTTGGTAGCCAAAGAATGGCTGTACCGAAACATTTTTAACACCAAGGTCAATTTAAGCTTCAAACTACCGCCAGTCGACACTTGTGATCCTTGCCATGCATTTGAGAGAAAGCTAATAATATAGAAAAAGAAAAGGAAATTCATACCAGGACTGCCAAAGAAAGATATAACTTGAAGAGAAAAGATAAAAAAAGAAACAGAATCAAGTTCAGATGAAAAAAAAGTATTGATGTTTTATTTGCAGAAGTGTTTGGCCACACCGAATTTAACTAACAGTAAACCTTTTTATCTATGAAAGCTTTGGACACGAAATTTGACAATATTTGATTCTACAGCTAATAGAGCTGCATACATTTTATGGTCTGAAAATATAGGTGGCAGAGGAGGAAACGAAATTGCTTCTTGTCTGATTCGATGAGTTGAAGAAAATATTGAAAATCTTACTAACGTGAGGGAATTAACTGGTCTGGAAATTTGATGGTCGTGATGGTTTACATGTGGATATTGCACATACATCCTCAACTGAAAATAATAAACCACAAATGTGTGCTGAAGGGTCATACACACATGGAAGTCGATCAAATACACTCTCAAATCGAAAAAAGAAAAAGCAATTGAAAACAATGCAGATTGCCATACCCCGAGACTGTTGACAGTTTATTTGAACTTGTGGAGGAAGGAGAACTTTTAACGTCTATGATATGCAAATTCATAATTTTAAAGACGTTATATAAAAATAAATTATCTTTTTGTTTCCAGAAAGAAGAATAAAGATTTTAAAATATCAGCATGTTAAATTTATTTATGTCTTTAGATTAAACAAGACCAGCCCGTAATATTGTTTTATAAAATACATTTGCAGAAGAGATTACCAAAATATCTTTCATCCAAAATGCTTCTAAGCGAATTCGGTCATCACGAACCGTCTCGCGCGCAGGTTTGACGACTTCCAGCCTCCCGAACAAGCCGGATTCCGTAAAGGCTTTAGCACCGTAGTCCACATACATACGCTGCGGCAGGTTATACAGAAGACCGAAGAGTATAACCTGCCACTCTGCTTAGCGTTTGTGGACTACGAAAAAGCCTTCGATTCGATCGAGACATGGGCTGTACTGCAGTCTCTTCAACGGTGCCAGATCGACTATTGGTACATCGAGGTGCTGAAGTGTCTGTATGAAAACGCCACTATGTCAGTCCGACTCCACGACCGGACTTCGAAACCTATCCTTCTGCAGCGAGGTGTGAGACAAGGAGATGTTATGTCTCCGAAACTGTTCACCGCTGCACTGGAGGATGTCTTCAAGGTTCTAGACTGGAAAGAGGCTGGCATCAACATCAATGGCGAGTACATCACTCACCTTCTGTTTGCCGATGACAAAGTCGTCATGGCTGAGACCATGGAGGACCTCAGTGCAATGCTCGATGACCTCAGTAGAGCTTCCAAAAGAGTGGGTCTTAAAATGAACATGGAAAAGACAAAGGTCATTTAAAATGCCCATGTCACACCCACTCCCATGAAGATCGGAGGCGCTACACTCGAAGTTGCGGACGAGTACGTTTACCTAGGACAAACTGTTCAGTTAGGTAAGTCCAACTTTGAGAAAGAGGTCAATCGTCGAATCCGACTCGGCTGGGCAGCTTTCGGGAGGCTTCGCAATATTTTCTCGTCCCAAATACCACAGTGTCTCAAGACGAAAGTCTTTGACCAGTGTGTGTTGCCAGTGATGACCTATGGTACAGAGACGTGGTCGCTCACAGTGGGCCTTATCAGAAGGCTTAAAGTCACCCAAAGGGCAATGGAGAGGGCTATGCTCGGAGTTTCCTTACACGATCGAAACAGAAATGAAAAGATCCGCAGGAGAACCAAGGCAACCGACATAGCCCGATGAATTGCCAAACTTAAGTGGCAGTGGGCAGGGCACATTGCTCGCAGAACAGATGTCCGATGGGGCCGAAAGGTTCTGTGTGGCGACCGCGTACCGGAAGACGTAGAGTGGGAAGGCCTCCCACAAGGTGGACCTATGACCTTGTGAAGGCCGCAGGTATCAGCTGGATGTGGGAAGCACAAGACCAGTCGAAATGGAGGAGACTGGGGGAGGCCTATGTCCAGCAGTGGACGTCTTTCGGCTGAAATGATGATGATGAATTCGGTACCCGGTGTCCGGAGTCAAACTGAAAAGCCCATATCAACTGCAAAATGCAATGATATGATGAGTATTTTACAACTGCTTCCACAGGAATAACATACATATTATAAAAAAAAATGCATTCCGAGAGTCAGCAGATTTTCCTGAAGTTGATTAAATTTAATAATTATAATTTTTAATTAATTTTTACCTAAAAAAACGTATTGTGCTGTTCTTTTTTAGTTTAAAGATAAGTTTGAAATTCATTATGTTTTTGGCTTTGATTTTTTAAAATTTAATTTGATTAATTCCGACCTTATATACTTCATATTAATTAGTTTAAATGCTACGTACATAGATATATTACAAGATCGGACTTAACTAAATTACAAAAAATTGCAGACATAAAGTTGGATCAGTAAATAGAATTAAATGGATTGGTCTTTTAATAACTCTGTACAAGCATAAAGTCGGATGTCACCAAAAAAATAGTTTTTGATTAATAAAATATTATTATTATACTGGGACTAGTTTTATTACTATACTGATACAAAGGTATAAGACTTATCTAAAACATTATACAATTTTTGTTAGCCTAATCGATAATGAACAATAGTTATGACATGATTTTGTCACGATTTTTCTTTTGGCTCTCCTCTAAACTTGTGAAATTCCATATCAGACCTAATGCGTCTCAGGTCGAGAAATATCATTTGAATTTGTACTCTCAATTTAAAAAAAAAATCTTGACATTGAATTTTACATGTTTACTGATTTAGATTTGACATTGTATTTATTAACATATTTTAAATTAACTTGACTATTAAACTAACTTTTCACTTCAATTTTAACTAGGTTTTTAAATGTATCGTTTCTGCATGTGATAATTTTATTTAATATGTAAGTAATGTTCGACACAATGTTAAATGTTTATGAATAATAAATGAAATGAAATGAAATGAGATGTGTCCTACAATCAATAACTGGAAATGGTTCTTTAGGATAAAAAGAAATTAATAACAATTGATGTATCCTATAATTAGTAACGTAAGTATCACAGTTTTTAAGAAATAACGATTCGCGCGTTTTTTGCCATTTTCTCTGAAACAACTTTTAGAATTTAACGCCTGTCTAGTTAAAGGACGGCAGTATTTTGGAGTAGGTAGCCAATGTTAATTGTATATAGTTTGCAAAATAAGGCACCTAATACTATTGCTATTAAAATTCATAAGCTGTCTGGCAATTTCCCGGCAAGAAGCGAGTGACTAAGACAATTTTGGATTGGTATGAAACAATATTAAGTACCTACTTAATTTATAGGTAGGTACGTTATAGGTCCTTGACGTTTGATTGATGCAGTACGGTACCTAATAAGTACCTACTTAGGCATGGCCCATGGGGCAGACACATTGCGCATGTACAATTTTTTTAGTTTGATAATGCAGGAAGCCACATCCACCAGATTAGTAATCACAGGAAGTGGTTTAGTAAAAAAAAGACAAAAATATTCATCATTCTTATCACTGTAGTATGTAACATACAGGCTATCCACATTTTTAGATTGTTCAATTTTAGGTATTTTTTTTTTTTGGATTGGACATCATCAAATAACTTCTCCCGTTCTGGGTGGAGCAGGAGGGCGTGTCAGACTTTTACTGACTAAAACCCACCCGTGTTCCCTCAGTAGCCTGTGTGCCAGGGGCGGCGGTATCTCTTTCGAACAACCCGCACTCCTGGCAGGCATCGGCCCCATCGGGCCCCATCAGTTTGTCCTGACATCTCTTTGAGGCGCGCGTGGAACACAACGTGCCATCGACCTGGGCTTGGTCCTTACCGGACAGCGAGCTACCCATTACTCGCCGTCCGCAAGCCCACGCCTACGTTAGCCGGGAATCAGCCTGGGATTCCAGATGCCCAGACCGTCTTCTGCGGCGACTAAGGCCGTGAGGGCGCATATACTGCCTCTCCCTCATGTGCGCCGCCTCCCTTTTCGCGAGCATCACTGCTTCACTGAAGGAGGTGACGGCTACCCATGCACTCTCGCTCCGTACCATGGCCTGGACCAGGGCCCAACGCGAGAGATCGCCGCCGCCGAATTGTAGGTATCTAGTTTACCAATAAAAACTGCCTATTAGTTCTAGTCCAAATATGAGGGGCTCGTGGCTTAGTGATCGTTCAGCTACGCTTGCCGCGATCGGTCCGTGGATCCGCCTTTACGTATCGAAATCCCTGATAGTGCCACTTGTAAATACATAAACACGCACCTTCTTCCCATTTGGGGGCAGGCAGAAACAACAGAGTGCCACCTAGTACTTGTAGTTGGCCTATAAGTAACTAAAAACAACTTTAGTATATTCGTGTGACAACTGAAACAAGTGATCTGCCAGGGGTGCGGGCGGGTTGTTCGAAAGAGATACCGTGGCTGGCACACAGGCAACTGAAGGAACTCGGGTGGGTTTTAGTCAGTAAAAGTCTGACACGCCCTCCGGCTCCACCCAGAGGGAGAAGTTATTTGATGATTTCCCACCCTCAAAAAATTTTTTGCTACAATTGAATAATCTAAATATGTGGGTAGCCTGTACGCTATAAGAATGATTAATATTTTTTATTTTTTTGACTAAACCACTTCCTGTGATTACAAATCTGGTGGATGTGGCTTCCTGCATTATCAAATTGAAAAAATTGTACACGCGCACTAAACACCTTCCTGTGATTATAAATCTGGTGGATGTGTGATAGATATCTTCCAACTACAAAATACATACATTAAGGGTTTTATTTATAAATGTGGCTTAAAGTTAAGTAATGATTAGCGACAGTTTAACCATACATTTTTGACGTTTAAGCGATTCTTAACTTTAAGTAATGTTTGACGTTTAAGCGATTCTTAACTTTAAGCAACGTTTATAAAAGGGGCTTGGGTTTTTGATAAATAGACAAGGAATTCCAGCTGTAAGCTAGTTAAAATACTAAACTACATTTTAAACCCCTCAGAATCAGTTAGGGAGTAACCGAATCGTTTAAAAATACATAATATCTAATTGAAGCAGCTAGCGACGCAAACAAAGGGACACTATCCAACGCTTAGTCTTAAGAGCGTCTTAATTCGCTCAATTGGCCGGTTGTGCGCTCCGTAATGCGTAATGTACCATATTTGGGACGTGGAATATGATCCGCGTGGCTATGGAGAAATTTTAGTTTTAGGTTTATGTAACTGAGAGTTTTTTGGATGAGTTGGACAGCCCTTTTTTATTTCTGAATGGTTTTGCTCTTGACCTCAATCAAGCCTGATGATAAGCGATGGACGGTGTATAAGATGCAACGAGCGTGCCCAGAAGATGCGTGTTCGCTTTTGCTTTGCATTTTTGGGTTTAATGTGGTAAAGGGTTTGGGTAAAGGTGGTATTCGCTCACCACTTTACCATACAAAATGTTGTAGGTCCGACCTCTGTTATGTATTAGGATGCAGCTACTTTTATATTGGATGGTCTAACAGCCTGGCCACGGGGATGGGCGGTGCGTACGGCGGTGCGGCAGGCGGGGCGACAATTCGCGCGGCATCGTTTGCAGGCCACGGGGAGTCACGTTCGCCGCCGCGACCAGTAAGGAAGTCCGAGAGCGAAATGTTTTTATCAAAGTTATCTCGATATTGCTTAGAAAGTAATAGTTTTTTGGTTCAATTATAATATTTGGAAGAGATTGTGAAGTATTTAAGTTGAATAGGAATCGAGGTATAGATGGAGAATTCCACAAGAAGTACCAGAAAATCTAGAAATTTTATTTTAATTTCTTCCCACAATCATTTCACTACACATTTATATTTATGCTGTGGGTGGCCAGACTTCCAAATAGGTGGCCTTGCTTTAGTATTTCAGCAATAAAAGTATCTGTGTTCATTATTCGCGGCGAAAACAACTAAACTCGTTTGATCGCTGCCCTAGTCGCCGCGACTGCCGCTTGACGCCGTGGCTCGCGCCGTACTGATTCATGTATTTGTTTCACTCGCCGGCCGCGCCGCCGGCCGCCCGTGCCATTCGCTTGGTACATTCCGCCCGCGTGGCTTGATTAGTACATTTCTATGCGTTTGTTTCAGTCGCTAGACGCCTCGGCGGTCGCACCGCGCGTTTTTTCGCTATGGCGTATTTCCCGTGGCCAGGCCGTAAGTCCAGTTGGGAGCGGAGATGCTTTGATGATCAACTTCTGATGATTATATTAAGTTGTTAAAGAGGCTGCTATGTATTAGTATGTATTATCTCTCGAGTAACCTATCCCTTATGTTGCACCTGCCATGTTTTCTCTCTGCATCACCCTAAGGTTGACTGGTAGAAAATGCTTCAGGCATTAAGTCCGCCTTTGTACAGTATTTTTTACTTGTGCATTAAGTTTTAATAAATAAATAAATAATAAAACAGGAATACCTATTCCTTATCATTTTACCCCGAGGAGTAAAATCAAAATAGTACTTCCAATAAAGGGCTTGGTAGTCAGTCACCTAGAATGACATACGACAAAAGTCAGACATCAAATTGTGCTTTGTGGGACCAAAACTTGTCTCGTTATGGATAAAAGAACTATTAACTTATAAAAAGGAACCGTCTAATGAGAATAGGGCCACTTTTTTTAACAAAACGGACCTCGACCTAAAAAAAAATGTTGGTACACGAAACAAGCATTTTATTTCTCGTCCTAATTTAGTTAAATACCCTCTATTTATCCTACCATCAGTATTTATTAAGGTTCGCCATAAAACGGACATTACGTCTCTTCATTGCCTGGTATGATATTAAATAATTGATTTTAATTGGTGCTTATTAAACATGTGCATGCGACGCCAAGCAATGGGAAAAAATGTGCAACTGCCCATTAGGGATGCGGACTTTTAGGGCGATAATACGGGGAAAATGTTATACTTATCTGTCTTCTGCTTTTGCAGTAGGAAACCATCAATCGACATGGCACGAATTAAGGTCAAAAGAATTTCCATTTGATGCGGACGAAAGGACCAGATTTTTTACCGAAAATTCGCAGAGGAAACTAGCCAGTAGGCTTATGCCCTAGAATCTTAATTCCTACTTTCAAAATGAAAAGATTTTCTTTTTTTTTCTTTTATTCGCAATAAATTAGGTAATTACATCACAAAGCAATGCATATTTTTAACTGACTTAAGGGAACAGGCTTTCAACCCGTCAGTATTTTTTTTTGTGTTTTCATGTTCCGTGATATCTCCGGAAATTGCGGATCGTTTTCGAAAATTCTTGTGGTCCCATATAAATTTAATTAACATTGCTTTGGTAGTTTTTGCGTTAGCTTCGATAGGTAATACGTTTTTAATCTACTTTGTAGATCTTGATGATGTATTGTGTTTACATAGCAAGTACGTATATGAATTTGTGTGGGGTACCTTCCATAACATTTTTATTTTTACAATTAAACTTTTTTACAAAAAAAAAAAAAACACTGAAAATTAACTTTGATTTTGTAAGTTGGTGGAAATAAAAACGAAAATACATATTCGACATACGAAATGAAATTTTATTTTTCACTACTTAGTGTATTTTTTTTTTCATACTTATCTATACCTATTAATCGCATTTTACTTTCGAAGGTCAAACCAAGCCTCATCGATTTATATCGAGTTTAGATTTTAGAAGGTAGCTATAGGTATTCAATCCTGCAGAGAAACGCTTTCTCAAGCCTTTACATTGACAGTTGATTTGACACTACAGCTGAATTAGGAGGACAGCAATAATGTAGCGGTCCAATCAAAATTCAGACATTATCAACGTCATCAACATCGCTAGACATGCAATATTTTCGTGCAACACTGAAGACAATCCGGTTCAATCCGAATATTTTGAGACGCGGTTATAAAGCCGGTCACAGACGTAGCTAAAATATATTTTACCTTCATTTCATTGATGGCCGTTGAGGTACTATACCGTAATATATGTATATTAACTAGCTGTGCTCGGGGTTTCACCCGCGTGGATGTCGGAAATTATCCCGCGGGAACGTGCTACCGGGACAAAAAGTCCGGTCAAAATCGGTTCAACCATTTCGGAGATGAGAAGAGACAAACCGACAGACGGAAAAAATAATTAAATAGGCATTTTCATATGCATTGTGAAAAAGCTGTTATTTTGACATTACAAACAGACACTTTAATTTGACATGTATATATAGAAATGCAATAATATGTATAAATTACCTATAGGTTGGTGACGTCACAGAAATATATATCTACGGGTTAAGGTTACGGGTCAATCAACAGGTTTTACGTGCTCGCATAATTTAGATAACGTACGATATTAATGAAAGTATTATTAGTTTACATCTACAAGTAATAATAAAGAGGAAAGATTTGATTGTTTCTTTGCATTGAATAGGCTCCGAAACTACTGAACCGATTTGAAAAATTCTTTCACTGTTGGGAAGCTACACTATCCCCGGGTGACATAGGCTATATTTTATCCCCGTATTCCCACGGGAACGGGAACTACGCGAGTGAAACCGCGGAGCGCTGCTAGTTACCTATAAAACGGTTTTCTTACTTCAAGTTGAATTCTGTTTTACCAATGCGATTTGATTATGCCTGCATATTTAAACTTGAGGATAACTGTTCATATCCAGTTGCATATATACCTATGTTTGTGCTCTTGAATATGAACAAATGTCATGCAAAAGTGTTACCTATCTACATATATGTTGGCTGGGACATCGACACACAAGCTTTAACAATTAATTTAAATATTTCGTCGGTTATCAAAAAAGAATTTGCTGTTTAATAGAAAAGTGCATGCAATATCTACCACCACGGTCGAAATGTATGGCAGGTATTTCTTTTAAAACCCGTGAAAAATATTCTACGCAAGGAGGTACCGACTATTAAATTCATATACGAGTATGGAATTATGCCTGCTTTGATAGAAATCCCTATATTAGTATCCATTTATCTATAGGAAAGAAGGCTTCCTGTTTCGTCATATTGACGTGAACAGGTGCTATTTACCATTGCCAACTGGGTTCCGTCGAAATTTGCTCTCATCAAGATATGGCCGATGAAGCAGACGAGTCCTGGAGTGGAGACCGCGTATCGACAAGCGAGTGTAGGACGCCCCCCAGATAGATGGACCGAAGACCTCAAAAAGGTGGCTGGGATGGGCTGAATGCGTGAGGTGGCATAGGAGAGGCCTTTGTCCAGCAGTGAACTGCGATATGAGCCTACCGTTGATGCTTTCAAGTAAAAAATGGAAAAAAATCTTTTTGAAAAGTCACTCCTCAGTTCGAAGCCACTCTGCTCCTGTAATCAATACCGTCCTAACTGGAAAATATATAGAAAAGATTTATAGCAAACGAGTGACAGTTTTCTTTGGCGTTATTTATGAAAACCATTCCCAGTAACCCTTTTCTGTTTTCACAGATACTTAATCTTTTTATGTCAAGTTTTAATGATTTGCCAAACAGGTGGTGGAATAGTTTTTCTAAGCTCTAACAAAGAACCCTTCGTTGGACAATGATTGACTTAGCACCATTAATGTTTTGTTGTGCCGTACTGGTTACCTGTAGTGCAACCAGCAATGCATATTTACATCGTCACCAGAATATCTAAGTGAAAGACAAGGATATACAATAGTGTATTCTGTAGATATCTGCTACTATGCATACGTATAAGGCATGATGTGACTGAAAAATTGTGTATAACAGGCCATCTAAGACAAATCAGCCATTGTGAGAAGTAAACTGTGGGAAGAGCAGCATCCACCACCCGACTTCGTTAAAGTCCAGGAACATTTGCCTCCCGGGCGTGATCTGCAATGCTCTGGAAAGTTCTCAGTTGATTTCGTTCCCAAGAAGGCCGCTGTGGACACAATTTGTCAAAGTGGGTGATTACTGACTCATCCAACACCCAATGCGACCCCCCCGAGTGGGTTCCCGCATTGTCGTTGCGGGGGGGCTCAGTAACCGTGGTCTCCCACCCACGGTGAAGTCTGACACGCCCTCCTGCTCTACCCAGCGGGAGAAGTCATTTGATGATTTCCCACCCAAAAAAAAACACCCAATGCGATTGCGGTGCTTCTGATCAGATCATGCCCCACTTGCTGTGCTCTAAGTGCCTGTTCACCTGCACGTTGGATGATCTAAATAAAGCCACTGATGCCGCAATAAACTTGACCACCTACTGGGCTCTAATAATATGAATAAAAAAGTGTACGAGTACCATCGATCGAAGAATAAGTTATCATGGTCTCGGCATGTGATGCGGAAGAATGAGGAAAATTACCTGAGGAATGTTTTGAGTATGGCTATACGAGTAGAGAAGATCAAAGAAACTAAGGACGAACTGTGCGAAAGATTAAGAAAAGCAGAGAAGTACGACCCCAAATTAATTGAGATAAGGGCAAGAAGATCAGACATGATGCTTTTGTTGATATCTTCTATGACTCTTCAATATCATCTTCTATGACTCTTCAATATCATCATCTTTGCCTTTGACCCATTTTGTTTGTGGTCGGCACATGTTTTTTCATTCGTTCTCCCCTGCGGCCCGGTCCTGTCAGCCGCCACTCTATCATTCACTTCGTTTCAGAAGGCGGTTACTTCAAAAAAAGTTATTTGTTTATCAGTTATTATGTATTTCTTGTTCCTACTATAACAACAATTAAAATATAGGTTCTTAAAAATTAAAGGAGATCCCCATACAAAGAACAGTGTATTTAATCATCATCATCATCAGCCTATAAATGTTACCACTGCTGGGGTGTCCCAGCGAGAGGAGGCCTGTGTAGGCCTGCTCTCTTTGAGAGGGAGCAGGCCGTAATCCACCACGCGGGCCCAGTGCGGGTTGGTAGATGTCACATGTCTTCGAATTTTTGTTCTAGGACATGCCGGTTTCCTCACGATGTTTTCCTTCACCGTTTTGAGAGCAGTGGTAATGAAATAATTTACACAACGAAAAGCGCCTGGCTGGGTTCGAAGTCGCGACCGTTACCACTAATGGCCACCACTGCTCTCGTGTATTTAATATGAAGTTTTAAATATTGTACGGGAGTACGGAACCCTTCATGAGCAAGTCCGACTCGCACTTGGCCGGTTTTTATTATGAATTATGCTTTCCTATAGGCTTTCTAATTAAAGGTTTAATTAGCGATTGCCAGCAGTCATCTCATGTAAGACTTTAAGAGGGCTATTACAAATCGAAGTGCTCAATTTTAGGAAAATTATACGGCGCGTGGTAGCCGATCGCGGGTGTGTGTCTAGTGAAGTACGCTACGCTATTTATCCGCTATACGTTGGACGCCCAGGAACAAACCAGCGCGGACTAAAAGCTAAATCCCGCGTCTCCCGAGTTTTATTACTGATTTACAGCGTTGCATTCAACAATTACTTAAACATATTAGTTTTAGTTTTAGATAAACGTTATTTTTTTTCTAGCAAGCTGACTTAGTAACCTTAGTTATAAAATACTTTTTGTTTGAATTTCTATTAAACATATACAGATAGAAAATATAATTTCAGTCGAAAAATTATCATAAATTCTGTGTTTTACGGAATTATTTTTGGTGAATTACTGTATGAAACATAAAAAATTGATTTGAGCATTCCAAAGAACAAGGTATAGTCCTACCATGGACATTTTTATAAATTACTAAACTATATGTTCCATGTAATAAAAGCATATAAAGATGCCCAAAAGTACAATTTTATGAAACATCATTTGCCGACACAAGGATTTTACTGACTTATGTAAACAAATGAAAATATTTGTTTAGAAAACTCCCTAGACCAATAATGAAATTTTGTAGGACATATTTTTGTTTTGAATTTTTGGCTATATCTAAACCATAATCATTCATCAAATATCGAGTAAAACGTTCAAATTCAAGCAAAAATGTGATAGCGCCCTTAATGATATAAGTTACAATATTGTAGATAATTGTTGACGTCATTATAGAAATATAAAAGAAGATTTTTTTTTTTAAATCGTAGGTAGACAGACGATTCAATGAATAATAAATAAATGAATAAAATAATTATTTAATAAATAAATGAATAAAATAATTGGCTAATTTAATTGATTGAACCGAAAATTACATCAAAATCTAGAAAAAGGGAAACTTACCAAATACCATACAAAAACACAAAACAGTCACTTTGCATCCCATTTTGTCCGTCCACCCGTTAAACCACACTCACATAAAATACAACGGCTACTAAAAACCACTATTACAAAACAACTAAAAGCTACTATTGTTATAAAACAACTAAAACATAATGGAACATAATTTGGGTGCGCGTGACACGATAGTTTTGAGTGTACTGTGGAGATGCGTGCGCGCACTGTGACGCGAACGCGACATTGTTAATTCGACGAGTACAGGAGCGGTCTTTGATTGGATAATGTCAAAAAACGTTTTACGAGCAATGTAGGTATGGCGTTTATGGTGAATTACTGTGAATGTTTCAGTTATTCTGTTTCAATTTCCTTAAAGGAACTTTAAATAATTACCTTTTAGCACTAAAATCGAACAAACATTTTGAAAATGGATTATGTACATATTAGTACTTTAAAAGTAAACGATTTAGCTAAACACAAAACCACAATCTACTGACTCAAATTAAATTAGCAAGCGACACTCACTTTTCGTTTTTCAAGTTAAGATACAGGATACGTTTTTAACCAGTGCGCAAACTGTAACCATGAATTCAGCATATCATTCTAGACACCCCAGTGCAGAAAAAATCAGTTGTTCCATACATTTTGACCGTGTTTGGATAACCGAACCGTAGTCCCAGTTATCTCATTCATTCCTATGATTCCTTCTTTGACACTTGTTACGGATCGTTAGAAGCCCAAAACTCAAGGGGTATCATGTGACCCCAATAACTGGGTTGAGTGGAGGTCAGATAGGTAGTCGGTTCATCTAAAATACTGGTATTCAGCTGCATTCGGTTAGACTAGAAGCCAACCCCCGGCGGAGGGTAGACATTGCCCTCTTTCAGCCCTCCTAAATGGGTCCAAGGGCGACGGATCTGGGGACATCCATCGCCGTCCGTCGTTGTCCGGCTCTTCTCCATAGGAAGCGACAAATTGAACCTAGCTTCTGAAGTTTCATAAGTGCCCATGCAGGTTTATGTGAAATAAAATATTTTGATTAGATTTGATTTGTAAGGGTTGGGAATTTAACACCTCACTCCACCCCTAACTCGAGGTGGTGGCAGAGGTGGGCCGGCACTAGTCAGGCATCGCGGAAGTCGCATTAAATCCTGTGATCCTCGGTGCAAGTGTGGGACGGAACACCGGGGTGGTGTTAGTCAGGAAGAGGCTGACAGACCCCTCCGCCCTGGGGAGGACAGAAGACATCCACGAGGATTTGCCCCGTCATCAAAAAAAAAAAAGAGAAGGCGACGCCAACATAGTTGGAATAGAATAGACGGAGAAGGCTACGCAAGTGATGATGATCTACATCACCGTGCTTATTGTATGACACGCAAACTCTTGCGACGGGAAATAGATGCTAGAGTTTAGAGATTTAGGAATGAATGCAGTGGACATGTTCTTCACTATTAGTGTCACATACGCTTTAATTGATAGTAGTTTGCACGTAGCACTTAGTTTATAATTACAACCTCCTTGCCCCTTTTAGGACCCAAAGTCTCCCAACATACAATGCTATGCTTCAGCAAGGCTACCATAATATGACATTACATTATGTCACATAACATCACGCCTTTTTTCCTCAAAGGGTGGTGCAGAAGTGTACCTATAATACCTACTCCCATATTTCGCCAGTTATATTTAAGTCCCATGTAATAGGGGGCGAGCGTACTGCCATCTGTCGGGCAGAAATCCAGACTCCAAGCTGCTATTGAGAAACTCCAGATAAAAAACCCGAGCTAATAAAAGCGTTATAAAAAAAACATCCGACTTCCGAAAAAACACTACAAAGTGAAAAATAACTTTAATTTCGGAAGGAAATTACAAAAAAATTTAACCGAAATTAAAGTTATTTTTCACTTTGTAGTTGTTTTTTTTTTAGTTTTTTTTTTCACTTTTTAATTATAGTACTCCACACGAATTCGAAATTTCATCATCCTTGCTGTCAATTTTTTTTATAGGTATTTATTTAAGCGATAGCAGCAATCGTCGTTGATTTGCTGTAATTTTTTAACCCCCGACGCAAAAACGACGGGGTGTTATAAGTTTGACGTGTCTGTGTGTGTGTGTGCGTGTGTCTGTCTGAGGCAACGTAGCTCCCGAACTGATGAACCGATTTTGATTTTGTTTTTTTTTGTTTCAAAGGTGTATTAGTCGGGAGTGTTCTTAGACATGTTTCATCAAAATCGGTTCAGCCGTTTGAAGATTATCAGCTCTTTTCTGGTTGATGAAGGGATTTGAGCATCTTCCACGGGTCTGATCAACTCGAAAATTGGTATTCTATTAGTTCAATGATATAAGACGAACAAAGTAACCTTGAAATGTTAATGGAGCAACACCTGGAATTTCCAGGATGCCCAAGTTACTCACCAACAAACAGCAAAAGTATCGTGTTTGGGCTCATTGAAAAGGTCTCAATGAATAGATTATAGATAAATAGTGATCAGGACGAGGAATGAGGATAAATTAGTAACAAACTTCACTGTGGGAAAAATACGCAACGATGCGCAGATTTAAGCGAGCGAGACATTAAGTTTAAAAAGCAGGAAATAAAAATTAAATTTAAAATTAAAAAAACCCCCGACCCTGACAAAAACTCTAAAAAGTAAAAATAATAATATTTATAGGCCTTTTAAGATGAAGGTAATATTTTGATCAAGGCATTGTCAAGTCGGGGGACGGTCAATGAAAACGCCAAACAGAGGCCTAGCATTTTCATTAGCCGTCCCCCGACTTGAAAATGCTTTGATCAAAATATTACCCTCATCTTAAAAGGCCTATAAATATTATTATTTTTACTTTTTAGAGTTTTTGCTAGGGTCGGGGGTTTTTTAAATTATAAATTTAATTTTTTGAAGAGTTCTGTTGTCTGTCTCCGAAACGCATCATCAGATCTATATGAAATTTAAATGGGGCCTTTTCGGAATAAAACCCTTTCGACCAAAAAAATTGGTTTGCATATTCCCGAACATATATGTAAAAAAAAAAAACTCGAATTGATAATCTCCTTCTTTTTGAATTCGGTTAAAAATCCACTAACACTTTGCCCGACCTGGGAATCGAAAAAAACCCAACCAACCAACGATCAATGACGCAGTCCATTATGCAAAACATACTAAAACCTCACATGAATGACGTGTTCATAAAGGAAAAAAATGCGATTTACGAGTAATAGCCGATTGTTTCTAGCTGTTACAGGCGATGCTTTTAAAATAATAGCCGTTATAATGGACGCCCACTAATTGAATGAACGGGCTGTAATCAACGGGCACTCGTACATGATTTTAGTTCTAATAGATTCCGTTCACGCCATTACAAAACGATTTCAACTCATTGATTTTAATTGTATAAGTTCATGCAGGATCGGTTGTTGGTCCTTTTTCATTGAAAGGGTTCAAAGACTTTGAAGGACTAACTTTCTACCTATCCCAATCTCTTCGTAATGCAATGATGGCGTTTGGGTTTAGGCAGGCAAACATTCTTATTAAACAACATACTTTCAAAATCAATCAGAAGGATTTTGAAGAAAATGTATACATTACTTCATATAAACGAAGACTATTCGCTCGTGATACAGTTATATGCTAGTACGAGGGGATAGGGCGAATCAGTCCGAAAACAGCCCAGCTATCTTTACAATCTACCATCTCACATTCTCCAACTGTTGTCTAAATTTTATAGTCGAAATAATTTTAAGCGATTTTTGTCTATTTTGTGTTTAATATTAAGTTACTCTGTTTGGTTGTGTCTTATTTGTGAATAAAGATTATGATAAATAAAATTGGGTGGGTAATCATCAATCGCCGCCGATCGCCTCCACGAGGTCACGGCGGTCCTCCGCCCAAGCCGGGCAGACCTCCACCGTATGCTCCACCATGTCCTCAGGGCGATCTTTGCAGTGAAAACACCCGATCGTTTCCTCCAGCCTTATGCGAAACAGGAACCTACCGAAACAGCCCTGTCCGGTGAGGACCATTCCATATTCAATGTTCTGCAGTGTCGTGTTGTATCGAGTAGGCACTGTGTATTATCTACTGCTACCCTAAATATGCACACTTGAATAGTGGAATGATGACTGCTGAGCATCAGGTCTTGAGTTCGATCCCATTTTCCGATTCTCACCGCATTTTTGTCCAGTAGTTAGTAATAGGCTGCCCTTACACGGGACTGAAACATAACTGAGGCGAAATGTAGACCATACTTTATTTCATTTGTCTCGAATGTTATGAATGATGAAATTGGGTGTTTCTAGATCTCACCTGGTTCAGAAAATCATATACATGAATTGATTGATTGATTGAAGAATTGCGGGTTCCTGGATCTCTGATCCAGGAACCCCAATTCTTCACTACTTGCGTCAGGCGGAAGGTGAGGATGCCATGCTGCCTCTCAAACCACTCATCAACGAGGGGACTTACCGCTGCAATCGTGGCGTGCCCAATGATTATTATGGTTGTTTTGTTCTGATCATGATATGTTTGAAACACTCGTCTGCTTATCAGCCCAAATATTGCAATGAATTATTGAACTGTCATAGTGATAGACATTGACGTTGTAAAGTGTGTTACGCAATTGCGTAACACACTTTACAAAGGGACCCGATCTCCGGAGTAATTACTCCGGAGATCGACTCCCTCTTCGTGAGTGATGTTGGGGGCAAGAAAGATATTGATTATACTTCTCTTCATTCATCGATAACCAAAGAGTACTTTGGTTTATCGACGAATGAAGAGACGAGACTAGGTGATCCACTTTAATTTTAAAAGTTCTTTGAACTGACCGTGTGGTTTCTCAGGGTAACCCGCGAAATTCCAATTTTCATACGTTTTCTTTTGCAATTTGCAGGCCAGTGCCAGGTTGTATGTTGATTCAAATATAATTCGCGACCGTTACACAATCATGTATTTACAGAATCATTAAAACCATAAATACAATAATTTAAGGTAATTTTTCATGAAAAAGTATCAATGAAATGATTGTAATTGATTGATTTGAATTATTATAATTATTATGTTAAGCAATATTTGTCATGGTCGCTGAATTACCACCTTAAAACGTAAATTGTTAAAGAAACTGGAAAAATATATTGATGTTTTTTCATTCGGATACGGAACATTTTTGTTCTCTTACGATAACATTTGTGGAAACAAATACCAAAAAAGATCCACTTAGTTCAATTGGATTAAGAGCTTACACACCGCATTCGGCCGTAACTATAAAATATGCAAATTGCAGACTCAGACGCATATTTCGGTCCGAACTCGATATTTCCGGACGGATTTTCGTTTGCTTCGTCCGGTATTAAAATTATAAAACCATTTTTAAATCCTCCGTGTCTGCGAGCCGGTTCGGTCTGAGCACGGGGATTAGTTCAGATTTTTTGTACACAGAATAAACTAAAATTGCGTCAAGTAATTTTGTATCTCGTAATTTGAAACTTAAATTAATTATAACAATGTTTCGAGTGGCCTATAATCTGTCTTTCAATTTATCAATACATGGATTTTAGTTTGAAACAGATTAATATCAGCTCAGACTTAGTTCTATAATACATTGTTTAGAGACATATAATAAACAAGAATTTAGGGTCTTGTGGCTAAGTACTAAAAGCCGCAAGGATCAATTGATCAGTTCAAGTCACGCCTGCCGCGTTTGTGGATGGGTGACCATCTTTACATACCAAGACCCTTACGCGTCTCGGAAAGCACGTTAGGCTGTTGGTCCCGGCTGTTATTCGTGGATCTTTGACAGTCGTTACGGGTCGTCAGAAGCCCGAAAGTCTGACAACCAGTCTTAACAAGGGGTATCGTATTACCAAGTATCTAACTGGGTGATGGAGGTCAGATAGGCAGTCGTTCTGTGTAAAATACTGGTATACAGCTGCATCTGGTTAGACTGGAAGCTGACCCTGACATAGTTGGGAAAAGGCTAAGCAGATAATGAAATACAATGATTTTTAGCATCAGTTGTCATTGCCAAAATCTAATCAAATGTTATGTTAAACAATTTGCATGCCAATGAGATAGACTGATGCATTATAATGTTGTCTATATACAGATAGAAACCCCACAGACCGAATCGTCATTACAACACCAATACATTACGATTTAAACCACAAATACAACAATATATTGCGGCGGTAAGTCCCCTCTTTGAGGAGTGGTTTGAGAGGCGGCATGGCGTCCTCACCTTCCGCCTGACGCAGGTCCTCACCGGACACGGTTGTTTCGGGAGGTTCCTGTTTCGGATAGGGCGGGAGGAAACGCCCGGGTGTTTCCACTGCGAAGATCGCCCTGAGGACACGGTGGAGCACACGGTGGCGGTCTGCCCTGCTTGGGCGGAGCACCGCCGTGTCCTCGTGGAGGCGATCGGCGGCGGCGATCTCTCGCGTCCGGCCCTGGTCCAAGCCATGGTACGGAGCGAGAGGGCATGGGGAGCCGTCACCTCCTTCAGCGAAGCAGTAATGCTCGCGAAGAGGGAGGCGGCGCACGTGAGGGAGAGGCAGCATATGCGCCCTCGCGACCCCAGCCGCCGCAGGATACGGAGACGCCCTGGGCGTCGGGAATCCCAGGCCGATTTCCGGCCACCGTAGGCATGGGCTTGCGGACGGCGAGTAATGGGTAGCTCGCTGTCCGGTAAGGACCAAGCCCAAGTCGACGGCGCGTTGTGTTCCACGCGCGCCTCAAAGAGATGTCAGCACAAAAAGTGATGGGACCCGCAAGGGTCGATGCCTGCCAGGGGTGCGGGTTTGTTCGAAAGAGACACCACAGCCCCTGGCTTAAGGGCTACTGAAGGAACACGGGTGGGTTTTAGTCAGTAAAAGTCTGACACGCCCTCCTGCTCCACCCAGAGCGGGAGAAGTTATTTGATGATTTCCCACCCAAAAAAAAAAAAAAAAAAAAAATACAACAATATAAAATCACGGTTTTGGTCTCCGAAGGGGTGGACACGTAGACAGATGTGGACTCACTTTGGGCTACTTCGTTTTTTAAGTCTAGGTAATATTTGGCAAATAGAATAGTCTCGCTTATTCTCATTTTCGGGGAAAAACTGGGAGAATTCAATCCAGGCATCCCGGGACACTGGACTGCTATAAGTCGTGATCATAATCAGCAAATAATGTTCCCACTACTGGGACACAGCCCTCTTCGCAGTTAGCGGGAGTGGGCCAAACTCTACCATGTGGACGCAGGGCGTTGTAGGTTGTAAGTTCCAACCCTGACAGGCAATTTACTTTGTTTAAATTATTTAATCACCACTGCTCTCAAAACGGTGAAGAAAAACATCGTGAGGAAACCAGCATGTCGTAGACCCAAAAAACGAAGAAATGTGACATCTACCAACCCGCACTGGGCCCGCGTGGTGGATTACGGCCCGCTCCCTTGCAAAGAGACGAGGCCAGTGTCCCCGCACTGTCAAGATTATAGGCTATGCTATAAACCAACAAAGCAATTACAAATTTTAATAACGTTGCAGCAGTTTTAGCAAGTTTTATTAATGTACCATTTTAATTTTGTATTCCTCGAACTGGGACTGTATATAAGCAGTGCCCTCAATTATATGACACAGATCGTTATTCGGTTTCTGATTTACTACACACAACTCCTAAAACGTAAACCAGCAACGTAAAACAATTATTAATCTGAATATGAAAATGTTTGAAGAGTATTGCTAATACATTGATTCATATGTTTGGAAAAATGGTGGGCTTAACAACGTAAATAACGCAATGAATGTTGTAGAAACGTCAAAATTAACCCCGCACATTGAAAATGACCTAAAACCAGGCAGAATCGTGAGAAGTTCTTGTTAATCAATAAGTAATAAAAACTTCTAAAGTATCCCCATGGTGTTTGAACAACATCACAAAGTTTTAATCGACCCTGTGATTAAGTTCCGACATTCTTAGAGAACTTTCTTTTTTTTAAATAACTTGTAATTTGTCACTTTTTACGCTCCAACTTTCAGGCCTTTGTGGGAGTTTGTTTTTGAATTATCTTGCATGTATTATTTTATAGGTGGGTTCTTTTTTCGATGGGTTAAAAAAATTGGAAAAGGTGTTCCGAATTTACGGGCAAAATGTACTTTTGGTCCTTGCATCCATGCACCCGTAGGAGATAAATTCCCACACATGTTAGTATGTGTTTATCGCTCTAAACACGTATTCCTGTTACGCCAAATTACAAAAAAAAAAAAAAAAAAACATACAAGCCCTTAATTAGAAAAAAAATGTGAATTTCGTGGGCTACCGGAACGAATCCTTCGCGCTAAGATGCTTAAGGGGACACTTTTCGCGGGCTCGAACTCACTGGTGGGCCTGACTAAAAATCACGCTGTCTCACCAGGCTTCGTATCCGACACAGATAGTATCAGTGATGAGCAGTTAGACGCTAGTCTACACGCACAACGTTATTGAGTGAGATGCAGCTGAGCATTTATAGCAAAACTTTCGCGAAAAAATTAAGAAAACTCCTTCGGAAGATCGGGTTTAATGAAAAAACCACGGCATAAATCAATGACCAATGAAGTTTATTGAACTCATCGATAGTTGAACTTTGTCAGTACCGACTTGGTTTTGGTGATTTAACACTTCTTTTATTACTTAAATACGCCCAAAGTTAGGTTAAAGTAGCATGAAAAACGAATCTTTGTTGGCTCATAAATTTTTCATGGCTTTTTATTTTAGTATTCTGTTTCCGTACCGACAATATTAATAATGAGACAAAACCATACCATGTTTAATTTTTGATGTGTGGACATCAGAATTTGGAGTAAAACCCTCCCGAAGCTTGTATGGAAAAAATGTGGACTTGTTTCACCTTAAGCTTGCGAATTTCAAATTTCCTTACGTTTTTTTTTTTTTTAATGGGTCAGTGTTGGATTCTATGTTTTATTGATGATTATGATTATTCTGTAAAAATATACATGTTAAACGGTCGCGAATTTGATTCAACAATCGCCCTGACACTGACCTACAAATAGCAAAAAACGTAAGAAAATTGCGGAACATAGGGGGTTATCCTGGCGTTTCGTGCGTGTATGGCACCAATAATAGTTTGCGTGTTTTAACCAATAATAGTTTGCGCGTTTTAACCAATAACAGTTTGCGTGTTTTATATGGCAACCTATAATAGTTTGCGTGTTTTATTTTTTGTATGGCAACCAATACTAGTTTGCGCGTTTTAACCAATAATAGTTTGCGTGTTTTATATGGCAACCTATAATAGTTTGCGTGTTTTATTTTTTGTATGGCAACCTATAATAGTTTGCGTGTTTTAAGCTCAAGCTCAACACTACACTTGTTCAAGTGCAGTCCTGTCCAAATTGGCGTAGGGGCTTTTCCCAAGTTCAGCAAAGAAAAAGAGAGGCGACCATGACCTCTCCTTATCGTCAACTCAAGAAATCGCAATACTAATCGCACTATAATGTTCCGACTTCTGGGACATAGGCTGGTGAGAGGGAGTGGGCCGTAATCTACCAGTGGGCCGTAATCAACCACACAGGTAGATGTCACATGTCTACGAATATTTGGTTCTAAAACATGACAGTTTCCTCACGATGTTTTCCTTCACCGTTTTGTGAACAGTGGTGATGAAAGAATTTACACAAAGAAAAGAGCTTGTCTGGGTTCGAATCTATGACCTACATAAGTCACGGCCGAATCCACTTAGCACCTAATTAAACTAAAAAATATTCCACTTCCTTCCTTCTTTGATAAGACAAAAAATACATGGCTTACCTACTTACGTACATATTACAAAAGATTTATCGCCCGTGCAGTCACTTGAATCGAAAGAAAATTTAAACGAGGACCTCAATGGGTCCGATAGTTAATCCAAGCTTAAGAAAGGCGGGAAAGAATTAAGGAAGCTATTAGTGGGGACACTCAAATATGCAATTTATCCTCATTAAAATAATGTCGGCGGTAACATTAATCACTGTGCTCCATTAGTACGGAATTGCTTTGAACATTTTAATTTTAGCTACTCCAGTCTTTTGTTTTGTAAGTGATGTTCGTGGATGGAATTATTTGAGACATTTTTAGGCCTTAGTTTTTGTTTGATTGATGATTGGAACGTCTTTTTTAAATCGAATAATTCTAATCCTAAGTAAAAGACGAAAGTAAATAAAAACACTCAAAATCAAAACATTTTATGTCACATAAACCAACATGGGCACTTATGACACGTCAGAATTCAGCTGCACGGTTCCAATCCATTGTTTCCTATGGAGAAGAACCGGCAAGAAACTCCTCTTTTATTAAGTAGTTTTTAATAAATATAAGTTGGTTATTCCCAGCTGTCATTCGTGCATCTTTGACAATCCTTACGGGTCGTCAGAAGTCCGAAAGTCTGACAACCAGTCTTACCCAGTAACTGGGTTGTGGACGTCAGATAGACAGTTGCTCCATGTAAAATACTGGTACTCCACTGCAACCGGTTTGACTGGAAGCTGACCCCGACATAATTGGGAAAAGGCTAGGCAAGCAAGGTAATAAATTAATTAAAATTAAAAAAAAAAAAATTAAAATTCATTTATTTCAGGCAAGAAACCCATATTTCAAATTAAAATTAAAATAAGATAAAATTTTACCACACTGCAACAGAAAAGAACAAAATTTCATTAAGAGAGTAAAAAACAAATTACAGAACTGAAACAAAACATCATGTAACAAAATCGGATTTTCAATAAAATGTCAGATTGAACGGTCAGAGTTATTAAACATACAAAAATAATATAACAATAAAAATCTAGTCATAATATAGTGTCAAACAAATAAAATAGAAACAAAAATTAAAATAATAATAATTAAACATGTCTGTTACAGCATTGGCTTATATAAGGGCAGTCAAATCGCCCAGCGATTATCGCCAGGACGGTGTTGGAGCTAGCCCGCACCCTGCGCACTAAGGACGCGCACCGCTTGCGCATGGTGGCGTGAAAACAGTCGGTGCGCGCCTCCGCAAACATGCCCGAGGCGCTGCAGTAGCGGGGCAGCCCCAACACTGCCCTGAACGCGTTGTTGTATTGGACACGAAGGGCACCGTAAGCAGCTTGTGAGTAAGATGCCCATAGGCTGCACGTGTATAGGGAGGTGCAAAAAGCTTTGAAAAGTGTGATTTTCACCTGATTTGAACAACGTGCAAACCTACGGGCTATCATATTTGCTCTCTTAGACAGTGCCCTCCGCTCCCGCTCAATGTCGGCATGGTCCTTCAGATCGGCTGTTACCCAGTGCCCCAAGTATTGAAATTCGCTCACTCTCTCTAACGGTACACCATTCAATCGAATAGGGGGTACTTGTTGTGGGCATTTGGCGCCTCCCTGAAATACCATGAATTGGCTTTTTGCGACATTATACAGAAGACCATGGCTGCCAGCGTACTCCTCACAGATTTTCAATAGCCTGCGTAATCCACAAACCGACGCGCTCAGCACCACCATGTCATCAGCATAGCTCAGATTGTTAACACATACATCATCAACATGGCAGCCAACATGCTGACTACTGAGCGCGACGATGAGTGCATTCATGTAGAGATTGAAAAGTGTGGGTGAAGTTAACCCACCTTGTCTCACCCCACATTCAAGCCGGTAAGGCTCCGATAATGTGCCCGCCCATCTGACATTGTTAACCTGGTGTTCGTACCAATACTTGAAGATGTTAACCAGTTCATGTGGCATGTTAATGTCCTTAAGTTTTTGCCACAACACATCATACGATACCAGGTCAAACGCCTTGGACAGGTCGAGGAAACACGCATACACTGGTGTTTTCCGATCAGTATAATATCTGACGGTATGCTTGAGACACAGTATTGCACTATCTGTAGATAGTTTGGGTCTAAACCCAAACTGATTATCGTGCAAGGACACGTGTTTATTCAACCGTGTATCAAGCAAACCGTCAAATACCTTTGCTATAACCGTAGCAAGAGAGATAGGCCTGTAGTTCGTCTTATTGGCTATATCCCCAGTTTTATTCTTTACCACAGGCACTACTATAGTTCTCATGAAATCGTACGGCAGGTATGAATGGCTCAGACATAGCGAGTAGAACATAGCTAAAACCCTAGACACATGATGGCCAGCATACTGCAGGTGTTCAATACTTAGACCATCATGTCCAGGAGATTTGCCTCTGGTCATGTATTTTATGATTTTTCCCACCTCGCTGGCCAAAATCCTAGTCTGAACTACTCCCATCGGCTCTTCAGCACTGACCTCCGCAATCTGCCTACCCAACTGAGGCTTTACAGAAAAGTAGGACTTAAATAGAGTAGCTATACCTCCCGAATCACTAACCCCATCAACGCTCACCGGTAGGCCGGGTCTTAGGTTTACCTTTCTGGTACCCTTCCAAAAACCACGAAAGTCACCGTTCAAGTGCTTCACGGCAAGGGTATCCATTTTCAATTGGGCCAGATGATCTTGGCACCACTTAAGCCTAGATTTAAACACCCTTCTGGTTTCACACATTTCGTGATATACTACCCCGCACCTAGGTTTGCCGCATAAGACCCATTCAATAAACTTCGTTCTGGCCACACGATGAGCCCAACTAACGTTTTTGTTCCACCCCACCACACGCGAGCCAGCCACACCCGTCCTCCCGCGACCCCGACCCGACAAAGATGCGTCACGAAGGGCAGACACAATATCGGAGTATAGTCTGTCAATGGCGCGCCTATGACCATCGTCGCTGCAGCAAGAGTCAGCACACTGTATACACTCAGTAGGAAAGTCAACAAGTCTGAGCCTCCTGTTACACTCACTTGTATACACGGCAATCTGTTCCTCCCTACGTTCACCCCACAGTACCCCCCCATTCAGCATAACACCATGATGTACCGTCTGCGGAATCAGGTCTAATTTACACTCAATAATAAGTGGGAAGTGATCTGACCATACCGTGTAATAATCTACATACGCGTTAGTAACAGATTGCCTTGCAGAGAGAGTTACTAAGCAGTGATCCAACCAGCTGCACGACCCGTATACGTCACTGATAAAGGTAAACGTATCCGAGTCAATACCTAACATTTCCACATCCACACATATCCAATACTGCTCAGCACAATAGCTTACAAGCTCGTTATAAAATAAACCATACGGTGTAGCATTAAAATCGCCTAAAATGTATACAGACTCAATGCCAAATTCTTCAATTATTGCGCTTACCATACTAAGACAATCCGTGAACTCAGTTAAATTGCCCGGCGCGTTCGTTGGCATGTATAAGCTTAGCACTATCACTGGCCGGTCACTGGTTATTATTTTAATGGCACATATACGCTCACTATCACAACGCAACACAGACACCTGCTGAAATACGCTGCTTCTCCACAGCAAGGCCACGCCACCAAAAGGTCGCCCACGCAGCAGACCGTCGGACGTGTTCACTGCTGAAATTCCCGTGTAGCCAAACTCACTGTGAACCGTACTTAAGTACGGTATTTCCTCAGGAAGTAACCAAGTTTCCTGCAAGGCTACCAAATCACAGGAACGACAGAGCTCCCTAACGCTATCTATAGAGCGTTTTACGTTTTTGCAATTGAAGCTGGCAAAACGATATGGTCTACTATCCATTAATGTTTTTATTGAAACCGTCAACAGATAACAATCCGTTCGACTTTCGGCGCTTAAAATTGACAAAACGCCTAAATACGATGCCACGGGGCCACAAATTGACATCCAGATAAGATGGTAACTTAGACTCGGAAACAAAGAATTTGTAGGCAACATGATCCCTTTCTTTCTTCACCAGTACTTTCTCTAGCGACACTGTTTCTTGCGTTTTCGAGCGAATGTAGTCAATTATTTCGTCTTTAGTCGTCTCACTATGAATATTAGTGATAAATATAGGCACTTGTCTATCTGCTGCTTTAAATCGTCCCTCCCCATCTGTCGCAACTCCGGTTTTACCCAGGTAACGATATTTAGGGTGCTTCTTACGATAAGACACTTTTTTCCATCCATCGTCATTGTTGTTTACATTGCACCGAGTGTCTGACTGAATCATTACATCGTTGTTAACGATGATTAACCGAAATAAATATGCATATTTTATTTCACACTAGCAGCGCTCCGCGGTTTCACCCGCATAGTTTCCGTTCCCGTGGGAATACGGGGATAATATATACCCTATGTCACCCGGGGATAGTGTAGCTTCCCAACAGTGAAATAATTTTTCAAATCGGTTCAGTATTTTCCGAACCCATGCAATGCAAACAAACAAACAATCAAATCTTTCTTCTGTATAATATTATTAAAGATAAACCTACACGGGCGCTTATTGAACGTCAAAAGCTAGGTGCCCGGTTACTATTGGTTGTTTCCTATGGAGAAGAGCCGCAAAAAACTCCACGGTAGGCTTGACTTTTCTGCAGGGCTTTTACAATGTTTTCAAATTACAATGTTCATTGGTATGGTAAGACAATGTAGGAAAACTAAAAATAAAAATGCATCGGAGTTTTTACGAACATTGAAATAAAAAAAGTATTTTTTCTAACAAATTAAATAGTAGTGATGGGTTTTGCAAATCTTTGCCTAGAAAAGCAAACTATAAATTAAACTATACTATTAGATTTCTTTGATGGAATTTTGATACGCAAACTGGGTACGTCATATTTACGCAGTTTAATTCATTGTCGTATTGTAGTCTCCACCTCGTTGAAGACTTCTGTCTGCATCTGCATTCGAATTTTAAATACTGCAACGATTTTATCTTTTCCTCTTTAACGATAATCAGGGTTAATTAGCCTCTCGCTGATCCTAAGAAAAAAAACATTCAATTATTCATTCAATGCATCAGCTGCCAGTCTTGCCATTTGAATGACTTAACCAAGCGGAAATAAGTTGTTACGGTGTTTAAGACTTGAGGTCGACCTTCCTTTTCAACCTAGTGGCTCATTCTCAATTAAGTACGAATTTTAAGTTCAACGTTCTATTTTTTAAGATTGACTGACGTCATAATCAGCTTATATTAGAGACTGAGCCGTAATTCACCACGCGGGCCCAGTGCGGGTGGTGAATGTCATTTAAGTCCATTGATTATTATATGTCTATGTATATGTCTTTGAATTTTTGGTTCTAGGACATGCCGGTTTCCTCACGATATGATTTGTTTCACCGATTGGCCGGACCAAGGTGATGAAATAATTAGCACAAAGTTAAGCGCCTGTCTGGATTCGAACCTATGACCTATAAGTCGCGGCGGTTACCACTGCACCACCACTGCTGACTGATTAAGGAAGAAATTACAAAAAAGAAAATATCCTGGAAACAAACCTACAGTTCTATTATCAGTGTACAGACGGCTACACATCAAGCTATGCATTTCCAGTATAAACTGATCGCGAATTGTATAGGATTTCCGTATAGTGTGGAGATCAGCGTAAACTGGAAATGTATAGCCTGATGTGTAGCATAACATTGGGCTTTTTGCGAAAACAATAAAATAAAAAAAGAACACATTTCCAGTTTTCAAACGTCGAACCCAATTCATTCATTTCACCAACGGCTATTCTTTCACAACATGTGGGTATATATGTAAAATATACAAAAAAAGAGCTCAGTGCCAAAGGGATGAAGCTGTATATGAGTTCGTCGTAATCCCCGACTGTTACGTTCGTTAGGTTAAATGAACGTAGATTTACATAAATGTTTTTAAGCCCCGACATTCAGGGTGACCTTAAGCTTCTTATGCCGAAAAAGATGTAGAATAAAGTCTTTATTATTGTTGGATAATAGAGGGAAATGGTTTTTTTTTTGGGTGAGAAATCATAAAATAACTTCTCCCGCTCTGGGTGGAGCAGGAGGGCGTGTCAGACTTTTACTGACTAAAACCCACCCGTTTTCCCTCAGTTACCTGTGTGCCAGGGGCTGCGGTATCTCTTTCGAACAACCCGCACTCCTGGCAGAGAGGGAAATGGTTAAAGATTGGCGTAAGAAGAGAAGAAACAAGATTTGGAAGTGAAAAAAAAAATTGCATAAATTCTGGCTGTGATCTATAAAGGTTACGTAAGTATCGTAGTTAGACCTAGGCATGGCCATGGCCTATCTTGCATTTGTAATTTGACACTTGACAGTTTGACAGTTGTGCGGGAGACGAACGTTTATTGGCGTGTTATTCCTGCTAAACGAAACGTTCTTGTTAACGTTAATCACATTAATGCCGAGATCTATAAACGCGACTTAGTACGTACTTTGCCACGTTTATAGATCTCAGCCCTAGTGTGTTTCGAGTCGAAAGGTGATATCATCACACTATCTACACACGATTTTTCGAGGATACCTATAGTCAAGAGCATGATTGTCTTCTAAGAAAGTGTCCTATGAGGTATTGCAAATCGAACAGCCATAGTTTCCTGTTGTTTAGTCCCGTAACTTGGCAACTGAATTAAAAAATCCCCATGAGATGAGCAACCAGAGTCGTCGAATACAGTTGAAGTGTAGAAACAAAACGAAGGATGTTTTTGAATTAAATTTAATTAAATTAATAGAGAAGAGACAGTTCATGTGCGGTGACACGTTTGTTATGATTTGTATTGAAACATATGAAACCGAAAATTTGGTATCAATTCCTAGAGTAAGTATTTTATCTTGAGCTGAAACTATGTACAGTGATTCTATACCAGCTGCTATATTTAGTGCTTTATAAAAGTGTCCTACGAGGTACTCTATTGCAAATGTAATAAGCATAGTTTCCTATTGTTTCGATCTTATAACTTAACTAAATAAAAAAACCAGTACGGTCACCAAAAGACATAATTAACCAGATTTGTCGAATACAGTTGAAGTGTAGTAAGAAAACGACGGATGTTTTTCAATAAAAATTAAATTAATAGAAAACAAACAGTTCATTTATCAAATTCGAATAAATTCGAAAACATCAAATGGTTTCTTTCTAAACTTCAACTATATTCGACGACCCGACCCGGGTCACTTCTCTGTTTTGATGATTGTAGCTAGTATTATTTTCGCATAAAAAAGATACAAACATGAAACAACTATCATACTCGTACGCTATCAATAACGTAAGGATAGGAGATTTCCTTTCAAACAAAAAACACAAAGGGAATCTTATACAGACCAACATGTTCAGTCAACCCTTTCATTTCATAGAAATCTCAATTTCCATCTAGAGCTAGGCAAAAGGTAAAATAGATTCCTCATGCTTCAGAGTCTAAGGAAATCCGACGACGATTGAAAAATCTTTGTGAAACGTATGTTGAAAAACATTGGACTAGTTTTACTAGATGAGGACGTTACTTGACTGACATATTTAAAAAGTCGAGAGGTATCGTAGGACAATGGGACAGACCGAAGTTGTTTTTGCCTATATTATACATAATATACCAGGTACAATAGGGTATTTTCCAATTGATTAAAAACTACATATTTAAATTTGAAGATCGGGACGAAATATGTAACAGAAAAATAAAAATGTATTGATTTAAATTCATATTCTCAATTAAAAACGATTAAAATCAAATTTTGGTTTTCGTTGTTTTGAATTTACCGCCAAAACGCTCCTTACGATGACTTTTTCTTACGCGACCACACGTGACGTAAGTTTTGTGTAAACGGCACCGGTTCAAAATTACAAATACTTTGCGTGGCGCACTTTTAGAAGTAGAATTTGTGCACAAAGGCACCGCAAACCAGTAATACCATTATCTATCCATTAAAAATCTTGTTAATTATAAACTTGTCATTCACTTACTTACAACTACTTTAGTTTACACAAAGCTGACGTCACGCGTGATCACGTGATAAAAAGGTCATCGTAAGGAGCGTTTTGGAGGTAAATACAAAACAACGAAAACTAAATTTGATTTTAATCGTTTTTATTGACCCCCCCGAGTGGGTTCCCGCATTGTCGTTGCGGGGGGGCTTAGTAACCGTGGTCTCCCATCCACGGTGAAGCCAAGAGGAACCCAACGGTGGGGCCGCTCGTCAGGGCTTTTGCCTTCAAGCCATTGACGTAGCGGCCAAAACGTAGGTTGCGGTGAGGTGCACCGCAACTGAGGTGGGCCGCGATGTCGAATGGGAGGCATCGCGGCTGAGGGTTACAGGCTGCGGTAGAGGAGGAGTGCCGGTGCTTCTGAGCAGCGCTCTTCCCTTCCGTGGCCTGAACGGGGCCGCCACCGTTTGATGGCGGACGCGGTGGGGCCGCAGGCGAAGAGGAGTGTCGGTATAGCGTCAGCCGCTCTCCCTATCCTCTGCGGCCGAAAAGTGGTAGACGGGACGGCGCGTTGTGTTCCTCACGCGCGCCGTCAAAGATGTCAGCAACCACTGGTGGGGTCCGCAAGGGCCGATGCCTGCCAGGGGTGCGGGTTTGTTCGAAAGAGATACCACGGCCCCTGGCATACGGGCTACTGAGGGAACACGGGTGGGTTTTAGTCAGTAAAAGTCTGACACGCCCTCCTGCTCTACTCAGCAGGAGAAGTCATTTGATGATTTCCCACCCAAAAAAAAAATCGTTTTTATTGAGAAAATGGATATGTAAATCAATTTATTTTATTTTTCTGTTACATACTTCGTCCCAATCTTCAAATTAAAATAGCTTTTGAAAAATGGAAAATACCCTATTATATAATTTAACAACGTTCTAATAGAGTAACTAATAAATAACGAATGATGAAGGAATTACATACTTAAACAACAACATCATCTGCCTAGACTTTTTCCAAGTACGTTTGGTTCGGCTTCCAGTATAACTAGATGCAGCTAAGTACCTATATTTTAACATGGTGCGACTGCCTATCTGACCTCCACAACCCAGTTACTGAGTATTACGATACCGCTTGGGTATCAGACTTTCGGGCTTCTGACGACCCGTAACGGCTGTCAAAGTTCCATGATTTACAGCTGGGAGCAACGGCTTAACTCGCTTTCCGAGACATGTAATGGTCTTGGTATGTAAAGATGGTCACCCATCCACGGACCAACCGCGCAAGCGTAGCTTAACTTGATTGATCGATTCGTGCGCTTGTTATTTTTTAGCCTCAAGCCGCACACATGCAACATATAAATACATAACACATACACATACGCTTTTCAATAAAACCCAAACACACATTCTTCAGTCAAACACTTTTCAAATATATTTTTTTAGTCTTACTCTCATTCGCCAAGTGTGAAGTATAAACATTCGGTAAGGAACTTCGTTCCAACAAAGTTGTGAAAACTTGTTTATAAAAGTGAACAAGTAGTATTTTGAAAGACGTTTGAAACGACTTTCGATTGACTTCGACGTTTGCAGTTCAGAAATAGTGGCGTCATTTTTTTTTAAATTCAAATAATAATGTTAACATTAATTAATAGTAACTAACATAAATGGGTACACTTGACTTATTTGTTCACAGACAGGTAGATGTTGCAATCAGCACCCTTACTAGGTTGTTTAATAACTTGTATTAAGGGCAGTTGTATACAGGTTGAAATTAAAAACATGCGACAAACCGAAATGGGAGATCGTACTCATCATTATGAACAACTTTTATTATGGGACCAAACCTGAAATCACAAAAAAAAGAAACAGCTGTTCCCTACATTTATGTTCGCATAACTCGTCAAAATGTAGAGAACCGCTGTGTTTTTTTCGCGAATGCATCTTTGGTCTATTAGTAAAAGTTGTTCGTAACGATGAGTACAATCTCCCATTTCGGTTTGTCGCATGTTTTCAATTTCAACCTGTATACAGCCCATACATATTTTAGTTCATCATCATCATCATTTCAGCCGAAAGACGTCCACTGCTGGACATAGGCCATAATCCATGGGTTTTGCCATAATCGCCACGCTTGGCAGGCGAGTTGGCGATCGCAGTATGGTGGTAAAATGCATAGAGAACGCTGCTGCCCATTCTCTAGTAAGTCCCTTAGTCGCTTCTACGACACCCACTGGAAGAAATGGGATGGTGCTATTCTTTTATGCCCGGCGACACATACGGGACATATTTTAGTTACACAAAATAATCTCAGCCAGAACAAGTGTTTTTTTTTTAACTAAAGTTAACATACAACCATAATTGCAGAATTAGAAATTACAGATGATCTTATTGTTTTTTTATTTGACATTTGGATAATTCGTATGTGTGTATTAATAGATAATTTAGACTCGTGCTTTTCCACTGAAATATCGGGTTCAAAAGAAACTCTAGGAAGACCAGCGAGGTTGTTGCGCAAAACACTAATCGTAGGAATAGCTTTCGTTATGACAGTTCAACAACATTCATTGCGTTATTTACGTTGTTGAGCAGACAATTTTTTCTAACATATGGAGCAATGGATTGGCAATAAACTTCAAAATGAATCAGATTCATAAATATTGTGTTGCAATTAGGGTGCTGTCGTGTTTAGCGTAGTGATGGGCTAAGTAAACTAGTAATGTGGACCTCTCTACTAAAATATACGATACATATTTCTCGAAATCACTAAAGATTTTGGAGTAAATTCATTTTAACGAAGCTTCGAAACTGCTGTACTCCCATTAATCTATTCTTATAATAATCTATAACCATACTATTAATAAAGAGGAAAGATTTGATTGATTGTTTACATTGATGGCTACGAAACTACTAAACCGATTCGAAAAATTCTTTCACTGTTGGGAAGCTACACTATCCCCGTATTCCCACGAGAACGGAAGCTACGCGAGTGAAACCGCGGAGCGCTACTAGTCTTCAATAAGCGCTAACAGGCTCAAATAAGATTCGGTGGGTCACATCAGCCGCATGCAGGATGACCGCTGAGCAATGAAGTCTTTACACAATGGGTGCCTGAAGATGGATGCCGCCGAGGCGGGCCCAGAGAGAAGTGACGAGATGACCTGGACGCGTACCGTGAGGGCTGGTTTGAGGTGGTGCGGGAAAAGAACTCCACCAGGCTTAGCATGAAGCTTTCTATTTCTACGAAGAATAGACACGGCTCTTTCTATATAAAGTGACATCTAGTTTCTCCATTTTTGGTATGGTACTGTAGAAATCATTCTACAATTCGTTTCTAACGATCTTTGTCTAATAAATATTTCAAAATTGTTCTTCCCATACTGTCAAAATCACATTGACACCAAACTTTCTACTCGACAGCCACAAAGTATATACGGTTATCTACAACATCATGATTCGTTTTGAACGCATAACTGTGATAATTAATAGAAGAATAAAGGTATCTTCTCCTATTTTACATCATTTAGTTAATAGTCATGTGTTTTATTGCGTCGACAAATCGGTGCTCGTGCTAAGCCTGCTGGAAAGACTTAAGGCTCAGGACAAGATAGGCTAAATAAAAATATTAAAAGTGGATGTTAAAATGTTACATCGACGTTACCACATCTAGTGCTCCAATACTTGAATAGAAAATTCTTATAGGAGATTAGCTGCAGAGCCATAGGTCTCCCAGGACTTTGATGCCCTAATAACATTCCATCGTTGATTCTCTTTCACGATGAAAGCTGAAAGGTACTTAGTTCTGTAATAATGAGCACTTAAGATGTGGGAAATGTGAAGTTTTGATAAAGATTCCTTCCGTAAGCTTCTCACCTTTGTCTAAAGCATTTTATATCAATGTAGGCATTTGAATATGGGGAATGTATATATGAATATGAACATTTAAATATAGAGCAGGAGGGCGTGTCAGACTTTTACTGACTAAAACCCACCCGTGTTCCCTCAGTAGCCCGTATGCCAGGGGCTGTGGTATCTCTTTCGAACAAACCCGCACCCCTGGCAGGCAGCGGCCCTTGATTTGAATATTGGCTTGAGATATTGTTTTTCGAGATTTTACCTACATGCGGGCTTGTGGATTAATTTTTAACAGCTGGATAAAACGGTGGGCTTATTGATGGGTGACCACTAATTATATATTGAGATTGAGAACCCTCCGTACCTCGGAAGACACGTGAAGCCATTATTTCTGTCCTGTCTGTCATTAGATCTTCGACAGACGTTACGGGTAGCCAGAAGCCTTAAATATTTGACAACCAGTCTTAGCACGGGGTGTCGTCTTACCCAGTAACTGGGTTGTGGAAGTCAGATAGGCAGTCGCTCCATGTAAGGTACTGTTGCATCCGGTTAGACTGGTACGACCCCTACCTAGCTGGGAAAAGGATTGATAGTCTGATATATTATTGTTTGACGAGATTTAACCTACATACATATAAGGTGGTACATTACTTTATTGTGAGAGGGTTTACTAAGATAGACAACTGGTCTCCCATACCATCACAGTTCGTAGAGTAGTCGGAAGTGTCATTAATAGCTGCACAGCACAAGGTTCAAAATCGCTTGATGCTTCATATGAAACCCCTTCTATTTTATTAGAGACAGTCCGTATATAATGAAAGGTCACCCATCCATGACCTGTCCGCGGTAAACGTTGCTTAACCTTGGATCGATCCATGCGGCTAGATTTAGCCACGAGTCTTTAAATAAAGTATAAATATTGACATTTACTTTATATATTTATTTATATTAAGGTTTTTGACCTGAATTCAGACTACAGAAGGGTACGGTTTAGAAAAGGCATTAACCACTATTCGAGTAGGTTTACTAGATTAGTAGTTAATCCGTATTCTAATACCATACCTAATACAATAAGTGTGTTTGAAACTACCTAGCCTAAAATAATACATTATTAAACTTATACTAATCTTTTTCGCCCACCTGCCAAGCGTGGTGATTATGGCAAACCCCCCTATATTGGGGGAGCATGTCGCACCTTTAAAATTAAAGAGACCTAATGCGAAATTAGTCAGAAGCAAAATAGGTCTCTATAATTCCGAATTATAGAGACCTATTTGGCTTCCAGCTAATTTCGCATTATGTCTCTTTAATTTTAAAGGTGCGATGTGTCCAAAAGTGGACTTCTTTCGGCTGAAATGATGCTGATGAATCTTTTTCTAATAAAACATTGGCATTGGTTATTATTATACAAATACAAAATACAAAACTCACAAAATTTATTTATTGCCAACCAAGAACGTGCACCAAGTTGTAGATTTCTCTGGCTCCTGCGCTAGTTATACTCGTATAACTGTGTTGCAGGAGCCAGTATTTTTTTTTTTTTTTTTTGGGTGGGAAATCATCAAATGACTTCTCCTGCTGAGTAGAGCAGGAGGGCGTGTCAGACTTTTACTGACTAAAACCCACCCGTGTTCCCTCAGTAGCCCGTATGCCAGGGGCCGTGGTATCTCTTTCGAACAAACCCGCACCCCTGGCAGGCATCGGCCCTTGCGGACCCCACCAGTGGTCGCTGACATCTTTGACGGCGCGCGTGAGGAACACAACGCGCCGTCCCGTCTACCACCTTTCGGCCGCAGAGGATAGGGAGAGCGGCCGACGCTATACCGACACTCCTCTTCCCCTGCGGCCCCACCGCGTCCGCCATCAACCGGTGGCAGCCCCGTCCAGGCCACGGAAGGGAAGAGCGCTGCTCAGAAGCACCGGCACTCCTCCTCTACTGCAGCCTGTAACCCTCAGCCGCGATGCCTCCCATTCGACATCGCGGCCCACCTCAGTTCAGTGCACCTCACCGCAACCTACTTTTTGGCCGCTACGTCAATGGCTTGAAGGCAAAAGCCCTGACGAGCGGCCCCACCGTTGGGTTCCTCTTGGCTTCACCGTGGATGGGAGACCACGGTTACTAAGCCCCCCCGCAACGACAATGCGGGAACCCACTCGAGGGGGAGGAGCCAGTATTCTCCTGTAAAACAAGCGACACAGTGTTTAGTTGTTTTATGACAACACAAAAAAGAAAAAAAAGAAAAGCAAGCAAACAAATACATTATACATACTATCTTGAGAAAAAAAAAAGCATAAACCCAGGCTAAAAAATAAATATAAAGATAAAATAATTAAAAAACATGAGCAAAACGAAATTACAATGTTTTTTTTTACAATGAATAAAAGTATTATGTTTTAAACAATGAAAAACAAAAAAAAAAAATAACAAATAAAAAAAACTGTTCTCTTTTCTTTTCTAAAAAAATTACAATATTCGCGACAGTGTGTGTGTGTGTGTGAGTGTGTGTGTGTGTGAGTGTGTGTGTGTGTGTGTGTATGTATGTGACTTTGCTTTGTATGTATGTGATTATATTAAACTGAATTTAACTTTCAGCTTCGCCCACGTTGAGGTCGGTCGGTCTATTTATCCCATAATCATCATCATTTCAGCCGAAAGACGTCCTCGGCTGGACATAGGCCTCCTCCAAGCTCCGCCACTTCGACCGGTCTTTTGCTTCCCGCTACCTATCCCGTTGGGATAAAAGTAGCCTATCCTATGTCTTATAGGTCCTCCCAGGTCATGACTTATAGAAAAAGGTCATGAATTAGCCGAAGGAACAGTGGGGTTTTAGTCGTTAAGAGTCTGACATAACCGTTCTCCAAAGACGGCGGGTGTCATAAGGATTTTCCCACGAAAAAACGGAAAACAAAAAAAATCCGCACCCAAATCGGTTCACTCGTTAAACAGCTACGGTGCTACAGACAGATACACCGACAAACAGACACATAGCGGTCAAACTTATAACACCCCTCTTTTTGCGTCGGGGTTTAAAAAGGTCCATCCGTGTGGAAAATTTCATCCAAATTCGTTCAGCTGCTAAGGCGTAAAAAGGTAACAGACAGATTAGAGTTAGTTTTGCATTACAATTTTTTTATTAGCTACTTGTATCGTCCCCCAGTTGGGTAACGATCTCCTCCTTAGTTTTTCAGTCTACCCTGTGTGTCTTTTAACGGGAATCATGAAAATTTGTCATTTTCACCAGTATCTAGTAGATATTTGTCGAAAAATCCTATTAAGCTTAGATCAACCGTCATTGTTTGACTGTTCACCACTTTCTAAGGAAACCAATTTCATCACTGTTTGCCACTTTCTTACGAAACCATTGTCGTCACTGTTCACCACTTTCTTAGGAAACCAATGTCATCACTGTTCACCACTTTCTTAGGAAACCAATGTCACCACTTTCTTAGGAAACCAATGTCCTCACGCTAGCGCCATTTACAATATTAGTAGGTATGGATTAATTAAGAACACACATATAATGATTATTTTGTACGAATATATCACATAAAAGCGTGTAATCCGCTGAGCCGAGTCAACGAATTTAGCGACACTCAATTACTCGTAAGTATCACAGATTAGTCTATGAGGAGATGTAAGGACGAAAATACATACATATAGATATGTTGTAACATTTATTTTAATTTATTCGTTTCAAAATAAGAGCTCTTGAATAAACCTTCTGTTGTCAATACCTAAACTTCATATTATAAAGAGAAAATATTTGATTTTTTGTACGTTTGTTAATGACACTTTCACGCTAAAACGGCTGAACGCAGGGGAAAGGCATGACAGGTTCACGTTCCACTCCAACTTCTTCATCATTATCTTCTGAACTGTCAGCACTTCTGTCTGACTGATTCAACAAACAGACAGATTCCAAAGGTCCGGGTCGGTTCTCTGGGTCACCGGTTTCTTCGTCTGAGGGCAAGAAGTCTTCAAGCTCGGAAAAGTTGAGCTACTCCTCAATTTGATCTTTTTGAGACCTACAAACTAAAAGTTTCCTAAATTACGTCTTACTAATCAGTAACGCCCAATGTGCAACACAATGAACATACATTTTCAATGAAGTATAAAAATTACAAATAACTGTTATAAATCTAAAATAAAAACGATTCCTAATAAAATATGCGTTTTTCTTTAAATTTGTCTGATTATCTAAACAAAATCAGCTAAGATTTAATTAATAAATTAAGATATTTACTCACGTGTATCCTGAATCGGCGGAATGGTGGCAAAAAAGGCAGATTTTGACAGATTGTCCCTAGATTTGTCTCATATGTTAGCTGTCAAAATACTTCCCAAGGTATTATCCAATCATAACATTCACACGAAATTACAGTTGGCGCGAATATTTAAAAGAAACCTGCATCTAAATTAAGTGTTTATTTTAATGTACATCGGGCATTTAGGAGAACATTTTGTTTTTAAGTCTGGGCCGGAATACTGCATGTCAGTTCGTTCAATACATTGTACATTGGGTCTTACGAGGCTAAGCTTAAAACTTATAAAAGTATTACATCTCGCTTACTTGGATACAAAATGTGTGCTCTTAGTTACGAGCACACGAGGTACCTACCTGAAAAAAATAAAATTGCTCATTTCTGCGAAAGAACAGAACGCCACTTACTACGGTCCTTACATAAGTACAGAGGCCAGCACATCAAGCTACCCCAATCTGTCAAATTTCTTTGATAGTTTTTAAACTTTATTCCAAAGGAATAAGGTTTATGTTCAATTGGGAAAATTAGACAGTTTGGGATAGCTTGACCTGCTGGCGACTGTACCTTCTCCTGTGGCTTCGATTACGTTCATACATTAGTGAGCCTAACACAACGAGCGGAGTAAACGTTGCGTAAATTCGACCGATATTAAAATTGAAAACATTTGGTTCGCATTAAGTACTTTGTCTTTATTCACCACCCTTATTACGTCATCACAGTCTGGCTCATATTGAAGGTGCCAATCTATTGCTTCATATGTTCGAAAAATCAGTCTGCTCAACAACGTAGATAACGCAATAAGTATTGTTGAACTGTCAGAATTAAAGCTATTTTGACAGTCCAATCCTAATGTTAGTGTGTTACACAATCACCGAGCATATGTCTATCATCATCATCATTTCAGCCGAAAGAAGTCCATTGCTGGACAAGCCTCCCCTCAGGCGGGTTGGCGATCGCGGTATGGTGGTAAAATGCATAGAGAACGCTGCTGCCCATTCTCATTCTCTATTCTAGTAAGTAACTTAGTCGCCTTTTACGACAGCCACGGTAAGAAATGGGTTCGTGCCATTCTTTTACGTCCGGCACCACACGGCACGTCAATGCATGTCAATGGGTGAAAACAATTGTGTTTGTCGTAAAATAACCAAAAATAAAGGATAGTTTTATTTTCGACAAGCTTTTGCCCGCGGCTTCGCCCACATGGATGTCGTTAACGTTACGTCAAAACCGCTGATACATGTACCTTATTATTAATTACCAACTAAAAGGCAAAATTTACATTTTCATGGTTTGAACTACAAAACGAACGGGTTTCCCATTTACGAGTATACTTTCATCCCATATTTTGCGACCTCCAAATCGCAGTTTCGCATTGAAACATGTGGTTTTTAATTTGTAATCAGAATGATAAACACCATTTTCATAGTTTAAAATCCAAAAATTATGATTTCCCATACAAACTTTTATCCCCTATTTAACTCCCTTAGGGATTGAATTTCGAAAAATCCTTCCTTATTTCATGTCTACATTATAAAGGGAACCTCTATGCAAAATGTCAGCTTTCTAGGTCCAAGGGTTTGGGCTGGGCGTTGATGAGTCAGTCAATCAGTCAGGACTTGTCTTTTTATTAATATAGATTAAAATATGACGTTATGAAAACGTCACCTCGTTCGTGCTTGGGTTCAAAATGTTATATTATGACACGAGCTGTTTTTATTCGTGCCAATCGAAATCTCTAAAAGCCGTTTTCTTTTCAGAAAAGGCAATAACCAGCCTTGAAGATATCTTACAACCTCGTGAGATCACCCACGCGGCTAAATATAATTAAACAATAAAAGAAGTACGTAGGTAGTACGCCCAAGCATCACAAAATAGATTCAGAAGGTCAGCTAATATAACTTATCGACCGAAGCTTCGTTTTCGTTTTCAGTCAGTTACGGCCAAAAAATCATGATTCGGCAATATTTTCGTTTTCAGCTATAACCAGCCGAAGCTTCGGCCGAAAATATAAAGTTTGTGCTGTATTGAATTGTATTTGTTTATATTGTATTCGACCTTCTTCGTAAAGCTCGTCAAAATTAGTTGACGTTCGGCTAACAGGTGAACCGACTCCGCTCGTGCAGCTGACTTAAAGGGACACGGTTTTATTTTGTAGTTGTATGTAACGCGAAGTTTGTTGACTGGTGGAAATCGTAATCATCATCATCATTTCAGCCGAAAGACGTCCACTGCTGCACATAGGCCTCCCCAACTACAGCCACTTGAACTGATTCTGTTCTTTTTGCATCCAGTGGCTTCCTGCGGTCTTCACCAGGTCATCGGTACACCTCGTGGGAGGCCTTCCAACGCTACGTCTCATAACAGTACGCGGTCGCCACACAAATTTTCGGTCCCATCGGCCATCTATTCTGCAAGCAATGTGTCCTGCCCACTGCTACTTTAATTTGGCAATTGTTCGGACTATATTAGTTTCCTTGGTTAAAATCGTCACGGAAGGTAACAACATCGTTATGCCCCCTCCATAGGTACGTCTTTTCTTTGTAGAGTATCGCGTAAGGATCTTCGTTCTTGCGTCTCGGGGTCCTCCGACCCGACACGTTTTTTACTTTGTTTTCTTCGCAGTCGCTGACACAAGACTCGTCTTGCATGAATTTCGTAGCCATGGAGTCAAACTATCTCAAAGGAACGCCAGTCGCCAGTGCGCTTGCACTTACTGTATATGAAGCGTGTCTACGTGTGCGTGTATTTTCGCTCGCTGTAATTGAGCCGACCTTCTGTATCTATTCTGGCCACGCAGCGTATTCAGGAACAAATCTTATTCAAGATCGGATTATTTTCGTCGTTATTGTGCTCACTGCTCACATATTGTGAATGGCAGGGGAAGGAATCCTATAACTCTTATAAGAGACAGACTCTGTTACCGACGAGGTCTACCTTGTAGGTACTTATATCGTTTCTCCAGTTCCATCTGTTAATTTTGCGTTCATATGCACGAATATTAAGATTGCAAATCTTTGTGTAAATAAGGACTGAAAATGACTTTCGATCTTACGTAATTATTATAGCACTAGCTGTGCCCGTGATTTTGTTCGCGTGGATGTCGGAAAACAATGGTATGTCGCTTAAAAAGGTAGGTATCACTCCTCTATTGAAATGGGTCAATTTTCCAACCAGCGAGTAACACACTTACAGTAGGAATGTTTTTAAATTTGACAGTTCAACAAAGTTCATTGCTTAATTACGTTTTGATGAGACAAATTTTTCGAACATCTGAAGCAGTGGATTAACAATAATCTTCAAAATGATTTAGCTTCTAATTAATCGTGTGTCACTCAGTTAGGGAGCTGGCCAAGTGATCTTGCCTGGTATGAAGCTTGACTACAGAAAACCACCCCAGAACACATCCTGAGCTGGCCATTTGGTGCAATCTTGACACGCACACTGCAGTTTGTTTATGTTCGTTATTTAATTTGAATTTTAAAGTGTGCCTGTGTATAACCCAAAAAACCCAAAGTGTCTTTACAATAATTATGTTCTGTTTTTTTTTTGTATATTTGCATCTTATATGTAGGTACATACCTATTCTCTAATATAGCTTAACGTTAACCAATTTACACGAAATCTTAACAAATTATACCATTAAACCTTTGTCATGAATCACTCTGTCTGTTGGTGAAAACCACATGTAAATCAGTTCAGTACTTTTTGAGTTTATCGCGAACAGACAGGCAAACATACGCGGTGGAGGACTTTGTTATAAAATGTAGTGATTTTAACGTGCTTTTGTATATTGTGCTACATCTTTTGTGTAAACCAAATAAACGATTTATCAATTATCTATCGAAAACAACGATCTGTACTCTTGCAGCCAATTCGAAAAATACTCCGCACGAAAAATTGAAAAAGTAACTGGCTGATAGCCGTTTCCCCTATAATTGGATTGCAAAGGTGAAACTTCCCGCCGTGTTTCGTTAGGTTAGGTCAAGCATTTTTGGAAGCAATTGTTTTGAAAGTGTCTGGATTTGTACTCGGCTGACAGCAATATACTTCCCCCCCTATTACATCGAACTTTTTGCTGTGCCCTACAAGACCCGTAATTGTACCTTAGCTTTAAGCCACTGTTACAACTTTCAACATTATGGAATGCAAATAAGGATATAGATACAACGTGTAACGGAAAGAGGGTACCAAGGGCACGGCTTCTTTGGATGATATCAAACGATCTTGGAAGGGTTTTTTAATCCTTTCGGAAATTATGAGAATTTTCAATACTATGACACCAGAAACCGAACTTTTCAAATTGAAATAAACACATCACTAGGAAGAGATTTATCGAGATATTGGCAAGTAACTTGGTAAGTTATTGACCTACGTCGTTTGCTATGATTTGAATTTAAGAAAAATATGAAACCGAAAATTAATTTGGTATCAATTCTGAGAGTATTTTATTTTGAGCTGAAACTATGTACAGTGATTCTATACCAGCTGTTATCTTTAGTGCTTAAGGATAGCAATAGGGTTTCTGTTACATCCTATAAAAGAAGTCCCTAATATTTTTAGGAGTGCAAAATGGGAATTGTGAGAGATTCCATTATGTACAGTCGCCAGCAGGTCAAGCTATCCCAAACTGTCAAATTTTCCCAATTGAACATAAACCTTATTCCTTTGTGATAAAATTGACAAACTATCAAAGAAATTTGACAGATTGGGGTAGCTTGATGTGCTGGCCTCTGTACATTAATTCGGAAACTGATTTATTAAAATATGTAGTAGGTACTTTCCAGTTTTATTCCGTGTAAATTGAGGTCCCAATATTTCGAGGCTGTTCATATCACGTTACATTTTCAGGCTTCTGGAACGAAAAACATCGACACGTCTAAATTAAACTCAAGTCAAGTGATGCCATTGGCTGTTGATAATTCAATCAACCAATCACAAAGGTTTAAGCCCGCTTGACAATCATAAGTTAGCTAAGTTTTAAGTTAAATTTTTCTTCAGAAACCAGCCGTTACTGTTTCAACAATTATTTGTAACTAGCTTTTGCTAGCGACTTCGCCCGCGTATAGGGTGGGCTTTATCCCAAGGTAACGTACTACCGCAATACATATCCTATATGTTAATTCAGGTTATAAACTATCTATGTGCCAAATTTCATCCAAATCCGTTCAGCCGTTTTTGCGTGATTGAGTAATAAACATTCAAACATCTGAATATCGAAACATTTGAACATACAAACTTTCACATTTATAATATTATTATAGTAGGATTAGCAAAAATTTTAAAATGCGGGCTGCTCCTGAAACATTCCAGATGGAAAACCTAATAAAACTGCCCGGCCCGTGAATCAAACCCAGTACCTCACGCTCAGCTGTTGCGTTTTTAACCACTAGACTAACGAGACAGTAAAGCTAAAAAAACAACGTCAGTAAAACACATTCTTGATTAGTCCACAAAGCTTAATCCAAATCGCAAATGGCTGAGAAATAGAAAAAAATTACAAGACCATTGACACGTAATTTTTCACAGAGCAACGGGAAGTGCGTGCCCTGTGTCCCTTTGTACGGATTTAGGATTCTGGACATGCTCCCATTGTTATTGTACAAAGCGAACTTGTAGCTTTTGAAGTACCAACTAGATTCTAGGTACGAGACAATCAATATAGGTATTTATTAGTCGGGATATAAAAGAAGTGGCGTGTCAGTTTTTTTTTAGTGTAATGAATCACTGTTTGATACACTGGTTTCACAACAAGAAGAGTTTTTAGTAGTTAGTAAAATGGTGTATTTGAATGATAAGAACACGTAAAACTATAAAACTGTTCTTGTTATTAACGTGAAAAATAACACGAAACAATATATCCAAATGTAAAATTTTCTTACTCGTATTTACGAGTAAGAAAATTTTACATCAAAATATTTCAAATTTTGGGCTAAACTATTTAGTTTAGCCCAAAATTTAGCAACGCGAATACCGTTCACTGACTCAGCAGGTCCACACGTGTGCAGGTGACTGGGCAGGGCAAATATAATATAAAACTGTTTATTTAGAAACTATTGACCGATGAAATGCCTAGAACAATATTATTATTTTGAGCATACACATTCATTGATGACTTTAGATGAAGATGTAGTTGCTGGCGTCTTATTTAAGTTTTTCCGTGTCGCATGACGAGACGACACACAGAGATCGGCAGACTTTTCTTTGCTAGACAGTCTCTTCTAATTCCTTTATTTTTTCTTAACGTTGAATTACTAAAGTATCTTAGGGCTCATTAAAGTAACAGAAAACTTATGTTGCTCTAATATGCCCTTAGGAATTTTTCATTGTTTTAATAAGTTTTCGTCTCAGCCTCTCGTTTTCTTTGTGCAGTTCAATTAACGAAATATTACAAACAATTGATAATTTTGCTAAAGCAGCTATAGAGGTTTTGTATTTTGTTTTCAGGGATTAAATAAAACCTTTGAATTCTAGTCAAGAACATTTCGGGCTAAACTACGGAATGGTCTACTCTTAGTAGTCCTATTCGAGCCATAGAGTAATGAAAATACAATTTCTAGGCAAATGTTACCGCCCACTTCTATTTACCCGAAGTAGAAGTGGGCTAGTGTATTGACTACTTACACTTAAAATGCTAAATAGGCCTACTACGCCATTTCTAGTCTAAATTAGGCCACCTTTAAGCTTAAGCCCATTTAGCAAGAAAACAGTTTCCTACGCGAAGATATTAATGTCGAATTAAAACCCCGATGAAGATATTTTCCCAAGTATAGTCGAATTGTTGGTGCCGTGCTGGATATCGGGGGCGAAAGTAGGTATAAACGCGTACCTATCATAAACTCATTAACGTTTTGTCACTCCACCCACAGGCTCTTTTATTACACTCCCAATACTTTTTCGTAACTGTATTGTTCCAATATTGGGCAGAGGTCTTCTCCATAACTTTCTACTGTTCCATGTTATTGCCTTCTAGCTACTTCTGACCCATCTTCCGTTCACACACCTAAGTAATTGCGCCAGCGTTTCCTTGAACTACGTCGGTGACGATGACTTCTGGCAACCACCCCCAAAACTCTAATATACCACGATAGATTTCATTGATCGCACGATCAATGAAATTCACGTAGAATTGGATATATTTACATGTTACTGGAGTGAATTCACAAAAGTACTATTGTTTATATTGTGCTACAAACAATGATCTTGTTGTGATTTAATTTTAAGTTTTCGTGTGTGACTTTTCTATCGCATTAGGTTAAGTACCTGTAAGGATAGTTTTAAGGGTTTCAAAATAAATAAATAAATAAATCATGGCAGTATCGCCAATACAATTAGCCGACAACAACTGGCGAAGCAAGATCCGAAGGTGTCAGATTTACATAGCTTCATTTTAATTCGGCCACCTCTTACTTGGGTATTTTCGCCGAAAATTTAAATTTACTGCGACGCTCCACCGGGTGGGACCGAACCACTGTCGCATTCGATTGTAAAAGACTTACCGTAAGCTGTAAGCTCCTTACTCGAATAAGGAGATTTTCGAACAGGATCCCCTTTGCGACAGAACTTTGTAGTATTAAAAAAAAAATTAAAGCGCCGGCGACATCTTCTTTTTTTGTTTTGAGCATGTGAGATTATGAACTGGTATCAGGGTTCGAGATTGCTGTAATGAAATTTTCGAGGCATGTCGAGGATTTTCGTATTGATAATATGATACCTGCGTCATATGATTTTATTATGGATGTAATTCGATGAGGTAGAATGTTAGGTAAGGAGCTTATATGCCAGTCGTAGCTAGGTAAGCTTGAGTAAAGTGTATTACAAATGGCCTAATTTAGAAAGTATACTATTTGTCTCTGCAGGTTACCAGTCCATCTTCAGCCAATGTTGCTTGAGTTTTTTTTTGTGAACTAGGGAGTGGTTTTTTGAAGGTAAGTTTCGTTATCTTTGTCATTTAATAAGTAACCGCCAAATTCTTATTAATATCCATACTTTATTTTGCTGTAGACAGAATGCTGTTAGAATTTAAATTGACAACAGACTAAAACATCTACTATAAGTCATTCTTTGGGTTGTAATGAAGTAACCCACTTCACAGTTTAAGAAATAAGCTTCCTAATAAACTCCTGGTGTACACCTGCGCAAGACCAGTTCAGTAATGAACTTTTCATCGGTTTTTGTCGCTATCTTAATAACTAGGTAAGGTACGTATGGTAGGTAGGTAATAAGTAACTGTAACTGCATTCATACGTATACAACGGCTTTTTAATCGTCTTACATCGGCTGCCGATTTAATTAATCCTATGACTGAACATGAATATGATATTTATGAACATGAGAATTATTTAAAAAATAACGAAGATGCATGAAATAGTTAGAAACACCCTATTCATCATAATTTCAGCCGAAGACGTCCACTAGTGGACATAGGCCTTCTCCAAACGGGGAGGGGATTGTCATAATCGCCACGCTTGGCAGGCGGGTTGACGATCGCGGTATTGTGGTAAAATGCATAGAGAACGCTGCTGCCCGTTCAAACCCTACACCCTATTATGGAGATGGTGTCTTCTACTGTTTGATACGTAAATATTATGAACAGGATGTTTCATAATTCTAAAGCATTATTTAGTTTTATTTGAACCTATTACCATAATTAATGGTAACAGTTTTTTAATCGCGGCTAGTGGTATTTTGTGTCAAACTAGCCTTTGCCAGCGGCTCCGCCTGCGCAGACCTTTCATCCCCTATTTAGCTTCCTTAGGGGTTGTATTTCGAAAAATCCTTCCTTATTCCTTGTCTACATTATAAAGGGAAACTCTGTGCAAAATTACAGCTTTTTAGGTCCAAGGGTTTGGGCTGGGCGTTGATGACTCAGTCAGTCAGGACTTTTATTTATATTTATTTATATAGGTAGATAGATACATTGAGTGGGCCACCTTTGTAAGACGACTAAAATGTCACAGTGCATAATGTTGACAAGGTAATACAGGGTTAGTTTTCAAAGACTTGCCAAGTTTCAGAGTGTGGTTACACAGATCATCAAACTGAATAACTTTTTCCATGGAATCAATATCGTAATCGCGAAAAAAATTATCAACTATCCCATACAAAACTTCAATTCCTACTCGACCTAAATGTATAATAAATAAAAATTATTTCTCTTTTCCACAAAGGCACCTTAATAATTATATGAAGATTACAACATCTGAATAAATCTTTTGTGAGAGACTGGATCTGCACTAGGAAATCCTCTCACACAGATTACCAGGGTCTTTGAGTATTACTTAAATTTTAAATAAAATAACTTAACCTTTGGTGGGTAAAACATTAGCGAAACTAGAAAAAAAGAAAAACGATACAAAATTGAATGTACAGGAAAGCTGTTTTTTTTTCGCGATTATACGTTGTTGATCATTAGGAGAAAATTGTTTAGTATGATGATCTAAACAACCACCCTTTTTATCAGTTCTTTGAAAACTAACCCTTTTTCATGTCGAAGTAGATGTTACTCGATTTTTGCGATTTGCCACAATTAGCAAATCGCAGAAATGTTGTGGGAACCAATGAGTTTTTAAATTCTTAATCCGATATACTCGTAGGTCTGCACCCTAATTGCGTAACTCACGATTCATCATAATCTGTATCGTTTTGAAACGGATTGTTAAACCATCGCTTCATATTTTCGAAAAATGTGTCTGTTCGACAACATAAATAACGCAATGAATATTGTTTAACTGTGAAGACGAAACCAATTATGATCAATCGTGAGTTACGCAATTAGGGTGCAGGTTTCTATTGGAAGGGAACGGTGAGCTGCGTAATTGACGTATGGATAATATCTTCGTACATATTATCCAAGAAATACTGGAGAGAACATAGTAGTGACCTTATTGGTGATATTCTTCAGAAAGGTCAGGTCATCTGCATAGTTCTCGCAACTGTGTGTGTGTGGCCTCGTGTGACGAACACATGGTTTCAGTCTGCGCGTCGATGTCCCTACCACCCTGTAAAAAGAAAGAAAGAAAAGAAATTAAAAGTATTTATTGTGACTCGCACAGGAACATCACATACACACAATCGTACAAACGTTATAAAAACAAATTTCTTGGAACTAAAAATAAATAAAAATAAAACAGAAAGTCCTGCAGGACTTTCTGTTTCAGCATTATGCTGCGACATTTAAAAAGTGTGTATGTGTATGTATTTAAATGTCAAAGTCAAAGTCAAAACGTTTATTGCGAACTAAGTGTACAATGTTGGTGTTATCTGATGTTAGTACTTGTGACTTAGCAGCCTTTTACAAGCATTGCAATTTTATAATTCGCCTGCCCTTTTCATCAAAATTTAGCGTGCATTAAAGATTATTATTATTAAGTTATTTTGTTTTGCATTATAATATAATGGGGATTGGACTCTTTGTAGCTCTATAACACAACATCCTTTCAGCTTTAAACTTCTTACCCTCTCTTATCTAAAAGCAAAAAGCAAATCGTTTTCAAAAGCCAAAATTAAAGCCAAGAAAGTTACAACGCAACATTTTCAAAAATAATCTTTTTGAAAAGCGCAATTGTAAATCTTAAAATTCTCATTCAAATATTACGAACAGCGTCGAGCTCCATTCAGTGCGACTGTTTATCTCTATTTTTCAAGATAAAATAATAAAGAGGAGGGTATAAATGAAACTCTAGGTGCCGATAAACGAACAAAAGTAAATGCTACGTTAATTTTCCGGTTTGAGGCCGGTTGGGCCCTTTCTGACGAAAGAATGAGGCTCCCTTCGCCTTTCACACTTTTACGTCTCATAGACTTCTTTGACCAGAACTACAGTGATTTATCCCCGAAGAGCCGGGAATAAATTCGTTCAGATTAAGCTGTGGACGCCTTTTATATGTTTTCGTTGGACTCACAAAGGAACTACTAAGAAATGTTTAGTATTTTTCGGTAATCGTCCACTTTGGGACGACGTCCTTTTTAGGGATATTGATTGGGTGGCGACCCTTTTGCGTTTTAGCCGGTTCTGAGACTTGCATGCAAATATTTTATGTCTTAGCATGTTTGTAAGTCTGTCTTTATGTTATGCCATAATTACTGTAAACGGTAGGGGGGTGAGTAGAGAAGTAAGCGCCTATCCTTTGTTTGCTAGTTATATAATTATAAGTTAGTTCTATAAATTCCATGGTATACCAACAGAAGCGTTTACGATCATTAACTAGATCTTCTGATTAGAATAAGCATATTTAGATTAATTGTAAGTCACTTGCTTTTAACTCTTTCTTATATTGTTTACTTACAAAAGATGTTGTATTTTATGCCCGTGTTTCTTGTTATAACAGCGTGACTTGTGATTTGACGTATTCCTTCCAGGATGTGGATACTGTGACTCATATGCAACATTTATTTGGTAGTTATACCTTTAGAGTTAGTTTAGATAGCTGATTAAATGAAAATTTTGAGATAACTGTTGTCTAAGTTTATATACCTAATGGAATAGCAATGAAGGCCATTCAGTTTGAGAGTAAAGAAAAGAGTGATATTTAATGACCGAATTCAGGGAAATTGCCAAAACTGTATTAAAATAGGGTTTTCTCGAATTCCATGAATTTTCCCCTAGGCGTGTTGCTTAATTGTTTCACTATTATGTCCTAGAGGGAAAACAGTAAGTTACAAGTGACCCTTTATAAATAAAAAGATTTACATGAACTGAAGTTTTAATATGCAAAACAATACATATTACAAGAGCAATATAACACAAGAAAGTCATATTTATTGGAACAAAAACTAACGATAAGTAGTGTTCCCAACATATGTATATGTTACATTGTATTTTTTTATTTATTGCCATCACAGTTCACCGGAATTTATGCACCTATATCTTGCATAAAACCTCACTTTCCGCGGCCGTTTGTGTCCTAAATGATGACGTCAAATCAGGTTCTAAAAATAAGTCACTATAACCCGGGTATAATCTGTTTTTAGCGATTACTTACGTGATCTAATAAAACAGAATTCTCCAGATAAACGTCCTTTGGCCGTAGCAGGAAAGAAAATTAAGTCGCCAATGCTATCGATTTTCTGGAGTCCCTGGAATTTTGAACGAAACGACTCGAGAAGTTACGGAGCCAAACATAAGTAGGTAGGTAGATAGGGAAATGCAGAAAATGCTTTGATCTGGTTTTCAAGATTGAGGCTAACTCTTTAAAGAAAATCAAAATTATATTCTTACAAATCTTACATAGATTTGTTGGAACGTATTTTTGTATGAAAACTTTGACTTTTAAAAGGGTAACCCAATAAAGACAGTGGTTTTTGTTTGATATTCTAAGTTGTAGGAATGAATTACGAGTATAAAAATGTGTTTTCAGAATGAACTGCATGACACAATTAATAAATATACTTAACACTAGCGAGGCGCCCCTGGTTCGCACGGTTTTTACGACTTCACAAAATTCGAGATTCGTTTATTTTATGAAAGCTTAATAATATTAATACATTTTCCGAAGAAATTAAAAAAAGTGAAAAATAGAAGACACTTTAATACATCCATTTAATTTAATTATTCTTTTAAATTTTATTAATGATGATGAAAATCGGTTCAAAATCCCTTGCGTAGTTTGGAACGTTCAGTCCAGTCAATTATTTTTTTGGGGTTGAGGGGCCAACCCTTCAACCCCAAAAAAATAATGTGTTCACTGGACCCCTGACCCCATAGTTTATTCTCGACCCTTGGGGGTTGAGAGTGGATTTTATTTTCCAGCCAAGTTTTAGTTTCCTCTCGACCCCAAAGTAGGTAGTCTGCACCTTACTGTATCAAAATAAAAAATTTAGGTACCTAACTAGGGTCAGCAAGTGGATGTGGTTTACCTGTTTTTTGTATTAAAATTCAGTCTCACCCCCTGGGGGTCGAGTGTGAACTATGTTTAAGGGTTGAGAGGAAACAAATAAGTAAATCTTTTTTTAGGGGTCGAGGGGCCGAGAGTAGACTAAGCGGTTTATAAGATCATAGTCACACAGACAGACACGAAAAGCGACTTTAATTTCTAATATGATTGTGTAGTTAAGATGTATGAGTGCAAAGTTGTCTATGAATTAAGTGGATGACAACATTAATTTATGCAGCTTACTGACGGGTTTATGGAGAGTTTGAGTATAAAAACAGTCGAACCGGTCGATCGAACAGGTGAAGCCACGCTTGCCGCGATTGGTCTGTGGATGAGACCCTTTTTTTTTTTGGTTGGGACATCATCAAATAACTTCTCCCGCTCTGGGTGGAGCAGGAGGGCGTATCAGACTTTTACTGAGTAAAACCCACCCGTGTTCCCTCAGTAGCCCGTATGCCAGGGACTGTGGTATCTCTTTCGAACAAACCCGCACCCCTGACAGGCATCGGCCCTTGCGGGCTCCATCATTTTTTGTGCTGACATCTCTTTGAGGCGCGCGTGGAACACAACGCGCCGTCGACTTGGGCTTGGTCCTTACCGGACAGCGAGCTACCCATTACTCGCCGTCCGCAAGCCCATGGTGGATGAGACCCTCCGTGCCTCGAAAAGCACGTATCGCAAAAATAAAGGTATCGCTTACCCGGTGACTGGGTTGTGTAGGTCAAATAGGAAGTCGCTTCATGTAATACACTGATATTCAGCTGCATCCGGTTAGACTGGAAGCCACATAGTTGGGAAAAAGCTAAGCAGATTAATTTAGACGAGTATATGCGTAGACATACCGAGTACGTACTAATAGGTATTTCAATGTTCACCAAGAAATTCCTAATAACTTATTATTAGAATTCTATAATGAGTGAGCTTAACGTGTCATCTCGTCTCAAAGAAAAGGTTATTCTAGTGTTAAAAGAGATTACTCAGACACCCACTCAAGACCTCGTCCCACGCAATTAACAGGGTCACTATCTTCATGCATGGGACTGAAGACCGTTTTCACTTTAAAAATACATTGTAAAAGAATTCCTCTTTTTCTTCTTTTCGTGTCGATAGTACGTGTACACTTTTTTTTAATAAAGTTAGAGCCCAGTAGGCCGCGTGAGAGCAGTGGTGGCCAAGTGGTAACGGCTGCGACTTACGAGTTGTAGGTCGTGAGTTCGAACCTAGACAGGCGCATTACTTTGTGTAAATTATTTCATCACCACTGCTCTCAAAACGGTGAAGGAAAACATCGTGAGGAAACCGGCATGTCATAGAACCAAAAATTCGAAGACATGTGACATCTACCAACCCGAACTGGGCCCGTGTGGTTGATTACGGCCCAATCCCTCTCATCGAGAGGAGGCCTGTGTTCCAGCAGTGGGAACATTATAGGCTGATGATGATGATAATGATGATGATGATGATGAGGCCATATTTATTGCAGCATCAGCGGTATGGTTTAGATCATCCAAGGTGCAGGTAAACGGGCACTTAGGGTAATCTGGAAAGTGCAGAGTGAAACAGTAATAATGGAGTTTGTCTAGTGGTTTGTCTAGTGGTTTGTCTAGTCTCGTTTGTCAGGTGGTCGTAAGCGCTACTGATGAGCATGAGGTCAAACGGTTTGAGTCCTGGGTTGGGAAAAGTTATATCGTGTTTTTCCATTTGAAATGTCTCTGTAGCATCCCGTAGTATAGATTTGTTCTCGGTTGATGGCAATAGGCTCGTCCCCTATTACATGGGACTTCATCATAACTGGCGAAATGTAGGTATACTATACGTACGTACACGTCTGCTGTAGCCTTCGGGAAATAGAGTTGTCATGTTATGTTATGTAATTATGGACTTTCTTGCTCATTCTTATCCAATCCACGCATAGGGAATGATTTCATTAAATGATTTAAACACGTAAACGACCTTGAAGATTATCGAATTTACGGTAAAACTTTCAGCTTAAAACCAAACCAAATCGTAATAGGAATTAAGGGTTACACAGGCAGGCGCGGCGAATTGTTATACTGGACAATTTCCACGAAGTTTTCATGCAAATTATTCTATTAAAGTCATCTATCTACGGGAGCCTTAAAGAACACCAGAAAAAGAGAACGTATTCGAAAATTCAAAATTCGAAAGTCAGTTCAAAACATGGTTCATCTTTTAAAACAGGTTAAGTTTTCACTCCGGACCTACCCTAGGGTTGAAGCGTGATAAAGTTGAACGTGCAAAGATCTCATTACCGTGCTTGGTTCATTACCGCGTCTACACGTGATGGGACGAGTTAGCAAGTTTACATGACACGGTAACGTTACATGTCTTGTTACAAACTTTGTCAGCGATAACTTTTTTGAGGCTGTAAAGTAAGAAAATTGAACTGGTGTTGTTTTTGAGAGAAATTTTGATTTTTTTTCACATTTTCTGAGAAAATTCCAGGCTAAGGTGGTAAAGACATGTTATGCGTAGACCTGGTGACCATATCGAGAATGGTGCCTATCCATGGGTTTTTAAAAAGAGAGGGAGGAGTAGACTGCAAACGACCTGGATGACAAATGTGTACGCTGCGTTGTTTATTGTCATTTGAGGTATTATTTTCATATTACAAGTCAAACCGGATGCATGAGGCTACTTTAAAAATAAATACATAAATATCATTATTAAAAACATCATGTTGATTTTGTCTTTTTTCTTTAATTTTCTAGGTATACGTAAAAGGGAGGATTCTCCGATCAGACGGGTGTTATACCTGGTGGCCAAACGATTGTTTTTTGTTTTGGTAATGACAACTCGCAGGTCAACCAAATTACAATGTTAATTTTTATTTTTTACAATGTCTGACAAATTCTCGTCATTATTTGACATTATATATCAATTTTAATTTCGACTATTTATTAGTGATTGTCATGGAAATCATGTCATTTGGTTCAAATAGGTTCATTTTATTTATGTAAATTCTTTTACATATTGTGAATGAAAGAACGTTGTAGGTCTTACAGCATCCGACCTCTTAAGTTCCTGGTACTTATTGACAGGCATGAACTGTCCTACTATACCTATTATCACTGAAATTTGAAAATATTATAAAACCCAACCGTGTTCCGTGTGGTGCCGGACGTTAAAGAATATCACAATCCCATTTCTTCCCGTGGGTGTCGTTGAAGGCGACTAAGGGACTTACTAGAAAAGGGGCAGCAGCGTTCTCTATGCATTTTACCACCATACTGCGATCGCCAACCCGCCTGCCAAGCGTGGCGATTATGGCAAAATCCCCTTTTGGGGGAGGCCCATGTCCAGCAGTGGACGTCTTTCGGCTGAAATGATGATAAAACCCAATTATTTAAAAAAAAGTAACCATGTAGTTTCTTCCCGGCTCTTCTCCATAGAAAGCGACAAATTGGAACCGTGCACCTAGCTTCTGACGTTTCATATGTGCCCATGCAGGTTTATGTGAAATAAAATATTTTGATTTGATTTGAACCTAGGAGGTTGTCAGCTGCTTGACAAGACCTGAACAACGATTGAACTCGAGAAGTTGAATATGTCGCAGCCATCTGGTTAAATTAGCCAGATAATTGGACGCCTAGGCCGTTCATTAAACGCTGGCATCCAATTGGGTGCCTAGGCCGATAGTTATTTGAGCTAGAATCATTCAACGTTTAACAACTTGGCGTATTAAAAGTTAACCCTTTGAAAATGACTGACCAAGACTCAGCTAAGTGATTTAAATTTAGTTCCGTTATTCCACTGCGGCGCTAATAGTCACCAAAACAAATATGGCGTCACGTCAAGTCAGCGCAAACAGTGAATGTAATTTTTCGATCTTGTGTTTATTTAATTTATTTATTTAAAAACATTTCACTGTTACTAGTTACTTACCTAGTGGTAGGCATTGGATGTTTCGAAATATCACAAATTCATCAATATTCAATTTAATTAAATGACTACACGACATTCAGCCATCTGGTTAAACGTTGCGGTCAATGACTTTGCTAGTTTTCCTTCAGCTATTTAATTGGATTTAATGAGCGGCCTAGGTGTCCAATTAGCTAGCTAGTTTAACCAGATGGCTGCGACATAATTATATGCTAGTTGCGCGGTAAACTTTGCTCGTACCTTGCAGACTCTTGCATCGCACGACACGTCACGCATTTCCATGCGTAGCATCAGACTGACGTCAGTTTGAGGAGGCCGGTGTCACAGCAGTCAGAACGTTAAAAGCTGATCAAGCTTGCATCTAATACCATCTCTAGACGTAAACCTCTCCCAAAAAGAGGACAAAGGTCGTACTATCCATTAAATACAAAAGCCAATAAATATACCACCAGAGCAAGGATGTAATGGGAACTTAAGTCTACGGCAGCGCTACTAACCTAGTTTCCACAGTCTCGAACATTTAGCACCCAGATAAGGAGCTGGGAGCTGTTTTTAGAATATTTTCAGGTTGGCAAGTAAGTAGCTAAAGTGAGTGGTAACGAGGTGTTTAAGAAAATTCGACTGGAGATAATCTTGAGCAATGTTTGCATTAGGTCTGTTATCAGTATTTCAATTACTACTTATTTACGTATTTTAGGGTTAATTTAAAAAGCGAGTAGGTAAGAAATACCATTATTATGACATTGAAAATCCATTATTATTTTCATCCGAAACTGTATTAAGATTTTTATTCAATTTTGTTTGTTTTTTTTAAATATCGGTTGAAGATTTAAGAATTCCTAAGAATACAAAGTAATAATATTAATAACTGTTTAAAACTTTAAGATATAATCTCGTGTGCATTATTTTTAAAACATATTTCAACGAGACCCATTTGCTACCGTGCCTTTAATGGTAGGTGCACAGATTTTTACGAACAGCACAAATATTTACGAGCCACCATAAAATATAGGCTGCATTTAATTTTATTCCACACGAACAGAACTGCTGGTTAAACATATAAATAGATTTTTCATTTTCTGGGCACGAATTAAATTATTTTCAAGTACTTACAATAAGAGCCAGTTTGAGGGTTTAATAAGGGCTAAATAAATTTATTAAAACTTTAAACTGGCTCAAAAAGAACAAGAAAAGTAACCAGTTTCTTAAAATAAATGTGAAAAGAAAGAAAAATAGATTTATGTAGGTAATAAGTCAGCGTTTGAGATAGCTTGAATTTATCACTTGGACCGGGCAGTATGAATAATTCCCTACTTGTAGCCGGGATTAAATAAACGTTATTGGATATAACGTTTATTTAATCGAAAATGATTAGGCCTATCGTTTAAAATATATAATATTGCGATTAATTTGATTGAGCGTGCTGCGGGAGCTGCGTGACAGAAACGAATCGCTACAAAACCGACGAGAAATGTTTGAAAATACAGCCGACTTCCAAAAAAAACTACTAAGTGTAAATTAACTAGAAGTTTTCATTTTTTTTGGAAATTGTTTGTTTTTTCTCTTGTATTCATCGTTTGGGCTTTGCACAAAAGTACGTAACATTACCTCAGCTACGCGAGCTAAGCTAAACTTAATCGTTGTCACGTTTTCATGATTTTTTTTAAATGTCTTCTCATATTTTTGTATGCACGTGTTTTTGAGATAGGTACATGGACCACGGGCCGCCGAGCATTATTAATAATGGCCGGTCAAAGTGATAAATTAATCACTTTGCCCCACGCTCTTGGGCATTATTAATAATGGCCGGTCCTTATTAATAATGCCCAGTTAATCACGTTGCCCGTAACATATACCTATAAATCTATCTGCTTAACCTTTTCTCAACTATGTTTGGATCAGCTTTCCGGTGTTACCAGATGCAGCTGAATATTTTACATGGAGGGACTGCCTATCTGACCTCCACATCCCAGTAACTGGGAAACACGCTACCCTTGGTAAGTCTGGGTGGCAGATTTCTTGGACTTCTTTCTGACTACTCGTAACGACTGTTAAATATCTGCAAATGAAGGCCGGGATCAACGGTTTAACTTGTTTTCCGAGGCACGGAGGGGTCTCGATAAGCAATGGGTGGTCACCCATCCACTAACCGACCGTGGTAAGCGTAGTTTTACCAACGACCCGTGCGTCTATTATTATGTAGCCAAAATGTCTATTAATATAAAGACGTGAATGGGATAGGTAATCGGTCCTCGAGTTAAGTAAGTGTACTAAACAAACACCTCTACTTACCCCTCCGATAAATACAGCCGTAATGCTACATTATTCTGAACAGTAGTCAAATGGCCTATTGAAGAAAAAGAGGTACCTACTCGTACGTAAACCAACAGAAAAAAAGCCCTAACCTCACTGCCAGTTCTCGTGTCAATGGCACATTAAGGGTTAACACGTATAACCGGCATTATTTTACTCGGCAAAAACATAAAATGAAAATGTTACTGCGGACTGAGGGCGGGGGCTATAAATCCGCGCGACCGTACAGTCGCAGCGACAAATCGTTGATGGCGTTTTCATATGAGCGATTATTGGATTGATATTCGTTTGTTATGGTTTCCTTGTGTTTGTTTAAAAAAAAAAATGTTTTAAAAAAAGCGTGGGGTGCATGGTGTCAATAGTTATAAATATTTTATTGACAGATATGAGTAGAGTGATTATCATTTTGATAATATCTTAAAAAACACCCCACGCTTTTTATTAATTTTTTTTTTATTCACACTATTATTAATTTATATTTATTGAAATTTTTAACACTATTCTTAATTTCAATTAATTAAAATTTGTTTTCTATTTTTTAGTTCGGTTTTCTATCAAAAGCGTGTTTTTTAAACTATTATTTATTTTCTACCTTTAGTTTGGTTTATTTATAAAAGTGTGATTTTTTAGTTTTTTTAAACCATTATTTGTTTTGTAGAATTAAAATTCTCCTTAGTATTCGGAAATTTGTCAATATTAGAGAAATCGGCTAAAGATAATTATTGGAAATTAAAATTAACATCAAGTCCTGTCTTCTCGACTGTAGAGAAAAATTATAAAAAATAAAATTAAGTTTCTTACCTTATCGACTTAAATTAACAAAAATCATATTTTGCAAATCGAAAAATGGAATAATTTTATCAAATTAGAGTATTGTCATCGGTCCTCGATAAATCTACAAAGTTTGAACGAAATCTGGCCGTTTAAAGTGGGTCAAAATCGCGCCCAAAGAAGTCGCTTACAAACATACAGGTGAAGCTAATAAAAAGCGTGTAAAAATCATGTTTTCTTTTATGATATACTAGAAAAATAAACAATCTTTCCATCTACTAACAAAAAGATTGGGCGCCACTGAAAAGATCACCTCACTTATTACGTCATCAAGGTAGGCAATTCTGTGTCCTAACCACATCATAATAAATCGCGTCAAGTCTCCTCCAGGGGTAAACCATTTTCCCCTTCACCCATTATTTACCAATGCAATAATTATCAATTACCCCGGGAGTCTGAGCTGCCTCTGTTAATATTTAAGTGAAGTTTCTAATTTTGGGTGCTTTGTGCTAGCTTTGGCTGTGTTATGGGTAATGTCAATCGTAAATACCGGGGTCGGTAAATGTTTTGCTTAAATTGAGGCTTCCCATGGGGCTTACATTAATCACCTTGCTTGACGAATTGGTGACCGGTATTACTGTCGTTTTTGAAAGGGTAGAGTTTCGGTTTCCTAGAAGCCCGATGCCTTTAATGGCTGCAGCAACATCTGTCATAAAAATGACGGTGCCGGCGCCAGGGTTTGATATGACGGTGTTAAAAAACGCTCTGTAGAAAAACACACGAGCTTACTTGTATAAATAACGTTACAGTGATTCGCCGATAACCTAAATTGCAGACAATATAACAATATGGCGGCCACCGCAGTGTTAATAAACCTGGATAGTGGCTACATTGTCTGCCCAAGAGACTTTATTTCGCGTCTGTCTTAGGTTTACACAATGTCTGTACCTATTTAGGTTCACTATGCATCCCGAAAAGAGAAACGAAGACACAATAGATGATATGACAACAGTCGGTTCCGTTTGTTTGTGCACAGTAAACATTTATATGTAGGAGGAGTGCAGAAAGCTAAGATTTTATTAAATTATGGTCGAATTTCAAACCACTAGGCGACCAGTAGCAAAGATAAATAAGCAAGGAAATGTCCTACTATTTTAATTCTAAGCGAAAAAATGGTGGTTCCAAGTTTTGTGCGCGACTGCACATATTAACATCTCGCAGCTACTTACTTTGAATTTACGTGTTGGAGGCGTCAATCTTCTCTTTCAAAGTGGAATTTATTAAGTAGACCTAAATAGGCTTAATTTGTTGAACCTGAACAAAGAGCTTTTCCTTCCAAAATAAATGTGTTTACCGTCTGCTTCTTAGGAATAAGAGATAGATAAATAATGGAAGGACGAAATAAGAATTAAATCAGTCTAGTTACTATGTTACAGTTAGCATAAGACCGATCCGTGCGACACTTGGGGGTGGCAACAAACACAAACAACTCACTTCACCCTCACAGTCACTCACATAAACAAACATACACACTACATAATACGCTTTACTGAACTAGCCCTGTAAGTCGACATATTATTTTCCGCTCATTCGCACCATCACCTTTTCCTTTTTGCCAATAAATTTATTTTAATTTGATAAGACGTTGTTAGATTAAAAAATACATGTTGTTAAATTAAAAAATATTAGTTACATGATTAAGGTTGAATTAATAATTAAAGATCGATAGGTAGGAATGACAGGGTGGACGTCGTTTAGTTGAAATCATGATTCAATCCCGTTCAATACACATAAATTTAATACAGTACGAGTACCTACACTTTTGGCTATGAAAAATTACTAGGTACTCATTCCCAGGATATCATAAATCCCAATTCTTATGAACCGATGAACTACTTAGGGATTTATTTGTAAACGCTGCCTAAATTTAAGTAATGGGTAGCTATTATTTAGCCAAAAATGTTGACGTAACGTTTCTAGATAAAGGAGCGAGTGATTATATTACAATTAATGACAGAAAAATTTAATCAGCGAACGTGAGAACCTCAAAAGCATACCAGTCAATGACAACTTCTCACACCACACACCATACCAAAGTAACGTAAAATTAAGTCAGAACATTACACATAGAAGTACCTACATACTCGTATGTGTATGATGGCGTATATTTTACGGCTATAAGGCGTAAGGTCCTTATTTGAATAACATAGCGCAATTTGTATTCGCACGCAACAAACATGTAATTGTTTGCGATAATGTGTTATTTATTTGCAGAAGGTTTTATGTATGTTTTTGTTTATATCGTTTTGGGTCAGTAATTAAGATTGTGTTCCGTGACTTAAATACCGAAGAAAAGGTTAACGAAATAGGTATGTCAGTGCCAAAGTATGATAGTAGCACTATTTTCTATTTGTATTGTTTTTTGGCATTATCAATTAGCTTAATTGCTTGAAAATTTTATTATACTGGACTTTCAAAGCCTTAAAAAGAAAGCCTTCATTTATTCAAACTAGACTGACAGAAAGCAGTTTTTGAACGAAAAAATTACATAAGATAGTCGCACAAAATGCCCGCCCTTCGCCACTTTTTAGTTGCTTTAAGTGGGAAGCTTTAGCCGGGTAGAAGTGGCGCATCAGAGTTAGAAGAACTTACAATTAAAATATTCAAATAAAATAAACAATTAATTGAACTCACATTATACCTTTGTTTAACATAGTGCAAAGTAGCCTATAATTACTCTGCTTGGGCTCGGTGGTTGTTTGAAGAACTGGGCCGTAAAACCACCATTGAGGTTCCTTAAAAAAATATGTTTTTACTAATCAGTCTTTTCAAGGGGTGTTACCCAGTCACCAGTAACTACCACCACAGCCCAGGTTGTGGAGGTCAGATTGGCCGTTCATACAATCGCTTCAGCCGAAAGACGTCCACTGCTGGACATAGGCCTCCCCCAAAAGGGGGAGTTTTGCCATAATAGCCACGCTTGGCAGGCGGGTTGGCGATCGCAGTATTTTGGTAAAATGCATAGAGAACGCTGCTGCCCATTCTCTAGTAAGTCCCTTAATCGCCTTCTACGACGCCCACGGAAAGAAATGAGATGGTGTTATTCTTTTACGTCCGGCAACACACGGAACATAGATAGGCAGTTGCTCCGTGTAAAATACTCCAAACATAGTTGGTAAAATGCTAGGCAGATGATGATTACATAATGAGGGTTTTCTGACAGCACTGAGACGTCAGGTCCGGGCACTTGTCAAGTGTCAAAGCGCCTACAGGCTGAACAGTGAACGAATGAATGAAACGAATGATATCAAATATTTTAAGTTCATTGTCGAACTGTAAGACCTCTTGTCAAAGTGGCGCCAACTCGTGGCTTGAATATTCAAGAACACCCTCGTTGCCCCAGTGCTTGGGCCAGCACTGCATCTTTCGTCATAGTATAAACAAAAATAAATAATTAAATTCGACTTTCACCTAAAAACAAACTACAACAATATTTTTCTTAACCCAACACAAACCAACTCGACCACAAGTCATAAAATTCGCGTTAAATTCAAACGCATTATCCTAATCCTTGCTTCATTGTAATTATGTACAATAATCTCTTAATATATGCGGTGAAGCCTCGTAGGTCATCATTAAATGAGCAGATTCTACTTCTAATCTTATTATTTTGCATTTTGAGGCCATGAGCAAAGAAAAATGAGTTTTTATTTTTTTGTAGAAAGGTAACTGCTGTTGAGTATCGCAAACGGTGGAACTAAATGCCTACTTCGCACTTAAACACGCCCGATGATTTATTGACTCCAAAAAAGTAAAAGAAGGTTTTAATTTCGTCGTATTCTTTATCAAAATATCTGTTCAGCAGTATTTTTTTTTACTCTTATATTTTATTCCACACAAGTACGGCTACCTGGATTAGAAAATGTCATTTCCTATCTTGCAGATTCAGAATTTACATAAATATGTTGCACTAGGAAAAGAGATATAACCTTAGAGAAATATCTTCAACGAAGCGCTACATTAGGGTGGGAGCAAATACTTTTAAAAAGCTATAAAATCCATAGGCGCTTACATCTACATCAACTACAGTTCAGCCGCTTATAGCAATAGATTATATAGGCGCTTTACTTTGTGGAAATTATATCATCACCACTGCTCTCAGAATGGTGAAGGAAAACATCGTGAGGAAACCGGCATGTCCTAGAAACAAAAACGAAAATTTCTGGCATCTACCAAACCGCACTGTGCCCTCGTGATGGATTACAGCCCACTCCCTCTCACTGAGAGGAGTCCTATGTCCCAGCAGTGAGAAAGTTATAGGTAGATTATGTACTAGACAAAACTGTAGACATAAACAAGAGTTTTGCTTCTATAAATTCATTATTCTTATAGCCCCAAACTTATTTATGTGTAATTAAGTATTTTACATCCAATGTTTTGAGTGCCGTGCTTACGGATTCATTAAGAGCTACCTATTTATAAATGTCGCTCTAAGCGTTATGGCTTTAAGTGCTTGTTTAGGAGATTAAATTAATTTGAAAAGGTCGTGTGTCGTGTAAATCTTTTTTGTGTGCTTCCAAACTTTGTGTGTGTAAATGTTTCGGATTTTGTGGAATTGGTATTTACGAGTACCTAGCATTTAATTTACCAGTTGCATATGAACTGCATCTGTGTACCTTAGCTCTTTATTTAGTATTGTCATTCTTTGGCGGTTGGATAAAATGGTTTGCACGTTCGGTGCTAAGTAACCTAGCAATTTTTCCTAACTTTATCATAATAAGTTAACTTTTAACGTAATTTTCTTTCTTTATATCACGTGATCCTCCTTATGCTAATTTATTTGGATCTGATGCAGCATGTCTTTTTACAACTCTATCAGCCATAATGATGGCATATAGGTATAGTTGTAAAATTTAAATTGTTGTGTTAGTTGTTATGTCTGTTGGTCTATGGCATCCCATATGCAATTAATCCGACAGGCCTTAAATTTTTACGTTTCTATCTGGTTACTCTTTTACTGATAAGATTCTGATGGACTAATTACTCCCATTACTTACATAAGACTCTGATGGAGAATGATGATTTGAGAATCCCCTATTCTCAAATATTATCCCCCTGTCCTTATTTCAATTTTTTGTTGTTGGCGCAACTTTTCATTCCTCTTCTTTTAGTCGTCATCTCGGCAGTCACTACCTTTCTAGCCGTACGATCTTTCACACAGTCCATGCATCCTGCCTTTGGTCTTCCCCTACTCTAATTGCCATCGACATTCATCCTCAAAACTTTCCGCACTACAACCGATACAACCGATTTTTGCACCACTTTTAAGTTACTGGTGTCAGTAACAGACACCACTTTATGTACTAACTAGCTTTTGGCAGCGGCTTCGCCCGCGCGGAACTTTCATCCCCTATTTAACTCCCTTAATGGTTGAATTTCGAAAAATCTTTCCTTATTCTTTGTCTAAATTGTAAAGGGAACCTCTGTGCAAAATTTCGGCTTTCTAGGTCCAAGGGTTTGGGCTGGGCGTTGATGAGTGAGTCAGTCAGGACTTTTTATTTATAATTAGATTTCTTGCAACACATAACATACCTCTTAGCTTTTACCTTTCATCCATTCGTTTTGTGGTTCACAATTATGATCCGTACAAGCAGGTATAACCATTGTTTTGTATATCTCCCGTATACTCTCAAGATAAGAATAGATAGGTACTCTTTATTATGCACCAAATAAATTAAAGAGCTTTTGCTAGGAGAAACTACGGTAGAAGTAAACGCACGGAATCTTACCGCTATTCACAAAAATACACCCACATATCATCAACAATTCAGGAAGCACTAACAGCGCATTAGATAACACGTGTATGTAGGTACGTTATATATTGGACATACACATCTATGTGTGTTTAAACAAGTACTAAGCTGCAAGCAAGCAGCTGAGCAGTTTCCTATGGGGTTAATAACCTATACCAGTACAGGTATACTAGTTCTCTTCAAATATGTGTTAAGCAAATAGAGTAAAGCATAATTTTCAAGTACGAATAGGTAAATAATTTGTATAATGTGGATACAGCAAGAAAAAAACTAGTTAAAGATACGAGTAGTTTGAAGCGATTTTTCATCACATTTTTTTTCTATGTTTTAATGTCCTTGGTTTTGACAGATATTTTCGAAAAGCGATTTAAAAGAATGTTGTACAGACTAAAACAAAAGAACGAGAGAATAAAAACAATACTCCATACGACATGCAAAACATTATAAAAGTACCCAGAGGATTCTGTTCAGGGAGTTCAAACGTGATATAATTTATGCACAAGAACCACTAGAACGTAGCTAAATATCGTACTTTTAACGATTCATGTGTCCTCTGTAACATAACACCGAGGCGATATCTATGAATAAATAACGAATCCTAACATGAGCAATATTTAACACCAACCCGTTAATTGCCTCACTCCATATATTCCCTCCTAGTTCTCGCTCCTTAATATTTAATTCAACTGCAATAATGCAAGTCGATACGATTACCGTATACCGCAAGGAATAACCGAGGTAAAAGTGCGTAAAATATACAAGAATACAGGTAAACATTTCTTTCGATGGCAGGGAGCCAATATTTACGGAGCTAACACGATCCTAAGGGAAATAGTGTCGAATATGAGCCGTATTCCACCATCTTGTTTGCACGCGATATAAAAACTAGGCGTTGCGGTTTCTTTTACTTCTTTTTTGTGTATTTTTCTAATATTTGAGCGGAAGTCTGGGTTTGTCTGGATATTAGATTTTATATTTGCAGTAACAATTTAACATACCATCACGCCCGATTTCCCCGAAGATTAAGGCAAAGTTGACCTGTAGAAGGTACTTAAACTTAAATGGAGAAATGTGGGTATTTAGCCATTTAAGTACCATTTAATAGGGGGCAACTCTATTACTATCAACCGAGCACGAATTCAGACTCCAGGCTGGTACTGAAAAATTCCATACATCAACTAAGCAGTCAATTTATAGTTGAAGATATAAGGATTGAAGGATTTTTTATTAATATCGAGATTTTTATAAATATTTTGCTTGGTAAATCTCGCCGTATTTCCAAAAACTTGAGGAGTTGATAGGTAAGTATTAGGTAGAAAATATAGTCAAACAGCTGTGGACATAATAGATCAAACAGATATGTTTATTTTACTTTTACAAGAGTATGTTCCAAATGTTAAGTAACTAAAATAAAAGAAAATCCTTTGATAACTATTTGCCTCTGATGCCTAAGGACGAGTCTTAAAACAGGGTTGGCGAAATTAAAATTAATAAATAGAACCGAAATGTGAAAAGTTTTAAAATACGAGTAGTTATAAAGTAAACAATTATGTCAAAGGGCGATTTGGAAAATAATCCTTTCAACGTATAAATGTCAAATTATTATGTGAAACTTAGAAAGATGCTTATTTAGACTAAGGATGGTAGTTTATTTTTTAATAAAAACTTTGTTTAGTTAACAAAATTAAAAAGTGACAATATATTAAAAAAAAGGAGTCTTTGGTGTTAGATTTTTACACGGTTTCCCTGTTTCGTGGGAAGACGTATTATGATAAAACCAACGTTTATTTTTACTTTAGAAAAAGAATGAGTAAAGTAATGAGTTAATACTTATACAATTTATGTCATAACTCTAAAACTTAGTATACACCAAGGCAAGAGGAAATAAACAAAATAAAAATAAACATTTATAAACAATAACATATTCCTGGATATGAGATGTTTACAAGCCAAGCTTTAGACTTTAAAGGCCCGGCTTTTAGTGGACCAGCGCCATTACTTTTGAGTGTTACTTACTCATGTGCGAGATAAGGTTATATTCTGTGCACTAGTTTTAAAATGTCCTACATAAGGTCATACTAAATTCGCTAGTGAAACTCACAGACGTGATGACTCTATATTCAAACTCGATAAAAACAAAAAACCTTTTTACTAGACATGTAAGTAAACAAAAAATCGTTTAATATACTTTAACTCCAGTTGTAGTTGTCGACCCAAAAACAAAACAAAGTAATTTTGTTTTTGTTTTATCATGTTTGACTTTGTAGACGAACGGTGAAAATTTTAATTTTAGTATATAACTCCAATTACGAAAACTCAAATGCACCCCATGCCTTGTTGAAATTATTTTCTGCTTTTTTAGTTTGGTTTCTAGAGCGTGTTTTTTAGTTTTTATTTAACTATTATTTATTTTCTATATTTTAGTTTTAATAGTGTGTTTTTTTTTTTTTTTTCAACATTATGGAATAAATTTATGAAATTATTGAATTGTCATCGGTTCTCGATAAGTCTAAAAAGTTCCGCTAAAAGCTTGACAGCTGCCAAGTGGATCTATATCAATCCCAACAAGCGCGAATATTTCGATCCACGTGGGAGGTGTCAGGCTTTTAGCGGTTAAATAAAATCTGACCGTTGATTGATTTGAACTTGATTTTGACCGTGGACCGTGGGTGGAAATCAAGTCCTAAGGAGTCGTTTGCAAATAAACATGCTTACAAACATGCAGGTGAAGCTAATAAAGCTTGTTAAAAAAAACCCTCATGGAACATACAACTCATCCACATCCATTTAGGACCTCACCACAGTTCTATTCCCCACAATACTCAACCGTTTCATGTGAAATAGCTCCTAATGCTTCATTTCCTATTCCGTTCCTTATAATGGTTCTTTGGGCAATTAAAAGAGAAAATGGCGGCCAATTACTAACATGATTCTGCATTAGTGAATCAGCATTTGTATGTGACTTCATTGTGGAAAAGAATTTGGGGTTCGCATATATGAATGTGGATTGTAGAGTTAAAGTAATACTGGAAACGCTTTGGAGAAACTGTAGAATTAGGAAAATATTTAGTCGTTTCATAAGTTTTTGTCAAGTTTGTGTATTTTTTAAATGTAATGTGATAGGACTTGATTATGATCTGACTATTTGAAATGAAGCAAGGTTGATTGATCAGGTTCAGCTAAGCTCGCCACGGTTGGTCCGTGGATAAGTGACCATCATTACATACCAAAACCCCTCCGTGCCTCGGAAAGCAAGTTAAGCCATTGGTCCTGGCTGTTATCCGTGGATCTTTCATCGTTATGGTTACTGGTCGTCAGAAGCCCGAGACTCTGACAACCAGTCTTACGTTACTGAAAAGTATCGTATTATCCTGTAACTGGGTTCTATAGGTCAGATAGGCAGTCGCTTTATGTAAAATACTGGTATTCAACTGCATCCGGTTAATTTGGAAGCCGACCCTAATATAGTTGGGAAAAGGTTAGGTGATATTTGGGACATCTTTATCCCAAAAAAAAAACTGTACTGTGTGTGTGTGTGTGTTGCATGGAAAAGAGGGAAATATAGGTATCAGTCACAAAAATTAAACAAGATTTTGAACATGAATTTTATTTCATTTTATTCTTAAGCTTCCGTGTGGTGCCTGACGTAAAAGAATAGCACCATCCCATTTCTTCCCGTGGGTGTCCTAGGAGGTGACTAAGGGTCTTACTAGAGAATGGGCAGCAGCGTTCTCTGTGCATTTTACAACCATACTGCGATCGCCTACCCACCTGCCAAGCGTGGTGATTATGACAAAACCCCCTTTTGGGGAGGCTTATGTCCAGCAGTGGACGTCTTTCGGCTGAAATGATGATGATGATTTTTAGGTTTTTGTAGGCCAGCATGAAAACCGAACAAATGACAGTGTCCTAAACAAAAGACAACTACAGAATGTAAACCAAAAGACTTTTTCAAAAGCCACTTCCATAAACATTGGATGAGTAATCGCTCCGCGATTCCATATTGAATATAGTTAGCGTGTAAAACGTTGGCAACAGAATGTTTTTGGTTTAATGTACGGTTCTCACGACAGCGCCGGCTTTCCCGTGAGTCGTGACTCACTACTATGGAAGGCGGTAGCCCTTGAGCTTCGCCAAAGTTTTTAACATCTACTTAATTAGATGGTAGTATACTAAATTGTTTTTTTTAGTAAGGTCCATAAGGTATACTTTATGTTGTTATGTTGGCTTGGCTAGAGAGTTTTATAGCATTATTTTGTTGTTTGTTTCCTTGAGCAGGGAGTGTTTTGTACAATGTGAGTAGTAGGAAGCAAAGGATGAATATTGTATGAAGTTTTTGAATTTTTGGTACTGCATACTTCATCATCATCACCATTTCAGCCGAAAGACGTCCACTGCTGGACATAGGCGTCCCCTAGGTTCCTCCACTTCGACCGGTCTTGTGCTTCCCACATCCAGCGGATTCCCGCGGCCTTAACAAGGTCATCGGTCTTGTTGGAGGCCTTCCCACTCGACGTCTGCGTACTTATTAGAAAGTACTTAGATAAATGCTATGATGACAACCGTGTTACTGAATTTTTTAATGAAGAACAATACAAAGATGGCGGAACGAGCTGGAGAAAACACATGACCAGTGGTCCACTTTATGCCTGGATCGAAGTCATGGGGAGAAGCCTCTGCCCAGAAGTGGGATGATGTAGGCCAACAGTAACAGTAATACAAAGACGCTAATGTCGACGTCATCGATGCTAATTAAACATCGATGCCAATTATAGATATGTAGATGTCTTTTTGAAGTGAAAACTTCTTTAGGCGCGTTGGGCTGCTTTGAGATGAGAAAAAACAATTGAACTCGCGACACTATTACCGACACCACTGACAACACGAACGTATGAACGAACAACGTTGAACATTGTTTTATCTGATGATTCAAAAAATATTTCCTGACGATTCAAAAATACACACGTAATTGTTCAAGTTTTCACTTCTGTCGGCACTCCCAGATTGCCACTGTTTATTAGTTTCTTTAGTTGTTGTTATTTACATGCTTTGCAGACGTTATCATAACTTTGAAGATTGAACCATTTGCGCCCAAACAAATGCACACGACCCTGCCATTTTTACACAAAATATGAAAACAAATTCTCTTCACAATAAATCATGTTATATAAATTCCGAACTATACTGAACGGCTGTCTGTCTTGCTATTCCAGTAATTGGCTAGCAAACAAAAATAATATCCTCAATAAATCTCTTAGACCAATCATTCCAACTTGACCTCTATTACCGAAGCGCTATAAAACAGTCCATCACATTTTTCTTCGGCAAAAAATAAATGTAGTAGCCACATGCATACATTATGATGTATATCTACATCAACGTTGACAAATGTATGGAATAAATCAAAGGAGCGCGGGCCGAGACTCGTTTCTTGCGACATGAGGCATAGGGCAACAATCAAGAAGAGCAGAAGGTTAATTTCATACAAAGTACCATTGATAGTAATGACCAAATTGTAGACTCCGTTGAATTCTAATTCTGGTCTATGACTGTGTCGCTGTTAAGGGTACACTAGTCGCGGGCTCGAACTCACTGGTGGGCCTGGCCAAAAAGCACGCTATCTCACCAGGCTTCGTGTCCGACAGAGGTTGTATTAGTGATGAGCAGTTAGACGCTAGTCTACACGTACAACATTACTGAGTGAGCTTCAGGATCAGTTATAGTAAAACAGGCGCGTACAAAACTAAGAAAAGTCCTTCAGAAGTTATGTTAAATTAGCAAGAAAAACGAATCTTTGTTGGCTCATAACTTTTTAATGGCTTTTTATTTTAGTATTCTGTTTCCGTACAGACAATATTAATAATGAGACAAAACCATACCATGTTTAATTTTTGATGTAAATAGTCAAACAGTGGAGTAAAACCCTCCCGAAGTTTGTATGGAAAAAATGTGGACAAGTGTCACCTTAAGAGTAGGGGAAGACCAAAGGAATGACGGGTGGACTGTGTGAAAGATGACATGGCTGGAAGGGTAATCACCCCTTGGTGACTACCGAGACGAAGACTAATAGAGAAGTACAGAAGAAGAAGACAAAGTGCAACAGCACCCGACTCCTATTACATTGGGTTAAGGGTAAGAGAACGGTGAACTGCCTTGCTTGTCTTGCAGAAAAAGACTAGGCATGCAGAGAAGATAATGCTTTGCCAAATGGAAATGCAGAGCGTTACAGCCTGATTTCGTCATAGTGTTGTCTTTCTCCAATCACCGTAACATACATTTATTTATATAAATAAAAATAAAATAGTTTTTAAGGAAAGGTAACATGTAAAACTTCTAAAATATTCGGAAAACAGTGGCCTTAGTATGAGTTTCATCTATATATGTATAAGACGGCGGGGAACCCATTGCATGCCGTCTTTTATGTTTCTGGTGCATTTCTTCGTTGGTATATGGGTAATTGGTTTACAATCACACACAACACTTAACTCAAACCATTTATTTTCACTTAAATCTTTTACACGCACTTTGGATTTTTCATAGAACAGCGAATCAGATAGTTTCAGTTAAAATTGAATCTAGGCGCCCATTCCAAAGCTAAAGTAGGTCTCATATGGAGAAGAACGGGCAAGAAACTCCATGGACACTCTTTTAAATCAAAACATTATGTTACAGAGGTTTCTTAATCCACAATTATAATTTTAGTCCTTTTCACACACTTTCATAGCGATACTGTCCAGCCGCCATTGTCGACCTTCTCCCCAAGTGGGCGGAAGTAATGGTATCGCACAGAAATAATCTTATTACTTAGTGTTATAAAATTTACTAACAATGGTGAAACGCTTATCAGTTAATTCTTTTACAATTAAACAGTGCTAATATTCACAAATGCAATGGCGGTTTAAGACGAAAGTAACGTCATTACTTTTTACAACACAAATATTACTACTTTATAACATTTCCGGCAGTTCAAGGAATTTAATCAAAGAACAGGTATTCTTAAATAAATGTGTGTGTGAAATAATCTTGCTACTTTATAGATTGTAAATTTTGATTGAAACTGATTTAGTTTTCGTATTAAAATATAACAGTCAGTTATTGACCATGAAACTCGCAATACGCGCCATTTTTTCGGCACAGTAGGTAGCCATGTATCATAAACTAAGAGCCCAAAGACAATAAACCATTATTCCTTTATAATTATGACTATAGTTTTAACTAAGACATTGTTGTTAGTTTTATAGTTATTCAGCTAGTAATTAGACCAGCAGTACTCCGAGTTTTATATTACAACCTGGCCATTAGATGACATTGATCTCAAGAAAACCAATAGACACTGATTGATGCCATACAAATGGTTAGAATTAATAGTTACGCATAAGATTATGTTATAATCTTAACAGGTTGGCGCTTTCGCGGCGACATGTATATAAAAGGAGAAACTGACTGACTGATCAATCAACGCACAGCCGAAACTACTAGGACTAGGAACGTGAAATTTTGCACACGGCTTCCTTTTATAATGTAGGGGAGCACTAAGAAGGGGTTTTTGTAAATTCGACCTTTAAGGGGGTGAAAAGGGGGGATTTTATTTGTATGAAAAATCTTATTCTTTGAGTTAATAAACTTGAAACTTGGCACAAATACTAAGTTAAGTAAATTATGAGGTTGGCCATTTATTGTTTTTCTAAACTACCCCCTAAAGGGGGATTGGGGGGTGTCAAAGTTTGTATCGAAGAATTTTAACGCGCGGTCTGATTAACTCCAAACTCAGTATTTATACCTTAAACCAAAAATAAAGAATAAAATGTATCAGGGTTTCTCGAAAATCTACCCCTAAAAGTAAAAAAGGGTAGTCCGTGATATTAGAAATGTGAAAGTTTGTGAAGATGATTGGATGTTTGTTACTCAATCACGCAAAAACGGCTAAACGGATTTGGATGAAATTTGATACACAGACAGATTATAACCTAAATTAACATTTAGAATACTTTTTATCCCGGTAGTACGTTCCTGCGGGATAATTTCCGACTTCCACGCGGGCGAAGCTGCGGGCGGAAGCTAGTTTAACCATAAGGATCAAACGCATCGAGCGCGTTCGGTGCTCCGATTAGTCCGTCACCAATCCAGGGCCAATCGGAGCGCCAAACGCGCTCGATGAGTTTGATCGAGATGGTTAAATGAAACTCGAACTTAGGGCCTCTGAACGTCCTTTTTTATGATTGGGATGATTGTATGATGGGCTTGTGGCTAAGTTAAAACAGACGCACTGGTCGCACGAGTCGATCGATCAGGTACGCTTGCCTCGGTTGGTTTGTGGATGGGTGATCTTCTTTACATACCAAGGCTCCTCCGTACCTCAGAAAGCACGTTAAGCATTGGTCCCGGCTTTAATTCGTGAATCTTTGACAGTCGTTATAGGTGCCAGAAGCCCGGAAGTCTGACAACCAGTCTTACCATGGGGTATCGTATTACCTAGTTACTGGGTTGTGGAGGTCAGACAGGCTGTCAGTCTATGAAAAATATTAGTTTTCAGCTGCATCTGGTTAGACTAGAAGCCGACCCCAACATTTTTGGGAAAATTCTAAGAAGATAATGATGATGATTGTATGAGCTATTAAAATTTGTATAGGAAAACGTCTATTATACAAGCTAGCTAAATAATGAAAATGAAAGTTCTACTTTTAACTTAATTCAATAAGATCCAACTATGATTTCAGATAGGTATTTTATATTTTATTAGATAGGAGTACACATGTTTGCCATTTTTCTTATGTGTTATTACGGAAACACACTTCCTTATATGTATATTATTCTAGCGTATGGTAATCGTACATAGGTTGCAGCTCAAAATCAGCGTAAGGTGGTGCATACTGTGTTGCCATCTGACATTATGCTAAGCTGAGGGCCTTTTGGCATTGTGTTCTGGTTTAAAAAAATAGTTTAAGGTTTTTTATTAATTATATAATGCGAATAAACGTGTAGCGGCACTACAAAAAAAAAACTTCGCAATAAATATCAAGAAACGCAAAAAGAGATGTGGTGCCATCTACAATACCACAGGCGAACTATTCTAAGAAATTCTACATCGCGCAGTTAGAGTTTACCACGACACCCAGATAGGTACAAAATCCCGACATCAACTGTTTGGCAGTTGCCCACCAGACACAATACCCGTGTGGTCGGAGGATCCTCCTTTACCAACAAAGGTATGAGTGAACTCTACACCATGTTCCTCATACCTCTTAAAACGGTTTCTTTCTTCTACTTTCTTTTCAGTTCGTTCATACCGCAAACGAGCCGTTTCCATAAGGTTCATGTAATAAGCCTTCTGTACCTTTTAACATTTTAACTTCTTTCATATTTTATCGGCTAATGTTTTAATAGTATGTTTTAGTTATGAAGGTCTTTATGAAGCGTGTGTGATGTATTCTGGTGATGTGATATATTGATAAGGCGTGTCCTAGATACATAATTACGTGAGTCGTCGTCGCTCTAATAGCCATCACTTATTTTATTGAAGAAAAAAGGTTTTATACTTTTTATAAATGGTACTTGCCTGTTATTAATTTTTTAACATGGTTCTTTTTACTATGCTGACAATGTAGTTTTTTGCTGTTATAGCTACATTTTGAAGAGACAACTTTAGGCGCGTTGGGCATTTTTTGAGATGGTTAAAACAATTGAACTCGCGACACTGACAAAACGAACGTACAAACGAACTACGTTGAACGTACGTTGAACGTTGTTTAATCTGACGATTCAAAAAATACACACGTCATTGTCGGCACTCCCGGAGTGCCACTGTTTTTATTTGTTCAAAAGGTTGATACGAACATTTTATTCTTGAATATCGCTTTTTATAACTTAATCTTCCTTTACATTTTTTTTTGTTTCTGTTAGGTTCCAATAGTGCTTACACAAAGCGATATCGTCTATTTTTCCTGATTTGATAGAAATACGCCGATTATTTTTGTTTTTTAATCTGACTTAAACACAAGTTTGTTAAACTGGATTAAAAAAAAATCCTTTACTGTAGTAGTTACTAAAGCCTCTAAAATATTTTATTTGTCATAAAATTGTAACCATAAACCAATATGAATTTAATTCTCCATTCCCATATCACCTACTAATTAAATATCGTGATGAAACGTCGAATAAAGTCGAATATGAAACTGATAATACTCTGTTATACGTAGCGTTATCGTACAGATTTGCATTGAGTGTGTCTATCCGGCTATCCGTGCCGTCACTCGAACGCTGCTGGTCAGTTGAGAATGTAAATAGGATTGCAAATCAATATTTTGGGCTGAGTATCACGAATTGGATCAAATTTAGTGTCTGTAGTTTTTAATTGATTACCAATCTGATTTCCAGTATAACAATCTTCATGAATGTATTTTTTTGTTGAGATTCTACGCTTCATCTTCTTTTTTTAAGGATTTAATTTTTGTAATGGCTTTAACCAGTGGTAACGGCCGCGACTTGCGAGTTGTAGGTCATGCGTTCGAACCCCGCCAGGCGCATTACTTTGTGTAAATAATTTCATCACCACTGTTCTCAAACGGTGAAGGAAAACATCGTGAGGAAACCGGCATGTACTAGAACAAAAAATTCGAAGACATATGACATCTACCAACCCGCACTGGGCCCGCGTGGTAGATTACGGCCCACTCCCTCTCATGGAGAGGAGGCCTGTGTCCCAGCAGTGGGAACGTTTATAGGCTGAGTATGTATGTATGTATGTAATAGCTTTAAAACCACTTCTAATTCACGTGTCCTTCCTCTTATATTACATTGGTATTAATATGTTCCTTTAAGCATTCCGTAGAACGTAGCTTTTAAAACCTCACCTTTTCATATAAAAACTTTTTATTAAAAAGTTTTTATATGAAAAGGTGTTTTTATATGAAAATTACTACATGCTTAATGTAGTAATTAGTAAATACACAACTCAGTATTAAAATCTGTGAGTTAACAATCAATCATCCCCTGTTTTCTTACCCTAGGGTTGGAATTTTTCTTCGAAATTTATATGGGACCAACTTTGGGGTATACCCTTTCCAATAAAAAAAGTATTGTCAAAATCGGACTACCCTGGAAAAAGTTATGCGTGGTCATACATAAAAAAAAAAGGAAAAATACGTGTCGAATTGAGTAACCTCCTCCGTTTTTTCGTCGGTTAAAAATTGTAACCATGAACCAATATTAAATTAATACTCCATTCCCACATCACCTACTAATTAAATATCGTGATAAAACGTCGAATATGAAACTGATATTCTGTTATGCGTCTAAAAGCGTCGTCGTACAGATTTGCATTGAGTGTCTGTCCGGCTGTCCGTACCGTCACTCGAACGCTGCTGGTCAGTTGAGAATATAAACAGGATTGCAATTCAGTATTTTGGTCTGAGTTTTACGGAACAGATACGGCGTCTGCAGTTTTTTAATTTATTTCAAAATCGATATGGTCCGTATTGGAATCTTTGTCTATTTCTGTGACATTTAAAAGAGAACGGAATTGGATGAAATTTGGCAACCAGATACTTTGTAATCTGAATTAAAATATAGGATACTTTTTATCCATTTGGTACGGTCCCGAGAGATAACTTTCGACCTCCACGCGGGCAAAGCCGCTGGAAAAAGCTAGTCCGTTAAAATTTTTCATCTTTCCTCTTCCTTATCTTTTCTTTATATAACGAAACGTCTTTCTTTCAATCTAACTGTCCGTAAGTTCGGTAATATCTCGTGAATTCCTTATTCAATTCTCATGATTAATATTTTAATTTAAGTATATAATTCTTCTCTAGGCCTTTAAAATATAACTTCTTTTTCCGGGTAGAAAATCCTTATGGATGTCGTCCGCCCTGGGGCAGGCGAGTCTGAGACTCTTACTGACTAAAAACCACCCCGGAGTTCCCTTCGTATAATTAGACCGGGGATCATGGGAACTGGTGCGCCTTCCACGATCCCGGGCTGGAGTATAAGTAATACGAAGTTAATACGAAGTTCAAGGAAGCGGAGCCGAGGACACATTTTTTTTTTGTAATGTAGTTATAGTTGTAATTACAGTCAGCGTTAAAAATATCGGATCGAACAGACTGGTCAAAATTATCACAACAACTAAGAAAATTAAACTTTATCCCAATTGGATAAAGTTGTTATCAGAATAACAGTCGTCGTGTACTGTCTTCATTCTGAAACATTCCTTGTGTAATCGAGTTAATATTCATAGTTGTTTAGATCATTTTGAACAGTTTGTTCGTCCCGATATTGTTGACACTGATTGTATAATGAACAGTAACTTATTTAATGCTACTATGCTACCGTTATTCCTTCGTGACACCTTTCGATAGAAAGTTTTTTTTTTTCGGAATGAACTGTTCCTAATTCAAATACAGTTATAAATTCAAAATGACCTTTTCACCTAACATCGAAATAAATTTTTTTCTGTTCAAAATAAACAGAGATAGCGCACAAAAGCATTCACTTCACCCGTTTTTAGTTACTACTCTACGATAGGTGCTAGGAAATTGTATTTTCATGCCGTCAGATGAAATTAGACTCGGTTCAGTTCTGTGGATAGAATTCCACGGAATGACCATTCTACCTTCAGTCGTTATTGTAATTCGTGGGAATTGGTTTAATCACAGACCTTGATAAAAAGATCATACTACACTTATGTAGGTAGCTGTTTGTATACACATAGTTAATTTTTTTTTATAATTAGGTTTAAAGAAACTTTATTCTCAATAAAGACATACATGTCACTCACTTGAGAACAATACTAAAACATATAAACATAAATTACACAAAGTTCGTCGTCACCAGTTACACAATACTAAAACACACACATATTACATAAAACTCGTCATCTAATGTTTCGTCAGTTACACAATACAATGCCTTCATTTCTCCAGAAGTGATTGATCCGCGATTATATACTCACTAAGTTTAGTTTTGAATACATTGAAAGAATGTAGATTTCTTATACTAGACGGTATTCTATTATAAAGTTGTGCTCCTTCAAAAGTAAGCATTTTCTTGCCATAGTTGGTTCTAGTTTTTGGTAAAACTAGCAAGCTAGCTCGCGGTAATTTAAAAGTTTACTATGAACTCCTAGAAATGAGGATTTGTGGCGAAGTAACATTAGCCGCACGGCTCGATCGATAAGGTTAAGCTACGCTTGGCGCGGTTGATACGTGGATGGATGACCTTCTTAACATACCAAAACCCCGTCGTACCTCGGAAAGCACGTTAAGAAGTTAGTCCCGGCTGTCATTCGTTGATCTTTGACAGTCGTTACGGGTCCTCAGAAGCCTGAAAGTTTGGCAACCAGTCTTACCAAGGGTATGTTACCCAGTAACTGAGTTGTTGAGGTTAGATGGGCAGTCGCTCCATGTAAAATACCGGTATTCAGCTGCATTCGATTTGACTGGAAGCCGACCCCAACATGGTTGGGAAAAGGCTAGGCAGATGAAATTAAATCCTAAAGATAAAGCCTTTTGTTATTGTCTGAGAGAGATAAGTGATGAGCTCATGAGCCTTTCTCAAAAGCTGTAACTATAAATTATTATTTATATTGAAATCAATTCTCTAAGCATACGTTTTAAATGTGTATTGGACTGATTGTGATGGACGTTTGCAACATTGGATTTGTTGAACGCAATTAAATGAATTAATGTGAGATTGTGGGTTGGCTCATTTTGGCAAAACTCAGTCTACAAGTTGTAACGTAAATAACTAGAAATCGCGAAAAAAAAAAATCTGTTGTTCCCGACATTTTGACTAGTTATGCGAACATAAATGTAGGGAACAGCTGATTTTTTTTTCGCGATTTCAGGTTTGGTCCCATAGTAAAAGTTGTTCATAATGATGAGTACAACGACCCCTTAAGAGGTTGTACGTTATTTACGTTACACCTTGTATATTATCTTAGGGTCTTACTTCCGTATGGTGCCGGACGTAAACAATAGCATCATCCATTTCTTCTCGTGGATGTCGTAGAAGGCGAATAAACAATAGCATCATCCCATTTCTTCCCGTGGGTGTCGTAAAAGGTGACTAAAAGACTTGCCATAGAATAGGCAGCAGCGTTCTCTATGCATTTTACCACCATTCTGCGATCGCTAACCCGGCTGCCAAGCGTGCCAATTATGGCAAGCCCCCTTTTTGGAGGAAGCCTATGTCCAGCAGTGGACATCTTTCAGTTGAAATGATGATGAATGATGATTATCTCAGGGTTGCTTTACAATCAGACCGATACAGCAAGGCATTCATTTACGCAGTCACTTCAGTCTGCTCCGGTTGAAATAACTACAGTCTACCAAACAGCTCTGGGCCCGTGTGGTAGATTACAGCTCATTCACAAAGAGGAGGCCTGTGTCCCAGCAGTGGGAACATTATAGGCTGATTATGCTAAGTTGAAAGAATACCTATGATTTATCTATCATCAAAATCTAATCAAATTCCCAAGCTACTAGATTACGTATTTCACTGTGAAGTTTTTCCACGTGTAACAAATTCAACATTTAAATAATTAAATCGGAAATAATTCCCACCCAAGTCACTCACAGAATAGCTCTTATCCGTTATTGCTATCCCCCTAGATATTCAGTAAAGTGTCTCTTTCTATCGGTGACGCAAATTGGGGGATGCATCCCAGTCTGATTGATTTTCCATGTTGCGTTGTGGATACATGTTGGAACAGGAATGTCGGATCAGAGTGGCTTGAGTGTGTGCTTGGATACTCGGATTAGTCTTAGTATTTAATTAGATTATTTAAAGTGTATAAACTTTTTAATAGGGGCTTGGGGCTAGGTAATCACAACCGCACGGGTCAGTTAAGCTACGTTTCCTGCGGTTGGTCCGTGGATGGGTGACTCTATCTTTACATACCACCTCCGTGCCTCAGAAATTCATCATCATAATTTCAGCCGAAAGACGTCCACTGCTGGACATAGGCCTCCAGGCTCCTCCACTTCGACTAGTCTTGTGCTTCCCACATCCAGCGGATTCCCGTGGCCTTCACATTTTTGGGGGGGTTTTGTCATAATCGCCACACTTGGCAGGCGGGTTGGCGATCGCAGTATGGTGGTTAAATGCATAAGTCAAAGTCAAAGCATTTATTTTAATTAGGCACATAAAAGGCACTTTTGAACGTCAACATTTACATTTAAATAGAATTGATTCTAGTCGCCCATTCCAAAATGTAGTTTCGTATGGAGAAGAACGGGCAAGAAACTCCACCGTTACTCTTTTAAAATGTTTTAAATACAATATTTAACATAGTACATTTATTATTTATATAATTATGTGTGAAAACGATGCACCCAGAATAAAATTACCATACCAAAATAGGTAAAAAGAATGCAATTGAAGCAATACAGATAAATTAATTTTATGATAGATACGAGTACATGGTGCTCACATATTTACTAACATTGTAAGAGTAAGTATACGATTTTCCTAGAATATTAACAAGTAATAAGTCAGTGTGTGAGTTAAAGTATTCACTGAGTGTCAATCAATGTCATATAGTACATTATGGTACTAGTGTATAAGGTTGGTGATTACCGCTGAGGCGCCATTGAGACCCGAGCCGTCAGGCGAGGGTCTTAAGAGAGCCGAGGACGGTAATCATCAATAGACACGCGTATCATACGACGTTTTTCAACACACTTGTGAAGAAAATAATACTAAAAAATCATTTTGTCCTTGGAGTTTTTGGGTAGTAAACTTACCATAACGTTAACGGCTTCACATCTTATATCGGGCGGTGTTACAACATAAATTATTTTCTTCATAACTAGTACTTGTAGTCATTTTAACGAATAAATAACTATAATTTCAAACAGTGAAAACGAGTTGAGTTTTTTTTTTGCCAATGGCGGGAAAAAGTATTCAGTTTTCCTATGCGCGCGCATCTAACAATGGCGATCGGCCTTATACTAAGGCCGCATTCGGAATTAGAAAAATAACGCTGTGAGCGCTCACATCGATATTTTGCGTTCCGAGTTAGATATCACGATTCTGACAGCTAAGAACCATCATTTTTGTCATCAATACGGAACGCTCGTGATCGCGATAAAAGTGTTCACTCAACGTTAAAACATATATTCACCATATTAGACTTGTATCCATCATACTTCTTAGATAGTAGCACTATTTCAAATAAATCTAAATTAACTAAAGATTCGATGTGACCCAAAACAAAACAGCACAACTGTCATTTTTTACAAGATGACGCATGTCATGACGTCATCTGTAACGATTCTCGGGACGTCGTGTGTGAGCGCGGTCAAATCGATATTATTGTAACTCGGAACGTGGCCTAAAAGAATGACGTTTCTTTTTTTTTGCTTTTCGCGGATAGGGCTTTAGCCACGTACAAAATGGGGAATTCAAAGTTTTCTTTATTACGGAATAAAACAAAAGTTATATTTGAGTGAAAGTTTTATTTATTAAAAACGTACAAGATGAAATTATCTATTTATTTACGAAGTTGCATGAAATGAGAAAGCAATTGGTTTATTAATTTATTTGTACTACTGAGCACGACCTTTTTTGTATCGAAACTTTTTAAGAACAAAGCAACTCAACCAATAAAAAAAGAAGCTATAACTCACTAGTGAATAATAGTAATGAAAAAGTCACAGTAATAGGTGTCATTATGTGCCTAATTGCGGTGAAATTAGAGCCATTTTATGAGCAAGTGTGTTGAAAAATATATTATTATATGACTAGATTTTGCCAGCGGCTTCGCCCGCGCGGAACTTTCATCCCCTATTTAACTCCCTTAGGGTTTGAATTTTGAAAAATCTTTCCTTATGCCTTGTCTACATTACAAAGGGAACCTCTGTGCAACATTTCAGCTTTCTGGGTCGAAGAGTGGCTGGGCGTTGATGAGTCAGTCAGTCAGTCAGGACTTTTCTTTTTATTTAAATAGATATCAATGTCATAGAGAACGCTGCTGCTTATTCTCTAGTAAGCCCCTTAGTCGCCTTCTACGATACCTACGGGAAGAAATAGGATGGTGCTATTCTTTTTACGTCCGGCACCACACGGAACCTCAACCTCAGAAAGTATCTTAGGCCATTGGTCCTGGCTGTCATTCCTGGATCTTTGAGAGACGTTACAACTATCATTAGGAAGAAACAAAGAAAAAGTATTTATTCTTCTTCTTAGCTCATCGATGGCAAAAAAAAAAATGAGATCAAACATCTTTGGCTCAAAATTCGGCTACGCGAACTCCGCTCGCTGACGCAGTCATAAGATCGTCAAATGCACAGGTGACAGGGCATGCGGCGCAGGATGGAAGGTGAACCAATGTCTGTGGGGAGGTGCCGCACACGCACCTGACATCAGAGTCATCCGTGAACCCCCATTTGTGGAGATTGTCTTTGCTCCGGCCGACTTGGGTCAGTAAAATAAACACACTCTAGTACAAAAATTATATAAAATAAATTTCTTGGAAGTACAAAATAAAACAGAAAGTCCTGCAACAGGTCAAAAGGCTCCTACCTCAGCATAATGCTGCGACATTACTGACGAGCGTGAGAAGGCTGAAAGTCTGACAACCAGTCTTATCAATGGATATCCATCCATCACCAATACATATAAATATTTACAAGTCATTCAAATGTCAAAATCTTTAAGGGTGTACGTTACGTTTACTCACACGTTCGTGCTAGGCCCAGAGATCAATACGTCTTTTGTCACGGGTATGTAAATGGAATGGGATGCATTCCACTGCTCCTAGAAGCCAATATTGCTAATCCACCTAACCAAACGAGTCGTCAATATGTAAAAATAATAATAAAAAAAACTTTTGAAGTCTATATTTTAATAGAACGTTTAATTAAAAAAGGCTTTGATTTTGACGTATAACATATAGCATTATAAAATAAGTCTTTAAAAAAATTCTGAAAGCAGAAACTACTTTAGAAACTACTAAACTAGTGTCAGATTGTATGCATGTAGACTCAGTGCTCGTTACGTTGATGTCAGTAACACAGTTTGAGCGCACAGGTAACCTCATTATTCCGTCCTCGTTTTACCACTTTTTAGCCCTGTTTTTTACCGAATTTTACTTCCAAACATGAACTTTTCAGGCAACTGATTTTGGGTATAAGGCGCAGGGACTTTATCCTAGTTTTTTTTCAGTTGGAGTTGTTTCTTTTTCTGAAAACGGATCAAGTGAAAGTTTTTTGCATTCTCATTGTTCAGGAGTTGGACTGTGTGTTTTGTGGAAACTAGAGCATCGGTAGGTTCTTGTTCATCCTGTGTTTCATTAAAGGCGAGTATGACATTTTGTAGGCGGACGGCCAGCAAAAGAACAAGATTACTGAATCTTTATATTGAAATAAATAAAGTGGTTATCCACGATTGATTCTTTTATTCCATGGACACAAGACAGTAACTCATACTGTGGCTGTGGTACCTACAGTGAAATACGAGTCAAAAAGGTTGTAGCGGATACGGCTATTCAGGGTGCGTAGCACGTACTTAACAGGTGTCAAAGTATGCACCAACAATTATTGTAATGAAATAAATGTCCACCATAGAGGTTTAAAATTTGACCCATGTCCATTAGCAGACAGCTTTGTGTTACTCTGTATGCACGACCAGAAAACCTGACAAACTTTATCTTCACCCAAATTATTTAGGAAAATATGTAAAACGCGTACATTACCCCCTTTCCCTGTACTAAATTAAACCTTATCATGATTTATCTCAAAGTATGTTTTATTTTATTGCATTTGGTTTAAACTGCCAATGTTATCAGGGAGATATCAGCGGGAGTAGAATATTCATTGGAGAAGTAAATCCAGTGTGCAGTGAGCGAGATAAATCTTCATTAAATAACGCTTATCTTGGCTACGTGGGAGGTCTCCATGCGAGCGGTGCTAGGAGGACATTTTGGATGCGAGCGCAGCTTTTGGAACATACATGCATATTCTGATTGTGATCTAGAATGAATGTTAATGCAGTTGCAATTTATGCTTACGAGTATTTAAATTTGTTTTTATTTTACTGTTTTTTGTTGCCCTGCCAAGGACTGAAAGGCGACGAAAAAAGGGTTTTAAAAGTTTACCTCTGAACAAAAAGTAATAGTGAAACAATATTTTTGAAACTACTTTTATACCGATGTGTCCCTTTGATGTTACCCTTTAGTGACCTCTAACAACCCTTGAGACAATGACAGTAAAGTGGTTGTTTTTTTTTTTGAACAAATACAAATGTACTCTGTAGTTTGTCTGTGTATTTAGTTTGTGTTTTTCCTGTGCGAATCCCAAGACATACCGTCAACTGTGTAACCATAAAGTCCCCAAGATTTTTTATCTCTTTCACACTTTCATTAAATTTTAAAGAGGGAACAGTAAAATAAAATTGCAGTTGTTATCGTGGTCGATGTAATGACACCCATTTAACATGGCCACCCTAACCAGGAACAACCCATACTGTAGCTTCACCGAGCTACCCTAACTGCTAATAGATTCTTTCTTAAAGCAATTCCATCCATTTTATCGTTTTTAAATTCATACATTTTACGAATAAAATGGCTCATTTAAAACCTGTATTTCGATATTTTTAGAATGACCAAAATCTCTTGACACTTCATGTTTGGCGTTGTTCGTTTTGACAGCTGTCAAATTCAGTACATTCTTTTGTATTTCATAGGTCAAGTTATACTGGATATTTCGTATGTCATTTACTTAGAGTTTGATGCATCAGGAAACACGATTCTCGTTAGGGAATAGGGGTTAGTATAATATATTCTCAAATAGACGCACAACATGGCAATTCTGATGTTTTATGGTAGATGGTTGAGATATAAGGAGAAATATGCTTTTTGTGTAGTACAGACGCCAGCACATCAAGCTACCGATGAAGGGCGGGAAATTTTGGGGGACTTTCTTTTGTAATTTTTGACGTTCAAAAAGTGCTGACACCAGCCTAGTTTAAATAAATGACTTTTGTTTTTTTTTATTTTGATTTTACCCCAAACTGTAAAATTTTCCCAATTGAACATGAACTATATGCTTTTGCAATAAAATTGAAAATCTATAAATTTTTGTTAGATTGGAGCTTATTTGATAGCTTGATGTGCTGGCGTTTGTAAAGAAAACCAATGGTGGTTCAACGGTATCGGCCTCGACTTACTGGGTTACCGAGTACCCAGGCAGGCACTCTACTTTGTGTATTTAACTTCTTCACCAATGCTCTCAAAAACAGTGAAGGAAACTGGCATGTCCTAGAATCAAAATTTTGAAGACACGTGGCATCCACCGACCAGCACTGGGCCCGTGTGGATTATGGCCAGTGATAGGAATAGGTAGTGCCTATTTGCCTAAACTTCGAAGAACAGAGACATGAAATGGAGACTTCCTTAGGACTAAATTATTTTTCCCGGGATTTGGGAAAAATCTTCGGTAAGTTAAAATTTGCGCACTGGATAAAAACTTATCCTGTATAAGATGTGTAAAAGCTATTTTTAACTAAACTTGCAACTACCAAATTTTCTGGATTTTCAAGTAAAATCCCGAAATAAATAATCTAACTTTAATACACGTATTCGAATTATATTTACGATCCAACTAACCGTTGTATCAAATCATGAATTAAAGTAAGATTATTTATTTCGGGATTTTACGTGAAAATCCTGAAAATTTGGTAGTTGCAAGTTTAGTTAAATATAGCTATTACACATCTTAAATAAAGCTTATTTTCAACTTACTGAAGATTTTCCCGAATCCCGGGAAAAAAAAATAGTCATAAGGAAGTCTCCGTTTCAAGTCTCTGTTCTTCGAAGTTTAGGCAAATAGGCACTACCTATTCCTATCACTGATTATGGCCCAATCCCTCTCTCTAGATAGGTGGCCTGTGACATTTTGGGTTTCGTACATTGTAAGAGTCGGATTAGTTGGATTTTTATATTGAGACTTTTTTAAGTATAGTATTTTTATCTCGCCAAGCGACGCACGCTTTACTTGTGATTACAATGTGTACGAACGCGCTGTGAATGTATGTGTAAGCGCAGGAGCTATCGCTACCGTTCGAGACAACGGCGAAGTCGGAAGTATGTGTGTGTGGTTTATATCCTGACGCTACTCTTGTTTCGCACACATTCACAGCGTGTTTGTAACACTTGGTTACCACAAGTAAAGAACGCGTCACTTCGTGAGATAAAATACTGTACTATTTATAGGGCCACTATTTCGTCTAAATAATGTTATTGTCAATGGTGCAGGCTTTCCTAAAGCAACCGAAGTGGTTGTGCCTTGAGTATTTCCAGAGGTAGGTGAGTTAGAAAAAAATTGTTAGTAGCTTTTTATTATAGCTAGAGAACAGAGGCCCTAGTGCTAGTCTCGTGTTCGTGAACACGCTACGTAAACTTAACGTACTTTTACATTTGAACGAGTTGTTTTGAATCGAAAATACAACTAAATACTTATAAAATGTTGTTTGTTTTTTTTACGACATTCTAGTATAACCCACGAATCGAATCGAATGAGGTTTTCAATCTAAGTCCATATTATGTGCGAAACTAATGTTTTCAATTTCAAAATCGTTCGAATTTACGTTAGCACTTTTTAAAATATAGTTATTATAACTATATTTAAAAAAAAAAACAGGATGAACAATTTCTCAACACATGACATCTTAACTCTTTCAAAAGCATGCAAATAACAAACAGAATAAACACCAGAAATAATATTCTCTTTAGGTATATTCAAAAACAATGTTTACACATTTTAGGGACATAAAGATGCTTTGACGTTTATCGAGTAGGGCAAACGTTTAGGGTCCTCAGTGAAGCCGAAAAGGCTCCTTGTTGTCAATTTGCGGTTACCTTTAGGATTCAATTCGTTGGCTTTGCTTTCGTTTTCTTATTTTGGGTTCTTTATGGGTGGATTAGGTGGTCTAGAGATGGAACCTGCTAGGCTATCTGTTTTAGATGTTTACGGATAGGGGTTTTTTTTTGGTCTTTAAAAGCTGATTTACACGGTGCGGTGTATCTATATCATTGCCTGTGGTATACAATAAGTTGGAGCCACAATAAAAGCTGCAACCGTCTTAATTACAGGGTCTAGACGATTTATTGGTTCTATTTGATTATATGGCACAGACAAGAAACCAGAATCGTGTAAATAGGGCTCAAACTAAATACATTTAAAATATACTACCTCCATTGCATTGTAATATTATACATCACAATTACACCTGCATTTACAAGTCCCATGATGGCAATACGGGTCGAACCTTACAATAGGCAATAACCAGACCCAAATTCAGATGTTGAACTGTTGTAGATAATGTCTAATGGAAAAGCTCAATACCGCTCTACCCACCCCTTGAATCCAACACAGGACCGTAGCCAGCCTATAAATTTCCGTAAGTAATCACGGGTCCAGTGTAGATTGGCAGATGTCACATGTCTTCTTGGTTCTAAGATATGCCGGTTTCCTCACGATGTTTTTCTTTATTGTTTTGAGCGCAGTGGTGATGCAATATTTCTTACAAAGTAAAGCACCTGTCAGGGTTTGAACCTACGATCTACATAAATTGCGGCTGTTACCACTGGGCCAACACAAGATGCCACGACAGCATTTTTAAGAGATTTATCGTGAGATTGGCAAGTAACGTGGACAGTTCTTGACCTACGTAGTGCGGCGACACGTTTTTTTTTTGTTTAGCCTATTCTATCCCACTGCTGGGCAAAGGCCTCCCCCAAATCCTTCCAGGAACTCTTTTCCTTGGTGGATTTGGACACGTTTGTTATGATTTGAATTTAAGAAACATTAAAACCGATTTGGTATCAATTCTTAGAGTATTTTATTTTGAGCTGAAACAATGTATAGTGATTCTATACCAGCTATTAAAATTTGTGCTTAAGGATAGCAATAGGGTTTCTGTTACAACCTATATATACAAGATTCTCAAAAATCTTAAGAATTCCGAATTATTTTACCCGAAACGAAAGAACCAATGCCACTCCGTATAATTGATGGTGCTATACACCTACTTGTATAACAGGGCACAATGGCCTCCTATTTCGAGCATTTCAGGCTTGACAAGACAAGAGACTGACGGCTACACGTCTGAGCCGTTAATTTATCGCCAAATAAGCTTTACAGTTATTTTAACAATACACTTGATTAACGAATGTTTCTCTCTTGAATTTGTGGAAAGGAATTCGAATTTCCACGTCGAGTGTAACCAGAATGTGGTTGGAGTGAGTGAAAGGGCAAGTGGCAAAATGTACGGGTTGACGTTTGATTTTCTTCGCGAAGAGTTGTTACTATTTAGTAACTAGTAGTAGTGACTTATTTAAGTCATGTGCAGAATGTGTGCGTGTGTAACAAGAACGCGTACGTAATCGTAACGTAAATTAGAATGATTTTTAATCCGCAAATACGGTTATTATATAGCCTTTAGGTTATAATTTTTGCGAGAAGTACCTACAATTAGTATAACCTATAGATATTACGAAGTAAAATCATAACATTAAGTTAATATTTCTGCCCTGCCCACTGCCACTTAATTTTAGCCATCCTTCGGGCTGTGTCGGTTACTTTTGTTCCTCTGCGGATTTCTCTATTTTCTATTCGCTTACGTAGGGAAACTCCAAACATAGCCCTACATTGCCCTTTGTGTGACTTTCAGCCTTCTAATGAGGCTCATGGCGAGTGACCACGTTTCATCGTCATAGGTCATCACTTGCAACATGCTCCGTTCAAAGACTTTCTTCTTGAGATACTGCGATACGTGTGATGAGCAGATATTGCGTATCTTCAACAATAGGTGTATCCGACAGAACAATATTCAACAAAAATCCAATTTTGAGAGCTTTTTTAACAATACATTCGAGTTTTCGGGCCCTCAGACCCCCACAGATTATTTTATCTTTAAAGCATGTTATTAATGATGCAAGCATGTATACCTAAGGCTCGCTTGCACCACAATTGAGATTTTCATTAATAATTAAATGAGCGACGTATTTAAAATATCGTCCTGTTTCTGTCAATCATTTGAAGATAACAGAGACGGAATGATGTTTAAAAATGGTTTAGCTATAAACACATTCAGTGATTTGTTCTTTTTGACACAATTAGCGCAGCCTAGCCAGCCAATCGCGGATATTTTAAGTAAAAAATAAATGTTTTCCAAAAGCAACACGATTCGGATTTCTCATGTCACTTCATTGACGTCACTAATTAAAAATGGCAGGAATGTTCGGCGTCAATCTCAATTTTGTATTTTGCTCCCCAATTTGGGTATGTAGGACAGTATTGATAAGGGTAACGCTGAAAATACAGGTAGCAATATTTTCGGAAGCTAATATAAATAAGCTGTTTCGTATTCAAAATTGAAATTCTGATTTATTTTTGGTCTTTTATTTTTTTCTAGATTTATTTGCTAAGGTTCGGAAAAGTATAATTTATTTTATTTTATTGCCAATATTTTATTTATTTGCTCTCGTGCATCTCACACATTTTACAGTAAATTACTGTCTGTTTTTGCAAAAAAAAGAGGCAAATACACATCGGGATTAGGGACACCTGTCAAATCGTGTTGTCATTCATTCTCACTTTGGACACCGAACGTAGGTAAGTTCGGCCGAAATGCTGGACTTCGTGCTTAAGGAGTAGACTTCCTGAAACGGGAAATATTAATATTGTTTATAAGACCTATTCATAAAAGGTTCAATTGGCTTAAAGAAGCGCTAAACAAAATCCTGGAAAAACCTAAAAAAAAAACACGTAACATCACGCTTGTATTCCCCAAAGCGTAGGCAGGCAGCGGTGTACTTATAAATACACTCACTCGTGGCCAGTTATATTTAAGTCCCATTAAATAAGGGGCGAGCCTATAAACATCAACAAAATCACAGATACTGGAATAAAAAACAAAAACTCCTTTCATATTTCGAGCATGTTGACATGATAACTATATCGAGGTGAACCCGTTTGAGCTCCGACCTACATCACAGTAAATTGTAAGCGGAATCCAACAGAATCCATGGTATAATTGGTGTGAAAAGGTCTCTCCGATATGTGCTTGTCTTTTCCCGCCTCCGACGGAGGGTGCACGATAAATAAGCGAATGGCGATGGTAGAATGCTATCACATGCACCTGTCGATTTTTCAACGAGAGCCTTTGTTTAGTTAGTGTGGAAAGGGCTTTTGTTAACAATACACTCGTAAATCTAAATCAATAATTTATGAATACTTATGGGTAATTAGTGGGTACATAGTTATGTTTTAATAAAAGACTCTTCCATTTTGCAATGCAAATCACGTAATTAATGATGGGTAAATCGAATTCTAGTCAAATTCAAGCTCAAGGCTATTATTTCAATTAAACCTGAGTCAGACAGTCAGAAAGATGAAGATAAAGCCCATCCCAATGCGAAGCAGGTTCTTAGGAAAAAAAACGGGTAGAAAACTCCATTAATGTTCTTGATAAGCATATTCTGGTAACAAGTTGTGTCTAATTCTGGATTTATGTTTATTTTTATAATTTACCCGTGTCTCAATTGCACTAAAAACTTACAAAACTACTCATCTTTACAAAAGTTGTAATATGTGTCAGAAAACTTAGGGCAAATTTCAAACACCGAGACACCGAGATCAGCACCTGTCAGTGTCAATATGACACTGACAACTATTGAACGGGGTTTAAATGTGCTGATCGCGTTTAGTTTTATCGACGAAATTCGCCATTTACAATTTTCTATTTGTTTATATTTCTCATAGGACAGGATTGCAGGGACATCGATACGCAAACATAGACAAGGCATAAAACAATTGTTAAAAAAATTAAAACCTACGTGGTTAAAATGTATGGCAGAGCATTTTTTTTTTTTAATACCCTACGATTTTATTTCCCACATTGGGCTTCAGAATCATGTACTGAATCTATGTTGTGCGTCGATGTCCTTGCCACCCTGTACAATTTTCACATACCTACAGTAGGTATGTCTTACTAAAATACATACATATGGTTTCACTCATGTGTTTATTGAGTTGGAAAATTCCGAAATGTACTCGTGGCTAAAACATTCTCAGTAAGCAGTTAGTAACAAATACCAAGAAACAAGACGAATCTGTCATCGTGTCAATTCTCGCAATTTCTCCATTTAGACTATGAAACCATATTCATGAAATAATAAACTCCGCATGAAACTTCACGAATATTCCATTATGTTAGCATAATTCAAAATTGAAGGATCTCCAAAATGGCCATGGCAATGTCGATTCAAAATTACAATAAGTACATATAGGTAAGTGTCTTCAAATTCAGGTAAAAATACGTAGCAAAAAAAGACACGTTTTTTTTTTTATATCGCACGCCAGGACATGTTAAGCTAAATAAATCATGTCGGGGACCGGACAATAGTTTGCTTCGTTCCATTATACACACAAAGAGTTCTCGCTAACAACGTTGCTTGTTTGTTAATTAAATAGCTCTTACTTTTCGTTTGTGCACGCTAGCTCACTTGATATACTATGTGTTGTGGTGCTTTAGTACTTTTTAATGTTTTTAGGTATTTGAGTAAGTATTAAGCGTGATAAAGGTCACAGAATGGTGACAAGGACTGGAAAAAGACATAGAGGAAGACAGAAAACTCTTCGAAACATGAGTGAACAGGCAACTTCTGGGCGCGCTCAATCCATCATAGATCTCATCAATCGCTTTCCATCAGGCGTGATCGAGGTCAAGAGCATGTAATTTAAAAAAGATCAAATGGTGGGAGGGTGATCTGCCAAAAGGTTCGTGGAGAACAGCTCTAGACAGGAATAAGTGGAGGGAAATAGAGGAGGCCTATGTCGCAAGACGGGGAGTAAGGGGAGAACGGAAGTAACACCTTATCCGGCCCAACAGTCAACCTCACCTGCGCGCGTTGGCGGTTCGTTATGAATAGTTGGCGGCGGCGTCCTTCGGGCGTTGTGGTGCTCCCTGCTAGATAACGGACGAGGCTCTGGCGACCGAGCAATGGCGGTATAACCACACCACCAGTTGGGCAATCGACTGCAGAGGCAACAACGGCCTGAAGTCTAAATAACTTCTGAAATGTCTGGGGCAGAAGGCAACGGGAAACCACTGCTTCTATTTCCCAAGAGAGTCAGCATGGAAAGTCAAGGAATGTTAGTTAGTATGTCTGGCAATCCGGCTGACGCCCGGCGCCACCTTCCCGGGAGAGGGGGTGTGAAATGTGCTACCGGCCATGCGCTCGTGAATCGTCAGGCGCCGCATGGAAACTCTGTTACTGATGAACTTAACACCAGAAAATCAATCCGCTATCCCCACCGCATCGGAACGTGGAATGTACGCGGCCTCAACCAACCGGGTAAACTACAGATTGTGGAGAACGAGATGCAGAGGGAGAATGTTCACCTGTTAGGGCTAAGCGAGACACACTGGAAAGGTCAGGGTCACTTTACATCTGACTCTTGAAGTACAGTGTGTTTCTCGGGCCCTGAAGACGAAAGCAGCAGAGAAGTGGCTTTCATCGTGCCACGCACTATGAGCAAGTGCGTTTTGGGCTATAACGGATAATGACTCTCAAACTTAACACCGTACCATGCAAGCTTAACATCGTGCAGGTATATGCTCCCACAGCACAGTCAACTGAAGAAGAAGCTGAGGGCTTTTACGATACGTTGACTGAGACACTCAGAGGCCTTTCAAAGCGAGAAGTCACGATTATCTTAGGGGATTTCAATGCCAAAGTTGGAGTAACCAAGGACGACGACTATCTTCGTCGTGTTGCAGGCGAACACGGAATCGGGGAACGCAATGATAGAGGTGAACGACTGTTACAGTTCTGTTGTGAAGAAAATTTTACCATCTCCAACACTTGCTTTCAACATCATATCCGCAGATTATACACATGGGTCTCCCTTGGCGACAGATGTAGGAACCAAATTGACTACATACTAATAAGGACAAGATGGAGAACCTCAGTGACGAACGCCACAACTTTCCCCGGCGCTGACTGCGGCTCCGACCACCAGCTTCTAGTAGCAACAGTCCAAATACGGCTAAAGAGGATACAAAGACCTAAAACAGTCCCGAATATGCAAAGTATAGACTTCAACGGATTTAGAGAAAACATGGAACAGAGAATGATAAACTTTCCGAATGATATCACAGACAACGACGGTAAGTGGGAACAACTAAAGAGGGTGATAGAAAAAACAGCTACTGACAACAAGCTGGAAAAACCTGTCATGATGATGATGATGATGATGATGGGACTCCCTTTTCCGCACGTAGACTCCCATTCGGTCCGTTGTGCGTGGGGATTCTGGCTAACAGAGCCAGCCTAGCTCCGCCCAAAAGCACAGAAGCTTCCTGGGAGCTTCACAGGCTTCGCGGAGCGACCTCACTGTTCCGAGGATTTCTTCACGTTGAGAAGCCACGGCCTCGCATTCCAGGATGACGTGGGCGGCTGATTCCTCGGCGTCAAGGCAGCCCCTGCAAAGCGGGCTGTCTGTGGCGCCTATGTTAAAAAGGTGTTTGTTAAGTGTGTTATGGCCCGTAATTGTTCCAATTAATATTCTAAGGTTATTTCTACTCAGGCTGAGAAGTTTTTTAGTTAATCGCGGGTGTACAATCGGTAAAGCCAATTTTGACTGTCTACAGTCTGTTGCCCGTGACCATCTGTTGTTATGGAGTTCGGTCGACCTTTGGCGAATCCACGCACGAAATTGTGAGAAAGGCAGGGGGAGAAGTGGGTACGGGCCTAGCACTTTCATATCAGAGCCTCTCTTCGCAAGTTCGTCTGCGGCATCATTGCCTAAAGATCCACTGTGCCCTTTGATCCACTGGAGTGCAATACGATTGGACGTCGATAGGCTCTCCAGAGCTAGATGGCACTCAAAAATTAGTTTGTTGTTAGTTTGTTTGTTTTCTAAAGCTTTGAGCACAGATAGGCTGTCGGATAGGAATTTAATGCCGTAGTTCCGGATGCCTAAGCGCTTTACTGCTGTTGCGGCTAGTGTTAAGGCAACACATTCACATTGAAAGATCGAACTGTGTGTGCCTAGCGGTATGTGAAGGTTGATGTTGAGGTCAAGGGAGTGTACGCCAGCACCTGAACCGTCTTGTGTTTTTGAGCCGTCAGTGTAGATGCGCACTTCATTGGCTCCTGACTGATCCCGAAAAACCTGTCATGAAAGAATTCATTACACCAGACACAGCGCAAAAAATCCTTGAGAGACGTGAACTTAGGGGGAACGGTCTCAGTTCACCTGAAGACCAACAGCGGTATTCAGAACTGAGCCGCCAAGTTCAGCTTCGTTGTCGGAAAGATTTTGATGACCACATCAACGGAATCTGTCTCGAACTCGAACAGCACTCTCTGAAAAACGAATCCAGATATCTTTTTCAAAAAGTAAAAGAATTGACGGGAATGCGTAAACCGAAGACCTGTGCCATTGATGATAAAGATGGGCGTCTACTTACAGATGTGGCTCACGTGCTTGAGCGCTGGAAAAATTACTGCATGGAGCTGTATGACACGAGAGAGTCTACGAACGCTAAAATTACATGGTCAGCAGAAGAGCCTGATATCTTGACTTCGGAGGTTGAGCATGCCATAAAAGCTCTCAAGTGCAAGAAATCACCAGGTAAAGATGGTATAACAGCCGAAATACTAAAAAACCTAGGTCAACGAGGCACAAAAGTTATCACAGAAATATGCAACACCATTTGGAAAACCGGAAGATGGCCAAGAGACTGGACAGAATCGGTGTTCATACCCCTACACAAGAAAGGCTCTTCCAAAGACTGTGGTAATTACAGGACGATAGCGTTAATTTCTCATGCGAGTAAGATCCTCCTTCATGTTATCAATCGACGTCTTAACTACTTTTTAAGCCGACAGATACCCGAAGAGCAGGCAGGTTTTGTTAAGGGCAAAGGAACGCGGGAGCAGATACTGAACGTCCGCCAAATCATTGAGAAGAGCAGGGAATTCAACAACCCCGTGATTCTGTGCTTTATAGACTATACCAAAGCTTTTGACTGCGTAAAATGGGACAAACTATGGAAATTGTTACTGGAAATGGGAGTTCCTGAGCACCTTGTCGCTTTAATCCAGAGTCTATACTTAGATAATCAGTCTTTCATTAGGATTGGTACTGAATGCTCTAATATGTTCCAAACTAAAAAAGGTGTGAGACAGGGTTGCATATTATCCCCTGCCCTTTTCAACATATATGGAGAGTACATAATTCGGAAGACCATCGAATACTGGGAGAAGGGTTTTCCTATAGGTGGAAAAAGAGTATCAAATCTCCGATATGCCGACGACACCGTTCTCCTTACAACGTCCATGGAAGATATGAGTGAGTTGTTCCAGAGACTCGAGAGTGAAAGTGGCAATATTGGCCTCGCAGTGAATAGAGCGAAAACCAAGGTAATGATTGTGGATCGAGCCGGGAAGCTAACAAATGTCACTTGCAATATTCCTGGCGTTAACATCGTCAACTACTACACCTACCTTGGCTCGCAAATCTGCAATGATGGTAGCTGTGTCCCCGAGATAAAAAGGCGTATTGGGATGGCCAAAGATGCTATGACCCGTTTAGGTAGCATTTGGAAGAAGAGAGGAATTGGTATCAAAACCAAGAGCAGATTGATACGAGCCCTAGTATTCCCTATCTTCCTCTATGGAGTAGAAACGTGGACGATTTTGGCCCGAGAAAGGCAAAGGATTGATGCATTTGAGATGTGGTGCTGGAGACGAATGTTGAGAATACCTTGGACTGCCAAACGCACCAATGCATCGATCTTAACCCAGCTTCGAATAAAAACCCGCTTGTCAACCACATGTCAACAACGCATTCTCTCCTATTTCGGCCACATAGTACGCAGAGGTGATGAAAGTTTGGAAAAACTGATTGTGGTTGGGAACACCGAAGGCAAACGATCGCGCGGTCGATCACCAACACGATGGACCGATCAGGTGAAGGAATCATCGTCCTCTAAATTCTACACAGTGGTGAAGGATGTGCTGGACAGAAACCGGTGCAGGCGGATCATCCGCTCCAGGTGCAACTCCGAAGCTGACCACGATCCTCAGATATGAGGGACCGACTACAGAGAGAGAGATGTCGCAAGACAGCTTGTTCTGGAAGCTGATAACAGTTAATCTTTATTTATTTTTATTATGGCCAAGAAGATATTACGTTTTTTTTAATTAGCCTACACTGTCCCTGTTCTGAGCAAAGGCCTCCCCTAAATCCCTCCAGGCATCCTTTTCCAGGGACACCTTGATCCAGCCCTTGCAATACGCATCTAGGTCGTCACGCCACCTTAAATCAAATTGTTAAATGTTTATAGGAACTTGTGTATGTAGTAAAGGTCAGAAGAATTAAAGGTACCTTTATTTTATTTTATAGGCGTGATACACAGTTGTTCGGGTCGGCATGATTCAGTACAGCAGACCGGCAAAATCGTAAAAAATTATAGCACCCCCTACATTCTACCAAGAAGCTGTCAGTAGCAGCTTGGAGTTAAGAAGGTGTTGGTCGTGTGTCTGAGTGCTCGCTGGTTACGACAAATTCAGGATTGCCATCCTATCGGATTATGAGAGTGAGGGCTGAGTCTTTGCGAACACAAATAACCAACTCAAGCAAACCTAGAACGTGCTTTTCGTATCCAGCATTGCATTGTACCCCAGGAGCAGACTACCTACACTGCTAAATTGGTATAGTGGTGGCTAAGTGGCAACGGCCGCGACTTACCGAGTTGTAGGTCGTAGGTTTGGATCCAGACAGGCGCTTTACGTTACGTAAATTATTTCCTCACCACTGCTCTCAAAACGGTGAAAGAAAACATCAACAGGAAAATGGCTTAAAACAATAAAGAAGATACTTATGTGACATCTGCTTATCCATATTGGGCCCACAATTACGGCCCAGTCTCTCTCACAGAAAGGAGACCTTTGAACATGGCCCTGAAACTAGAACCAAAAATTCGAAGACATTGTTGGCAACAACATAAAATAATAAATTTTTGGTAAAATTCAAATATAATTAATTGGCAATAACATTGAAATATTTTGTAGTGGCAACTCTGTCACACTTCCTCTTCCCTTGGCTAACTCACAACTAACTTGCACGGTCACATTTTTTTCCTCTCGTTAATTATTAATTTATAATATTTATCAGATTGAAGGTTGTGTACCCAAAGCTGTACAATAAATAGTGTGCAAATAAAGTGTCTTTACATTTGAAGATTCCTCCTGGTACGCAGCCCAAAAATTATTCCTGGCGTGGCGTAGCAGGACGCGTGCCCGGCAGACATGTGACATCTACCAAACCGCACTGGACCCAAGTGTTGGATAACGGCTCACTCCTTCTCACCAAGAGGAGGCCTGTGTCCAGCAGTGGGAACATTATAGGCTGATTATGCTGTTCAATTGGTGTGCCCTAGACTTCTAAAAACGTAAGGAAAACAAAACATCGGTAATGTTGTTTTTCCAAAATCCCAGGAAAAGCAACACCAGTTTCGATTAGTCACAAGACAAACGCCGTTTGACGACAACAATCAATATTGGTGTTTGGTGTGATACGAATGAAATTTACGAAAACAAAGATTGTTGATAGTGATAACAAATTGTCCGGTCGATAATGAGTGAACGAATGAAACATCGAAGTGTTGAAAAGTTAATGTCTCGTCAATGATAGATGGTAATTTGTGGAAATAATTTTTGTATTCCTTTACGAAATCATAATTCGTCATATTATGGAAATGTATGTACTATATGGATGCTGGATGTGGGAAGCACTAGACCGGTCGAAGTGGAGGAGCCTGGGGGAGGCCTATATCCAGCAGTGGACGTCTTTCTGCTGAAATGATGATGATGATGTACTATATGAATCAGAAATGATGCAGTATAATAGTAGTAATGATGTGGATTTTAGGTGGAAAATAAGCATGTAGGCCACCTGATAGTAAGTGGTCACCATCAATGGAGATCTGCAATAGGCGATGCTTTTTTGTCATCATCAAAGAAAGCTAAGATAATTAGTGCGTTGGTCCACCGCAGCCGTCACCAAGACGTCACCGGGAGCGAGATGACGGCGTCAAATAAGCGATACCTACATTTACTATGGCCGCGTGTCCACCGTACGTCCGTTTCCCGAGTGCCCTCATCCCGGCCGCAAAAGTTTCGAGTAGTTCGGCGTGACCGCTAGAACTCGGACCGAGATTGCGACGGGTCGATGTGCCGGCAATACAAAACACGTTTGATCTTGTCCACACACTGCCATCGCACGATCGCTGATCGACTAGTTTTTGTTTTGTCTACATACTGAAAGTGCCAAGTTTGATTGCAGTGGTTCTCCACTGCAATCAAACTTGACATTCCGGTGACGGCAATTGTTTCTACAATTGCCGTCACCGGAATGTCAAGTTTTGTTCTACTATTCACTTTTTTCGGTGACCGCTGCGGTGGACAAACGCCCTATCGAGACATTTCAGCAAGGAACATTATTATATACCTTGACTGCATCAGCAACCATACCCTTCAAATCAAAACACAGCAAAGCTCCTTGGCGACAGAAACTAGTATAGCGGTCGTACTTCCCCGAGATCCTCCACAAACAACTTTAGCGGCCGTCTACACGGCGTTGTCCTGTACTATATTTTAATATAAAAATTTGGGATCATATACCTCACCATCCCACTGTTCATACGGTCTACTTCTTAGCGTGTCGATGGTAAAACAACACCAAACAAAGTAAGTAAAGTTTTGGCCCAAAATTCAGCGACGTGAATCCCGCTCGCTGACGCAGCAAATAGGTCCTCACGTGTTTAGGTGATAATGCTGAGCGGTGCAAGATGAGAAGTGCCCCATCTTGCAACACTCTGCAATTGCTCACGATGGCTATCGTTTGTGGAGAAGCGCCGCATACAAACCTGAGTTCTAACCCATCCACGAACTCCTCACTTGTGGATATTGTCCTTGCTGCGGCCAACTTGCTTACGAAGTCTAGTTTAGGTTTTCAGGAGAATCTCTGAAGGTTAAATAAAGAAATCAGGAGGCTTACACGGTTATTGCCAAAAGTCTCATCTTCCTGTGGAAGGTTGCCATCACTTGGATTGAAACTGCCATGTGATCCTAAAATTAAACAGTAATTTAACATTGTGATCAATGCCGTGTGAACATGGGCTTACCTATTTCTAGCTACTAAAGGTGACAAAGTTATTAAAGTAGTTGACTGAACATCAAATCAACCAATACCGAAGCATGATAAACATTGTATTGCAAATATCTGATTTCCCTAAGGGTACCAGAACTTAGATGGTAGTCGTTCCACGAGTTGATATTATAATGACTACAACTGTTATTTGTACTTGGTCATTTCGTGGCCCTAATTTTGCATGTACCTAGGTAGTTGTTGATTTGACACCAATATATCTATTCCATCCAGGACCCTAATTTACTATGACCACTTAATGGTTCCTTACTTCCACTTCAATTTCATAGATCACACACATCTGCTAATAAATATCGACAAATTTTCTTGGAACATACAGAATATGACATTTTGATTCCATACTGGTTTCTAGAAAAAACGAAGTTTGAACGTAGTAAGATTCCGCGGGGAATCATTTTACCGTACAGAATTGGGCCCCTGGAGTGTTCAGGAGCCACATGTGTCAATCGATCCGAAAGTACTATCGAATATAAACTCCGGTTAAAATACCTTAGAAGCCGGGCCGACCTAAGGCAACAAATTTTATTGGTTACTTTACTTTTACATGTATATTATTTGATTTATTTCAGCGTTAGAACTTCTATTTGATCTATTCATAGCTTTCTTCAAAATTGTTTATGGTCAAGGTTGAAGACGAAGGTCGTGAACTTGTCCTCGTTGATGAGGGTTCTGTTATAATTATTCGTCAAAATGTCAAGTATTTTATTTAGGACAGTACCTATTTGTCCAAAAATGGGACATCTTAAATCAGAAAGGCCATAAAAGGTGACTTAATAATCTCCTTTTAGCGTGTCGATGGCTATCTATATGCAGTCAATCCAGAATTTGACTACGAGCATGGCACCTTTAGTAGCGTAATAATAATAAATATCAAGATGAGCAAGAGAAACGAGTCCTGGAGTACAGACCGCGTATCTACAGGCGTAGCGTGTGGCGCCCCCCAGCTAGATGAACCAACAACCTTTAAAGATGGCCGGGATAGACTGAATGCGGACGGTTCTTAACTGGGTGATGTGGCGTAGGTTTGGGCCTATATCTAACGGTGGACTGTGATAGGCTGAGTTGATGAGCAAGAGGATGGATGGCATTTTGTCGTCAGTATTATCGTCTGGTTCCGTGTGGTGCCGGATGTAAAAAGAATAGCACCATCCCATTTCTTCCTGTGGGTGTCGTAAAAGGCGACTAAGGGACTTACTAGAGAATGGGCAGCAGCGTTCTCTCTCCACCATACTGCGATCGCCAGGCAGTGAACATATCTCTCGCGTCCAGCTCTGGTCCAGGCCATGGTACGGAGCCAGAGTGCATGGGTAGCCGTCACCTCTTCCTTCACCTCAGCCGTCCTTCTGCGAAGCAGTGATGCTCACGAAGAGGGGGGCGGCGCACGTGACGGAGAGGCAGTATATGCGCCCTGACGGCCCTAGCCTTCGCAGGAGACGCCTTGGTCGTCGGTAATCACAGGCTGATTCCCGGCCACCGTAGGCTTGGGCTTGCGGACGGCGAGTCATGGGTAGCTCACTGTCCGGTAAGGACCAGGCCCAGGTCGACGGCGCGTTGTGTTCCACGCGCACCTCAAAGAGATGTCAGCACAACCTGATGGGGCTTGCAAGGGCCGATGCCTGCCAGGGATGCGGGTTGTTCGAAAGAGATACCGCTGCCCCTGGCACACAGGCTACCGAGGGAACACGAGTGGGTTTTAATCAGTAAAAGTCTGACACGCCATCCTGCTCAAAAAAGAGGCAGTGAACATATTTGTCAGAAGTTGGCAGAGACATCCCAGCGCCGGCCGATTCGTTTTCTCCGCTACCGATCGTAATCTATGTATTATTATTAAGTCTTGTGTTTTATCGTTATTTCCGACCTATCTATCCCATACGATGCACCTGCCATGTTTTGTCTCTGTACCAACCTAAGGTTGACTGATAGAAAATGCCTCAGCTATTAAGCCCGCCTTTCTACAGTTTTTTTGACTTGTCCATAAAAATTTGATAAATATTAATTAATTATTCCGGCCTTTTGACGGTGTCGAGAAAATTACTAATATAGTGTCTAATACAAAACACAACCAAAATGTACCAAAATATTCTAAAGGGTGCTGCTAAACGTAAACCGCTTATTACAAAACTCGAATACTCAGCTTTTACGCAGTGTTTATAACTTAGCAATAAGATACCCTTTCGAGGATTATGTCTTAAGAGCATTTCCAAAGGACCATTAAAGCATTTCCAAATGAGCAAAAGGATTTGTTTTCGAACTTAAGAACGGTATTAATTTGTAAAGTAATGAAAATGTTAATACTAGAAAATACATAAAACAAGTTTCAAGAAGGTAAACGCTGAATAGTTCATTTCGATTTTACTTTAGGTAATTGTGTAAAACTTTACCAATTTTCAGTAATTAACAATTCTTGGTTGACAATATTTTGTTTAAATTTGTCTTTGTTTTAGTTATGAATCAGTCACGTGATTTAAAAAAAAAATGTTATGTGTGCGGGAAGTTAGATACTAATGAATTCTTTTGGAAAATACTGGGTATTCTCAAAATCAAAATATTGTAGTTCAAATACATGGGCACTTATGAAACTTCAGAAGTTAGGTTCAAGGTTCCATTGATCGTTTTCTATATAGAAGAGCCGGCAAGAAACTCCACAGTTTTCAAATTACAGTGTTAATGGGTAGGTATGGGACGACAGTATGTACTCTCTTTAAACTTCACATGGAAAATCTACGTAATAAAAATCTTAAATTCATTTCATTCCTATATTCACTGACAGCCAACACAGCCTAGACCACCGGGTCTATGCATGGGTAGCCGTCACCTCCTTCTGCGAAGCAGTGATGCTCACGAAGATGGGGGGCGCGCACGTGAGGGAGAGGCAGCATATGCGCCCTCACGGCCCTAGCCTTCGCAGGAGACGCCCTGGGCGTCGGGAATCCCAGGTTGATTCCCGGCCACCGTAGGCGTGGGCTTGCGGACGGCGAGTAATGGGTAGCTCGCTGTTCGGTAAGGACCAGGCCTAGGTCGACACGCGCGCCTCAAAGAGATGTCAGCACAAAGTGATGGGGCTCACAAGGGCCGATGCCTGGCAGGGGTGCGGGCTGTTCGAAAGAGATACCGCCGCCCCTTGCACACAGGCTACTGAGGGAACACGGGTGGGTTTTACTCAGTAAACTGTGTCTGACACGCCCTCCTGCTCCACCCAGAGCGGAAAAGTTATTTGAAGATTTCTCACCCAAAAAAAACAAAAACACCGGGTCTAGAAGCATAATTTTTTTCACACGACGTCCTTTGTGACGAAGGACTATAAGGAATGATTTGAACTAAACACTTCATAAGGGGTTAAAACGGGTATGATAGTTTGTATAGAAGTTTTTTTTTTGGCTTGGCTTGTAGGTACTACAATAATAAAAGCACTTTTAAGATTTCCTCAAAAGTGTTCTTCATACTTTTTAGCCTTAAAAGTAGATAGGGTGTAATGTGACGATGTAGGGTGAGTGTCAAATCTGGTTCCGGACATTTCGTTCCCAATCTACTGCCCCCCTGAAAAAGGAAATCTGGCTTTTATACCTTGCCATTATACCTTGACCTCTCTCGGAGTAAGCAACCTTCCCTTTTCGTCGACCATTTTAAGAAAGGAAAGGAGAACGGCAGGTCAAAATAAAATGGTATTGTTATAATAGGTATTGATCAAAGATTTGTATCGTCGTCGCATTATTTTGTGGTAAAAGGGTTCCGCAATGGGATATTGTGTATTTTTTAGTAGCAGCACCCGAACGTGAGTTTGCAAGAATGTATTTTCGGTCGTTGCCTCTTGTGGGGTAGTTTGAATATATTTACAAGTTATACTAATAAAGTATAAGTTTATTGGAAGGGAATTGGTCGTGGATAAGATATTTATCGTAGACATATTCATATTTCGCTCAGTTACTGCAACTTACTTTCATTTGTTAGTTGTCTATGCATCTGCTTAACAACACGTGAAAGGAGAAATTATTGTGGTAAGTAACAATCTCGCCATTGAACAAGACAACAAAACAGAGGACGACCCCGGCCTCGATACCGATAACAATATTATACACATATACTAGAGTAAATTGAGCAAAAGTGTACTTAAATTTGAAGTAAATCACAATTTAAAATATTTTTCCTCTTTCTCTGCCCAAATATCTATGAAAATTAATATGTTGTCATTAATATTAAAGTAATTCATATACCTTGCGCTTATATTAAATTATATAAATGTTAGTTCACGAAAACTGTATCTGGGTACTGTTATAACAATATTTCAATCAAGCTGCTACCCGCGGCGTCGCCCGCGTTGTGGGGAAATTATTCCACGGGAACATGCTACCTGAACAAAATAAACACAGACAGACAGATAGACAAAAAGAAGTATTTTTGTTCCAAGTACTGTATATACTCTCATATTCATTTAGTGATAACCTGTTATTTTGGCATTAGAAACAGGCTTATTTTCGTTTTTATTTATTTGTATAGATGTATAGATTCAGGCAATTACAACTGTTTGTTCTCTAAATAAAGTAAATCAAATCTTCGTTAGTTCAACAAAACCTAACATAATTTAGTCGCTTCTCAGCTGGAATTTCGAGCTTGACTTACTACGAAAAAGTAATACGAGTAATCTAATATTATTGTCCTAATATATTTCTTTTCTCTGATTGATTGCTTAAACCACTCTAGCACAAATGTACTCAGCGGAGATCAGATGTCAGAATCTAATTTGTTTTCAAATAAAACGGTTTACTGGGTACCAATTGAATAAATCTCAATTTATAGGACATTATTCAGGTTTCAAACATTTTGTACCCAAAAATGAAAGTGGCCTATCAGAAAAAAAAGAAGAGTTTTATGGGAAATAGCACTCTCAATATTTTTTACCAGAACAACCAGAGTATACAATTAACCTTTCTTTTGCTATTTAAGTGCGAATTAAAATACTTATGTTGACTATAGAGGGTGACTGATAATTAGTGACCGATATTTAAACACATGATAGTAACAACTTTCTCAAAGAAACGATTTATTTTTATTTATCTACGTTATTGACCTCAATAGAATATTGAGTACCTAACAAGAATAGCTGTAATTTAATTTAGTTACCTACAAACAAACAAAAATATCCACTTTTACGAGTACTATGCATTACTGTGTGTGGTTAAATTAATGACAAAGGAATAATGCATGGTAAAAGTGTTTTTTGTTTGTAGGTAACTAAATTAAATTACAGCTGATGGTGTATAATAAGTTTGATTCTTGTTAGGTACTCAATATTCTATCAATATCAACATGATAGTTAAATAAAATAAAAATAAAATCGTTTCTTTGGGAAAGGTGTTTGTTATGATGAGTACAATCATGTGTTTAAATATCAGTCACTAATTACCAGTCACTCTTTATATTAATAATATTAACAATTCCATTAATACCATGGGCAATAACTATTTGCATCTTTAAACGAATGTCCAAAATATTGTTGGCAAAAATATGATTTTTGATAATTGTAAACTCTAACAGCAGCCATGCAGAGGGTTAATTGTAGACTTCCTTTGTTATTATAATAATAATAATGTAAGTAAATAGAAAAAAATAAGTAGTAATTCCTTTGTTCATTTTAAATAGGACTACTATAACTAAAGAAAAGCGTTTAATTTCCGTTTAGTAACGTTATCAGTTAAAAATGTTTTGTGATTATTACGAAAATGGAAAATGGTCTACAATAGTGACCACACCATTGTCTCCGTCTCCGTCAAGACCTTTTGTTTAGCCTCTCTTTTAACGACAGTCCTCATAAAAAAACACCAACCTCTTTCAAGTCTTCAATTATAATTTTCAACATTTCCAACAACTGTCCCTTCCTCGTCATCTTCCTCGTACCTATCTATTTTCAGCCCAAAGCTTTCATTTCATAAGTATCTTAGGACAGCGGCATGAGAGTGTTGAAAAAAAAAAACAATTTTTCCACAACAATGTCTGAGTCCGTGTTTATAAGAAAACGTTTTGTATGGAGCGCCTTCATTATTCCGAGACGGAACTAAGATGGCTTAAAGCCGCCTGTTCGTGGCAAGACAAGACGACTTTGTGCTGCAGATATAATTGTATACGCATCCACGTTAAGTGGTTGCAGGAATTGTTAATGAACGTGAATAATTGAAGAATGAAGACGGTTTTCTTGGTAATGCAGATTGGGAGAGTTGCTTGCAGTAAGTGGCCTGTTCTATTTATGCTATGAATGGAAAATGAAAGGTTTAAATTACAGGTAGCGAGAAGTTGAACAGTGTTTTTAATTAGTATTTGAAGATATAGTCTATTTTATTTTTGTTTTTTATTTATTTAGTAGTACACATGTTATAATACATTTAATTTGATGCCAACATAAGCTCATTAGAGTTTTACCGTGCACCAAGGTCATCGACTACATAATTAATTACCTTATTCCCAGGAGCTCCAAATTTATTGTTCTCCAAATAATTTCTCCAAAAATTGTAGCTTATGGGAAAGGGAAAGATTTTATATAGGCACGCCTGCTATTACATGGGACTAAAATAAAACTGGCGAAATGTACTAGGTGTACCTAGTACACCCACATTTCGCCAGTTTCGCCCACGTTTAACCACCTGGAAAATAGGTAAATATAGGTTTCTGATGTTATGTAATGTAAATATAGGTATCTACACATCTGCCGGCCCCTCCGAGAAAAACAAACGTGATGTTAAAAATCACAACTTCGTAGCAGGTTGATGAGTACGCCTTACAATATAAAATTTATCATGCTAGCCACTGCATCTGTGCAATAAGCGAAAGCTAGACTTTAATACAAGAATGTCGCATAAAGAATGCAGGCATTGTAAAACGGTCGCACGATGAATGCCAATCTTTCAAAGAGATTGTTGCAAGAATACAGAGCAGTACTGTTGAAAAAACTAAACGTTTTTCGTCTCACGTAGTAACCGAAAAATAGAGAAGCAGAAGTTTTAACACCGCAATACAATGGGAAGCTTACGAATGCTTTCACACGTAGGTAAGCAGGGGCGGAAAGGGCTTAAGCTACTTTTCCCAAGGTCGTTTCATGGATGGATGTGCATACCTATGCACTCTACCTGATGCCTCTTCTGTATAGGCGGCAGATAACTTTCTACCTACAGAAAAAGCCTTCATGCCTCGGAAAGCACGTGTCAGAATAAGTGGCTATATGAATTTATAAGTGTGTTTATATAAAACAAATATCAAGCTTGGAATATCAGAATGGCTACTACTTATTTACTGTGTACTATGGTTCTTATTAATATGGTTTGTAGGGAAAGGATTTCATGAAGTAAAGCACAGAAAGAAAAGACTAGACATTTATTTCAATTAGGCTTGTCATTATTTAATCAGAAAGCTAGTCGTCCATTCCAAAGCTAGGTCTTCATGGAGAAGAAGGACAAGAAACTCCATGGAAACAGTATTGATATATTCCATCAACACATCTCTTACATAGCTATGAATTATCATTATCCTACATACATTTAATTACAACTCTTGTCCAAGATAACTCGGCATTATTACAATATTGTTATAATAAGCAAAAATTACGGTATAATATTAAATAACATAACTTACATGACATCTGGTCGATCTATTCCACACAACAACAGCACTAGGACTATCCCACTGAACGTCTACCGAACAACTGACCCGATAACGTCATTACAATCCTTTTTATATCCTATTGTCATTCATCATTTGAATCACCGTATTATATTAAATAACAATATAAAACCTAAAATATATTACCTACAAGTATAATTAAGTACTACGTAATCATTTATAGTAACAACATCTAAGTTATTTTCAAAGGTTAAGACAGCTATTTTTGTAACATTTGGTCAAATTAGATACTTGTACATTTATCCACCAAACAATATTACAATATCAAATAAATAATCTAACACACGCAAAGTCGTTGGACTCCGCGGCTGTCATCTTTGACAGTTGGTAGGGGTGGCCAGAAGCCCAAAATTTTGAAAATCAGTCTTACCAAGAGGTATCGTTTTAGATAGTCACTGGGTTGTAAAGGTCAGATAGGCAGTCGCTTTATGAAAAATATTGGTATTCAGCTGCACTCGGTCAGACAGGAAGCCGACTCAAACATAGTTGAGGAAATGCTGGGTTATTTTAGAAAGCTGGCAACAAGAAGGGTTATTTTTGAAAGAAAGGATTTTGTTGACTACAATGATCTGCATGACTATTTTAACCACAGATAGTACAGAATTATACTTCTACAACCTATTTTTTCACAATGACAGCGATAAGATATGAAATGTTAAGATATTGCCAGCTTGAACACATTGAGTGGAGGAAAACACCGTGATACCATTGTAATCATTCATTCTTTCTTTATTTATTTAATATATTTTTAGCAACAACTGGTGGACAGAGCACTATGAAAGATTACCCGTCTCTCATAGAGATGCTTTACGTTGAACTGTAGTGTGCGGAGCTAGCATGATTTATGAATTTGGTAATAAAAATGGAGGCAGAGAAAGTGTCTATAAGAAAATATTCATTGGTTTATCAATGATAATACAGATATAAAGTGTTTCTTCAGTTTTGTGCCTGTGGGAAACCCGTGTGACCTGTGGGAATAACAACACCAGCCAGCATCCGACTTCTTTCAACCCCAGGAGTATTTTCATGTAACATGAGATGGCAAAACCCCCTTTTGGGAGAGGCCTATGTCCAGCAGTGGACGTGTTTTGGCTGAAATGATGATGATGGCCGTTACTCGATGGACGAAGAAAGAACTGCCTCTTTGGTCTAGTGGTCGCAAGCGCTACTGCTGAGCCTGATGTCCTGGTTTCTATTCCCAGGTCGGGAAAAAAAGTTTTCTATCTGGATTTTGTCAGTGGTGTCCCGGAGTCTAGATTCCTGCCCAGTAGATGGCTATAGTCTCGCTCCCTATTACATGAAACTTAAACAGAACTGGCGAAATGTGGGTGTACTATAGGTACACCTCTACCCAACCCTTCGTGTAAACATGGCGTGACTATAAAGTGTTAAATCTATTTCATTTTCATCCATGTGGGTTCCTTGGTAAGCGTATCACTGGAGAACGGCAAGATCAATTTGGCTATTTTTAGTTTTAATATTTTTGTGGTAGTCCGAACAAAGATTACAGGGAAAGAGAAACTGGAAAAGTTTCCCGGAAAATTGCAATTCAATGGCATATTTGTACGAACTATTGATTGTTACAGGATAACGTTCGTCCGGTCAGCTAGTAAATAATAAGGATAAGGGGCCATTCAATGTATCTTTACCGAAAATACATCTCTGTTGCCACTTGCGTCATCATCATCAGATGATGCTAGGTTACGATGAAGACTAGGCAGATGCCTAGCTTTTTCAGTCTCACCGGATCTGCATACGGTTAGACTGGAAACGCCATCTCCATGTAAAGTACTGGAGTTCAACTGTCTGAATACAAGTACATGGAGCGACTGCCTATCTGACTACTATTCGATGACATCACTGATAGTGTCACTGAAATCATGAAGATTATTTGCCAGAAAATAATATTGTGTACTTTTCCATACTTTCAGCACTTGTCAAGTAGGCAAAATCATAATCTATACGTACATATGCTAAATAACCATATACATTTATTAGCTAATTGCTTTAGTGACAAACTTAATTTTTGTTGACACCAACACTTTTGTTGAGAGATTAAAATCGACTAGGGATACTGCGTATCTGCCTATTAGTTTTAGACGTCAAATAGCACGGCTATTAGCTTTTAATATAAACTCAGACATAAGTAGTATATCGAAGTCTACTGTAATTAGTACCACAAAAATTTGTATTAATACTAATATTAAGGTGGTTAGCGATAATAATTTAAACTAGTCAGTAAGACAATAGAAGGTACCGGTAATAATGTTTTTAAGCTCACCATCAACAAGGTATCTTCTAGCATTCAATTACCTAAATGTAAAAAAGGGGCTAAGCAGAATTCCTTGACATTATTTCATCAAAATATTCAAGGGTTTTCTTCCAAACAATTGGAAATTGAATTATTTTTAGAAAAAAAAAAACAATGTTTGATATTATTTGTATTTCTGAACACTGGTTGAAAGATTATGAAATGTTAATTTATTATGAGAACTATAGTGTGGTCAGTTGTTTTAACCGACAATCCATGCTTCGTGGAGGTTCGCTAATCTCAATTAAATTGTCTAAAATCTAAGACTCGTACAGACATAGTTAAACTATCAGTGGAACATAGCATTGAACTGTCCTGTGTTGAGCTAGATAAGCATTGTATAGTGTGCATTTACAGGCCTCCTAATTATCAAAACTACTCTATATTTAAGTCAGTAATGGAAGATGTTTTGGCAAAACTTGCAACTGGTAATAAATCAGTAAGCTGATCGATCGAGCTGTGCGGGTAAGCTAAGCAAAAAGACCGCTCTGTTACCACTTGTATATAAATATCCATGAGAAGAGTGATCCAACATAAGAGACATTAACACATAAAAACCAGAATAACATAGTGAAATAATCCGTCATCTACTAACACACGAAGTTCTCAATCCATTTCTCTGTGATACTTACTAAGTTGTTACAAACGAGTAATCGTTAGCTATGATTAATGTTACTTTTGACTGGATGTTACACGTAGTTACCACGTAGTTGCCACGTACGGGGAACTCCTTTGTTTGTCTGTTCAATGTGTGAGTGATTCTGACTACTTTACTGTGTTTATATGTTGTACTGACTTAATTGTCCCGTTGTAAATGAAAAGGAGAACAGTGGTGGCCAAGTGGTAACGGCCGCGACTTGCGAGGTCGTGAGTTCGAACCCAGCCAGACGCTTCGATTTGTGTAAATTATTTCATTACCACTGCTCTCAAAACGGTGAAGGAAAACATCGTGAGGGACGTTCTAGAACAAAAAATAATCGGAAGACATCTAGCAACCCGCACTGGGCCCGCGTGGTGGATTACGGCCCACTCTAAAGGACAAAATGCAAGATTCGTTCTTCAACACTGGAGACTTCTTCCTCGAATCTGGTGTTGAACGAAGGGATTCCTTCACAGTACCTCCACCTATATGGTCGCTGGTGAATGCGCTTGGCTGGGCCGTAGTCACACTCACACCAATGCTCTACTACCTGATTGGTCTGTTGTTCAGCGGAAAACTTCTTTATTTCTCTATAGGCTGCGCTATACTTGGAGCATTTTTCATTCTTCTTCAGAAATCTATTGGAATGTCTAAAATCAGTCAAGGATCTTCCTATGGAACAGAGAAGAAGTAACATACCTGTTGCAGTATTCTTTATTTTACATCGTATTCTTAATACCTGTACTTATACTATAAATTTTAAATAAAAAACTAAACAAATTAGATCATGTAGTGTTACATACATTGTATGTAACCATCTTGTTCTGTTTATAAATAAACAAAGCAAATAACTTGGCTGAAAATAGTATAAATAAAATAAATGAAGAAATGAGAGGCATGAAGTGTTTTGTGTGAATAATATGAAATGTTAAAGTTTTACTTTAATGTACCTATGATTTATTGTTTTAAATAAAAGAAGCTGCTAATTTTTGATATAAAAATATTGAAGACTACTGCATTATTTGTTTTGTTACAAAGTATTACTGTGACTGTTCAGTTTATTATTGTTATTTTTGTTACATAAATATTCTTTTGACACGTGTAGATACGAAGCGTATGTCTCGATATGTTGCATTTTCCGCACAATGCTCTTTATCTGTTCTTATAAAGTTTATATGTACCTATAATATCTTAATTTATAACAGCGATATCAATAATCTGGGGAAGTAAAGTAATCTATAAATTTTATGTCTTAGATTACCTCATTATTATCTTGTTTCCAACTTTAAACCATGTTACTATCGGAATTGAACCGATTAAATTATTATTATTATTGATACAATTAGGACTGAACAAAGCGAAAATTATAATACTTAGTGATTTAAAAACAAGTCAAGATTTAATGATTACAAACTAAAATGCGTTCCGTATTTTCTATTTTTATAAAAAATCATTTGGATATCGTTAAATTCTTTTTCCGTTTTATAAAATCATGTTTAAAACTGTATTATTCTAAAAATCTGTGGTGTAGGTACTGAATTACTGATTTCTAGAATAGTAAATGGTTTATGTTGTGCAATGGTCTAATTAGATGTAGGTTGGATAAAAATATTGTACAGACGCCAGCACAACAAGCTACTCCAATCTGTCAAATTTATTTGATAGATTTTCAACTTTATACCGTAAGCATAAGGTTCATGTTCAATTGGGAAAATTTGACAGTTTGGGGTAGGTTGACCTGCTGGCGTCTGTACCTTAGATCAAATGCATGCTATTGCAGGTCCACTCAATCTGTGTAGTTCTTTCCTCAAAAGGCCATTTCAGACACCAAACCACATGGTCTTCACACGATCTGACAAAGATTATGTCTGGACTTTAAAAGAGACTGTGACCTCTGAGTTTATTTCGGCCTTTCTTCTCAGATTAGTAAAATATGATTGACGTGTAAAAGTGTTTGTACAAACCTACTTACAGAAATAAAATCATCATTAATCATTACTCCCTCTCATAGAAAGGAGGCCTGTGTCCCAGCAGTGGGAACATTATAGGCTGATGATGATGATGAAATCAAAACCAAGGTCTATTTCCCAAGTCCGTCAACGAAGATATAGGCCCGTGCGAAATAGTTAATCCGTCAAAACAAGTGTGATATTTAATTTTCTGGACAGGAAAAAACACATCGGGAGTAGGGACCGCTGCCAAATCGTATTGTCTATTGTAGCGGCACTACAAATAAAAATGGTTTGCAACAAAATCGAAAAAACGCAAAAAGAACATGGCGCCATCTACAATGCCACTGGCGAACTATTCTTAGAAATTCTACATCGCGCAATCAGAGTTTACCACAACACTCGAATAGGTAAAATATCCCGACATCAACTGTCGGGCAGTTGTCCGGACCAGACACAATACCCGTCTGGTCGGAGGGTCCTCCTTTACCATCATAAATATGAGTGAACTTTACACCTGTTCCTCATACCCCTAAACTATAATTATTTTCGTGCCTCAAACTAATCCTATGATACGGAGTAAGAAGTGCCCGTAATTTCGAGTCGGGAGTGGACACTCGGATTTGCACGGTACGGTTTATTTGTCACAAAAACACGTGCATACAAATATACAAGTATGTTAATTCGAATCAAAAAACAAAATAGATTAATAACCACGAGCACACAACGGAAATCTTTGGCAGCTGCACGTTGTGATTGTGACAAGAAGGCTCCCAGTCTGCATGATGCTATGCTCAGGGCTTGCCAGGGGTGCGGGTTGTTAGAAAAAGATACCGTGGCCACTGGCACATAGGCAACTGAAGGAACACAGCTAGATTTTAGTCAGTAAAAGTCTGACACGCCTCCCGCTCGACACAGAGCGGAAGAAGTTATTTGATTATATCCGATCCAAAAAAAAAAATATGCTAAGGGCCACAACATCGGAAACGACGACGTACGGAAGCCAAGCCAGTTGTAAGATAAAATTAACAGTAAGTGTGATTGGCCATAACATTACAAAGATGCAAGTGATTTGTTCAATCAATAAACTCAGCCTGTCACAGTCCTCTGCTGGACAAAAGGCCTCTCCCAGGCTTCGTCACAACACCCTGTCCTCCGCCTTCTGCATCCAGTCTGTCTCAGCTACATATTTTTGAAGTGGCCTTCTTATGTCATTATTTTGTTGCTTTAATTATACTGTATGCCATAAGCCAAGAAATTTGAAAGAATACATCAAAGGGATGAGCATTATGTATTACTGTTGCTTAATGTCCGTTGGCAATTTTAGACCATTACTTACGCTACAGAACAAAAGCCGATTGATGACGTCAATCAGTTCAATGTGATAGTCTATCTGGCATAACTGAGATACAGACATCTCCGGCTCTTGGAACAAAAGGGGCAGCGTAGATATGGGCAAACAGAAGCCATTCGATTTCCGATCAGCTTGAAAGCACACGAAGACGTGCATAATACGGAGCCTAATAGAATTAGTTCGGTCTAATGCACGTCAGAACTACGAAAACCACCCTTACAGAGAAGTAATAATGCCAAAATCAAATTGTTATTATGGACGCAAAGAGCAAATTTTTTGGTGTTTGACAATAGCGCTTCGCAGCAACAAATAAGGTTGAAAATAGCTATGTGTTTGATGTTATTTGAATCGAATGACCATTTAATTTAAATGCCCGGTGGTCGAAACTCAACCTCTATTCATTAAAATAAAATAAAAAATTCTCTCTGCACTCCTTCTCCATTTAATCATTAACTAGCACATACTCCTACTAAATAAGATAACAAAAAAAAAAGCCTTTTATTCCATGCATTTACAAAATAATATTACAATATTGAATTCAAATCACATGCTTGATTATTATAATATTCTTTAGCAGTTTTACAGCAAATAATCTTAAAATAAAAAAAATTACAATTCGGATTTATGTTTCTAATATAAAAAATTGGAATAATCAAATATATCTTAATATGGGTAAATTATTATTATCTTTTATTTTCTTTTGTACATATTAAGTATATTTTTAAATATTTTTACAAAAATAATACAAAAACATTTAAAAATATAAAAAAATAGTGGCCCATCGGCATCAGGAGCAGGGTCCAAGATGCCGGTGGTCAGGGCTCTAGAGAAAGGAACCTCCTGATTATGCGTGCCGTGTCTAGGAGTACTGCTTTCCGCCGCGCAATGAGAGCCTCCTGAGATTTTGGTCGAGGCTCTTCGCTATTAGGCCATTTACTGTAATGATTATTATTATTAGTATATTGAAGTAATTAATTTTAATTGTTATATGCATGTACCCCTCTCAGGTGAAGGCCTCCTCCAAAGATTTCCATTTGTACCTGTCTCTGGCGACATAAATCCAGTGCGGTTCAGCGACTTTTCTAATGTCGTCCTCCCAAAGCGTTAACGGTCTACCGACACGCCGTCTGCCCTGTGGACCATCCCATGTAGTTACTTTAGAAGTCCATCTGTTATCTTTTAGTCGTGCTACGTGGCCAGCCATAATAATAGGTGCAAAGAAAAATAATTAATGCTTTAGAATTATGATGAAACACCTTGTTTATAATGTTTACGTATCAAACGGTAGAAAATATTAAAAGAGTTCCTCTATATTACATTTCATCATTCATTCCATCTCCATTACAGGGTGTTACAGACTACGTTTTGCGTTTTAATGAATTATACAACGTGTAACGGAAAGGGTATATACATACCAAGGGCACGGCTTCTTTGAATGATATCAAACGAAGGGCTTTGTAATCCTATCTCTACATGTTCGGAAGTTATGAGAATTTTTAATACAATGATACCAGATACCAACTTTTCAAATTGAAATAGACACATAACTTGGAAGAGATTTATGGTGATATTGGCAAGTAACGTGGAAAATTATTGACCTACGTAGTGCGGTGATACGTTTGTTATGATTTAAATTTAAGAAACATATAAAACCGAAAATTTGGTATCAATTCTTAGAGTATCTTATTTTGAGCTTAAACGATTTAAAGTGATTCTATACCAGCTGTTATCTTTAGTACTTAAGGATAGCAATGGGGTTACACCCTGTATTTTATTTTTTCTTGTTATTCATATGTAATTATTTTTTTATTATTGTTCATTGGATACATGAAGCCGTTGTAAGACGATTAAAATGCCACGGTGTATATAGATAAAATAAAAATGCAGCGATGAAATTCAGTTCCTCATTTTCAACAACTGTGCATACTAACACTACACCAATAAGTTATATATTGTAGAAGACGTATAATCGTTAGCTATGATTAATGTTCGTTTTGACTGGCGGTTTGTTACTTCACACAGAACACCGCCCTTCAGTACCTACCTAAGTTTAGTGTGAAATGATTCCGTGTTTTGATTGAGAGAAACCATCATTCATGTCCAGGGTTGGTACGTGTAGAAACATTACACTATAATTAAGGACCTTGCTGATAGGTATGTTACCAAGACCTACAAGCGGTGGTTGGAAATGGTCACGTAAATGTTGGTATTTAAATGCGCCAGAAAGGTGTGAAAACTTATGCCTTCATGTGTATAAATACAACCTGTAAAGGAAGGGGTATACATGTACGAGTACATACCAAGAGTACGTAATCCTATCTCTACTTGTTCGGAAAATATGAGAATTTTTTATACATTGTTACCAGAAACCGAACTTTTCAAATTTAAATAAACACATCACTCGGAAGAGATTAATCGTGATATTGGCAAGTAACGTGGAAAGTTACTGACCTACGTAGAGCGGTGACACGTTTGTTATGATTTTGAATTTAAGAAACATATGAAATCGATAATTTGGTACCAATTCTTAAAGTTATTTTGAGCTGAAGGTATGTACAGTGATTCTATACCAGCTGTTATCTTGAGTGCTTAAGGATAGCAATAAGGTTTCTGTTACACCCTTTCAATTTAGTAATATATTTTTTCAACACACTTACTCAATGGCGCCTCAGCGGTAATCACCAACATTACACACTAGTACCATAGTGTACTATTATTTGTTTTTTTTGTGATATTGTCTGCAGATTTTTTATAATTTCATTTTTATTTATCATTCTTGTTGTGGGAAATGAAAGTCAAATTATTCAAACCACGTTTATGGTTATTTTAATGTACCATACATTAAAATAACTTTATTCATGTACTTGAAGGTTTTTAATCCCAGCGCTAATTGGAGGTTATTCTGTGACTCATTAAGAGTAGCAATGGCTTTCATTAGGACATTTCAACAACATTCATTGTATAAGGTTGCTAAGCAGACTTTTCAGCAGGTATTTTGAACATGATGAAGCAGGCTTTGCTAATTACTAAATATGTAGTGCATGCTATAAGTACCTATAACCAAGATGTAAAATCTGAATATTTGCACGACTCAAATACCGAATATAGTGAAACCTATATTTCTTAAGAACTTAGTTAGCGACCTATTTTGAATAATGAATAAATATATTCTTGCAAATAAATATGTTATTCATTCATTCAATATCCTTCAATATTATTCAGATTCTGATTGATGGTGTGTTTCGCAATTAGGTTACGCAAAAGTTAAAATTAAATGGGTTTAAAAAGGAACTTAAAGAGTTGTTATGTAAAAAGTGTTATTATAATTTAAACGACTTTTTGAATGAAACTTTTGCATCCTAATTTAATTGTGATATTTTAGACCTTGAAATCTCTTTTGGATAGTTTTAGTTTGAAATTGAATTATTTTGACATTAGCCTAGACACTATTTTTAACTGACATGTCTCCTAATGTAATATTAATTAGTAATTATTTATTTCAATAGTATCAATAACCTAACATTTTAATTTTGTATTGTAATAATTTTATTTTTGTATGTACCTGATATTTGCGCGTCCCACGTGGCAGAATAAGACGATACAATTTATTAATTTAAGACTATGTAATATACCATGTTCGGACAAATAAATGAATTTGGATTCTGAATTTGAATTTGAGGGTGCAGTTCTAAAATACATTTTTCTCAAGTAATATTCACCAGCACCCGCGGCGAATGAACTGCCGACTGAAGTCATCAGTACGCCAGAGATCCAGAGATGGATGGGATCTATAGATGCCATTCTGAACGAAGTTTGCAGTATTGTCGGTGAAGGAAAAATGAACTCGGACCAGAAGCTTATTGTATTCACCCTTTGCAGGAAGGTGTCGAGTGGGACTTCTCAGATGGCCGTTTTATACCAATCGTTGAAGCAGAAGACGATGCTAGCCCATACCACAACCCAGCACCTACAGGATCACCAGAACGTTGGGCACTCTCTCCAGCAGTTCAAATAGGTCGTAGAGACAATGTTAAATCACTCGGGAAATTCCTCTTATGCAGGCATGGTGATAACTTCGTCCGTCCTGAAAATTTGAGATCAGTCGCCATTTATCCCAGTGATCCCCAAGTGAAGACCCAATCTAGTGACGACACCAAGTCAAGTTGTCCAAAAGACAATCTCCCCCGAACAACTGAAGCATCATGTCCGTGGCCTGAGAAAACTAAAAAAATGGGGGCGTTTTAGTTAGCACAGATAATAAAGGCTATATTGAGAAATCAAAGAATTCGGACAAGTTAGTATCATCGGGCCTTACAATCGAAGAACCTTCTAAACGCCGTCCGAGGGTCGCTGTCATTGGTGTCCCCATTACCCTTACCGAGCAGGAGGTATTTGAGTGTATCTACGAACAAAACCTCTCAGACAAGTTGCCGAATAAACCTCGCGAGTCCTTTTTTGAGTTTTTTCATTAATCATTATTGTTAGCAAGACAGGATTTGCAGTTTTTCTTTACGCTAGGCCTATTATCAATAACTCCACACACGAGTAACGGTTTGGCGATACGTATGATTGGTTGAGCTGTTTTTGTTAATGGTGTTCCGCTAGTCAACCGAGGAGGTTATCGGCTGCTTAACTAGACTTGTCTGTGGGTGCTAAATTAAGGCCCTGAAAGCCTCAATTTAGGCTAGGACAGGGCTCAAAAAACGTATTGGTTGCGTTGTGTATGATCTGCCATTGAAGCATTAGTGCTGTGACATTCTAGGTATTCATTAGTGATTTGAGTGTGTAACACGTTACTTTTGAGGAGCATCGTTGACAACGGGTTTATGGGATCCAGTACAATCACGTAGAGCCACTGATACTCTACATATACATAGACGTTTTACTATTTTGCAACTGTCATAGCTTTCTAAAAACAACCTGTTTCCCAACCGCAAAACCTATTCTTCCAATAAATGAATGCGAACGGATTGATTGATGAATGTATGCCAAATACGGCTCGTACATTGAACGAGCGATCAGCCGTAACTCACAAAGTAACGCGTACTAAAAACGTTTTAAATCGACGCTCTCAACAGACAAACGTGCCTAAATCCATCAAGTGGGCCAAAAGGGAACTCGGTCAAGCCAGCGACATACGTGAGCCAATATCTATAGTGTTACGGATCGTAGAAGTTAATGGAGATATGCCAAATGGGATTGAATACGGATTTTCAGTTGTGTTGAAGCCAACTCAAAAACATTGGAACAGAGACCTTAGTACGAACGGGCGAAGTAAACGTAACGTAAATTCGAACGATTTTGAATTTGCAAATACATTTCGCACATAATTTTGTACTAGTTTTAATCAAATCAAATGAAAATATTTTCTTTCACATAAACCTGCATGGGCACTTATGAAACGTCAGAAGATTGGTGCACGGTTTCAATTTGTCGCTTCCTATGGAGAACAGCTGGCAAGAAACTCCATGGTTTCTCTTTTAAAAATAATTGGCTTTTACAATATTTTCAAATTACAGAGATAATAGGTACGGGAGGACAGTGCTGGCCTGTTTTTAAGTTCCAGGTACTCAGAGGAATGAAAATCCAGAATAAAAAATCGTATACAAATCTAGTCTGTAAAAACTTAAATTTCTATGGGTGATGCTAATTGTGCTTGTTGCACATAATAACAGCTGATCACGGGCACTAGACTGTAGATAGTCAACATGAGGAATCAGCCACCCACGTCATCTTGGAATGCGAGGCCGTGGCTTCTCAACGTGAAGAAATCCTCGGAACAGTGGTCGCTCCGCGAAGCCTGTAAAGCTCCCAGGAGTCTTCTGTGCTTTTGGGCGGAGCTAGGCTCGCTTTATAGCCAGAACCCCCACGCACATCGGACCAAATAGGAGTCTAAGTGCGGAAAAGGGAGTCTCCATCAACAACCCAACGGTTAAATATGCATACAACGTCCCGACACTAGACGCGGTGTGATGCTGCGTAGTTCGCATGTGGCGATGTAGTTGCCGCCACAGACTGAAGGGTGAACCCGTTATCAACTTACAATAGCAACAATTAACGTATCCACCTTGTTTCTATGATCAGAGGTAAAAGCCCTTCGTTATTGTACACACGTGACCTTTTAGAACATTTTCTAAGAAATATACTTTGAGGATTTTGAGGGCTCAGGGCTTGTTGACTCCATTATTGGCACATTTTAGGTGTTCATGTTCATGTCTGTATATACGTGTTTTTGTCTTTTTAAACGAGAGCATACTCGCTGAAGGGATAGACAGATGGGATCAATCACACGATTAGCATATACTCTGGGCTGCAACTGAAATTTTCCTAATGAAAAAAGTAAATCATTTTTGCTGGAAGATGAACCCAGAGTCCATAGCTCAGCAGTTGCACTTTTGAGCACTATATCAAAGAGCCATTAAACAAATACAATTCTAATACAGGGTGGGAGGGACATCGACGTGAAAACTTTAACGATAAATTCAGAACATGATTCTAGACTAGTAGAACTTTTTCATCGGTTATCAAAAAGAACAGCTTTTTCTTAGAAAAATGATTGCATTTGTCTGAGAAAAAGCTGTTCTCTTTTTACTTACTTACGCGATCAAAAACGTTTTTTTTTTTTTTTCAAATAACCCAGGAGAAATTTTCAACGACGATGGGTTCAGAATGATGTACCTACTGAATCCATGATAACATGTTTTGCGTCGATGTCCATGCCTCCATATAAACACAATCAAATCTTGCGTGAACCTAATCACCCAATTACCTACAAATTTAAATGGTAAACGCGTGTACAATAAATAATGCAAATACAAGTTTACAATCAGATTTGACGTGTCCAATGATGGATGGGTTTATACATCTATTGTTTTAATTATGCACGAGTCATTATAGGTTGACAACCCCAAGGGCACTGTTATTCTATCCAAAAAGTATGCATAAAGGATAGCCCGTGAAACGACGTTCAAAGTATTTTTTTTGTTTCCCATTTAGTTTTAATCATGGTCTGGCAGTGTCCAATGTCCTTTCTTTGGTATTGTTTGTCAAATCGTTAAGCTTCAGTTGAGCTGCATAGTTATTGATTAATGCATGCACTTACTGAACAAGCTCGGTCAGACTCGGTCGGTCGGTCAGTCTGGTCAGGTATTTTGTTTTTTTTTTTTTTTTTTTTGGGTGGGAAATCATCAAATAACTTCTCCTGCTCTGGGTGGAGCAGGAGGGCGTGTCAGACTTTTACTGACTAAAACCCACCCGTGTTCCTTCAGTAGCCCGTATGCCAGGGGCTGTGGTGTCTCTTTCGAACAAACCCGCACCCCTGGCAGGCATCGGCCCTTGCGGGCCCCATCGCGTTTGTGCTGACATCTCTTTGAGGCGCGCGTGGAACATAACGCGCCGTCGACTTGGGCTTGGTCCTTACCGGACAGCGAGCTACCCATTACTCGCCGTCCGCAAGCCCATGCCTACGGTGGCCGGAAATCGGCCTGGGATTCCCGACGCCCAGGGCGTCTCCGTATCCTGCGGCGGCTAGGGTCGCGAGGACGCATATGCTGCCTCTCCCTCACGTGCGCCGCCTCCCTCTTCGCGAGCATCACTGCTTCGCTGAAGGAGGTGACGGCTCCCCATGCCCTCTCGCTCCGTACCATGGCCTGGACCAGGGCCGGACGCGAGAGATCGCCGCCGCCGATCGCCTCCACGAGGACACGGCGGTGCTCCGCCCAAGCCGGGCATACCGCCACCGTGTGCTCCACCGTGTCCTCAGGGCGATCTTCGCAGTGGAAACACCCGGGCGTTTCCTCCCGCCCTATCCGAAACAGGAACCTCCCGAAACAACCGTGTCCGGTGAGGACCTGCGTCAGGCGGAAGGTGAGGACGCCATGCCGCCTCTCAAACCACTCCTCAAAGAGGACTTACCGCCGCAATCGTGGCGTGCCCACAGTCTGGTCAGGTCAGGTGTTGAATTGAGTAATTTCATACACCAATATTAATAGTCTTCATATGATCTGATCGGGACAATGTCTGGAATTTTGGGAAAAAGAAAGGACATTTGAGTAGTTCATGGATGCACGCACTTAACATATAGGGCTGGCTGCTTTTATGTAGGTACCTGAATTAGAAGAATTTTATTTGACAGAGTAAGATCAAAGACGAACATCTCTGTTTCGGCTTTATAGCAGCGTCTTTTAATTTGGTAATTCAGTGACAAAACGCGTTATTTCACGTATACGCTAAAGCTACGCTACGTTAAAGGACACGTGTGGTGGCGGCTGAATTGTATGCACAGGAGACTTTTTCTCGTAGTAAAGGTTAGAAACCACTTCTCATCAGCCTGCAGGTCTAGACAAAACACATTTCTGTTAGCGTTCACGCCAAACGCTACTCCAAAATGTATACGAATGACATTACCTGCGGAAAGGTTATGTCGTGTCCTTTCCGCAGGTAATGTCATTCCCATACGTTTCATTGGCGTAGCGTTTGGCGTGAACGCTAACAGAAATGTATTTTGTATCTAGGCCCTGATCTGCCAACTGGCCACATCTAGTTACTAAAATATTAATGACGTGTATCAAGTGTTTGTATTATCTATTATTTAACCTTTCAAATGAAATTTAATTAACTACGTAATTAATACGGAGTACTTTGACTGGGAACGTAGCCGAAGTAGGAAGAGAATACTTCCCACTCTTTTATTATTGTGCGCTAGAGTTATTAAATTACCAATATTTATTGAACAGAACCAGGAGAAGTGTAAATTGTTTTGAACAAAAACGAAGGGTCTTTTATCATTTTAACGGGTTTTCCTTTAATGTACAGAGGCCAGCTGCACATCAAGCTACCCTAATCTGTCAAATGTATTTGATAGTTTTTCAACTTTATTACAAAGGAATAAGGTTTATGTTCAATTGGGAAAATTTGAGATTTTGGGATAACTTGACCTGCTGGCGACTGTACATGTTTTTACTAGTAAAGAGGTTTGCTATTATAATTTCTGTTTATTTTTCCTGTGAAAATCTTCTAGTCTTTGTGGGACGAAACTTTAATAAGTTTCGTCCAACACGTTCGTGACGAAATCATAAATCAAACGTACGTCAATACAGAGTTAATCATCATATGCTTAGCATTTTCCAAACTATGTTGGGGTCGGCTTCCAGTCTAACCGGATGCATCTGAGTAGGTAGCATTTTACATGGAACAACTATCTGACCTTCACAACGTACTTACTGGGTAATACGATACCCCTTGGTAAGACTAGTTGTCAGACTTTTGTGCTCCTGACGACCTGTAACGACTGTCAAAGATCCACAAATAACAGCCGGGACCAACGGGTTAACGTGCTTTCCGAAGCACGGAGGGGTCTAGGTATGTAAAGATGGTCACCCATCCAAGGACCAACCGCGGCAAGCGTAGCTTAACCGGATGGATCGACCTATGCGGCTGTTATTACTTACCCACAGCCCCTCAGAAAACTACACAGTTAATGGACAAATGGAATGGAATGTGTTAATTTTCAATTGAATTGTTTTGTTAGGTACTGAAAACAAAACATATTCAAAAGTGGTGAATAATTCATTTGTTCAGTGCATTTTTTAAATTAAACAGTTTACAATAAAACAAAAACAAGGCCACAAAAGTTATCAAATTTCACACACATTTGGGTACACGTAGTGAGGTGTGCAGCGATTTACCCAACCATTAAACCAATGAGCGCACACCGCTGTGGCTTTTTATCTTCGCGTTAACCCAATGCCTCCCATTGATTTCCAATAATTTAGTCTATTTTAATTAAAATCATTACATCGAAATGAGTTCGCACGTAATTGCTTTTAGTTTGCAGCTAGCATAAATTCAATATGGAGAGCTTCACGGCCCAATGAAATATGGAAACGAACTAGTTGGTGAACAAAAGCGAATTCAGCTTTATTTTAAAACAAATTCCTATAATGTACGTTTCGTTGATTGTGGCTTTGTTATACGCGATTCATATTACACGAGAGTTGTATATCAATTAGGAAATTGTTAAACGATTTCAATGGAACAGGCGGTTCGTATGTGTTTTGTGATTTAATGGGTATATATTATGTGCTCTTTATTTATTTGGGTGTAAATATTGCTTGTATTCATTGTCTTGAAATTGGTTTGGTCAGTGAATCATTACTTATCGAATCAGCATAGTTGTCTTCCTGCCCTTGACTAAGTAACTTTGGGCCGTTGCAACATGTTTTCGTCTTCGTTTCTTCGCTGTCAACCGTCAGGCTGTCTTTAACTTCCTACTCTTTCATATCATTCGTTACACAATCCAGCGATCTTTTGTTTGACCTTCCTCTTCCTCTCCATTCATGGACTGTATCCACTCGTTCTTCTCGTAACTTTTGTTGAGTCAAAGAGTTTCTCAGTTGTATTTTTGTCCTGCCCTCCTACTTTAGTCAAAAGTAAGTCTAGATCACCTTCATCATCACCGATTTCCTGCCCTTGTCCCATCTCGGCGTAGTTTTCTTCTTCCATTCCGTTCTATTTCATATAACTCCGCACATAATCCATCAATCTTTTCTTTAGCCATCGTCTTTCTCTCCATACATGAATATTTATGTTCATTACAGTTTTCCTCACATGTGTTTCCGTTTGCATGAGGAGAGCCTTATCACACGGTCGCAATATGCATCGCGTAGATATTATATTATTCGACGTAAGCTGCTTATAGGAGAAACATCATGCAGTGATTGTATCCACTTCTAAACATGTCAAGCACAGTCACCAAAAGAGAATTGAATTTGATAAATTAACTGTTTGTTTTCTTTTCTTCAAATTTAATTTTAATCGAAAACGTCCATCAGTTTCTTACTAAACTTCAAGTTTATCTGACAACCCTGGTTATTTATTACTTTTGTGGTCTGTACAAGTCTTCGGAGTATAATTTACGTGCAGTGGGCTCCGCATGAAGCTAAATACAATATCATGCTGAGAGCGTATACAAAAAAGAGTAGGTTTCTGTACCCTAAGGTGGTATGGTGTATATCCATTTTATCCATTGATGTATCCCACTTTGTTCGTTATAGGCATGGTGGGATACAATAAATTGGAAACAAGGAGGGGCATAGCTCATGCCACCTATATTTTTTAATTATTGCGTGGCATAAGACTTCAAACCCAGGTATATTGAAACAAATAAACCTTTGTGTGCCCGATAATAATGTATAGCGAAGGCGACGGCCACGTCTATTGGCGGTGCCGAGTAGTAGGACCAATCTACTGAGTAAAACCCCTATAACGTATACCTAACGTGTACTTAATGACGTACAGACATCATACATTTTTTTACTTGTTGTCCGAGTGAATTCACGAAAACCACGATGTACATAATATGTTATGGTAACTAATAAAACTGTAATTATGAATTAATAAATAAATGTACAAGTACGCAAAATTTTAATTATTTTTAGTCGCTGTAATTGTTTGAATAAAATATTATTATATAATTCGGGAGCGCTTTAGTCTTGTCCTATTTTATTTGTCTGTAGAAAACGAGTCGAGCTCGTTAGGTACCTATTCATATTTCCATTACCCTAGACTATCTATAGCAATTGTATCAGAATGGTAATACGTAGCAACAAAGTTATGCAACTGCAGTGTTGAAAGGCTGTGGACCAAAATCCGCTACCAAATGTATTTACAAGAATTTCAAAGCATCACTAGGCTTCAAAGGCAAACTGAATGATCACAAACTGATCCTAATGTATTGTCTTGACTTTTATATCCTGTGGAAAGAGTTACGTAATAACACTAGTGCTGCGACAATATTTTTTAAACGTCGCAGCATATTGCTGAGATTGGACTCGCACAGAACTTTCTGTATTTTTTTTTTTGTATGTTTCTATGATTGTGTTTCATTTAGTTTGTGATCTGGGATGTGCGAGATTCAATAAATACTGTTTTCTATCTTTTTTTTCCTTATGTAGGTCTTCCACACTGGAGTGGCCTGAGAGTTCAGATAGACTTTCACTGATTATGACCAGGTGTTCCTCCAACGAACATTGATCATGCCCAAGGATATTAGAATATATCTACGTTACACATTCCTGTCGAGTCATTTTATTACCGTTGTGGATTTATTTGTTTTAAATGGCTTGTGGCTAAGTAATACGAGCAGCACGGGTCGATAGATTAGGTTAAGCTACGATTGACGCAGTTGATCGTTGGATGGGTGACCATCTTTACATATCAAGACCGCTTCGTGCTTCGGAAAGCACGTTAAGCCGTTGGGCCGGCCGTCATTCGTGGATCTTTGACATTCGTTACGGGTCGTCAGAAGCCCGAAGGTCTGACCAAGTCTTACCTAGGGGTATTGTATTACCCAGTTACTGGCATACCCCAACATAGTTGCAAGGGCTAGGTAGATGATGAGTGTATTATCACATCAGCCAAATGCACAATGGCTGCTGGGCAAAAGTCTCCACACAATGGGGGCCTGAAGATGGTCGGTGCAGACGAAGCCAGGCCAGAAAGTGATGGAAAAATGACCTGAACGCGTACCACGAGGGCTGGTTCGAAGCGACGCGAGAAGAGAGTTTCTAGAAGGATTTGGGGGATGCCTTTGCCAAGTAGTGGCAAACTCCATCACCTGCCTAGCCTTTTCCCAACTATGTTAGGGTCGGCTTCCAGTCTGACTAGATGCAGCTGAATGCCAGAATTTTACATGGAGCGACTGCCTATCTGACCTCCAGAACCCAGTTACTGGGTGACACGATACCCCTTGGTAAGACTGGTTGTCAGACTTTCGGGCTTCTGACGACTCGTAACGACTGTCAAAGCTCCACAAATGACAGCCGGGACCAACGGTTTAACGTGCTTTCTACGGTCTGGTCACCCATCCACGGATTAACCGCGGCAAGCGTAGCTTAACCTGATCAATCGACCCGTGTGGCTGGTATAAGCAGTGGCAAACAGTTTTTTTTTTAACTATAGCAAGAGCAGTGTCGGCTCAATGGTATCAGCATGGGCATACCAGTTAATTTGGGCTGGAGTCGTGGGTTCAAACCCAGGTAGGCGTTTTACTCTGTGTAAATAATTTCTTCACCAATGCTCTCAAAACGGTGAAGGAAATCATCGTGAGAATCAAAAATTCGAAGACATGATACATCTATCAACGTGCTCGCGTGGTTGATTACAGACCACTCCGTCTCGAAGAAGAGAGGCTCGAGTCACAGTCACAGCAGTGGAACCATAGACTGATTATGAGATGGTGGGATAGTAAGGTTCTACTCAGCAACTTTCTGTTAGTTTAAAACAGCAAAGCATACAGCATAAGTTTTTAACCAGTTCGTAAACTATAACCATGAATTCCACACATCTTTCTAGACGAAAAATTTCTGCGCTAGGGGGCTAGCGCAGAAATTGTTCGTCTGTTATACAAAAAAGATCTGCTGTTTCATAGAATATTGCAATCCTTAAGCGGTCAAAATGTATGGAATAGCTGATTTTTTTTTTATCGAAGAAAAACTTCTGCGCTGGGGGGTCTAGAAAGATATGCTGAATTCATGGTTATAGTTTGCGCACTGGTTAAAAACTTATCCTGTATAGTTGTCACTGTGTACAATGGTTCTATAGTCTCAGCGAAGTTTCGTCGCGAATCATAAACCGTTGGTTGTAACAACTCTCTGAGTGGTTAACTGTTACAAAAGATAATCGAGTTACGAGCAGCTCGACTATGTGGAAGACTTTTGGGATTAAAGTACTTCATGAAGTTGTTTTCTTCGTATTTTGTTCGTGACGATTATGTGGGACTCTATCAATATACATCAAAATCTTATTCCTTGAGTTAATAAACTTGAAACTTGGAACAAATACTAAGTTAAGTAAATTATGAGGTTGGCCATTTATTGTTTTTCTAAACTACCCCCTAAAGGGGGATTGGAGGGTGTCAAAGTTTGTATGGAAGAATTTTAACGCGCGGTCTGATTAACTCCAAACTCAGTATTTATACCTTAAGGGCACACTTTGCGCGGGCTCGAACTCACTGGTGGGCCTGGCTAAAAATCACGCTGTCTCACCAGGCTTCGTACCCGACAGAGATAGTATCAGTGGTGAGCAGTAAGACTCTAGTCTACACGCACAACGTTATTGAGTGAGATGCAGGAGCATTTTTGGCAAAAAAATCGCGAAAAAATTTAGAAAAGTCCTTCAGAAGATCGAGTTTTATGAAAAAACCACTGCATAAATCAATGACCAATAAAGTTTATTGAACTTATTGTTAATTGAACTTTGTCGGTACCGTCTTGGTTTTCGAGATTTTACACTCCTTTTATTACTTAAACACGCTCAAAGTTAGGTTAAATTAGCAAGAAAAACGAATCTTTGTTGGCTCATAACTTTTTAATAGCTTTTTATTTTAGTATTCTGTTTCCGTACATACAATAATAATAACGAGACAAAACCATACCATGGTTTAATTTTTGATGTACATAGTCAGACAGTGGAGTAAAACCCTCCCGAAGTTTGTATGGAAAAAATGTGGACAAGTGTCACCTTAAACCAAAAATAAAGAATAACATGTATCAGGGTTTCTCGAAAATCTACCCCTAAAAGTAAAAAAGGGTAGTCCGTGATATTAGAAATGTGAAAGTTTGTGAAGATGATTGGATGTTTGTTACTCAATCACGCAAAAACGGCTAAACGGATTTGGATGAAATTTGACAAATAGACAGATTATAACCTAAATTAACATATAGAATACTTTTTATCCCGGTAGTACGTTCCTGCGGGATAATTTCCGACTTCCACGCGGGCGAAGTTGCGGGCGGAAGCTAGTCTATGTATAAAAGGAGAAACTGACTGACTGATCCATCAACGCACAGCCGAAACTGCTAGGACTAGGAACGTGAAATTTTGCACACGGCTTCCTTTTATTATTTAGGGGAGCACTAAGAAGGGGTTTTTGGAAATTCGACTTTTAAGGGGGTGAAAAGTGGGGATTTTGTTTGTATGAAAAATCTTATTCCTTGAGTTAATAAGCTTGAAATTTGGCACAAATACTTATCTAAGTAAATTATAAAGTAGGTAATATATTGTTTTTCTGGACTACCACCTAAAGCGGGATTGGGGGTGGCAGTTTGTATGGAAGAATTTTAACGCGCTGTCTGATTAACTCGAAACTCAGTATTTATACTTAAGGCGACGATAGATGACAGCTACCTACAGCGATGCACTGCCGCCCGTCGCTCGCAAGAGACCCCGCCTGAACACGCATCAAATTTTTCGAAAAACAACCCATGTTTTGATTTATCAAACACAATTTAAAAAAAGAAAACCGTATACTAAATTTTGGGTGATTCAATTGTCTTTTATATGGTGAAAGTTTCATGGAAATACACCCGATAGTTTTTGCGTGAATATCGTTTTTATGTCCGCGATAGACATTACTTTACCAATTAATTACATTATGTTATAAAAAATTATTTAAAATATTCACATATCAAATGACGAAGAAAATTGTCTAGTTTCACATATAATTTTTTCAAATACATAATACAAGCCGTTTAGACGTGATCTTCAATAAAAAGTCTTTAAAAGTCGGCTGTCTGCGCCTTAAAACCTAAAATAAAGAATAATGTGTATCAGGTTTTTTCCAAAATCGACCCCTAAGGGGGTAAAAAAGGGTAGTCAATTTTACAAGGGATGATTTTACGGCGTGTCTAAATTAACTCGAAAATCGGTATAAATAACCTATAAGTCAAACAACGTAAAAAAAAAAATATTAGCCCTTTGGGGGTGATATAGTTTGTTTTAAGAGTTTTCTGTGGAGAAGTAAATAATATACACATAAACCTGAGCCATATTATTATAAACCTGAAACTTGCTGAGGTGGTTTTGTGTGAAAGATAATAATCACATCACTTTACCTATATTCTTGACGTCAGAAGATAAATATTTATCCTACTATTATAAATGTGAAAGTTTGTGAAGATGTTTGGATGTTTGTTATTCAATCACGCAAAAACGACTGAACGGATTTGGATGAAATTCAGCACACAGATATAATAGATTATAACTTAGATTGACACATAGGATACTTTTTATTCCGGTGGTATGTTCCCGCGGGATAGTTTTCGACATCCACGCAGGCGAAGCTAGTAACTAATAAATATTGCGGTTTGCCAGCTTTTGCATAGCTTACTTAGCTTTGTCTGAAGTAGGTATAATGTTTCTATTGTATTCTATTCTGTTGAAAATATGTCCAATTGTCAGATTTATTCTTCCGATAATTTATTTGACTAGCGAAAAATCAGCCCTGAGTGAGTTTTTTGCAAAACGAATGGCGTATAAAGGACTTTTATTTCTAGTGCGAATATTTGCTGTTTACGGTAGTATGCAATTTCATTATCTGACTAGCCTTTTCCACAAATATGTTGGAGTCCTTCCCGCTTCCAATCTTACCAGATGCAGCTGAATACCAGAAATTTACATGAAGTGACTCCCTATCTGTAACGCACCCAAAACATTGTGCCTATGAGTGCATTCAACGGTACAGGGATCGTGGAAGTACTTCAAGTTATAGCAATTAAAACTAGTTTTCATAAGAAAACGTAAAAAATTCGAACCTTTAATATTTCTCTTTTTGTTCTGAGTTTGTTTCGGCCTTCCTTTTCAGAGCAGTCACATGTAGATAGGCAACACCGACCTCATCTAGTTTAAAAAATACGATTGACGTGAAAAAGTGTTTCTACAAACCTACTTACAGAAATAAAATCATTTAAGTATCATTTACATTAATATCTAATTACCCAGGTACTTATGTAGCGGCACTACATAACACAAAATACTTCGCAACAAAAAGCTCGAAACGCAAAAAGAGAAGTGGCGCCATCTACAATTCCACCTGCGAACTACGCAACGAAATCCTACATCGCGTAGTCAGAGTTTACCATGACACTCAAGTAGATACAACATCCCGATATCAACTGTCGGGCAGTTGCCCACCAGCCGCAAACCCGTCTGGTCGGAGGATCCTCCTTTACAAACATAGATATAAGTGAACTTTACACCCTGTTGCTGTGCCTCTAAACTTACTTAAAACGAATAACTCCTTTTTTTTGGGTGGGAAATCATCAAATAACTTCTCCCGCTCTGGGTGGAGCAGGAGGGCGTGTCAGACTTTTACTGACTAAAACCCACCCGTGTTCCCTCAGTAGCCCGTATGCCAGGGGCGACGGTATCTCTTTCGAACAAACCCGCACCCCTGACAGGCATCGGCCCTTGCGGGCCCCATCATTTGTTGTGCTGACATCTCTTTGAGGCGCGCGTGGAACACAACGCGCCGTCGACTTGGGCTTGGTCCTTACCGGACAGCGAGCTACCCATTACTCGCCGTCCGCAAGCCCATGCCTACGGTGGCCGGAAATCGGCCTGGGATTCCCGACGCCCAGGGCGTCTCCGTATCCTGTCGCGGGGGCGCATATGCTGCCTCTCCCTCACGTGCATTCATTTCCCTCTTCGCGAGCATCACTGCTTCACTGAAGGAGGTGACGGCTACCCATGCACTCTCGCTCCGTACCATGGCCTGGACCAGGGCCGGACGCCATGCCGCCTATCAAAACCACTCCTCAAAGAGGGGACTTACCGCCGCAATCGAGATAAAAAGTATCCTATGTATTAATGTAAGTTATAATCTATCTGTGTGCCAAATTTCATCCAAATCTGTTTAGCCGTTTTTGCGTGATTGATTAACAAACATCCAAACATCTTCACAAACTTTCATATTTATAATATTATAGTAGGATTTATAAAAAGCGGCAACTTATACCCGCCTATGTCTAGTGGTCGCAAGCGCTACTGTTCTACTCCCAGGTCGGGCATAGTGTTATTGGGTTTTTCCATGTGGGATTTCTCAATAGCAGCCCGGAATCTGGATTTGTGCCGGTTGATGGCAATAGGTTCGCCCCCATTACATGGGACTAAAACATAACTGGCGAAATGTGGTACACCTCTGCCCAACCCTTCCGGGAAACAAAGCGTGATGTTATGTTTATGTTAAATAAATGGAAAAAAGCTTTTCGTTTTGAAATTAATATAAACAGGTGCTATGAGGCGCTGAAAACATGCCTACGGGTTTCATATTATAGGAAAAATAAAAAACAATTTCCGAATTGCCGCGTTTGATTAGGAAATAAAAGAAGTAGAAAAAAACAAAACCGCTTAAAGGTAGAAAAACAATGTTGAAATTAAATTCATTACTAGGTATATAGGTACTTACGTAAAATGTTATGAATACCCGAAGGCATTTGACCAAACTCATTTAGTCAGCGGATATGAGACGCAAACTAAACATCCAATATTTTTCTTCCATATAAAGTTGAACGCAACTCATTAATTGGGTTCCACCGTATAACGAACGGAATATCGAGCTTAATGAATGCTTCAGGTATCACTTGAACTGCCCGCTGTAACCGCATCGAACGCGTATTGTCTACTCGCACGAATTAACTCGCCCGAATCGGGCGAATCGTCACTTTTAAATAGTATAATATTTTCTATAGGTAGGCAACACGCACGAAGTTAATTTAGTTGAAGGCGAATAGACAATTGTTTATTCGCCCACAATCCAATTAACTTGGTGCGAGTTACTTAATACGCATTTCTGGAATTCTAGAAATGCGTATTAAGCAATTGGCACGTTTTGTTTGAGTAATAAAGTTAGTATACTTTTTTTCTTGGCGACTATGGCAAGCCCGTTAAGAAAATTATAAGCACTGTCAAAGTGGCGGTGTTTGCGGGACACCTATATGTCCAGCAGTGCATGATTTACGGCTGAAATGATGATTATGACTGTTTTCTTGAGTTTTCGTTGTTTTTCGACGTTTTGCCAAAACGTTCCAATTGCCTAATACGAATTACTGGAATTGTCGATTCGCCCACAAATAAACTAACATCGTGTGAGTCACATACACAAATAATTATATTATTTAAAAGTGTTGATTCGAATAATTCGGGCGAGTTAATTCGGGCGAGTCGACAATTAAGTCCATCGAACGATTGAATGAACTATTCACTGGATGGATATAATTTCTTTTGGGTTTTACTTGGAGATAATTTAATGCACGAGGTGGTCTGCGGAAATACTTTTTCCTACTTTTTTGGTCGCCTAATGTATTTCAGGGAAAAGAATTATTTTTTTAGGCCAGTAATGCAGTACTGGTCTGTTCTTGGTATTTGTTCGTGACCATTGTGTGGGACTCTATCAATATACATACAGGGTGTATAAAGACCCATGTTCTATCTGTCAGCACCAACTTGTCGGGTCTGCAAGGGCCAATGCCTGCCAGGGGTGCGGGTTGTTCTAAAGAAATACCGTGGCCCCTGGCACACAGGCAACTGAAGGAACACGTGTGGGTTTTAGTCAGTAAAAGTCTGACACACCCTCCTGCTCCACCCAGAGCGGGAGAAGTTATTTGATGATTTCCCAACCTAAAAAAAATACACTTATCTACATTGTCTTCACATGATCTGACCAATTATGTTTGGACTTCAAAAGAGACTTTGACCCTTGAGTCGGATTCGCCATTTCTTCTCAGGGGTATTCAGATAGGTAATTTTGACTCAATCTTTACACGTACTTAATATTATATAAAAAATTAGCATTCTTTTTTTAATATTAGGTATGAGTTCAAACAGAATAAACAAATTCATTTAATTTAATTTTGATCCTTGTAGATAAAGTTTCAGTATTGTAATAAACATCGACTTAACAATATAATGAACCTTCTCCAAACATTATTATTTAATTTACTCTCAACGTATAATAACTGAGCATTGGTGGCCAAGTGGTAACGGCCGCGACTTCCGAGTAGTGGGTCGTGAGTTCAAACTCAGCCAGGCGCTTTACTTTTTGTGAATTATTTCATCACCACTGCTCTCAAAACGGTGAAGGAAAACATCATGAGGAAACCGGCATGTCCTAGAACAAAAAAATCGTAGACATGTGACATCTACCAACACGCACTGGGTCCGCGTGGTGGATTACGGCCCAATCCCTCTCACCGAGAGGAGGCCTGTGTCCCAGCAGTGGGAACATTATAGGCTGATGATGATAATGTGTAGTAATGTTATGTCTCTACCTAGCCTTTTCTCAACTATGTTGGGGTCGGCGATAAAGCGATTGAATAATATATCTGACCTGTATAATCCAGTTTCTGGGTAATACGATACCATTTGGTAAGACTGGTTGTCAGACTTTCGGTCTTCTGACTACCCTGTCAAAGATCCATGAATAACGGACCAAAGGTTTTATATACTTTCCGAGGCATATATGAATGAACAAAATGAACACAAATAAAAATACATTATCTTTACAACCAACCACTGTGCGTTTTTAGAAAAATCTGCTTGTCAAACATTATCTTTTTTTATTTATAAACGTTGCTTAAAGACAAGTAAGGTAATGATTAGCAACTGTTTAACCATAATAAAAGTTTGACGTTTAAAAGTCAAGTCAATGTCAAAACATTTATTTCAATTATGCACATGAAAGGCACATTTTAACGTGATAATTTAGGTACATCAAAGTATAATTGATTCTAGTGAACCCTTCCAAAAGTTAACTTCGTATGGAGAATAATGGCCAAGAAACTCCACCGTTACACTTTAAAAATGTTGTACAATATTTTACATTTAATTATGTGTGAAAACGATACACCTAGAATAAAACTTCAGTCAACTTTAATCAACGTTTATATAATATAAACCCATAAAATCTGCCTAGCCTTTTCCCAACCATGTTGCGGTCGGCTTCCAGTCTAACCGGATGCAGCTATCTGATCTTCACAACCCAGTTACTGGGTAACACGTTATTCGGGCTTTTAACGACCCGTAAGGACTGTCAAAGATCCACAAATTACAGCCGGGACCAACGGGCTTTCCGAGGGACGGAGGGGTCTTGGTATGTAAAGATGGTCACCCATCCACGGACCAACCGCGGCAAGTGTAGCTTAACCGATCGACCCGTGCGGCAATTATTACTTAGCCACAAGCCACACAGTAATAATAACATATATAAAACCAATAATAAGTCATTAATAAGCAGTTACTCGTATGAACTTCCAGTAGACCAGATAATCCAGAATTACCTAGGTAAATAAAGTCTTACACCTCAATACAACTTCGATTAGTCAAGAAAACGGAGCAAGAAAATCCACGATGATAATATAAAAAGGTTTAGTAAAGAAGTTACACGATGTGGCCATAATGAATGAAGTCGATATCGCCCGTAATGAGAACTCAGGTAATACGCGAAGTAGCCGCGCAGTTACCGCAATACGATATATTCATACCGTTGATATTTCCCCTAGATGTAGAATATATGTTTTGCAAGAAGTTCTCTTCTTAAACTGAATTTGGAAGTATTAAAAAAAATGTTTCTAATTTTATTTATTTATCAAAGCACACCAATAGCTTCTATGTATAATATATGATATGTACTGCAATAATGGCTTTGGTCTTACACAGTCGCCAATTACAGGTTAATCAGCTATTTTATAATAAGTATCACTTAACCATAAAACTATATTAAGACTAACCACTATGAGACTAACACACACACACACACAATAATAATAAGAATAAAGACTAAAAACAAAACAAAAATGGCTAACTACTTCTTGAACATAAGATAATAATAAAAAGGAAAATATAAATACAAGGCAAACTATACTTATTGCAATTTTGCGCACTTGTACTTAAAACTAAAAAATAAATAATATATACCTAAATTGAAATAAAATTAAAATGAGTTTATAAAAAAAGGAAATGTATAATGTGCAAATGTAGTTCAAATTACAATTTTTTTGCCTGATGCCGCCTTTTTAATCTGATAAAATTGTATAACCGACCTTAAGATTATACTTTACACTGCAACAAAGAGCCTTTGCTCTCATAGACATATAGGCTGCATAACCTTTGTTATCTATAGGGACACTAAATAGGGCAGTTGATAAACCACCTTCACCACGCTCATACCACATCCATTAATAAGCCATCCTTATCGGTACGTCGTCGTCGTCAACTTTCTTCCGTGCACACAAAAGCTCAGTCCGTATCAAACCGCGCCGGCCGACGGTCGCGTTTACCGATACCCGTGTGTTACGCGTTGTGTTCCATCACTAGTTACGATATCGGTATAGTATTTTTTTTTATAAACATTTTTTAAAATTTAATGTCCCCCGATTTCACCTTCAGTGATTTTTGAGAAAGTGATTGTCATTTGTTCGTTTTTATTCTTCTTTTGAAAGTAAATAAGTTTGTGGTTTTAGCTTTGTTAATGAATTTGTGGTCTCGTTCGGAGGTGAAGTCGGGAAATTTGGACAAGTACGTGTAGAGTTAAGTTTTCTTGAACTTAGATTTAAGTGTTATTTAAGTGTTGTTCAGATTCGAGTTCGGATAATGTGTTATTAATTTCGTAACGAGCATTTGATTCTTAAGCGAAAATTGCGGTGCAAATTAAATTACGTTCTAAATAAAATTAACGTTGTTAATATTAATAATACGTTTTTAAACATGCTTGCCTGTTATAAAAGGTGTTGTAACTGGATGTTTTATTCGTAATGTTATCAATATTAAACATTTATTATTATATTATAAATTGCGATACGTTGAGACCTTTAACCTGCAAAACAGGACAGTTGTGGACTGATAATTAAATACCTAAACATTTTTATCATTCATTATGAACATATTTTTTTTAACCTATTTGAATTTTAACAAAAAAAATTAATACTTTAATAAAGGTTTCAGTCACCATCTGTGAGGAACAATAAGATACTAAATTGATTTTACGAAAATTCTCCATCAAGTGTATGTAACAGTGGGATCTAATCCGTTTAGTCCCTCTATGCATTTTATAGTGGATTCATCTAAATAATAAGCAGTCTTGAATATTTTATGGAAAAGACTTTGACTTTAAAAATACCATGTAGGTAAGTATTTTGTTTAAGGATGTTGGCGGGCTAAAATAGAATTTTAAAGTAGAAATCAGCTTGACATACTTTTAGAAAAGTCCAAGCCGGAGACAGTTTGTAACAATGCAACTGGTTTGAAACTAGCGTAGAAGGAAACTATAGTTGTAGGACAATGGACTAAACATATTATGAATTAAAGTCACTTTTCGCGTTCATCTGTGTTACAGCGTTGTTATTTTAAACTATGCAACGTATTTTGATGCGGTTTTCACCATTAATTTATTTGATTTATTTCATATAAGTGTTTATTATATGAAGATTAATGGGAAGGAAAACATCGTAAAGAAACCGGCATGTCCTAGAACCAAAAATTCGAAGACATGTGACAAATGTCACATGTCGTGGCGGGTTGGTAAATACCAACACGCACTGGGCTCGCGTGGTGTGTTACGGCCCACTCCCTCCCACGGAGAGGAGGCCTGTGTCCCAGCAGTGGGAACGCATGACGGCTGAGTATGTATGTATGTATGTAATGGGGACGCGCTCCAATAGCCCGCGAAATTCAATTTTTTGAACGTTTTTGCAATTTTCAGGACGTTGAACAGGAGTTTGTTTGATTTTGACGTTTGGAGGAGGCTTATGACTAACAGTGGACGTCTTTCGGCTGAAATGATGATGATGATGATAACAAGTAGGCATTTTTTAATAGAATTCTAATCTTTAAGACCATCAATATGACCCTTTAACTTCATATAAGTAATCCAATTGAATGACTATTTCATGATCTATGATTTTATTTATGTACAAACACTTTTACACGTCAATCATATTTTAAAAACCAGATGAGGTCGGCGTTTCCTATCTGACTACTCTGAGAAGAAAGGCCGAAATACACTCGAGAGCTTAGAAATATTGGACCTTAACGCATCCGATTTAAACTAACATATAATTAGGAAATCTCGATGTTTTGTAAAGCTGAAAAACAGTGCAAAGCAGGGGCACGTAGTTAGTCTACTGCAATGCTGTTATGTAGCTAGATAGATGGTACTTTATAACACACCAGCAGGATTAGCACGAGCACCGATAGGTCGACAGAAAAATAGACATGACTATTAAATAAATGATGTACAATGCGATAAAATTGCTATGTTTTTCCATTCATTATCACAGTTATGCGTTCTAAACGAATCATGATTTTGTAGATAATGTGTGGTTTTGACAGTTTGGGAAGAAATATTCTTCTGAAATTCATTCTTCGATAGCAAAAATGTAGGAACGAAATGTCACCTTGTATTGCAAAAGCACTATCTATTCTTCGTAGAAATACAAAGCGTCATACTAAGCCCGCTGGTAGACATAAAGGGGACACCAACTGCAATAAAAGGGCGGTACAAGCGAAGCCTCATAGTAATCAGCGATTTCTTAAGATCACGCCTGTAATACCCGAGGGGGCGCAGAGGTGTAGACTTCACTCACATTACGACGGAATGTTTTGATTTCCCCTGTACTAGGGGCGAGAAGATTGCTATTTTCAACAGTTTCAGTAACTACTAATAAAGCTATTCATGAAGTCAAGTTTCACTCAATGTATATCATTTTGTATACAAATGTCGTGTGGTGGATTACTACATTGTTTTAAAAGATATTGTTGTGTTCATTGTAAGGGCAATGTTCCGCTCTTAACTCTATTTTAATGACATAGTACCTACTGTACATTTTGATAGACAGTTTAAGTTGCTTGTTTCAACACCACAGTTATCACGAATACTAAATTAGAAAAATTACGTTTTGAAAGGTGAGTAAGAATTCTTGATGAGAATAGTCAGGGGCATTTTTGGCGAGTTTTCGAGTTTAAAAAAAACATCGTAATTTACTTTAGTAACTTTTTTTGTGTTTTACAAAAAAGCTCTGAGGAAAAAAAATTACTCATAAAAATACGTTACCTACTCTTTAAAGATTTTTCCACTTTAAATAATGATGGCGACTATAAAACCAAAACAAACATTGAGCTATTGCAGTTTACAATAATTTTTCACTTTGATTCCACAATGTCGAGAAAATTATAGACTAGACACTACCATCTGCTGTTTTCCCGCGCTTTAGAGTTGATTAAAGAATCCAGTGTCTTTGTTTAGTTCGTAATTGATTATGAACGATTGAAAATTACGTAGAAAGTAAATTCTATTTTAGCATTTTTTAGTACGTTCACCCTGACAATAATTTGTCATAAAAATTATGAACGAAGTTTTTATTAAAATTGTTTGTCAACAATAGATGATGGATGCGTACGTTGTTTAAACGTTTTTGTTGTTTTGTTTTTGTTCGGATTCTGAGTGGGAAGTAGATAATTATAAGGATAATAATGGAAGTTCGAAAATTAACTGAGGAAACTGTCAGTAAAATGTCCTAGAACAAAAAATTCAGGGACGTGTAACATTTACCAATCCGCATTGAGCCCGCATGATAAATTGTGGCCCGAGTCCCAGCAGTGATTATGCTGATGCAAGTGTTTTTATTCACTCAAACGGTGAAGGAAAACATCTTGAGGAAACCGGCATGTCCTAGAACCAAAAATTCGATGACATGTGACATCTACCAAACCGCACTGGGCCCGCTTGGTGGATTACGGCCCACTCCCTCTCACTGAGAGGAGGCCTGTGTCCTAGCAGTGGGAACGTTATAGGCTGAGTATGTATGTATGTAAGTGTTTTTATTTATTTTTGTTAATTTAGTATATGAATCGATTGTAAGGTATGTTCTTTTCTTATCTTGAAAATGATAATTGTAGTTCAATCTTGTTACAAATTGAAATGCATATGTCAAACCTAGAATGGGTTTGATTAATATCATGCAATTTAGGTACCATTATTTTTCCTTCCATCCAAAGGTAGGTACGTACTTACAAGTACGACAGTTCCAAGGTAGGTTGCCCTATTATGTACGATACCCACGTAATAAGTAAATTAAGGTACATAGGCTTATCATTGGAGCATATATAGTGAGGCCAATGTTAACCATTGTGTACTCAATTTATGTTCAAAATTAATATTATGCATTCATTACAAATGGCCTGTCGCCAAAAATTGCAGCAGCTGGTTCTTATTATATTGAATTTATACTAATATTATGAAGAAGTAAAATTTGTTTGTACAAACTTTAGTAGGGGATAATCTAACTTTCTACTAATAATCATAAATGTGAAAGTTTGTATGTTTTTTTTTGTTTTTCTTATCTTTTGGTGTTTAATTAGTTACTACGAAAAAATAGTTACTTATATACAAACATACGAACTCAGCATAAATATAAAAATAATAATTAGACAGTATGTACGGTCGCGGTCAAGAGTCCATTCTCATGCTAAGGGTTATATTGCTATGACTCGCGGTCCAGGCCGTACCTACAGCTGTGTGTATAAGTGATGTAACCAGACCGCACACCACAGTAGGTACTCACACACCACTGTCGTCGAAAGATACAAAAAACATACCGTCGCACAGAGTACTCTGTCTCTGTCTGTACTGTGTTACGTAGTAACTACGTATGACCTTGGTCGGTTCATACGATCGCTAAAATTCACGTTCTAATATCAAGTCTCGGTAGCTCGCAGCGTATTGTCATTGATTAAGAAACACATAAGTCTGGGTTCAAATCTCCCGAAGAGACTTTTATTTTTCTTTTCAACAATTTCATCAGTTCTTTTATTATTCGTTATACGAGAATGTTTTTTTTTTTAATTACTTAAATTATTATTTAAACAAAGGATTAAGAAGATTATGTGATTACAAAATGTTTATTCGTTATAATTTTATGAAGTAGGAAAAATAACTACTAATAACTTCTTGTTAACAGTTTATTTTCTCTTATAGAACAATTATTGAAGTAAAGTAGCTAATTGGTGAACCATGATAATCAGGCTATTGTATCTTAGTAATATAATAATATTGTGCTGTAATTACTACAATGTGCGGTACTCTAAAGAAATCACATTTTTCTACGCAAATCTACCCACGTAAAAATAACAAATGCAGACAAGTTGTCACAATACAATTAAATGACTCAGTAGTACTACTATTGGAATAAATCTACTGCGAGTGAGTTAGTTCTCTCAAACCTCAAAGTTAACAAATTGTATTTAATAGGACTTATCGAAGTTATAGCTTAAGTAATCATTTTCATTACGAAAAGAAGATTGAAACTAAACCTCGAAATAATCCATATTACGGATATGACACATTATTATGTGAATATTACTAAAATCATTATAAGTCAATAATAATAAATATTTCTAATTTATATCTTAATGTTAATGTTTATGTTTTTTGAGCTGGTTTTCCATGATGCAAACCTTCTGCGTCGAGTGCACAGCGCACTATGAATAATTTGGCAAAATGTCTTGTCTTTTTGAAACCACTTGTGCTGTCGCTTTCTTTTATAAGCTGGGGTCTTCCACTTTGCTTTCGACGGGCAAGGCTACCCCCTTCCTCATATCTTTTCATCCACTGACTCACAGTATTTCACTAAAACAAAAAATGGGTACTGTTAGGCTACTAAACAAAATACATACTAATATGTATTACTATTTAGAAACAAAATTATTTGAAATATAAATTTCACATAAATATTTAATCTAGGAAATAAATTTACTTTGAAATTTTATATTTTTCTTCAATTTAGACGTTATGATATTTATAAAACGTTTAAAAATTACTACAAGGATCAGCAGTTATACTTTAAATAAGTGCTTAATAAAATAATTAAATCATAATACTCACACTCAGGCCGGTTTCATCAGTTATTTGTGATATTTAAGTCCGCTTTTATGCAGCGCAATAATATTCGCTTTCATTTCTATTATTCAATTTGCTTACATTTTAAAATGAACTAGAAGACCGCTAATAGATTAAACACACGTCACTAGCACACAATAACAACCAACACCGTTCTATATGTCACGTCGAATGAGTCGTAAGTTAACTATCATTTAAATTTCTTTAGGTTTCTGTGGGTATATTGATAAAGTTTTACGAGTTTAGTGAACAAGACGAATAGAACAAGAAACTATAGTCAAAAGCGATTTTTAAAACAATAAAAGGCTAGCACAAATCGCGCGTGGGATTCGAACCCGAGACTCGTTGCGCACGATGGCGGTAATCCAAGTTCAGGAACCACTAAGCTATCACGTCATTTACTTTAACGGTTGAATTTATGGAATACAATCATTTGTAGACGTATGAGAGTGTGTGTGTCTACAGTATAGAAATTACTTAATATAAGAAGGTCGTAAGTTAAACCGTAGTGTCAATCTATTACTTTTTGAGATTGGTACTCCGCTTTTGGATCCTACTGTACAAGTATAATTATATAAAGTAAAAAAGGGAAGAGCTCACTGGGCGTCAAAGAATTCGTCTGCATCGCTGTCAGTAGGAAAAGTGCCCAAAAGGCTGGCAGCGTTGCCACGTTGGATAGCAACGCTGATTCTTTGGCCTAAGTTTGTATGTTGATGTTTGGATGTTTATTACTCAATCACGCATAAAACAGCTGGACGGCTTTAGATGAAATTTAGCACAAATATAGTTTATAACCTGGAATAACACATAGGATACTTTTTATCCCGGTAGTACGTTCCCGTGGGATGATTTTCAACCTCCATACGGGCGAAGCCGCTGGCAAAATCTAGTCTAAAATAAAAAGTTAATAAATTTGACGCTATGATTCTGAGGAGTCAAGTAAGATGCGATGCGATGCTATTTGATTTACTTTATGTCAAAACAATATAAAGTGAATTACTGTTTTTGATTATATAAGTAGTTTATTTTCTCTTTTACCCTTACACATGTTGTCTACATCTCTTTATCTTCTCTCCTATCGCAGGTATGCTGGAAGAAATTTCTTTAGAAATAAGCATCACCTCTGTACCTATTTCTCTGTTCTAATCTTCTTGTCTGTAGATATTATTTGATATTATAAATAGTTAAATAAAATAAATTTCACGCAGTCGAAAATTATGGTATCAATACCTGCCTTCATTTTGTATTTGTTATGAGCCAGTGATTTGAATGTACCTGCAGGCTTAGCCAGAGCACCTATTTGTCGACGGAAGAATAGACATGACCATTAACTAAATGATGTATACAATAGGAGAAGATAGCTATGTTCTTCTATTAATTATCACAATTATGCGTTCTAAACGAATCATGATTTGTAGATAATCGTATATACTTTGTGGCCGTCGTGTAGAAAGTTTGTTGTCAGTATGGTTTTGACTGTTTGGGAAGAAATATTCTTCTGAAATAGTCTACATATAAAAGGACCTAGGCAAAGATCGTTAGAAACGAAAGATAAAATGACAGATTGTAGTAGAATATCCACGGTGCGATGTCAAATATGGATAAACGAAATGTGAATTTGTATAGAGAAAGCACTGTCGATTCTTCGTAAAAATAGAAAACGTCATGTTAAACCTGCACGAGTGTAGTAATGAAGTCTGATTTGAAACTTTGTTATTTGGAATGGTACAGGAGCTCTATAAAGGGAATCCCGTTCGGGTAAAGTTTTCACTCCTTAAAGTATTTACTCTTGTTGCAATGCTGTGTTCCAGTTTGAAGGCTGTTAATGAATCATCATTTCAGCCGAAAGACGTCCACTGCTGGACATAGGCCTCCCCAAGCTCCGCCACTACGACCGGTTCTGTGCTTCCCGCACCCAGCGGACTCCTGTGGCCCTCACAAGGTTATCGGTCCACTTTGTGGGAGGCCTTCCAACTTTACGTCTTCCGGTACGCGGTCGGCACTCCAGAACTTTTCGGTCCCATCGGCCATCTGTTCTGCGAGCAATGTGCCCTGCCCACTGCCACTTAAGTTTGGCAACTCTTCGGGCTATGTCGGTTACCTTGGTTCTCATGCGGATCTTTTAAAATCGTTTATGAATTACAGGTATCTATTTATTTATTTAAACTTCTCCCACACAGTAAGGTACAAAGGCCGATTAAATGCCTTATCCATATGATACCCTACAGTCAACCAAAGGTGGTGAATAGGTAAGGTGGTAGGTGCTCCGTTTAAAAGGGGGGTAAATAATGACGAATAACGGAGGGGTTTTGGTATGTAAAGACGGTCACCCATCCACGGACCGACCGCGGCAAAGGTAGCTTAAACCTATCGGTTGACCGGTGCGGCTGTAATTACTTACACAAGCCATATATAAATGAATGAAGGATTGAAACATACATTGAAATATACATTTAATTATTGTGAATGTGAGGACTAGGTATGTGGTATTTTTGTATTTTGTTTTTGTGTTTCATCTATTTCTCAGTTCGTTTATAATGTTAATCTGGCAGTTTGAGTACTTTTTGCGGCCTACCCAAATGTCCTTTCTTTGGTATTGTTCATCAAATCGTTGAGCTCCTCAAGTTCTGAGTTGAACCGTATGATTCCTGATACATGCGTGCACTGAATGGGCAGGTCCACTCAATCTGTGTGGTTCTTTCCTCAAAAGACCATTTCAGACACCGATCCACATGGTCTTCACATGATGTGACCAAGATTATGTCTGGACTTTAAAAGAGACTGTGACCTCTGAGTTTGTATTGGCCTTTCTTCTCAGAGTAGTCAGATAGGAAACGCCGACCTCATCTAGTTTAAAAATATGATTGACGTGTAAAAGTGTTTGTACAAACCTACTTACAGAAATAAATCATTTATCGTTTACGTAGGTTATTTGGAATATCCAGATTTATTTCAAATTAGCAGCGCCCCGCGGTTTCACCCGCGTAGTTCCCGTTTCCGTGGGAATACGGGGATAAAATATAGCCTATGTCATCCGGGGATAGTGTAGCTTCCCAACAGTGAAATAATTTTTCAAATCGGTTCAGTAGTTTCGGAGCCTATTCAATGCAAACAAACAAACAATCAAATCTTCCCTCTTTATTATTAGAATAGATATAGACTACGTATCTGCTACGTGAAGATACTGACTGACTGATTTATTGATTTATGATAATTATGCAGGTTCAGAACAAATATGGCCGGCATTAAATTATGATACAAAATCGTCACCTGTCACAAACATAGTATAATTAACATTGCAGTTGAATTTTACCATAGAATTATCTTGTAATTAAGGCGTCAGTTCTGTTTAATTAGGTTTTATAATTACAAACGGCCGCCGTAATTAATTCATTATTCAAACTGTAATATGACACAACTCACAGTTTTATAATAGGCTACTTTAAGGGATCATTATGAAATATATACCTATCAGGAAAATTGTAGGGGAATAAAATATTTTTATTTTAAATTTTGCTTTGAATAAATCGCAAAATAACCATCAAGTTCCCACTGCTTAGACACTGCCTTCCTTTCTTTTTGAGAGGATTTAATCGCAAGCTGAGTAGCATTTTTGTAAAAAAAAACTGGGGGAAAGTACTACTGGTATGTGTTAGTGTGCCAAATTTCAACCTAATCCATCCAGCGTTGTGTTCCACGCGCGCCCCGCAAGGGTCGATGACTGCCAGGGGTGCGGGTTTGTTCGAAAGAGACACCACAGCCCCTGGCATAAGGGCTACTGAAGGAACACGGGTGGGTTTTAGTCAGTAAAAGTCTGACACGCCCTCCTGCTCCACCCAGAGCGGGAGAAGTTATTTGATGATTTCCCACACAAAAAAAAAAAAAAAATCCATCCAAACAAAAAGACAAACTGACAAAAATTTAAACACAATGTTTTCGGCATCAAACTCGTTCACATTGTAGCACTTTCTTTTAAAAAAAATATTCAATGTTCGCTACATTGAATATTTGACTTCCAATACTGTTTTATTAATATGCACATACAGATGAATTTCATCATCTTTTTTTTTAATTTTTTACTTTATCTGCTAGATACATAACGAAGCTTTCATTTTAATATCCTTACATGTAAATATTAAATATGAATTTATTTTTAACAAAATGTTGTAAAATTGGAGCTGGTCCAATTTCACTAATGCCTCGTTTATTCAAATCAAATCAAACCAACAGTAATTTTTTGATCGTGTGTATAATACACATTATTTTTGTATCAGTATTTTGTCTATATTTCGGACGTTCCAATTCTTACAACATTGCGACTGCTCTGACGAGTGGAGCTCACATGGAATGGTCGGTCCCAAGCCTTGACTGACACTATCAGTCAATAGACAATATTGTGAAAATTTATTGTGCATTTTATTTCATAGTTTATTTTATTTTGTGTAATGTGCGTTTTGTTTGTTCAGAATAACATTTTTTCTTTCTTTGAATGTTCTGTTTTTTTTTGTTTTGATAGAGTAGAATTTAAATTTTGGTATTCTGCTTCTTATCCAGCAGCACCATCATTTTTAAGAATATTGCTAATCCATTGCTTAATATGCTCTAAAAATTGTCAACACAACACCGTAAAAAACGCAATTAATATTTTTGAACTGTCAAATAGAAACCCACTTCTACTGTTAGCGTGTAATGCAAATGCCTCTCTCTCTTAAGAGACACGTAAAATCAAGACCAAAGAATGTATATATATAATGTAAATATAACATTGCATGTACTTTTAGCACCTTTTCAGTACACACCACACCACATTTTATACTACAACAACTTACAGAAAACAAAGAAAGCCCCAAAAATCGACCAACACGCATTATATTTGTACTAGTACCTGTACAAAAATTTTAAAATTCCTCTTTTCACGTGTAGGGTACACAGAATATGCGTGCGTTATAGTTATTTGGGTAAAATAGGTCATTAAAACAAATGGGCCCGGTGCCGAATGATGTTCGGTGTAATAAATAATCAAGCCGCAGCGCTGCGGGGCGCTAGTTATGTTGCTATGCTAACTTTTATACGTGGCTGTAGATAAAAATTATGGTAACATAAAATGTAGTAGGAAATACAACATCACGCATGTTATCCTGAAGAGTTATGCAGGGGTGAACATATTGTGTACACTACACATAATTAAATGTCTCTGTCATTCCACTTAGGGCTGATTGACACTTTTCAGTAGTCAGATAAATGATAAATGATTTTATTTCTGTAAGTAGGTTTGTACAAACACTTTTACACGTCAATCATATTCTTTTTATACTACGAGTAGGTGAGGTCGGCGTTTCCTATCTGACTACTCCGAGAAGAAAGGCCGAAACAAACTCAGAGGTCACAGTCTCTTTTAAAGTCCAGACGTAATCTTGGTCAGATCAAGTGAAGATCATGTGGATTGGTGTCTGAAATGGTCTTTTGAGTAAAGGACCACACAGATTGAGTGGACTTGTCCATTCAGTGCACGCATGTATCAGTAATCATACGGCTCAACTCAGAACTTGAGGAGCTCAACGATTTGACGAACAATACGAGGACATTTGGGTAGGCCGCATAAAGTACTCAAACTGCCAGATTACCATTGTTTGATAACTTTTGTTTGAGGAATAAATCTGACATTTTGACATTATTTTCTATAAAAAGTTGTCAAACCGCATTAGTCTCTACGACGCCCACACGATACGTCATACAAAGGTTAATAATTTTTTACTTGTTTCATTTTCAATTTGCTATCTACAATCTGGGAATCTCTGGTATCGTAGGTACGTTTACAAACACAAATCTATACATGTCTATACTAATATTATAAAGAGGAAAGATTTAATTGTTTGTGTGTTTGCATTGAATAGGCTCCGAAACTACTGAACCGATTTGAAAAATTATTTCACTGTTGGGAAGCTACACTATTCCCGGGTGACATAGGCTCTATTTTATCCTCGTATTCCCACGGGAACGTGAATTACGCGGGTGAAACCGCGGAGCGCTGGTATTATTATATAAATGACAAAATTACAGCTTTTTATTAAATGCATATGAAAGTATAATATTTACAAGACTACAAACATTCGAAGACATGTGACATCTACCAATCCACACCAGGTCCGCGTGGGTAATATAGCCCACTCCCTCTCACATAAACGAGGCCTGTGTCCCACGCGTGGGGACATTATAGGCTGATTATGTGTATGTCAGGTAAAATCAAAATAAAAAGTCATTTATTCAAACTAGGCTGAGAGTCAGCACTTTTTAAACGTCAAAACTAGATAAGACAGTCCCCCAAAAACGCCCGCCCTTTACCACTTCCTAGTGCTTTAGCTGGGAAGAAGTGGCGCAACAAACTCCCCAGCAGCACAGCTGTCTGTTAAGTTGGAAGAACTTGATTCTATACAATAACAGTTAAGTATTCAACAAAAAATGAAAATTTCATTAAAAAGTGTAATGACACCCACATCTGTTTACAACAACTTATAACGATTAACATTGGGCGGGTTTGGTAGGGATAGGAAACATATTACCCAATTAATAAAAGTTAAAAAATAAATAATGGTTTATACAGTCAAATAAAATAAACAATGATATGGAGTAATAACTCATATGACCTGTAAAAGTTTCATTATAAGTAAAACGGCACCAGTTTCTTGAAAACTAATAAACAATTAAATGTAGATGGACTATGAAACCTGACACAGTAAACTTGCAATAAAGGTCCGCGAGCTTTCTTCGAATAATTATTTATATCATATTTTTATTAACTAGACTTGTTTACTATAAGAACTTTGAAATTAAAAGTAGTGAGTTTAACCTAGTTCCCTTTATATTATGAATTTATTTCTACAGCTATGCTAGTGCTTCGAAATAAATGAAATGAAAGTGCGAATAAGAAATTAAATATTAACCGTTTAATTTTCAACGGAAACTGCTTACCTTTTGTAAACGCACTGTTTGGTTATGAAAGGATAGTAGCGTTTAGTAAGGTTAAACTACTTTGGGAAAACTAAGGCGCGGCAAAAATCTCAAAGATTGTAGCTCGTAGCAAGCCTACGCTCGGCCTACGAACCCGTAGTCTACGTAGCGCTACGCCGTATCTATCTATTTAAGTCTATAGTAATATTCTAAATTGAAGTCACTTTCTGTATCCATAGGCAGGACCGCGTTGTTCTTCTAAACTCTGCGACAGGATCTAATGCGATTTCATCATTTAGAGGATCTATTCCGGAAGGTTGATGTGTTCTAAAACATTTTTATTAAACTTTCATAATAATAAATAAATCTTGATGTTTTGACAAGTCGTATAGACCAAGCGAAGCGCTCGTGATTAATAAAATACTTATTTCTTCCTTTTTTGATGCTTCATGGAGAACAAAAATGTCCTTATTGTCTGTTTACTGTCAAATTATCGTATAAGAAAAGTTAATAAAAGTTTTCCTAGTAATTGAGTGAGGTCGATAGTCTTGACAGCGATTCCCGTAAGTCACAACTTTTTTTATTTACCTCTTAGTTCTTGGGAATATTTTCTTCGGAATAGTTTGCTTTTTTTCCTTTTGACAGACGCCGAGAGCAAAGTAGAGAAATAAAAGTAAATTGTGTGCATATTTACGAGTATAACAAAAAGAAGAGAGAATTCGTAATATTACTCTGCTCTAGATCTTCTTTAAAGAACTGTGCTACTCTTTTCCGGTAATCATTCGATTAATGGCATTGTGTCATCTTATGGCGAACAGGATTTTAATAAATACTATATCAGATGCATCCATTAGCAGTTTTTTTGAAGTGAAAACTTCTTTAGCGGCGTTGTACACTTTTTTTGTAATGGGTAAAAAATGTTATACTCGCGTCAGGACACGTGACCTGATCGCAAATTCGTAAGACGGATGGAGGGTAGACAGCCGGCGCGGCGTAGGAGTGGAAGTATCCCCCTCTCTTTCTACGGCGCGGCGAAAATGTATGCCTGCGCCTGCTGTTTCGTTTAGGCGGCGCAGGGCGCTTGCGCGAATGTTCGCGTGTGCTTATGTTACAGCGTGCCACGCGCATCCATGGATGGTGACAGCTGATGGCTTAATTTTTCTGAGAGATAAACTTTTTAATGTAATATAAATTGTCATGTTTGTGCACGATAGCGCAATAAATAAAAATTGCATTCTACCACATAAATGATATTACTTTTATACTGATAATTAAAGCAATTCCTGCAAAATTATTCCCTAACCATTCCAAAATATCAAAAATGCACAACGTTAACATTCAAGTTTTCACTTCTGCCGGCACTCCCGGAGTGCAACACGTCGTTTTTTTCTAAATTACCTATTACTTATTCTGATTATGTATTTAAACAAATTCTAGATAGTCTTATCCAAAGCAGCACACAGTAGAGCAAAGCTAATAACAGACCAAGGGATCCTTAAATTACTTTCCACTAACATAAATTTTCAGTAAAAAAAAGTTACGTACGTACTAATTTAAAAACGTTTCACAACCACTAATTTAACGTAAACCTAGAATGGTTTAATTAAATCCTAGTATGTAGGAGTACTGTCAATAAAGTGTTCCTAATTAGGGCGCCTGAACTTTTACCCATGTAGGAAAGCTTACTGACGAGCAACATTTTATGAAGGAGGTTGCAGTTGCTGATAGTCGTCGCCTGTTGTCGTTTATTGTGTGTTGCTACTAATGGTCTACTGCTGTTGTAGACATATTGACGACAGTCGTCACCTTATGACTTTTATTTTACAGTCTAGCAGAAGTATTTAGGTTTTTTTTAACGGAAGTTTTAAAATTTTCTACAAGACAGTGCCTATTATGTATGTAGAAACTGGTTTACAAAAAATAGAAACGAGTGACGAATGTGTCCGATACTTCATATTGACAGTAGCAACAATCGCTGGTGACGTACGAGGACTATTGACGACAATTACCAGCGGTATGCTAGCGATAAGCTGTGACTAAGAACTTCGATCAAATCGAAATAATCGATTTACAACCAATGTTACCAATTTTTAAATGTTAGTGCTTATTACTAATTAAGTTAGCTTACTTCTCTGATTCATCGTTTCATGCATGTGTTTTTTTTTTGTTGGGTGGGACATCATCAAATAACTTCTCCCGCTCTGGGTGGAGCAGGGCGTGTCAGACTTTTACTAACTAAAACCCACCCGTGTTCCCTCAGTAGCCTGTATGTCAGGGGCTGCGGTATCTCGTGCATGTGATGTTCACCTGTAAGTAACTGATCCGCACATTATTTCAATAAATGTTTGATTTTTTTTATAAATTTTATGTAACAAACCAAATAAAATATATTAAAAATTAATGAACGACGATTGGTGACGGTTGCTGACCACAATCGGCAACCACGCTGATGATATGGTGCTGCTGAGCCCATCCATTGGTGCTATGAGAAGGCTACTTAAAATTTGTGAAAGTTATGCAGTGGCTCACGGGCTCAAATACAATGCCGATAAGAGTGAATGGTTGGTTTTCAAATCGGGTACTTTATCATACGAACAACTACCTGAAGGCCAATTCTACTAATTAAAAAACGGTCACATTCAAGTCGCAGTGACATCGCAGTGCCGCAAAAGTTCCAAAATGCCACAAACGGTATTCTGGTACAACAAAAAAAGTGAGGTTGACTGTAATGACACTGCGACTAGACTGGAATTAATAAATGTACTAAAACGGTATTCCGCTCAAGTTAAGACTTGAGATCGTCTTGACATCGAAAATAAATTGGTATTCCGGTCGTTTTAAGAACGTCAAAACTGACGTAAGCATGAGATTGAAAGTTGACTGAACTGACACTATAAATTATAGCTTCTGGAGTTTCATATTTATCGTGTTATTTCAATTTTATCCTTGAAATCATCTTGTAACCGAAGATTCATGAAGGAAAAACTTATTCAGGAACACAGTGGTAAATAATTTTGTGTTTGTGTCGTGAAATAATACAAAAAAAGTGAGTTTGGCCTTTGGGAATAATTTTCATTCCTCGCACAACGTGCAGACGACGAATCGGCGCCAAAACAACGTAAAGAGCACAGGAGCAGCTGTTCTCAGCATTGCGGGCCACGGCGTCTCACTTAAAACGCATTTTCAAAAAGCGACAGTGCGTGTTTGCAAAAAGTTACAAACTAAACAAGCCGTACGAATTGAAGCCGCTTAAGCCACAGGAACTAAAAACAGGATCTAGGAAAATATGAACAAGGTGTTGCAGCCAAGGTAGGTCTACTAAGTACCTACACATTATTTTATTAAAATATTATCGATTGTCATTCAACAAGGCAGCTATATTCTATCATACGTCATCACCGTATCTACTTAGTTTCGGTCCTGCGTTATCCGCCTGTAGCTCCGTCCAAACTTTCGTAGTTGGTCATAAGTCAGATTCCCAACTTTTGCCCAGCTCAGATCCCCAGAATTTGTTTGTAGATTTACTATAATATGGTACCTACCTAAAATTATGTCTCCTTTTCAGATTCCATACATTAAGATGATCTACGTGTAACACATTTTTGCTTCATAAGACCAAGAGGAGTAACGATATCCACCTGAAGTCCCGACAGAATTGTGGTGATGACAGTCAATTCCAATGGAGACACCCAAGTATAGGAGGTGCTATGGACAACAAAACAAGTATGACATAACCGGGAAGAGATTAAGTGCAGTAAGTGCCTAACCAACGGCTGAATGTGCATTCTTAGGGACGGGGTTGTCTCACTAATACATTACCTGTTGACAAATACACATCCAGGACACTCAATAATGAACCACAGTGTGGCTAATTGTCATTCATTTGACATACTCAGAGGTAATGAAAAAGTCATAATTAAAATACAATTGTAACCAGGATACTATACTATTATTAATAATAATTGTTGGTAATAGGGGTAATGTGAACAAAGGAGAATTAGTCCATTATTATAAATCATTTTGCTACCTTTGTTTAACAAAAATTGTCATGATCACATTGCCTTACAGCCAAAGTACACCACAGAAAGAAAATAACTTTAAGTTTAAAATTAATATGAAATTGCCCAATTTGACTTATATGAATCATACATTCCATTTAATTGACACTAACAAAATGTTGATAGTCATTTATATTTGACAAAATGTAGATTTTTTATGTAAAGGTACTATCTTGTCCCTATCATAGTATCTTACATTTCTTTTACAACCAAGAATTTGGCTAAACAAGTTGCTTCTATTGGGCAATGCCCTGACATTTTAAATAATTTAGCCAACAATTTGGTACTTATTGATAAGAAAATAGAGGCAACCTCTAGCAATAATGTACAGAATTGCAAACTATTAACCCGGTGCATAAAAATGTTCAAGGAATTATTAACTAAGATTTAGAAGTACACCTAATATTATTTATCAGTTTTAACAGAGTTGTATTGCAGTTCATGTTCAATTTGAATAATCACCAGGTTTGTATAGCAGAGTATTTACTCTGCCACCATAACACCATGTACCTATAGCAAATGCTATTCATTTTAGTAAGTACCTAACCAGCTAAAATTTAAAGAATATGAGGATTATTTGTGCCTTTCTGTTGGGTCAATAGTTAAAATAGCCTGCATAGAATTGGAGCAGTTTATTGTATTAAGTGTGTACAGACCACCTTCAGGATTGTACATATAATTGCTTTGAAAAGGTAATGGATGTAGTGTTACATAAGATTTGTAAATCAAACTAGTCAATTAAACATTGCAGTGATTTCAATGTTAAATTAATTAGATAACCAAGGTTCTTGTTAGTAAAAAAATAAGTCTATTTCAGTCCTACAATCTTGTAAACCTATTTATGTATACATGAATAACCCCTACTAGTGCCAGTAGTACCTACCTAGATACCTAATATGTGTAAACCAAAATGGGTAAAAAGGAAAATTGCTACCCCAAATCTACAGTTTGCAAAGAAGCTTGTAAAGTTAAACTCATTAATACTTTACCAGTTTTGTCTATGAATGCTGATTCCAATCATTTAAACTTCTTTTGAATTAAGATTAGACATTTAAACAAACCTTTTGACATTGGAGCACCTACTTTAGTATTGTATAGACTGTGGGGAGTTTCCAAACTTTGAATAATAGTAGGTAGGTACCTAATTTAATACCTTTGTGTGATATAGTAGCTGTAACAGAATTGACGCAACACCTCAAAGTAGTTTTTCCTAACTGAAAACGGAATCGATTTCCGAAACTTTAAACCTATAAAAAAAAGAAGTGTTTTGCCATAACTACCGCCAATTGTACCAAAGAAAATTCAATCTTATTTCAAGGCAGTAAGACTAAATTTTAAATGCATAATGCTAACAACAACACGTTTTTCTTGAGGTCTTGTGTTCATTCTGTATGAGCGAAAATCACGGTCACTATATCTGATAAAAAAAAGTTTCTCAGCACCCTAATAGGCACATCATAGTGTTACTCGTTTTGTAAAGTGTAGGTTACCTATGTACGTATATACCCCCTTATTCATAAACGCTGGTTAAAGTTAAGTAATGAGTAGCTTCTGTTTAACCATAGGTACATTTTTCACGTTTAAACATCATTTAACTTTAATCATCGTTTATGAATATGGCCCTTAACGTTTGTATTATTAATTAGTTAGGTAGTTGACAACTAATAAAAAAGATATTTACTTCTGTTGTGCTAATTATTTTTTCTGCAATCACACGACTTCTGTTAACCCTTCTTCTCAACCCGTCGAAGTGGCGACGCCCGTCGGAGGCCTATCACGGCCTATGTATGGTCAACAGTGGACGCCATCGACTCCAGTTCTATAGGGCTGACTGACTGATTAATAGTCGGTAAGCACTTCGTCTGCAGCTATCACGGCACGCTTGCTCTTTCACTAAGCTCGTGAGTGGTGGTCACAGCTCCAAACTTACTACATCATACCTAAATATACACGAGACCATACAATAGAGAATGTAGACGTATCACGTATGGATTTTTATAAATGTGCTTTCATTCTATAGGTACCTATCTACTTAGGTACCTACGTCTAATAAAATCGTAGCGAAGTCAAAACTGCATTGAATACCTAGGTAGGTACTTACTTGAAAAAAGTAAGTAAGTAGGTACCTACCTACCTAATTGCTACGAAGTGTGACAACGATCCCGATAGGTAGGTAGCTATTAGGTATGGTTTTGGTTTATTGTATTTGTGTTCGTTTGCCTCTTTTGTTTCAATGTATGCGGAAGCTTCTGCAGGTTAGGTAGGTACAAATACTACAGAATATGTACGAATTTTCCAAAACACAAGGCAATAAGAGTCTACTGCTGAGTAGGTATAGGTACCTAAGGAAGATAATCACGCTAGTTGCTATAACTTCTTAGCAAGTGCGTGCCTCTTGCATTTTGCACGAGTTTTGTTGTTTCATATAGTTCAGTAGTTAAATTAGATTATGTAACCTCATCATCATCATTTCAGCCGAAAGACGTCCACTGTTGGACATAGGCCTCCCCCAATTTGGGGGGGTTTGCCATATTCGCCACGCTTGGCAGGCGAGTTTGCGATCGCAGTATGCTGGTAAAATGTATAGAGAACGCTGCTGCCATCTCTAGTAAGTCCTTTTGTCGCCTCTTACGATACCCACGGGAAGAGATGGGCTGGTTCTTTACGTCCTCGCTAGGTATACGCCAAGTCTTTTTTCGAAAGTAAAAAATACATCACAACTTGAAGAGTAGGTAAATACCATAGGTAAGCAAGCTGGAGAAGCCATCGATTTCATCGGCGGAAGTTCAGCTCAGCCGTCCGGGCTTAGGTATACGGAATATAGGTGCCTACCAATCGTTTGGCCTTCCCTAGAACTAGTAAAAACGCAGAAAGAAATGAAAAACATAGGCACTTTTATTTAATTTGTTACATTCGTAATGACTACACCTAGTAGGTACAAATTATTATTATAATACAGCGTTCAGCTCGTGCTGAATAGTTGGGAGGCATAGGTAGGCACTTCTGCAAAGTATTGTAGGTACAATTCGCTATAAAGTTCATCTAACTTCAGGGTATCGAAGAATAGGTATGTCTTTGATGCTAACAGCAAACAAGGTATAGGTGCGGTACGGAATTTGTAGGTATATCATAGCGGCACTATATAATGTAGGTTGGTATCTGTATGATTTTCCCTGCAACTTTCACTCAACGTTCATCAAATGAATTCACCTTGAATCCTATGCTCGGGTTCTGTTCCGAAATACTATGATATCCCCTCGCATTAATACTAGTTAAGTAGGTAATAAGCACCATATTCGAGAAAATCACTTTCTTCCTGTGATCATGCAATAAATTGTTACAGTCATTTCATCCATATATCAATTATTTTAGAAATAAAACTCTTTAATTATTTAGATAAAGTTTGACATTCAACAAAATGACGCGTCTGTGCCGCGCATGCGCGTCGCGATTACCAATACGTTCCATTTTTATTTTCCATGTGATGTGATTATTATTAAATATGTTAATGATTTTGTATTCTCAAAGATTTAAAATAACAAACGGGCTATGAAAATACAATTAGTATATACTAAACCAAGCAAACTAATAAATACAATAAAAATAACATTAAATAAGGTTGGTAAAAATTTAAGTATCACAGTATCGTAGGCGTACATTGAACCAACATGAAAATTATGTTTATTTTCGTAATTGAAAACAAAGGTGACGTCATGAGACCCTCATGCGACTATGCTGCGATGACACTGCGACCGGACTGTGAACAAACCGAATTTTAAAGTGAGCAGAATACCGTTTTTTGATCTAGTCGCAATGTCATCGCAGTCCAGTGTCATGTTAATCGCATGGCACGTTATTTAGTAGAATTGGCCTTCTGAACTCTCACTCTCTGGGTCTCTTTTAGGTCGAGTTACAAAGTTTAAGTATTTGGGTCACTGGGTCACTGATGACTTAAAAGACAATGTAGACATAGACAGGGAGCGCAGGTCGCTGGCTGTCCGTGGCAACATGCTGGCCCGCAGGTTTGCACGCTGTACGAATTCTGTAAAGATAACGCTTTTTAAGGCCTTCTGCCAGTCGCTTTACACGTGCAGCCTGTGGACCAAGTATACCCTGCGGGCATACAGCGACCTGCGTGTACAGTACAATAACGCATACAGGGTGCTTCTGGGGCTGCCGTGGCGTTATAGTGCGTCAGGGATGTTCGCGGAAGCGTGCGTCGACGGTTTCGCCGCGATTATGCGGAAGCGATGCGCTTCAATGTTGGCGCGCCTGCGCTCCTCCACCAATGGCATCCTGAATGTGTTTTCAGACCGGTGGGACTCTCCCCTCTTACGAAGATGGGTAAATGTCCACACACACGTATCCAAATAATCTTGTGTCGGTTTCATTGGTTGTCTATTATTATTTAATACTAACATTAGGCTAAGTTACACTACTACTAACATTATATGGATGTTTATTCCGAAATAAAATATTTGAATTTGAATTTGAATAGCCGTCAACACAAAGTGTTGCTCGTTTGCAGCTCATGACTTAACAGCTAGTTTAAATCTAACTAGTTTTCCTGTTAATTTGAAGGGGCCAATTAGTTTCTTATCTTCAAGTAGGGGAATGAGAGGGGAAGGGATATATAGGTTAATTAAAGTGGAATGCGGTAGATTTAATATGGATAGTGAGTGTGACGGGAAATTGGATAAACATTATATATTTTATGTCTTTGATAATATACAAGTCGTTATTCGTAGACATACATTTCTTGGTTTAATATTAGGTAGGACTTTACTAATATCTTAATTACAATATACAAGCCAACACTTAAAATGTTATGTACAAGTATATAATTTAAAAAGGAAACAGCTCTTTGGGCATCAAAAAATTCGTCAGTTTCGTTAGCATTTGAATAAGTGATGCCCAAGAAGCTGGCAGCATTGCCACGTTGGATGGCAATGCAGATTATTTGTGCTAAAAATAGGCTAGCCACGTGAGGAGCCGACCAACCGCCTGGCGATGTCCTGAAATACTCCATGAGCAATGGGACCCCAAAGCCCCAGTGTTTCAATCCCAAATGGAAAAAAAAGCCCACAAAAATAAATTGTGATTGAATTTCCTATCAAAGTTTATTATTAAACGCTATACATATTTGTCGATTAAAACGTATCTTTAATTTAATCAATGTTTCATAAATAAAAGGATTTATTAGAGAATGTAGCCATAACTTAAGTAAAAATAAAAATTATTTTAAACAAAACACAAACTGTTGTCAGGATAATTGTAAATCTAAAGGATGGATAACACCTTAGTGGACAAAACGCCTGAGGCTTTGGACAACTGCCCCTAAAAGGGTCGACCTTCAACACCTTCTACAATATAGAAAGTTGTTTATATGTCTCTAGAATAGTCTGCGTTAAAAAAACTTTGACCACATTTTAAACAGTTTCAAAACTGAAAATCACCACTAACATTTTTAAATCGAACTTATTATAAGAGTTTGAGTTGGTTTCAGTGTCGCTTTTCAAAAGTAGTTGGACAAATCTGATAAGTATGAAATCTACTGAAATTATTAAATGTATTAAACTGAAATTAAATTAACCATTTGTAACTAAATATTTGAACCCACTTGCACATCAAATAACTCAATGTATTAAGCGCTAGTCATACAGAATGGCAAATAAACCTTGAATTCTTTCTTTTGTTGTGTTGCTCGCTAGCATGTCAAGTGGCATGTGAGTGTTACACTACACTATACTATTATTACGTTACACTATTATTTTAATATTTGACGTAGATTGAGTAATTTAATATCTATGCTAGTGGCGAGCCAAAAAAAGGTCGCATTGCAAGGATTTTCAAATACCATCTTTATTAAACAGCTTCTCAAAATATCCCGTAAAAAACTTGAGTGACTTCACAAAAAATAAATTGGCCATACCTATCTATATACCAGGAGAGGATAATGGACATGAAACTGGTTGAAGCCACAAGTTTGTTTGAACGTTTCAAACACCTAATGGATTTGGTTTAAATTTTACGTATTTCAACTGAGGAAAACACTTATGATACCCATGGGGCTAGGAAATTAAGTTTCACGCAAAAAGGAAAACGTTTTGAAAATTGGTCTTTGGGGACACCCGAATATAGTCATTAAACATTTATATGGAACGAATTTCGAAACTCAATTGAGCCCCAGCGAGGTAATTGTGTAACACACTAACAGTTGGAGTAAGTTTCGATTTGACAGTTCAACAATATTCATTGCGTCATTTACGTTGTTGAGGAGACATATTTTTGCAATGGATTTACAATACCCATTCAAATTATTCAGGTTATGATTGATAGTGTGTTAGGTAAAAAAGGCACTGGTGATTCGGAATGTAAAGAATTTAGGTGCTCCCTAGTCTTATTGCTTCCTCGAGTGTGTAAAATATTGGACTATTCGTGACGATTATTGTTTTCTTTTTTGAAAACCACCTCAATATTATTTTGTTAGTTAAACTGTCAAAGCAGATACGCAGGTGTTAGATTATTTATTTGATATTGTAATATTGTTTGGTGGATAATGTCATCTGTCACATTAACAAACCGTTGAACAAATGTACAAGTATCTAATTTGACTACATGTTTGAAAAATAACTGTCTTAACTTTTGAAAATAACTTGGATGTTGTTACTATAAATGATTACGTAGTATTTAATTATACTTGTAATATATTTTAGGTTTTATATTGTTATTTAATGAAATACGATGATTCAAATGACTGACACAATAGGATATAAAAAGGATTGTAATGACGGTATCGAGTCAGTTGCTCGGTAGACGTTCAGTGGGATAGTCCTAGTGCCGTTGTTGTGTGGAATAGATCGACTAGATGTCATGTAAGTTATGTTATTTAATATTATACTGTAATTGTTGCTTATTATAACAATATTGTAATAATGTCGAGTTATCTTGGACAAAGGTCCAAGAGTTGTAGTTAAATGTATAGCAATGTAAGAGATGTGTTGATGGAATATATCAATACTGTTTCCATGGAGTTTCTTGTCCTTCTTCTCCATGAAGACCTAGCTTTGGAATGGACGACTAGCTTTCTGATTAAATAATGACAAGCCTAATTGAAATAAATGCCTAGTCTTGTCTTTCTGTGCTTTACTTCATGAAACCCTTTCCCAGAAACCATATTCATAAGAACCTTAATACACAGTAAATAAGCAGTAACCATTCTGATATTTAAAGCTTGATAATGTATTATAAACACACACTTATAAATTCATATAGTCACTTATTCTGACATCAGAAGCGGGATAGTTCTCTGGCCTTTTAAAACCAATGACTAATGCAATTTTTTTTTTCCTATTTTCATGATGGATGGTGGAGCTGCTGACGATCTTTTGAAAACTGTTGGTTGGCATGTCGCTGACTTCACTCACACTATAATGATGACATCCCGCTGCCCCTGACATTGGAGCTGCGGAGCTGCAAGTTACTACGTGAGCTTCGAGACTGGAACCTCAGCTGCTGTGAGAAGTAGCGGGAAACTTTCCAGGAATAAGAAGTAGCTTAAGTTGGTAAGGCCCTTAGAGGCTGTTTTACATTTTAAAATGGATAAGATGTTTAAATTGAAAGATTTGGTTCATGCTTGGCTTATTAAGGACGGAAATTAGTAAGTTTTTACTCTTAATCAATCAAAATCAAAATTCAAACTAGGCTGAGATTCAGCACTTTTTGAACGTCCAAATTACAAAAGACAGTTAATTACTTGTGTATCATTGAATCAATTGCTTTAAAATATTATCAGAGGAAACAATCGTTTGAGGAGAGAGTGAAAGAGAAAGAAAGTAGTAATTTTGAAATTCAAAAATTATTCAAGATGAAACAGTTACTTTGGGTCCGTGATACCGTGAAACAGAACTAATTGCATTGTACAATGTGATTAGGTTACTTGATAAATAAATTGATAAAATTTGTTAAGAAATGAGTTTAAAGATGCTAAATGTATTTCCATTTGTCTTTCACCATATCATCATTAGAAAAAATACAACCACCTAATCTGCGTTTGCTAATTAATTTCCAAACATGTAGACAAATGAGAAGTTAAAAAATAACCTACATAATAAAGCTCAATTTGAATAATGACATCAATTCGATTTGAAAACACTACCCATAGATGATACTCATTGCTCCTACATAAGATTTATTTTAAAGTGTTGAAACTGACTAGCTTAATCAGAAGTAGCTCCGAAATCTGTCATAAATGGTATGTGACTAAAGTAGTCCTAGCATTTTTTTTAAAATAATTGCTTATTGGCATAAATATGGTTAAAATATTTTTAAATGTGGTAGTAGACCCGGAATTTATAGTTATACTTTGTTTAGCTATGAAAGTGATTATTTAGTACAGTATTTACTTAATGCAATTTTCTTTCTTTCTCCTTTGACGTTTGTGTTATTTTCTGATGTTTAGAATTAGCTTGTGAGCTTTTTATTATAAGAACATAGGTAATTATGAAATTGTATGTTGTATCCGATTGGAATTTCCAATGCTCACAAGGATGAGACTTGAGAAACAGACAAATTTAATAAGTTTGTTTAGTGAAGCTGAAATTAAACGGGTTTGTGAAACAAGCCAAAGTAAAAAAAAAAGGGATGAAAAAGAAAGTAAAAATTTGTTTCCGCTGGTCGGTCATTTGCTTGGTGCAAGTCTATCCCACTAGCAGCGGGTGGAGGGGACTTGACACGTCTAGGCAGTTGGCAAAACAAAAGTAAATTAACTGCTGGGGTCATAGGCCTGGTGTTACTAGCGTACTCACGTACAGCAGGTGTGGCTTTAACATCATTTGGGTCATAGACCAATGATAACAATATAAATATTCCTCTTATTGCTTTTGAGACTTGTACTTCGAGAACGAAGTACAGTTCAGAATGGCCGTGAAAGGTATTTTAAAATTTATTGGCAATTTGATGATCATTTCGGTGCATTTCAGTTTAACCGAGCATTCAAACGATACATGGACGTAGATTATATATTATGATATTGGATAATTGTTAAAAGTAAAGTATTGGTCGGAGTGGACATGTCAAATGTATGAAATTGTTAATATAAAATGTATTTATTGAATAGTTTTCAATAATATTGTCAGGTTGACCGAGCGATGAATTATTGGAATTATTTTCATGATCACTGGTCAGTGCTGCGATGCAGATGTTAAACATGAATGACTTGCTGAATCGTTGCTATAAAAATTGTTTTGAAAAGTGATTAATTATGACAGAATTATAGGAAGATAAAAAAAGTGTATCGATATATAGGCAGATCAAGTGCTGTCGTTTTTGTGAGACAGTAGATACATAGGTACTTCGAGAACGAAGTACTTGTCAGTCTGGCCGTGTTAGATTATTTATTTGATATTGTAATATTGTTTGGTGGATAATGTCATCTGTCACATTAACAAACCGTTGAACAAATGTACAAGTATCTAATTTGACTACATGTTTGAAAAATAACTGTCTTAACTTTTGAAAATAACTTGGATGTTGTTACTATAAATGATTACGTAGTATTTAATTATACTTGTAATATATTTTAGGTTTTATATTGTTATTTAATGAAATACGATGATTCAAATGACTGACACAATAGGATATAAAAAGGATTGTAATGACGGTATCGAGTCAGTTGCTCGGTAGACGTTCAGTGGGATAGTCCTAGTGCCGTTGTTGTGTGGAATAGATCGACTAGATGTCATGTAAGTTATGTTATTTAATATTATACTGTAATTGTTGCTTATTATAACAATATTGTAATAATGTCGAGTTATCTTGGACAAAGGTCCAAGAGTTGTAGTTAAATGTATAGCAATGTAAGAGATGTGTTGATGGAATATATCAATACTGTTTCCATGGAGTTTCTTGTCCTTCTTCTCCATGAAGACCTAGCTTTGGAATGGACGACTAGCTTTCTGATTAAATAATGACAAGCCTAATTGAAATAAATGCCTAGTCTTGTCTTTCTGTGCTTTACTTCATGAAACCCTTTCCCAGAAACCATATTCATAAGAACCTTAATACACAGTAAATAAGCAGTAACCATTCTGATATTTAAAGCTTGATAATGTATTATAAACACACACTTATAAATTCATATAGTCACTTATTCTGACACAGGCAAGCTTAGATAGGAACACCCAATTTCACGTTTACCATGGTGTGGCTACAAAAATCTTAGTACCACCGTGGTTTCTGATTCATTATCGTCTTAGTTGTGTTTTAAGATTATAAATAAACTATAACTGCATACAATAAAAAAGTATTGTATCTAATATTTATATAAGCAGGCATCTTAATAAAAAACGATCTCTTGACCTACTTTTCTCCAGTAACTACCAGCAACTATCTATCCGAAAATCACTCAAGCAACACGTCCAAGGCCATAAAATTCCTCGAGACATATAACCCAAACCGTTCACGTGCAAGAAAATTGTTAAAGAACCAAAGTGACCCAAGAATCCTGTACGTTTTTATTAAAGTTCTACTGTGTAATATCTGGAAAATGTCGACAGGTGTAACCACCTGTTAGGTTGGACATCAAATAGACGCGACTTGAATGCAGCCGACCGGTAGCGGAGTTGGACAAAGATATTGTAATACGGCCGGGTAGGGGACAATATAAAGAAAATATTGGACGGCCGGCACGGCTGGCGTTGACGCGACGAGGTGTTTCTTTGGCACTTTCAGAACTGAAGATGATGGAAACTGGTTTATTGAATGCTGTTATTAAATGATGCTGATGATAAAGAGCTTGGGAATAAGATCGCTTTGGTAAAGGTATTCAAGTTTTTGCCAAAAGGTAATTTCTGTTCTTACTATCGACCTACTATCGATCCAAATATACAGTTAAACTATACAACACAATAAGTGTTACAACTATAAATTAAGTTTTTATGGTAACATAGATAAAATCAGTGTTGCCAACCATAGACAAATATATGTATGAACATTGCACTTATTATTCAACAGTATAGATTGACAAGTGGTAGCCATTGTATAATTCTTACCTTATTTAAATATATAAAAAGTAAGAAATTTACAATGCCTTAAATAAAACTAGGGTAAGAAATAAACAGTGGCTTAACATCAAGTGGGTACAGTGGCTTAATTTCAAGTAGGTCACGTGTTAGAACCATCAGAAATAAAAAATAAAATGAACTATCCTGAACAGGTAAACTTTTAACTAACTTTTTTATAATTTTAATGACCGTTCACAAACCGTATCCTACGAAGCCCACACTTAGCTGCCTAAAATAATTTTAGTTACCTAGTATAAAAAATATATATACAGTACTTACAAAAGTGACACTAAGCTCTTTGCCGCCACGTGTAGGTATAACTGGGATATAAATATTTCACTAGGACACGTCAGGGTGTCTACGGCCTCGCCTTACGAATACATATTTACGTATCTCACATTATTTACCTTTGTCAATTGTGTTTCTATACATATAGAAAGGTCTTAGAAATGTAGCAGAGACTTTGAGGATTTATGCCTACACGTATTTTGTGAAGAAATTGTAGATGGATAGAATGATTTAGACATCATTATAATTTCCTTAGAACTAGAATAATAACGTTTCACAATCAATTTACATACACATACAATGAATATTCAAAAACACGTGTCAGTCGTAATGTCGTCGACTTATTCAGTATAGAAACAAGTTCTTCTAACTTAACAGACGACTCAAAATCATTTATCATAAGATACGCAAAACGCATAAACAAGTAACGCAAAAAGAAGTAGCGTAACAAACTCCCCAGCGTGCTGCTGGGGAGTTTGTTGTGCTACTTCTTCTTCCCAGCTAAAGTACTAAGAAGTGATGAAGGGCGAGCGTTTTGCGTTTTTGCGTTTTGCGTATCTTATGATAAATGATTTTATTTCTGTAAGTAGGGTTGTACAAACACTTTTACACGTCAATCATATCTTTTTAAACTAGATGAGGTCGGCGTTTCCTATCTGACTACTCTGAGAAGAAAGGCCGAAAGATACTCCGAGGTCACAGTCTCTTTTAAAGTCCAGACATAATCTTGGTCAGATCATGTGAAGACCATGTGGATTGGTGTCTGAAATGGTCTTTTGAGGAAAGTAAGTAAGTTTAACGTTCAAAAAGTGCTGAGTCTTAGCCTTGTGTGAATAAATGACTTTTGATTTGATTTTATTCTGCAAAAAAATCAGCGATGAAGCGAACGGTGAACAGTGTCAAACCCGAGTATCAGGTGGAATGACAGGTCTGTTAAGGCGCAGACAGCCGACTTTTAAGGACTTTTTATTGAAGATCACGTCTAAACGGCTTGTCTTATGTATTTGAAAAAAATATATTATTATGTGAAACTAGACAATTTTCTTCGTCATTTGATATGTGAATATTTTAAATAATATTTTTATAACGTAATGTAATTAATTGGTAAAGTAATGTCTATCGCGGACATAAAAACGATAATCACGCAAAAGCTATCGGGTGTATTTCCATGAAACTTTCACCATTTAAAAGAAAATTTAATCACCAAAAATTTAGTATACGGTTTTTCTTTGAATTGTGTTTGATAAATCAACATGGGTTGTTTTTCGAAAAACTTGATGCGCGTTGAGGCAGTGCATCGCTGTAGGTAGCTGTCATCTATCGTCGCCTTAACTCGGGTTTTCTCGGTGAGCAGCCACTGCTGTTCTTTTTAACCGATAAAAATAGGAGGAGCATTTCAATTCGGGTGTATTTTAAATTTTATGTTTGTTAGAGCTACATCATTTATAAATTATTTCTTTGAAATCCTTTGTTGAATGGGTATTTTACTATCATACCACATGGGACCACCCATGTAACTTTGGTCAAGTTCTTATGAGTGGTTTTAAGTTAGCTTCAATAATACGTATTTTTTTCACTTACGGTATGTTGATGATTTCATAATAATTATAACTTCCAGACGCTGTTACTTACTTAGCAAATTCGCTTAACTTCAGTATCATCATCATCATCATTTCAGCCGGAAGACGTCCATTGCTGGACATAGGCCTCCCTCAATTTGGGGGGCTTGCCATAATCGCCGCGCTTGGCAGGCGGGTTGGCGATCGCAGTATGGTGGTAAAAAGCATAGAGAACGCTGCTGCCCATTCTCTAGGAAGCGCCTTAGTCGCCTCCTACGACACCCACGGGAAGCGATGGGATGATGCTATTCTTTACGTCCGGTACCACACGGTACAACTTCAGTATGCGAATAATAATTGTAATTTCGGAAGCCGTTGCAAAAAAAAAAACTATCTGCTGAAATTAAAGTTATATTTCACTTTGCAGTGATTATTTGGAGTCGATTGTTATTTTTTTTTGTAATAATGTTTTTACACGTTTGAATAACGACATAATTGTACTTAATAAGTCCAATGTAGTTTCCGTAGATGATGGGTAGAGTAAGTATCACAAGTAACTTTGATTATCTAATATTTACATCGAAACCTACATTATTCATAGATCTACATGAAAGCGGAATATCTCCTTAATATTTCAAGGAATAAACCTCCACTTTAATCTCCTGTGTTATCTGCGTCGATAGCTTAATTACAAAGACGTTTGTTCCTGACAGGTAGGCTTTACATCACGAATCAGGTTAGTCTTTAGTCCTTCAGATCGGATGGCCTATCAAGCCTCTTTGTCAGTCCCTTCTTTGACTGTTCGTTCTTAATAGTTCCTTTTATTTTTAGAAGGACAACATTTAATAGGAAACGCGGTCATGTGGTTGTTGGCGATCATTCTATACAAACGTGTTTCTCTGTATTTTTTACGATATATTATAATACTAGCAGCGCTCCGCGGTTTAATCCGCATAGTTCTCGTTCCCGTAGAAATACGGGGATAAAATATAGCCTATGCCACTCGGGGATAGTGTAGCTTCGCAACAATGAAATAATTTTTCAAATAGGTTCAGTAGTTTCGGAGCCTATTCAATGCAAACAAACAAACAGACAATCAAATCTTTCCTCTTTATAATATTAGTATAGATATCAACCACTGTTATGCCATAATAGTTTATTTATTGGCGTACTTAAATCAATTTTAGGAAAAGCATAGAGGTTGGCATCGACGAGCAAACTGTAACCATGAATTCAGCACATGATTCTAGAGCCCATAGCTTGGAAATATTTCGTCGGTTATCAAAACAAAATCTGCTGTTTCATAGCAGGTGCAATACCTACGGTGTCAAAATGTACTGAATAGCTTTTTCTTTTTAAATAATCGACGAAAAAATACGTTTCCGTCCACATTTCATCTCTGTTTGCGTTCAAATTTCGTTTCCGTCTGCGTTCAAATTTCGTCTCCGTCTGCGTTGGAATTTCGAATTTTTCGTCATTTCAGAATCATGTTTTGAATCCATGGTTACAGTTTGTGCGCCGATTTCCCTGCCAACCCATACATGTATTGAAAAAGAAACCAAAAATGATAACATAGTTGTGATATAGATTTTATCAATAATAAAAAATATTTGCTCTAGTGATATAAACGGGGAGAAAACAGACGAATATGGAATAAACGTCAATACCCGTGTTTTCTCATAACTACGACCAAGTTGCTAAGATACCGGCTCTTTATAGGTCGCTGTCTGCCTCTCGATAAAATGATTATTTGCCGTAACGACGTAAGACTTAGCGTCCTCTGGCCCTCTTATTATTTAGTATTGCACCGTCAGTATTTCTGATCGACAATAATTATGAAATTCCGTAAAAACTTTCCCATTTAGCCATTAAGGGAGATAATTTTCTGAAATTAGAAAAATAATTTTATAGAATTTTTATTGACTGATTTTTTTTTTGCGTCTAGGGTGGGAAATCATCAAATAATTTCTCCCGCTATGTTCGGAGCGGGAGGGTATGTCAGACTTTTACTGACTAAAACCCACCCGTATTCCTTCAGTTGCCTGTGTGCCAGGGGCCACGGTATCTCTATAGAACAACCCGCACCCCTAGCGGGCATTGGCCCTTGCGGACCCCACCAGTTGGTGCTGACATCTCTTTGAGGCACGCTTGAAACACAACGCGCCGTCGACCCGGGCTTGGTCCTTACCGGACAGCGAGTTACCCATTCCTCGCCGTCCGCAAATGTCAAAGATCTACGAATGATAGCCAGGACCAACGGCTTAGCGTGCTTTCCGAGGCACGCAGGCCGCCTCGTCTTGATATGTAATGGATGATGATCGCTCATCCACGAACCGACCGCGGCAAGGTTATTATAAAACCACGAGCCCCACTTGACTTATGTAAATACAGGCAATATAGTGACGTAACTTTCCAATGGCATTTTCTACCGTTGGTTCTTCGATCCCTCAAACACAAAATTTTCGAGATTGTACAGCCTTCGAAGGTTTTGTTATTCATTCCAACACTCCTATTCCCTCAAAAACTGTTGTTCACATTGTGAATTATTCGTGACAGTCGGTAATTAAGTGAATATTCATGAGCGTCACGCTGTCGACTTGAATATTTTAATTATTGATAGCACGTGATTGCTACACAACGATTTACATTGAATTAGTACCACGCCGCGCCACAATATCACTGTAATTAGGCCATTTTTATTTAATTTTTAATTCGAAATTGTAAATTTTATCAGCTACGTGTGTTTAAAAATAATTGTTGGTATGGAATATGGAAAATTTATCGTGGTTAGAGATCTAAGGGCCGTTTGCACGACGAGTAAATACGATTGCCGTTAACTTAATTAAAATTTAAATCCTTTGCCAGACACAGAATGACGATTTACGAGGGGGCTGTGTTCATTTTTTGAATTCTTATGTTTTATGTTGGCCATCTTATACTGAGGAGCTCGTGAGTAAATAATAAAAGTAGCAAGGTTTTTTTTTTCGTTTTTTGCGTGGAAAATCATCAAATAACTTCTCCCGCTCTGTGTCAGACTTTTCCTGACTAAAACCCACCCTCAGTAGCCTGTATGCCAGGGGCGGCGGTATCTCTTTCGAACGAACCCGCACCCCTGGCAGGAAAGTCGCAAGGTTTGATGGAAAATGCATCAAACAGGATCAATTAAGTGGAGCAATTTGGAGCAACAATAATAAATTGCGGATATGTTTCCGGAATACTGCTTCTGATTGCTCCATATATTACATGAGTTGCCTAATATCTAATCGGCTTGGAATTTTTAGTCAATTTTCTGTTTATCTCGTTTGTACGTATGACTACATCTCATTTTTGCGAGAGGAACCGGGCGGCGGTGGAAGGTGCGGGGGGCGCGTATTGCCTAGTTTTTATTTTAAGTTGCTCCATATTGCATGATAGTGTGTCTGTATCTCTGGCAACAGGTTGCCACATATTGCCATTTCCCTAAATTGCTCGATGTTGTCGTGATGTCATAGTTAACGAAAATGGCCCAGGATGGAGCAATTTTTGTTGCTCGTGTAACCTTTACACTTGCTAAGGTCGGTCCGTGTAAGGGTCATCATCTCTTACATATAAAGACTCCTCCGTACCTCGGAAAATATGTTAAGCCGTTGGTACCGACTGTTGTTTGTACATCTTTGACAGTCGTTACGCAAGTAGTCAGAAGCCCGATACTCTCAATCAACTCAGCCTCTCGCAGTTCACTGCTGGACGTTGGCCTCTCCCATGTTGCGCCACAACACCCTGTTCTCCGCCTTCCGCATCCAGTCTGACATATGGTGCCGAAACGTGGACACTGACAGTTGGGCTGGTCTACAAATTTAAAGTCACTCAGCGCGCTTGGGGTTTCTTTGAAGGATAAAATCAGAAACGAAGTTATCCGGAAAAAAATAGAGTTACCGACATAGCTTGCAAAATAAGTAGGTTGGAGTGGCAGTGGGCTGGCCATATTTGTCGAAGGACCAATGGACGGTGGAGCAGGCCAGTCCTGGAGACCGCGTATCGGCAGGCGTATTGTGGGACGCCCCCCAGCTAGGTGGACCGACGACCTTAAAAAGGGGTATCGTATTAGCCAGTAACTAGGTTGTGGAGGTCAGATAGGCAGTCGCCTCATGTAAAATAATGGTGTTCATCTGCAACCGATAGATTAGAAGATGACAACAACATAATTGAGACAAAGCTAAGCAGATTGATCAATTGTATTGAAAAGTAGCCACTATTCATTAGAATAATTTTTGACACAAAATTACCGACCCGGTTATGCCCCGTGTGGTAGCCGGGCGTAAAAGAATAGCGCCATCCCATTTCTTGCAGTGGATGTCGTAGGAGGCGACTAAGGGACTTACTAGAGAATGGGCAGCAGCGTACACTATTAATTTTTACCACCATACTGCGATCGCCAACGCGCCTGCCAAGCGTGGTGATTATGGCAAACCCCCCCTTTTGGGTTAGTAGGCCTATGTCCAGCAGTGGACGTCTTTCGGCTGAAATGATGACGATGATGAATTTTGAATATGGTTATGCGAATACTACAACCAACAACATGTTAGCATTAACACGTTTTGAAGATCAGTATTTAGATTTTAAATCACCTTATTACAACAAGCTCTAAATGAAAATGAAATTATTTATTTCCGACCAAGCAAACAGAAGCTAAACAACGCCATATTATGTTAGTAGGTGACATAAAGCTGGTGACAAAAATATTAGTAAAATTTAAAATTATTCTTGTTTTGGACATGCATGAGCGACCCATGCCTCAGGATTTGGCTGTCCACTCCGTCCGATATCACGCTCAGAAGCGTGTTGGTGCTACCCCTTACCACAAGGAGGCCGTTCTTTTGCGAAGCACCGCCTGGAAGCCGTCCGTGTTGTGGTCGGCAAACATGCCGGAGGCACTGTACCTCCATGGGAGTCCTAACAAACCCCTGAACGCGTTGTTATACTCGACGCGCAGAGAATCGTAGGATTTTTTAGTGTAATTGCTCCACAGGTTGCACGTGTATAATGTTTGACAATAGCTTTTAAATAGCGTGACTTTATGGTCACCTGAGCATCGCGCAAACCTGCGAGAAAGCATATTACCCCGTACCGATAATGCTCTGCGCTTCCTATCCATCCATTCACCCTAAAACTGAGTCTATATTATCCTACTAATATGCAAAATGTGAAAGTTGGTAGGTACGTTTGTATTTTTAGATATTTGGATGTTTGTTCCTCATCCACGCAAAAATGGCCGAACGGATTTGGATGAAATTTGGTACACAGATAGATTTTAACCTAGATTAACGCACAATATATTTTTTATCCCGGTTGTACATTTCGTGGGATAATTTTCTACTCCCACGCGGGCGAAGCTGCTTTTTTTTTGGGAGTGGCATCTCGAAGTTGGCCTTGAGAGGCCGTGACTTCTTAACCGGACTTTCCTGTGAAGGCATTATTAGTGATACTAAAAGCCTCCAGCCAGGGCATAAAAACTACTTAACTAAAGCGACTGTACGCTGAGAGCACCCCGTGTGGGGTACGAACCTCGGCTCAGGGCGTCACTGGCGGGGGCGGACAGCAAGTGGGGACAGGCTGGATCAAAATATTTTCATTATTATTATTATTCGAGGAATTTAACTCTACTGGCTCAGCTGCGGCGCGGGCTGGCACATCAACGAGCAAAGGACGGTCGGGGGTCTCATCGTTAACTCGGGGTCTTTGCGGGGCGCGAGGACCTCGGCGGCGTTATAAATATATAAACTAAGGCATAGAAGCAAACAAAGACTGTTTCTATACGCAAATAAAAAAAAACATCGAATTGTTTATTATACAGACATGTTGAGGAATTGTGGAATTCGTGGAAAAATGGCGCTTAGATACGGAAAGCCCTTTTTTGTTGACCTCCACATCATTAAGTGCGATTTGTTTTGGCTCGACACAAAGCTTATATTCAGAGTAAATGTGGGTTTCCATGGCCTTTCAGTGTATTTTAATTGGTTATAATGTTACCTACTGGCGTAAAATATGTTATTTTCCTCAGCTTAGATTTTTCCCAACAATTTTTTGGGTCGTCTTCCAGTCTAACCTGAATACCAGTATTTTATGAGGAGCGACTGCCCACCTGACCTTCAAAACCCAGTTACTGGCTAACACTTTACCTCTTGGTAAGACTGCACCCTAATTGCGGAACGTACTATCAGTCGGAATCTGAATTATTTTGAAAGATATTACTAACTCATGGTTTCATTTCGAAAAAAAAAAAAAATGTGCTCTACAACGTATATCGTCACCGTAAGATTGTGAAAACTGTTCGTTTATAATCTATCTCGCGAGATGATATACTGTCGATAAATTGTGAACTGCAAAAACCATTTACAATATAACGCACGGTTTTTTGTTTATAATCTGATAGTACCTTGCGCTATTACTAAATAGTCAAATAACTGCCACTAACGGCCTGGCCACGGGACACCCGCCATAGCGAAAATTCGCGCGGTGCGACCGCCGAGGCGTCTAGCGACTGAAACAAACGCATAGAAATGTACTAATCAAGCCACGCGGGGCGGCGACCGGCGGGGCGACCGGCGGAATGTAACAAGCGAATGGCACGGGCGGCCGGCGGCGCGGCCGGCGAGTGAAACAAATACATGAATCAGTACGGCGCGGGCCACGGCGTCAAGCGGCAGTCGCGGCGACTAGGGCAGCGATCAAACGAGTTTAGTTGTTTTCGCCGCGAATAATGAACACCGAGACTTTTATAGCTGAAATACTAGCAAAGCCACCTATTTGGAAGTCTGGCCACCCACAGCATAAATATAAACATATAGTGAAGTGATTGTGGGAAGAAATTAAAATGAAATTTCCAGATTTTCTCGTACTTCTTGTGGAATTCTCCATCTATACCTCAATTCCTATTCAACTTTATACTCCACAATCTCTTCAAAATATTATATCTTGAACCAAAAAACTATTACTTTGTAAGTAATATCGAGATAACTTTGATAAAAACATTTCGCTCTCGGACTTCCTTACTGGTCGCGGCGGCGAACGTGACTCCCCGTGGCCTGCAAACGATGCCGCGCGAATTGTCGCCCCGCTTGCCGCACCGCCGTACGCACCGCCGATCCCCGTGGCCAGGCCGTAAGCAATATCGAGATAACTTTGATAAAAACATTTCGCTCTCGGACTTCCTTACTGGTCGCGGCGGCGAACGTGACTCCCCGTGGCCTGCAAACGATGCCGCGCGAATTGTCGCCCCGCCTGAAGCACCGCCGTACGCACCGCCGATACGCTTCGCTCGCTCGGCTCGCGTGCCGTTGGTCGTAGTTCTAACCCAACGTAACCTATTCGGTTGGTAAGCAGTATGATGCAGTTTAAAATTTATCGACAGTTTATAATCTCGCTAGATATATTATAAACTAACGGTGTTCACAATCCAAGGATATCGCAGGATCTCCGGCGAGGCGGCGGGCCTCCTTGCCGGATTACCGCCATGGGATCTGGAGGCAAAGGTCCTTGCGCACATGTGGGAATGGCGCGAGGAGGCCAAACGCCGGGGCGTTACTCCGCTGCCGCGGGAAATCGTGGCACAGCGGTCAGAGCTCCGGCGGGATCTCTTGGCGACATGGAGAGTGCGATTGTCGCAACCCAGTGCTGGGCACGCCACGATTGCGGCGGTAAGTCCCCTCTTTGAGGAGTGGCTTGAGAGGCGGCATGGCGTCCTCACCTTCCGCCTGACGCAGGTCCTTACCGGACTCGGTTGTTTCGGGAGGTTCCTGTTTCGGATAAGGCGGGAGGAAATGCCCCGGGTGTTTCCACTGCGAAGATCACCCTGAGGACACGGTGGAGCACAAGGTGGCGGTCTGTCCGGCTTGGGTGGAGCACCGCCGTGGAAACACCCGGGGCATTTCCTCCCGCCTTATCCGAAACAGGAACCTCCGTCAGCGATCTCTCACGTCCGGCCCTCGTCCAGGCCATGGTACGGAGCGACAGTGCATGGGTAGCCGTCACCTCCTTCAGCGAAGCAGTTATGCTTGCGAAGAGGGAGGCGGCGCACGTGAGGGAGTGGCAGTCTATGCGCCCTCACGGCCCTAACCACCGCAGGAGACGCCCTGGGCGTCGGGAATCCCAGGCTGATTTCCGGCCACTGTAGGCGTGGGCTTGCGGACGGCGAGTAATGGGTAGCTTGCTGTCCGGTAAGGACAAGGCCAGGTCGACGGCGCGTTGTGTTCCACGCACGCCGCAAAGAGATGTCAGCACAAACATGATGGGGCCCGCAAGGGCCGATGCCTGCCAGAGGTGCGGGTTCGTTCGAAAGAGAAACCGCAGCCCCTGGCATACGGGCTACTGAGGGAACACGGGTGGGTTTTAGTCAGTAAAAGTCTGACACGCCCTCCTGCTCCACCCAGAGCGGGGGAAGTTATTTGATGATTTCACACCAAAAATAAAAAAAAAGCGGTGTTCACAATCTTACGGAGACATATACAGGGTTATTGGAAACAACTCTCAAGAGGTCATTGTACTCATCATTATGAACAACTTTTACTATGGGACCAAACCTGAAATCGCAAAAAAAAAAAACAGCGGTTTCCTACATTTTGATAAGTTATACGAACATACATGTAAGGAACAGCAGATTTTTTTTTCGCGATTACAGTTTTGATCCCACAGTAAAAGTTGTTCATAATGATGAGTACAGCGACCTCTTAAGAGGTTGTTGGTGCTTTTCGAATAACCCTGTATGAGGCTATTAATGTTGTTGAACTTGCAAAATGAAAGCCTTTCCTATGGCTATAATGTGTTACACAACTACCCCTCTGGTTGGCGTATTTTAAGTAACGTCATATCAAAAGTTTGACATTGCAATCTCAGCCTTAGCTCCTTAGAACAAACTTTGTGTCAGACACGTAGAAGATTATACCTGTAGTACTTACTTCAATAGTTGTACGCACGGCTACACATCCAGCTATACATTTCCAGTTTATGCTGATCTCGCACTTTACGGAAATCCTATACAATGCAAGATCAGCTTATACTGGAAAAGTATAGCTTGATGTGTAGCCGTGTGTACAACGTTTCTCTATGATAGTTGTCGAAATTTTTTTATTCTGGTCCCAACGATCGCTCATGTGCTACCCAGATACCATTAACCTTCAAAACATAAATAAATCGTGAACAAAAGATATCTTTTGCCCGCCACTCACTTATTTTACCTCTAGATTATTTTTATGGTAAATGTAGATTCAGCCTACATCTTTACCAATATTATAAACGCGAAAGTTTATATGCATGGATGTTTGTTACTCTTTCACGCAAAAACGGATAAACAAATTTTGACTAAATTCGGCACATAGATAGATTATAACCTAGATTAACACATAGGATAATTTTATTCCGGTAGTACGTAATTTCCGACTCCAAAGCGGGCGAAACCGCGGTAAAAGTATACAAAATTAGTTTAAACAAGTTTTTTATCAAATTGGAAAATACCCTATTGGGTTATATTGTTTGTAACAAAATGTTTTTTACCTCTGAACTCAAACCTCTGAATTTGTAAACTGATTTGATAAAATATTTTTTGGTTTACCAAAGATATATACATTTTAAAATTTCGAACTAAAGATAAATACAATAGCCAGGTTCTGATTTGTGATTTTTGAGTAAGCTTCAATGTTACGTATTTTTTCCCAGCTTAGTTTATGGTGATGACGTTATTAGGTATAATTAACAGTCACTGAAGGGTACCTAAATGAATTTGTGTGAGATAGGTATAAAAAGTGAAGAGCAAAAAAAATTATTTAAAAAAAAAAACGACTTCTGCAAAACGAAAATTATAACTTTAATTTAGGAAGTCGGTTGCAAAAAAAAAACTAAGTGAAAAGTCAAAAATATATTGCACTGACATAAGCCACTGACCAGCTAGAACCGCTGTCGAAAGCAATTTTTTGTTCAAAAACGGTTGCCACTTGTCTAGCCCTCTTGTTTTAGTACCTAGTTGAAATGTCTGTCCTCCCATACCTATTAACACTGTAATTTGAATAATTTGAATGCATTGGAACAGCCAAATATATTTAAAGGAACCAACCAACTAATTAGAACCGTGCACCTAGCTTCTTACGTTTCTTAAGTGCCCATGTAAATTTATTTGAAAACATCTTTTGATTTTGAAATACATACGTTTAGAAAAAACCGTTTCAAACCGTAATTAAATCATTGATTTATTGTTTTATCTGCGTTTCACGCGTATGGCTCCGCTTGTTTAATCGCTCACACAATAATTTCGTACGCGACATTCATCATCATCATCATCATCATTTCAGCCGAAAGACGTCATCTGCTGGACACAGGCCTCCCCCAAGCTCCTCCACTTCGACTGGTCTTGTGCTTCGATACGATCATACGCGATATTATCTGGTTATAATGTTACAAAACCGTTATGTGTAAGCGCTTAGCGAACGACGCCGTTTTTTGCAAAGGTTAGGAGACAGCAGGACTATTCTGCAAATTTCTTCATCCAGCAAATTTTGTCATTCCACCTGATGGTAGGGATTGACACTAGTGAAAGCTCACTGCAGAATAGATCTGTTGTTCGTAAGGTAAAGGTGAAGATGTCATGTGCTAAGGAGTGATTTTGTGGGTTAAGTTTACGTTTACCCGATTTTATGACTAAAACAAAATTAACTTTAACGTTTACTTGGCCGTCACTAAAAGTTAAAATATAAATAAATAAACGAATTAAAAACGTGTCAAATAGTCATAATATGACCAGAACGTCTTCTAGACCACTTCTCGTATTTTAAAACTATAAAATTCAAGTCTCAATCTCTTCTCAGCGATAGCCAATTCAAAAAGTTGGCAAAAATTTAAGTAAATTAGAGGCTCTAATTGACGAATTTAAGATAAAATTCCGCAACTTGTTAGAAATATGAGAACTGCTCCTTTGATACTATCTCCCAAACTATAAATAGGTAAGGACTTGCACGTACTGAAATATTCACCCTTCACTATTATTATGATAAACTAAGAACTTCGTACAGCTTCTTTAGCCATTCAATGGAGGATCCATTTTCTGCTAAAAATAGGCCTTTCCAATGACGAGGGACACAATACTGTCACCAAACTGTTGGCGTACAAAAGTACTTCACAGTATTTTGCAACACAGCCTACATAGACAACCATGTATGTATCCTGCCAGGGGTGCGGAATTGTTCGAAAGAGATACCGCCGCCCCTGGCATACGGGCTACTGAGGGAACACGGGTGGGTTATAGTCAGTAAATCTCCTGCTTCACCCAGAGCGCGAGAAGATATTTGATGATTTCCCACGCAAAAAAAAAAAATGTATGTATGTATAAATATTCTGCCTACTACACGGTACCATACTCCTTCTTCGTCGTGTCGATGATTCCAATTGCCACTTCGACATTATTATCGTTGGCCTCGCACAGGTCTTCCATAGAGCAGGTGTTGGTACCATGCTAGGACCGTGCTATGAACGCATCACCCCCTGATGCGTGACGACTTAAGCACGAAATTCGTCGTTTCGGGCAAAGTTACGGGCGTTGCCTACTCCGTATCACTGGCGGACATAAGATTTGTTCGGGGCACGAACTAAGAATGAATGACAATACGTTTTGACAGGTGTTTTATTAATTTTATTTGTCATTTGTTTTGACGGATCAACTACTTTTGGAAGGGGCGGGAAAGATCCTGCCCTGCCTCGGCCGTTCCCCAGGCACGGAAAGAAACATGACTTGGACTACTATGCACCCTAGAACGTATCATACCCGTACTTAACGGTTTTAGTCAAAATCAAAATATATTATTTCACAATTTCCGACACTTAAGAAAAGTCAGAAAGTAGCCGGAGCATCCGCGTATCATCCGCTTGTTATATTGGTACGGTTCCCGTTCTCTCGGTTGTAGTAGTACAGTGGTCATCACACGCGGTTATAGATTGCTCATCGTTTCGTCGGCGACGCGCACCAGTTTGGTAAGGTCATATCCCATACACGGAGCGTATCAACACCGGATTTTTTGTTGTTTGAAGATGTCATGGGTTGTTAGCTGCTTAACCGGATTTGCCTGTGGCTACGTGAATTAAGGCCTCCAGCCAGGGCTTTAAACTAAGCTACTACACGCTAAGGACACCCCCTTTGGTATACGGACTTCGACTTAGGGCGTTGCTGGAATAGGGCAGCAAGAGACGGGTTGAGAATGCTGATCGGAATGATACACTAGAAAAATATTCACGCCGACAATTATTGACGCTCTATGACGGCGGTGACGGAACGGTCTAGTGGGTATAGTCTCATACTATTCAATACAACGAATGTTGTTTTGCCTGACGCGTTCCTAGCACAGTCAGGGTGTGATACGGTGCAGTGAACGTACTCTATAATTCGATAACTTTTTAATAAAATAATCGGTGAATGCATGACGCCGTAACAAAAGTTGTTGAGTGCTTCCACTAACACGTGTCAGAAGCAATACAGTATCGATACCGTTCTGCCTTTGTTTTTAAATCGATTCACTAGCGTAACATATTCGATACAAAATGCAGCGGGATCGCAAAAATGTGTCAGGGGAAATCGACAACGAAACGCGAAAATATAGATGTTACTTTTAGCTATATCGATTATTTATTAAATATACATTGTATTACATATGGTAACTGGTAAATAAGGCGTGGGATGCATCCATGCAAGATGATACCAGCACTAATGTCTGTTCAGGTGAGCCTTTAATTTTGGAATTTCTTCTAGATTTAGTAAGCACACGGTTTTTGCGACTTGAAAAAGCAAGAGATTTTTTTTTATTAATGTAAGTAAGTTTAATGTTAATGAATAATTCATAAACACTCTAAATAACGGGGAAAATCACATATAAATCCGTTACGTAGTTTAAAAGAACAATGCGTTCACACAGACATACGAAAAGCGAGTTTAATTTATCTATCTATCTATATAAATAAAAGGAGAAACTGACTGACTGATCAATCAACGCACAGCTGAAACTACTAGGACTAGGAACGTGAAATTTTGCACACGGCTTCCTTTTATAATGAAGGGGAGCACTAAGAAGGGGTTTTTGGAAATTCGACCTATAAGGGGGTGAAAAGGGGGGATTTTGTTTGCATGATATTTTTTATTCCTTGAGTTATTATACTTTAAACTTGGTACAAATACTTATCTAAGTAAATTATAAAGTTGGTCATTTATCATTTTTCTAAACTACACCCTAAGGGGGGATTGGGGGGTATCAAAGTTTGTATGGAAGAATTTTATCGCGCGGTCTGATTAACTCGAAACTCAGTATTTATATCTAAACCCAAAAATAAAGAATAACGTGTATCAGGATTTTTCGAAAATCTACCCCTACAGGGGTAAAAAAGGGTCCGTGCCTGAAGATGGACGACGCCGGCGCCGCCGCGGTCGGCCCAGAAAGCGGTGGCGAGATGACCTGGATGCGTACCGCGAGGGCTGGTTCGAAGTGGCGCGGGAAAAGAGTTCCTGGAAGGATTTGGGGGAGGCCTTTGCCCAGCAGTGGGACAGTATAGGTTAATAAAAATAAAAAATATAAATGTGAAAGTTTGTGAAGAAGATTGGGTCTTTGTTACTCAATCACGCAAAAACGGCTGAACGGATTTTGACGAAATTTGGCACACAGATATATTATAACCTGGATGAATAAACAGGACTTTTTATCCCGGTCGTACGTTCCCGCGGGATAATTTCCGACTTCCACGCGGGTGAAGCTGCGGGCGGAAGCTAGTATTGTCTACTAGATGTGCCTTGATGGCACTTTATTTCATTATTTGCAAAGACTATTTAAATAGAGACCGGAAGGGTAGCTTTAAGCAGTCTTACCAAAAACAAACAAAAGAAGAAGACAGAAATCGATTTCATCGACACGTGTTGACAAAATTCGAAGCGAGATTGATTTTTTCTTCAAATTGTTGGAAGTACTCATACGAAGCATAGGGGCGGGCATTACAACCTGGTTTATGTGATAATACACATTGGAAGCATCGTAAATTCACATTATGTTCGCTGTCAAGTTATGACACCAGTTTATTCATGAGTTTTACCATGCAAAATACGTCTTTGTCTTAACGTTGGCTTGGTATGAAGGTAGGCATACGTAAGTGTGAACCTTATTATATTTTAATAAATAAGATTGATTTATTATTCACCATAACACGGGCAGCAGAGAGCAGTGGTATCAGCTCTGACTTTCAAGTCATGGTCATGTGTTTGAAACTCAGGCAGACGCTTTACTTTGTGTAAATAATTTTGTCACCACTGTTCCCAAAACAGTCAAGGAAAGTAACGTAAGCAAACTGGCATATCCTAAAACCAAAAATTCGAAGACATTTGGAATCTATCAAACCGCACTGGGCGCGCATGGTAGATTACAGCCCACTCTCTCTCTAGATTGGAGAAGGTCTGTGTCCCAGCAGTGGGAACATCATGGGCTGGTTATGATAACACGGGCACAATCGGGCATTACATACAATGCAATACAATACATTCTCAGTCTCAGAAATTGTTCATAGAAAAAAATAATGAGACTTTTGTTCACTGATACATCATTTTATTATGTCAGGTTGATTTGATTGAATAAGGCAGTCACTGCATCCACATTGACGGAAAAAAGAAAACTGACTAGCTGTTCCCCAACTATGTTGGAGTCAGCTTCCAGTATTAAACCAGATACAGCTGAATATCAGTATTTTTAACCGACTTTAAAAAGAAGGAGGAGGTTATAAATTGACATTATTTATGTTCGGGCATAACTCCGTAATATATAGACGAATTTGCAAAATTCCGAATGGTCCCATTTAAATTTCATATAGATCTGATGATGCGTTTCGGAAACAGACAACAGAAGTCTTCAAAAAATTACAGCAAATTAACCGCAATTGCTGCAATCGCATTAATACGCATTATTTTGACATCAAGGACGATGACATTTCGAATGTGGTAGGTATTATAACTAAAAAGTGAAAAATAAGTACTTTAAATAAACATTAAAAAAAAAAAAAAAAAAAAACGACTTCGTTGACCTGGTCGATCAAACCATGCCGCTGTTATCATTTAGCCACAAGCCCAAGGCGTGTCTACTTTCGCCGCTGGAGATGCCTTGGGCGTCGGAAGACCATAGCGGACTCCCGGCCACCACAGGCGCGGGCTTGCGCACGGCGAGCAATGGGTAGCTCAGTGCCCGGTAAGGACTAGGCCCGGGTCGACGGCGCGTTGTGTTCCACGCGCGCCTCAAAGAGATGTCAGCGATAACGGAAGGAGTCCGCCAGGACCGATGCCTGCCAGAGTCGTGGATTAGATCGAAAGAGTTACCGCAACTGAAGGAACTCGCGTAGGTTTCAATCAGTAAAAGTCTGACACACCCACCCGCTCCGCCCAGAACGGGAGAAGTCATTTGATGATTTCCCATACAAAAAAGGCCTTTTTGCCTATATGGCCTATATGGTCACCCATCCACGGACCAACCGCAGCAAGCGATTGATCGTTCGACCCTACTTCCCACCCAAAAAAAAAAAGTATGTACTTCTGTGTTTCAATGAAAACGTTTATTAGAGTTTTTTTTTTAAGTTCTTTAAATTTTGATGATTAAGTAAATTGAGAGTTTGTGTTCTTAATTTGAAGAAATGTTTTTTTCTTAAATTTTCTTTAATGTGACGGGTCCAAGTTTAATAATACTACTCAAGTGGTTTTTTATACTTCTGTGCATATTGTAGTGGCAAGAAGGTTTTGGGATCAGCCAGCCTGTTAGGTATAAAACTCACATTAAAAAATGTTATTTATATGTTAATATACACCACTGACAGCACTTGAATACATTATGCATAACTCAAGCGTGGATAAACTTTTACTGTTACTCAATTTGAAAAAGATATTGTAATAATTTTGTCAATCTGCCTCTATTCGTTTTCATCCAGTGGAACCAGATACAAGTATATTACATGAAGCGACTGCCTATCTGACCTCCACAACCCAGTTACTGGGTAATACGTTACTCTTTAACTACCCGTAACGACTCAGATCCACGAACGACAGTCGGAAGGTTAAGCGGCTTAACGTCCTCTTCGTCCTTCGGAAAGTACGTCGTACGCCGTCTAGGTATGTAAAGATGGTCAACCATCCACAGACCAACCCAAAAATCTGACAACTAGGTCAGATTTTTGGCTACCCGTAACGACTGTCAAAAATCTACGAACGACAACCGGGACCAACGGTTTAGACGTCCTTTTCGAGGCACGTAGGGGTCTCGATTTTTACTGAATGGTCATCATTCCACGAACCAACCGCGAGGAACGAAGAATAACCGACGAGCCTCTCCATCATTATCATTATCATTTCAGCCGAAAGATGTCCATTGCCTTACATAGGCCTCCCCCACGCTCCGCCACTTCGACTGGTTCTGTGCTTCCCACATCCAGCGAACTCCTGCGGCCCTGACAAGGTCATTTGTCCACCTTGTGGGAGGCCTTACAACTTTACATCTTCCGGTACGCGGAAATGAGCCTCTCTAGCAATATAACAATTCCAATCAAATTTTATATGGACACCTAGTTCTTCAACTCTAAACAGCTCGTTTAGAACCACAAACGACAGCTATCGATACGAAAACTCAGCACATATTATCCTTTAAACCGTAACAATTTCTAAACTCAAACTGCAAGCCCGATAGAACCGTTTAATAGGATCTAACGAGTAACAATAAAACTTTACGGTTATACCTAACTTCGAACAGTTAGGGCAAATTGAAACGTATGTAGCGCTCACTTCCCGGTTGGGTAATTAAGTTTTTGATAATTGGAAAAGGTATTCCTTTTGCCGTCCCAAATATATAGATTTTAGTTCGGTATTTTCGGGATGGGCTTTCTAGGTATTTTGGGCGGGAGTGTCATTAAGTACAAGTATTGAAATTGGATGGAAATTCGAAATATTCATAGAATAAAATAAAAGTAAGTGCTTTATTTACAAAAGTGATTCAGAATGGTAGTACTTTGGCAACTAAGTGTCCTTTTTGTATTTGTATATGATTGTAGTTAGTTATTTGATGAAGCCTATAATGTCAATAGTTAGTTTTCATATAAACTTGCATGGACACATAAGAAACGTCAGAAGCTAAGTAAATACTAATACCTACTAATTTTTTTATGGCCTATAAATATATTTATAAAATGGTGTCCCAGATTCTAGAATATTCTTGTACTAGGTAAGTGTGTCCTATGATTTACATAGATGGACATTCACAACCTTTTAGTGACTTCAAAAAACGTTCCGATGTCGTCAAAACAGGCGTGCGTATAATATAACATGTATTAGTGTTTACAGGAACATAAGCATTTTTTTTAAAAAAAAAACCTTGTCCCTCACTAGGAATTTCTCCTGTATTGTGGGTGCGTTTACAAACATTTAAAACTCATATACACAAACGGCCAGACCCGGAACAACTACTTGTAGGCCATACAAATATTTGTTCCGTGCGGGAATCGAACCCGCGACACGCAGCGCAGCAGTCAATCGTATAACCATTGCGCCAACCGTGCCATATTTAGGTTCGAAAAGATCAATGCATTGGCAAAAATAATTGTAGCTACATAACGATCCTGCCTAGCCTTTTTCCAACTTTTGGGATGAGCTTCCATCAACTGTACCCACACTTTAATACAATATTATGGAACAAAGAAAAAAAAAAGATCTAATGAATTCTTATCAATGTATACAGTCATCCTTTTGAGGCTGACTATACACCTTATTTCGTAACACGAGCGAGGTAAATAAGGAAAAATTTTGACGATGATCTGTTTATAAAAAAATTACAAAATAACATCTTTGAAGATTCATCCAAGATGATATTATAAGTCAAAATGTGATCTTCCTGTGAAAGAATTACTCAGACCTCCATCAGTTTATCATTAGTGCCCTTTTAATGAATTTTGCCAAGTTTAGCCCAAATATTCTCCAATATCGTAATATATAATGTTATACATTTAATATTGTTTACATTAATTAGCAGATAGAGAAAACTGCTAGTAAACCTCATGAAAAATACCACATTTGTATACCATTTTGAACCAAATACCCAAATATTGATTGAATTAAGTACTTATCATAGTATTTAACACGTCTAAAATTGCTCTGCTCCCTTTTATTACGAGGAGAGCAGCAACAGTACAAAAACACACATGAACTGTCAAAACGATATTCATTCCCATTGCTTGCCTGTCGCCTGTGACGTCATTAGGACAGGTCACGGTCGATCTCTCCGGTGATTGATTACACAAAATCGGTTTTAATTACACACATCGTGTCATGTGTCAAATGTTCGAGGATCACGCCCGATATATTAGGCAGGTGAAATTACATCTCAGATTTTTCGACGACACTTTTTTTTCTTAGGAATTTTGTGCGTATTATGAGATGGTTCAGTATTTAATATAAGACAGATTACTGCTTTGTGTGTATACCTAAAATCATCTTTGTTGGGGTCGGAGCGAATTTTTCATAGTTTTGGCTAAATTAAACTGCACCGGTCGTGAAAATGTGACACCTACGTCATTTTTGCCAGAACTTTCGCATTATGTCATTTATTTATAGAAATTAACATAGAAACAATTATAACATGAACGTTAATTATGATAAGGTATATAATTATAAATTAAAAACTAACATAAAATAGTGGACTCCCTTGCATACTTTCTCCCACAGAACTCCAGACATTTGCGCACAATTTTATTCCATTTATCGACAAACAAACACGCTTCAGGGATGGCAGCGAGAAGAGCGTTTAGCATCTTTGAGTGCGACAGACTGGGGATGTTATGATTCTTGTTTTTTTTTCTTTACGCAATACTTAACATCACACTTATAATTCCCTGACGAGGCAGAGAGAGTATCTATTGTAAACCCGTTTTTCGCTAGGTCGTCATTTTGCCTTTTATTTCTTTATTTTAAACTCAAAATCAAAATCAAAATCAATCAAAATCAAAAGTCATTTATTCAAACTAGGCTGAGAGTCAGCACTTTTCGAACGTCAAAAAAATAAAACATAAGACAGTCCCCCCAAAACTAGCTTTTGCTCGCGGCTCCGCCCGCGTGGATGTCGATTATTGCTTACAAAAGTAGCCTATCTTCTTCTCCATATCTCAGGCTATATCTCTGCCAAATTTCGTAACGATCGTTTCACCGGTTTAGTCGTGAAAGCGTAACAGACAGACCCACAGACAGACAGAGTTACTTTCGCATTTATAATATTAAGTAGGAAAGTAGGGATAGGGCGAGCATTGAGGGTTCTCGGTAGACCTAGTTATTAATGCAGGCATACCCGTGGCATACGTGCGTCAGTTGTCGGGACAATTAACGGTGTATGTTATAATAAACCGAGACAAAGGGACTGTCACGCACCGTACGACATGTGCCACATATTTCACAGGATTTTTTGTTGTAATTTTAAATTTTTGAGCTCACTTGCACCAGTTGTGGTGTGACGAGATTTTTGTAACGGGATTTTTGACACGCTTGATATTAATTACTCTCTTCACAATTCAAAGTAGAATATCATAATTGCATAACATCACCCCAGTAATCCCTGAAGGGTAAGGCAGAGGTGTACCTATGTAGAACATGCACTGCCATAAGAACACTAGTCGAATGGCAATAAAGATATTTAATAATATGCCAAAGGTTAGAGAAATCCGAACCAGGTTATTTCAAAAGCATCTCAGAGCATGGGTGATCGAAAATTGTTTTATACGATGAATTCTAGGACAAATGGAAAAATTGCATGACATGTATATTAAATTTGACATATTTTTTTTGGCTATTGACATTAAGCGTAATTTAATTTCCTTAGATTTCATTTGAAAATTGATAGGTATTTGGACAATTTGTAATTTAATTGATTTTCTTTGACATTTTTAATTTGATATGTAGACAATAATCATACTTGATTTAGTACTTTTTTAAATGGGTATTTAATTATTTTGTTTAAATTGATTAAATTGGAATTGGAATCATCATTAATGTCAAAATAATAAAAATTTGCATGCTGAATTCAGTAGGCGGAATATGAAGAACTATTGTGTACTTATGAGTCTGTAAAATACCATATTTCAGGTAAATAAATGAATCTATCTATCACATTTCGGTTGTGTTTATGTAGTCCTAATGTAATAGAGGATGAGCCTATTGCCATCAAGCGGGCAGAAATCCTAACTCCGAGCTACTACTTTAACATTCCAAATAGAAAAACTCGATAACACTTTGCCCCACCCGGGAATATAACCGAGGAATATAACATCATTCTCAGCATAAACGCTTGTGACCACTACACCAATGATGCGTTATATTATGTGTAATTTTTGTGTGATAACGGCCGCGGCTCACGAGTTGTAGGTCGTGAGTTCGAACCCAAGCAGGCACCTTACTTTGTGTAAATAATTTCATCACCACTGCTCTCAAACGGTGAAGGAAAACATCGTGTGGAAACCGGCATGTTCTAGAACCTACGATTCGAAGACATATGACATTTACCTCCCTTGCGTCGAGAGGTCTGTGTCCCAACATTGTAGGCTGATTGTGTATTGTTGAGTACCTCTATCTAGCTAAAACAAAAGGTCGTAAACTGTCATCATCACTAGGGTATGTACCTAATAAGTAATTTGACAGTTTCATTGGTCGCAGTATGAAGATGTAAGAAATAAATAAACGGGCACTAATTGAAACTCGTTCAAGAGAATTACTGCCTTAGTCTACTTTATAACCATGTGGGCGAAGGGAGTTTGTTCGTCTATATTTAGCTAAAAAATCTACCCTTTTATAGGTAGAAAGAATGTTAATTAAAATTACATTAACATAATAAAAATCTACGAATACAAAAAATGTTTTATTTGTTTAACTGAGGTACTAGGAGTACATAACGCCCGAAGCGTTCCTAAAGCTAATAAAGCAGAACAAGGGGCGTCACGCACACAACGCCACGTGTGCCCATATTTTACACGATATTACGTCATTCCACACAAATGTTCCACACGAACATTTTTTGTCCGTAATTTAAAGTTCTGACGCCTGTTTTGACAATTTTTACGGTTTTTTCTCTGTTTGTGCGGACTTTAACATCAGCAAAATGTTTTTTTTTTCGTCGGTTCGTGACGGTAATCTCTTTTTTTTTGTTCATATTTATGTTATCACTCATGTTGAATGAGAATCAAATGAAAATGTTCTGGAATTTGATACTTGTAACGTGCGTCACCCGTCCCGCGGAAAATAAAGTTATCAATCAAAAAGCGAGGGTTTGTGTGTGATTGATTGTCAATAAATTGTACAAAGTGGTCACGAGAGGTGACACTTTGTCGTGTCAAATGATAACAGCTGCACGTTTCAATTGACAGCTACGCTAGTTGCCGCGGTCGGTTCGTGGATGGGTGACTTTCCAAGGACTGACTGTAACGCCTCAGAAAGCACGTTAAACCATTCATTTGTAGTTCTTTGAAATTCTTTACAGGTAGTCAGAAGCCGAAGTCTGACAACTGGTCTCATCACGGGGTATCGTATTACCCAGTAACTGAGTTGTGGTGATCAGATAAGCAGTCCCTTCGTGTAAATTACTGGTACTCATTTGCATACGTTTAGTCTAGAAGCCAACGCCGACATAGTTGAGAAAACGCTAAGCAGACTGATCCACAAGAGGCTTTACTTTATGTAATGGCATGTACCTACGATGTACTTCAGTTGAGCAGTCAGTCCCAGCAAGCAATATTAATTTACTTCATTTTAATTTTTGTTTTGTTTTGCTGACATTATTTAATTTGTATTAATATTTTAATTTGTGTAATAATTTGCACGCCGTAAGGTAGATTGTAGCTGATCTCATTAATTTATGTACACATATCTTATACCTGTACCTACATTCCTAGCAAATAAAGTTCTGATTCTGATTCTGAAGCAATTTGCAAGTACAGTCACCAAAAGAAGTAAGTAACCAGGCTCGTCGGATATCATCATCATCATCATTTCAGCCGAAAAACGTCCACTGCTGGACATAGGCCTCCCCCAGTAGGGGGTTTTGCCATAATCGCCACGCTTGGCAGGCGGGTTGGCGATCGCAGTATGGTAGTAAAATGCTTAGAGAACGCTGCTGCCCATTCTCTAGTAAGTCCGTTAGTCCCCTTCTACGACACCCACGGGAAGAAATGGGATGGTGCTATTCTTTTACGCCCGGCGACACGGGACATAGTTCGTCGGATATAGTTGAAGTTTTTCGAATGCGCGGGCTACCATTGCACAGCTCTGTTAAAGCTGCCTTGCAGTCGAACTACATTTTGAACAAAGTAGATTTGACGGCTACTTGAAGGTTTTTTTTTATCAAAATCAAAATCAAAAGTCATTTATTCAAATTAGGCTGAGAATCAGCACTTTTCGAACGTCAAAATACATAAGACAGTCCCCCCAAAACGCCCACCCTTCGACACTTCCTAGTGCTTTAGCTGGGAAGAAGAAGTGGCGCAACAAACTCCCCAGCAGCACAGCTGTCTGTTTAGTCGGATGGACTTGATTCTATACATACATATGCAAGGTAATAAACAATAACGCATAATACCAAAAATAAAAGTCTCCTGGTATAAAGGGCTCTAAAGCTTACATATGCAATGGTGGATTATTGTTAGATCATGTCAATAACGAATGACTTAATAGATAGATAGTAAAAATAAAAAAATAAAACACTTGGTCAATAAAATTGAGAAGAGAAAAAAAAATATTTAACTAAATAATTATAAGAACCCATATAACCTGTCACTAGGTACGCTAATTCTGGAGAAAGAACATAAACATTGTCTTGTGTTAATCACAGCGACCAACTATTCTTGTCATTTAAATAGTCGTTAATGGAATAGTAAGCCTTTAAACAAAGGATGGATTTTACTTGAGCTTTAAACGCATCAAAAGGCAAATCTAGCAAAGAAGTGGGAAGCTTGTTATAAAAGGTTATACCAAGCCCAACAAATGAGTTATGAACCTTATGAAGCCGGTGAAAGGGAGCACGTAGTTTGTCCTTATTTCTAGTGTTAACGGTGTGAATATCACTGTTTTTAGTGTACAAGTGTATATGTTGCCTAATAAATACGATGTTAGCTAATATGAATTGTGATGCCACTGTGAGAATACCAATATCTTTAAAAAAGTCCCTCAAGGAAAATCTGCCACCTAGCTGGTAAATTGCACGAACAGCACGTTTTTGAAGGACAAACATATTTTGAATATCAGCGGCTTTGCCCCACAGCAGAATACCATAGGACATAACGCTGTGAAAATAACTAAAGTATACTAATCGAGCTGTATCGACGTCAGTGTATTGTCTTACTTTTCTGACGGCGTAGGCAGCTGAACTGAGCCTCCCTGCTAGGGTTGATATGTGTGATCCCCACTGAAGTTTGGCATCTACTGTTATGCCCAGAAAAACTGCAGAGTCTTTGGTTTCAAGCACCTCTTTATCTAAGACGATATTGGGACCTAGATTCATACATTCGGCAAACATACACAGACACACATTCGGTAAGGCGAACTTTACACATTTCGTTTTTTTGGCATTGAGAACAAGGTTATTTGCCGTAAACCAGTCCGTAACCATTGAGAGTGCACTGTAGGTCTCTGGCCCTGACATCAAGCAATGGACGAAATTTCCGAATTTTAATTTGTTGAATGCGAGGTTTTTGGCCACTTTGAGTGCATTTTATGTCTTTTTTGTAATATCCGTTTTGTTTGTACAGAATAGTTTATTTCTATGTTTAGTGTCAACCAGTATCAATGCCAGGGGTGCGGGTTGTTCGAAAGAGATACCGTGGCCACTGGCACACAGGCTACTGAGGGAACACGGGTGGGTTTTAGTCAGTAAAAGTCTGACACGCACTCCTGATCCACCCAGAGCGGGAGAAGTTATTCGATGACTTCCCAACCAAAAAAAAAAGAAACCGGTATCAAAGTGAACGTTACCAAAGCTGTTTTGTCAAATCTACTTAGTCCAAGCGTACTTTGATTGTATCAACGCGACTATCTCATTTCTTATTCAGTGTCACTTTTATTACTCTAATTAGAAATAGTGCGTATCGCCTCGGTGCATCGAAGCCAATTTATTTTTAACTATAATATACATGAAACAACCTCATTACAAAAAACAAATTTCTTCTGCATTTGTACTTTTAAAACGGACTTTATTTCTTTTACATTAGAAGGAGATAAGTTGTCTTATGTTTTTCTTCAGAAAATTTCGAGAAAATTTTCTTTAAGAATGTATTATTAACATATATTATTTTTGCTCAGTAATAAAATGTATTATTCTATGACATCTTATTACGTCTGGATTTTAATATAGCCCTAAATTTGATATTTATGGTTACTCTTTGTTTAATCATTGTAGAGTTCTTAGGTAAAGCCTCGTTGCATAAACATGTTGCCGGGTTGCTGTCAACATATTGCGGGCAACACTTGTGTTGCGGAGTTGATCACGCCATGTTGCAGAGTTGACGCCCGGCGAGCGAAAACATCAGTTTATCAACAAATGTTGATGTGTGTGGACGTGTTTGCAATTTTTATAAACATTTAAACATCAGAAACAGAGAACACAACAACACTACTTCCTCGGGCAACATTTTCGCAGACTGGCGTGTGTGGACAACCCATATTGACTTAACCAAAGTTTCTAGCAGCATTCTCGCCGTTCATCAACAACGTTGATCAACTGTTGCTAAACAATAATGTTTACCATGAATACGAGGCCCTTTTCCTTTCAACAAAATGTAAGTACAGTAGGCCACACGTCAGGGGTAACAAAACCAGCGGGGTAATTGTGTATCACACTAACAGTAGCAATGGCTTTCAATTTGACAGTTCAACAATATTCGGCGCATTCAGCGTTGAGCATACCAATTTTTCAGAGCAGAGCAAACAAACGTATAAACATAGCATATAGGCTATGATTTATATAAACATAGCCTTAGGTTAGCCTGCAGGCAATGTTTATATACATTATTTCATCACTACCACTTTCAAAATGGCGAAGGAAAACATCGTGAGGAAACTGGCATTTCCTAGAACCCAAAATTCGAAGACATATCATATTCACAAACCCGCACTAGGTCCGCATGGTGGATTGTGGCCCACTCCCTCTCACAGGGAAGAGGCCTGTGTCCCATCAGTGGGAAAATTATAAACTTATAACACATGTAATGCAATTAACATCACGTTTTTCATCATCATCATCATTTCAGCCGAAAGACGTCCACTGCTAGATATAGGCCTCCCCCAAGCTCCGCCACATCGACCGGTTCTGTGCTTCCCGCATCCAGCGGACTCCTGCGGCCCTCACAAGGTTATCTGTCCACCTTGTGGGAGGCCTTCCACGTTTACGTCTTCTGGTACGCGGTCGCCACTCCAGAACTTTTCGGCCCCATCGGCCATCTAAGTGGCAGTGGGCAGGGCACATTGCTCACGTTTTTAGCATTTAAGAATCTCTCTGTAGGTTAAGTTGTATGATGTTTACCTAAAATAAACGCGCGCCTAAAATACGCCTTAAAGCGTAAATCATCCAAAGTCCCATAAAAGGCTCCTTCAAGAAAGATTATACCACATATTCATTCTATTCAGAAAATTCACTTACGCATCAATATGTAAGAAAAACGTTTGTGACATTTTCAATAGGCACTATTTGTTTCTTTTAGAGATCCGTAGTGTTCTTAGAAAAGCTGCTTTAATTTCGTTACCTTTGTAAGAATATTTTCTTTTATGTAAGGATAGCAAAAGGCCTGGTCTTGTAGGCCTGTAATGTTCCTGCTGTTGGAACAGCGGCCTTCTTTCTGTGAGGAGTGGGCCTTGGGTCTTAGTGCGGTTCGTAGACATCCCGTTAACGTCTTCAAATTGTTGGTTCTATAGGACATGCCGGTTACCTCACGCGGTTGCCGTTCACCGTTTTAAGAGCAGTGGTATTGCAAGAAACTGCATTAATTGTTACAGATGGTATCAACTATTTGATTTACGCTTTTATGGGGCAAAATACCAAGTTATAAGTACTTAAGTTACCTACACAATCTTGCCGAACAACACAATATCATCCATGTTCTGTATTCAAGCCAAGCTACCGCTAAGCCAATGAAGGCTCTAATTTATATTTATGTACTGAACCCGTTTCCCCCGCACGCAATTTTTCACAAAAGATTTGATATAGTGCAGGGCTGACCTCGACACAGCTCATATATTATTACGACGCACCTGTCTGGGATGTCAACAGTAGCTTGACGAGTCAGTAGGTTAACTTGTTTTATTACATGTTTGTTAAGTTATTTCTGCTGGGCTGAAGTGATTGTTTTAGTTAGACATTGACGAGTTTCAAGTTATAAACATCACATACTTGTTATTATTTTATTTCGTAGTTTTTTCACTAGTGGAGAGTCTTGTGGCTAAGTTATAGCAGCTACACCAAGTTCAGCTATGCTCGGCGCTGTTGGTCCATTGATGGGTAACCATGATCTTTACGTACCAAGAGCCGTCCGTGCTTCAGACAGAAAGTCGTCTGTCATTCGTTGATCTTTGACTACCGTTACGGGTCGTCAGAAGTTCAAAACTCTGATAATCAGTCTCACCAAGGAGTATCCCAGGCCGATTTTCGGCCACCATAGGCGCGGTCTTGCGGACGGCGAGTAATGGGTGGCTCGCCGTCCAATAAGGACCAAGCCCGGGTTGATGACACGTTGTGTTCCACGCGCGCCTTAAAGTGTCAGTTCAGTCAGCTCCAGCTGGTGGGGTCCGCAAGGGCCGTTGCCTGCCAGGGGTGCGGGTTGTCTGTAAGAGATACCGTGACCTCTGGCACACAGGCTACTTTAGAGAATACGGGTGGGTTTTAGTCAGTAAAAGTCTGACACGCCGTCCTGGTCCACCGAGAGCGGGAGAAGTTATTTGATGATTTCCCAGCCTCAAAAGAAAAAAACAGTCTTACCAAGGTTACGCAGTAACTGGGTTGTGGGGGTCAGATAGGCAGTCGCTCTATGTCAAATACTGATATCTAGCTGAATCCGGTAAGACTAGAAGCCGATCCCAACGTGGTTGGGAAAAGTAACGACAACGTACTAGGGAGATAATGAGTTTATTGGCTAGAACTGCTACTTCTCTTGTTTTTTTCTTATCTGTGTGAGAGGTGCGTTGTGTTCTTTTTCCTTAAGTTTTACACAGAACAACACGCAAATAAATGACGCATTTTTTTAAACACATTGGTTTGTCCCTTTGAATGCATGTGTGTGTTAAAGAGAGGCAGATAATCATGTAGAGTATAATTTGGAATTTCTTACAAATTTATTTGGGTATAATGTGTTTAGTACCAGAGTAACCTTGACAAAGTTATTGCACCTACCAAAGAGTATCGTCTCATTTACGAACACACCGCACGACAAAGCAGTGTTGTCTTATTGTGAGCTGAACAAAGTATACCTTCTTTTCCTACTCTTATTTATGACGACCCACCTGTCTGGCGTATGACCTCAGTTGCCTTTTACACATCCAACGCGTGACAAAATGATGTTTATAATATTCTCGTGTGCGTTCACTTGCGTGTTTGTTGATAATTAAATTACTACTAACACTTATATAATGAAGGGTTTGTTTGATTTAGGCGTAACTTCTGGTTTTTGAAGGCTTAATTTACTAAAACAAATCTATGCCTATTTTTTTACTGTTGTTTTAGTAACCAATCACTGTGGCTTGCGAGAGATTTGACGTATTCCGTTTTTAATTTATTGCCAATTGATGTTATTTCCACTAAACCAAAGACTGTTGAAGTTGAAGGGCTGACTGAACCTTATGAATAGGCATTAAAGTCATTCTTCTGAGAAGTATGTTTACATCTTTGGAAACTAAATTGCAAACACAGGTTAGATAGTATTTAGGTACTGATCAAAGATTTGTACAGGCTTTTAAAAAAGTGAGGAGATTGATGAAAATATTCCAAATTCTGCCAATCAAGATAACCGATTTATTAATCTTAGCCTTTTGAATGGGCTTTAAAGTCATTCTTCTGAAAAGTTTGTTTACATCTTTGGAAACTAAATTGCAAACACAGGTTAGATAGTAATATTTAAGTACTGATCAAAGATTTGTTCAGGCTTTTTAAAAAGTGAGGAGATTGATGAAAATATTCCAGATTCTGCCAATCAAGATAACCGATTTATTAATCCTAGCCTTTTCCCAACTATGATGGGTTCAGTTTCTAGTCTAACCGAATGTAGCTGAATACCAGTATTTTCCATTGAGCGGCTGCCTATCTGACATCCACAACCCAGATTCTGGGTAAAACGATAACATTTGTTAAGACTGGTTATCAGACGTTTCCGAGTACTCGTAACGAGCAAAACAATTATTGAATCAAAATGACGCCAATTGATAATGTAACCTCCGACAGTAAATCTGCATTCTACTTGTTTTTGTCACTTCTCTTTCAAGTTTCGCGCTTCTATAGTGGTTCATGGTCTGTCATTGACCTGAATAGGTACCTAAAAAGACTAAATCGTTTCGTTATTGATTGTTCGAATTTTCCCTAGGATTAAAAGCTTGCGATCTTGTTCAGGTGGTTCTAAACGAATACCTTAAATCTTTCTGATTATAAAGCAGTCATTAAATAGTATTTGGTACATTACGAGTACAATCAATTATTCCATCAGACTTTTTACGTCCACTTGTTTGCATTCACTATCTTCTCATATTTTATCAAAAAGGCTTTTGCATACATTTTTACAATTGGTTAGCCAAATTTCCCACTGCTGGCTTTCAAGGAACACTTTTCCCGCGCCACCTCGAACTAGCCCTTGCGGTACGCGTCCAGGGGCCTAAGTCTACTAATTTATAAACGTCATAATGGTCTCTCAATGGTAAGTTTTTGACAGATTTGCCATACAAAAACTGTCAAAAACACACCATTGAGAGACCATTGTAACGTTTATAAATTAGTAGACTTAGGCCCCTGGTGATCTCGTCACCGGTTTCTGAGCCGACCTCGGCTGCGCCGTCCATATTAAGGCACTCATTTTGCGGGGACTTTTGCCCAGCGGTAATCTTGCATACAGTTGATGTGACCCGCCCAATTCTACCAATATATAAACTAAGTTTTACCAGCGGCTTCGCCCGCATGGAGATCGGAAATTATCCCACGAGAACTTACTACCGGGATAAAAATCTATTTGTGTACCAAATTTCATCCAAATCCATTCAGTAGTTTTTGCGTGAACAAGTAACAAACATCTAAATATACAAACTTTCGCGTTTATAATATTAGTAAGAGAGTAAGGTTAATTATTGATAAAGTCACATTGATAGTTGCGCAGATTTGAAACCACAACCTTGGTGCATGAGAAGCGAGGGCTTAAATAATTGGGCCATCACAAATTGTTATGGCACAATGACTATGTGTACCTGTATCGTAATCATTCTTTGATATAATTGCAAAAAGTGGCTACTGCTCAACATAGATTTAAATTTTTCATCTGGACAGCGAATAAAAATCGATGTAGTTACAAAAAACAAAACAAAATAATCAAACTTATCAGTTTCATCATTAGATTAAAAACAAAATGAAATTTCAAAGACGATACTCTAAAGATTAATATTCAAACGAATAGGATACGAACCGAACTCGTTATTTCGTTTCGCTTACCGATCAAATATCAAATAGTTTTTAAATGGAATCTTCAATATTCTACGTCATAAGGCTTTGTTGGTATCGAGAGCGACGAAATTGTAAGTAAATTTGACGATTATTAATCGATTTGCACAAAATTCGCCGAAATAGAATGAATCAACTTATTTTTTAATATATGATTTTCTGTAGGCCATTCGCCGACGTTAATTTATTTATAGGCGAATCGACCACTTCAGAAATACCGGCAATTTTCACGTTTTGAATACTTGCAGTGAAAATATTTTAATCTGTGCTTTAAAGAAAGAAAATACGTTTATTTATAGGCGTATTTTCTTTCTTTCTTCTTTCTATGCAGTAGCAACCTTCATATAACCATAAAGTTAGTGAAATTTAGTGATAATCGTTTCGGGTTGTCAGAAGCCCGAAAGTTTAACAACCAGTCTTACCACGGGGTATCGTATTAGAATAGAACAGAATAGAATAACGTTTATTGACTCCAGTATTACAACTAGTAGTAGTATTTACAATTATACAAAAAAACTATAATACCGAAAGAAAAAGGTTGAAGCGTCAGCATTATGCTTAGGTCCCTCTAGTGGGTTGCTAAACGCTGGTTTTTAGCTAAAACCTTGACTCCTGTTTACAAAAAAAAAGAGTTAAATTGAGCAACAACACTTAAAATTAATAAAGAATTAACAAAAAAAAAAAATAGGAAAAAAAAACTAATTTTTAATATAAGATGATCATACATTAATAATAGGTCTTTACCTATGAAATTGCCGTTTTGTATGAAAAAATTTAAACGAATTTTTTTCATGAATTTTTTATTTGTATTAATCGAAGTAATCACCCATGAAATCAATGCATCTTTGCCATCACAGTGGCAGTTTATTGATGCCCTTCTTAAAGAAATCAGCTGAACGGGAGGCAACAAATTCTTCAAAGGCATTTTGTACTGCCTCTCGGGTATTAAATTTTTTTCCCGCCAAGAAGTTATCCAAATTCTGGAAAAAGTAGTAGCCTGTAGGCGCAAGGTCTGGTGAGTAGGGCGGATGACGGAGAGCTTCCAACCCCAGTTCTTGCAACTTGGAGACCGTCTGCTGTGCAGTATGAGGTCGCGCGTTGTCGTGCAGGAGCAGCGGAGACGAGCGATTGACCAATGCTGGTTGGAGATGCGCCAGCTTCTCCATCATTGTGTTCAGTTCTTCACAGTACACATCTGCAGTAATGCTCACCCCGTTTGGTAAGAAGCTGTGATGAATCACACCGGCGCTAGACCACCAAACAGTGACCATCACTTTTCTAGGGGTAAGTTTTCGTTTAGGGCATTGTTTAGGTGCTGAACCAGGATCCAACCAACTTGCTGAGCGCTTACGGTTATCAAACAGAATCCATTTTTCATCGCAGGTAACAATGCGGTTCAAAATTCCTTCATTTGTGCGTCTGTTGAGCAGTGCAAGGCACGTCTCGACGCGTACTTCGCGCTGGCGATCATTGAGTTCGTGGGGCACCCATTTGTCAAGCTTTTTTACCTTGCCAATTTGACGCAAATGGACCAATATTGTTTTGACGCTAACGTCGAAAGCTGCTGCTAATTCAGCCGTAGATTGTGTATCATCAGCTTCCACAATCGCCTTTAATTCGTCATTGTCGACCAAAGTCTTCGGACGACCGCGAGGTTCATTTTTCAGGTCGAAATTTCCAGAACGGAAGCGAGCAAACCAATAACAGGTGGTGCGTTGGTTTGTAGTGTTAGCTCCGTAAACGTCGTTGATGTTGCGTGCCGCTTGTGCCGCGTTGCTGCCACGACGGTACTCATATTCCATAATTACTCGAATTTTTAACGTATCCATGATGACGAAAAAGATTGAAATGCGATGAAAATGTAACACTAATCAATAAAGAAATGACTACTTTAAGAAAAAAAAATCCATGTTTTTAAAATAAAATTAATTTGAAATTAGAATTCTTAGCCAAACAAAAATTATTTTGATTTGAAATGGCCAGTACTGCAGAATGGTAATTTCATAGGTAAAGACCTAATAAATATGATTAGAAAAAAAAGAAAGTGAGTGGTTTATAACAGTTTGTGGATACGACTGGCTATTTTATCCATCTTCATGGATAAAATTGCATCTTTATAGATATGTAAAAAAAAAAAGAAAAAGAGAAGAAAAATACAGATGGAACAATACTGAACGGCTAATAATTGGGTGGTGGAGGTCAGATGAACAGTCGCTCCATGTAAAATACTGGTAATCTGCAGCATCCAGTTAGACTGGAAGCCGACCCCACCGTAGTCGGGAAACGGCAAGGTAGATTTTTTTTCTTTCGAATTAATGTAGGTACGGGCGGTACGTTTAGTATTGAATTGCCGTAAATCATGTACGTCAGAACCTCGGGTGTACTTTTCAGATCTGCCTAAATGTATTGCAATTATTTGGTACCTTTTGTGTACCTTTACGTACCTCTCTTGAAAATCTGTGTACCTACACACGTACAATGATACTTCAAAAATTTGGTACACCCGCCATCCTGATGTCAGAATCGCGGGTGTACTGCTAACCAATATATTATGTAGCTAAGTACACTCTATAAGTAGATTTGGTACCTCTTGTGTACCTGCAGAAACAAGTATTAAATAAACAAAATACTGTCAGGTTGCTGCGAAAAGTAAAAAAAACGATTTTCTTTCTTCGACGTTATTATTTAAAAAAAAAAACAATCTTCAGTATTAATAACATAAGTTAATTATTTAAAAACCTATTAGAAAAACAAACAACAGTTTGCCTATTTTAGAATTGTTAAGGATTTATAGAGTTAAGATGTTTATCACTGTTTTCAGAATCAAAATGAAACAATAGAGAGTTTTAAAGAATTTTTTAATTAATTTTAGTGGCAACGAAATACTCGTAAGTAATGATTAATATGAGTATCGCATTGATTCCATGTGTATTTAACTCGGTCAAATAATTTGTTACAAGACTTATTAATTAACGTAAATAAATGTATTAATGAAAGATCTAAATGTTTATTCCACCCATAATTTTAATCCATACATGACACATTCAGACACCAGAGTAATACAAATGCAAATTAAAAAAAAAAAATATTTTGACTGCCTCGGTGGTTCAGTGGTCGTAGTATGCGACTGCTGAACTCGATATTGTGGGTTTAATCCCCACATAGAACAACAATTTGCGGATCACACAAAGTATTGTCCTGAGTCTGTGTGTAATTTGAGTCCGTTAATTTCATGTTTTGATTCCCGGTATGGGCACACAATCACACTCACACTAATATTATGAAGGCGAAAGGTTGTGAACCGCGGGACGCAGCTAGTAGTGACTAAATGTTATGCGGAGGTTCTGGATTCGGGATTCCTGGTATGGCCACAATACATGCTTAACGTGGAGGTTCTGGGTTCGATTACCGAAGATTATCTTGACTATCTTATAAAATAGTAAGAACGTCAAAGAAAGAAAAAAATTTTTTTTTTACTTTTCGCCGCCACCCTACAGTATTTTGTTTATTTAATGCTTGTTTCTGCAGGTACACAAGAGGTACATATATTGGTTAGCAGTACACCCGCGGTTCTGACATCAGGATGGCGGGTGTACCTAATTTTTAAAGTATCATTGTACGGGTGTAGGTACACAGGTTTTCAAGAGAGGTACGTAAAGGTACACAGAAGGTACCAAATAACTGCAATAAATTTAGGCAGATCTGAAAAGTACACCCGCGGTTCTGATGTAAATCGTAAATCGTTTTCCGCTAACTGTATGACCAATCTCAAGAAAAGAACGAAACCGTGCAAAATTGAATTTGAAATAAAACGTAGCGGTCAAATTGTACGTTGTTAAATAATAAATCACTACGTTCCACGAAAGCAACATTCAAATAGGTTTCTCCCATATCGAAGTTTTAGAATAAAATTGTTGGACTAGACCCTATTATGTTATTTTATTGGGTTTGGTTTCCGCACTTAGTTCTTCAAGTGGAACCTTGTGCGTGTATAATAAACCCTACCTTATTGATACCCTATTAATAAAATATCTATTGACTTATAGGTAGAGGTATGAGGAACAGTGAAGAAAGATCAGCGAGCTATGGAACGAGCTATGCTCGGAGTTTCTCTGAAAGATAGAATCCGGAATGAGGTGATCCGGCAGAGAACCAAAGTTGTCGACATAGCTCACAGAATTAGCAAGCTGAAGTGGCAATGGGCCGGCCACATTAGCCGTAGAACCGATGACCGTTGGGTTAGACGTGTTCTTGAGTGGAGACCGCGAATCGGCAAACGTAAGGTAGGACGCCCTCAGGCTAGGTGGAGTGACGATCTTCGCAGGGTTGCTGGTAGCAACTGGATGAGAGTTGCCGAGAATAGAGCCGAATGGCGTGCAATTGGAGAGGCCTATGTCCAGCAGTGGACTGCTGTAGGCTGATGATGAAGAAAGTTCACTCATCCTCTATTGAAAAATTAGGATCCTCCGATCAGACGGGTGTTGTGTCTGCAAACGTGTCGGGATATTGTTTGTGAGCTAGTTGCACGCTAAACTCTGTTTGCGTGATGCAGGATTTTGCGTGACGTCAATGTGATGCGTGGTTCGCATGTGGCGGTGTAGATGCTGCCACATTCTGTTTAATTTCAGTATCATTTTATGTAGCTTAAGGACAGTTTGGCATCGTGAAAAACATTATACTTCTTTTGGGCTCCAGCACATTTAGTTTAAAAGGATGATTCCACAGCGACTTAGAACGCCCAAGCAAAATAGTTACATAGAAAATAAAACCACTTAAAATATACAAGTGAAAATCGTGGATCAACTGAAAATATTTGCTTATCAACGTCCGCTAGTGTAATAATATTTAAACCGTTTACTGAAAGTAATTTTCATTACTGTGTAAACTTCAATAACGCTCGCTAACCAAATATTGGCATGTTGAGCTCGTGTTCGTGCCAAATGAAGTCACAGTACAGTTTTGGTCATAATTGGCATTATTTTAATTCCATCGTTTTGATTCTTGTTGTTATTCAAAACTAACCTCTAAATAACCATTAAGTGTTTTTTCTTCTGTTTTTTTTATGTTAGCAGTGATTATTTTAGGTAATATGTGTAATCTTGTAAAAACTATTATCATGATCATCATCATCAGCCTATAATGTTCCCACTGCTGGGCCACAGGCCTCCTCTCCGTGAGAGGGATTGGTCCGTAATCCACCACGCGGCGCGGGTCCAGTGCGGGTTGGTAGATGTCACATGTCTTCGAATTTTTTGTTCTAGAACATGCCGATTTCCTCACGATGTTTCCCTTCACCGTTTTGAGAGCAGTGGTAATGAAAATAATTTACACAAAGTAAAGCGCCTGTCTGGGTTCGAACCTACGACCTACAACTCGTAAGTCGTGGCCGTTACCACTTGGCCACCACTGCTCGCAAAATACCACAAAAAATACTATAGGAAGTAATAAGTATTTATTTGTCATAATCATCTGCTGACTTTTAAATGCGTTTGTAAAAATAAAATAAATCGGCGCCTCCGGGACGGGGGCCTCGGGAATCGGGGTACTCAGGGAATAACCCGCGTCCTTTTGTCTGTCTTTCTGTCTGTTCGCGATAAACTCAAAAAGCACTGAACAGATGTTAATGCGGTTTTCACCAATAGATAGAGTGATTAATGTGGAAGGTTTAGATGTATAATTTGTAAGATTGTGTAAATTATTTAAAATATGACGATAACAGTTGAAGACGGCGGAAATAAATAGGATGTCAAAAAAATAATGCCGACTGGGATTTTTACTAGCGTGCGCCACGTAATGATGAAAACAATGCATTATGGAATTATTGTTGAACACATAGGATACTTTTTATCCCGGTAGTTCATTCCCGTGGGAATATTTCCAACCTCAACGAGGGCGAAGCCACACGCAAAGGCTAGTAATAAATAAATCTCGAAGGGAAAAACGGCAGCCCTCGAAGATCGACTTTTCTTACGTTTCTTGCAATTTGGAGGTAATTGTCAAGCTTTAATCAAAATACAACTTGACACTGACCATCATCATTATCATCTGCACAGCCTTTACATGGAGCGACTGCCTATCTGACCTCCACAACCCAGTTACTGGGTAATACGATACCCCTTGGTAAGACTGGTTGTCAGACTTTCGGGCTTCTGACGACCCGTAACGACTGTCAAAGATCCACAAATGACAGCCGGGACCAACGGCTTAACGTGCTTTCCGAGGCACGGAGGGGTCTTGGTATGTAAAGATGGTCACCCATCCACGGACCAACCGCGGCAAGCGTAGCTTAACCTGATCGATTGACCCGTGTGGCTTATGCTACTTAGCCACTGACCAACGAATTGCAAAAATCGTAAGAAAATTGAAATTTGTGGGCAACTTTGGGCATTCTGTTTTAAGCCGTACGAAGCCGCGGCGCGACGCTATAATAATTTAAAACGTAGTTCCGACCGCTATGGACGTATAATTCAACTCTCTCTACATATATAGGGGATAAAAGGCTTTTCAAATAATTAGCTGTTTGATGCAATTGTCATGGCCCTACTACGGAACTTTCGATGTAAGTCATAATATATTTTGGCCTTAGTTATAAAAAAAAAAAACGTATGTTTTAATAGTTGTTGCTCTGAATGTTCAAGTTTACATGATCTTACTGATCGCTGCAATATATGAAATTCGGTGGAACTAACTTTGATCAGCTACGCCGAACCCACACCTAAAATTGTTTGTTTTTTTTTTACGCATGGTAGGTAAGGGTTGATTATGTAACCAAGTAACTGTTCATAGTTTGACAAAAAAAAATCCGACACCGCTTTTTGACCGTTTAATAATATGAAACTTTTTTATTGAACGAATATAACAAATTGAAAACAGACAGATAATTTATTTATTATTCTCCGAAGACCCTAGTTACCAATGTCTTTTGGTGACTGTACATGTAGTTACCTACTTTGTGTTTCATACATACTAAATACTTTTGCCCTGTGTACCCGAAGCAACCATTTCTCTCTTTTAGTACAAAGTCTAATATTCATAAATCCAAACAAAACACCAAATTCAACGCATCGTCTATAGTTCTATTCAGAAAATTCGAACCAGAGTAAAACTCACTTCATTAAAATAACTCTCACAGTAGCCCCAACCCGTTTCGAACAAGTTCCCGTTATAAAAACGCTAATTTATATTAATTAAGCATTCGGCTATCGAGTTAATTAAAACTGATAGTTGAGGGTACCCGCCGCATGCGTTATTAAAATTGGGTAATAAGTAATAATCGCGCTGACTATTCATTATTTTTTAATTAATTATATTCGAATGGATGCGGTTGGGATAATTAATTGGTATTAAAATACGCCGATTTTGGAGATTAATTAGACTCGTAAGTGGCATTTTTGTTTAGAATGAAGTATTGAGGGGGTCTTTCTTTAGGTACCTACAAGATAAAGAATACCAGTGCGCAAAATGTAACCCTAAATTCAGCTTATGAGCATAGACATTTTTCGTCGGTTTAAAAAAAATGTTCAAGACATTTTGACCGTAAACCACCAAAACACCAACCAAAAAAAATCACCGTTTGGATAGCCTAAATTTGATTTTTCTTTTTTTTTTGATGTTGTCTACTAAATAACGGAATTCTAAATTATTATTATAAGATTCTTAAACGCACTCTTGGTTTTATCAAGGAGATTTGATATGTCTTGGCCGACTAGACCGGCAGGTGAGATAATCTAAGCCTGGAGAAAAGAAAAGGAAAAGGATTTTGTAGAAGAAAAAGGGAAGTGACAAGCTGGAGAAAAAATAATAAATTCGGGGGCTAAAAAAAAGGGATTGTGGACCAGCTCCTAGAGTGTCATCTCAATTATATGGACTAAACGGATCGTATTATTTGGCACCTGAACCGCGACTCCTATTGTGGCATTCCAAACATATAGGTCGTACTATTTAACACCAGGACTTCAAACATCGCCAGTACCAGGTTCTACCTTCTACTTTCCTCACTTCTCCCTTGAGTGCGTAATTTCTAGGCAGGTACCCTTTTTTATATCATCGCTATTTTGTTTTACTTACCTATTAAATTGAACTGTCTACTCTATTTTTATCATTTTATTTGTGAGGTATAGGTAGACACAAGACTATGCCCAACCGTTTGGGGAAAGAAGGCATGATGTTATGTTTAACCAAATGTCCTTTCTTTGGTATTGTTCGTCAAATCATTGAGCTCTTTAGGTTCTGAGTTGAGCTGCATGAGTACTTTAAAATGCGCGCAATGACTGGACTGGTCCCCTCAATCTGTGTGGGTCTTCCCAAAAAAGACCATTTCAGTCACCAATCTACATGGTCTTCACATGTTCTCACCAAGATTATGCCTTAACTTTAAAAGAGACTGTGACCTTTGAGTTTGTTTCGGCCTTTCTTCTCAGATTAAGTCAGATAGAAAACGCCGGCCTCATCTAGTTTTTCAAATATGACTATAAAAATGTTAGTAGCAACCTACTTACAGGAATAAAATCATTTATAATTTAACATTATTTATTCTAGAAACAAAACAATTGAATACAAAACAAATGAAGGTCATATTTAATTCATGTCGTAATAATATTTCAGGTGAACTGCTTTATTTATAACTATCTTTTGCCAGCGGCTTCGCCCGCGCGGAACTTTTATCCCCTATTTAACTCCCTTGGGGGTTGAATTTCGAAAAAAAAAATCCTTATTTTTACATTATAAAGGGAACCTCTGTGCAAAATTTCAGCTTTCTAGGTCCAAGGGTTTGGGCTGGGCGTTGATGAGTCAGTACTTCAATTATGTTGCTAAGTCAAGTGAAAAGTATTATGGACTTAATAAGTAAGTCCGTAATTCTGGAAAATGACGAACATGCTTGCAATGTATAATTTCTTGAGTTTAAAAAGAACTCCAACTGGATAAGATTAAAAGTATTTATTTGAATTTCAAAAGGTTTCTTTTACATTATAACTTTGACATAAAACAGAAAACATCCGTTTGTTTGACTACCATATTTTGTGGTATTTTTCTACAGTTCTGGGTAAATCCTTCTTTTGAAGTCGGATAATAATAAAGGTCTATAGCTATAGATTTTTGAAATAACATGAGACTAAAACCGTAAGTACCGTCAACAAAAGAGTTTGGTACCCAAGGAATAAACATCTTTGCATTACGCCGTCGTTTGCCAGTGTCGAACCATTTTCGCAATTTTTATTGTCTTTAGTCCCTGGGCCTGACATCAAGCAATGGACAAAATTGTCGAACTTTTAGTTGGCTAAATACGAGGCTTTTGGCTTACGATGCATGTGTGTTTTTTATGTCTATTTAATATAATGTCCTTTTTGTTTGTGCAAACTTTTTTTTTCAATTGAATAATAATTTATTAACTAGTTTGAGATTGAATGCGTTACAATCTGGCTACTCATTGATGATTTGATTTTCTAACATATTACTTATGAGTAGCGTCATGGAACTCGCGGGCGATTGGTTTACAGAAAGAGGAGTCACAATCTGTTCTAATCATCTTAATGAGAACAAAATTGAGTCTGTATTACTTGTTAATAAAATTATACTGGTTAAGTTTAAAAGTTTAAGTTTATAAGTTTATTTTCATAATCAACAGGTTTTTACAAATACGTTTTAGAGGCCTTTTTTTACGTATGGAAATACCTGTAACAGAAGACCTCCATCTTCCATATCTATGTATACAACATACAAAGCCTGCTAATACTAGAAATTAAACAAAATATGCATAATAGCAAAACTAAAACTAAACAATTTATTAAAAAAAAAAAAAAACGACAAAAGAGTAAAAGAATAAATAATGATCATCTTTGTTTTGCGGTCAATCACCGCCAGTTGTATTGTTTGAAGTAGATATGTAGTAGCTGCGTGTTTAGATCACGTCTGTCAAAATTCTACAAAAAGTACTGATATTTCAAGTGATTGCACTACCTGCGATGATGACACCAAAAATCTCATCATTAAATTTTGAGTTTTTCCGTTTTATTTGATAAGAAGTTAATACACATTACGTTTGATGAGGTTCGCTAGCTAATTTAATTTTATTCTGTATAATAAACTAGCTTTTGCCCGCGGCTGTGCCCGCGTGGATGTCGTGAAAAGTAGCCTAGGTCCTTCTCCATATCCCAGGCTATATCTCTGCTCAATTTCATGACGATCGGTTCAGCGGTTTAGAATTGAAAGCGTAACAGCCAGAGAGACAGAGTTGACTTCGTATTTATAATATTAGTCAGGACAGTAGGGATAATCAGCAAAATATCAAGTCTACCTCTCTTTCAAACTGCCCACACCATAATACAAGCCACCAATAATCTAAAACATTATCTCATCATTACCTTTAGTAAACGGCCAATAATCTCATTCAAAACGGTATTCTCATTACGACACCCAAATCTGTGGCAATCTAGCAGCTTATTCGATTAAAATCTCCATAGGTAAGTAGCGAGCGATTTAACAAATTTTACGAGGAGAAACTTCGTAGTAAATTAGGCAGAGTTTTAGCTCGCGCTAGTCTAGGGATACGAAATTAAACACTAACTTTTATGCGAGTACCTTATATTTATCAGAATCTGGAACTTTTGCGCTGATTACGAATTTGGTTTGTATGAATTTATGAGTTTTCAGCGAAGGGTGAGGTTTGAAAAGGGAGAATAAAAGTTAAAGTACTGTTTCATGATTGGGTAGGTAGTTTGGTACAGTCGACGAAACAGATAAGTGTCTAGGCAGAACGTAAATCTAATTAGTGCGTTTTCTGAGTATGTTATATTTGTGGCTTCGGTAATTAGTTGGCAGCATGAGGTGCATGGATGTGGGAAGCACAAGACTGGTCGAAGTGGAGGAGCTTGGGGGAGGCCCATGTCCAGCAGTGGACGTATTTCGGCTGAATTATTTCATTACCACTGCTCTCAAAACGGTGAAGGAAAACGTCGTGAGGAAACCGGCATGTCCTAGAGCCAAAAATTCAAAGACATGTGACATCTACCAACCCGCACTGGGCCCGCAAGGTGGATTGCGGCCCACTGCCTCTCACGGAGAGTTATAGTTAGAATATTTATTAAAACTTAATAGTTAATTTACTATCTTTTGTATTTTTGATCACACGAATTCATATTTCACTTTAACGATCTCTTTGATCCATTGATGACGCAAATAAAAATCTTAAAAGATTTATTAAGTAATTATAAGATTCAATGGTCAATAAAAAGTGCTTTACGTTTGTTTTATAGTGGGTGATAGTGCTGTGTTACACTTGATTTAAGACTTTATATGGTGTTTTGGGTATTTGAGGGTCAGGCCTCTTCATTCAACAAATTGTACTCCTTTGTAGGTGCTTTTCACGTGGTTTTTCCCGAAGATAACTCAATTCGGCATAATGCAGCTTGCCCTCTCCTTTGCCCTTTAGGTGACTTTAATTGACTGACTCATCAACACCCAGCCCAAACCCTTGGATCTAGGAAGCTGAAATTTTGCACAGATGTTCCCTTTATAGTGTAGACAAAGAATAAGGCAGGATTTTTCGAAATTCAACCCCTAAGAAAGTTAAATAGAGGATGAAAGTTCCGCGCGGGCGAAGCCGCTGGCAAAAGCTAGTATATTATAAAGAGGTAAAATTGGTTTATTTATAAGTTTGTGTGGGTTATTCCATACAAACTTATGGAAATACAAGTTAGATTTGTAACATTCTTCATGTTGTACATGCTAATGTAAAGATACAAATTCCACAATCAACTTAGAACTTTTTTATTACAGTGAGTAGCTGCTCATCAAGTACGACGATTAACTGTTTGATAAATAAATACACATAGAACATCACGCCTTGTTTCCCCGAAAGGTTCGGCAGAGGTGTGCCTATAGCATTTCGCCAGTCATAACTGGTTAAGTCCCATAATACGGGGCGAGTCTATTGCCATAAACCGGGTACAAATCCAAACTCCGGGCTGAGACGTTGTGAGTTTAAACCCGGGCAAGTACCAATATAACTTTTTCATGTTTATCATGGACATTCTGACATCGATGAAGGCTTATGGTGTACTAGCTATTGACAGCGGCTTCGCCCGTGTGCAGGTCAAAAATTGTCCCACTGAAACGTTTTATCTTGATAAAAAGATTTTTTTCCAAATTTAATCCAAATCCGTTCAGTAGTTTTTGCGTGAACGAGTAACAAATATCCATCCATTCTCACAAACTTTCACATTCATAATATTATAGTAGGACAGAATCTATATATCTATAACTATCTATATAAATAAAAAGAAAAGCCCTGACTGACTGACTCATCAACACCCAGCCCAAACCCTTGGACCTAGAAAGCTGAAATTTTGCACAGAGGTTCCCTTTATAATGTAGACAAGGATTAAGGAGGGATTTTTAGAAATTCGACAGCTAAGGTAGTAAATAGGTCCGAAATCGCAACCCGTTTTGTGTAAGCGTGTTGATCAATGCTCGAGTCTTCTCTATATGAGAAGGGATGGTATTTTATTAATATAACTTTTCTCTTAATTAAAATACCTGTCAAAAAAGATTTTCAAACAGAATATTCAGAGAACGAACAAAAAGGCGTTACTTCGTCCTTTGGGATTATAAAGGTAAAATGGAAAGCAAATACAATGTATAACAGTTGATAATAGCATACGAAAGTTTGTCTGTTATACCCTTGAGAAATACTTTCTCGATGAAATGTTGACCATTGACCTGGATGTGAAGAAAGTTTTTGGAGTGTATTTTGTTTTTGCACGTGTGTGTAATTGAGTGAAAGAACTATTGCTTCGTCATTGTTCGTGGTATGAAATAAAAAGCATTTAAGGGGACACTTTGCGCGGGCTCGAACTCACTGGTGGGCCTGGCTAAAAATCACGCTGTCTCACCAGGCTTCGTATCCAACAGAGATAGTATCAGTGGTGAGCAGTTAGACGCTAGTCTACACGCACAACGTTATTGAGTGAGATGCAGGAGCATTTTTGGCAAAAAAATCGCGAAAAAATTAAGAAAAGTCCTTCAGAAGATCGGGTTTTATGTTTAAACCACTGCATAAATCAATGACTAATAAAGTTTATTGAACTTATTGTTAATTGAACTTTGTCGATACCGTCTTGGTTTTCGAGATTTTACACTCCTTTTATTACTTAAATACGCTCAAGGTTAAATTAGCAAGATAAACGAATCTTTGTTGGCTCATAACTTTTTAATCGTTGTTTATTTTAGTATTCTGTTTCCGTACAGACAATAATAATAACGAGACAAAACCATACCATGTTTAATTTTTGATGTACATAGTCAAACAGTGGAGTAAAACACTCCCGAAGTTTGTATGGAAAAAATGTGGACAAGTGTCACCTTATGTGTTGTTACTGGTTCCCACTGTTCAGTAGCACGGTTAAAAGTTTTCTTTTCTGGCGTAATTATTTCACGCGGATCACCAATCCGTCGCACATGTGTGGAAAGCGGAAATGCTCCAAGAATCTGGAATTTGTATGAATGAACTGGTTCAGCAACTGGTGTTTATGAGGAGACAGATTTCTAGAGATTCTCGTAACTTAACCGACGAAAAAACAACGGAGGAGGTTACTCAATACGACGCGTATTTTTTTTTTTATGTATGACAATACAGACCATGCAAATCTTTTTACAGAGTAGTTTTTTTTTTAAGAACGTTTACAATCTAGATTTTTCGAGTTTCCATAGATTTATGGCAAGTTTTTGACATTTGATTGTTGCCGAGGTGATACTGCGACAAGACTGTGAACGTGTTCGGTTCCGAGAATTAGCTTTCAGATGATTACTCTTACGCAGTGATAACCAATGTGTCGTAAAGACCGATATTGGACATTTTTTTGTAGTTCTACCAGCAGTTAGTATGTGACCACCATAATAATATTGATGATTTGACCAATTATTCGTCTGACAAGGGTTTTTTTTTTTTTTTTTTTTGTCTGACAAGGGTGGTGTTTGTACTAATAGGTACTCACACGTAAAAAAAAAGAAGTCTTTTTCAATTCCACGTTTACCAGATTGTCTCTTTGACAATATAAATGATAGATTGTGTATTTTTCAAATGTTTACTGGGCCCTGAACGCCTAGTTTCAGCGTACGATCTGTACCCAATGTAATTGAATGAAAAAACAATTGTTTCACCAACAATCGAGGCATAAAAGAGAAAAAAGTATTTAACTGTTCGAAATGCTCCACAATTTAGTCAATTGAAAATGAATTAACGCGTGTTTTATCTTTGAAAAAGATATAAGTGTTAAGTCCAATTGTTTTATTATGTTCCAATTATAGTTTGAAGATGGTATTAAACTACAAATACATAAATGCCTTTAACTTGCACAAAGTTACGTAAGTAAGGTTGCTTGGCGTTGTAAAATCATTAGAAGTAATATTACACAGGTTAGAAAGTGTTACATTCCTACTAATATTATAAATGCGAAACTAACTCTGTCTTTCTGTCTGTTGCACTTTCACGCTTAAACCGCTGAACCGATCGTCATGAAATTAGCAGAGATATAGCCTGGGATATGGAGAAGGACATAGGCTACTTTTTTATGCGATAACCGACACACACGCGGGCGGAGCCACCGGCAAAAGCTAGTTTATTATAAAGTTATCTTAATGTTCTGACACAATAAGTGACATACAAATATTAAAAATATTATTTAAAAAATCTAAAATTAATGTCACAATGAAAATAATTAATTCAGTTATTAATAGTACAATTAACCGGGTAGGTAAGTTAACAGCTAAACGTTTCAATCTTGAAAAAAAAATCGGCATCACTGTAATACGCTTTTTGGGATAGAATCTTCATTTAATTGAGTCATAAAAATTCTGATTAGTGATTGTCACAATAAAATACAATCTACTTACATATTTTTGTGTAACGTACAGGCACGTATAATAAGTTCAAAAATAATCTGATTAAAATGAAAACAACCCCTATTTAGGTTAAATTATTACGCAAACAGTCACATAAGGGAATCAGTAAAACATTAATCATTATTTAGAAGGATTCTACTTTATATTTCACCAGTATTCAAATTGTAATTGCAAAGTTATCGATAAAAATTGTTGTTATCAGATTAATTGCAATTGCCAAATTAAAAACATCTTTAAAAGTGATAAAATAATAATTTCAGGCTTAAGTATTCATATAATCAAATCAAAGTACTCAGTTTGTATGTGGCACTATAAATTGGCTTCTGCAAATTTTCTGATCCATCTGTTTATATTTTAATTAGCTTCTTTTGGAACAGTCTTTACTTCATGTATTTAGAGTAGTTGCAAATCGAGCGATGCTGCGTATACGATACGGAATTCGCAGTTCTATGCATAATAATGTATAGAGTTAGAATAAAAAAAAAAAAACAATTATTGAGTAAGAAAATGTTTGTAGTCTATTGTCAGATAAAACTTAATATTATGCACGATTATAATAATTTTATTTACAGAAACAACATTCAATTATTCTTCGTCCAAGCCTAACTATAAATATTAATATCAGCTACGTAGTATCAGTGTCAGTGAGCATTCAATCAAATGTATAAATCTGAATTTCGGCACACATTTCCATGCAGTTGAGGCTAGAAGCCATACAAATGTTTGCTCTCAAATGCAACATTCGAAACTGTTATCCGGAGCTCTAAAGGACTACGTTCCACTGCTGTACTTGGTTCATCAAGTATTTGAAATTCGAGCTAGTTAATTATTTAGTACCGAATTGCTGGCAGACTATAAATGTGAGCATGCAATGCTACGAGTTGGTGCTACGAATTTTCGTAGCAAAATGCTACGCTGCTACGCATACGTAGCACATCACTATTTCGTGATCAATCAATGAATCTGCGTAGCCTTTTCTGTACTATATTTGGGTCGTTTCCAGTCCAACTAAATGCAGCTGAATATGGACACACAGCGATACACGGAGCGACTACTTATCTGAGGGGCAATTCTCGTAATTTTAATAACGTTCACAGTTTGATCTCAGTCTCAATCTGTCAAAAATACCTCGTAGTTGGGAAAAGGCTAGGCAGATGATGATATTAATAACTTACCGGAATTGTTCTTATTTTTGTTGGAAATAATATGACACGAACTTTCCCCTCACATATACACTTTTTGCTACTTTTTCGTCTTGGGAATACTATTTTACACAGATGTAAGGTCGAATAGGCTAATTCAATCACTGTAAAAATGATTTTTAATGCTAAAACTTACATAATTACACAAAAAAACAATTTTCAGCTGTGCTGCTGGGGAGTTTGTTGCGCCACTTCTTCTTCCCAGCTAAAGCACTAGGAAGTGTCGTAGGCGTTTTTGGGAGACTGTCTTATGTAATTTTGACGTTCGAAAAGTGCTGACTCTCAGCCTAGTTTGAATAAATTACTTTTGATTTGATTTTGATTTTAATTGTGGAGGCGCAGTGATAGCGCCGTGCACAAAAACCGTAATGAAGTTGACAGGTTCGATCGGAAATACGAAGAGTTTTTTGTTTTACATGGGAGCTTTAAATATTGTGGCAACGCCGGAGCACACGTTCTAGACTACACTGTTAAACCATCTCGGATAAGGAGACAGTAAAATCTGGTGATCTAGATCAATGACTATCAAATACTTAAAACAAATGACGGTCAGCTGATAGGGTTAACTAAAGGTAGTATTTCAATTTGTACCTACGTGTTTAAAGTTTGCTTTATTGCTAGAAATAATATTTCTTTCAATTATCTGTTGAATTGCCTCTTGTTCATCCAACACCAGAAACAGTTCAACTGCAATTTGGTCAGTTATTCCAATAAAATGTCCACTACCGTGCGGCAGCAATTGAAGTGTGGTTTACAAAATAATCATACAAAAAATTAAATCGTCCACAGATAACCCTATATTTGTCAATTATGACTCCCCGATTTTAGCGTGCCGTACAAATTGAAATCCGGTACGGCGTCCACTAATGAAGCCATTGTAGTTCGACCGTACCGGTTTTTACCGTGCAATTAACTCGACAATCCGGGGCGGTGCGGTCGGCTTAATCAGGGCTGAACGCTGACACTTGAACGTAGAGGGTTACCTATGATTTTGGGCCACGAATCGTATTTGTACGGAAAATTGTTAGTTCGATAGCTAGCGAATAGTTTTATGTTTGGGTAGCCTTTTGTTTCGGCGTAAAAAATGTGTGGTCGGAGTTTTAATGGGAACGGGTGAATGGGTGCGGTTTTTTGGGAATTATTTGGTCGAAAAATGACTTAATCCTAAATGTTACTATGACTGTTATGATATATACCAGTCATCGGCAAGGTTCTAATTTAAAACTTTATATATAGATATAGTACAAGTTGTGTTCCGTAATTCGTCCCTGAAAACTTGTAAGAAACTTGTGTTTTTATTCAGGTAAAGTACCCCTTGTCAGAGATTTGTTAAAAACACCCCGTACTTAATCAGAGGTCAAAAACTGTTATTTTGGGAAATCGTCAAAAACATTGGTACATCTGGTAATGTCATGAAGAACGGAAGATAGTAACCGTCCAGAAGATAAGACCTACATACACACCGGGATAAAACCTGGATTGGCATACCCCTTCCCTACACACCCTTCGCGTCCGAGCGATCACGACCGTCCGGCACATCTGCTGGCCTTCTGCCTTCCGGCATTCAGCCAGCAGAGGTCAGAAATTATCTACGAGAACGTGCTACTGCCATAATATAAGTATCCTATGTGTTATTCCAGGTAACAAACTATCTGTGTGCCAACTTTCATCCAAATCCGTTCAGCTGTTTTTTCGAGATTTAGTACCAAACATCCAAACATTTAAATACCCAAACATTTATAAATTTTTACTTCTATACAGATAAAAAAAATTGGAGTGTCTGTTTGTAATGTAAAAAAACCGCTTTTTACTAAATGCAGGATGTATACACGGTACATAAACCAAAATAACATTAAAAAAAAAATTGTTTGTCTATCTGTTTGTTCCGGCTAATATCTGAAATGGCGGACCGATTTTGACGGAACTTTCACTGGCAGATAGCTGATGTATTAAGGAGTAATTTAGGTTACTTTTATTTTAGAAATTTTGTTTATTTTTATTAATATCTATATAGATAAATCCCGGTAGTACGCTCCCGTGGGATAATTTTCAACCGCCACGCGGGTGAAGCCGCAGGCAACAGCTTTATGATATTATAGTAGGAAGTAGGATAGAACATATTCCCACTTAAAACCTTGTTCTGTAATAAGGGGGATTAAGTTTAAAATAAACTCCTAATAGGCTCCTTAAACCTCTCCTGCTCTCAAAACGGTGAAGGAAAACATCGTGAGGAAACCGGCATGTCCTAGAACCAAAAAATTCGAAGACACGTGACATCTACCAACCCGCACTGGGCCCGCGTGATGGATTGCGGCCCACTCCCTCTCACTGAGAGGAGGCCTGTGTCCCAGCAGAGGGAACATTATAGGCTGATGATGATGATGATGAGGCTCCTTTAATACTCGGTTCCTATAAACAAAAACGAACCGTTTTGTTTACCAATGGTAGCATTTTTAATTTCGAAACTAGGTAAATAAATAATTTCGTAAGCTAATTTTACATTTAATAGTTACTTCCAAATAGGGTGGTCTACTTTGAGAAGATATAAGGTATTTACTTCATTATTAGTAAAGACACAAGAGTCTTCATTAGGACCTACAATTGTCAGTAAATTATAGGAATCGGCGTTAAAGGAACTCATTAACAAGTTAACAAAACACAGTAGAGCTTGGTAGAAGTCTCAAAATATACTTAATTGTTACGTTGTTTTTTACAAAACAAAGGGATTTAATGGGCAATGCTTTGACGTCTCAACCCTGCTCACTACCCCCCCGAGTGGGTTCCCGCATTGTCGTTGCGGAGGGGCTCAGTAGCCACGGAAGCGAAGAGGAACCCAAAGGTGGGGCCGGTCGTCAGGGCTTTTGCCTTCAAGCCGGTGGCGTAGCGGCCAAAAAGTTGGTTGCGGTGAGGTGCACCGCAACTGAGGTGGGCCGCGATGTCGAATGGGAGGCATCGCGGCTGAGGGTTACGGGTTGCAGCAGAGGAGGAGTGCCGGTGCTTCTGAGCAGCGCTCTTTCCTTCCGTGGCCCGGACGGGGCCGCCACCGTTTGATGGCGGACGCGGTAGGGCCGCAGGGGAAGAGGAGTATCGGTATAGCGTTGGCCGCTCTCCCTATCCCCTGCGGCCGAAACGTGGTAGGCGGGACGGCGCGTTGTGTTCCACGCGCGCCGTCGGAGATGTCAGCGCCGACTGGTGGGGTCCGCAAGGGCCGATGCCTGCCAGGGGTGCGGGTTGTTCGAAAGAGACACCGTCGCCCCTGGCACACAGGCAACTGAGGTAACGAGGATGGGTTTTCGTCAGTAAAAGTCTGACACGCCCTCCTGCTCTCTACCCAGAGCGGGAGAAGTCATTTGATGATTTCCCACCCTCCAAAAAGGAAACCCTGCTCACTACTCTTAATTATTTAAAGTTTGCGCACCAAATGATACTCCAAGTTAATTTTTCCCAATCACTACTGCAATACTCGACCCAACAGGCACCCTTGACATACCTTTATATAAATAATGAATCATCCAGTAACAGAATTCAACCCGTACCTCTCTATAAATACTGTAATAATTGCCTTAACTAAAACAAAATGACCCCAAAAGGGATGAAAATAATAACTTCTCATTTCACATAAGGATTAACGTTTTAAACGAACTAGAATTCTAAACTTAAAATATTGAAATCAAACATTTAACGAAAGCTCGCCGCAGACGAATTGACGTCCGAATTTTGCGATTTGCGGTCAGTTCCGACTCCACGGTTTTGCGTGTGTAGCCTCCCTTAATTAGGGACGACCTTTGCCCCACAATCAATGTGATCTACTATTTATTTACATAATAAATTTGGTGTAAGATGAGAATATATTTAGCCTTAATTAGTCGAAAGTACGTTCAAGGTGAAGCTGTAATTTTGTGTCGGAAATAAATCTTGCGAAATAATCAAAGAATGTAGGTTTTCTTTTCGGTAAATTACGCTGAAAAAGTGAGGTAAAGTACAATTGGTTTGTTTTGAAGTTTTCTTTAGATATCTACAGTGATAGAATTGGTAAAGTTTCGTTGTTATTCCAAAGTAAGTAAGTAGAATAATTACTAAAACAACTCAGTTAGATCATAGAAAAATATTATCTCTGATTTTTCAAATATAAAATACAGAACGTTTGTAAAAAAAATCTGTTTTATGACCAAACTTGATGAACGAATTGGTTATCCGGGTACCTTAAGTAACTGCTAAGGCGGTTGCGGGTGCGAACGCACGACCTACAACTCGTAAGTTGCGGCCGTTACCACTGGGCCACCACTGCTCCAATATTATCATTTTTTTTTTGCAAATGCTGGGAATGTAGGTGAAGACTATTTTTTCACATGACACATTGTTCACCTATCTCCATAACTGCATAGAAAATACGTCATCTGTGATTTCACAAGCCCAACTAGCATATTAAAAATAAAACTGCGGAACCCACATTTCATGCAGACGAAGTTTTTTGCCGGCCTGATACGTTCCGTGTTCAACGAAGTTTGTACTACGAACGAGTTACTAAAAACAGTATTTTATAGCAAGCATAGTTTTAACTGGGGCGTAGCTCAATGCGTATATACATTATTCTGGTGGGTAGTTTTGAAAATTGCGATGTTCATTTAAAATAAAAGGTAAAGTGCAACTACTATTGTGTAAATTACAGGCGGGACGTATTGGTATTTATAATTGGGCCCTAACACCAACCAGACAGAATTGGTAGATGTAGATAAGGGTATTGAAACTGTGCAACCTATCGCTATCCACCAACTCACATTGGGCCCGCGTAATGGATTACGGCCCACTCCCTCTCACCAGGATGCTTGTGTCCCAGCAGTGGTAAAATTGTAGGGTGATTCTGCAACCTACAGTAATAAAAAACTAAAAAGGTAGAGGCCATTAACGGAAGACGGAAGATGTAGACCTCCCTCAAGGTGGACCCATGACCTTATGATATGATATCGCCGGGTTAAAGGCAAAACCAATTATTTAGTCCAAAAAAGTCAATCTAAAATTTTCCATAAGCGCATTTGCAAAGGGGTTTATAATTTATTTTTATTATTTGCAGTAATTAAGTTATTTTTTTGTTTAGTATATATAACTGTCTAAAACTTAGATTATTATTTAACACGCTCTTATATTTGCGACTGACATAATTTTATCACTAAGGACATAATTTTAATAGCAAACTTTCCAAATGCGATTACGATAAATTTTATAATGACTTTTTGGACTAAATAATTGCTTTTGCCTCTAACCCGGCGATATAATCTATACTAATAATAAAGAGGAAAGATTTGATTGTTTGTTTGCATTGAATAGTCTCCGAAACTGCTGAACCGATTTTAAAAATTCTTTGGCTGTTCGAAAGCTACACTATCCCCCGGTGACAGGCTATAATTTATCCCCGTATTCCCACGGGAACGGGAACTACGCGGGTGAGACCGCGGGGTGCTGCTAGTATTTTATATTAATGACTACTTTATTTATAATAGCACAGAATCGGTCCAAGTGGCGGAAATTGGGGGAAGCCTATGTCCAGTGGGCATCTTTCGGCTGAAATGATGATGATGATAACAGAAGAAAGTATTTATTTTTATACTTGCATCATATTTAAATCTATTCTCTCCTTAACAGTGTGCCAATTAAACGTTTTTCATTCTCGCCGGTAAAAGCAGAGGATTTAGTGTCAACGCAGCGAAATATTTTGCAGGAAAACAAACGAATATCGCATGAGTACTTCACATTACAGGCCAAAAAGAAACTCCACTCAGTTTTAAGCCGCAAAGCAGTTAGCACTGCAGTGTTAAATTGAAGCGAAGTTTTAAAAACGACGACATTTTCGGCTCATTCCGGACGGCTTCGGGTTTCACTCGTTTTTGGAATCAGATACATTTGTGACGGTACCATAGCGTCTGGCTGGCTCAGGAGTATTTGCATAAACATACATTGGCTGCTACAAAAAACTGGCCAAGTGTGAGGTGGATTCACGTCCTATGGCTCTTAATACACAAAAGTTTTTCTTACTATTAAAAAAATTACGATTTATTCGCCGTTTGCGGGCACGATTGTCATATGCATCACTATAGATGCTTGTTGAAGTGAGGTCCTGCGTTCGATTTCAAGTTCGGGCAAAGTGCCATTGGGTTTTCAACGTGGAATTTTTTCAGTAACCGCCCGGAGTCTGGATCTGTGCCCGCTTGATGGCAATAGGCTCGCTCCCTACGAGGTACATGGGACTTAAACATAACCACCGCCTACCACCTCGGAGAATACAGGACTGATGTTTTTCTTTTTGTGTTTTTTGAATATTTTTTTTTTTAAATTTAGGAACTACCATAATTGGTTTTATTAAATAATAACTAGCAGCGCTCCGCGGTTTTACCCGCGTAGTTCCCGTTCCCGTGGGAATACGGGGATAAAATATAGCCTATGTCACCCGGGGATAGTGTAGGTTCCCAACAGTGAAATCTTTTTTCATATCGGTTCAGTCGTTTCGGAGCCTATTCAATGCAAACAAACAAACAATCAAGGGTTTCCTCTTTATAATATTTTTAGATATTATATAATGTAGACAAGTAATAAGGCAAAATTTCAAATGGTTTTCTATTATGGTAAAATATACTTACAGCTCAAGGACAGACAGACGGCGTTTGTCACCCAAACTAACAGGGTTGTCATCCTTTGGCTACTGAACCCTAAAACTAGTTAGTTAGGTCTCTGTGCAGGCAACTTTCTTTTGTTTATTGTGTGCGTAACAACGGTTTGCGCAACAGACACTCAGACGGTTAAAGCTCTTTGTCTAGAATGTGGCTAGACATGTAGCCACTTAGCCACTTAGCAAACACGCACGAGCTCTCATCAATTCTGGAGTTAATTTGACGGCTGTAGTTGAATGTATCTATGTTGTTGGCAATTGCTGCGATTGTGAAATAATTAAACTGTAGGTTTCTGCAATGTGCATGTATTTGGAGTTAAAAATCAGGCCATCTTCAACCAAATGACATAATAATATACATATTAGCAAAAGTCATTTATTTCAAATGGGCACATAAAACGCACTTTTGAACGTCAACATTTACAAGAATTAATTCTAGTTGGCCATTCCTTGCCCATTCGTATGGAGAATAATGTGCATAAAACTCCACCGTTACTCTTTTATAATGTTTTACAATATTAGTATTCAATAATTTTATCAATAATTATGATTGAAAAGTAAAAAAATATGTTGGATTGATATAAGCTACAGAACACTACACCTTATGTCAATAACTTAAGAGTTGTTATAGAAAAATTAAAAGCAATGAAAGCTAGTCCTAAGGTTGAGGCTTACAAAGGCAGATTTATACAACATAATAAGCCTATATTGATCCTTCTGCTGAGACACAGACCGCCTCTTTTCGAGAGAGAATGGGGTGTAATCTATCACGTCGGCCCATTGCGGGTTCGTAGATGTCATATGTCTTCGAATTTTTGGTTCATGCCGGTTTCCGCACGATGTTTTCTTTCATGGTTTGGAGAGCAGTGGTGATGAAATAATTTGCACAAAGTAAAATAATTTGAACAAAGTAAAATATTTTGCACAAAGTATAGCACACCTTACGTCAATAACTTAAGAGTTGTTAAAGAAAAATTAAACGCAATGAAAGTTAGTCCTAAGGTAAGGTAAGGCCTTACTTTGTAAGCCTAAACCTGTACCTGTAGTAAAGAGCCTGTCAGGGTACGAACCCACGATCTACAAATCATGAGTCGAGGCCGTTACTTCTGGGCGACTACTGCTTTCACAGCCAGATGAATATTATACTATAATAATTTAATGTGAAAGTTTGGATGTTTGTTACTCAATCACGCAAAAACGACTGAACGGGTCTGGATGAAATTTGGCACAGAGATAGTTTGTAACCTGGATTAACTCATAGGATACTTATTATCCTGGTAAAACGTTCCCGTAGCATAATTTCCGACCTCCACGTAGGTTAAGCCGCTGGCGAAAGTGAGTTTTTAAAATATTTCGTCAGTATTTTGCAAATAGATAATACTAAAAGGAAAGAGCGGTCGGAAAGAAAATCGTAAAAGATACACAATGTGCCGTCGTCTGTCGTATATCTTAGTTTATCTTTCGTCAAAATCAGTACATCTATAACATGGTTTATTACAGAAGACGTGATTTCAACCCTTGACAGCTTCATATCAAGCAGTTTAAAGTTTAATATACTGCTCATATTGCTTGGAGGACCGCTCGCAAGTCATAAAATTCCCCAATTTAATACAAAACAGAGTCGTAATTCTAACCCACCGTGCAATGAACTCCTAATTCCCTGCACGCCGTATTATCTCCGCCATTTTCCCAGTGTTACGAAAAATTCGTCTCTAAATAATAAACATGGTCATACACACACTAATCCAACCACTACATCTTCGTACCTGCAACTTATAAAATATTACAACAGCACACACTGCAAAAGAAACTCTATCTTTTTCCCTCCAAGGTTGATAATAGCCTGTTTGTTTGGGGTAAGTAGCGCTATAAATTTATTAGACGATGATCCTAGGGGCCAGGTTCCCCAGTTACACAGTCTGTTAGTCAAAAGGTTGTTTACACCTGTAGGTGGTCGTATGCACAATGCACTAGCTTAATTATCTTTGTAACAAGAAGTTAACGATCAGGAAGAGATATGCGACAAAATTTTGTTAATGCACGGAACTGTTGACGGGGATGTTGACGAATATTCGGCTATGATGAACTTATTTGGTATGGGTTATCGTGATATTATCAAGATGAATCAACGTTAAAACTGTTATGTCCATAGTAATCGTGGAGGAAGGTACATTGACGTGCAAACTGAAATCATGAATTTAGCACATGAGTCTAGACCCTCTAGCGTAGGTAGAAATTTTTCGTCAGTTCCCACAAAATAAATCTGCTGTTTCATAGAAAAGTGCAAAACCTACGCGGTCAAAATATATGGCAGAGATTTTTTTATCCGACCCATATTTTCCTTTTTTTATAAATTTCAAAGCGGTTCAGAATTATGTACTGAGTTTCCGGTTATTCGGAGTGTTTTCGTAAGCAACAATGCGAGAGAACGTAGGACGTACCTACTTTTGTAACCTTTGTGGCAGTCCACCCCGCTGCCAAGTTTGGTGACTGGCTAACTAAAAAAGAAGCACTGTCTCGTTAGTATAATGGTATCACTGATAACATACTCGTACTACTGAATGTGCTATCTTATGTTCAAAGTCAAAGTAAAAGCATTTATTTCAAATGGGCACTTAAAAGGCACTTTTAAACGTCAATTTACATTTAAAAAAAAGAATGTTAGAAAAAATATAATTGATTCTAGTCGCCCCTTCCAAAATGTAGTTACGTATTGAGCATAATAATTGGCAAGAAACTCCACCGTCACTCTTTTAAAATGTTTTACAATATTTTAAATACATTCATTAAATAATCATGTGTAAGTATTTTTTCATGGGCAGCGTTCGGGAGGCTTCGCAATATCTTCTCGTCACAAATACCACAGTATCTCAAGACGAAATTTTTTGACCAGTGTGTGTTGCGAGTGATGACCTATGGTACAGAAACGTGGTCGCTCACAATGGGCATTATCAGAAGTCTTAAAGTCACTCAAAGAGCAATGGAGAGGGCTATGCTCGGAGTTTCCCTACGCGATCGAATCAGAAATGAAGTGATCCGCAGGAGAACCAAGGCAACCGACATAACCCGAAGAATTGCCAAACTTAAGTGGCAGTGGGCAGGGCATATTGCTCGCAGAACAGATGGCCGATGGGGCTGAATGGTTCTGGAGTGGCGACCACATACAGGAAGAAGTAGAGTGGGAAGGCCTCCCACAATGTGGACCGATGACCTTGTGAAGGCCGCGGGCATCCGCTAGATGTGGTAAGCACAAGACCGGTCGAAGTGGAGGAGCCTGGGGGAGGCCTATGTCCAGCAGTGGACGTCTTTTGGCTGAAATGATGATGATGATTTTTCCATCAGGCTTTTCAGAAGCCTGGAGTCATGTGTCTTCTGTCTTGTCACTTCCTCATCTACTTAGCCTTTTCCCAATTATGTTAGGGTCAGGTTCCGGTCAAACTGGATGCAGCTGAATACCAGTATTTTACATGGAGCGTCTGCCCATCTGTTAACCAGTCTTACCAATGGGCATCGGTATCGTATTACCCAGTGGTAATGCGATACCCATTGGTAAGACAGGTTGTCAAATTTTTGGGCCTTTGATGACCCGTAACAACTGTCAAAGACTCAAGAATGACAGCTGGGACCAACGGCATACTAACTTGAATATAATTTGCAAAATATAAGTGTGCACATTTACACCTCTTTTCTCGGGAAATACACCCGTAATGTTATGTGGCCCAAGTCTAGACTACGTATGTACCGCATCTAGCATCTTCCGCCATTGTTTCACATGTTAATTATAAACATAAATACGTCCCTCGGTTTTGTGTCGACACTTAGGCATAAACCAGTCCCCGTATGCTTTATAATAGAGGTCGTTAGCACACTAAATGAAATTTAATGGTCAACATTTAGAACGTAAACTTTGCTCGCGTTACACTTAATTGACGTTTAGCAGGAGTTCTGTTAGTGACTGTACTGCAGTTAGTGCTTGGGGGGGTTAAGTTTTTAGTTGATGGGTTTTCTATTCTTTAGTAACTTTTGTATCAAAATACAGGTTGGTAGGGACATCCACTCACAAACTGAAACATGAATTCAGCACATTTATTATTTATTAAAACTTAATACACAATTAAGAAAAAATACTGTACAAAGGCTGATTTAATGCCTGAGGCATTTTCTACCAGTCAACCTTAGGGTGAAGCAGAGACAAAACATGGCAGGTGCAACATAAGGGATGGTTTACTCGAAAATAATACATAATAATACATAGATACATACATACATATGTATAATATACTAGCTTCTGCCCGCAACTTCGTCTGCGTCAAATTTCTTGCTTCCCGACCCACCCCGTCACATCGAATCGCCTGGCCGTGCGAGTACTTCGTATTCGTTACTTTTTTATTTCATGCTCGGCTTTTAAGGGCCCCAGCGTGTTGTTATAGCCTTTCTCAATGAATGGGCTATCTAACACTAAAAGATTTTTTTCAAATAGGTTCCTGAGATTAGCGCGTTCAAGCAAACAAACAAACAAACTCTTCAGCTTTATTATTAGTATTAGAATTAGATTAGATGTAACGAAAATAAACTTTGTCTTGAGAAATAACGATAGGTAGAAGAGAAAACTAATCCGGCATATCAGCGCGGGGATGATTCTACCAACTTGTTGCGAATATGCTTACGAACCTTAAACGATAACCGTCTGGTATCCTGACATTCAGAGGGAGCGCGTTCCAAAGAAATACCGCCTGGACAAAGGGAGAAGATTGAATGAAACCAGAGCGGTGAGAAGGACATCGTAGAAGATGGTTATTAGTCGAACGAAGGTTTTAACTATGCGCAGAGCACATGATTCTAGAGTAGAAATATTATGTCGATTAAAAAAAAAAACTCCTGTTTCATAGAAAACTGGAATACCTACGCGGTCGAAAAGTATGGAACAGTTTTTTTTTGGGTGGGAAATCATCAAATAAGTTCTCCTGCTCTGGGTGGAGCAGGAGGGTGTATCAGACTTTTTCTGACTAAAACCCACCCGTGTTCTCTCAGTAGCCTGTGTGCCAAGGCCAGCGGTATCTCTTTCGAACAACGCGCACCTCTGGCAGGCGTCGGCCCTTGCGGGCCCCATCATAAGAATATGGAACAGTTATTTTTATTTCATACCGAACAATAAAATACAACGGGTCGGGAGTCACTAATGGATCCATGAAAAAAGCTCGTGCGTCGATGTCCCTACCGTATAACATTAAGCCTTTAATCCCCGAAGGGGTAGGCTGAGGTGTACCCACATTTAGCCAGTTATGTTTGAGTCCTATGTAATAGGGGGCAAACCAATTGCCATCAAACTAATACCAATCGAGACTCCGGGCTGCTACGACAGCCGTATTTTATGTCCAGGCAAATCACTGTCCATTCCAAGGTTGCCTGGAAGAGATCGCAGAAAGCGAAAAGTCCACCCATTGTATATTTTTTAGTATGCTATTTTTATTGTAATGTATTTTTGTGGTGTACATACATTAAAGTATTTATAAATAAATAAACGTGACAACTGGCGTTTATCAAATTTAACGTATTATAACGTTGCTCCACTCAAAATGGTATGAATATTTAACGCTATTGTGTTGAGTAATGATGCAAGCGGGCCTGAATGTTAAAAGTTTCACTGTGTGTCATTAACCGCCGTAAAAAGTACCAGATCTGATTAAGTTGCATCTATATTATATCGATGAAGAAGATACCCCACATCGAATTTGATTTGCATTTCACGAAATTCAATTTCGAACAGATGTTACATTCAACTCGAAAGCCAGAGGTCACCAACCTTTTTACATAATAACCTCATTTCGAGACTCCTTTGTTTAAATAAAACACCATATTTTTTATTGGAATACGTACGTCCACAGCCTTTTTGGGACGTACTTACTATTTGTCTACGACCTCACCTATCATTACAGACAAGTAAATATTTACAAGTTAATGGCGTAACCATACGTCCCGTGTGTGTTGCCGGGCGTAAAAGAATAGCAACATCCCATTTCTTCCAGAGGGTGTCGTAGAAGGCGACTAAGGGACTTACTAGAGAATGGGCAGCAGCGTTCTCTATGCATTTTACCACCTCACTGCGATCGCCAACCCGCCTGCCAAGCGTAGCCATTATGGCAAAACCCCCCTTTTGGGGGAGGCTTATGTCTAGCAGTGGACGTCTTTCGGCTGAAAAGATGATGATGATGAATGGTTACGACTGTACAGATCGACGAAAATACCGCCGGGTACCTGAAATATGACCGATGATCTTGTGAAGGCCGCAGGAATCCGCTGGATGCGGCAAGCACAGAAACGGTCGAAGTGGAGGAGCTTGGGGAGGCATATGTTTAGCAGTGGACCTCTTTCGGCTGAAATGATGATGATGACCTGAAAAATGTAAACATACTCAGCCTATAACGTTTTCCCTGCTGGGACACCGGCCTCCTTTCAGTGAGAGGGAGTGGGCCGTGATCCACCACGCGGGCCCAGTGCGGGTTGGTAGATGTCACATGTCTTCGAATTTTTGGTTCTCTGACATGCCGGTTTCCTCACGATGTTTTCCTTCACCATTTTGAGAGCAGTAGTGATGTTTTACACAAAGTAATGCGCCTGGCTGGGTTCGAACCTACGACTTACAATTCGTAAGTCGCGGCCGTTACCACTTGGCCACCACTGCTCTCTAAGATAAGATATAATAAAATGTACTTAATGTGTACAGTTTTTTAAATTTGTTTGGCCCAAAATTCAGCAACGCGAATACCGTTCGCTGATGCAGCCATTAGGTCCTCACGTGTGCGGGTAATAGGGCATGCGGTGCAAGATGGGAGGTTAGCCATTGTCTGTGGAGAGACGCCGCACACACACCGGAGATCTGAGCCGTCCATGAATCTCCACTTGTAGAGGTTGTCCTTGCTGCGACCTACTTGGGTTCGAAGTCTATTTAGTCTAGTAGTGTGTGTGTAGTTTAGTCTATTTTCTAGTGTATTAAGTCCGCCTTTGTACATTTATCTGCATAATGTAATAAATAAATAAATAATATTTCTAAACGACATTAATTAACCCCGATGATTATAAAGTTACATGACAAAGTCTAAGGTAATCTTATTAGATTAATTCTCAATACCGCAAGTTCAAATATCGTTGAATGCAGTTATGCTTATTTATTTAAATTATAATTTTCCATACACATAATTAAAATTTTCTCAATTTATCTAAATCTATTTATGTAAGCCTCAGGTGTTTTCCCATATTTCGTTGTTCTCCGACGTCTGACAGTCTTTTCCACAATTCATTGTTAGCGGTCCATACACTTCTTGGGCTCGGCAGTATTTGTTTAACAGCAAAGCCTCACTGAAGCAATCACTACAGAATATTCGGCTTTCATTTGCAAACCCTTGTTGAATAATGTTCGGGTCGGCTCGACACAATTCGCTCAAAGCCGAGCGGCTGTTCCCAAACATATATCAAACTCAAACTCAAACTCAATGCATTTATTTCAATTAAACCTTAAATATACAGGCACTTATGCATTGTCAAAAAGTTGAAGCTAGTCGTCCATTTCAAAACGTAGATCTCAATGGAGATGAACGGGCAAGAAACTCCAAAGACACTCTTTAAAAAAAAGTTACATAAACTTGGGAACATTATTCTTCTGTATGTGAGAACAATGTAAAAAAATATATTAATAATCTATTTAGATTATTAATATATTTTTTCTGCCAGGGCTTATTTTTAATCTCATATTTATGAGATTAAAAATAAGCCCTGGCAGTTAGAAGATGAGCAGTCTCAACTGACAGCGCCCGTTCAAGAAACAGAACGCTTGGATCAGCACCATCCAGCTCAACCATTTTTAACCGACTTCAAAAAGAAGGTGTTCGGGCATAACTCCTTCGCATACAGACGGATTTGCAAAAAATTACAGCAAATCAATCGCGAATGTTGCTATCGCATAAATGTGCATTGTTTTGACGCCAGGATGATGAAATTTCGAATTCGTGTTGGCAGGTAACTAAAAAGTGAAAAATAAAAACTTTTTTCAATAAAATAACAACCGACTTCCAAAAAAACACTACAAAGTGCAATATAACTTTAATTTCGGAAGGCGGTGACAAATAATTAAAATACACATCCAAATCCACCGACTTCCGAAATTAAAGTTATTGCGCACTTTGTAGTGTTTTTTTTGGAAGTCGGTTGTTATATTGAAAAAAGTAGGAAACCGATTGATCCAATACACGCGCCACCATCAGTAAGACATTTAAGTGAGCATGACATACTCGCAACTCACATCAAAACAACACAATAAACGGATGCATGGTACTCACATTTACAAAATTTGAACAAAATACTTGTAAATTATACAAACTATAGTTTGCAATGTGTTTGAGACATTAACAAATAACTAGTAAGCCCAGGTGGTTGTGGAGCAGGACCAGCATAATAAGCCAAGAATTATTATCTACGATATAATCATCTAACTTATAATATGCTTGTCTACATAGAATGCGTTTAATACATGATAGCGATTACCATTCAATATTGCCGCCCAAATGTGCCGACCCGAACAGTTCTGTGACACCTCTTACGACAGCGTCGTTCATATACCTAATAACATACAATCACCATAGTGAACCGTCTCGAAATATACCTACCAATAATTACCCCATAGAAACACTGTCACACAATATGGCCGCCAATTAATTCTTATTATAATATTCTCAAGGTAACACGGCGAAATATCGATTGACTACACTTTTCGATTGTTTCGTCGGAAATATAATGTGTGGAAGTCACGCTCCTTTTCAATAATATTTGATAGGAAAATATTAAGCTTGGCTATGAAAAGGTTTCGAAATAGATAAATGAGTGTCTGTAAATGAAAACTTTTGAACTGAAAGAAGACTGTGCAGTGATTTTCTACCACTGTCTCCAAACTTTGGTGGTGATATTCCATAAAGCGAACATTGATTTCTGTTAAACACAGTTTTCTGCTTCACTTTAAAGGAAAAAAAATCTTAATCTCATACCTAAAATCTTTAATTATCATCATCATCATCATCATTTCAGCCGGAAGACGTCCAGTGCTGGACATAGGCCTCCCCCAATTTGGGGGGAGCTTGCCATAATCGCCACGCTTGGCAGGCGGGTTGGTAAAATGTATAGAGAACGCTGCTGCCCATTCTCTAGTAAGTCCCTTAGTCGCCTCCTACGACACCCACGGGAAGAGATGGGATGATGCTATTCTTTACGTCCAGCACCACATGGTTCCTTTAATTAACCTTTAATTATCTCAACGAATTATTTACTAGCTTCTGCCCGCGACTTCGTCCACGTCACATTTCATTGCCCACCCGTACTTTGTTTTTACTTAGCGATTTTCCTGACTTTCTTATTTTTTCTCACCTCCTAAGGGTCGCAGCGTGAGTCTATACCTTTCTCAAGAATATAATATATCAAATGAAAAAAGATATTTTGAAATCCGACTTATAGTTTTAGAGATACAAACTTAAATTTTTTTTAAATATTTGTATAGACTTACTCTCATGCACATCACGCATTTTAGAATAGATTGGTATATATTTATTTATTTTATTTTAAAGAAGGCGTACAGACTAACAAACTAATGACAGAAAGAAAATTATATTTAAAAAAATTGTTAAAAACAAGCCTCCACATATAGTTAAAGTAAAAGTCGATTTAAAGTACTCATAACTAAATATAAATAGTCAATATTAGACAAGTTAATTATTCATAAAAATTACTGTGCGTGCGTGTACTGTGTGTGCGCGCGTGTGTGTATGTGTATCTGTGTGTGTGTGTGTGTCGGTTTTTGTACGTGAACCCTGTCAGAGCAATGCGAAGAACAAGATCAGTTTACTGTTGAGTATGTGAATATTAAAATATATAATAAATCAAAACTTGTCGATATGATGTCCATTTAACAGCAAAAACAATATGAAATAACACAAATAGTTTTTTTTTAATCTGATGGATTAGTAGGCAGTGTAGCATAAATCCGCTATGGTTAAAAAAAAAATTTCCATTCCAACCTTTTATGAAAATTCTCCTTTTATTTTTTAAATAACATTTTAAACTTCGTTTCTGAAAAAGTTTGTTTAATGTTTTTTCTGTTTTCTGACATCCCGCACTGCAGATTTGGGAGCCATCGATGGTGGCACGAATTTATTGTTTGAACTATTACACCAATATTTTTAATGTAAAATATATATTATTTGAGAAGAGAAAATACAGCAATAACACAAAGCCATTTCCGTTTTGGATAATTTTAATTTTTTTTCGACATTTGCTGGGTATGTATTACGTCAGTTATTTCTCTTTATCTTTTTAACCTGATCTGCTGTTGAATTTCAGTTTTTCCCACGGGCTAGAAAACGACGTGGTTCGCTGTGACCTACGTCGACGCGTGTTTGCCAGAAGACCTGAGTTGACCTGACGCGTGACGTAGACTCTGCAGCCACGCTATTTCAGTCACTTATTTCATTTACCCATCTGGCGCGCTGCTGACTTATCGTATCCACACATATTATTTATATTGTATTGTAGTAGAATTACTATAAGTTTGTTTCTATTTTAAGTCAAACATAATATCCCTATTTTTGTTTTAAATAATATTCTATAGACGCACGGTTTGACTTAGTGTTCTGTCGTAAAGGAAACTTACTTTTGCGTGCATAGGCCTAGATTTAATCGATTGCAATTGAAAGGTCGTGTACCAAAATATTTTAACGTTTTTTAAACCATAACATTTTTCACAAGTTTCATTCGTCCAACAAATCATGATCTGCAGTTTTTACTCTAATTTTCACCTTTTTATATTTTTAAATGTCTGGTATGTTTTTAAATTTATTTCAAAATTAAACGTATTATGTGGCAAAGATGTTGTTTTCTTCCCTCTTACCGCTACAATTGGTAGGAAAATAAAATAAGACAAGCACTGTAATGAAAACGCACTTTCAATAGTGTATGTACAATGGCTACCGCCTACAACAATAGTTACAGCCTTTCCATGCCCTTTTAGTCGGAAGAATATACTCAATTATCTGTAACTAATTGAATAAACTAATACAGAAGATACGAAACAATACTCTAGCCACATCAGCATAGTTTGAACCGCCATTATGCCTGTTAGTTCAAAGGGAAACAATATGGGAACACTCCATATGACCGTTACAGATTGGGGCCTAAAGGGTTTGTATCGAGGGCACCCTGCTTAGGGGAGAACTGGCTCAAGAGCTCAAAGGGAAGGCTTTGAGTGATCACGGGATATGTTTCCCCTTGCTTGCTCTGCATCTCATAGTTGGCTTATAAACGTGTAGGGGGAATGGTGATTGCTTGCTGTTCGTGAGCTGCTTTTCCTGAATTGTGTATCTTTTTAGATGTAAATGCTTTTTAATATCATCATCTTATTATTGTAATTAGCCTGTTATCTTCTGTTGAAGGTAGGGTTCACTGATACAGCTTCAATCAATGGTTAGAACGTAGCCACATCCACTATCCTTCCTAAAATTTAATTATGAGCTTTGTTTGTTTTTAGCAGGCATGAGAGTAGTGGTGGCCTCGTATTGGCCCCGACAGTCGTGAGTTAGAACCCAAGCAGGCACTTTACATTCTGTTTAAATTAAATCGCCACTGCTTTCAAAAGGAAAACATTGTGAGGAAACCGGCATGTCCTAGAACCAAAAAAGACATGTGACATCCATCAACTCGCATTGAGCCCGCATGGTGGATTATAGGTCACTTTATCTCTAGGTACGAGCATAAGAAACACTGCCTACTTCTGACATTATTCAAAAGTAACGATAAACTGCATACGATTAGGTTTAATTTCTACTTTTTACATTTAACGTCATAATCGAGTATAACAAAAAAACTTTTTTCCAAAAAAAAAAAACTTTTTTCAAAAAAAAAAAAAAAAAAAAACAAACCTCGGTCACTTTGGATGTGTATTTTATTAATTTCTTGTCACCGCCTTCCGAAATTCAAGTTATTTTCACTGTCTAGTGTTTTTTGGAAGTCGGTTGTTTTTTTTTTTTTTTTTGAAAAAAGTTTTTATTTTTCACTTTTTAGCTATAGTACCTACTCCACACTAATTCTAAATTTCATCCTTGTGGTCAAAACAATGCATAAATAAGCTATAGCCGCGATCTCGGTTAATTTGCTGTCATATTTCGAAGACTTCCGTTGTTTGTCTCCGAAACGCATAACCCATATATATGAAATTTAAATGGGACCATTTCGAAAGAAAACCCTTTCGAACAAAAAAATAATTTTGTAAATCGGTCTTAAGACGGAGTTATGCCCGAACCTCCACCTAACTCCTAACCGTTAAAGAGTTGTACCTTCCTTCATCTGCTCAGCGTCATGTGATGATGATGACCTTATGCAAATGTCTCAATAGCTTTAGAAAATATATGAAAAACATTGTTAATACCTACCTACAAAATTTGAGGGTTGCCCTCGATTTTCCTGGGATTCCATCATCATATCCTGACTTGGTGCCAATGGGACCACATCAGGAGTATACTCTTTCAGATAAAAAAATAATTTTGAGAATCAGTCCACGAATAGAAGGGAAAAATCGATGAAGATACATAAAAAAAATACGTACAGTGGAACATATAACCTCCTCCTTTTTTGGAAGTCTATAAATTAAAGTCAAACCATTTGTTTAAATATTTGACAAAACTTAAAAAAGGCCTACTAACTAATCATTTGGTTAACAAACCATAGGACAACACTAAATATACACTAAAATGAAGCTAAATGCAATAACAAAAAACAAAAACAACTTTTAATAAAACAAAATGTCTTAATAATTGACTAATTAAGCTTGATGATCTCCGTGCCAGGATGCAGGCGGGACTAAAGGATTATTAAAAGAAATTAACAGTGATACTTAATAACATCTTCAATTTGATGACATGTGGGTCTTTTAAAAGTGTTAAACTTTTAAAAAGGTCGTTGACTTTAGTGGGCCAGCATTAGCATTTTGTTTTAACACATAGTATCTCTTGTTTTTTGTTGACCTTAGACAGCGTGCACTTAATTCATCAAAGCTTGTAGCAAATATAATTATATTTCTTTTATAAATCTTGATCTATTTGTTTGTTGAAAGTTGCCCAAATTAAAAGTGCTCAGCAAAGTAGCAATATAAATAATGGCCAGATACTGATAACAATAAGTATATGGCAATCATAAACATTTATTAAAGTGCTCAATTTCATTGCCATTACATAAATTACCCACGCATTATAAATAATAATAAAATACAATGATTTCCTTTATTAGAGCTTAACTTCTTGGAATAAAATGTAGCTTCTGAGTGCCAATTAGTGTCGTCGTAATAACACCTTATCCGACTTCCAACAATCGAATCACCGACTTCGCTAATGTACAAAATACGGCCGAAGATAAAAGAAAACAAAAGAAACTCACTAAACGCCATCTCTTTTGTTACAGATAAAAATCGCTCTGATGTGAAAAGGGAACAAAGATGGACCTTAAATATCTGATCCTAATGATTGCCTTCGCGACAGTCGAAATAAACGTAACTGAGAGCCGACAGAACGACAAAAGGCGATGGAAGAACGACAAGATTTACTCACACTACGTTAATATTTGTGATATACAGGACCGAGGGTCCAAAGTTCATTGTTACTGCGAAAGCATAAAGATAAAAACCGCCACAAAGGCCGATTGTTGGGTATTCAACGGCGGTATAGCTGAAGACGATCCGTTCTGGTCCAATTTTTATTCACAACCAAAAATAGAAAAGTTAACATTCAACGTCAGAGCCGACGGCGGACTGACGTATATACCAGCAAAAGTGATCGTTAGACTGGAACGATTACAATACCTCAATATACAGTACGCAAACATCTATAGTATAGCATCATTCGCGTTCACCAATTCAACCACGCTCCGGGAGATAACACTGCCCAAGAACAAAATAGCGAAACTGGAAAAGATGTCATTCGCCCATCTAATAATGCTGTCAAACGTCAGCTTAGTGGAAAATCAGATATCTGAATTGAAGCGAGACGTGTTCTACGTCCTCCCCAACTTACAGAGGCTGTATCTATCGAAGAACATAATAAGCGTCCTTCACGACGGATGTTTCAAACATCTTAACAATCTCATAAAATTGGACCTCGACAACAATCAGTTGACAGTTGTCATTAGGGAGAACTTCCAGGGTCTGTCTAATCTGATCACGTTGGATATGAGAAACAATAAATTAACGATGATAGGGGACCTTGCGTTCGCAGAACTTTGGAGCCTTCAAGAACTTTACCTGGATGGCAACGAAATAGAATTTATATCCGAGAGGGGTTTCGGTGGATTGACTCAGCTGCGAAAACTTTCGTTGGCCGATAATAAGTTGGGGACATTAGACGACGGCGTGCTAGATGATATTCAAAAGTTGAATGTTTTGGATTTGAGGAACAATAACTTAGAAACGTTGAAACAAGAAGCAGTTCAGAATGTTTTGGAAAACATGAAGTCCAATTATGCGTTAATCTCTCTAGACGGTGAGTTGAATTTTGACAACTTTGTTCGTCATTTATCTTTGTTCTTACAATTTGTGTAATCCCTAACAAATGTCGATATTACTTCGTAACTGCTGACATTTGTTAAGATAAATAGAATTTGTTCTTTGTTTCCGCCAACGCTTTTGAAATGTAGGAAACGAGGAGAATAAATAAATGAGGATGTCGTAATAACTCGACCTGTTTTCACATCCTTGCACAAAAGTTAGTTAGCGAGACCCGGAAACAATTAAATCTAATTTGTAACAAGATAGATTACAGAATATGTTTTGAACAATTATTATTAATTTAGCACCACATAGCAACATAAATAGAATAATTTATGCAGTGCTATGTGATCAGAGATTCAATTAATGCAAACTACCATTATAAGGGCCCATAAATAAAGCGATGAAAAAAAAAAAACTATCATTAATAACATCTGTGTGCCCGGTTAATTACCGGACCGCAGTGATGTATGCTCCTTCAGTAACCCGTTGGGTAATATATCCGTGTTGAAAATTAACCGGAACGGTTCAATTAACCGCACGATTAGCTGCTGTGGCTATTATGTCACGGTTCTTTGGTTATCATGATGTATTATTAGTGTTTATAAGGTGTTAGGTATTTTGTACAGTAAAAAATGACCAAAGAATAATGCATTTTTTTTTGTTTTTCGTTTTATTTTTTTTAATTTGTGTATTTTAGAAATAGGGTAGAAAACATTTTGGGGTCGGTCGAAATTTGGTATTCTGTTATTATTATTTTTCAATGATAATGAGACGCAGACTGTTTCTCTTTTTTAAATGACTCACATTTTTAAAGGAAAGTTCTCTCCAGTGCATAATCTCGTAAACAAAGCCACAACTCACATCAATCTTCCTGCTAAATCTACTTACTACTAACTAACCGCCCAAAAAACGCAGGCCACAGTCCACCGCACACTTAAACCATCCGGGGACATTACTACCCTCAACTACAATGAATCAGGCCTTGAAATACTGTGTTTAAGTGCTCTGTGACAATTTAATAGCGTCTATATTTTGCTGCGGGCTAGATGTTATATTTTCCGCACTGGTCGAGCTTTGCTGTTAGCTATGATTTAATACTCTTTGTCCACTGTTAATTTGGTTTCGTGGCTTGTTTATTGTAGAGATGATCCTATTTCCGCGTGTCTGGATTTTTGTTTGTGTTGTGAGTCTGATTTGTGTTATGATTGATAATATTACTTTTTGTTGGTTAGGTGATCAGCTAGATCATAAATTGTTTATTGGCTTTTACCATCAGCTAGATTAATTAAATGGGCTCGGAAGGAAATCACTTTTTAGTCAGCTGCATCTAATAATATCGAATAGTTTGTATATGTGATCATTTTTAGATGTTTCAAATAAACCTATTCCATACTTTATTAGAAAATGTTAATTAAATAATTCTATCCTTTTTTCACAGGCAACAAGCTAACCTGCGACTGCCGCCTATCCTGGCTTCACAAACTCCGAAACGAAACAAAAAGCAAACGCGTTAAAGCCTCACTCTCCCGCCTCAACTGCATCATGGATACAAAAACAACAAACATAGCTACTATGAAAATAGAAAAACCACAAAAAACCATTCAAGGTTCATACAAAAAAGATATTGACTACGACGAAGAAGAATTTGAAGAGAAACATTACGATGACGCAATGCAAGATCAGGAAACAGACAATGATGACACTAAAATTGAATATAAGAGGAAGCTGCTCGAAATACCAGCGGAGATGCTCCCGTGTCCAAACCGTTTAATTTACGAGGCGTCGTACTCTCCACCGACCCAAGACGAGGTCAAATATTACAAGACTTCATCTAGTCAGATGCTGGTAGCAACAACGGTGTATTTATTACTAGTGGTTGTAGCAATATTGTAGCGTATGAATTGAATTGTAAATAATTCTGTGATTTCATTCTGCATTTATCGTTCAGCTCTAGTTTATTTTCACTAAATTAGATTTGTATTCTGCGAAATGGCTTTATTGATATTTTTACTATTATTCCCTATTTATTTAGTAAGATTAGGAATAAATTCATTTTAGAATTTATATACTCACTATCATAATATTTTTTAATTCATATAATATTTATCTCAAAATCATAAACTATAACGTGACCTGAGTTGAAGGGTAGTAGATATAAATTATTAATTATAAAAGTACTTTTTTTACTAAATTACTGTAATCATCCTTTTCACTGCTTTCATTAATTCTTAGATGTTAGGTTATTTTATAGGAATTGATAGATTTAGGTGAATTTGGACCCAGAGCTAATGCTGTACATAATCTACAGTCATGTAAGTCACCATTATTTCTATGTAAATAACATTTACCTATAAGTTTTGCATAAACTAAGAAGTTACATTATATTTCAATTCACTGAGTAATGGGATTTGTTACCATACTCTTTAGAGACTATGAGACCGAGTGCTTCATGTCGAAGAACAGCTAGAAATAAATTGTACTTTAGACATTTATCCCTAAAAATCATTTTCTGCAAGATATAAATTGGGAGAACAAAGTATATCAGCACTTTTGATATGCAACGTTTAGATTCTCGAGGAGCACATACGAATAGTTAGGAGTATGAACATGAAACCGACGATAATTATATTGAGGTGTATTCGCTTTTGGAGGTTCATTTGTTTCATGTATGTACTTGTAGTCAAATATATTCGTATATTCTGAGCGAGTATCATTACATTGCTTTACAGGTTCTTCCTAATAAATATCTCTAACATCAACACTGTCATTGTTGAAAATGATTAATTGTGAAGCGAGCTTGAGGATGTGATGGTTTTCTATAATGCTCATGACAACTTTATAAATGATAACAGCCCTTATGTTGGCTCACTGTAGCGTATTGTTTTCTTGTAACGAAGTAACTAAAGCTACAACATAATTATTCCCTTTATGAGTTATTTTAATATCAGTGAAGTGCTGTTCTGATTGTTAGTATTTTGTTTGCCACAAAACCTCACTAACTTGGCTGTTACTATAGCAACGTTGTCATATCATAAGTACCACACAATTCTGCTTTTATTGTTGCAATAGAGTGAAACAAATGCCTATTCTTCAGTCATATTAATAAAAAGGTGTATTAATTCAAACATTAATTTAAGTATGTATCTAAAATGTTGTTTTCGAGGAATTGAACTCACCTATTCTACTTTTGAAAAATTATTAAAATAGTTATTGAAAGATAATGTGTGTATTTTTCTATAGCTTAAATTTTATTTAATGTTCGATAGTTCTGATAAGATATTCATGTTTTAGTTTCTAAGAATGTATTAGAACTAATACTTGGGTTTCTTAAGTGCTTTAATAACTTAATTGTATATTTATTTATAAGATACACTAAATAGAGATATCAAAAGGTCCACTCATACATTGTTTATTAAAGAGTTTCAAGTACCTAAACAATTTTGGACCTATTATTATACCTTGTGAGATGCCTGTTTGCATTTTTGGAGTCAGATGTTGAATGATTGGACTCCGTTGCATTTGTAACGCAATTGAACGCAATTTGCAACTCAATGTGCTGATATCAAATGAACTTTGATTTTACCATGCCCTAAATTTTACACATTCCATGTAGTGGATCTTTTGCAAACAATCTAATTTTAGGCAACAGTGATTTAAATACCAAAGATTTTTCTTAACACAACTTTATTATTTAACTTTGGTCTCAGAAGTTTTCGTCTACACAATGTACATAAACGCATTAATACTAACAATTATCTATCTATTCTATTCAGAGTGTGAAAACAATAAATTGATACTTTTCCAATTTGGCTGTTTTATTTACTTGATCAGAATTCTTGGTAGATATCAAATAGGTATTGATATTGATATATAGTAAACATACCTTTGTATCAATTCAAATAAATAATAAATCACAGACTGTTTATGTAGGCCTTGTATATATCGACTGGGCTAAACATTTAAGTCCTCAAAGGCCGTGTGAGTAGCAACTAAATGATCCAATATCAGTAGGTAAGTACATATTTAATACTGATAGAATCACTATCATGCCACGCTGTCGCGACAGACATTAGTTTCTATTGTTATGTATGATTACGTGTTATGTTTCTACTATATTCTAGTTGCTACATGCTTGGATGGTTTGTTCTTGTTGAGAGGTTGAAGAAAGGTGACCAACAAAAGCTGTTCTCAAGTCCGATGTGACTGGAAACACTAGGAGAGGACGGACGCTCTTTAAGTACAAACACTGAGCATGTTAGTGATGTTCATCAGGAAGATCAGATGCGAAGTAATTCAACAAGGAAGGAAGCCACCGAATAACAACGACGCCCTAGGAATACTTCATCATCATTTCAGTCGAAAGACGTCCACTGCTAGACATAGGCCTCCTCCGATGGGATGGGGTTTGCCATAATCGCCACGCTTGGCAGGTGGGTTGGCGATCGCAGTATGGTGGTAAAATGCATAAAGAACGCTGCTACCCATTCTCTGGTAAGACTATAGGAAGACATATAGTGACTTTTAGGTGATGGTGTTCAGAAAAGCCAGGTGCGTAGTACTCGCAACCAGCGTGCGTGTATGAATAGCTGTATGAACGTAAACGAAGCAAAGTGGGTATGTATAGATCGTAGTTGACGAGACAGCGGCTCATGTGCTGTTAAACTGCCCGGTGGTCGCTAATTATAGGGCAAAATACTTCGGTAACCCAGGTATCCTACGTGATATTGTCAGCCTTTCTCGAGAAGCTAGGGTACGCGCTTTGACGTGGAGTTGCGGACAACAGCCCGTTTTACCTATTACCTATGGCCATTTCAGCAAAATATCGAAACTTGATTGCAACTGCAATGCCCATAACGTTAGTAGAATACAATATACCTTTGTTCGTTGTAGCCGTAAGTATGTACATTGCCATCGTTTATGTGTACTCTCTCAATAGCTGTGAAGAAGTTTCATGTTTCGCACTGGTTTTCTACGACCTAAATACGTATAAGAAAACCTTGCACTACTTTTACACAAAACAAGTAGTGGAACTGAAACTGTGAAACGGTAACTTACTCTTGTGAACAAATAGTTTTAGAATCATTGCATGTTACTGGAAGTGTTATAAAAAAAAGGAAAAAGAACATTAATTCACATCCTATTTACAATTTTGATACAAAAATACAGGTAGCCACACCAAAAGAAACGGGTACAATCTTTTTTCATATAATTGTCTTCAGAATAAACCGAAAAGGTAAAAACGTACGAAATGAATTGTGGCCGGAATACATAATTAATGTCTGTGGCCATCAAAGAAAAAAAAAAATGGAGAAAAAATACAGAACATGAAATCAGGTCTTACCTTTGTGTGTTGCTTTTGACAGATGCTAAAGTAGGTCTGGGCAGATTGCTTTGATAAGATATGACTGGCTTGGTAAGACGTGCTTGTGGACTGCATAAGTACCCTGAGATTTACCGGGATGACTACGAAATTAAATGATAAGTAATAATAGGAGGTAAACTTCTGATCCGGTGGGAAGGGTGAGATAAATCAATTGACACGAAAACAAGAAGCGGATTGAGCCTTTGCTGGTTCAGTTGGCTGATATGTATGACAAACATGGTGAGTACCTATTTGGAATCGAATAACAGAGAGTCAGATAGGTACATATGTTGGATTTCATAAATTTAGACTCATTTTATCTATTTTTATAGGCTACACATCTGTCTAGGTCAAGAAACGCTTAAGTCACTCACGTGACAATTTTCTTTGGTTCGTATTCTGTACGCTTAGGTGAAATTGCGTGAGTGCTGTCGGTATATTCTGTATATATGTATATAAAAACAATGTGAAAGCTTATGTGAAGTGAGCTTGAAGTTAGCTGTCATTCCACCTGATGTTAGGAATTGACCACTCACTTTCAAAATTACTTCAACTAAGTTTTCACCGTGAGATTTTTGACACATTAGATCAGCTGTTATCGTTGCGTGAGGACCTAACTAGTGATTGAAAAAACGTTATAAACACTACCATGAGGTCTGATTTTATATTATTTTATTACTTTTGGACACGGCACTACGACTTTACAAATATTTTAATTATGTTAGGAATGAATTTATAAAAACTCAGTTCGTGAAACTTGGAACTTGGGGACATAAGGCATCACCCATTTTTATTCTCACATTATTATTAAAAAACGCATTAACCTCCCCAGTCAGGTAAAAAGGGAGAGGCTATTAACCAGCACTGGGCCAGTGGGTGATGGTAGTCGGTACCGGTAAATTTTGAACATTATTACGAAGCTAACGTTGGAATTACTCTGGACTTCTCATCATTATTTGGTATCTACTATTTATTTAGTGAGATGTAAGAATACCAACATGATATGAATCACTTGGAGATGACAGACATAACCTCCCTTGTGGTATTCTTTACTGTTTAAGTTTTTATCCAGTGCGCAAACTATAACCATGAATTCAGCATATCATTCTAGACCCCCCACCCAGCACAGATTTTTTTTGTCGGTTATACAAAAAAAATCTGCTGTTGTGGTCTAGAATGATAAGTTGAATTCATGGTTACAGTTTGCGCACTGGATAAAAACTTATCCTGTATAACACCGTAATGTTACACATCACTTAGGGTATTCTGTACAGTGGCAGCATCGACGTACAACCTACTTCCATGGATTCAATACACGATCCTGGACTTTGATTTTGTTCGTACGTAATTATAAAACAAAAAATCGTGGAGCCATACATTATGACTGGGTTCCGTACTCGAAGGGTAAAACGGGAACCTATTATTAAGACTCCGCTGTCTGTCCGTCTGCCGCCAGGCTGTATCTCATGAACCGAGATAGTTAGATGGTTGAAATTTTCACAGATGATTTATTTCTGTTGCCACTATAACAACAAATAGGTACTAAAAACAGATTTAAAAAAATATTTAAAGGGGCTCCCATACAACATACATAATTTTTTTGCCGTTTTTATAGATAACTAGCTTTTGCCAGCGGCTTCGCCCGCGCGGAATTTTCATCCCCTATTTAACTCCCTTAGGGGTTAAATTTCGAAAAATACTTCCTTATTCCTTGTCTACATCATAAAGAGAACCTCTGTGCAAAATTTCAGCTTTCTAGGTCCAAGGGTTTGGGCTGGGCGTTGATGAGTCAGTCAATCAGTCAGTCAGGACTTTTATTTTTATTTATATAGATGGTACGGAATCCTTCGTGCGCGAGTCCGACTCGCACTTGGCCGGTTTTTCACTTGCCGGTCCAGAATCAGGAACTGAACCCAGGGTTACAGATTATGCGTCGATTTATCTGCCGCCCTGTAGGTATAGGCACACACTCCCAGAAATGGAACACAAATAGATTCAGAGCCATATACAGAACACAAAACTTTCGATGACAATGTAACTTTGTTAAGTTACTTAACGAACAATTTCGTTCACTCGAGTGCACACGGCTTTAAAATGGGCGAAACAGGAGTTAACCACAAGTAACCTGCAATAATAACACTTTGTTTATTGACTTTGTTCAATTGTTGTTAATATAAATATTGTTAAAGTAGACGAACTGTTGATTACAGTAATAGAAAGTTAGTTGGGTGGTTTCGTGGAAATGTGTTTAAATTTATTTAATTTACAAATGAAGGGTTGTTTGAAATTGTATTCAATAGAATGAATGAAAAAATTCCAAGCCGATTTTGGCTACGGCTACATTTTCATCATAGCAATCTTTATTGCGTTTTAGTTTTAGGCCCAAGGTATCTAATGCTAACTTGGTTATCTGAGAATATAGCTCTCGCTATTGCAGGTTTAGTTCATCTCCAACATCAAAAAGAAGTGAATAGGTCTTCCGTGGTCATTTCTTCACGTGGGTATCGTAGAACGCGACTAAGGGACTTATTAGAGAATGGGTAGCAGCGTTCTCTATGCATTTGACCACCAAACTGCGATCGCCAATCCGCCTGCCAAGCGTGGCGATTATGACAAATCCCCCCTTTTGGGGAAGGCTTATGTCCAGAAGTGGACGTCTTTCGGCTAGTATGATGATGATGATGAGGTCAATTAAATCAGCCGATAACGTTTCCTACTGCTGGGATCCAGGGTTCTGTGAGAGGGTGGGGTCCGTAATCTACCACGCGGGCCCCGTTCGCGGTAGTAGATGCAGTCACACGTTTTCGTTTTTTTTTTACAACATGCTGGTTTCCTTACGATGTTTTCCTTTCCCGTTTTGAGAGCAGTGATGATGAAATTATTTACACAAAGTAAAGCGAGCGACCGACAATTCGAAAGTCGGAGCCATTTTTACTGGGCCACTATTGCGTAGTGTGAGTAGGTACCTACAGGTTATATTTTATCTTCCTTAAAATCAAGAAATGGTTAAAGTAGTGAGAAACGCCCACAGCTAGTAGGACTGACGAGACGGCTAGGGTAGATTGAAAGTAGAAATTGGATCGCGTTCGGTCACGCATTGTGGCAGTATGACCCTAGATACCAAGCTATAAGAAACCTATTGAAAAACAGTAAAAGAAAAAAAGAACGTGAAGAGAAGGTCAGATCTTAAAGAAGTACTTGGACGGAAGTACAGGGTTAAGACATTACGACATGTTGATCATTTCAAAAAATCTATTCTGTAAAAATATCACAGTGAAAACATAAGTGAAGTGAACTGTCAATAATGTCAGTTCCTAGCATCTGCATGTCGATTCTGTAACCATCTCACCGTGTGTTTAGTCTTTAAAAGTCTGACACGCCCTCCTGCTCCACCTAGAGCGGGAGAAGTTATTTGATAATTACTCAACGAAAAAAAAAAGCCGCGAGAAGTGAGCTGCCAGTGTCATCCCACTGATGCTAGGGATTGGCCAAGTATCAGGTGGAATAACACTGACGACTCACTTCACGCGATGAGATCGTTACTTTATCTTACGTTACGTTATCTTATTATATATTAATGATCTTCCTGAACACACGCCCAATCCATGCACTTTATTTGCGGATGACATTTCAATTATTATGACATCACCAATGAATACTGCCTTATATAATTATAGAATAGACATTAACAATACAATTGAATCAACAATTTCTTGGTTAAGATCAAATAATTTGCATGTAAATATAAATAAAACAAAAATTATACAATTTAGGACATATGGTCGTAACCAAGAAAGACTAAACATTAATTATAATGGACAACTTCTATTAGAGGCAGATGAAAGTACTTTTCTGGGAGTTGCATTGGACGGCTACTTCTCCTGGAAGCCACACGTAGAAAAGGTGTGTAACAAGTTGAACAAATTCGTGTAAGTTCTCTACACAATGCGAAAGACCTCGTCGCAAAGCACGATATTGACTGCATATCACGGCTGCGTTGCATCGACGCTACAATACGGCCTCATACTATGGGGTAACTCTACAGACGTAGTTAAAGCTTTTAAGGTGCAAAAAAAATGCGTTCGAGCCATTCGTGGGATCCCACCAAGGGAATTTTGTAAACCATTGTTTTTAAAATTAAAACTCCTTTTATTACCCAGTATGTATATTTTAGATTGTGATTTTGTCCGTCAGCACTTTGACCTGTTTAAAAAGGCTCAAGACCGCTGCCCTCGAAAAGTAAGAGATCCAGATAGATTAGTTTTGCCTAGGGCACCTAAGACTTCTCTATATAAAAAGAACTGTTATCATATGTGTGGACTTATCTGTAACAAAATACCGAAGAATTGCAAAGAGTTATCTAATAACTTATTTTTTATTAAGCTAAAATTATGGCTACTGCAAAAACGTTTTTATTCTATAAACGAATTTCTATATAATGTATTTTAAAAGAATGTGACGATAATTAATATTGAATGTATTGAAAATTAATGACAGACAGCATGCCATTGAGCGTAATACTCGTATATAATTAGTGTAACATATTGTTTTGCATGTCAAATGATGTCTGACTATATTAGGAACTCAATTACCTACTTTAAGACCAACACTGTACCAAAACTTATTGCAAATAAATGATTATGATTATGATTACAGAATAGCAAATCAGCTGGAATGACAGCTCACTTAAACTCACTTCACTTAACTTCGCGGTGATACTTTCACAGAATAGATCGGCAGTACATATGACGTTTCATAATTGTCTAGTTAACAGATAATTAATTTCCTTACAAATAAATCATCTGTTTTCACATTTTTCAGGTTTGAAAAGGTTCTTTATTTGCTCACAGGCAGTAGTATTGTTTTTGGCCTACTCATCTTTCTATGTAACTTCTACCTAAGAACGCCTACTCGCATAGATTGGAAGATTGGAGGTAGCTAACTTAGTCTTGTTCATTCAAACTTATAACAACCCTTTTAGTATTATTGTGAATCGAGTTGTTATAAACTAACTTACGACGAGTTTGTAACTTGCCTGTTATTGTTATAATGAACTTACGATACAAAAGAGTACAAATGTATAGAATTTTAAATTATATTTAACATCACGCCTTCTTTCTCCGAAGGGTTGGATAGGGATGTACCTACATGATAATTTTAAACCAGTGCGCAAACTGTAACCATGAATTATTTATGGTTCATCATCATCATCAGCCTATACTGTTCCCACTACTGGGACACAGGCCTCCTCTCGGTGAGAGGGATTTGGCCGTAATCCACCACGCGGGCCCAGTGCGGGTTGGTAGATGTCACATGTCTTCGAATTTTTGGTTCTAGGACATGCCGGTTTCCTCACGATGTTTTCTTTCACCGTTTTGAGAGCAATAGTGATGAAATAATTTACACAAAGTAAAGCGCCTGGCTGGGTTCGAACTCACGACTGTCGGGGCCGATACGAGGCCACCACTACTCTCCTGCCTGCTAAAAACAAACAAAGCTCATAATTAAATTTACTAAGAATTCGTTAGAACTCGTAAGTCGCAGCTGTTACCACTTGGCCACCACTGCACTCATCATTACTCTTTATGGTTAAACGTGTATTTTTAATTCTGTTGCAGTTTCAGCAAAGATAGCTATATCGTCAGCAAATCTTAAATGAGATTGGCACCTATTAAGTATCCACAACCCTTTATTGGTATAATCGACTTTTTGGAAGATATCTTGAAGAAAAGCTATGGATAACTTCGGCGAAAGCAAGTCTCCCTGTTTCACGCCCTTTTCTACAGGAAATTCTTCTTCCTTCCTTTCAAATTTTATTCTGCTCACACTTATGGAGTATATACTTTTTATAATACAGGATAAGTTTTTAACCAGTGGACAAACTGCAACCATTCTACACCCTAGCGTAGAATTTCTTTGTCGGTTATACAAAAAAAAAAACTGGTGTTCCATACATTTTGAACACGTAGGTATTGCACTTTTCTTTGAAACAGCAATTTTTTTTGTATAACCGACGGAAAATTACTTTGCTAGGGGGTATAGAACGATATGCTAAATTCATGGTTACAGTTTGCGTACTGGTTAAAAATGTACCCTGTATAGTACACATGCCCCCCACATTGCCCCAGTTTAGTTTAAGTCTCATGTTATAGGAGTCTATTGCCATTAACCGATCACAAATCCAGACACCAGGTTGTCTGAGAAATTTCTGATGGAAAAACCCAATAAATAATACTGACCGACCCGGAAATCAAAGACCGAACCACATGCTTAGCAGTAGCGCTTGCGGCTACTAGATCAAAGAGGCAGTTTTCTTATCCTTTTAGTATTCATTTTGTAAATGTCAGGCACTCGAGCAATTTTTCATATGAAATGCGCTTAAACTATTTATCAACGATTTACTTATCTATTTTATACAAAACTGTCAATTGGCAATTAAAACTTGGCACCCGACTAGGTGCCAAGCTGTCATTTTTGTGTTAAGACCTTTACCTAAATCGAAATAAAGTTGGAAATGCAAATACTCGCTCAGAATTTTGTGCTAGAACTAAAGTTAGATCGCTTGCAATTTAAGAAGGCCTGATTTTAGACACAGAATCCATTAAGGCCAAGAAAACAAAAAAATGGCTGTAGTTTCCAGGCTTAGTAAAAACACCACTAAATTCCCTTCTCGCACGACTAAACACACTATATCCCAAAATAAAAACAGTTAACAACAAAAACTTTACCAAAATCTACTGTCAAGTCCCTCTATAACTCCGGATAACTACCTCCATTTCAATTTCAAGTACCACCACATAATATATACAGGTGGAGGAACCATTAACACTAACGGATTGACTTGGCACACATCCAGTTTGTCATGATCCAGTGTTGCCGTGTCGATGGGATCAGCTCTCGGAATTACTGCTACAGTTATATTTGTAAGTAGGTTTGAGACGGTCGGAATTTGTGGTAGGGATAAGCAATTGTAATAAGTATCAGATTTTAATTGTTTTACTGTGAATTAAAGGAGGTGCAAAAAGATGTGTTATCAAGTCCACTCTAGAGCCATTTTATTTCAGTGGGTCTAGAAAAAGTTTTTTTTTTTTTTCTTCTGCTTCGCATCAGTTTGTCGTCAACAACAATAAGCTGCTTCTTTGTCCGATTTTCTCTGGTTTTTTTTTTTTTTGTTTCTGCAGCTTGGTGATAACTTCGCAATTAGAAAAAGTGATGACAAAGTGTCATTCTATTAGCAATAACGATGGATTCTGTGTAAGTCCCATTTCTTCCCGTGGGTGTTGTAGAAGGCGACTAAGGGACCTACTAGAGAATTTGGCAGCAGCGTTCTCTATGCATTTTATCACCATACTGCGATCGCCAACCCGCCTGCCAAGCGTGGCGGTTATGACAAAACCCCCCTTTTCGGCTGTGATGATGATGATGTGTAAGTCAAAAACCTAATAAGCTTTTCGGTATTATATTGATTATGTTAGCTTATGCCAGCGGCTTCGCCCGAGACGAGGTTGAAACTTATCCCACGGAAACGTACTACCGCGATAAAAAGCATCCTGTGTTATGGATTGGATACTTCTCTATTTATCTATCTAGCTGTGTGCCAAAATGGATTCAAATCCGTTCACCCATTTTTGCGTGATTGGGTAACAAACATCGAAACTTTCACATTTTTAATATGAGTAGGATTTGAATCCAATATTGACATCATTATAAACTACCGAAAAAGTCCTGGAAATCTTGTTGGAAGTCGTTGTAGAAATAAGAAACACTTTGAAAGCAATTTCCACTTGTCTAGGCCCTCAGAGGCAGTTTTCCGTAACTGTTCCTGAAGTTATTGCAATGGTGTTTTGGATTAATTTAGAAAGAACAAAGGTATGTGCTATTTGCAGCCTTAAGGTAACAGTAAGGAGTAGGTACTTAATGGCGTCTGGGGCATACAAAACTGAAACAATCGGTTTGGTTTAAATTCTGTGTTCGTTCTTCAGTCAGCTAATTTATGAGCGTTTGAAATATTCAAAACTATGTTGAAATTAAGGACAGGCAAAGTCAGCGACAACAGTTGGTAATCACCTCAGTATTTAAAATCTTATCTTAGAGGATTTGACAGCTGGCAGGGCGGGGACATCACGTCGCTGCGATGACGCTGTCAGTGGAGGGGGTGACACACCATGAGCCGTGTGCTCACTCGCCTCGGTCACTTTTGCTGCGGAGCTCGGATGGGACGGACGCTTACTAATTTTCATATTGAGCTATTTTCTTATAACGGTTTTGTAATTTAAATAAATAGTTGTAGGCCGTTTTGTTTTTTCTTTTTAAAAAATTAATTAGGCTTCTGATCCCTAAGATCAGAAGTGGGATAACTTTAAATTACACGCGATTTAGATCGTTCGCCATCTTTTTAACCGGAAATAGTGTTTTTGAGACAGTTTTAAATTATTTTTCACCACGTGTTGTTGATTTAGTCCGTGATTAGTTTTTGTGCATTTTAACGTGATTCGGCAGTCGCCACGTGCTTCTTACTCGATTAGATTACATTTCGTGCGTATTTTTTGAAGTAAACAACCACGTGTTAATTCTTTTATTTCGCGCTAAGTTTGTTGTTCACGTAGCGGTAATTTACGTTGCCTATAGTTTTAATCATGTCGAGTCGTGATTGCACGCCGCTTGAGAATACACCGAGGCGTAATTCTCGGGAAAACGATTCGCATAGCCGTCGCGATGTTCATAAAAGGCGTCGTGACCGTTATCGTCAATCGCGTAGTAAATCTCCTAGGCGTCGTCGTGATAGATCAGAGTACTCTCAAAGTTCGCGTAGGCGCCGGGATAGTTCGTATGGACGTCGGGAAAGCCCTCGACGCGACCCTTTAAATGAAATACTGGTTCGATTGAGCGCTTTAGAGGAACGTTTGCCTTCAAATACTATGCGTACGTCTACTTCCATGTCGTCTCATCCGGGCGGCACTCCGCCGCCGACAACTTCGGTGGTTGCTGAGGCACCTGTTACCGGTAATACGGAAACACGTGCTACGGATAGAACCGTGACCGCTGAGACATCGCGGGAGGTTGACGCTGCAGACAGGATTGTGGGGGCACTTTCTTCCCTAATTCAAGTAAGATCTAAGCATTACTACATTTCTAATTTTGACCCAAATGTGCATGACTTTGACATGTGGTGTGCGGAAGTCGATCGTGGGCGCGAGATATGTCAGTGGGACGATCGGGAATGCCTGGGACGCATTGGTGGGTGTTTACGGGGTGATGCTAAGACGTGGCTCAACGATTGGGTGACCAGTGATCGGTCGTGGTCCAATTTTAAAATTGAATTCCGATCGTTGTGCCCACGTGAAGTTGATATGGCTACTGTGCTATATGATGTCATGAGTGTAAATTCTAATAAATTCGCCACTTATGCTGAGTATGCGCGGAAGTCCCTGTTGCGACTGAACATTGTTAAGGGGCTTTCAGAGGAATTAAAAACCGCTATTGTGATCCGTGGCATCTCCGATCCCCAAGTGAAGGCCGCGACCGCCAACGCTAAACTACAGTCAAAGGAATTAGTTGAATTTTTGTCAGTGTACTTAAAGCCTAAGGGCGCGCCACCCGTTAATAACAATCCTGTCCGCACGTCAAACGCAAATTCCCCTGATCCACGTAAACGCAAGGTCACGCAGTATGATAGATTAGTGTGCTTTTCTTGCGGAAACGTAGGTCACAAACAGGCCGTTTGCCCTAAAAAGTCTGCGAAAATCGATGCGGATTCTGATAAATCTTCATCAAAAACCGAATCGACTAGCTCAAATTCTCAACCGACAAAGTCAAATTCTAAACCCGTTAAGACTTGCACATTCTGCAAAAAGACCGGGCATTCAGTTGAAACTTGTTTTGTTAAGGAACGCGTCGAATCGAAATCAAATAATAAAAATAATTCGAGTAACGTAAATTTTTGCTCAGAGTCTCCTCCAGACAAAACAATGTGATGTCCGCGGTTATACAAAACGTACCTGTTGACGTTTTAATTGATTCTGGTTCTGATATTTCGCTGATTTCCGATTCTGTATTAAAGCATTTTAGTTTAAATAAAATTCCCACCTATCGCCGTATGCGTGGCATAGGAAGTCAAGATATTGAGTCCACTTCGTATGTAAGCACTCTTATCGAATTTCCCGAATTATCTTTAGAAGTAGATTTGTTTGTTATTCCCCCGGACTGTATTCAGGCTCCGATTTTGATTGGCACTGATGTTTTAAATCGTAGCGGAGTTACGTATACTCGAACAAATAACTCTCAACGGTTAGTCAGGGTTTCGCAAGTAAACAGTGTGTCGACTGTAGAGTCCCCTAATATAAGGACGCCCTTAGTAGGTGACGAAAAAGAGTGTTTGCTAGCTCTGTTAAACGAGTTTTCTGATACGTTTACTACCGGTACAGCGACGTCTACAGTAAACACGGGTTGTATGGAAATAAAAATTAATAGTGACATCCCAATTTACTATCGACCTTATAAACTCTCCGTGGACGAAAAGCGTCGCGTTCGCGAGATTATTAATGATTTGATTAGTAAGGGAATTATTCGTGAGTCACAGTCTAATTACGCGAGTCCTATCATCCTCGTTAAGAAAAAGGATGGGTCTGATAGGATGTGCGTCGACTACAGGGCTCTAAATGCTATCACTATTAAAGAGCGATTTCCGCTACCGTTAATCGACGATCACATTGACAGGCTAGGCAGTTTGAAATTCTTTACAAGTCTTGATATGGCAACAGGTTTTCACCAGGTGCCGATGAAGGATGATGATTCTATTGGTAAAACAGCATTCGTAACGCCTGAAGGGCATTACGAATATTTGAAAATGCCCTATGGGCTCGCTAATGCACCTATTATCTATCAAAGAATCATCTCCAAAACCCTGAAGCACCTGCTGGATACCGGTAAGGTGTTGATTTATATCGACGATGTTTTAATAATGTCGAATTCTGTCAGTGACGGTCTCGAAACTTTGCGAGAGGTATTAAAAACACTCACTGAGGCGGGATTTTCAGTAAATCTAAAAAAATGCACGTTTTTAGACACCGAGTTAGAATACCTAGGTAGGCTTATTGGTCATGGTCAGGTACGGCCGAGCCCTAGTAAGACTGAAGCTTTAGTAAAGTCTCCTAAGCCAGCTAATGTAAGAGGCGTTCGTCAATTTTTGGGTTTGGCGGGTTATTTTCGGAGGTACATTGCTGGGTACGCTTCGAAAACTGCTTGTATTGCCAAATTGCTAAGAAAAGGTCAGCCTTTTTTATGGGGCGCGGAGCAAGACTTAGCACGTGATTTTGTTATTAAAAGTCTTACTGAGGAACCCGTTTTAGCAATCTTCAATCCCAATCTGCCAACTGAGCTTCATACAGACGCCAGTGCTATCGGTTATGGTGCAATTCTATTGCAGGAACATGAGGGTAGGCGGAAGCGAGTTGTCAGCTATTTTAGTAAATCCACGCAAGGCGCCGAGTCCCGTTACCACAGTTACGAACTCGAGACATTGGCAATCGTTCGCGCATTACAACATTTTCGGCATTATTTAATAGGCATAGAGTTTAAAATAGTAACAGATTGTAATTCGTTGAAATTGACTGAGCGTAAAAAGGACTTGTTGCCTCGTGTGGCTCGTTGGTGGGTTTACATGCAAGACTTTCGGTTCACGCTTGAGTATCGGAAAGGTTGCCTCATGCAACACGCAGACTTTTTAAGCCGGCAGCCCGCTACTGTTCTCCAAATACGAAATCCGCGAAATTGGGCGAAGATTGCTCAGACGGCTGACTCTGAAACTCAAAGCTTGATGCAAAAGCTGAGAGATGGTCAATTGGATCCTACCCGGTTTTTCATAAAGTACGATTTGCTGTACTACAAGTATTCACCAACCGGAGAAGACTCTCGTCTCCTTTGTTTTATCCCTAAAGGGCATAGGCTTAGTTTGTTAAGGGTGTTTCACGATGATCACGATCATATAGGAATAGACAAAACTACTGAGCTTATATTGCGTCATTTTTGGTTTCCTGGGTTAAGGGCTTTTATTAAGAAATATGTTGGTCACTGTATTGTGTGTCTGTCACATAAGAAAGTCCCTCGCGCTCCTAGGCAACCCATAGAATCTTGGACGAAGCCTGAGGTACCCTTTACAGTGGTTCACACTGACGTCCTTGGTCCCCTAACGGAGTCAAACGGTTTCCGATACATACTCCTCGTAGTAGATGCTTTTACTAAGTACTGTCTGTTGTACGCCCTGTACAGACAAGATACCGCCGAGCTAAAACGTGTATTTTCCAATACCATTTCACTATTTGGTACTCCGTCAACAATTGTGTGTGACCGTGGCAGAATGTTCGAAAGTGCATCCTTTCAAGATTGGGTTACTGAGTTAGGCTGTAACATACATTTTATCACGCCTGAAATGCACCGTGAAAACGGGCAGGTCGAGCGTTATTGCAGGACGGTCCTCAACATGTTGCGGATAGAGGTGAACAACAAGGGTGCGCAGTGGTCCGATGCGTTGTGGAAGGTGCAGCTCACCTTGAACATAACGAGGCAAGCCACGACCCGCACCTCACCTCTACAGCTGTTGACTGGCGTTGAAGGGACTACTCCAGTGCTGAGGTCTCTTGTGCGAGACGTCGCGCTGAACGACTCGCATCCTAACCGAGAAGCTCTTCTGACGCTGAGAAGACAGAGGGCGTCCGAGTTGCTTGCCGAAAATCAGCAGCGGCAGGATGCGTATGTCAACGAGCGTCGCCGTCAGCCGCGTACATTTGCTGTCGGCAGCTTCGTGTTCGTGAGCAAGGGCTCGCAGAGCACGGGAAAGCTGGACTCCGGGATGCGTGGTCCGTACAAGGTTGTACGAGCGCTCCCACATCACCGGTATGAGCTTGAGCTACTTGCTGGCTCATACGGTAAGAAAACCCAGACCGCCGCAGAACATATGGTTCAGTGGCGTGGTGAGTGGACCCCGGATGCTTGCGAAGTATTATTTGATCATCTCGGTGGTGGTGAGTAAAAGCAGCATTGTGGCAGCTTTTTACTTATGGCATTTGTCACTGGAACCCCGATAGTGGTTGCCAGCTGATATTGGTCACTGGAACCCCGATAGTGGTTGCCAGCTGATATTGGTCACTGGAACCCCGATAGTGGTTGCCAGGTGATTCTGATTACTGGAACCCCGATAGTGGTTGCCAGGTGATTTTGTTATTGTTTCAGTAATGATTGAGGTCCGGAACTCTTTCATTGGTGTAACGATAACCTATCTGCTATCCATTTTGATGTTATTGCTTGAAGTTGTAGTAAAACGCTTGTAGTTTCATTGTAATGGATAGCTCCAAGTTAAACTTTCAGAATGCTTTGTTGATTTTTCTATGTTGGTATGTTTTAGGTGACGAGTCAAATGATGAGGACCAGGCGCAAGGAAGCCTACCATTGGAGAACCCATCCAGTGGTGGCCAGACGAATGAGGAGCTGAGGCCAGGAAGTCAAGCTGACGAGGACGTTCAGCTGTCAGGAGAGGCCGTCTTAGAGGATTTGACAGCTGGCAGGGCGGGGACATCACGTCGCTGCGATGACGCTGTCAGTGGAGGGGGTGACACACCATGAGCCGTGTGCTCACTCGCCTCGGTCACTTTTGCTGCGGAGCTCGGATGGGACGGACGCTTACTAATTTTCATATTGAGCTATTTTCTTATAACGGTTTTGTAATTTAAATAAATAGTTGTAGGCCGTTTTGTTTTTTCTTTTTAAAAAATTAATTAGGCTTCTGATCCCTAAGACTTAATTATTTAGCTAAATATTAAATTTTAAAAAAAAAACTAAAAAAAGAAAAATCCGCCAAAAAAATGTTTTTTTTTTTTTGTTAAAAAGTTTTATTTTATAAATTTTTTGTGGCTATAATCTACTCATTACTACATGCTTAATTTTGGGTAACCTTTGTAATACACAACTCAATATTAAAATCTGTGAGTGAACAATCAATCATCCCCTGTTTTGCTACCCTTAGGGTTGGTTTTTTTTTTCGAAATTTATATGGGACCAATTTCGGGGTATACCCTTTTCGAACAAAAAAATAATGTTTAAAATCGGACTACCTACTCTGAAAAATGTTATGCGTGGTCATACATAAAAAAAAATATACGCGTCAACTTGAGAACCATCTCCGTTTTTTCGTCGGTTAAAAACGAAACTGAAGTTATTTTCAAAGAATATTAACTGTCATGAAATACTAAAATACCTACAATGTTTCGAATTGTGTGTCAATTTGGATAATGTCAACTTTTGTCGCTGACCGTACTTGTTCCTGTGCCTAACTGCCTACCCATTAAGGAAAAATCCGTTTTTCTGTGTTAATCTTTTTCATCAGCTACATATCCATATAGGCTTTGCCGCTTCTAATCCGAACGAAGATTGCCGAGTCAAAACTCAAAACCGGCAACAAATTCCGTTTTCCAATTTAGAACGCGTATAATTCACATTCACAACGCTGACCAATTCCGAAATCCAAGGGATTGATAAAAAAAAAGGTGGAATTTGTTGAGTAACTTTCGTACAGTTTGATTTAATCCGTGGCACGTTTCCCCTGGCAAATTGGTTCAGGATAACGATGATATACACAGGTTATATTTTGTAAAGCCACTTCCAGTATCCTTAGCAAGGTACTGTATTAGGGTACCGCAAGTGTTGTATACTGGTTTTGCTCGAAACTTTGCTATCAACGTGCACAAAGCAAGCAATTTATGAATACAAAGACATGAAAACTTTAAGATAAATGGAAGACTCGCTGTAACTGCGGTTTTGGTAAGGATGCAACACGGCTTTTTAACTTACTTCTAAAAGAGTTTCTCAATTCGTTTTGTAGGTACGGTTTTTATTTTTTGGGTGGGAAATCTTCTAATAACTTCTCCCGCTCTGGGTGGAGCAGGAGGGCGTGTCAGACTTTTACTAACTAAAACCCACCTGTGTTCCCTCAGTAGCCTGTGTGCCAGAGGCCACGGTATCTTTTTTCGAAAGGTTTTGATCTAGGTATGTTTGTTTTGTGCAGTTAAACAACGTGGCACAATTAGAGTATTAAGGTAAAAGTATAATACAATGACCAAAGCTATTTTTTTTAAGTTAACTGTTGTATTTACGAATATCGTATTGACCTTAGTATTACTTTATGCATTTAAAATTGAGTCTTATGGCTTGGGCATAAGATTGAATGTTCTTTGGCTCAGTTGACGGTACGTTTGTCAAAATACTTAATTTAAGAAAATACGTATATTAAAAATGACTGAAATGTATTCAGTGGTCATTTATGAACAAACTACTTTCAGGAATTGCGTCTATTCTGTTCAATTTTGTATGTACCTAGAAATACGGGGTAAATTTTTATCCAGTGCGCAAACTGTAACCATGAATTCACATATTATTCTAGACGCAAAAAAATTTCGCTGTTCCATACATTTTGCCCGCGTAGGTATTGCACTTTTCTATGAAACAGCAGATTTTTTTATTTTTATAACCGGCGAAAAATTTCTGCGGCAGGGGTTCTAGAATAGTATGCTGAATTCATGGTTACAGTTTGCGCACTGGATAAAAACTTACCCTGTAGATCGCGGGGTGATTTAGTCAGAATGAATTTAGGAAATGATGCAGCTTGAACTTAAAGTAAGTTTGTATTTTAATTAAGGAACAAACAAATATTGCGGTTGTTTTTTCATGCCTGGCCCAAAACAGGTAAGTCTAAAGTTGTCTGCTAAATTCTCTCACAAAATATATATTGAAACGGAACCTTTTTCATTACATCGAATTCTCAGTCGTCCTTAATTTACAAGTGTGTATAATTGATGAAAATCATAATTAGAAACAATTGAAGGGCGTATTCTATTCTTGTTCCGAAATGTTTTGAGTTTTATCTGAAGCAGGTAAAAGTTTAATATTCTACGACGTGGCAACGCATAAATTACAAACATGATTGCTTATTCTAGAGAGTTTTTAACCTGAGGAATTCCGAAAGAGAATTAAACTTTTGTTTTGCTTTTGCTCACAAATCTTTGCGTGTATCTAATGAAAGAAATGGTTGTACGAATGAACCCATAGTGGAGGAATTCAAAATCATCACGCTATGTACAATATGCCAGGAGTGTGCCTTCACTTTTTTTGACATATGTGTTCACCTAAACATGGCATGAGAGCAGTGGTGCCCCAGTGGTAACGGCCGCGACTTACAAGTTGTAGGTCGTGCGTTCGAACTCAGCCAGGCGCATTACTTTAGTAAATAATTTCATCACCACTGCTCTCAAACGGTGAAGAAAAACATCGCGAGGAAACCGGCATGTCCTAGAACAAAAATTTCGAAGACATGTGACATCTACCAACCCGCACTGGGCCCGCGTGGTGGATTACGGCCCACTCCCTCTCACGGAGAGGAGGCCTGTGCCCCAGCAGTGGGAACGTTATAGGCTGAGTATGTTAACATGGTCTAGAAAGACTTATGATACTAGGCCGGGTGGAAGGAAAATGCAGGCTTAAGGCTGAACATTGGCAAGGTTTTTTTTTTTGGTTGTGAAATCATCGAATAACTTCTCCCGCTCTGGATGGAGCAAGAGGGCGTGTCAGACTTTTACTGACTAAAACCCACTCGTGTCCCTCACTAGCCCGTATGCCAGGGGCTGTGGTAACTCTTTCGAACAAACCCGAACCCCTGACAGGCATCGGCCCTTGCGGGCCCCATCATTTTGTGCTGACATCTCTTACTTGCGTGCTTGCGTCTCCGTATCCTGACGCGGCTAGGGTCGCGAGGACGCATAGACTGCCTCTCCCTCACGTGCGCCGCCTCCCTCTTCGCGAGCATCACTGCTTCACTGAAAGAGGTGATGGCTACCCATGCACTCTCGCTCCGTACCATGGCCTGGACCAGGGCCGGACGCGAGAGATCGCCGCCGCCGATCGCCTCCACGAGGACACGGCGGTGCTCCACCCAAGCCGGGCAGACCGCCACCGTGTGCTCCACTGTGTCCTCAGGGCGATCTTCGCAGTGGAAACACCCGGGCGTTTCCTCCCGCCCTATCTGAAACAGGAACCTCCCGAAACAACCGTGTCTGGTGAGGACCTGCGTCAGGCGGAAGGTGAGGACGCCATGCCGCCTCTCAAGCCACTCCTCAAAGAGGGGACTTACCGCCGCAATCGTGGCGTGCCCAAACATTGGCAAGGTCAGATGCGATCAAGAAGGCTGCTGGAGCATGACGCTTTCTATTTCTCCGAAGAATAGACAGTGCTTTTCGAACCGACGAAAAAACGGAGGAGGTTACTCAATTCGACGCGTATATTTTTTTTTTTTTTTCTATGTATGACCACGCATAACTTTTTCCAGAGTAGTCCGATTTTGATAATTCTTTTTTTATTGGAAAGGGTATACCTCGAAATTGGTCCCATATAAATTTCGAAGAAAAATTCCAACCCTAAGGGTAAGAAAACAGGGGATGATTGATTGTTTACTCACAGATTTTAATACTGAGTCGTGTATTAAATCAAAAATTAAGCATGTAGTAATTAGTAGATTATAGCCACAAAAAATTATAAAATAAAAACTTTTTAATAAAAAAATTGAACCGCCGAAATACCGAAAAATAAAAAATAATAAACTAGCTTTGTCCAACCCCAATAAATAAGTTCGGAAGTCGGTGACTTTGGATATGTATTTGATTATATGTCACCGCCTTCCGAACTTAGTTATTGGGGTTGGACAAAGCTAGTTTATTATTTTTTACTTTTCGGTTTTTCGGCGGTTTAATTTTTTTATTAAAAAGTTTTTACATAAAAAAATATGTAAAATATCATTATCCTAGGATAATGATATTTACATATTTTTTTTATTATTCCTGACTAAATTACCCAATACTGAAAAATGTCTATAATTTTATAAGAATCATCATCTGCCTAGCCGTTTCCAACTATGTTGAGGTCACTTTCCAGTTTTACTGGATGCAGCTGAATACCAGTAATTTAAATGAAGCGACTGCCTATCTGATCCCCACAAACCAGTAACTGGTTTACACGATACCCCTTGGTAAAACTGGTTGTCAGACTTTCGGGCTTCTGACGACCCGTAACGAATGTCAAAAATCCATAAATGACAGCCGGGACCAACGGGTTAACGTGCTTTCCTAGGACTCCGTGCCTCTCGTGGTCTTGGTATGTAAAGATAGTCAATTAGTCACCCATCCACAGACTAACTGAGGTAAGGTAAGGCTTCTGACGACCTGTAACGAATGTCAAAAATCCACAAATTACAGCCAGGACCAACGGCTTGGCGTGCTTTCCGAGGAAAAAAAAAACACAAACTTTTGTATACGATTCAATTGTTTAGAGGGCATCGAAAACACCTTGAAGATTATGATCCAGATCTACTTTTCAAGCCTGAAATTGATCTTATACTTGCTCATAAAATTCTAGGTATTGAAATAATATCAAAGATTTGATTCGAAAATTATTAATTTTACGACTCACCTCGATCGTCCCTTTGTTCGTGTCAAACTTCTAATTATAAAGCAGTGATATTGACGAATTAAATTTAAATGAAATAAATAGGTTTGATTTTAATATTTGTTTGACAGCTTGTTATACCTATAATAAATTTTGCTGAAAATAATATTGCTGAAATTCGGTTTGACAATCCTATAAAATTATACTTAATTAATTATTTTACTTAAATAATGTTTTTAAGGTAAAAGTTGCACCCGAGAAGAATATACGGGTTGGGAACCCGATGAATTTGATAAGTTCCATTGTTTCTGCTGTTAAGGGGCAAAATACTCGAAAGAGAGTGCAAAATAATCACGTAAATCGGTCCATTATCGTAATCAGCGTATAAAGTTTGTACTTTTGGGACACCGGCCTCCAAGCTGCGAGAGGGATTGGGTCGTAATCCACCACACGAGCCCAGTGCGGGTTGGCAGATGTCAAATGTCTTCAAATTGTTACTTCTACGCCTCGCCAGTTTCCCTCACCATGTTTTCCTTTACCGTTTTGAGAGCAGTGGTGATGAAATTATATACACGAAGTAAAGAGCCTGCCTGGGTTTGAAACACGTTCGTTAGTTAGTCCGGACCGATGGCACCACTGCTCCTTGTCATCGGTCCATTACTCACAGAGGAATCGGTGTTGATAGTCAATAAAAACCTTTTGTAAAGGTTGGCTAAAAAGTCAGAATTGTGAGCATTAAGTGTGAAAAACGGAACCAACAAAAATAAAAAAAAAATACAAATTCAAAATACCCGACTGCCTATACCTAAAGTGAACTTTAATTTAAAAAGATGGAAACAAGAAACTTGTTTTAAAAGGGTGACTATTAGACTGAATACTATAATAATATTGCTACTATATAATACTATTTTTGACGTTAATTAGACCTATTTATAAAACCCTTGATTTTGATACCCCACTCCCATAGGTTTTGAGAAAAAAAAAAAAACGTTTTCAAGACACAATAGAGCTAATAATCGTGACACTCTCACAATTAAGACGAATCTGACGGCACCTGTCAAGCTGAAATCGATCAAGCCATTTATGCTACAGAGCGTGACAAAGAAATACACAATACATACGTATATACACTTGAAAAACATGACCCCTCCTTCTGGCGCAGTCGGGTAAAATCAAGGTTGAAACTGGGATACTGTTCACATTTCAGCAGTCTCTTAGAAACACCGTATACCGTACACCATATTCCCATATTCAATGTTACACTAAAATAGAGAATTCCCAACTCCCACGTACACCGGTATAAATTCCTCATTAAGACTTAAAGTATTTTAGCGCAGCTTGCAGAACACCTGGGCTTGCATTAATATCACAATCTGAATAAGATGCATGAGTATGCACCGCTACGGTGGTGCAGTTTGTATGGGAGTAACGTACTTTGTCAATGAAAATGAGAACGTAGGTAAATAGGTAGGTATCATATGTATAGTTGTTTATAGGTATAATAATATTATGTGTATATTTACTTATACCCGTGTGGTGCCCGGGCGTAAAAGAATAGCACCATCCCATTTCTTCCAGTGGGTGTCGTAGGAGGCGACTAAGGGACTTACTAGAGAATGGGCAGCAGCGTTCTCTATGCATTTTACCACCATACAGCGATCACCAACCCGCCTGCCAAGCTTGGCGATTATGGCGACCTCCTCCCCCTTTTGGGGGAGGCCTATGTCCAGCAGTGGACGTCTTTTGGCTGAAATGATGATTTACTTATCTATATATATAAAAGGAGAAACTGACTGACTGATCAATCAACGCACAGCCGAAACTACTAGGACTAGGAACGGGAAATTTTGCACACGGCTTCCCTTTACAATGTAGAGGAGCAGTATAAAGGGGTTTTTGGAAATTCGACCTTTAAGGGGGTGAAAAGGGGGGATTTTGTTTGTATGAAAAATCTTATTCCTTGAGTTAATAAACTTGAAACTTGGCACAAATACTAAGTTAAGTAAATTATGAGGTCGGCCATTTATTGTTTTTCTAAACTACCCCTAAAGGAGGATTGGGGGGTGTCATAGTTTGTATGGAAGAATTTTAACGCGCGATCTGATTAACTCCAAACTCAGTATTTATACCTTAAACCAAAAATAAAGAATAACGTGTATCAGAGTTTCTCGAAAATCTACCCCTAAAAGTAAAAAAGGGTAGTCCGTGAAATTAGAAAATATGAAAGTGAAATAATGTGAAAGTTTATGAAGATGATTGAATGTTTGTTACTCAATCACGCAAAAACGGCTAATCGGATTTAGATGAAATTTGACACACAGACAGATGATAACCTAGATTAACATATAGAATACTTTTTATCCCGGTAGTGCGTACCCGCGGGATATTTTCCGACTTCCACGCGGGCGATGCTGCGGGCGGAAGCTAGTATTTTATATATAAATTACACGACCAACGTAATTGCACCTACCAATGTTTGTCTCTGGTAGAGAAATACTAAAAGAAAAAAAAAACCGGTCAAGTGCGAGTTGGACTCGCGCACCGAGGGTTCCGTACAAACCTGTGGGTACATAAGTAAAAGTTCAAAATTGTCAAAAATATTTTTTTTTATATGACGAAACTAAAAATTTACGGTTTTCGTAATTTTTCCTATATCTGTACTATAAGACGTGACTTCGTACAAAATTTCAAGATTCTAAGTTCACGGGAAGTACCCTGTAGGTTTTGATTCCCGTGCGAGTTTCGAAAATTTGCGGAATTTTGCGGCCTAAATGGCTGTATCTTTTGATTGCGTTGACTTAGAAGGTTGATTTTTCTACAGCTTCCAGGGACAGTAGAACTAAGTATCATATAGAAATTTCAGTTTGATACCTCCACGCGTTCCTGAGAAAAACGGTCTTGACAGACGGACGGACGGACGGACGGACGGACGGACAACAAAGTGATCTTATAAGGGTTCCGTTTTTTCCTTTAGAGGTACGGAACCCTAAAAATGAATAAGTAAAAAGTTTTATTGGCAAAAAGGAAAAGGTGATGGTTGACAATAGTAATCTATGCTTATAATCTATCTTCTATATCTATAGTTATTAATAAACCGGAAATATTTGTTTTTTTTGTTTGCATTGAATAGGCGCCGAAACCACTGAGCCGATTTGAAAAATTCTTTCACTGTTGGGAAGCTACACTATCCCCGGGTGACATAGGCTATATTTTATTCCCGAATTCCCACGGGAACGGGAACCACGCGAGTGAAATCGCGGAGCGCTGCTAGTCTAACATAAAACACAGGTACTACTACATCACAATATTGGATAAGCGTTGACCCCCGAACTAAGCAGGGCTTGTGTCTTGGGGGACAGAGTGCGAAAGAGCGGAAAATAATATGTCGACTTACATGGAGTGAGTGACCACGGGACATACCTTGTCCCAGGCGGCACAGGTGCGGAATGACGCATTTATTTTAATTTCAAAAATCGACTATTTAGTTCTCTGTGGCAACCGTACATTCTAATTCCATGCACAGTATACTACTTTTTAAGATATGGAAACCCTGGAATGTTCAAATAAAATATTTTGTTATTAGATTTTGCAAAATTGGTAATAAAACTTACGTCAGTCAATTGTTATTGTTTTGTTTTGTGATGCTTGTGATTAATTCATTTTGTACTAAAGGTAGGTGGTTTTATTCATTTGTAATGCTAATGCATGGTGTGTATTTCAATAAACACACCAAGCATTTTAAACCCAGCTTGTTTTTTTTTTTGTCATTGTTATTTATTTGATAAGATAAACACTAATTGTTCGTATGTAGTATATAAATTACTTAAACGAACATCCACCTGTTAAATATCATACGACTTAAGACATTTTTACACACCCCTTCTTAGAAAATTTAATAACAAAATATAATTTATTTTATAGAGTCACTTTGACAGTGAAATTTGACGTTTAGAATATTCCCCTATAATAGCGACACTTGCAAAATATTACATTTGTAGGTGTGACACAGTATTTCTCGAGGCAGGCGGGCTGCAAACGACGTGCAACGAATATTGTTACTACAAATGTATAGTTTAAGGAGAAGCGCTATTGTGCTGGCGAAAATATTTTGACTTTCATTTCCGACGTAGAAAGAAGCGGAGTGGGGGAATAAAGGATTGTAAATGGTAAATTGAATTGTTTTATTTTTCATAGAAAGTAAGATTGCGACATGAAATGGTACCTGAATTTATAGATTTAGTGTGACATATCTTTAAATTATTTTTTTAGAATTGATAAAATTATGTTATAATCTTCATCAAAAGTTTCGTGTGGCGCCGGACGAGAAAAACCATCCCATCTCTTCCCGTGGGTGTCGTAGAAGGCGACTAAGGGACTTACTAGAGAATGAGCAGCAGCGTTTTCTATACATTTTATCACCATATTGCGATCGCAAGCCCGCCTTCCAAGCGTGGCGATTATGGCAAACCTCCCATTTTTTTTGTCCATCAGTGGACGTCTATCGGCTGAAATGATGATCATCATTATCATTTCAGCCGATAATAATCTTCATATGTTTAAGGCGTTTTTGCAGAAGAAAAATACATTTAATTTATTTAAGTAATAAAAATAAAAAAAAACAAAGATCTCGTGGGTTTATTCCACGAATTCTTTTCCTTCTTCTTCTTGGATGCCTCATTGGTCTAGTGGTTGCAAGCGCTAGTCCTGAACATCCTCATGTTCAGGACTAGCGCCTAGTGCAGTACCTCTACCGGGTTTGATTCCCAGGTCGGAAAAAGTGTTATTGGGTTTTTCCTATCTAGAATTTCTCAGTACCAGCCCGGAGTCTGGATTTGTGCCGGTTGATGGCAATAGGCTCACCTCCTATTACATGTGACTTAAACATAACTAGCGAAATGTGGGTGTAGAAGGCGTGATGTTATGTAATAATTCTTCTCATCATCATTATCATTTCAGTCTAAAGACGCTGCTGGACATAGGCCTCGCCAAAAGGTGGGTTTTGCTATAATCGCCACAATTGGCAGGCGGGTTGGCGATCGCAGTATGGTGGTAAAATGCACAGGGAACGCTGCAGCTTATTTTCTAGTAAGTCCTTTTACGATATCCACGGAAAGAAATGAATGGTGCTATTCTTTACGTCCGGCATCACTCACCCGGATTCAGATTCAGATTTCAGATTCAGATTTTTTGATTCGATTCTTCTCATAGAAACGAAAGAACTGCTACGATCCTTACATAACTATTCCTCATCGCTTTAGTTATAAAATAATTGTTAATGACACAGTACATTGGTGAAAATTAACATTTTATCTATATATATAAAAGGAGAAACTGACTGACTGATCAATTGTTTTTTTTTTTTTTTTTTTTTTTTAAAAAAAACGTTGCCCCACACTAGGAATTTCTCCTGTATTGTGGGTGCGTTTACAAACATTTAAACTAACATACACAAAAAAATCAATCAACGCACAGCCGAAACTACTAGGACTAGGAACGTGAAATTTTGCACACGGCTTCCTTTTATAATGTAGGGGAGCACTAAGCAGGGGTTTTTGGAAATTCGACCTTTAAGGGGGTGAAAAGTGGGGATTTTGTTTGTATTAAAAATCTTATTCCTTGAGTTAATAAACTGGAAACTTGGCACAAATACTTATCTAAGTAAATTATAAAGTTGGTCATTTATTGTTTTCTAAACTACCCCCTAAATGGGGATTGGGGGGTCTCAAAGTTTGTATGGAAGAATTTTAACGCGCTCTCTGATTAACTAGAAACCACGTTGGATACTTTTTATCCCGGTAGTACGTTCCCGCGGGATAATTTCCGACTTCTACGCGGGCGAAGCCACGGGCGGAAGCTAGTCCACTATAAACAATAACAATAAAACATTATTACTTTCACAAATAAACTATGATATTTTTTAATACAGTATACAAATGCAATTATCAATGAATATTGTTTTCGTTCAATTGATGGAAATAATTTAACGGTATCGAATTCAATCGCCACAATTATTATTTTGATTCAGCAATGTTTTATTAAATGCTGCTTTATTTAATTTTCCTTTGGAAAATTTCGATTATTCCGATGGTTTTCTACTATTTATGGCCAAATCGGGTGGCAGTTGTTTGCATTTTGTAATATGAACAGCAGGTCAGATTGTCCGCCATGATAGAAATTATTTGCGGTGTTCTACAAATTATTTAGGTGACGCGACGTTAAATTAATTAAAATCAGGATTTGTAGTTCATCCTACTATCCTATTAATATTATAAATGTGAAAATTTGTATGTTTGTTACTCAATCACGCAAAACGGTTGGATGGATTTGGATGAAATTTTGCAAACAGATAGTTTATACCCTGGCTTAATAGATACATAGGGTACTTAGTCGTACGTTCCCGCGGAATAACTTATGACCTCCACGCGGGCAAAGCTGCTGGTAAAAGCTTGTTTGAAATATTTTAACAACAGTTAACTAAACATAGAAATAGTGTTCTGAAAAAAAAAAAAAGAAGTGAAAATAAACATTTTTATAAAGACAAAAAAGGAACTTAGGCTTTTGTTTTCATTCATGGCTTAGAAATAAAATATTGTTTTTATTTCATAGCAACATCCAATTGGTAATCTTTCTTAAGAATAAATAAACAAAACAAGTAACAGTTTTGTTCACTTTTAAATAATTTTAACATGACATAAAATCACGTTTATATCTCTCGTAGGGGCTTATAGTTAAGTAATAAACGAACGCACGCGTCGATCGATCCACGGATAGATCTTTAGATACAAGACCCCTCCGTGCCTCGGAAGGCATGTTAAGTCGTTGGTCCCGGCTGTCATTTGTGGATCTTTGACAGTAGTTACGGGTCGTCAGAAGCCCGGCAGTCTGACAACCAGTCTCACCAAGGGGTATCATATTACCCAGTTATCATTATCATCAGAATAGCTGGAAAAAGGCTAGGCAGATGATGATGGTGATGATCCCGCGTAGGATTAGGGAGAGGTGCGCCTATAGTATGTATATCCAACGCCTATAGCATGTATATCCAACGCCTATAGTATGTATATCCAAATTTTGCCTGCTTTGTTTCAGAGGCAATCATAAGTAATTAATACACTGTATAAAATTTTAAACGCATGTTTTAGTCTTTAAGATTTTCATAGGTAAGTAGAGTAATATGTTGTTTATAAAAAAAGAAATAACATAATTAGCCTAAAATGATCCCACTGCTGGAATACATACCTCCTCTCAGTAATAGGGAGCGGACCGTAATCCATTACTCGGGCCCAGTGCGGGTTGGTAGATGTCACATGTCTTCGAATATTTAGTTCTAGGACATGCCGGTTTCTTCATGATGTTTTTCTTCACCGCTTTGAGAGCAGTAGTAATTAAATAATTTACACACAAGTAAAGCGCCTTTTTAGTTCGAACCTACGAACTCGTAAATCGCGGTCGTAACCACTGGGTTACTACTGCTTAAATAAAATCGCTCCCCCTTAACAAGACACATTATTTAAAGGGCAAAGAATGGCTCGCGTTAGTTTCGCTCGATTATCATCACGCTAGCGGCGGATGAGGGGCGCCAGATGTGCTACACATTAACACTGATATTGGCTCCAACTTAAGCGGTAGTGTTAAGAGATTTGTAACTTAACGACAGTATTTTGTGAGCGTAATTATAGGGAGAAAGGGGACGATGATAAATGTGAGAATGAGACAGGAATATTAATTTGTTTATTAAGAGGTTTTGTATGTTAAGACCGTAAATCTACACTTTAATATAAGTTAAAGCTGGAGAGTATGTTTGGCTGAACGCGATCTCATGAACTACTGGTTCGAATTATTATATAAATATTTTAGTGTTGTATAGTCAAATTTTCATCATCGTGCGACTTACGAGGTGTAATGTCATGCGTTCGAACCCAGTCACGCGCATGACTTTGTGTAAATAATTTCATCAACACTGCCCTTAAACGGTTTAGAAGGACATCGTGAGGAAACCGGCATGTCCTAGAACAAAAAATTCGAAGACATGTGACATCTACCAACCCGCACTGGGCCCGCGTGGTAGATTACGGCCCACTCCCTCTCACGTAGAGGAAGCCTGTGTCCCAGCAGTGGGAACGTTATAGGCTGAGAATGTATAGCCCATATAACGAGGAAGGTTATTATAACATCACGCTAGCACACATAGGAGCCGAGCTAAAAAAAGTCACGAACACGAAGTCCTCGCATGGGCAGGCGATTCGATGTGACGGGGTGGGTCAGCGGTGCAAGAAATTTTACGCGGACGAAGTTGCGGGCAGAAGCTAGTTATAACCATCATATTGTAAGTTATTAAGTCAAAGTGATTCTGTTAAGCTAATATACTTATGTTTGAACTTATAGTTACTGGGCTGAAGACCGATCTGGATTGTGTTTAATACAGGACAAGTTTTAACCAATGCGCAAACAGTAACCATGAATTCAGCATATCGTTCTAGACAAAAATCAGCTGTTCCGTAGATTTGACTTCGTAGGTATTGCACTTTTATATGAAACAGCTGATCTTTTTTTGAATAGATGACGAAAAATTTCTGCGCTAAGGGGGTCTAGAATGATATGTTGAATTCATGGTTACAGTATGCGTACTTGTTAAAAACTAATATATTTAACACAACGTACACATAATCAGCCTATAATGTTCCCACTGTTGAGACACAGGCCTCATATCTTGACAAGGAGTGGTTCGTAATCTATAACGCAGGCCCAGTAGGTAGATGTCCCATTTCTACGAATTTATGAAATTATTTATACAAAGTAACGCGCCTGACTGGGTTCAAACCGATGTCTGAGTACAATCGATACTATTGGGCCACCTTTACTTTCGAAATATTTAACGTTTTCATATTTCTTAACACTACCTATGTTAAACAAATGAATAAATGACTTATGACTTATGAAATCAGTCATCAGTTTTATATATACGCTTATTTCACGGAATTAGTTATCCTCTATGCCAGGGATTGCGAAACATCAATAGGTACCTACACACACCCAAAAATTACTGTAAACACGAAATTAATTAAGCTGGGTCAAATAAATTAAACTTCTTTTTTTTAGGATTGCGTACCCAAAGAGTGCCAACGGAATTCTATTATGGTGGCTAAAACCGTAATGGAGGTAGACAGATGTTTGTAAATTTCACAAAGAGTGTATTTCTATTGCCGCTAGAATAACAAATAATAAAAATAAAATTTAGTTAAAATACAAGAAAAGCATTTTAAAAATGTGTTCTCAAATATTCTATGGTGATACGAAACTTAAGAGAAGTCGGACTCGCACACGAAAGGTTTTTCTTTTTACTTACTAATCGATATAATGTTACAAAATGTATTTCTCTATAGAAATATTTTAATCTACGTTTAATTAAGGCCGTAGTTCATGGGCGCTTTGATTGATTTAATTAATATGATAAAGAATTTTTTGTAACGTAGTTCTAGCATAAAGAAGTTACATGAATTATGTGACCAGGAGAAAAAAAGTGTCCCTGAAGTTTCTTGCCCGGTCTTCTCCATAGAGGTCCTCGTTTGGGAATAGGCAACTACTGGCTTCAACTTTCTAACTAACCAACCCATTGATAGTTCAAAAGTGCCTGGTTAATGGTTTAATTGGAATAAAAGTAAAGCATCAGCATTATTGTTTCAGAAATGTATTCATTAATTAAGCATTTTTGGTTTGCCATAATCTGATAGCCCGCAGATTTGCTCGGTGTTCGAGGGGCGTCAAAATAGCCCTATTTAGGGCGTTTTGTACGTCCTTTTATACTGGTAGTCTGTGGGTGGATTACACGCAGAAACAGTACAGCGCTCTACGCGTCCAATACAACAACGCGTTCAGGGTGCTCTTGAGGCTGCCTCGTTTCTGCAGCGCGTCAGGGATGTTTGCCGCGGCTCGTGTGGATTGTTTCCACACAATCATGCGCAAGCGGTGCACATCCCTGGTAGGGAGGGTGCGGGCCAGCCGCGACAGTATCTTGATCGCTTTTGCTGAACGTTTTGACTGTCAGTACGTGAACCACTGCTGCATGATTCACGTACTGACTAATGTTAAGATATTGTTTTAATTTTGTTTATATAATAATGTATAATTTTCAATTTTAAATGTAATTTTGTAACTTTTTAAATAATTTGTAATCTATTTTAATTGTATGATCCAATGTTGATTGAAATAAATAAATAATAATAATAATAATCGCCACGCTTTGCAGGCGTGTTGGCGATCGCAGTATGGTGTTAAAATGCATAGAGAATGCTGCTGCCCATTCTCTGGGAAGTCCCTTAGTCGCCTTCTACGACACCTATGGGAGGAAATGGAACGGTGGTATTCTTTACTTCTGGCCACCACACAAACTAAACCAACCAAAACTAAAAGGCTTAATTGGAATAAAAGTAAATGGCTTAATTAAAAATATCTGGATGACCGAGCTTCGATCTGTTTCTTTTTTGTTTGACGTTTTCTAAAAATGAAACCTAGCTAGATCGATTTAACGCCCCCGAAATCCCCTGCATACTAAAATTCATGAAAATCGTTGGAGCCATTTCCGAGATTCAGATTATATACGTATACATGCATATATACAAGAATAGCCCGTTTATAGGCATTAGATAAATGTTCTGAGTTTTAGTTTTAATTTGAACATTTTTGCTGAAACTAGTCCGAATACGAACATAAAAAAATTGGTACGCACAAGCACATCTGAATACAGGATCGCCATCCCTGCCCCACACTGGCCGTTGGCGAGCCAACAATTGTTATTGACAATGTAATAGGCTAGAATTGCTCCACGCTTCCAATTATGTTTGTAATTGTTTAATACATATGTACTGCTCACTTAGTTGCTGTAACTGTGGAACCTAATCACCTATTGCATCAGCCTGTGACTGTTCTGATATTTATTTTACGTAATAACTGTGACTAGGGCAGTGATTTGTTTTGTTTGGTCAGTTCAACTTAACATAATGTTTAGGAAAAATCAAACTAAAATCAAATTCAATCTATCCTAGTATTATGTGCCAAATAGGAAAAAGAAAAGGAAAGAAGAATCAAATCAAATCAAATCATTTATTTTTTGCCAACATGGGTAGGGGTATAGATGTTACAATGTTTTTATAATGTTCTCCATGCTCTGCCTTAACATGGGCATGCAAAATTAAAAATTAAAATATTACTTTCAAAACACTTAAAAATTATTATGACAAAATTATTAAATTGGAAAATCATTTTAATCGTATTTTCAATGTCAAGGAGTATTTAGTAGTCAAACTCAAACCCAAACTCAAAGCATTTATTTCAAATAAACCAATTACAGGCACTTTTGAATTGTCAAGGACGGTGAGTTAGAAAGATGAAGCTAGTTGTGATGAAGGTAGTCAATAGGTAATTAAATAAATGTCAGAGTAAATAATGGATAAATAACTATAAGTCTATTCATTATTGGCCATAAGGATTCCCTTTTAGATATTCCTTCACACTGTAATACGCTTTATCAGTTAGAAATTCCTTTAGCTTCCGCTTAAATATGTGCGAGTTGTCAATATCTGTAATGCAACATGGCAATTTATTATAAATCTTAGATGTCATGCAATATACACTGGAGTCCATTAAATGAGTTTTGCAGGGTACAGTCTGAACTTTATTTCTGTATCTAGCACTTCGGAATTTTTCATACATATGCATATTACTTTTGACAAAGACTGACATCTCATAAATGAACAGGCTAGGTAAAGTAAGGATCTTAAGTTTTTTGAAATATGGTTCACAGCTATCAGTGGTCTTTAGTCTGTACATTGCCCGTATACACTTTTTTTGGGCTTTAAAAACAGCCTCCCATTCCGTCGAGTTCCCCCAGAAAATTACCCCATACCTCAGCGTGGATACCACGTATGCATGGTAGGCTGTCATGACAGTGGACAAGTTTACAATTTTTGTGAGCATGTATAACATATAGGAATATTTATTCAATTTCAAACAGACAGATTCCGCATGTGATTTCCAATTCAAATTACAATCTACATGCAAACCTAAGAATTTTGTTACATCAACTTCATTAATTTTTGTTCCAGCATAATTTATATTTTAGTCTGTTGTTGGTTTAGTCCTGTTTCTAAAGATCATGAAATTAGTTTTCTGTAAATTAATTAGAAGGTTGTTTGTTCTTAACCAATCGACAATGCGTGCTAATGTGGTGTTAATGTCATTTTCCAATGATGCATAGTCATTGTTGCAAAATATGACTGTACTATCTGCAAAAAGAATCATTGGAAAGTCCACGGTTTTCGGAAAATCATTAATGTAAATTAAGAATAATAAGGGACCTAGGACACTGCCCTGTGGTACGCCATATATCACTTCTAAGTAGTCTGTACGTGATCAGTTTCTACATTTATTTAGCACAGACTTAGGCTAATTTTTCAGTATCCAGTTAACTTTTCTCTGAAGAATAGATCTGACAGTTTGGATTTTCTATACGAAAGCTGTCAAACCGCAATATTTAGTCCTCAGATAAAAGTTATCTGACTACTGAAAAATCTGCCCTAAAATACGTACCTTAAAGAGCTTACCTCCTTCCGAAAGGACTGGTCAGCACTAGTAAAAGACCGAATGGTATGAAAAAGGAAAAGGAGGCCTTTGCATTGTTGTGGGACAATACAGTCTGGTTAGATCGAAAAGTGTAAAGTACGATGTAAGAAAGTGTGCCTCACGGCTGCGCCAAAATAGCCCAGTTCAACAAAAATGTCAGAACTAGTGTCTGACGCTGGTTTTCAACTAGATTTGGATTTGATTGCTGGTATATAATTGTCCCGTGTGGCGTCCGGGCGTAAAGTTCCGTGAGGTGTCCGGGCGAAAAAGAATAGCACCATCCCATTTCCTCCACTAGGTGTCGTAGGAGGCGACTAAAGGACTTACTAGAGAATGTGCAGCAACGTTCTCTATGCATTTTACCACCATACTGCGATCGCCAACCCGCTTAGCGTGGCGATTATGGCAAACCTCCCCCTTTGGGGGAGGCCTATGTCCATCAGTGGACGTCTTTCGGCTGAAATGATGATGATGATGACGCTATAATTTAATACTCATATCCCAGTAACACTTCCTACTCTTGTTATTTTCTAATCAATTAAGTAAGAGGGAATATCATAGTTCAGCCTGATTTTTATCACGCTTTTATTAGCTTGGTATGTATCTTCTATACTAATAATAAAGAGGAAAGATTTGATTGTTTGTTTGTTTGGATTGAATAGGCTCCGAAACTACTGAATCGATTTAAAATTCATTCACTTTTGGGAAGCTATACTATCCTCGGGTGACATAAGCTGTATTTTATCCCCGTACTCTTACGAGAACGGGAACTATGCGGGTGAAACCGCGGAGCGCTGCTAGTTATACATATAACGGAATTTTTGAACGTAATTTTCATCCACTTAAAAAGGTGGGATTGATTTGAAACTTTGCTCAGATATCAAGGACAAATGACAATTTAATAATTACATTAAATAAATGCATTTTAGTACACAATTTTTTTTTTTAATGTAAAACACGCCTTTGTAGTCAGCCGAAGTAAAAAATATAAAAAAAAGTAATTGTTTAAAAAACTAAAATACACGCTTAAAAAACCTAACTAAAAAGTAGAAACACAATTTTATTGTAAAAAAGTGTGGGTCACTCTTTGAGGTATCTAAAATCTATTAATATCAAGCACCCCCCCCCCCCCCCACACACTTTTACATTAAAATGATTTTCTACTTTCTTAGTTTGGTTTTTAGAGCGTGTTTTTTTTTATCACGGTGCGATTAAATTGCCTATGACATACCATAAATTATAGTGACGGAAGAGGTTGCACCGTCTAAGCAGTTCAGACGGTGGTGCTTAGATTTTATTGTTTGTCAAAGACACCATGTAAATGGGGATTTACAAAATGTGAATGTTTCTCAGAATTTCATCTAGTAGACTAAACGAATAAGCATTGAACGTTAGGCTTATTTGATTGACGCAAATAAAATTACTTTTAAATTCTTTGTAACACGGTTTTTTACCGAACTTTGTAGTATTTTCTAAAGCTGAACTCCAATAAATTTTGGACAAGTCCTACTTAATGTGTATTATTCTATACAGAGTGGCAGGGACATCAACTGTGTATTTATTTATGCTTATATTTATAGACAGTTAGGTAAATACACTATATGGTTTAAATGGATTTTGCACTTAAATAGATTCAAAATCAAAATCAAAAGTCATTTATTCAAACTAGGCTGAGAGTCAGCACTTTTCGAACGTCAAAATTACATAAGACAGTCCCCCAAAAACGCCCACCCTTCGACACTTCCTAGTGCTTTAGCTGGGAAGAAGAAGTGGCGCAACAAACTCCCCAGCAGCACAGCTGTCTGATAAGTTGGAAGAACTTGATTCTATACAGTAATAGGTAAGTAATTAAATTTCATCAAAAAATGGAAATTTCAATATTAAAAAAAAATAAAAAATGGTTTATACAGTCAAATAAAATAAACAATGCTATGGAGTAACTCATATAACCTGTCAGTAGGTAAGCTAATTCTGGTGAAAGAACACAAACGTTGTCTTGAGTTAATCACAGCGACCAACAATTCTTATCGTTTAAGTAGTCGTTGATTGAATAGTATGCCTTCGAACAAAGCCCTCTCACCGAGAGGAGGCCTGTGTCCCAACAGTGGGAACATTATAGGCTGATGATGAACAAAGATTTGATTTTACTTTAGCTTTAAACGCATTAAAATGTAAATCTAGCAAAGAGGGAAGCTTGTTGTAAAAGTTGTTATAAAGTGTTTCTCTATTATTATTTTTTAAACGTTGCCCCACACTAGGAATTTCTCCTGTATTGTGGGTGCGTTTACAAAAATTTAAAATCACATACACAAACAGCCAGACCCGGAACAACTACTTGTAGTTCATACAAATATTTGTTCCGTGCGGGAATCGATCCCGCGACACGCACTTACCACTGTTTGTCTCTGCTTCACCAAAGGTTGACTGGTAGAAAATGCCAACGGCATTAAGTCAGCCGCTGTATGTACATGTGTGTGCTTAAAGTATTAAATAAATAAATCAACGCGCAACCTGTTACCATGGATTCAATACATGATCTGGGAACTGCGTTGATTTTTTTCGTTGGTACTTCATTGGATTATGTACTGAAAATACACCACCAACAATAATAACTCGCATAGTAATCTCATCTGCTCGATATCCATAGTAGGTCACTACAGGGATTTAGCAGAATATCAGCGTAAGGTATATTTCCCTGACACATGCTGATCTGGACTCCCATTTGGTGCAACTTTGAGACGCACACCTCACTTTTGCACTCCACCGCACGTTATGTCATTTGAATGTAAAAATTTAAATTATTGTGTCATGTGCCTTTGTGTCATCACTATACTTATGTCAACCTATTTTCTTTTTTTTTCTTAGTGTATGGGCACCTTGTTCTTTTCATGTAATTAGTTTAATCTCATCGTGCTTTGTTTGTTGTGTTGTGTTGTGTCTTTTATATGCACCAAATAAATGATATAACTATCTATAAATTCATTAATCTGAAACACCTGTTGTTGAGCATGAAAAGTTGGCACATAAGTATTTGTATTTTTATGAAGGTTTTATGGGTTTTTCTTCGATATCCAGGCGAACAAACCCGCGGGCAAAAGCTAGAAATACCCTATAGCCATAGCCAGTTGGCAAGCTAAGAGCATGTCATCATCATCATTTCAGCCGAAAGACGTCCACTGCTGGACATAGGCCTCCCCCAGGCTCCTCCACTTCGACCGGTCTTGTGCTAAGAGTATGTAATAATAACAAATCAAGTTGCGGCACAAATTAGCTTCGGTACCGCTAGCCTCATTAGACACTACTTGGTTAATACACCCAAATTACTTACCGAACTGTGCTTCAACTTAGTGGGGCGCTTAAAATGGCGCTGGCTAATGCATGCCTAAATAATATAATGTTCCATAGGTTGTTTGTTTATATATTTAAAAACACTGGTATCCTGGTAAGCTGCTACCAGTTAGACTGGAAGCCAACCCAAACAAAGATGGAAAACGAGAGCTCACGAAAGGAGAGAACAGTAGTCTGTGTCGCTGTCACCGGATACGGTGAAGAGGACTATATACAGGGGTAATAGGAACCCCCATTGCTATCCTTAAGCACTTAAGATAGCAATAGGGTTGGTTTTGAATCACTATACATAGTTTCAGCTGAAAATAATATAAATAAATACTCTACGAATTGATACCAAATTTTCAGTTTCATATGTTCCTTAAATTCAAATCATAACAAAAGTGTCACCGCACTACGTAGGTCAATAACTTTCCACGTTACTTGCCAATATCACGATAAATCTCTTCCGAGTGATGTGTATGATCAATTTGAAAAGTTCGGTTTCTGATTTCAATGTATTAAAAATACTTATTACTTCCGAACATGTAGAGATAGGTTTAAAAAATCCTTCCAACATCGTTTGATCTCATCCAACGAAGCCGTGCCCTTGTTATGTAAAGAAAAGAAACAAAAAGTATTTATTAGAATTGCACAGGAATATCACAAACTTAACTACACAATATGCTTGATAAAAAATAAATTAAAATTAAAAAATAAAGTAAAATTAAAAACAAAGCGTACGAGGCCAAAAGGCCCCTGTCTCAGCATGATGCTGAGACATTTAAAAAAAGTGTCGCAGCTCTGGTATTCTGATAGAGCCCATTGTGAATGTCACGGGCAGAAACAGTAATAAAAAAATAAAAGAATATGTATAAAATAACTAAAAAAGGAATGTATACATAATATATAATAAAAATAGTAATCCGCGTGCCTGCACCTCACGTAACATCTATTACTTGTCTATGCCTTAGGTATATACCATTTCCGTTACACGTTGTGTAGATGGGAAAAGGCTTTAAGCAGATTGAACTCTTAACCTCCACAATACATTTTCTGTTTAAATACATCGCCAATTTGACTTTCACACAATATTCTCACGATTCACCATAAGAGTTACTGAACGTGATTGAGGGTCGACTAGGAGCGGGTAGTGAAACAAAACTACACTGAATTGGTATTTTAATCACGTATATTAATGAACTCGTACCGAATCACAGTGTACTATGTATGTACTGCTCACACAAAATAAATTTTAATCCTAGACTATATACTACGAGCGGTAACGAAACCATAGCGGGATATAAATCGGAGACAACGCCATCTGTCGAGCTTATGGGTAATGTTTTCCCAGTGTTAAATAAACATTGGTCGCCATGATTCCGATTACTCTTTTTTAACCTAAACAGTTACCACAACTCCGTGAATGTCAGAAACGGTGTGATGTTTTCTTCCTTTCTAGACTTTTCTACATTTAAAACAAAAACAGACAAGATAAAAATATTCTTGACATTAAACATTATAATATAAACACCTTTATTCCAGCGGAAAAAAAAATGAAAAAAGGGATGACAAGATCTTTCTTACTTTGTTTATAAGGTATCTGTTTCATCATTTTTATATTTAAAACCAATATTTTTTTTTTTTGGTTGGGAAATCATCAAATGACTTCTCCTGCTGAATAGAGCAGGAAGGTGTGTCAGACTTTTTCTGACTAAAACCCACCCGTGTTCCCTCAGTAGCCCGTATGCCAGGGGCTGTGGTATCTCTTTCGAACAAACCCGCACCCCTGGTAGGCATCGGCCCTTGCGGACCCCACCAGTGGTTGCTGACATCTTTGACGGCGCGCGTGTGGAACACAACGCGTCGTCCCGTCTACCACTTTTCGGCCGCAGGGGATAGGGAGAGCGGCCGACGCTATACTGACACTCCTCTTCCCCTGCGGCCCCACCGCGTCCGCCAACACCAGGCCACGGAAGGGAAGAGCGCTGCTCAGAAGCACCGGCACTCCTCCTCTACCGCAGCCCGTAACCCTCAGCCGCGATGCCTCCCATCCGACATCGCGGCCCACCTCAGTTGCGGTGCACCTCACCGCAACCTACTTTTTGGCCGCTACGTCAATGGCTTGAAGGCAAAAGCCCTGACGAGCGGCCCCACCTTTGGTTTCCTCTTGGCTTCACCGTGGCCGGAATCCACGGTTACTGAGCCCCCCCGCAACGACAATGCGGGAACCCACTCGGGGGGGGGGGGGGGGTTAAAACCAAGGTTCGAACTATAAAAAGAATAAGATACTGAATAAACAAATAGTCAGTCTTACCAGTTGTTTATTCATTAAGAAAAACGAGATAAAGTACGTGGCCGAGGACTACGTCCTTCAGTTGTATACATTCAGACTGAAAAAGATTATAAAGATAAGTAAAACTAAGATAACATAGAAAATTAATATATTTCTAGAACGAATGGGCAAAATAGTTGGAGACAAAAAGGAGACGGTATTAAATATTTCTATGAAATATTATCAACTTAATCAGAGTGTCATTGGAGCTGCTAGGAAGGACATCGGACTCACCAGCGAGAATTCAGAAAATCTTTGTACTGTTGACTTATAGATATACGTACATTAGATGCTTTTTAATTTTGGATATTCGTAACATACCTAACAATTGTTTGTTTAATTAATTTTTTTGGTCAATGTAGCTTGTTCGTTGTTAGGAGGCTAATTCTCCCAGCAGTAGGTCATTCCAGGGAGAAATGATCATGATGATGAGTTAAACTACGCTTGCCGTGGTTGGTCCCTAGATGAGTCACCGTCTTGATATACCAAGACCCCTCCGTGTCTTGAAAAGCACGTGAACGTCATTCGTGGATCTTCGACTGTCGTTACGGGTCGTCAGATGATCGAAAGTCTGACAACCAGTCTTACCAAGGTGTGTCGCATTACCCAGTTATTGGGTTGTGGAGGTCAGGTAGGCAGTCGCTCCCTGTAAAATGTTGTTATTCAGCTGCATCCGGTAGACTGGAAGCCTATCTCAACATAGTTGGGGCAAAAGCCAGGCATAATGATGATTGAAAGGGTAGTTTTAAATTTGCGTGTTATCAATATTGTAACTTCGTAAATAATTTTACAAAAATATGGTGTTGTCTTACACCAACTGTTCGGACGCCTCCGACCATTAGGCAATCTTCGGCTGCTATCGTGAGATAGCGGAAGGCGGCTGGAGGTGGCAGCGATGAGAGGAGCGGCGTGCAGGACGCGGGCTGTCGAGCTATTTCGCTACCGATCTCCAACGACGGCACGCGCGCGCACTCCATACGTTGACCAACTCAAAATTATTTGTACCTATACGGATTATATCCATTTAAACTAGTTAACCTGTCTTTAAGTCAGGTCCCTAACACAAACCACAGGTAATTTATCACTATGTATTCAGCCGGTAAATAAAACAATATTTCTAGTCAGTCCCGAACATTGTTAATGCAGTGCCTGGCCAACCATACGACTTCTAATCGACTCAAACAATGTGTTAGCAGCTATTAATCACATGTAAAGCTCAAATTCAGTTCGTAAATCTTGTGAAACTACCTAAAATGGCCGACTATATGGGTCAGTACTTGTTTGTATACAAAATAACATGGTTATTGAGTGTTGAAACATTGTCATGTGTTAACAAAGAAATTTTGTTTGGATTTGGATACGCATTATTCATATTTTAGTGAAATGTATGTTTATTTGTACGTTTGTAAATATTTTCCCTTAACATTTGTTTAATTTTATAATGTGAATTCTTGATTATATGTATATTTTATTTTCACTTTTACCCTTACACACGCTGTCTAAATTTATTTATCTTCTCTCCTTTTGAAGTTATGCTGGAAGAGATTTCATTAGAAATAAGCATCACTTCTGTACCAATTTTTCTGTTCTTTCCTTCTAGTCAGTTTATATGTGTTTAGATGGTTAAATAAAAATAAAATAAACAAATATGAAAACAACAATGAAATAAGTATCTTTTTAGTTAACATTTTTTTTTTTTCACATGAATGACGGAGAACTGTGTGAGAACTCCTGGTATATTCTACGTCTAAGTAAAGTTAATGCTTGTAATAAAAGTGAGTCTATGATTGTTGTTTGGAGAGTTCGTATGTAAGAATCAGTTCAATTGAAAGCCTGTACTTACTCCGTGAAGTAAGAAATCTAAGAAACGTTTAAATAAAGCTCGTTTCAAGCAGGGGACAGTCGTTTCTAAGGAAGCTAGAAGTCTCCAACCTGTTGGGTATTTGCGTAACATACTTACAATGGCAATGTCTTTCATTTCGGCAGTTCAACAACATTAATTGCATCATTTACGGAGTTGAGCAGACGATATTTTCAAATTGATGCATCTGGCTAGCAATTTCTTTCTAAATACTTCGGATTACGATTGAAAAAATTAGTCAAGAGTGGCGTATTTAACCCAAAAGAGCGGGTATTATAAGAGCTAAATATATTTATTACACAATTTCCGATAACACTTCCTTACGGTCGGGTAATGGCGATAAAGCCTAACAATAATAAATAAAAAACACGTCTACAAAAACCTTCACCTTGATTAGCAAAACACCTATTTCTAGCAAAATTTACATAGAATTTGCTGGTGATAAACCAACTTCCTAGATCCCATTACCCATTCAGACAGAAATAACTCCATGATCTACAATATCTAGGCAGATAGACATAAATTCAAGAGCAGCTTTTCCATGCAAACTGCCAAAGTGGGGACCATATTTCTCCGTGTCGCCTTACTGGTAGTTACATGCATTTTGCTTGCCAATGCTCTTTAGAAACTGAATTCGTCAGACGCGCAGTTTAGTGAGGTGCTTACCGTGCTATTTCGATGAAAATTGTTAATTTTTAAAATAAGGTGGGGAAAAGTCCTTTTATTTGTAAAACATTGGACAACAGATATTGGACTGACATAGTATACAATACGATGATTTATTGATGAAAGTGGTGCAATGGCTGATTGATATGACTTCAAACAACTGGTTAAAAAATAGTGAACAAAATAAAAACAAGTATCTACATGATTCCGTACGTGTTTCCCTACGTGATCGAATCAGGAATGAAGAGATCCGCAGGAGAACCAAGGCCACCGACATAGCCCGAAGAATTGCCAAACTTAAATGGCAGTAAGCAGGGTACATTTCTCGCAGAACAGATGCGCGATGGGGTCGGAAGGTTCAAGAGTGGCAACCGCTTACAGAAAGACATAGCGTTGGAAGGCCTCCCACAAGATGAACCGATGACTTCATGAGGCCGCAGGAATCGGCTGGATGCAAGAAACGTAGAACCGGTCGAAGTGGAGGAGCTTGGGGGAGGCCTATGTGCAGAAGTGTACATCTTTCGGCTGAAATTATGATGATGATCTACAAGATAGAGAAGAGGCAAGATATTAAACAAGGCAAGTCTTAAATATAATTTTATTCAACGTTTAACTAAAAGTTCAACAAGTTTTATTACTTAACATACTAAGTATGAAAATTCTAAACTATAAAAAAGGTTAGATACATTATGAGACTTTATATTTAAATGATCAACATTTTATCGGCGCAAACTAGTTCAAGGTACCTGGAAAAACTTCTTTAGAATGAATAACGTAATCGAAGCTGAAATTACATTTACGCGAAACGGGATTTACATTATTGGATTCCCAATTGGGATATCATTTTTAAAAAGTTTTTAGTGAAAACGGTTCGTGAGAATCTGTTTTTTTTTGTTTTCGTTTTATTCAAGACTAGCCATGCCCCGAAGTTTTGCCCGCAGAATTCTCTGAGCATTCTGCGGGAATACCTGGATAAAAACTATCCTACGTTAGGACGTAGGATACTTTAGTTTGGATTAGGATTAGCATCCAGGTCATGGTCTGCGATCCAGGATGAAAATATTATTTGTCCTTACCCAAGTCATGGTTAACCTGTGTGCCAAATTTCATCCAAATCCGTTCAGCCGTTTTAGCGTGAAAGCGTAACAAACAAACTTACTTTCACATTTATAAGATTTGTTATATAGATTTATTATTATTACGAGCTTTTGCCCATGACTTTGTGAGATAAAAAGTAGCATAGGTTCTTCTCCTGTCATGGTGCCGAATTTCATCTAAATTCGTATAGCTGTTTTAGCGTGAACGCGTCACAACCAAACGTACAACACATCGAATCTTTTCTCTTTTAGTCATCATTCATCATCCTCCTGCCCTTATCCCAATTTATTTGGGGTCGGCGCAACATGTCTTTTTCTTCCACAAATCTTTTCTCTTTTAGTATGCATCATTATCATCATTATTTGAACCGAAATACTTTCAGTGTTGTGCATGCTTTTAGTATTAGTTTACACTAGCACCCAGTTTCTGGAACGAATGTTATCGACGTGTCAAAAGTAAGCGAAAGTGAAGTAATCTAATTGGCTCTTGATAATTCAGTTAACCAATCACAACAGGCGCTTGACAACTTGTTGACAAGTTTTTATGTTGATTTTCTTTATCTCACTTCTTTAGTAGAACGTTTAAATGAGCATGAATCTAAATCCCTTTATGTTTTTTCATACCTCAATCACTGACCTTTTAAACCAACATCATACAGGATACGTTTTTAACCAGTTCACAAACTGTAACCATGAATTCAGCATACTTTCTAAACCCCTCAGCGAAGAAATTTTCGTCGGTTTTACAAAAAAAAAACTGCTGTTTCATAGAAAAGTGCAATATCTACGCGATGAAAATGTATGGAACAGCTGATTTTGTTTTGTATAACTGATGAAAATTTTCTGCGCTGGGGCGTCTACAATGAATTGATGGTTACAATTTTGCGCACTGGTTAAAAACTTATCCTGTATTACGAAAAGGTTTTTACAAGACTCAATTTCTTTTAGAGAGCCCAAGAGAATAAAAGATGAAATTTTTTCTCCGCCGATTAACAAGTGGCGCCCATCCTCTCTTTGTAAAATAAAATTGTCCTCAACGATTAAGATTAAGTCTCATAAAGCGCCATTTTAAGTGCCCCAAATTTCCAGCAACCGGTAATGTATGTGCATTCGATAATACTAGAATTAGTTTAACTAATAAGATAATAATATCTGTTTTTTTTTTGTTTGACGTTTCCTAAAAATGAAATCTAGCTACATCGATTCATCGCCCCCGAAACCCGTTGCATATAAAATTTCATAAAAATCGTTTAAGACGTTTCCGAGATTCAGTTTACATATATACAAGAATTGCTCGTTTAAAGGTATTAACAAATTCAAGTATATACAATCGAAGATATTAGGCCCTAAAACTAGTAAGTAACTTCAGGAATTGCGTACCTATAAAGTTTATTTTGCGTAATCCTATAGATACTTCGAAAGCAATAATAATAATAATAATCAGCCTGTATTATCTTGAAGGTCAAAAGCATCCCTTTCTTTTTCCAGTCAATTTTGATCCCGAGTCATTATGGACCAATCCCCCATAGCGTCAAGTTCGCCCCGCCATCTACACCTAGGCTTTTGCGATGCCATTGAACGTTTCCAGGAACCGAAGTTTTATTGATCTTGGTCCACAATGCCTCAGACATGCAGCAAACGTGATTAGCCCAGTCCCATTTGAGCTTGGTTGCTTTTTGGGTTACGTCTACGGTTTGTGTCTTAAAGCGCAGTATCGTGTTCCGTATCCGATCGATACTAACTCCAAGGATACTACGCTCCATCGCTCGCTGGTAAACCTCGAGCCTGCTGCTCTGTTGAACTGTCAAAGACCAGGTTTGAGCACCGTATGTAAGAATAGGCCCACTTTCATATATGTGACCCTATACAGGGTTATAGCAGTGGTAGCCAAGTGGTAACGGCCGCGCCTTACGAGTTGTAGGTCGTAGGTTCGAACCCAGGCAGGCGCTTTACTTTGTGTAAATTATTTCATTACCACTGCTCTCAAAACGGTGAAGGAAAACATCGTGAGGAAACCGGCGAAAACAGGAGAAAATGACGTTTCCATGTAGACTGTTGACAGTTTTTCATTGAGAAATGTACACAAGCGATTTCTATTCTACAGTAGAGTAGAAATAAAAAGCGTCATGCAAAGCCTTCTGGTCTAGCCATGTGCCAAATTAGGTTAAAAAAAACGGTCCAAACAAAAAAAAAAAAAAAAAAAAAAAAAAAAAAAAAAAAAAAAAAAAAAAAAAAAAAAAAAAAAAACTCTCGCATTTTATAATCTTAGTTAGGTACATTATCTTTATCCGCGTGAGGAAACCGGCATGTCCTAGAACAAAAAATTTGAAGACATGTGACATCTACCAACCCGCACTGGGCCCGCGTGGTGGATTACGGCCCACTCCCTCTCACAGAGAGGAGGCCTGTGTCCCAGCAGTGGGAACATTATAGGCTGATAATGATGATGATGATACAGGGTTATTGGAAAAACAACAAAAAAAAAAACTGCCGTTCCCTACATTTTGATGAGTTATACGAACATAAATGTAAGGAACAGCTGATATGTTTACCGCGATTTCAGGTTTGCTACCTGAGTAAAAGTTGTTTATAATGATGAGTACAATGACCTCTTAAGAGGTTGTTGGTGTTTTTCCAATAACCCTTTATATTAATGTGACCCTATTTATTGTACACCATGTATCAAAGAATGCACATGTCCAATAATTTATGTTCATGGTAAATTGGAAGATCTCCTTTCGACCTATAAACAGCTCTTCCAGTCGTTTTCGGAGTGGTGAGCAACTTATTTTTCTTGTCTTGCCTGGAACGAAACTGTTTGAAATTTTACAACAAAAGAAAAAAAAGTTACTTATGTAAGCCAGCAACTCTTTCGTAATTCAAAAGTGACTTTTCCTGCTCTAAAGTTCGTATTACTTAAACACGTGCTTCAACATAGCAATTAACAAGTACAGCAATCGAAAGTCGAAACAAGAGTGTACGAAAACTCACATCATACGGAAGTTGTATCTGCTTTTAATTAGATTAATTACTAAGAGTTTTGTTCGTATAGAATGAAGTTCTTGTAGGAAGCCATGAAGAAGCTAATTAATCTTATCTGTATCGAAAATATCGTAGGTATTTTTTTTTAGTAAAATTTAATTACGGTCAGAAACGTTTATACCGTATTGAATATTACTACTGATGTTTATTGAATAAAAAATGGCGAGTTGTTTGAGCTTATTTTCGTTAAAAATCGATGAAACTAAACTGTTAACTTTACTTTTTGGGCTAAAACGCTAATCAACTTCCAATTAATAAGAAAACGTGTTATGTTCGTGATATTGTGAGAAATAGTCCGTTTGGCTTACCGAAAATTTTAAGCGGTTTTGCTAACCTACAATGTATTAAAAGAACCTCGATGACTAACGAATTTGAAGATGAGATCGTGACGTGACCCTCTATAAATCTGTATAGTAAGCCATAATGTCAGTGGTAATAAAACCAGTATTAACTTTTTTTTTTTTTTTTTTTTTTTAATTTTTATTAGTAAAGGAACAAGCAAAATATAAACAATAAACATCACAAAAACCTCAATAGGTTTGTCCGGATGTTGAAACACTTATCAGCAATCTTAAAAACAATACTAAGAGAATAATCATTATCTTATTAATTAATACTTAACACTTAATTTAAAAAAAACAGTAAAATAAAACATTGCAAGGTAGTTTGTAAGTAATAACTAAAATAGTACAAAGAAAACGAAAACAGCGCGGGTTAGGCATTCCGTCGATGCTAATTACGTTGAATGAAATTTAAACAGGATGATGCTTTTTCAAAGAGATTCAAAGTATTTTATGTATTTAATTTTATAATTACTATTTGTTATTTCCGATTGAATTTTTGTTGGAACGTCATTAATTAAAGTAGGTATTAAATAGGCGTTCGTTCGTTTTCCGTAATAGTTCTTGTATCTCGGTACTACTAGTTTTGATTGGGCTGCCAGTCTAGTTGCAATGGTATGATTGAATTTAGTTTGCAATTCTTTGTTGGTGAACTGTTCTATTAATAACCATTTTTGTATTTTTGTGTGTATTGGTAAGATTTTACAATATTTAAAAAATCCCGTTACGTCATCACCATCTCCTCTTATTCTATTGAAGTTTCGTACTACGCTAGACCAGTACAAAATCAATGAAGTGCTGCCACTGAAGTATGGCCTACTTTATACTGCATTTGCCAAAATCACTAGATTTGTGGCAGCATCTACACCACCACATGCGAACTACGCATCACAGTGACGTCACGCGAAATCCTGTATCCGAGTATTTTTCGACTTGTGACCATCAAATATGACATCCTGACATCAATCATCGGGCAGTAGCCCACAAAAAACTACAAACCTCCCTTTTGAAGTATGAAGAAGTTTCCATCTTGTTCCCCATACCTCTATAGGTTTTTCAAGTTCACTTCAGGTACTTTAGGGCTGTCATTATGGTTTTTGCACCTTAAAACTTAGCCGTTCACACTCCCACCTTAAGACGAATCATTCGTCGCTGGCATACCTACTAACAAAGCTAAATTACTGATATTACTGAGCTTCCTTAATCAAACTTGTGTAAAAATTAAAAATTATTACCCACATCGTGTACCATATTCAAAAAGAAACACAAGCGATACGTCGTGTTATCAGTAACAAGAGCAACTTGTACCGCCATACAGCACATTGAACTTGTACAGAGAATAGGCATCTTATTGGCATGCTGGTGCCATCACAGACCTCATCCCTCGGGTACTATCAGGCGTTATCGATCGACGTCAAGAGCAAGCCCCCTTGAGCAATTGATAAACAAATTAATTGCGTTTTCGGTTCTTTACACCCTTGTTTAATCTTACTGATTGAATAATCTCCTCTTCATAATGGCCATTCCAAGAACAGTGTGAGTACGGAGCCGCCTAATATTCGTAGAATATAACCAATCTTCTATTTTGCCTGTCGTGTAATAACCTGCTCCCTCCAGGACTTTGAAACAATCAAGCTGTAGGTCTCATCTGTAGGACTTTGAAACAATCAAGCTGTAGGTCTCATCTGTAGGACTTTGAAACAATCAAGCTGTAGGTCTCATCTGTAGGACTTTGAAACAATCAAGCTGTGGGTGTTTAGTCTTTATGCACATGAAAAAAATATGAGCCATCGAAACGGGATGAAAACCGTAACAGCCGGAGAGAGTGCAAGAGGAAATATCGACACAACAAAAAAAAAAAAAAAACGCAACAAAATTCATTACACCATATTGTGTACCATAATTAAAACGAAACCCGAGCGATATGTTACCAATGACAAGTAGTGCCGGCAGAAGTGAAAATTTGAATATTAACGTTGTGCATTTTTGATATTTTGGAATGGTTAGGGAATAATTTTGCTCGAATTATATATATTACGAGATTAATTATCAGTATAAAAGTACTATCATTTATGTGGTGGAATACAATATTTATTTATTGCGCTATCGTACACAAACATGACAATTTATATTACATTAAAAAGTTTATCTCTCAGAAAAATCAAGCCATCAGCTGTCACCATCCATGGATGCGCGTGGCACGCTGTAACATAAACACACACGAACATTCGCGCAAGCACCCTGCGCCGCCATTTGTCTTACGAATTTTCGATCAGGGCCTCAAGTCTGCTATTACAATAGTGTCAGAATGGTCTATCATTGATTCCATAATTGTTGATTTTGACAAGTTTGGTAATCTACTAATACAATTATAGCGTCATTATGACTTTCCAGTGGTCAGCCACTGACACTCCATTGAAAGAAATGGCATTTATTGGTAATCTCGTACATAATGCCAAATGAATGGCAATACGACAATGCCATTATAACTCAATTCTATTACGAAACCATTGAGCGACCACTGATCGACCATTATGAATTTAGCAGATTACGAACTTTTAGCAAAATGACAATGGGATTTTTTTTTTTTGGTTGGGAGATCAGGGAGCAGGAGGGCGTGTCAGACTTTTACTGACTAAAACCCACCCGTGTTCCTTCAGTAGCCCTTAAGCCAGGGGCTGTGGTGTCTCTTTCGAACAAACCCGCACCCCTGGCAGGCATCGACCCTTGCGGGTCCCATCAATGACAATGGGATCGTGTTGGAATGACGAATTTATAAAAATAGCGGACTTAGGCCCCTGGTCACGTGTCCTGACGCGAGTTTAACATTTTTTACCCATGACAAAAAAAGTGTACAACGCCGCTAAAGAAGTTTTCACTTCAATATTTAAAATCAATCTTTTTCTGTTCCTCTTCGGTCGCAATCTTGCTGATTGAATAATCTCCTTATAATAATGGCCATCCCAAATACAGTATGAGTACTGCCTGTCATGCACAAGAATTTGCACCCTCCGGAATTTAAATGAGACAATCGACCAAAATACAGTGTACCTACCAGTAGTTTTATACTTGGTCAGAAAAAATATGAGCGATCGAAACGGGAAGAAAACCATAACAGCCCGAGGAGTGGAAGAGGAAATATCGACGCAAAAAATAATAATACTAAAAGCAAAATTAAACACAAATCCATTACACCGTATCGTGTACCATTTTAAAAACAAATCTCGAGCGATACATTACCAGTGACAAGAGCAAAAAAGCAAAGCAACTTGTACGAAGGCACACTCAACTAAGGACTTCGCACGCTAACCGACAATTAGTCTGACTTGTTACTGGTATTAGCTGCAAACTTATTGTTTAACTAGTCTCGTCCTTTGGTGTTGGCTGCGTTTATCTGCACGATTTTTTGGTGTTCGAAGAATTGTAATTGGCTATAATTTTACGGTTAAAAATACCAAACCGTAGAATGAAACCAACTAGATCAAATAGTTTGTTTTGGATTTTTGCTTTAAATCTTTTTTTCTATTCCATACTTAGATAAACATTAATAAAAAAATAAAATTCGGAAAACATTACAAAAATGTCAACGCATGACGAATAATAGTCATATAGACATAAAGTCAATCAATTTATAATGCACAATATCATGAATTGCGCAATGTTTATGACCATTTAGGTTTTTTTTATTTTTTGGTAGGAAATCATCAAATCTTCTCCCGCCCTGGGTGGAGCAGGAGGGCGTGTCAGACTTTTACTGGCTAAAACCCACCCGTGTTCCATCAGTAGCCTGTGTGCCAGGGGCGGCGGTATCTCTTTCGAACAACCCGCACCCGTGGCAGGCACGGGCCCTTGCGGGCCCCGTCACTTTGTGCTGACATCTCTTTGAGACGCGCGTGGAACACAACGCGCTGTCGACCTGGGCTTGGACCTTACCGGACAGCGAGCTACCCATTACTCGCCGTCTGCAAGTCCACGCCTGCGGTGGCCGGAAATCAGCCTAGGATTCCCGACGCCCAGGGCATCTCCTGATGATCGTTTGGGTTTGAACGTTTGGCTAAGTTTAATTTTGATTGCACCATGTCTTGTGCGATTGTAGGATTAATATCCCATACTCATGTATTGCACTGGTATTGCTCATACGAAGATATGAAAACTTATCAATGTATTTGCGTCAGTGTATTTGCGTGAAAATAATGGACCGTTTGAGTGCAAGGGCTGATTCATTAAATTCAGTCATACTAGATATACGATAATATTTATTTGAAGCATATTTGAATAATTTTAAATCTTCTCCCAAACATAAAAAGGCACGATATTTCACGAAGAAGATTGCACCTACATCAAACTAACATGTAAAATAGATAAACTCATTATCTAGTTATTTTCAAAGTCTAAAATAGGTCGAGAATGAAAAATATTTAAAAGCCGATGGAAGATATTTGTAGCTGAGACCGAGAGAGGAAAAATATTATAAAAGTTTAATTTTGATTGCACCATGTCTTGTGCGATTGTAAGATTCATATCCCATACTCATGTATTGCACTGGTATTGCTCATACGAAGATATGAAAACTTATCAATGTATTTGCGTCAGTGTATTTGCGTGAAAATAATGGACCGTTTGACTGCAAGGGCTGATTCATTAAATTCAATCATACTAGATATACGATAATATTTATTTGAAGCATATTTTAATAATTTTAAATCTTCTCCCAAACATAAAAAGGCACGATATTTCACGAAGAAGATTGCACCTACATCAAACTAACATGTAAAATAGATAAACTCATTATCTAGTTATTTTCAAAGTCTAAAATAGGTCGAGAATGAAAAATATTTAAAAGCCGATGGAAGATATTTGTAGCTGAGACCGAGAGAGGAAAAACATTGTAATAACATTATAATTATCATGTTCAGCATATATTTTGGCTGATGCGAAGGATAAGGAAACTTTAAAACTCGTAGCATGTTGCTACGAAAAGCGTAGCAAGTGACCTAAAATATTTTATTTAAAGAGTTACTAAATTCGTATTAGTAGTTTTAACTACTTGGTTATAATACTGTTATCCACTTTATCTTAACACTACCACTCGCCTATAATAACTTAATGTATACCTAGATCTTACTAAACCCACTTCCAAAACGAGGGTCGTTTGTTATTTCACGTACATTATTTCAAAACCACAAGGGAATTTAAAGGTAAAAACACTTTTAAGAGCATAAATATTATCCTTAGTCCGCAGTTTTGTTCCGGAATGATAGAATAAAGATATTCTGTCATCCCATAGGAACAACGCGCAGCAGTGGATCTTAAAGAATCGAAATATGAAATTCAAGTCAACATCTTTGAGATATTTCTGATAAAATATTTTTCCATTCTCAATATGTTTATCTTTGCTGATTGTCAGACAGGAAATGGCTAGGTTTTATTTTTGGGAATCAGAAATCTTTTTGGTGAACAATGTTAAGCAGTGGAAGTTGTTTTCTTTAAAAAAAAAACTTCGTGTCAGCTTGTTTGCGTTCTCGAGTATCCACTATGTGACAACTTAAACAAGGTGGTACTAACATGTAAAATACTAGCAACGCTCCGCGGTTTCAGCCGCGTAGTTCCTTTTCCCGTGGGAATACGGGGATAAAATATAGCCTATGTCACCCGGGGATAGTGTAGCTTCCGAACAATGAAATAATTTTTCAAACCGGTTCAGTAGTTTCGGAGCCTATTCAATGCAAACAAACCAATAATCAAATCTTTCCTCTTTATAATATTAGTATAGACTAGCTGCGCCCAGCGATTTTACCCTTATAGCTGTCAATCTCGTAAGAATATGGAGATAAAAAGTATTCTATGTCCTAATCCAGGATATAGGCTACCCATATGCCAAATTTCATCCAAATCCGTTCAGCTTTTTTAGCGTGAAAGCGTAACAAACAAACATACAAAATATCAAATACTTTCTCTTTATTATTTTAGTTTTGAAAAGAAGCGCTCATTAGGCATCAAAAAAATCGACTGCATTGCTGTCGAGGGGAACGTGCTAAAAAGGCTGGTTGCCATTTTGGGTAGCAATGCTAATTCTTTGGCATAAAATACGCCAACACACGGCCTTGAAGAGTCTAACTTCACAATTCCTTTTCAAAGTTTTCTTGCCAGTAAAGAAATCTTCCTGTCTCAATACTATGATTTTTTTTGAAATTTCAGTGTGTTCTATAATTTTTGCCATAGCCTGTTTTATTTCAAACAATTCTCGTACTTACTCAAAATTTAAGGTATCAAATTTATTTCATATAAATTGATGCAATGGAGCTTATGTTTTTCGTGAAGCTTTAATCGAGTTATCGCCAATAATTCCACCCCGTACAAAGAGAAAGAAACTTTTATAAACGTAATACACTGGAAAATTTATGAGTTATAAAAACAATTACAAATGTAGGCGCAAAGAATGGAAACGCAGCTCAGTGGAAGTTGGACTCGGGCATGAAAGGTTCCGTACCACCGTACAAAATTTTACATTACCATAATCAGATAAGTTAGGCAATGTAAAAGAAAGAAAAATTGATTTATTTGTCACAGAAACATATGCATACAAAAAGATAAAATCACATAACAGCTGCACGACGTGACTGTATGATGCTGTCCTACGGGACCCACAGCACAGCACATGTCGACTCCATCGACCTTATTTTTTTATAATATGACGTGTAAAGTGATTCCGATTTCCGGCTTCATTTCATTAACACACACATTTTTTTTTATTTTGGATTAAAATAATAATTGGAAAGTTAAAAAAATTGTAAAGTTAAAATGAAAGGGACCCTTTAATTTTTAACTTTACAATTTTTTTTAACGGCCATAGTAGTACACACTCTGTGAAAACTTAAACCCCCTTATTACAAAACAAGGTTTTTCTTTAGGTATGGTTTAAACCACCGAGCCTGTTTTTGAAATAAGAACTTAGAACTGAAATAGAATTACAGCTCCTTTTACAAAACTGACAATTTAGCACTGGACTAACTTGTCGGTTTTGTAAAAGGAGTTGTATTTCGATTTCAGTTAGGTTCTAATTTAAAAAAACAAGCTCGAAGGTTTAAACCATACCTAAAGAAAAACCTTGTTCTGTAATAAGGCGGCAAGTGTCTGAATGTGAGTGTTTTATGGTACATAACACAGTCCTGTGACAGATCAAGACGGACAGCGGAGCTTTAGTAATATAGTCCCGTTGGACCCTTCAGGTACGGAACCCTAAAAAAGAAATAAATAAACGAAATAATGTATCTCAGATTCGATAACAAGACAGAATGTCATGCAAACACTTTTATTTATTATAATGATAAAGTGCGAATTTATACTGAAAATTTTCTTTCAGCAAAGTCGGTTGAAAGTCAGTGAAGAATTCTTTGGTGAAAGTCGTACGTGTTAAATATCCTAAATGTTACTTGTATAACCTATCAAAGGGTATTACGGGTAAGTAGTAAAGGTCAAGTCAATGTGACGGACAGCATACCTAAATAGAAAGATATTTATGAATATCATAAATACAGGGTGATTTTTAGGATCACCGTCCAAATTTTTAGGATGCCCGTGAAATTGAACTACTTTCTCCAAGGAACATGGGCCGAAAAATGAAAACCAATCAGCTGACTATTGATTTTGCATGAACATGGTTCGAACTTTTAACCCTGAAAAATTTGGACAATGACTAAAAAATCATTCTGTATATTTTAAGATATTTAGAAAGACAGGATAAGTTTTTATCCAGTGCGCAAACTGTAACCATGAATTCAGCATATCATTCTGGACCACCCAGCGCCGAAATTTTTCGTCGGTTATACAAAAAAATAATAATCTGCTGTTCCATACATTTCGACCGCGTAGGTATTGCACTTTTCTCAGCAGATTTTTTTTGTAAAACTGTCGAAAAATTTCTGTGCTGGGGGGTCTAGAATAATATGCTGAATTCATGGCGACATTTTGCGCACTGGATAAAAACTTATCCTGTATGTTTCTATTTAGGTATGCTGTCCGTCACATTGACTTGACCTTTACTATTCACCCGTAATACCCTTTAATAGATACTTGGATAGGTACTTTTTGTATTATTAACATAACCCAACGTCACACTTTGCTTCCTCAAAGGGTAAGGCAGGGGTGTGCCTACAGTACATCCACATTTCGCCAGTTTTGTTTAAGTACCATGTAATAGCCTTTCCATCAACTGAGCACAAATTCAGACTAAGAGCTGCTATTGAGAAATTTCAGATAGAAAAATGCAATAGCACTTTGCCCGACCCGGAAATCGAACGCAAGTCTTCATGGTCAGCAGTAGTGCTAGCGATCGCTAGACCAATGAGGTCGTCTTTGCGGTTGCATTATTAGTCATCATCTGCCTAGCCTTTTCCCAACCATGTTAGGGTCGGCTTCTAGTCTAACCGGATGCAGCTGAATACCAGTATTTTACATGGTGCGACTGCCTATCTGACCTCCACAACCCAGTTACTGGGAAACACGATACCCCTCGGTAAGACTGGTTGTCAGCCTTTCGGTTGCATTATTAGTAGTTACTAAAAAAGTTTTTATTTTTCACTTTTTAGTTAGTTACCTACCCCACATCAATTCAAAATTTCATCATCTTAGGGGTCAAAACAATGCATATTTATGCGATAGCAGCAATCGCGGTTAATTTGCTGTAATTTTTTGAAGAGTTCCGTTGTCTGTCTCCGAAACGCATCATCAGATCTATATGAAATTTTAATGGGACCATTTCGTAATAAACCCCTTTCGAAAAAAAAGAATTTTGAAAATCCGTTTACATACGTCGGAGTTATGCCCGAACATACATAAAAAAAACCCTCCTTCTTTTTGAAGTCGGTTAAAAATATTTTATTACCTCCGATTGAAGAATGCCGCGATAATCTATACAAAATTGCGAAAGCAATCGTCAGTGTTCCAGATTTTCATAGGACTTAAAGCATAATTACAAACAAAATGAAACAAAAAAGTCATTTAAAAAATACAGTTTTTTTTTACTCAGATGGACATGGTCACATAGCACTCCACTTAAATTACATTTTAAAAAAGAAATCTTTTGAAATGAAATAAAAATACACCATTAAGCACGTAATCTTAGTAGGCTCTTTTGTTTATTTTTACGATTGATTAAAACAGACAGTTGGAAAAAGACTGTATGAACAACGAACGAAAACGAACGCGCACCTAGACACACTTCATGTACACATGGCTACACATCAAGCTACATATTTCCAGTGTAAGCTGATCGCGGATTGAATAGGATTTCCGTACAGGTCAACGTAAACTGGAAATGAATAGCTTGATGTGTAGCTGTGTGCACAACGAGTGCAAGCGCACTCGCGCCTGGCATTCGGCTGAGATCGCCGCAGGTACGTATCCACTAAGAACATCACATTAAGGATGACATTTTAATGACGAAAGTTTCAATAAAGTTGGTTAGTTTTAATAACGTTTAATTTTAATTTATACGTTACAGGTTAGAGTTTTAATACAATGACTTATCGATAATGGTTTACGTTGAATGTGACTATGGTGTCAAAGTGTGCATGCGCCTATTTTTGCTCGTTGTAGATGACCTTTTGTGTATGTGTTGTTCGACATTGAAAGGGCAATAAGCAACCGCTTCGTCATGAAATGGATAGCTGCCATAATATTGTTAAATTAAATTCATATAATTATATTAAGCTAGGTCAGATTATAGATTAAGATAGCCTGTATACACGAAACAAAACACCGAGGCTCATAAAGTGTTGACAACACTTTTATTACGTGTTTTTACGGGTATTACTAAGACCTACTTAAACAAATACTACTAAAATACTTGATTAGAGTAAGTATTTGGTAAATATTGCTCTGTATATTGCCAAACTACCCTTATTCGGTTGCTGGGAGGGCATACTCCAGTAGAAGGATATATAGTGACCTTATAGGTGACGATCTTCAGAAAGGTCAGGTGTATAGTACACACAACCTGTGGACCAATTAATAACTCTAGAAATACGTACTAAGCTATCAGCACGTTTTGAATTATAAGCATTTTATTGCATGTACTTGCAGTGACCTTTTCTCATAACTATATTGCATACATTTCCAAAGGTGCTAATTGCCTAGTATGTATTACTGAATTTGTCAAGTTGCCCACAAATACGCAACTTCGTGCGAGTAAGCGAGCGATATATTCGGGCGAATAAAATCGTGCGAATCGACTAATAAGCCGTACCTATACGAGTACTAATGAAATAATTCGCATATTCTAACCACAGCATGAGAATACAATGCGAAGCAATTATACACAAGACAGATGCTTTTTTTTTTTTTTTTTTTGGGTGGGAAATCATCAAATAACTTCTCCCGCTCTGGGTGGAGCAGGAGGGCGTGTCAGACTTTTACTGACTAAAACCCACCCGTGTTCCTTCAGTAGCCCTTAAGCCAGGGGCTGTGGTGTCTCTTTCGAACAAACCCGCACCCCTGGCAGGCATCGGCCCTTGCGGGCCCCATCATTTTTTTGTGCTGACATCTCTTTGAGGCGCGCGTGGAACACAACGCGCCGTCGACTTGGGCTTGGTCCTTACCGGACAGCGAGCTACCCATTACTCGCCGTCCGCAAGCCCATGCCTACGGTGGCCGGAAATCGGCCTGGGATTCCCGACGCCCAGGGCGTCTCCGTATCCTGCGGCGGCTGGGGTCGCGAGGGCGCATATGCTGCCTCTCCCTCACGTGCGCCGCCTCCCTCTTCGCGAGCATCACTGCTTCGCTGAAGGAGGTGACGGCTCCCCATGCTCTCTCGCTCCGTACCATGGCCTGGACCAGGGCCGGACGCGAGAGATCGCCGCCGCCGATCGCCTCCACGAGGACACGGCGGTGCTCCGCCCAAGCAGGGCAGACCGCCACCGTGTGCTCCACCGTGTCCTCAGGGCGATCTTCGCAGTGGAAACACCCGGGCGTTTCCTCCCGCCCTATCCGAAACAGGAACCTCCCGAAACAACCGTGTCCGGTGAGGACCTGCGTCAGGCGGAAGGTGAGGACGCCATGCCGCCTCTCAAACCACTCCTCAAAGAGGGGACTTACCGCCGCAATCGTGGCGTGCCCAACAAGACAGATGCTGAGTCGTAAAGGCTGTCCGGTAATTAATGGATAACCTAGAAATGGTTCATGGTTTTTAATTTGTTACAAATTACAATACATATCCAAAGACACCGACTTCCAAAATTAAAGTTATTTTTCCCTTTGTAGTGTTGTTTCGGAAGTCGATTGTTTCTTTTTAATTTTTATAGAAAAAAAATACAAATAAAAAATGATTTTTTCTGAATGGCCATTAACTTCTACCATGAAACATTTCAAGGTTATCCATTAATTACCGGACATCCTGTATATTCGAGTAATTTTCAGTTACTTTCTTAGGTAGCATTTTAAACTGCTACATACGAAGTATAATTAAATGAACAGCTGTTTGTAATAAAACAATTAACTTTCCCGATAACGGTTCAACTTTATTCTATCCTTTTAATTCACCGAAAAATCCCTTTAAAACATAATAATCTACATATATTGAAATTTACAACTGTAAAACTGGTTACAAATGCAAGGCACTTCGTGCACATGCAAGCGAATGCTTTCCATCAATTACAACAATAACTAGAAAAAGCTACCTACTAATGGCAGAAAATGTTTTTAAATATATGTGTATCGCTAATGTTGGCAATTATATTGTGAATGGGAACACGTGAAGTTTATGGTTTTATCGTGGTAGCTATAATTATGTAATTAGAATTAGAATTTATGTACTTTAGCCGATTTCTTTAGTTAATTTATTGCATGGTCAAATTGTGGTAGGTGGTATAAAGTCTCGGTATTATGACGTATATTTATGGGTGAGAATTGTTATCGGTGAAATGTATGGCCGACTGTGTTCTATGAATAAAATACAATTATGATTGTATTTTATTTATAATACACAATCGGCCATAATGAAATAATGATGTCAAGTGGTTTTTGTCCTAAAAAGGAATAAAAAATTACACTATATTATACTCATTTTATTTATATCTAAATGGAAAAAATAAATCTTTGAAATGAACAAGAACCCTTTTCGCCTAATTCCAGAATTATTTAAACTAGCTATTGCCAGCGGCTTCACCCGAGTGGAGACCATTGGTTATCCCACGGGGACGTACTACAGAGATAAAAGTATCCTTTGTGTTAATCCAGGTAATATAATTATCTGTGTGCCAAATTTCATCCAAATCCGTTCGGCCGTTTTTGCATGATTGAGTAACAAATATCCAAATAGTAGTAGTAGTATGTTAGGATTACCTTGTTACGGAAAACAAAAATATCCTCAAAATACGACGGCTACGCTTAACCATGTATCAGTGATTCGATTAAACACAAAGTCTCTTAAATAAAATCGAAGTAATATCACCGCGTCGCATTGTATCGTCCGCCCACGCGGGCGACACGATGCGATACAAAACAATGCAAGAAGTCAGAAGCTAGTCTATTTATACAGGCTAAGACCGTACCATGTAAGACCTACACAAGATATGCATCAAATCAAGATTCTAATCAATAAACACACAACTGAATAATTAATATTGAGACCCCAACGTATTTACTTTACCTATGCGAAGTAAACATGTTATATATTCACTTATAGGGCCGTTGTTTATTCGCCCAAACTATGTGGCGTGGGGTCAATTCCGGAACACTAGCAGTGCGGAGTTTATTGAAATTTTGACGGCAACTACTACTCCGAGATTCATTAAGGTGCTTTTCAAATGGTGATAAAATTTCTTGCATGTATCAGTTCTTAAATGAGGGCTGAACGTGGATATAGAAATTAACAATAGGGGATCTAATTGATGACGATAGGTTCTTTCGAAGTCCAACTCTCATAATTTTGAGAACGTTGACAGTCTGATACCTCGAGTTTTCATATATTTTTGACTAGTTTTTGACATTTGACTGTCACCGAAGTGAGACTGCGACTACGAAAATTGGCCTTCAGTTCGTGCAAAGATGCGATGCGATAGTTGTTGTAGTTATTGTTACAAAAGTAGTTATTTTTCTCTCTGCAATCGGCAACTTGTTTTTGTTTTGATTGTTTGTTTTCATTAGCCAGTCTCGTAACATTTACGCAATGTTTATTGTCTTTGATCCCTGGCCCTGATATCAAGCGATGGACAAAGTTACAAACTTTAATTGGTGGAATAAGAAGTTTTTTGCTATTAAGTGTTAGTTTTTATGTTTTTTTTTTTGCAATGTATATATTTTGTTTGTGTAAAATAAACACTATTTCTTATTTTCTCTTTTTATCTCAGTATCTTTATTTTACATTTCTTGTATTGACCAAAAGCTCTTATATGTGAAGCGATAACTCTAAATATATAAGTTGGTTATAAATAAATAAAAATAAAGAGACTACGGAATATGTAGTCAAACACTACGCTTGTACAGCGCTGTCAGTAGAGATTCTATTTCTTTATCGTATAGAAGAATCCAGCCACTTGATTTTGCGCATTATCATCACAATTATCATCCTCCACATCCCGACTTCATCCACGGGGCCTCTCTTTTATTGTGCCAATCCATTATCAAGGTTTTGCTCGCGATGACAATAATGTCGTAAACCCATCTCGCCGCCGGACGTCAGACATCTCGTCTTCCAGTCCTTAGACGCCATTTCGTCACAGCCTTACTTCACCTGTCATCACTGTACCTCGCCATTTATGCATTATCGCTAGCCAATTGAATTATTCTTCTCAGGTTTTTTTTTTGGGGTGGGTAACATCAAATAACTTCTCCCGCTCTGGGTGGAGCAGGAGGGCGTGTCAGACTTTTACTGACTAAAACCCACCCGCGTTCCCTCAGTAGCCCTTATGCCAGGGGCTGCGGTATCTCTGTCGAACAAACCCGCACCCCTGGCAGGCATCAGCCCTTGCGGGCCCCATCACTTTGTGCTGACATCTCTTTGAGGCGCGCGTGGAACCCAACGCGCCGTCGACTTGGGCTTGGTCCTTACCGGACAGCGAGCTACCCATTACTCGCCGTCCGCAAGCTCATGCCTACGGTGGCCGGAAATCGGCCTGGGATAGGTTACAGAGTTATAGTAACAAGTTATAAAGTGTAAATAGCGTGATGGGAATGACCCAAAAAACACAGGCTATTGCGTTTCCGTAACAAAGAGCCTTGAGTCAAAACAAAAGGACATACTTGAGCATAAGCCGTCCCAAAAATAAATCCTTTTATTTGTAACATAAAAATACTGCCTCTTTGGTCTAGTAACTCATGTTAAAAATAAACTTTGTAAACAAGCATATTACAGATTAGAGGATCACATCCAAGATAAGAATGCTTGGAAACACGCTGGTCCTGCTCCATAGGACAATTTAGAGTCTAGACAAAATCAAACTGGTTGCTAATTGAAATGTATACTAAATTATTATTGTATTAATTATATTTATGACATTGATTTACACCCAGTGATTACTTTAACTCGCTTGTTTTCTACTTAATTGACTTATTACTTTTTAATGTTCTAGGATAATTTTATACTTTCTTTTACAATGTTTGTAAATATGTGAGCACCATGTATCTATCATAAAATTAATTTATCTATAATTGCTTCACTCTCATTCTTTTTACCTATTTTGAAATGGTAATTTTATTCTGGGTGCATCGTTTTCACACATATGTGATTATTAAAATGAATGAATGTTAAATATTGTACTTAAAACATATTAAAAGAGTAACGGTGAAGTTTTTTGCCCATTTTTCTCCATGAAAAACTATATATTTTGGAAGTGGCGACTAGAAACAATTCTATTTTTTAATGTAAATGTTGACGTTCAAAAGTGCCTTTTTAGTGCCTATTTGAAATAAATTCTTGAACTTTGACGTTAGTGGTCGCCAGCGCTTCTGCTGAGGATGATGTCCTGGGTTCGATTCCCATGTCTGGCAAAGTGTTATTGGGTTTTTCTATCTGGAATCTTTCAATAGCAACCCGAAGTCTTGATTTGTGTCCAGTTAACAGCAATAGACTCAACCCTTATTACATAGGACTTATACATACCCGATTACATAATGCAAAGGAAACATAAATCTGGGTGTACGTGTAGGTTAAACGTGGTCGCTCACAATGGGCCTCATAATAAGGCTTAAAGTCACCTAAAGGGCAATGGAGAGGGCTATGCTTGGGGTTTCCCTGTATAATCGAATCAGGAATGAAGAGATCCGCAGGAGGATCATGGTAACCCACATAGCCCGAAGAATTGCCAAACTTAAGTGGCAGTGCTCAGGGCTAATTTCTCGCAGAACAGATGGCTGATGGGGCCAGAAGGTTCAAGAATGGCGACCGCGTACCGGAAGACGTAAAGTTGGAAGGCCTCCTACAAGGTGAACCGATGACCTTGTGAGGGCCGTTGGATGCGGAAAGCACAGAACTTGTCGAAGTGTTCGAGCTTAGGGGAGGCCTATGTCCAGCAGTGGACGTCTTTCGGCTGAAATGATGATGACGATGACGACTATGATAGGTACACGTCTGCTCAAACCTTCATGGAAACAAGATGATATGTTGTGTTATAAAAATAATAGTTTAAAAAACTAAAAAAACACGCTTTTATTGCTGACCGAACTAAAAAGTAGAAAATAATTTTTAAATACAAAGAGTTTATGTTACAGTAGTAGGAAGTCAATAATTTAATTCAGAGTAAAAAGCGCATTTTGCTATATTTTCATGACTCTCCTCTCATACGAGTAGATGGTTGCCAATAGAATAGGTAGTTGTAATAATTAAAATATCAAGCACCCCACGCTTTTTACTCTGAATTGAATTATTGACTTCCTACTACTGTAACATAAACTCTTTGTAATTAAAAATTATTTTCTACTTTTTAGTTCGGTCAGCAATAAAAGCGTGTTTTTTAGTGTTTTTAAATTATTATTTATTTTCCATTTTTTAGTTCGATCAAATGTTACCGGGAAAATTTTAAAAAATTGTTTTTTTTTTTTTTTTTTTTTTGAAATTTTGAAGTTTTTTATCGGGTTATTGCATTGTCATCGGCCCTTAAGACGTGTGCAAAGTTTCAAGTTGATCAGACGTCTAAAAACCAGTGAAAATTAGGCTCAAAGATTCCGTTACATACATAGATACATACTCGTACATACCTACATACAAAACCGAGCTAATAAAAGCGTTATAAAAATATTGAAACTGTTCATGCATTTCACAACGAGTGGAGTCAAAGGTCAGAAAAGGCTATCAAACAAGGAATTACCAACGAATTTCATGCAAATACTCACATATTCTACGGTAAAGGACACTGCTATATTTTAAGCCTACACAAAGCCACGCGGATTCTAAACTAATTGGTTAATTCATTTAAAGTCTACCCTACTGACTTCTGAATTATTAATGCTTACAATTTTCGTTAATATTAGATGTGTTTAGATTGCTACTGTTTGTGTAGTTACTTTTTATTGTTATTCCGCTGCGAGATAAGTTTTAGGGATTAAAAGCTTCGCAAATTACTTCACTTATATAATTTTTTCAAAGTTAAATAAAAAAAATAGTTTGATTACTATAATGCTAGCTTTAAGATAAATATTATGTGAAGCAATATTTTAATGTCACATAATATTGATAAACAATATTTAAGTTTTCTCCATAAGTCAATTTGCAAATCAATCAATCAATCAATTTTCCCAAATATGTTGGGGTTGGCATCCGGTTTCTAACCGGATGCCACTGAATACCAGTAAAAATACTGGTATTCAGTGGCATCCGGTAAAAACATGGAGCGACTGCCTGCCTAACCTCAACAACCCAGTAACTGGGTAATACGATACCCCTTGGTAAGACTGGTGGTCAGGCTTTCGGACTTCTGACGATCCGTAACGATTGTCAAAGATCCACGAATGACATCCGTGACCACCAGCTTAAAGCTTGCAGGTATGTAAAGATGGTCACCCATCCACGGACCAACCGCGGCAAGCGTACCTTAACCTGACTGATCGATCTATGCAGCTGTTAGTAGATACCAAGCCACATACTAAAGCAAAAAAATAAGATTGGTGTATAGACAAGAAAGTGTATCATTCAATGTAAGCCATATCTCACGCTTCTCCACTTTCCAGCAATTTTTTTTTTTTTTGTAATAGTGTTACAACCAATGATCATCATCTAAATCATCAAATTCTAAACATAAAATTTCATAATGCTTATCATCTCAACATAACAACACTTCATTAACAAAATATTAAATTAGCAAAGATCCCCCTTTTACCCCAGACCACATTCGAGCTAAGCCCAACTTAATGCGTCGCGGATTGTAAACTAATTGGATAATTCATTTAAAGAATATCCCGTTGGCACAAAATATATATTAGCATAGAAGGCCGGCTTGATACAACTAAAGAATACAGGCACACACGCACACATAGGCCTTGTCCTAAGGCGGCCCCTACACACACAAACTAACAGACCGCGAAAGAAAAAGGCAAGTATTGCTTTAGAACTGTCGCCTTAAAATTGGCGACATTTTAAGCATGACGAATTTAGCTCGACGTTGGTGCGTGTGAACAAAATCTTAGTTCAACTAAATTGGACAATTACTCGTTCCGTCTCTTTCTTATTTCATTAAAAAGATACAGATAGTAATAGCCTAAATTAAGTTTAGTTGGTGCACAACAGAATCGTCACCATTGTGTAGTATCATAGTATCAATCGTCGAGGTTGCATGGAATCGACAAAACGATGCTTTCGGGTTTACCGAAAAAATGTATGCAAAGAATGACTCGTGCAAACGAATGCAAGTTGTGAGTGCGCTTGCTGTGCGTGAGCTGTGTCTATGTGTGCGTGCGTTTTGGCTCATTTGTATGGAGCTTTTTTTTGGGTGGGAAATCATCAAATAACTTCTCCCCCTCTGGGTGGAGCAGGAGGGCGTGTCAGACTTTTACCGACTAAAACCCACCCGTGTTCCCTCAGTAGCCCGTATGCCAGGGGCTGTGGTATCTCTTTCGAAAAAACCCGCAACCCTGGCAGGCATCGGCCCTTGCGGGCCCCATCATTTTGTGCTGACATCTCTTTGAGGCGCGCGTGGAACACAACGCGCCGTCGACTTGGGCTTGGTCCTTACCGGACAGCGAGCTACCCATTACTCGCCGTCCGCAAGCTCATGCCTACGGTGGCCGGAAATCGGCCTGGGATTCCCGACGCCCGGGGCGTCTCCGTATCCTGCGGTCGCTAGGGTCGCGAGGGCGCATATGCTGCCTCTCCCTCACGTGCGCCGCCTCCTTCTTCGCGAGCATTACTGCTTTGCTGTAAGAGGTGACGGCTACCCATGCACTCTCGCTCCGTACCATGGCCTGGACCAGGGCCGGACGCGAGAGATCGCCGCCGCCGATCGCCTCCACGAGGACACGGCGGTGCTCCACCCAAGCCGGGCAGACCGCCACCGTGTGCTCCACCGTGTCCTCAGGGTGATCTTCGCAGTGGAAACACCCGGGCGTTTCCTCCCGCCCTATCCGAAACAGGAACCTCCCGAAACAACCGTGTCCGGTGAGGACCTGCGTCAGGCAGAAGGTGAGGACGCCATGCCACCTCTCAAGCCACTTCTCAAAGAGGGGACTTACCGCCGCAATCGTGGCGTGCCCAATTTGTATGGAGCTTTCTGTACATATCTATTCTGTGCCTTTGACTTCTGAATCATAAATGGCACAACATTACCAATTGCATTTACAAACAAAAACTTGTCTAAACTCAAAGCTGGAATGTCAGAACTAACTTCACTAATTGTATTTCTAATGGAATTAAGTTTTATTAAACTGTGTTTTAAAAGTTTTGTTAATTATCTTTTGTTAGATTGAAAGGCTGCTGTGTTAAAGTTTAAATGACTGTGTTAAAGTTCTGCTTTTATTCTTTTCTTAGGTTGGCTAGCCAAGTGTTCAGAATAACCACTTTATGAAAATAAATATCGCGGGTCTCAAAGCATAGGGGCGTATATGCAAAAATGCGATTTTTCGTTTTTAATGCCATTGGATTCTACTATAAGCAATACATAACCTCAATTTTTTTGATAATTTAATTATGTAGGTATAAAAATTACACAAAATAAAAACTACACAAAGGAATAGTTATCAATTAAACTCAAAAGCATATGGATGTATGGATACCTCCAATAATACCTGCTTATTTAACAGTTTTCGGAACACCTAAACGCCCCCAAACGTAATAACAATGAAACTTCTAGTGTATCTCGTTCAGTGTCCTTTAACTGAAAAAAAAAAAAAAAAAAACTATAGCGCCATACTTTATCAAGCATATTTGACTTATAATGTAATTACTATAATATATTCAATTTCAATTTCCGTTATTATTTTGTATGTCTGCTGATAATAAGTTGTAGTAAGTGTAACATTTATAGTGCAAGCATGGCAATTGTTAAATTCCTTTTTAATTTTATATGGGTTAAAGACCTGAAATAAATGATTTTTATTTTTTTTATTTTTATATTGTATTATTAAGTTTGTGATATTCCTGTGGGAGTCTAATAAATACTTTTTCTTTCTTTTTGCAAAGGAACAAACATACATACATAGGCCATAAACACATTACTCTCCTTTGTGTCACGCAGTCATGTTAAAATCATAACTACGATCAAACTTTTTAAACAGCCATACATCATTAGAGATTAGATACCAATGATTTTAAGTATGCCGCTATTACAGTACCACAGGGAATGGCATCGCGTTAATGTCGATTGAGCCAAATGTGCACAATGACTCCGATATTAAACCGTTGTGATTCTACCCGGGATTTGGGCATGCATTTTATTGGCACACTATTTTATAGGCATTTATATCTATTTATATGGCTGGGTTGAAATATGAAAACCGTCAGTTTGGGGATCTCTTTGTTGTGGTATTTGACTGTACGCGAAAGAGGGGGTGTGTCCATGTTTATGGCTTTGGCAAAGGCTTGAGCTCAATAGGATATTCAAACGATTTATGGTACATATCTGTGGACAGATTTTAATTTATGAAAATGGTTTCAAAATCGACTGCCTCGTTGGTCTAATGGTCGTAAAGGCTCCTGCTGAGCGGTCTGGGTTTGATTCCCGGGTGGGAAAATGTTATTGGGATTTTCAATCTACGAATAAGCTAGTCCCTTATTACAATAAAGGAACAAAGAATTGAGTATTGAGTACATAAGACTTAAACATAACTGGCGAAATGTGGGTGAATTACCTTTAGTTCTACGCAGTATACCTTTATACTGCGTCATGCTTCGGAGATTACAGGCGAGATGATTTAATTCTATTTGCACCTACTACGATGTCAGTGTAAAGAAATGCCACCTAGTATGCTCATCTGTCTAGCTTTTCCCAATCACGTTGGGGTCGGCTTCCAGTCTAAACGGATGCAGCTGAATACCAGTATTTTACATGGAGCGACTGCCTATCTGACCTCCACAACCCAGTTACTGGATAATACGATACCCCTTGGTAAGACTGGTTGTCAGACTCTCGGGCTTCTGACGACCCTTAACGACTGTCGAAGATCCACAAATGACAGTCGGGGCCAACGGCTTAACGTGCTTTCCGAGGCACGGAGGGGTCTTGGTATGTAAAGATGGTCACCCATCCACGGACCAACCGCGGCAAGCGCAGCTTGACCTGATCGATCGACCCGTGCGGCTTATGCTACTTAGCCTAAGCAAAGGAATATAATAGAATAGAATAGAAAACATTTATTCGACACAAAAACAACACAACAGCAACGAACATCAAAAAAAAAAAAGAGAACAACAAACATAACATAAAAGAAAAAAATGCAGTATATCAGTTGTGCTGAGCGTGTCCATACCGAGAGGGTTACCATCTCATTTCATCTTATACTAGGAAACCGACGATGTACTTTAATAACCTCAAAAGAACTTTATTCATGAGTTTTTATGAACCTCATAGGAACTTATAAATAGTATAGAGTACAATAATACTGTGCCGGACAGTTACGAAGAATTAAATGGTAAAATTACGATGTTCTGTTCTTAGTTCTCTGTTAGTGTATTCATATACACAAATAAATCAAATGTAATGGTGTGTTTGTAATGTTTAATTAAGCTTTTTACTAAATGCATAATGATAGTGTAGACGAAACTCACAACTAACACACGATTTTAAAATTTAAAAAAAAGGAACACTTTCGTCCGTCTTTCTGTTTGTTCCGGATAATCTTTGAAACTTCTGGACCGATTTTGGTGGGATTTCCACTGGCAGATAACTTAATTCAGCTTGCAAGATTTGACCAAAACACACTAACTTACTAACAAGGAACAAATTGTTATTCTCTTAAAATACTTGCTCACATAATTTAAAAGCTAAGTCTTACGGTAATAATAATATGTACAGGTATATAAAAACCCGTTTCGAACAAAACATGAATTTTGAAAATCGGTTTATATATGACGGAATTATGCCCGAACTTCCACCTAACTCTTAACCGTTAAAAAGTTGTACCTTCCTTCATCAGCTCAGCGTCATGATTTATGATGATAACCATAATGCAAATGTCTCAATAGCTTTAGAAAATATATGAAAAACATTGTTAATACCTACAACATTTGAGGGTTGCTCTCGATTTCCCTGGGAATCCATCATCAGATCCTGATTTGGTGCCAAAGAAACCACCTCAGGAGTATACTCTTTCAAATAAATAATAATTTTGAGAATCGGACCACAAATGGGGGGGAAATCGGTGAACGTACATTAAAAAAATTCATACAGTCGTACATAGAACCTCCTTCTTTTTTGAAGACGGTTAAAAAAGAAAAGAATCATACCTAGTTCTTATTCCTTTTACTGACTGATTGCGTAAAAAAGTAACTTTAGGTTTATTTACACTTTCCGCAGATACTTTTAAAACCGACTATAGGTAGTTCAATTTCTTTTCGACCTAGCATTTAAAACTACCGTCACTTTTATGGTAAGTACAAAACACCTTTCACACAAAATTTAAAAGCTTTTACCACCACCCTATAGACTGAATTAATGACACACTCATTACCATAAGCCCTGCATCACTGCGACATAAAATACCCCATGGCGAAACACCATGGCAATAAATCATGATACCATTTTTATCGTGGAGCTAAAATTTTTAAGCACTTATGAATAAAACATTTAATTTTCAATGGTGTTAGATCTCTAGTGGAAAGTTTAAACGATTTACGAAATTGAATGACTTTGTAATTTCTTATTGGAGATAATTAGATTTTAGGTTCAAAGGTTTCAGCCTGTTACAATGGGGTCAATGAAACAATATGGCGGGGTGAAGATGTTTTGAAGAATGTTTTAAGATGGTGATTGGAGTTCTATTTTCTTTTGAAATATAAATAATATCAACTTTATTATGTAAGACGCCATCGGGCTCGATGTAGCGACGATCTTCGAAGCTAGATAAGAGTTGCCAAAAATAAAAGTTGGATCACGTGCAATAGGAGAGTTATATGTCCAGCAGTGGACTGCTGTAACGTTGATGATGATCATCAACTTTAGACAATATATTTATGACTGTTTCGAAAATCTAGAAATTACATTACGTAAACATATGTAATGTTTACGTAATTTAATTTGTCGATTTAATATTAGAACGTTGGATTTTTTCGCAAATATAAAAGCGTAGAATACATAGCATACTTACAGTTCTTGTTAAAATTTGTTTGAAAGTTTCACAAAGGGCCTGAATGCAATGTTCGGTAAGTAAAACAATGACTTCGGCGAATTAAACTTCGAACTTTTTGTACCAGTTTCTACTTTTCAACTGAAATGAAGAGTAAATATATCCTGACGTAACAAAAGCGTATTCTAGTTTTCTATAGAACACACTAGAAAATTTTCTCATTTTGAAGTCGTCGGCGTCGTGCAAAAGTTTGTTCGTTAAAATGAGTATAATAGTCATTCTGAAAGTTTTTCTAGGAACTGAAATTCACGCTGTACCCACATGACAATAGAATCTGCGTCCTCAAAACTTCCTTAACAATAGTAATGTAATGTTTTCTGTGAAGGAATTCACGACTTTTTCTCCTGACATCTCAGCTGTTATTTTATCAACAAACCTACGTAAAAACAGGCAGCCCCCATATTTTTTTTTAATCATTCACCGCATTGAATGAAACATCAGAAGCTAGGTGCACGGTTCCAAATTGTCGCTTCCTATGGAAAAGAACCGGTAAGAAACTCCACGGTTACTCTTTTAAAATAATTGGCTTTTACAATATTTTCAAATTACAGTGATAATAGGTATCGGAGGACAGTGCAGGCCTGTCAATAACTACCAGGTACTTAGGGGAATGAAAATACAGAATAGAAAATCGTCTACAAATGTAGTCTGTAAGGCCTACAACGTTCTCTCATTCACAATATGTAAAATAATCTACATAAATAAAATGAACCTATTTAAACCAAGTGACATGATTTCCCTAACCATCACTAAAAAATAGTCGTTTAAATCGATGTATGATGTCAAATAATGACGAGAATATGTCAGACATTGTAAAGAATAAAAAAGAACATTGTAATTTGGGAGCAGTTAATAGACTTTCACATAGTTATGCTGTTAATGAGGTACCAGAGAAGCCACATGTGCAGAAGGAATTAATGTCAAAATTCCCTGTCTTCAACGTAGTCTTATATCTTATATTGTTGCTTTTTTGATAAGGACACGTTTGATGTGAGTTTTAAACTTTCCATCGCTAAGTTCTGTAACCGACTTTGGCAACTTGATATAAGAAGCGGATACTGTTATTAGAAATGACTTTGCTAGTTTTAGTAAATCTAAATTTTGGAATCACAATTTCATCTTTACTACATGTATTCAGATTGGATTGGAAATCGCATCTTTTTTTGAAACGGCCTTAGGTTTTGCGAACATACAAGATATTTTCTAGGATGTAAAGAGAAAGCAGAGTTAGTATATCAGTTTCGCTGAATTTGTTTCTAAGAGACTCGCGAGTTCCCATTTTATAGATTGCGCGGATTATCCTCTTTTGTAAAAGTTTTGTAATGTTAATTACTTTGCATACTATTGTATAGAATCAAGTTCTTCAAACTACCAAGACAACTGTGCTGATGTGGAGTTTGTTGATCCACTTCTTCTTCCCAGCTAAAGCATTAGCAAGAGTTGAAGGGCGGGCGTTTTGGGGAACCTGTCGTATGTTATTTTGACGTTTAAAAAAAGCTGATTTTCAGCCTTATTCATTGATTTAGTTTTTGTTAAAAGTGTAAACGAAAAAGACCAAACACAACATGTAGAATACACTACACTTTGATGTAAACGCGAGGTAATAACTAGACATGGATAATTTCTGTCATGTTATCGACGAGTTTTATTTATTTGTTATTGTTAACCTGTATGTGCATATATTAAACGAATACAATACGAATCTGCTTTATTTCCCACAATAGCTACAATCATTAGCTTATAGTACTCGTATGTCATTATGTTAATGTATTGTTTTGTGTAGTTTGTAAAGTTTTGAAGTCCACTTTTCAAAGACCGGGTTTTGTCTTTCAGAATGGTGGATAAAGGCGACTAACACCCGGTTTCTAATGCCTAACTGACAATACAAGGGGTATAATCAGCCTAAAATGTTCAAACTGCTGGGACACAGGCCCTCTATCTATGAGAGAGTGCGCCATAATCCAACACACGGACCCAGTGCGGGTTGGTAGATGTCGCATGCCTTCGATTTTTTGGTTCTAGGACATTTCGGTTTCCTCACGATGTTTTCCTTCATCGTTTTGATAGCCACTGCTCTGATGCCGATGCTGATGAAATTAATTAGACAAGGTTAAGTGTCTGCTGGGTACGAACTCAGGACCTACAACTCGTAAGTCGCAGCCGATCCCATTGGTCTCTCAATACAGGGATAGATAAATTTTAATCTTATGATGTCTTGAAATGCTGTCAAACGCTTGATTATCACTCCGGTATCACCGGATGCCGACCTACCTCCGTCGTGTGGTCGAGGCCTATCTGACGGACAGGGCCGTCATCTACCCCGGTCACCTCGGAGAGTGGAACCGGCGAGAGATGTCGTGCGGTGTCCCACAGGGATCGGTCCTGGGGCCGCATCTGTGGGACATCGGGTACGACTGGGTGCTGCGCGCCGACCTCCCTAGCGGCGTCAGTGTAGTTTGCTACGCTGACGACACGCTGGTCCTGGCGCAAGGGAGGTCGTACCAGGCGGCGGCCGACTTAGCTACACAAGGGGTTGCGACAATCGTCGATAGGATCCGGCAACTGGGACTCGAGGTGGCATTGCACAAGTCCGAGGCCATGTGGTTTCATGGTCCTCGGAATGCGCCACCGACGGGTTCCCAGATAACGGTGGGAGGGGTTCACATCGGCGTCGAGTCGACGATGAAGTACCTGGGACTCGTCCTCGACAGCCGGTGGAACTTCGCGGAGCATTTCCGCCGTTTGGCTCCCAGACTGGAGCGGGCCGGGGCTGCGTTGAAGCGGCTCTTGCCCAATCTAGGGGGGCCAAACGCCTCCTGCCGGAGGCTCTACGCGGGGATCGTGCGGTCCATGGCCCTATACGGGGCGCCGGTGTGGGCGCCTACATTGAGGCGCCAACCAGCTCGCAAGCTGAGGGCGTCCCATAGGGTCATGGCGATCAGGATGATCCGAGGATATCGCACGATCTCCGGCGAGGCGGCGGGCCTCCTTGCCGGATTACCGCCATGGGATCTGGAGGCAAAGGTCCTCGCGCAAATCTGGGAGTGGCGCGAGGAGGCCAAACGCCGGGGCGTAAGTCCGCTGCCGCAGGAAATCGCGGCACAGCGGACAGAGCTCCGGCGGGATCTCATGGTGACATGGAGAGAGCGATTGTCGCAACCCAGTGCTGGGCACGCCACGATTGCGGCGGTAAGTCCCCTCTTTGAGGAGTGGTTTGAGAGGCGGCATGGCGTCCTCACCTTCCGCCTGACGCAGGTCCTCACCGGACACGGTTGTTTCGGGAGGTTCCTGTTTCGGATAGGGCGGGAGGAAACGCCCGGGTGTTTCCACTGCGAAGATCGCCCTGAGGACACGGTGGAGCACACGGTGGCGGTCTGCCCTGCTTGGGCGGAGCACCGCCGTGTCCTCGTGGAGGCGATCGGCGGCGGCGATCTCTCGCGTCCGGCCCTGGTCCAGGCCATGGTACGGAGCGAGAGGGCATGGGGAGCCGTCACCTCCTTCAGCGAAGCAGTGATGCTCGCGAAGAGGGAGGCGGCGCACGTGAGGGAGAGGCAGCATATGCGCCCTCGCGACCCCAGCCGCCGCAGGATACGGAGACGCCCTGGGCGTCGGGAATCCCAGGCCGATTTCCGGCCACCGTAGGCATGGGCTTGCGGACGGCGAGTAATGGGTAGCTCGCTGTCCGGTAAGGACCAAGCCCAAGTCGACGGCGCGTTGTGTTCCACGCGCGCCTCAAAGAGATGTCAGCACAAACAGTGATGGGACCCGCAAGGGTCGATGCCTGCCAGGGGTGCGGGTTTGTTCGAAAGAGACACCACAGCCCCTGGCTTAAGGGCTACTGAAGGAACACGGGTGGGTTTTAGTCAGTAAAAGTCTGACACGCCCTCCTGCTCCACCCAGAGCGGGAGAAGTTATTTGATGATTTCCCACCCAAAAAAAAAAAAAAAAAAAACGCTTGATTATAAAAAAATGGACCTGTTAAAGCGATTCTATCTTGAAAAATAAACAATTTAATTTGTTTCGTTTCATTGGTATTAATGTTAATAAGTACTACTACTTCCTTGGTTTTTATAGGTTTTTTCAAGCACAAAACCTGTCACATAACCTAGCACTTCATGATATCTACATCAGCTCATATTATAAATATTAAAAACACCTTTATTTCAGACTATTAAAGATACGATGTTAGTCGTGAGGAGATCAATTGTATTTAAATTAAATTGAAATAAGTTAATTCAAGTACACCTTGTGGGAAGGTCTCCCACAAGGTGGACCGATGACCTTGTGAAGGCCGCGGGTATCCGCTGGATGTGGGAAGCACAAGACCGGTCGAAGTGGAGGAGCCTGGGGCAGGCCTATGTCCAGCAGTGGACGTGTTTCGGCTGAAATTATAATGATGATTATGATGAAGATAATTTAAATGAAATTCAAATAAAATACAATTAACTTAAAATAAATTAAAATGAAATAAATTACAATAAAATAAATTTAATTGAAATATTAAAGTGTTGCTAATTTTTCTAAATGTAGCGAGTTCTGAACTGAATGTATTTTAGTGAAGAAACTCGTTCTATGTATAGTTATACCTCATAGCTAAAAAAAATGTGATGTGTTATGGTACGTTTTTTTTTATACATTTGAGTTCTGCTTTTGTTGAACTACACATGTCAAAGTCAGCTGACCTAATCAAACATCTTCCAAAACTGTATCCAATTTCAGAACACATAGATACCTGCCGCTGAGGGTACTATGTGTTAAATCTAAGCCTGTGACAGGCTTTAAGCCTTCCCTTCCAGCTTGGTAACCTACAATGTATAGGAGCTTATGGGCTGTAGTCTTCAACGCTATCAGGATATGCACACATGGAGGAATGTGACCTCTGAGTTTGTTTCTGTGTATCTTCTCAGAGTAGTCGGATAAGAAACTCTGAACTCATTCCGTCTTATTACAATACGCGATCTAACTTTAGTTCTAGCCTACAGCTTTAAGCCAGTTTTTGCATTTCCAACTCTATTCCGATTTGGGTATAATTCTTAATACAAATAAGAAAACTTAGCACCGTACTAAGTTGTCGGTTTGTAAAAAAAACTGTATTTAGAATTCTGTTAAGTTCTTATTTCAAAAATAGGCTCGATGATGGTCTAAACCTAACCTTTTCTATAGGAAAACCTTGTTTTGTAATAACACCGATCTAGTTTCAAAAATTATTTTTTCTATGACGATTTAACCAATTTACAGAAATAGGTAGGTATAATTTTTCATCATTTGACTGCCTCGTTGGTCTCGTGGAAAGACATCAGCGCTACTCATGAGCATAAGGTCCTGGGTTCGCTTCACAGGTCAGGAAAAGTGTAATTGGTATTTTTTTCTGGAATTTCTCAGTAGGAGCCCGTAATCTGGATCGTTTGGTGGCAATAAGCTCGCCCCTAATTACATGTGACTTAAACATAACTGGCGAAATTTAGATGTACTATAAGTAAACCTCTGCTCAACCCTTTGGGAAAAAAAGGCGTGAAGTTATATTAAGTAATCATCATTTATTAATAATAAAACAGTGGCACTCCGGGAGTGCCAACAGAAATAAAAACTTGAACAATTGCGTGTGTATTTCTTTAATCGTCAATACAGGATTTCAAATTGGGTCCTTGGGTCCTGATTGCTCTCAGTAAAAAAATATAAACGAGCGATCGATTTCACAATTTACAAGAAAATTTTCAATTCGATTTTACAAGAAAAATACAAAGGGAAAGAAAGGGATAAAAGAATTAGAATTTCCTAATTAAAGAAGAGACTTTTCCAAAAGACATCAACGCGCGACTCATCTGTGTGCTCGTTCACCCATATTTACACAGTACCTACGCATATAGCTCGTGGAAAGAGTTCGGTGACAATGACGCTAGTTCCATGATTTTGTTCACCCAAAAAGTGCTCAACGCACCTAAAGAAGTTTTCACTTCAACAAATGAATAATTATGACATTTGATACCCATTGAGTACCTAACTGAACTGGTTTCAAATAACTTGATTCCTAAGATTCACTGTAGTTGATCCAGCTTGAACCGATCTACGCAAACTTAGTTAGTAACTGAGCCATATTGCTTCAGAGCGAGTTATTTAACGGAGACTGTAAACCGGAAACCGTTGCTTGAAGTGCTTCTAGGTTGGAAATATTGTTTTTGTTCCATTTTCAAACAGGTTAGAAGTGGGAAAGAACAATTTCTATGAAAGCTTAATGTAAATAGTTGTTCTTCCAAAATGGCGGCGTGACGTTGTCGTTTTAAAGGTAAAATAATTGGCTTTCAGGTGAGATAGAAATTAAACCAGCACCCTAATTGCATAACACACGATTTTTTTTTTTTTTTGTGTGGGAAATCATCAAATAACTTCTCCCGCTCTGGGTGGAGCAGGAGGGCGTGTCAGACTTTTACTGACTAAAACCCACCCGTGTTCCTTCAGTAGCCCTTAAGCCAGGAGCTGTGGTGTCTCTTTCGAACAAACCCGCACCCCTGGCAGGCATCGACCCTTGCGGGTCCCATCACTTTTTGTGCTGACATCTCTTTGAGGCGCGCGTGGAACACAACGCGCCGTCGACTTGGGCTTGGTCCTTACCGGACAGCGAGCTACCCATTACTCGCCGTCCGCAAGCCCATGCCTACGGTGGCCGGAAATCGGCCTGGGATTCCCGACGCCCAGGGCGTCTCCGTATTCTGCGGCGGCTGGGGTCGCGAGGGCGCATATGCTGCCTCTTCCTCACGTGCGCCGCCTCCCTTTTCGCGAGCATCACTGCTTCGCTGAAGGAGGTGACGGCTCCCCATTCCCTCTCGCTCCGTACCATGGCCTGGACCAGGGCCGGACGCGAGAGATCGCCGCCGCCGATCGCCTCCACGAGGACACGGCGGTGCTCCGCCCAAGCAGGGCAGACCGCCACCGTGTGCTCCACCGTGTCCTCAGGGCGATCTTCGCAGTGGAAACACCCGGGCGTTTCCTCCCGCCCTATCCGAAACAGGAACCTCCCGAAACAACCGTGTCCGGTGAGGACCTGCGTCAGGCGGAAGGTGAGGATGCCATGCCGCCTCTCAAACCACTCCTCAAAGAGGGGACTTACCGCCGCAATCGTGGCGTGCCCAGCATAACACACGATCAATCATAATCTGTTTCATTTTAACAGTTCAACAATATTCATTGCGTTATTTACGTTGTTGAGCAGACACATTTTTCGAACATATGAAGCAATGGATCAGCAATCTGTTGCAATATGATTCAGATTAAGATCGATCGTGGGGTACGTTAATTAGGTATAATCCTACTATCCTACTATCATCATCATCATCATCATTTCAGCCGAAAGACGTCCACTGCTGGACTTAGGCCTCCCCCAATTTGGGGGGGTTTTGCCATAATCGCCACGCTTGGCAGGCGGGTTGGCGATCGCAGTATGGTGGTAAAATGCATAGAGAACGCTGCTGCCCATTCTCTAGTAAGTCCCTTAGTCGCCTTCTACGACACCCACTGGAAGAAATGGGATGGTGCTATTCTTTTACGCCCGCTTTTATTCTTTTACTATACTTCCTTCTAATATTATAAATGTGAAAAAAATTGTTTAGATGTTTGTGACTGAACCACGGAGAAACACCTGAACAGATTTAGATGAAATTTGGCACACAGATAGCTTGTAATCTGGAATAACACATATGACACTTTTATCCCGATGGTACGTTCCCGTGGGATAATTTTCGACCTCAAAGCGGGCGAAGCCGTTGGCAAAAGCTAGTTTAAAAAATGTACCTATTTAACTCAAAACAAATTATTGCTAACGTTAAGTACCAAGTATCTGTTACAGAAGAGCATATCGCTTGTAAAGGTTTTCGCATCGCCAATGATACGGAAAGTAGGATGGTACGAACTGTTCAAATCTGAGAAGGGTTCTGTTTACTACGTCGACATTTTGTATCTTTTTTTTAAGGTACTCTTTTTGCAATAAACAAACCTTTAAATATCGCAAAATAATGTTGATACAGGAGCCTACTTGACTTGCATAAGTCTTTTTGGAAAAAAGTTTATAACGCAGCTTGCGTTGGGAGTAGAATTATAAAATCGTCGCCTAACAAAAATGCGTTAGGCGCTCTCCATGCGAATTTGTATTATTTATATAATAGAAAGAGACAAAGAGAGAGAGAGAGAGAGAGAAAGTGAGATAGTTTTCCTGTTTTTCTAGAGTGCTGAAACCAATAGTCAGGGAAAAATTAAAATCCAAAATAACAGCTACGAATATTTTCAAATTTTTCATCATGGTTCTGAGGGTGCTGAAATCGATAGTGAGGCCAAAGAATGTTTGACTATTTCAAAGATAGAGTAAACGACATTAAAAGTTGAAGGAAAAGCCTAAGGAACTGCGTTCCTGACGGGGGTTTGCCCAAACACACACGTTTTATTTCTTTATTTAGTTGTTGACGTGACAACGTCTTATAAATTGGTTTGCCGGGTGACACTTCAAGAAACTGCGTTACGCTCCGCTCACGTTATGCGCTCACAATGAGAGCGAGTGAGAGGCACGCGTCCCTTCCACTCGGGCATGGTTAGCCCGCCTAAGAGCGAGAGAGACAGACATAAAAAGTGAAAGGCACGCGTCTATTATTTCATCCTTCTTCCTACTATACGAATGAATATTCACATTAAAATTATTTTACCACTCAAAGTCGTTGTCACGTAAAACTTTCGCCCGTATACCGACTTTACAGGCAACCAATTTTTTTTTTAAATATTTCTTCTTCTATAGTTTGTATTTCCTATGCGTGTCCCAAATTTAATAGTTTTCTTTTCTTCTCTCAAGAGTCAATTAGTTTCAAGTTCCACTACCAAAATTTTAACATACCTGGCTTCGCCTAGTTTCTCTGTTACGTTAAAATGGTTGGTGGTCAATGCAATTCAATTCAATTTATTTGAGTAACAATTCACATTGCGTTCGAATATAATCCAGCATAAAACAAAACACCCCCGAGTGGGTTCCCGCATTGTCGTTGCGGGGGGGCTCAGTAACCGTGGATTCCGGCCACGGTGAAGCCAAGAGGAACCCAAAGGTGGGGCCGCTCGTCAGGGCTTTTGCCTTCAAGCCATTGACGTAGCGGGCAAAAAGTAGGTTGCGGTGAGGTGCACCGCAACTGAGGTGGGCCGCGATGTCAAATGGGAGGCATCGCGGCTGAGGGTTACGGGCTGCGGTAGAGGAGGAGTGCCGGTGCTTCTGAGCAGCGCTCTTCCCTTCCGTGGCCTGGACGGGGCCGTCACCGTTTGATGGCGGACGCGGTGGGGCCGCAGGGGAAGAGGAGTGTCGGTATAGCGTCAGCCGCTCTCCCTATCCCCTGCGGCCGAAAAGTGGCAGACGGGACGGCGCGTTGTGTTCCACACGCGCGCCTTCAAAGATGTCAGCAACCACCGGTGGGGTCCGCAAGGGCCGATGCCTGCCAGGGGTGCGGGTTTGTTCGAAAGAGATACCACAGCCCCTGGCATACGGGCTACTGAGGGAACACGGGTGGGTTTTAGTCAGTAAAAGTCTGACACGCCCTCCTGCTCTACTCAGCAGGAGAAGTCATTTGATGATTCCCCACCCAAAAAAAAAAAAAAAGCATGAAACAAAACAGTTTTACAAATATAAAAGGATACATGAAAATAAATTAAAAAAATAATCTTCAGATAAAATAAAATAATAATCCTCATGTCAATAAAGTAACATTAAATCAATAACGAAAGTCAGATGAACAAGGAACACAATAGGTACAACAACATAGACATGTCAGTTATAAGAGCATTAGACTATTATAAATCATCAACTGTGTGTGTACTTGCAGAATTATGTGACAGATTTTAAGTTAGTATAACAAATACTTTGTACGCAGGCAGAAGCCATAACTACCGTTAGGAAGAAGCCATACCTACTGTGTATCGCTCGGCGGACTCTGAAGTTTTTTGAAAAACAATGTAGGTACCTACTGTAATGAAAATTTAAATGCAGAAATTGAGACCCATCTGCCACAAAATATGTATGAGTGATTTCTAGATGTACACATTAATTTTATCCAGTTCAATATCAACAACTCAGCAAAATTCAATAAAACCCAGTTCTTTTCTTGTTATATAAACATTGTACAGACATAATCCACGTATTCCGCGGGAACACTTCCTGCAATTTCATCGTTACCTATTCCTTTCTCAGACTTTCTACAGAAATTCATTAATCAGCCATCTTTAGAAGTGTCTGTTTGAATAATTTGTATGATATTCATTAATATTAACCCTTCTCACGTTCCGAATGTGTACGTCAAATGTTAATTAAGGTGCGTGTGTAATATTCAGGCAGATTGTTTGGCCTGTTACTGTGCTATTTACCTATGAAGGCACTATTCGGGGAAAGGTTCTAAATATTTGATTACGTATCGTGTCTTGATTTATTTATGATTGTCTTGTCATGTTTGCGGCTAATATTAGAGGTAGTTTCTAGATTTTGTTGTAAAGTGGATTAAGTTACTACGTTCGTACCTATATCGTATTAATACCAATGCTTATAACAATAGTACGAAGACAACGTAAACTGACATCGGTCGTATTGTTAAAGGTTCCTCTTTCTGGAGCACTGACCTGGTAGTTGGGACCCTGTTTCCAACAGCGAAGGGGTTTAAAAAAAAAATCTGTTAGTATTTTTGTTGTTCTGGCAGTTTAAGTACTTTATGCAGCCTATCCAAATGTCCTTTCTTGGGTATCGTTCGTCGAATCGTTGAACTTTTCTTCTGTTCTGAATTGAGTTACACGATAACTTACAAATGCTTCCACTGACTGGACCGGTCTACTCAAATCTATGTGTGTGTTTCCTCAAAATACCTTTTCAGGCACTACTACATTGTCTTGACATGATCTGACCTAGATTTTATCTGAACTTGCAAGAGACACTGACCCTTGATTTATTTTCACCATTTCTTCTCAGCGGTAGATAGGAAACGTCGAGTTGATCTGGCTTATTTTTTAAATAATATGTCATGTAAAAGTGATTCCAATAATTATTTACAGAATAAACCATATTTCATTTCGTTTCTACTATTTTACATATCTTTTACATTCTTTTTACATGTATATTTAATAAACAAAGAAGACATGAAGACTCCCAAACATTCTATCGACTTTATTGATTTTAATCTCGAAGAGACAGCACTTACTTGTGTTGCATTTATGATTCGTCGAAACTTATAGCAGTTTTACTTCGTAAAGCAAAAGTATGCGACACCGCTCTGCCATCGTTCCAGAACTATCCCACGGACTGCAGTGATGTCACTGTAAAATAAATTCAAGAATTACATAAGTAGCGCACTTTTATTTGTTAATATGTATATTGTTATACTTGAATAAAAGTGCTTTTTTTATTTTTATTTATTGACATGTGTAATTTAAATTCCTTGGACGTCATTTGAAAGTTGATAGGTATTTGGTCAATTTTTAATTTAATTGATTTTCTGGACATTTGTAATTTAATTTATTTTCTTTAACATTTTTAATTTTATATGTAGACAATAATAATGCTTCATTTAGTACTTTTTATATGGTTATTTAATTGTTTTGTTTTAATTGATTAAATTGGAATTAAAATCATTATTAATGTCAAATTAATAAAATTTGCATGCTGAATTTAGTAGGCGGAATATAAAGAACTATTGTGTTCGTATGTGTTATAAAATCTGTGAAATACCATATTTCAGGCAAATAAATGAATATATCTATCTATCTAAAGAAATATAGAAAATACATACAATTATTAGCATAAAAATAATAACACAAGAAAGTAAGTTAAAAAACTAAACCCAGACTACATTAAAATCGCGCTCTAAATAGTATGTACTAATAATACTTTGTGTCCCCTAGAGGAAGCCACATTCAATTTAATGTGACGTAATATTGCTCTTAACCAGTGAACTATCAAGACGCTTCCAACGATACATCATTTATCAAATTATGATAAGTAGTTTAGAAGTTATGAGTGAACCGATAAACATTCATACATACCTACAAACATACCGGTCGGTATCCACAGTGGTGTACCTAAAGTAACATCCACATTTCACCAGTTACGTAGTTTAAATCCCATGTAATATGGGGCGAGCCGATTGCCAACAATCGGGAACGAATCTGGCTCCAATCGGGATCCAGGATACTCCGAAAAATATCCTGATGAAAAAGCCAATAACACTTAGCCCGACCCGGGACTCGAACTAACCTTATACTCAGAGGCAGAGACAGTCAAAAAACAAGATGGAGAAAATATGTTTTCAAAAAACTCGGGCCTACGCCACAGTTTTGTTTCACAATAAAACCGATTACGTCTTAAATTACAGGAAACACGTTAACCCAAGATTTCGCAACAAAATGGGGTGCGAAGAAAACATAGCGTTTGTTCTGCGGGTCCACTTAAAAAACTCTTCATTTGAATGTCTTCCTGTTTCATACTTTCGTAAGTAGTTCCAAGGGTTTCCCTTGTGTTTTGTAACGGTACCCTAAAAATAACGTCTACTTCGATACTAATACAATTTTCTGCTCGACTGCTCACAGTTAACGAGAAGTTCTTAATTTGACGTGCTCGATATTTTTTTATTGTTAGCTGTTTACCGGTAGTTCAACAAGTTCTTGATGTTGTTGAGTGCTTTTTATATTAACCGACTTTAAAAAGAAGGAGGTTATCAATTCGACATGTTTTATTTTTATGTAGTTTCGGGCATAACTCCGTCGTACATAGACGGATTTGCAAAATTATTCCGAAATGGTCCCATACAAATTTCATATAGATCTGATGATGCGTTTCGGAGACAGACAACGAAACTCTTCAAAACATTACAGCAAATCAACCGCGAATGCTGCTATCGCATAAATATGCAATTTTTTGACCCCAAGGATGATGAAATTTCGGTAGGGTAAATTGGGTAGATAACTAAAAAGAGAAAAATAAGAACTTTTTTCAAAAAAATAACAACGAACTTCGAAGGCGGTGACAAAGAATTAAAATACACATCCAAAGTCACCGACTTCCGAAATTAAAGTTATTTTGGGCTTGAGTCTAGTATCGTTTGGCAGGAGTTGGGGGGTAAAAATGGTTAAAACTGGTAGGGTTTTTGTCCTCGATTATAACGCTACCACTCTTATTAAAAGGTAATGCATATTTTTCGAGAAGATTACGAAATAAGTTTCTAACCTCAAATCAAATCAAATAAAAGCGAAAACAGAACGTTAAAATGGGTGATTGACAAACAAATCTGACACAACATATTGTCTGCTGTGTAAAATTTCGTGCAAAATCCTTAAAACGGAACGGAATTTAAAAAAAAATACGCCCATTTGTGTCAAAATAATGTCACTGTCATCCGATTTCGATCATTCCGTAATTCCGTTTCTCCTAGAGTTGCGTGAATGTGTTCTACTCCTACATATTGTATGTGTATAAAAGGCAGTTACAACTGTTACTAGGAATACTTAGGATGCAAGAGCGAGGTTAGGTTAGGGTTATTTTATTTTTCAGACCCTTGAGCCCCGCGAAGCGGGGCTTCGACTACGCTTTTTAGGCATCTTTTAAGTGTTTTGAGGTTCGGTTACAGAAAATCATTTTTCTCGGAGACGGTGAGTTACTTTTCATGGGAGTGGTACCAAGGTGCTGTGCTGGTGGCCCTATTCTTTTCTTGGAGAACAGTAATGGGGTCATCTGGGTCGGAAAGGACATTACGGATTCTACTGATTCTACTGGCGGCCTTCACAATCAAGGGATTGCGATGTATCTCGGCTTTATCGAAGAAATGCTTCGAGTTGCGTTTCAGAAATTGAGCTATTGTGGGCAGTTTCAGATCGAGATGGAGGATCTCCCCCCATCTCCCTCACCCACTCCCACTCCCCCCTTCCTGCCAAACTATACTAAATTTTTACCTTATTTTGTACTTTGTAGTGTTTTTTTGGAAGTCGATTGTTATTTTTTTGAAAAAAGTTTTTTTATAATATGGTGTAAGTGTTGTATGCTGCGTTCCGTGTGGTTCCGGACGTAAAGAAGAGCAGCATTCAATTTCTTCTCGTGGGTGTAGCAAAAGGCAACTAAGGGACTTACTATAGCATGGGCAGCAGTGTTCTTTATGCATTTTACAACTAAGCTGCGATCGCTAACCCGCTGGCGAAGCGTGGCGATTATGGCGAACCCCTCTTTGGAGAAGCCAAAGAAGGGTATGCCATAATCGCTACGCTTTCTTCTCTTGGACCTGCGCCTATGTCCAGTAGTGGACGTCTTTCAGCTGCAATGCCGATGATATGCTGCGATCATGAATCCTTTTATCACGTGTGAACTAATGATCAATGCACTTGTGTTTCATACGACGGTTTCAACACACTGGCGAGGAAAAAACGCTTTCGATTCCGCGAATATAAGTGGTTGATTCGAAATCGATGTTAAAAATACATTGAAAAGTGGAAAAATGTACATAAAAATATTGCCTTATACTTACCTTCCACCAAGTATTCAACACAAGAATTCTTTCGCTAAACATCAGTATTGTATACTAAGTTCCCATATTTACAAAAACATTAACAAACACCTCAGTATCTTAAATCTAAACTCACATGCAGTAAAATCTAAAGTGACAGAGTGGCTAACACGGAGTCTTTACTTACCTATCTTCTGTAATACACACACACATACACACACACACACACACACACACAAACACAGAACACACTACATTCAATTTTACTCATCGTATACCATACAGTAGAATGACACAGTCCACTTGAGATACGTTTTTGTTGATCAATGTAAACCTTGACCGTAAACTACCTCTGAACGTACAAGTAAACTTAAGAGGTAGAGTATTATTCTTGTACAGGATTTGCAACATAAACTTTAATATATTTTGTAACTAAATATCAAACTGTATTTCAAACCCTGTATGTTTTGGATAAATAAAGATTATATTATTAATTATGTGACATGTTGTGAGGTGGACTGTATGTAGGGGTTGAATTAAAACTTCTTTCTTCTTGTTGTTCTTTATTCTTGAGGAGCTGGAGACTGACTTTCTCGAGCGAAAAATGGCCCTTCATTAATTTTGCCCAAGTGCTCCAATCACAATACAGCATAAAAATAGGACACACAGCTTAACTACGGCAAAACTATACTGTAACGACATCTTACACATTACAATGCAGTAGCTTAAGTGTGACGAAACTTTACCGTAACGGGGACCTTTGCACAAATTAAATTATTTACAGCATTTCCCTGCTATATCCTATTGTTTTACACATAAATCAGTAATAATACAGTATTTCACGTACAGTCACGAGCAATAATATGTATACGCTTACCAACTTTTAAAAGTGATTTTCTCCACTTTTACTCATTGTAATCTTATTTTATTATGAAAATAATATTTTGGAACCCACACTATAATGAAATACTCAACTTATCTCAAGGTTGCAATCGCAATTTAAAAGAAAATCGCTAATGAATTTGGCGACATGTATACATATTAATGCTCGTGACTGTACCTATTCTTAATCACAAATGTTGTACATTTTTTTTAAAAGTATGTATCTTTAAAAGTTCAATAAGTTTTTAGAGGATCAGTTAAATATTTCCCTTTGTAAAGTTCTTTTTTTTTCGCGATACGTGTAACGCAAATATGTGCAACACTTTAGCTTTAGTGTTCGTTTTGAGCCGTGTTTGCACGTCGTGTTGACTTTTAGTGCAAATACGTGCTCTTTATTTGATCAATGGATCCTTTTTGGATTCATCAGATTTTATGTAGGTAGATATTTCAGTCTGTTCTAGGTACGTACTGAGCATTGACATGACAAAACTATATTTTTTTGTTTAGGAGGATCGTATTGTAAAGGTTGTCTGCAAAAGTCGACTTTATGTAGTGCAGGCTGGCATTAAAAGAACTCTGGTTCATCATCATCATTGCAGCTGGAAGACGTCTACTGTCGGACATAGGCCTCCCTCAATTTGGGGGGCTTGCCATAATCGCCACGCTTGGCAGGCGGGTTGGCGATCGCAGTATGGTGGTAGAATGCATAGAGAACGCTGCTGCCCATTCTCTAGTAAGTCCGTTAGTCGCCTCACGGGCTATTCTTTACGTCCGGTACCACGCGGATCAATTAAAAGAACTCTGGTTGCATTAAAACATTCAAGCAAATTTAAAATGAGCTTTCAAGTTATTTGTAAAGAAAAATGAGAGGTTTTTGTTTGGGAAACGAGGGAAAAAGATAGGCGCGTTGATGTAAACACGAAAGCTTGGAATTAACTTAGTAAATTTAATCTTGTATGATTTTACAATCCCCTTAATTCATTATGGAAACCTGGGACCAGAAATTATGTTTGCATAGTTTTGATGTTCAAACGAAATTCGAGATCAAGATCGTATTTTATTTCATATAAACCTGCATGGGCACTTATGAACCGTCAGAAGCTAGGTGCACGGTTCCAAAATGTTGTTTCCTATGGCGAAGAGCCGGCAAGAAACTCCACAAACTGATAGCGTAGATACCTTTATTGCTTGGCAAGGTATTAAAAATTATTTGTGACTAGCTATTGGCAGCGGCATCGTCTGCGTGGAGGACGAAAATTATCCCACGGGAACTTACTACCGGGATGAAAGTATTCTATAAATCCTAGATCAACCAGGTTATAAACTATACGTGTGCCAAATTTCATACAGTCCATTCCGCCGTTTTTAAAGACAAAGATAAAGATAGAGATAATTTTATTTGTCAAAAACATGTGTATCCATGCAAATTAAGCATGCAGGATGTCACAATATTAATGATTCGTGCGTACATGTTTCACCCGTATGGCGTACAAATTTATAAAATTTACAGAATAAAATAAAATAAAATAAAAAATTACAAAATAAAATTACACAATGGTTAGTAAACAAAAATATGTCAGTAGAATTAATCACACATAAAATGTACAAAATTTAAAGAAAATATAAAATTAAAAATAAAGAAATAGAAAAAAAAATATATATTCAAATAGTGTCATTTAAAAAGTCATATAAATCATAATAACACTTGTCCGTTAATAATTTTTGCGTGTTTCATCAACATCATTTCAGCCAAAAGGCGTTCACTGCTGGGCATAGGCCTCCCCCAGGCTCCACCACTTCAACCGGTCTTGAGCTTCCCACATCCAGCGGATTCTTGCGGCCTTCATAAGGTCATCGGTCCACCTTGTGGGAGGCCTTCCTTCCAGAACCTTTGCGTGTTTGAGTACCTAGCTCTAAAGCTAAATATCTAAACTTACAAACTTTCACGTTTATAATATTAGTAGAATGACTAAGCAAGTAAACAGCTCATCCTCCATAAAAATAACGTAAATTCATACTTTTCCTTCACAGTACATTCTTACAGGAAATATAAAAAAAAACATTCACCTACTTAAACCCACATGATATCAATAAACATGCAATTTTTGTGTCAGAGAGTGACATCCGACATTGCGTGTAGCGCATACCTTCCGGATTGGTTATTAGAATCAATATTGTTCGTTTGTGACCTTATTTACGTAAAGATAAAGGATAAAATCCATTAATTCTTTTGTAGTATGAGTGGGCTTTGTTTATCTACGGATTATTTGCCTTCCCTTGAACATAAATTAATTGTATCCATGCTATCTTGTTATGGATCCGTCTGCTCTAGATGAAACTGAGTACATAATTAAATGGCTCCATTTTAGCAACCAGATTTCGTTTGCAAGACTAGCGGGATCGGACGGTAAGGACCAAGCCCGGGTCGACGGCACTTTGTGTTCCACGCGCGCCTCAAATAGATGTCAGCACCAACTGGTGGGGTCTGCAAGGGCCGATGAATGCCAGGGGTGCGCATTGTTCGAAAGAGATAGCGTAGCCCCTGGCACACAGGCAACTGAGGGAACACGGGTGGGTTTTAGTGAGTAAAAGTCTGACACGCCCTCCTGCTCCACTCAGAGCGGGAGAAGTTATTTGATGATTTCCCACCCTCAAAAAAAAAAAGCCCAGCGGGATGAGCCTTGTACGCATTGTAAAACAGAATACAATTTTCATAAAGTTATGAAAAAATGCCACTCCCAGTACTTCCATAAAAGTGCGTACAATTCGAAACGTGCCATTTGCCTAATACGTATTTCTGGGGTTTTGGATTATATTAAAAGTGTTTTAGCCTGGAAAATGGAGAAGGACATAGGCTACTTTTTTACGCGATAACCGACATCCACCCGGGCGGAGCCGCGGGCATAAGGTAGTCTCTAATAAGCTCAGTAACACGATTGTTGCTCTAAATCTCGATAAAATGAAAATTATTAAACCACAAAAGAATGTCAAACGAATCCTTTATATTCACCCGATTCTGGTCAGTAAATTTGTGCGAATAGACTATAATATGCATAATTAGCCTATAATGTTCCCACTGCTGGGACACAGACCTCTCAGTCTCGGTGAGAGGGAGTGGGCCTCCACGCGGGCCCAGGGCGGGTTGGTGGAGATGGTAAGCGAAGCGAGGACATTCATTTATAAAATTTTAGTATTGCGTTTAGGTACTGCGCGTGTTTGTGGTAGGCTCACTGTTTGTGTGTTTTCTCAAATGGAAGAACATAACAGGCATTATCTACCAGAGAGCTTTAAAAACAAAAAAATGTGTGTAACAAGTACGCGCGTTAGATTTCGGGGCAGAATAACGCCACAGAAACTAAATCAGTTATGTCTTTATTTGCATTAACTATTGTATAAAGTTGTTACAGTCAGGTATTAATTTAAAGTACCTACCTACACATGTTTAGCTACATAGGATACTAGCTTTTGCCAGCGGCTTCGCCCGCGCGGAACTTTCCTACTTAACTCCCTTAGGAGTTGAATTTCAAAAAATCCTTCCATAATCCTTGTCTAAATTATAAAGGAAACCTCTGTGCAAAATTTCAGCTTTCTAGGTCCAAGGGTTTGCGCTGGGCGTTGATGAGTCAGTCAGTCAGTCAGGACTTTTCTTTTTATTTCAATAGATAGATATATTAGCTTCCGCCCGCGGCTTCACACGCGTGCTAGGCGGAAATTACTCAGCGGTAACGTACTGCCGAGATAAAATGTATCCTATGTGTTAATCTAGGTTATAATCTATATTTGTGCCAAATTTCATCCAAATCCGTTTAATCGTTTTTGCGTGATTGAGTAACAAACATTCATACATACAAACTTTCGCGTTTATGAGATTACTCGTAGTAAGGATATAATACAATAATATAATACGTTTATTAACTATAATATTATTGTATTGACTATATCAGAATATAGTCAATACAATAATATTATAGTTTTATCTGAGCACTGTCCGCAATGACAAAAGTCCAGAAAGTCTAAGTTCCTAATTTCACTGCGTTGCCTTTTCGGTCTCTGTTTACAATAACGAGCGGTGAAGTCAATTTTGGTGCTTGTCTGTTGATACCGTGGCGCCCACTTAAGTCCACTTTGAATAAATGAATTTTGAAGCGTCCTGATCAGTATTTTGTCGTTGTTCACCGACCCAATTAATGGGCAGATCTGTGGTCTGAATTACAGGAAAAATTCACAACAACAACAATTGAGTTTTATAAAGACTAACAAAATGGATCACAATGACAACTCGGTGTCACAATGATCATCAATGGAAATCACTAGGGGACTCCGTCACCTTCAATAAAATTTCTTACTAGAAAAATTAAAAATGAGTTTAAAGTTATACCTACATCAAATTTAATAAAGTGGTTGTTGGTTTAGAAATAACAATGGTTCATATATGTTTTGTTTACAAAATATAAGGGTTTTTTTGTATTTATTTATTACAATAACTGAATGGTCCTTGATCCAGCTTGTATCATTCCCGTGGAAATTTTTATAATAAGCGTAGCATATTATAAGCACGTTATATAGCACATATATGTATTAATCTGTTACATAAAAAACCAAGGAGAGAGGCCGTTGCACAGAAAACAATAAAATAAAATTGTAGGTCCTACATTGAATGTGTACTTGTGTTTTTTTATTGAAATACACAAGCACACACATCATCTCATTATCTGTCACAGCTTTTCACAACTTTGCTGGGGTCAGTTTCCAGTGTGACTAGATGCAGCTGAATACCAGAATTTTACAAGGAAGGCACGGCATGATTGGCGCAGTGGTTATGCGATTGACTGCTACGCTGCGTTTCGCGAGTTAGATTCCCGCACGGAACAATTGTATGAACTACAAGTAGCTGTTCCGGGTCTGGCTGTTTGTGTAAGTGAGTTTAAATGTTTGTAAACGCACCCACAATACAGAAGAAATTACTAGTGTGGGGCAACGATTTAAAAAAAAAAATGACTGCCTACTTAAACTCCACAACCCAATAACTGGGTAAGACGATACCCCTTGTTAAGACTGGTTCAAACACACAATCTTTCAGTGAGCAATTCGTTCAACACCTACTGTGTTCAATACCTGTGGGCCTTGTGGCAGACCAACGCACGTCGCGGTCAGCTAGACTTATAATTCTGAATACGTAGTCCAAAGTTTATTTTGCTGTAAAAATGCATATCTATCACTTAAGAGGAACCTAGTTGCGGACTCGAACTCACTGATGGGCCTGGATAAAAATCACGCTGTCTCACTAGGCTTCGTGTCCGACAGAGGTAGTATCAGTGATGAGCAGTTAGACGCTAGTGTACACGCACAACCTTATTGAGTGAGCTGCAGGATCAGTTATAGTAAAGCAGGCGCGTAAAAAATTAAGAAAAGTCCTTCGGAAGATCGGGTTTTCTGAATAAACCACTGCATAAATCAATTGCCAATAAAGTTTATTGAACTTTTCGATAATTGAGCTTTGTTGGCAAAAACTTAGTTTTGGAGATTTTGCAATTCTTTTATCACTTAAACACGCCCAAAGTTAGGTTAAATTAGCAAGAAAAACTAATCTTTGTTGGCTCCTAACTTTTTAATGGTTTTTAATTTTAGTGTTCTGTTTCCATACAGATAAGAAGACGATGATAAGACAAAACCATACCATGTTTAATTTTTATGTATACATTGTCAAACAGTGGAGTAACAAAATTTCCAAAAATTAAATGGGAAAAATATGGATTAGGTTTAAAATACCAATTTTAAGTGGTAAATTGTTATAAAATGTATCATATGTGTTAATCAATTATTAATAAAAAACAATAAAATACTAATTTAACTAATCCTAATCACAAATTAAATAATAGCGTCAAAAAATTCATCCTCATCGCTGTCGACTGGTAATGTTCCCAAGAGACTGGCAGCATTACCACGTTGTATGGTAAATAGGTAGGTCTATATTTCTTTTTCGATTAGGGTCTGTTGTTGACGAGACATAACCTATAGAACTTCAAATTGGAATATCTTTAATTCTTGACTTCCTTTTTAAAGTAACTATAACTAAACAGAAAACTGTTCAGGAATTCAAATTCTGTAATTTAAGATATTTTTAATTGGCTGGCAAGATTTTTTTTTTAAATAAATTTGTATTTGCGAGAATTGTTCTTTTCAAAACGAGACACATACAAAGAACATCAAATACTTACCTAGAACAACGGATCACTATCAGTATGTGGTGTGCGTTCCCTTACGTTCGGTCTACCGAACCTCTGAGGAGGACATTTTTGTCCCCGTACGTGCGTAAAGATGGTCCCGACAACGCAGCGTCTCTGATTTTAGTCTGCATTTACACCGGAATTTTGATCGAATTGCTTTAGAGCTTTATGGAAAGGAATTTATTGTTCCTTAAGATTTTCTTATCTTAGTTTTTTTTTAAGTTGTTTGCGATTATTATTACATATTTATATTTGTTTATATTACCTACAAGCTACGCAAAAATTAATGAAGTATTACGGACTGCCAGAGTATGAAGCATTGTTAACCAAAACACAAATCTAAAAACAAAAATTTAATAATGGAACTATAGATATAAACCTATTTATGAGTTTCTGAAGATTAAAGGCTCCGACTGACAGGCGCGACGAAATTGTTCTAGCAAAATCGCATTGCGCGTGTATGCCTTGACGAATTTTATCGAAGCCCATTATGTATCTCATAGTACTATTTTGTTTCTTTTCAGCCTATATAGTTTTCATAAAAAAGGGGTAAGTTAAAACAAATTCCGTACCCGTCTGAACAACGACCTTCTCTTTTCATATTGCATCATCTGGTAGGTAGGAAATAAAACGAACTCACAAATCTGCCTATAAAAACTTAACCACACATTTCTAACGTCTCGCGGTCTTAACAAGCATACTTGTCAAAAGTTTGCGCATGTTAGACTTAACTAGTTAAATTTTAAAAGCTTAGGGGCCATCCATAAATTACGTCACACATTTTTTTATGGTTTTTTTACCACCCCCCCCCAGTCCTTGTCACATGTGGTCACACTTGTGAAACCCCATCCCTTTTGTGTGACATCACATATTTTTCAATGTTGTATTCAGAAGTAAAAAATTCAACAGCAACAGCAGTTTTATAATCTTAAATAAAATTAACATTAAATAATCAAATAATTTAGACACTTTAATGGTCATTTTAACATGTGACGTCACAAAGCTTTTGATCCCCCTGGCCCTTGTCACACAATGTCACATTTCGTTGACCCCCTCAACATGTGACGTGGTAATTTATGGATGGCCCTTTATTTGTATTATTGTTTCTAAAGATTAACGCATTTAATCGAAGCGCATAGTTTATATGGTATGTACCTGACTTTATCTATATAAATAAAAAGAGTCCTGACTGACTGACTGATTGACTGACTCATCAACGCCCAGCCCAAACCCTTGGACCTAGAAAGCTGAAATTTTGCACAGAGGTTCCCTTTATAATGTAGACAAGGAATAAGGAAGGATTTTTCGAAATTCGACCCCTAAGGGAGTTAAATAGGGGATGAAAGTTCCGCGCGGGTGAAGCCGCTGGCAAAAGCTAGTTAAAGATAGATAAGTCAGTCTATACCCGTCACAGCACCGTCCTTCGCCGTTACTATTTGATCTCTAATTAATAAAAAGACCAAAGCACTGAAAGTGCCTATGAAAACATAACCACATATTTACAACGTCTCGCGTCTTAACAAGCGTACTCGTCAAAGTTTGAGCATGTTAAACTTAATTAGTTAAATGTTAAAAACTTATTTGTATTTTCGTTTCTAAAGATTAACACACATGACCATATTATTGAAGTGAAAACTTCTTTAGCGGCGTTGTACACTTTTCTTGTAATGGGTAAAAAATGTTAAACTCGCGTCAGGACACGTGACTGATCGAAAATTCGTAAGACGGATAGAGAGTAGACAGCCGGCGCGCCCTTTCTTTCTACGGCGCGGCGAAATGCCTGCGCCTGCTGTTTCGTTTAGGCGGCGCAGGGCGCTTGCGCGAATATTCGTGTGTGTTTATGTTACAGCGTGCCACGCGCATCCGTGGATGATGGTGACAGCTGATAGCTTGATTTTTCTGAGAGATAAACTTTTAATCTAATATAAATTGTCATGTTTGTGTACGATAGCGCAATAAATAAATATTGTATTCTACCACATAAATGATAGTACTTTTATACTGATAATTAAAGCAATTCGTGTAAAATTATTCCCTAACCATTCCAAAATATTAAAAATGCACAACGTTAATATTCAAGCTTTCACTTCTGCCGGCACTCCCGGAGTGCAACCCGTCGTTTTTTTATTTTATTAAAAAGATGGTTAAGTTAAGTTAGTTTATACCCGTCAAAACACCGTCTGTTATTATGTGATCACTAATTTTATTATTAAAAATCAAAGCACTGAAAGTGCCTACTGAAACATAACCACACATATACAACGTCTCACATCTGAACAAGCGTACTCGTCAAAAGTTTGAGCATAATTAAACTTAAACATATAATAATAAAAACAGCGAGTCTAAGACACGGCTCCTGTACTCAGTATAACTTGAAACATTTTCTATGAACTTTATAAGTAATTCTGCTAAGAAGCGCAGGCAACGGCTGAGAAAATAAGCAAGCAATCTATGCTAGTGCTATAAATTCCGCCGCGTTTAGCAATAGAGATAACTTTTGAAATGGTGCAGGTAAACGTTACTTACTTATGACTTCCAACTAGTTTTCGATGGGGTTACAGAAGAGGGAGAATTTTTATCGTATAAGGGGTAAGAGGGTCGCGTAACGGTAAGTCAAGAGCTTTTTCTTTCCAATTCTGCTTCTGACTTTAGTTATCTGTATCATCATCATTTGCACAATTATGTTGGGGTTGGCTTCCATTCTTATCGGATGAAGTTGAGTACCAGTACAGAGCATAGACAGCATGGAGAGCAGTGGTGGCCAAGTGGTAACGGCCGCGACTTACGAGTTGTAGGTCGTGAGTTCGAACCCAGCCAGGCGCTTTACTTTGTGTAAATTATTTCATCACCACTGCTCTCAAAAACGGTGAAGGAAAACATCGTGAGGAAACCGGCATGTCCTAGAACCAGAAATTCCGAGACATGTGACATCTACCAACCCGCACTGGGCCCGCGTGGTGGATTACGGCCCAATCCCTCTCACCGAGAGGAGGCCTGTGTCCCAGCAGTGGGAACATTATAGGCTGATGATGATGATGACAGAGCATAGAGAGAATGCCCATCTGACTTCCAGTCAAGTCCAGACTTCTTCAAGATTTTGTTTGTAACGGTTATTTTTATTTATTTACGCGAATCTTACCTACAACTACCATTACAGATCTGCGATCCAATGCGATAGTGCGGCCTTACATGTTAAATCCTTAGTCTACATTCTATAAAATTACAAACTGTATCCTAAATCTTAACCTACATCTAAATGACATATTACATATATTATAATGCATCTTTTGCGAATTCACACAAATTGCGACGCAATACATTAACCCTCTCGTGAACCTCGTTCGCCAAACCAATGGCTCTTTTAGTAAGAGGAGTCCTCGCCAGTAGGTTGGTTCTGGCTGCAGGCACAGCAAGCAGGGTTGGGTGTCGCGGTTTTCAGTAATGTCCAAGACAAACTCAGATAATGCATATGAATTGAAAGTATCACATTTGTACACGACCGGATGTGAGCTCTTAAAACCACTAGTTCGTCACGACTATAAATTATTTTAAAGCTGCAAATCTACGTAGTTTGTAATATAAACAATTCGTTTCACAAAAAAACTATACATACGGTACTATGCATAAGATACACGGGATCAGGTTTGTATGAATACTAAAATCGGTTTCATCGACACCGTCACATTAAGTTCAAACTTCGAAGTGTAATCTGGTGTTGTTTCTAATTTACAACAAACGGCTTCAAAAAGTGCTAACGTCGTAGTTTCTGCTTAATATTCTATCCACTCTAGTTTATAAATTAAAAATCGTAGGAATACAAAAGTAGTGGTGGCCATGTGATGGTTTGAATCCAGACAGGCGCTTAACTTAGTGTGTTTCATTTAATCGTCACTGCTCTCAAAACGGTGAAGGAAAACATCGTGAGGCATCGGCATGTTCACCATGTGGAACCAAAAATTCGAAAACATGTGACATCTAGGTACTAACACGCACTGGGCCCCAGGTCCAGCAGTAGTACATGACAATATGAGCCGTATTTTTTTTATTTTATGAATTTTCTTAAAGTACCTTACGTAAAAGCGAATTCTAAAACCCATATTCTTTTGTTTTGTAGTCCTTTAAAACTTGAACCAAGCACGATTTTTCACATAATCTAAACCGAAATCCGAACTAAGCCTCGCATGTCTAACTGAAATAAACATAGTACATTACGACACGGTGTAAAGGATGATATTTAAGGAGCGTTTCACACTCAACACGCATTGTAACGCACGAAGCGCCGAATCTAAAATAGTCACACTATAGGACAGGGATGGCGAACCTCTTCACATAAAACGCGACGCTACTTAATAGCGTCGCGTTTGATGCTCGCATGTATGGCCACGTGCTAAATTAACTAGTAGGAACTAACACCGCCATTTTGTTTTGTCACTACACAATAACAGTGATAATTTCACAAATTTTAATCAACAACGCCCTCTGTCAATGCCATTCTGGCGCCAATAGATCTTTATTTTCACTCTAGATGAGAGATATTCATTTTGCTGTCTATAACATGCCAACGTGCTTGAGTTCTTAGCGTAGGTTTGAATGCCTATTCGATCGCGTTAAGGATAACATTCAATGTGAAAAAAATGTGTTATCCATACGACTGAGATACAATATCACTAGACGACTATATCTCAGTACATTTTGAAGTATACGCTAACGCAATAGATTAGGTATGACAACTAGCATTACTTAACTCGAGCAAGGCATGCTGAAAACCAAAATGTCTCATATTTAAAACCTTTGTGTAGATTTATCTTATTTGTGTCAGGATACTTTATCCTTACACAAATACGAAGAATCGAGATAAGAATAATTTAAAAGACAATGGTAAATATATCGTTACCCCTTGTTCAGAAATTTTCTGTCGCGTGCCATAGGTTCACTACCTCTGATATATCGAAAGTGAGTTCTTAAGCTATTCGGTTATTATTTGCTCAAATTTTCTGTTTTCTTTTGACGATCCAAAGATTCCATTTATACATTTTTGTCTCCATTTCTGGAGATGTTGTTGTTAAGTCGGTTCATTGACTTTGTCAAGTGATTTTTTGAAGAAGTTCCTTTCAATTTCTGTTCAAAAAGAACTCGATTTAACTTTGGAGTAATGATAATAGAACAAAGTTCAGGTTTGTTCTTTAACTGGTATGTACTCGTATTACTTCGATGTCATGAAAAGTAAATTTTGTTTTAATATTCATTAAAAGAAACTATGAAAATAGAACTAAGGGCAATTTATTTTTTCTTATAAGAATAATTCAGCGTTAGTTATGTTTCAAAAGGTGAGGCAAATACTTAAGTACTTACTCCAAAAAAAATTTAATAAACATGATATTTGATTTCAAAAATATAAATGCATGAATTACGTACCTAATATAAATTAGACAAGCTTACTGAGTATTTTTAATCTATCTTTGTTTACCAAATTATTTGAGCTAGACCTAGCTGTATATCTACACATCTACAGGCAAAACAGACAGCCGAGCTGGGGCGATTCCATAAATATTTCGTATCAATTTAGGTACGGAACCCCAAACGAACCCTTCATATTGAATTCGTCACGCACTGGACATATTTGTCATACCGAAAATTTTGGGGCGACTGAACCCTTTTGACCGGTTCCCGTCATTCCCGTGCCACTTTGCCGTATAAATAATTAATTATGTACGTGTGTATTGCTCTTAGCTTGAGCTGGATCAATATTTATGCTTAGTGACGCTCATAGTTTCATATTGATAGGGAATTACTGCGGAATATTTAGCTTCTAAGTTTTAATCCTTCTTTGTTTTTCCTTATACATATTTTCTATACCGACTACTTTGACTGACTGATCAAAAAAATTGATAATTGCGGAGTTTTTTTTAAAAGATCTTTTTATCTAAAGGCGACGCTGTAATTTATTTTCTTTATAAATAAATAAAAAATCAGTGGCACTCCAGGAGTGCTGAAAGAAATAAAAACTTGAACAATTAATTACGTGTGTATTTTTTAAAACGTCAGGAAATATTTTTTGAATCGTCAGATTAAACAACGTTCAACGTCCGTTCGTGTTATCTGTGGTGTCGGTAATAGTGTCGAATTGATTTTTCCCATTTAGAAAAATGCCCAACGCGCCTAAAGAAGTTTTCAGTTCAAAATGAAAAGTGTATCATCATCATCATCATTTCGGCAGAAAGGCGTCCACTGCTGGACACAGGCCTCCCACAAAAGAGGGGTTTTGCCATAATCACCACGCTTGGCAGGCAGGTTGATCGCAGTAGGTATGGTTATAAAATGCATAGAGAACGCTGCTGCCCATTCTCTAGTAGGTCCCTTAGTCGCCAGCTACAACACCCACGGGAGGAAATGGGATGGTTCTATTCTTTACGTCCGGCACCACACGGTACTGCATCATAGTACGAATAATTTTCCCTTCCTTCTCTATCTTAAGGGCACGTTTTCATTACCATTACGGCGCTCCCCGGTCTTCTCCATCTTAAGCAATGGTGTCTGTAGCACCATGAAACATGAGGTTTTAAGGACTTGTGCAAATCTTGGCGTTCATTTGAATAATCTAGTCTGGTCAAACCATACTGGGATCGGTGCATTTCATTCATTCATTGTCACTCTGTATTATAAGTAATATTTCTGCTGAAGTTTACGCCTTTATAAAAGGCTTATATCTCTGGTAAGTCTTTTTTTCACGTGCTTTAATCGCTCCTCCGCCGTCGCACGGTGCTACAACTCCGCTGGGTGCCGTAAATTTTAAGTCAAATACCGAAGAAAATTCTGGTGAATTATTTGTAAAATAAAAGCGTTATACTGAAATGAGCACCGTATTGGTGCATCACTCAAAATATCTGTAAAGGTTGCTTATTTTCAACTTGCCCCTTTATTTATAAGCTTTAAATCAAAGCTTTGTCTATATTTAAGTTATGATTAAGGTCAGTATAACCATACAGGTTTTGACGTTTAAGTTTGCTTATACTTCCTTTCTGTTCTTTCTATTATTTTTCACTCATCTTTTTTTGTCTTTGCATAAAGTTCAATCAGCACTTTTCGAACGTCAAGCGAGCATTACGAACTTGCTGCCGGTTGTTCAGACAAGAATAATAATGATCAATTGTCGAAGTCGCTAGCTAACCACATATTGCTATACAATGCAAATCACTTAAAAAAAAAAAACATTGTAATATCTAAAGAAATAATAAAGAAATGACATAAACAGCCCAATAAAATAACATAAACAATTACATGAACCCCTATAACCTGTCACTAGATACGCTAACAACTGTCACGAAAACAAATTTCAAATACAATGAAGCCTACATGACGAAAAAGTAGTCCAGTTTAGTTGTTAGCATCTGTATTGATAAGTTTCTCTTTACTGGATCACACAATATATGGTCTTGAAGTTTACCATCGAAGCTTTGTGGTACTGTAAGTAAGATTTAGATTCGCGGGCAATACCTAGTTACAATGACATAGTAGAATGCCCCTTAATACGTATACAGGGTAGGGACATCGACTTGCAAATTGTTACCATGAATTCAGCACTTGGTTCTAGACCCCTAGTGAAGAAACATTTTGGTTACGACAAAAAAATGCAGTTTCATAGAAAACATACAACAGCTAATATAAGCGGCAACAAAATCAACTCATGGGTCTTCAGAATCATTTACTCAATCAATGGTACCAGTTTGTGTGTCAGCTTGTGTATCAGTGGCATGGAATTAGTATGTACCTACTATATTATAGTACGACATCACTGGATAAGACACGTCAATCTGACATATACCGAAGTTGACGTAAACATTACATTTAAAAAATCTCAAACAACGCCCCAATATTTCAAAACTGTCTATCCAACGATTTTGTTTAATTATTTCTACCGGGAGATTTATGTGCCGTTAAGTGTCAACGTCAATATGGCCGGCGACGGAGTGGAAAATAACTTGCAATTTATTCCTGGCCGAACTAGTGTCCCTATTCTGTTGAGCGAGCGCCCGTCAAAGGCGCTGATGTGGTAAAAATGTATGGATCTGAATGTCGACGCGTTGCGAACAACAGTTTATCTTTATGAATGATTGCTTGTTGTGTGCTGAATTTGTATTTGATGTTTTATCTAGTGTTCTAGTGGATTGCAAAAATGTGAGTGCTAATGGTCTTTTTTTTCATAAAAAATATTCAACTTTTTTATGCAACTTTTGCTGTCTCTGCCTGAACGAAACTGTATTGTAAGAATCCTTGGAGGACTCATAAAATATAATCATTCTTTTGGTGGATTTAATATATTTAAAAACAGTCTAGTTACTACTTGAAAGTAAATAATTTGCCATAAAATACACAAGTCACCTCTACAAAACTTGCTCCACTATTTTTACTTCTAGTTTCTTATTTTCATTAACTTCATCGTTAATATCTTCCAGAATACGGGCACAGGTAGTCCGGAGGCAACAACCCATATTGTGAAGTACCGGGACTAACTTTTGTATTGGTGTCAACTTTTTTTATTTCTGAAAACTTCACTACGCTTTCACGGTTCGCACTTTGTGTTTTTAATTTTACAAGCATTATTTTTCCATGGTATGTATTTTTTTATCACAAACTTCGGTTATTAGACGGTGTTTTTGTCCAAGTATACGATTTAAAAAAAAATGGGTGATGGTGATTTCCGTTTTTCGAATACTTTGCTTCAAAAGGACTAAATTGGGGTTGGTGGCTCAGTTAAAAAAAAAAGCTTCCATAATTTAAAAAATATAACCATAGTCACTCAAGATAAATAACAAGGGATTTCGACGAACGACGTGAGTAATAGCAACTCGCAAAAAAAAGCTCAAATAGGATGAACAAGTCTATGCTCAACAATTTTATTCAAGTACTTCTTACTATTTTAGCTTCTCATTTTCAAAATGAGTACTGCATTCAGTATTCTCATTTTTATTACGACACACACGATGCAAACATTTAAAATTTCACACTAAAACTTGATACATCCCCGAGTGGCTATAAACCAGAGTTTCATATTCAAAGCCGGAGCCAACGAGAAAAGAATAAAATTTTCAGAGAAAAGTCCATAATTTTAATACTTTTAACGTCATAAAAAACGTCATTGGAACTAAAATCCTTCTCCATAGTAGAGTGGATCAAACTTTGTGTAATTCGAAACTATAGTTTAAGCCGGGCTTAAACGGTTGATTAACGAGGTGATTTAGTAGAAAGTTAGCAAGTTTTACCGACTAACTATCACTACTCAAATCGGCGAGGACTTTTAAAACCGGGTTCGAAAACCGGTTTTCAATTTTCTTCCTTCAAGTTTTGAGTTGAGAGTTTTTAATTAGGACGCGTGATTAAACGCTTTATTAATTTTTAATAAGGACTTTGTCCTGATTTTGGAATAAAGGTGGAGTTGAAGTGTTTGAGCGCCAGCTGTTTGTAATCCCGCGTAACTAAGAGTTGCGAAGAAATAATTTTATTAAGGGTTTGTTAGCTATTGATTAACTGAGTTTTTAAACGTTATCCATCAACTCAGCCAGTTTTATTTAGATCGGTTTGAAAGCAACCATGATTGTCACATATTTTCGATTGTGTCATACATTCTCGCTATAAATAGAACAGTTAAACGCCGTATAAAGTTTAAAAAAAAATTCCCTGATTGAGAAAATCTGTCACATAATACACGGTGGCAAGGAGTTTGACACGCTAACCGAAACCATGAACTGTGCAGAAAATTTCGTCAATTTATAAAAAAATATATGAAATATTTCATTGAAAAGTGCAATAGGTACATACGCAGTCAAAATGTATGGAACAGCATTTTTTTCATAACCGCCGTAAAATTTCTCCACAGCGGGATTCGGAACCATGAACAGAATCTATGATAACAGGTTGCGCGTCGATATCCCTGTGTTTATCAGCAAAATCACTTGCCAAAAATACTTTTGTGCGTATACCCATATTTTCACCTACACAAATACTTAACCGAAAATTAATTCCCAAACATTGTACCATATGTAAAGTGACAATAAACCGGTTAGCTGCCATACAGTGATTAATTAAAGTCTTTATTGTTAACACGTCGACTTGCCACAACAAAGCAGTATCGTTCATACCGATTTGTTACCTGTCAGTGTTAACGGTTTTTTTTTTGTAAAGTTTAATGTACCTTCGTTGATTAGATGGAAAATGGTAGGTTTTGGAGTTCCTTGATGTAAACGAAAAATTTTGGAATTTTCACTTGTGGACTTGCTGAATATTTCGCCAAAAATTAGGTCTTGTGATCGTTTTCTCATTCATTAGGTACCGGTACGTAATCTCATGTATACTTTGCACAACAATTATGACTATTTTAAATTTCATTGTGATATTAGTCGGTATAAGGTTAATGCAAAAAGTGTTTGCATGTCTGAAATAAGATTCTTAGGGATGATTTTTCAATAGTCAGATAATTTTTATCAGAGGAATAAATATGGCAACGTATAACGTGTACCTACAATAAGTTTGACAACTTTTGTATTGAAAATATGTCAAACTGTCAGATTTATTCTACAGTTAAAAAGTAATCTAATAATTGAAAAATTAGCCCTTATAAACTTTAAATTCAAATTCATTTACTATCTTGTAAACATAGAGTAAAAATTATACCGATGTTACATAAAACTAGTATGTACTCGTATGTCCATTATTATGCCCCGCCACAAGGAACACAAAATAGGGTGGTAAATCTAATGTCGATTAACAAAATTAAAACAAAAAATTCAATCATTAGGTAAAATGTCACAATTTCTTCCGAGTAAATAAAGAATATTATTATCATATATATTTAGATATAGACATATGTAAAATTTTGCAAACATAATTTTACTGTGTCACTAAGATATTCTTTAACCGAGTAAAATGCCTTGTCAATCAATTATTTAAAAAGCTTGCGTTTAAATTCATGTATGTTGCTGCGTGATACAATTTGATCACGTATTTGTTTTAAGTTTTGGAGCCATTGTATATATACTTACTATTGTAGAGAAATTTTGTTTTAGGGTACAACGGGTGCAACTTTTTTGCGCGCCATTGACTTTCCACAGATTTAAATAAAGACTTGGTTTTTACAAAGATACAAACAACTTGTTTCAACATTTAATCATAATTTGGTTAGACACACTAGCAGCTAATTAGCTGATGCGTATGTATCAAAAAGCTTGGAGATATTTAATCTGTCTATTCGATTCTTGACGCAGTTAAGTGTGGGAGCCATCACAATATTTTCCGGGAGTCTATTCCATGCTGTCACAACTCCATTAGACAAGAATACTATATAGAATTTAGCTTTTTTATTGTTTAAGTGTTTCAAAGGCTCTTTCTTTGATAAATTTTGCCATAAAATAATAGTTATTTTTTTTTTATCTATGTCGTCGTGTGTCGTAGTAAAATAATTTTACAAGTCATCACAATATACAACATGACAGTTAAGTTTAGGTTTGGTACACTCTCTCCCGGCCCCTCAAACCCCAAAAAAAATTTTCTTTATTTGTTTCCTATCCACTCTTAAACATAGTTCATACTCGACCCCCAGGGTGTGAGACTGAATTTTCATACAAGAGACAGGTGTACCTCGTCCACTTTCGACCCCTAGTTCGGTAAGTACCTAAAATTAATATTTAGTACAGTAAGGTACTTTGGGGGTCGAGAGGAAACTAAAAACTTGGCTGGAAAATAAAATTCACTCTCGACCTCCAAGGGTCGAGAATAAACCATAGTCAGGGGCAAGTGGACACATTATTTATTGGGGTCGAGGGGCCAAGAGTGGACTTAGCTAGTTTTTACATGACAAAAAATTCAATAGAATTAAAAAAAAAACTTACGGGGGAAAGTTCCAGGGTACGGCGTGAAATTTAAAGTTTCTCACAACTTTGCAATTTGCATGTCAGTGTCCGACTGTATAAGGTTTATCTATTCATACCTACACGAAATATCTGAAGGGGTCATTGTACTCATCATTATGAACAACTTTTAATAAGGACCATACCTGAAATCGCGAAAAATCAGCTGTTCCCTACATTTTGACGAGTAATGCGAACATAATATAGGGAACAGATGATTTTTTAATTTCGCGATTTCAGGTTCGGTTCATAATGACGAGTACAATGACCCCTTCAGATATTTCTTGTATGAATAGAATCGACCTTAAATATTGAACAAAATATGATTAGCGACCGTAAGTCGCGTGTTTAGTTTTTAAAGAATTTTAATCATCAATTCAACCCGTTATTGACTGGGCACGCCACGATTGCGGCGGTAAGTCCCCTCTTTGAGGAGTGGGTTGAGAGGCGGGATGGCGTCCTCACCTTCTGCCTGATGCAGGTCCTCACTGGACACGGTTGTTTCGGGAGGTTCCTGTTTCGAATAAGGTGGGAGAAAACGGCCGGGTTCCATTGCGAAGATCACCTTGAGGACACGGTAGAGCATACGGTGGAGGTCTGCCTGGCTTGGGCGGAGCATCGCCGTGTCTGCAGGCGATCGGCGGCGGCGATCTCTCGCGTCCGGCTCTGGTCCAGGCCAATTGTACGGAGCCAGAGTGCATGGGTGGCCGTCACCTTCTTCTGCGAAGCAGTAATGCTCGCACAAGTGTGTGTTGCCAGTGATGACCTATGGCACAGAAACGTGGTCGCTCACAATGGGCCTTATCAGGCTTAAAGTCACCCAAAAGGCAATGGAGAGGGCTATGCTCAGAGTATCCCTATGTGATCGAATCAGGAATGAAGAGATCCGCAGAAGAACCAAGGCAACCGACATAGCCCGAAGAATTGCCAAACTTAAGCGGTAGTGGGTAGGGCACATTATTTGCAGAACAGATGGCCGATGAGGCCGAAAGGTTTTGGAGTGGCGACCGCATACCGGAAGACGTAGAGTGGGAAGGCCTCCCACAAGGTGGACCGATGACCTTGTGAAGGCCGCGAGAATCTGCTGGATGTGGGAAGCACAGAACTGTTCGAAGTGGAGGAGCCTGGGGGAGGCCTACATCCAGCAGTGGACGTCTTTTGGCTGAAATGATGATGATGATGAAAAGTTGTTTAATTGATTTTAATTCGGTGAAGATCATCGCGTAACCTGACACAGATCGTACACAGTTAATGTAACTTTTCTAAAAAGTAATAATAATAAATACCGACTTCATCAGGTGGTGTTTGAAAATAATTGTCGTGTCATCCCTGTTGAGAAAAGATCCTTAATTTAAAAGCTTGTAGGTACCAATACGAATGATGCAAGGACGAATCATTCAATTCAATGGCATTCACATAGGTACCAACAAAACGTGATGACTATTGTATCCTGTCATTCATTGCAGCCTGTTACAGTCTAACTGAATGGCAAGGACCTCTTCTTAAGCATAAAAGGAAAAGCATTGATACAATTTTAATGATCACCATGCTTCGTGGCGATTTCAGACTTATTAACGATGTTTTACCTTACTGAAACTGATGAGTAGTCAGAAGTGCCAGGTTGTGTGCTTTATATACTGCCCAGAATTCTGATATCTGGGCCCACCCACCCACTCGACTAGGCGCAGCCTAGTACAGAATAATTCTTAGTGTATTATTATTCGACTGCGCGACGCAATGAATGGTAATGTGTTTATCAGCCTATGTATGTATGTTAACATGTTTGTTACTATGTGGCATTTTAGAGTGCGCATCTTGCGAGTTTCACTAAAGAGACTTAATACTATACAATCTCTTAAATTTAACAAAAACTGTCCTCAAACTGCAAGGGATTATTTATAGTAGGTATTAAGTTTAATAGTCAACCTCTTAAAATAACATTTTCTTGTTTACATCGTTTTTCAAGTTCACTTTTTACGCAGTCAAGGTTTTTGATTCAATACTCGAACTAGGTGGACCTAGTTCGAAAATCACCTAGTACGGCTCACCATTTTTTTTTCGGGTGGGAAATCATCAAATAACTTCTCCCGCTCTGGGTGGAGCAGGAGGGCGTGTCAAACTTTTACTGACTAAAACCCACCCGTGTTCCTTCATTAGCCCGTATGCCAGGAGCTAAGGTATCTCTTTCGAACAAACCCGCACCCCTGGCAGGCATCGGCCCTTGCGGGTCCCATCATTTTTTGTGCTGACATCTCTATGAGGCGCGCGTGGAATACAACATGCCGTCGACTTGGGCTTGGTTCTTACCGGACAGCGAGCTACTCATTACTCGCCGTCCGCAAGCTCATGCCTACGGAGACCGGAAATCGGCCTGGGATTCCCGACGCCCAGGGCGTCTCCGTATCCTGCGGCGGCTAGGGTCGCAAGGGCACACCTGTGTTACCTATGTAGAAGCTATTTGTTTATATTTCGTAGGTACCCAAGGTTCGGTACCGAATTGTAAGTAATGGTTTTCTTCCTGTTAGGTGGTACAACACTCAATAAAAAAACTTAACCTATCTCACTCAACTGCTGCGCAACGGCCTCTCCCAGGGTGCGCAGAACACCCTGTCCTCCGGCTTCCACGTCCAGTCTGTCCCGCCCACTGTTTTAGTCGGTCCATCTAGCTGGCGTCCTACGCTACGCTTCCCACTTTCATTATGATATGAGAAACACATTAGAACTTACGAGAAATGTATACGCTTGGGTGTAGCGAATTATAAGTTTCATAAGTTATATAAAATAAAAAATGCTGTTCCGTTCATTTTGATTGCGTGTTGCACTTTTTTATCAAAGAACTGATTTTTCGATAACTGATTACTCTTAAATCATAAGCTAAAGTCGTTGCTACAGTTTGTACACTGGTTAAGATTTTACCCTTTATGTCGGTCTCATCACTCTCATCTCAAATAGTCTCCGTCTCATGTACACAGTCAGAAACAATTCTAATTAACATTAAGTCACTTTGTAAGTTTACTTAGTTCACTTAGTCAAACTCCTCTTCTTAACTTGAGAGCCTACAAGTTAGTTTTCGGAAACACTCTCGAAGTCTAAGGAAGCACATATTGCATTTGACAAGTATTATGTTATTAATCTAGAGTGGGTAGAACCTGTTTTATAGGTAGTCGTTGGATTGAATTTGTCTATGAGATGCAATTAAATAGTATAGAATTTTGGCTTGTATGCTAAATAATAACCTCTGCACGGGTCGATCGAAGCCTGTGTTGTTATCAACCGTCAATATTATATTACTTACTTTTATCATCATCATTTCAGCCCAAGACGTCCACTGCTGGACATAGGCCTCCTCCAAACGGGGAGAAGATTGAGAATCGCCACGCTTGGCAGGCGGGTTGGCGATCGCAGTACGGTAGTCAAATGCATAGAGAACGCTGCTGCCCATTCTCTAGTAAGTCCCTTAGTCGTCTTCTATGACATCTAGGGGAATAAATGGGATGGTGCTATTCTTTTACGTCCGGTACCACGCAGAACACTTACTTTAATATTTCGAAATATTTTCATAAGATTAATTTAATTGGGATCTTTGGAGTATCACTATATTCATTGAATCTTGAAATAGTTCTACAGATCCCAAATTTATCGAATGATTTGTTATAATGACAGTGGCTCGTCTTTGTTTTTTTCTATAAACACGACTACAGAGTGCCTTTTATGCGATTCACATGATGAGAGACACAACATTATATTATTGGACTAGCTTTTGCCAGTGGCTTCGCCCGCGCGGAACTTTCATCCCGTATTGAACTCCATTAGGGGTTGAAATTCGAAAAATCCTTCCTCATTTCTTGTCGACCTTATGAAGGGAACCTCTGTTCAAATGTCAGCTTTCTAGGTTCAAGGGCCTGGACTGGGCGTTGATGAGTCAGTCAGTCAGTCAGGACTTTTCTTTTATTTATATAGATTTTCTTACTAAAACAATTACCCCATTCAAATCCGCATTACAAAAAAAAAAACTGTTAAAAATCAACAATTTTTCAATGACAAAATCCAGTTTTTGGTAAATTACTGAAAACTTTTATGCTATAAATCTATTGTTTGGCAAACAATGGAACAAAGCCATGCTTCCTGGAGGACATAACAACCGCAAATAACGAAAAAAAGGCTTAGTTACGTTATAAATAAAGGCACTAACAAGCAAAAAGTTTTTAAAGGCTTCGTTAAACAGGCGATACGTGACACTCGTAGAACTATTACTATGAAAACTGCATATAAGTTTTTCTACAAGTGTCGCGTCGCCGTAACCAAAACAATTGTATTATATGCTTTATTAACTAAGGAATACCGTACAAGGAATGAGATGAGGGGCTAATGGCTAAGTAATAATAGCTGCAGGGGTTCATCGATCAGTATAAGCTTCGCTTGCCGTTTTTGGTCCAGGGATGGGTGCCCATTTATACTTGATGAAACCCCTTCGTGCCTCGGAAACAGTTTCTTTTTTCTTTGTGTTTATAATAACGTTCGTTTATAAGTTCTTAGTAATTTATTACTATGTAGCCTCATAGACTAATATTTTTTTCGTAGATTACGTTTTAACTATAATAGTTAAGTTAGCTAATAATAGTTTCATTTTGCACTTTCTCACACTTCTGTAGCACATTCTAAGGGTTTGTTAATTAATAAAAACACTTTGTTCATGTGTTACACGTATGGCACAGCACTGGCACTATTACAATTATACACTACACTAACACAAGTGGACAATAAACATAGAAAAAAAAAAAAATATAAAAAAAAATCTTTCTTTTATCTATGCTCGGCTGTAAGCTGTTGGTCCCGCCTGTCAGTCTTTGATTTTTGACAGTCATTACCAGAAGCCACAGAAGCCAGAGAGTCTGATAACCAGTCCTAATAAGCGGCATCGTATTACCTAGTAAAGTGGGTTGGGTGGGATGGGTTGTGGAGATCAGATAGACAGCCGCTGCATGTAAAATCCTGGTAATTATCTGCATCCGGTTATACTGGAAGCCAACCACAATATAGTTGGGAAAAGTATAGAAATAATTATTTTTTATTTTCATTTACTTAGTGTTGACATAATCTACTCATTACAATGTTTTTCATTTTTATAATGAGTTATATTGCAAGATGGGGATAGCAAGCGACCTCAACAATTTAGTTATATTTATTTATTTATAACCAACGTATATTAACAGTTTGCACCACACATAAAAGTTATCGGCCAATACACATACAATCATAGAAACATAAAACAAGGTAAAATTATATATAAAACTAGACAAAAATAGAAGAGATTTGACGATTAAACAAAATTAGTCAAAATAAGGTAAAAGTACATAGTATTAAGTATAATTAGATAACATTAGAAACAATTTAATTAAATTAAAGAGAACTGGGATAAAATTAAGATACAAAATTATTAATAAGTAACAAGATGAAATTGAGATACATAATTATTAATAACAAGATAAAATCGGGATACACATTGATCTATTATAATTTATCTAGAAATATTTTAATTTTATATTTCGTAACGTTAATTACGTACCTACCATTGTTTAGAATCAAGTTATTTTAACAAAACAGACAGCTGTGCTGCTGGGGAGCTTGTTGCGCCACTTCTTCTTCGCAGTGAAAGCACTAAGAAGTGGTTCAGGGTGGGCGTTTTTGGGGGACAGTCTTTTGTAATTTTTGACGTTCAAAAAGTGTTGACACCAGCCTAGTTTGAATAAACGACTTTTGATTTTGATTTTTGATTGACGTAGGGTAGGTGAGAATGAGTGAAAAACCGGCAAAATAATAATGTGCCTAACGTACTCGTATGGTATTGGAAAATGTCACAAACGTCGTGAAAAGTTAGCCGCACACAGTGAAAAGGTATTTTTTAAATAACATGACAGGGTTGACTGGTAGAAAATTCCTATGTCAATAAGTCCACTTCTGCACATTTGTGTGCTTCAAGTATTAAATAAATAGATAAATAATGTCACGCCGTATTCCCCAAAGGGTTAGACAAAGGTGTAGATACTTATAGTACACCCACATATCGCCAGTATCTTTTTTTTAGTTTTCGGTCATTTCAATATAATGTAAGCTTGTATGGTTGCTTGTACCTTACCTACCTATTGCAAAATCCTTAAAGAATTCCAAGATAACATTTGTATTTTTTAAATTATAAATACTGGAAATATATCCAAGCAGCAAAATTATCCTATAGTGCAGATGATATAGGCCTCCAGCACTTATAATAATCTCTTAACGGTTCTAGTATTTGCTGCCACGCTTATAATAGCAAGCATGGAGTTAGTTGGGCCTTATAGTATATCTGATCTTATACATTAACTTATAATTACTTATAGGTAGAAATTAAGGGTGCAATATAAGCTTGGGTGACCTATAAGAGTATCGCGAGGGTGTAAATGTACTCAAGAGTAGATAAACTGGTAAGCTATACTTATAACTGCTAATAAGAAGCATTATAGAACTACTATAAGCAAAGTACGCCAATAAGAGTTATATACAGAACTAAACATACTGGAAACTATTTGCATTTATTACTTGGTTTTATAAAGGTTTATAAATTCACTTTACAGAATAATTATAAGTAAAATGGAGCGGTTTTATAGTGGTATAAACCAATAATGTTATAATCTTAACACGATTATAAAGGTTTAATATAATATACTTAGTATCCAAAACTATATCCGTGGTGTCCTGTACAAGAATGCCTTGGTTAATAATAGTCTTGCAAATGCTGTAATAGTCTCAGCACGGACATTTTGATTTTGTTGTGTCGTATTCGTTGCCGACTTGCTGTTATATTTACTTTTCTTTCAAAAATGGATATATATAAATGGAAACAGATAAAAAGAAGTAGTTATTACATACGAAAAGTTCAGAAAACCTGTAAACAAATAATTCAGGTGTCAGGTTCTAGCTTTGGATCTGTCGAAGACCGAATCGTAAAAATAGGAGAAGGTTCCGTACAAAATAGTTACTATGAAAATTTTAGACAACTGCAAAAAACGATGTATTTATCGATAAAAAGCGGTTTAAATATAGACTTAGAAGATTGTATTAGTGAGGAACCTGTGCAAGAAGATGAAAGCGATATTGAAGACTATTCAAATTTTCAACTACATAGTAATCATAGAAAATGGACTGTAGAATACAATGTACGACATGCGGCATTAAATTCTTTATTAGAAATTTTGAATAAGAAGATTGAATATGCCCTTCCTGAGGATGCCCGTACACTACTTGACACTAATAAAGAAAATCTGCATATTACTAATTCAGCATCAGGAGAATATTGGCATAATGGCGATGTTTAAAAAATATTTTTCAACAACTACCCATTGCACCCGAAGGGATTTCTTTAAATATCGCACTGGATAAAACCTTTTCCTGTATAAAAAATCTAAATATCAGTTTTGCCCAATTTTAGTTCTTTTTAATCACCATAAAAGTACTTACTGATCCTGTAGGGTAAGTAATAAATTAATTGACAAAAACAAATGAACTAAATTGAAACAAGGTATAAATAAAAGCAATTTATTCATAGTAATGTATTTTTATTTTAGGTTTTCTCTTAAAATAGATTCGCTAGGTACCTATTAGTTTTACACAATACTTGTTTTTTACGTAATGTTGTGCTTAATATTAGTGAGATAATCATCAGTCTTCAATTTATATCATAACGGTATTTAAATCGCTTAATTTTAATAGGTCCCTAACTAAGAAGTTATTTATCACAAGAAAGGTATTCCAAATAGGTAACATTTTTATTTCAGTAATTCATTATTGGACCTATAACAAATTGAAACTTAATAATGTATCCATAGGCACTAGATACCTAATCGTAATAAAAAAAAAAACAATCTGTTGTTGTGACATAACAAGAAGTGTGTTTCGTTCCAAGGCCATCTTAAGGTTTTTAAAGCTCGGAGATCGTTTTTAGTCATAAAGCGATCGACGTCCAGAAACATTGCCATTTTCAATGCTGAGACCTAAACAAAAACAATAAAATAAGACATTGGTACCAATATCAATATAAAAAAAAATAACCGTCCGGTTATAGAAATATTTGCGGAACTCTAATTCCAAACAATATGGCCAAGCAATGGTTCTGATATTTACCATCATTAAACAAAGTACGCCTATAACGGTTTGTTAATGTATTTAGGAAAACCAACTTTGTCAAAATGGCGACTTTTCGTTGTATGTCTTACTGAAACCAACATTATTTTAAAATTCAACTTTATGAAAACGCAAATTTCAAGGGGCGTGTAAATTTTTTGATTATAAACGGATTATACTTCACAGAAAATATACGTGCGCCATGCTCATTCAAACACATACATCTTGACTTATTGTTAACTAACACTCTACTCATAATTGATATTCCAGATAATATTTTTAAGAAATGGATGAATAACTTACCTTTATCAATATAAATCTTTACAAATGCGCGCAGCAACATTCACTAATTCACAACACTTTTTATGAGCTTGTAAGAGATTCACTGTGTACGTTATTGTCGTATTTGGTTCCATTAAGCGCTTATAGTTAGCTTCGCGGGAGCAAATAGTTCTACGTAGTCCAACTATAAAGTCGTTATTGGTAAAAGTGGTGTTCACCAAATCGACTATAAGTATTTAATTAGGTAAAATACGCCTATAAATTGGGCCCTTTTCCGTGGTTATAATTGCTTACTATTCCGTTATAGTCCTAATAAAATGGTGGTTCCAGGACAATTACTAGATCATATTTTGCTGCTTGTGTACACACTTTTCCTCATGTCCATACCTAATGAGAATGCAATCGAAAACTTATCAGCTCTCGACGAATCCTTCTACAGATGTTGTTGATTATTAAATATGAAATGAATCGTGTAAAACAAAGGTTCATCCACGGCCAGTTCTTGCAATTTATTTTTAAACGTATAATTTATTAAGCCGACCGTCCATTGAGTCACAAATCCTTCAGAGCTCATTATATAGAATAGATAGGTGCAGAAGGTCAGCTAATAGCAAATACAATGAGCGAAAATTGACGTCACGATTCACGTACAGCCAGCAAGTTGCGAGTGAAGCCCACGCGACTACAGTCGTAAATAAGGAAACCGTTATAACCAAAATCTGTGGTCTCAAATCCATTTTAAATTTGTTTAAAACGGTTTCAAAACACGACCGCTTGGGCCGTACATTGAGTACGTATTACTTAAAAAATTAAGTGAAAAAGGCTATTATAAAACAATCGCCATTTTTATTACTTCATATAATGTGAAGTCATGTAATAAAGTTATTTTACTACTTTTTAGGATTACAGACAATCTTGATATGCGTAGATATACATTTAAAATCTATTTTGTAGCTAAGTATCAATAAAAAATAATCTGATTAGGTATTTACTCAGTCACTGCATATTTTTAGAATGTATATTATCGTTTATTTAAAATGCAGTAAGTAGGTGTGGTCTATCTAGATCACTTCGTGTGAAGTCTCAGTACATTTTATCAAAAATATATTTCTAAACAAAAAATGCGGTTTAAAATGAAAGAGTTAATTTTTTTTAAATAAGTTTTGCATGAATCATACTCGCGACTGACATTTGTTACTTTGAGATTACCATACGTACCTACAACGCCACAAGTTTCAGGATTTGTCACTACAATTTCAGTGACAATTTCACAAATGTTAACTAACTACGCCCCACTGTCAATATCATTTAGGTGTGAAAACCTCTTAACAGCACTCTGCGCATCTATGTGTGCGTGCGACTGTTTTCGCTGGCTGAATGTAGCCTACCTTCTGAACCTATTTATTTTGTGGTCATTACCTAGATAGACTGAGTCCCAGGTGGGAATTCTAGGCGCAACGTTCAAGATAATAAAAGCAAGGAAAAATAGACAGACTGAAATGAATTCGTGTTTCCATCAAGCTTGAATGTAATGTGATTTCAGGTTTTAAAATAGTTTTGTTTTAGTATTATACTCGTAACTTTGACACGATCTACTGGAGACTGAATTGGAGACTCATTTACTAAAACTATGCAAATGTATTTCTATTAAATGTCACGGTTAAAGACTCATGCCCTTTCGTAAGTTGTATTTTATGTGTCTTCCTGCCAGGAGGGCGGACTGTTCGAAAGAGATACCGCCACCCCTGGCACACAGGCTACTGAGGGAACACGGGTGGGTTTTAGTCAGTAAAAGTCTGACACGCCCTCCTGCTCCATCCAGAGCGGGAGAAGTTATTTCATGATTTCCAACCCAACAAAAAAAGGTGTCTTGTGAAATGAAATGTTTAATTATGTAACTAGATTTTATAAGACATATTTACACGTTAATATTTTGTTGGTCATTATTTTAAAAACTAGATGGTGCCAACGATGGTGGCATTTCCTAGCTGACTGCAATATCTGGAATGACCTTTTGAAGAAAGAGCCATCGCCACTTGACGGGGGAAATTCTTATGGATGTCCTCCGCCCCGGGGAGGGCGGATCTGTCAGACTCTTATTGACTAAACTACCCCGGTGTTCCGTCTCTCACTTGCACCGGGGATCACGGGAACTAGTGAGACTTCCGCGATCCCCGGAGCTTTGAGCTGACCTGTCCCAACAGACGGCTTGTATGTATCAGTCACCGTGTAGCTCAACCCTATTTTAGGGAGCTCAACGACTCGTCACAAGACACTACCGGCTCAGCAGGACATTTACGTAGGCCATTTAGAAAGTACTCAAAACTACCAGACGAGTTATAAAGTCATGTGTTCAATCTAGCCTGGAAAGTACTCACATTCACAGTTAGCTTCTCTTTAAATGTCATCAAAAATAATGTCACGTAAATCAATAGGTACTTAAATACAAAATGTCAATAGTATTCTAATACACTTAGCTTTTAAAATAGTTTGTTGCTTGAGGGTTTGGGCCATTGGAGCAACTTAACTAATGCCAAGTCTTTTTCTTAAATTAGTTACAAACAAATTTTATCAAGTGATCTGCCTAACCTATTCCTAACTACTTATGTTGAGGTCGGCTTTCAGACAAACCGGATACAGCAGAATACCAGTACTTTACATTGAGCAATTATCTAACTGACCTCCACAACCCAGTTACTGAGTAATACGATACCCCTTGGTAAGACTGGTTGTTGGACTTTCGGGCTTCCGACGACCCGTAACGAGTTTCAAAGATCCACGGATGACAATGTGGACCTTGGGGCTTAACGTGCTTTCCGAAGTTCGGAGGGGTCTTGAATCCAAATTTTATCAAGTATTTTCGTAAACCACCATACTAAAATGTGACCATTAATAAAACATTTAAAAATAGCAAATATCCTCCATATATTTCAAATAGAATTCGTATTCGTAATTATAAGGTATACATGTGATAAATTCCGCGGCACTTGAGTTCACGTAATGAGCTACTTATGTTCTCCACTTTCATAATTAATTGCCTCCTGATAAATTATTCAGAACGGGAAGCCGGAGCTATTACTGGAGGGAATATTCTGTTAGCGATCGATGGGTGGCTACAACAGATTGGCTGATTTTATTAATTTTTATCTTAGCGTGTTTTACTGTAGCAAAGTTGGGGCAAGAACAGTCATTTTATTAAATCACAATTTTTATTAATGTAAGTAGATCTTTTAAGACTCAACAATATTTTGTTGGTCAATATTTATAGCAAAAGGACCGTGGCATATTTTCTTAGCCAACTGATTCCTGAGAAGAAATGCCGAAACAAACAAAGAGGTCATGGTCTCTTAAATATTATTTGATTCTAACAATGAAGGACCATATTTGAAAGAGCCTTTTGAAGTAAGAGCTATTGCAGCCTTGAGCTGACCTGTCCCAACAGCCAACATGAATGCAGTAGTGATCGTGTAGCTCAGCCCTATTTTAGGGAGCCTAACGACTTCTAATCGAATTGAATCGATGCTCAGTTCCTGTGTCCTACCACTATTAATTACTTCTACTCACACGTGTGCCTCACGGCTGCGCCAAAAAGGTCCAGTTCAAGAGTTCCCGTTACGATCTCGTTTCAACATCGTGATGCTTCTACGAAATAAGAACACCAAGCGTCTCGAAGTACGTGAATGTTATAGGTAATCTAATTTGTTTCATAATTACCGCGTAATTCATTGCTCTGCGGGGAATTCATAATAATTATGACCGTTGTTATTGAGATGTTTCGAGTTGTTTCTGAAGATGCTGCAGTATCAGTTTAATTATATATATCCAGGGGTTTATGTTATATCAATTGAGCAAATGAAAAAAAATACAAATCATAGAATTTCTCAGAAATACACTCCTACGAGGGTCTTTAGGCACTCGTGTTTTGCACTTTAAATAGATATATATTAAAAATTCAATTTCGGCTAAGTTCTGATTTACGAAGAAAAAGAAAACGTTGAAATTTTGACAAGATCAGCCGCACGTAATATACCGTAATGCCCACCACCTCCGCACTCCTCGCTCAGATCTACTTCGCCACCGCTGGTGCCCGCTGCCGGTGCTGTGGCGACATCAGCCACGGTAAGTGCATTGAGTTTAGGACTTAGAGGCCCACCGGCCGCTGATAGGGTTCCAGCTACAGGTGGATGTGTGCAGCGCATGATATGGACACGATCCATCAATAAAAACGTCACGCGCTCAAACTATGGGGTTACATAAGGAGAAAATAATCTGATCGCGTACCATGTTCGGACGCTCTCTCTTTTTCAGGTGCTTGATCCTATGAGAGTTCCGAATGTTTCTTTTGGAGGTCTGGTAATCTAAAAAGAACAAATTACAAAATATTAATATTGACAAACAACATGAAAGAAGTTTGAATTAAGAACGATAGCAGAATAAAATGAAAACAAATTAAAACTGTAACTTTTAAATTAAAAAAAAAAACATTCATAGTCTCTTTGAATCTAGAAGAGCTCAATATATTCTCTTATATCTCCTTTGTAGTCACACCCCACGCGATAATACCCCCTCTTATTTATAAGCTAGGAACCTTTATATTTTAGACTCACTTAGAATAGAAAATGTCTACCTCACCTCTTATACTTTTAGGTTGGTATGGTAATCTATAATCCGACATGTTCTCAAAACAGCACTAAGCCAGTCGTATGTTTTCATATTTCTAGGTCGGTGATAATATCTAAAAAACTTTGTTTAGATCCGCCGATGTTAGAAAATGCTACTTAACTTTGGGGGTGTTTAAGTAATAAAAGAAGTGTAAAATCTCCTGAACTAAGTCGGTACCGACAACGCTCAAGTATCGAAAAGTTCAATAAACTTTATTTTTCATTGATTTACGCAGTGTTTTTCTCAGAAAACCTGATCTTCCGAAGGACTTTTCTTAATTTTTTACGCGCCTGTTTTACTATAACTGATCCTGCAGCTCACTCAATAATGTTGTGCGTGTAGACTAGCGTCTAACTGCTCATCATGGGTACCTACTACTTCTATCGGACACGATGCCTGGTGAGACAGCGTGATTTTTAGCCAGGCCCATCAGTGAGTTAATTCGAGCCCGCGACTAGGTTCCCCATAAGGCGGAGATTTCTTTAAAACGGTCAAAAATATGTTTTTTTAAAGCAGTGTATCTCTTTAACCGTTATGATTTTAAAGCAAATTTTTTGTTAGCATACAATAATAGACCTCAAAATATAATTAAACATACTTTAATGCATCAAAAAATCATCAAAGTCACCTCTTAATTATCTTTAAAAGCAATTAATGCCTTCAATAAAAATTATAATTTATTAAATAGTTAATTTCTTAGTTTATACGATTTTATTTGCATTTTTACGACACACGCTTGCTCATTTCTTACAACAGATTTTAACCTGTATCAGATTGCAATAAGGACTATTATCACTCATAACCTCATAACGACTTGAATGAAGCTGGCACAGTAGCGTGGGGATTAGTACAAGAAAGAGGCCTATGCTCAGCAGTGAGGGAAGTTGAGATCTACAGATGATGATGATGAATACATAGTTATGAAATTATGATATTCATAAGGCAAGTAAAATAGAATGAAAAATAAGCACGTGACATGTTGAAGTTGTTACGGCTTTTATGCAGTCTACGATATTGCAAATGAGGTGCTAATCTTCAAACAATGTGGCAGGCACTCAGGTAGACGACGAACTACTGACAAAGGTGCTAACAACAAAATCAAAAGTCATTTATTGAAAATATGCTGAGAGTCAGCACTTTTTTAACGCCAATATGACATAAGATAGGTAACATACGTCCCAACTAGCACAGCTGTCTGTTAACAAAAACCTTCAAATGTATATTCATTAAAACTGAACGTCATTTGATAAAATTGATCAACTTTTGTTGAAGCTTCATTTAAAGTGCTTCTTTTATTAAGACATTATTTTCAGCCAGGAGCGGTGTTAAACTAGAAGTAACCTGTCCATGTTTCTCCATTTTAATTTCAAATGTTGGTGATGTGGCCATCATAACTGCTGAATCCAAACCATAATATACATTCAGGATCAACGAAGATCTATTTGTTTGGCTAACAGTTAACTTGTGTGGCGTTTAATCGATAAATCACTTCGGCCATTAACTGGCTTCTAGTCGGGAGGACGCTAACACAAAATATACAGATACAGAAGGCTAATTTTAACAACTGAAGAAAATAAGCGCATAGATGCTTACGTATGGCGAACTCATACGAATGCAAGTCGCTAGAGCACTTACACTCTATTTTTGTATTAGACCAGTATTTTACAGAGAGCAACTTTCTATTTGACCTCCAATATCCGGTTGCTGGGTAACGCAATACCCCTTGGTAAGACTTTTGAGCTTCTGACGCCTCATACCAACTGTTAAAGATCCACGAATGACAACCGGATGCAACAGTTTAGCGCAGCAGTTTAACTCCGAGGCACGGAGGGATCTCAAAATGTAGATGGCCATCCATCCATGAAATGACGTAGCTTAACCTGATCGACCGACTCGTGTGACTGTCATTACTTAGCCACGAGCTCCACACACGGCTTGCACTCGGAGAAAATGAAAGAAGTTGGTTAGAGCGTAGAGCATGGCATGGGTCATGACGACATGACTTGCGAAGCTACGACAGATGGAAGGTGTCGCGCAAGCATGCTGCTTGGCCAAGTCGCATCGCTCGAGGCCTTGAACGGGGCTTGAGTGCATTTTCACTTGTTGTAGGAAGCTTACCTTCTGTATTATTCTGTGGTAAAGTTCCGGATGGTTTCAAGGCTTGTAGACGACGGCTCGTAATTGGCAACGCTTGCACTTCTTGCAATGCAAAGTTAGCATTATCGTTGCAAATTTTTTTTCTGCTAAAATGGGATTTTGATTCTGGAAGTGGATTTAAAATCATGTTTGGTATGGGTTAGTCTAGTGAACTAGATGGGACTGGGTCAGTGGTGATAAGTTTAGAAAAAGAAAATGTCACGTTTCAATTCGATCAACGTGTATTAATTTACAAAGAGAGGATGTAGAATATCATGTCTTAATTATTACCATTTTCTTCGACTTGTGGTATCGAAACGTCATGGAGTGACAGTCGGTATTTTCAATTTATACTGATATTAATATGAGAGCAGACTGATTGTATGTTTGGCACGTGTATAGGAAAATTTGGTGCTCAACTATCTCATAACTATTTCTCCCGAAAACTGTGAATATAAACTGATAAAATAACTATGCCTAAACAAAGTTAATCTCAAAACTGTTACTCCATCCTCAACCAATAAAAAAAGAAGTGACATGCAGAAAATTTAAATTGCAAATATCGTTAGCGCGATTCAGCTCGTTACTTCAATCATAATTTAGTACAGCGCCATCTATCCGCACTCGAACGCAATTTACCCAGTATACGTCAAACCGTTGCCTGTATAATTTTCACGGTCCTTAATAGTTTTCTGCGGTGTAATCGATGGGTGTTGTGGGGTAATGACGCCCAGCGATATGCTTATCGTAATGAACACTTGCTCGAAGTAATTTTTTGTAATACTGGCAGAAAAGAAAAATGAAAATGCAGTATTATTGCATGATAAGCGGTTGTGTTTTGTTTAAGATTGATTTTTAAATTAGGTAATTTAGAACGTTGCATTACCTTCAAAATTACATGATGCCTTTTGGCTTGGTGGTTGAAACATGACTATTGAGCGTGGGGTTTTGGTTTCGATCAAAGTCAAAGCATTTATTTCAATTAGGCACTTAAAAGGCACTTATGAACGTCAACATTTACATTGAAATAGAACTGATTCTAGTCGCCCATTCCAAAATGTAGTTTTGTATGGAGAAGAATGGGCAAGAAACTCCACCGTTACTCTTTTAAAATGTTTTAAGTACAAAATTTTACATAAATTCAATAGATAATTAGGTATGTGTGAAAACGATGCACCCAGAATAAAGTTACCATACCAAAATAGGTAATAAGAATGTAATTGATGCAATACAGATAAATAAATTTTACGATAGATACATGGTGCTCACATATTTACAAACATGTAAGAGTAAGTTTATGATTTTCCTAGACTATTAACAAGTAATAAGTCAGTGTGTGAGTTAAGATCCCCAGATCAGCTAAGCGTTAGAAGTCGGGACTCTTCAGAATTATGTCCTGTTACCTTTTTTGGACTTGTAGGTAATGTGTAATATACGTATAGGTATGTAGATACACTTCTGGTCGTTTGCTTTTAGAGTCAAAATCAAAATATTTTATTTCACATATACCTGCATGGGCACTTATGAAACGTCAGAAGCTAGGTGCACGGTTCCAAATTGTTGCCTAAAGTATCTTTATTCTTCACATAATATCTGTTGATGTCGTACCAGCAGTATCGTACGGATACTGATGACAACGAACAAATTCATAAAGGTCTCTCAAAAGCTATGTGGAGGCAATGTTTGTCGAGCCTATTGGCGTAGTGGCTAAGTGCTTGACTTTGTGTTGGCCCAGTTTGGATCCCCAGCATGGAACAAATGTTTATATTTTGGCCTACATACATTTGTTCCGAGCTTGAGAGTTTGTGCAATGAGCACGTCAGATTTGTAGATAAAAACAGAAAATATTAAAAAAAATGTTAAGTCAGGAGATTTCAATTTCAAGAATCTAATTTCAAAATTGGTCTTTGAAAATTTGTAAGACTTTTTAAGAACCAACTAGTTCAAAGTCTGTGAAAGTAGAATCACTTACGACATATACAAATTTAATTTTAGATTTAATAATAATGGGAATTAGCTCCAGACCAAAGTATTCCAATACATTCCATTCATTAAAATATTTCTATTCGCCCATCAAAATATTTAGATTCGTGTCAATCCTATACGTATACAATAATATCGATGTCGTTCCAGTTGAATAATTGAACGGTCGCTGCATTGATGTGGGCTGACTGACGGCCCAGAAAATGGTTTTTCGAGTCCACTGTATTATGGAGAAGCTTTGAAATTAAATCCCACTATGGAGCGTTTTTTTGCTCGAAAAAAGAGGATTTTTAACGATTTCTCTTTTAAGGAAACTGGTGTGTGAAAATTGCTGTGCTCATGAATTCACTTTGTACCAACCACAATATGTATATGTCATTATTTAAAATAGATGAAATTCCCTCGTCGTTTTTTATTATTATTTATCTATAGAAAAGAATGACAAAGGCAGGCAGGCGCTTTGCTTTACTTTGTGTAAATAATTTTCATCACCACTGCTCTCAAAACGGAGAAGGAAAACGTCGTGACTAAACTGGCATGTTTTAGAGCCAAAAATTCGAAGACATGTGACATCTACACTGAGCCAGCGTGGTAGATAACAAGCCCACTACCTCTCGAAGAAAGGAGGCTTGTGTCCCAGCAGTGGGAAGATTATGAGCTGATTATGATGAAGAAGATAGCCTCTCCTGCTGCAAATAATAATACTTATAATCATTTTTTACCACAATTTGTAACACTAACTTTATATTTTATGATTATGCAGTTGTTAGATTTGGGACGGTGCAGCAAGAAATAATTAAATATTTCACGAGCATCATCAGCACTTAAAATCAATATTGAATAACCTGCAACCCCATAAATCGTCCGAATCAAAACACGGAGTCCATTTAACCCTCCAGTGTCGTGAGTTGGTAACAATTTGTGCTATTGCCAGGGTCTCTTGGACCCCACTTGTAAACTTGTGCGATTTGTCCGGACATTAACTGAATTTAATACTCCTTCATGTAGACCCTACGTGTGACTTGCTGTTTTGTTACTATGTCCATAAAGTTGGCTGGCAGACAATGATTTATGGATATTTTATTTATTTTCATGATGTTTGATAGAAAGGTAAAAAAACCGGCCAAGTGCGAGTCGAACTTATGCGCCGAGGGTTCCGTACCTACCCATTTTACCGCCATAATAAAAAAGATATGGGCAAATTTAGATTTTTGCGAATATAACTTTTTTCCAAATTTCGTGATTTAAGGTCAACGGGAACTACCATAGAGGGTAAGTTTTTATCCAGTGCGCAAATTGTAACCATGAATTCAGCATATCATTCTAGAACTCCTAGCGCAGAAATTTTTCGCCGGTTTTACAAAAAAATATCAGCTGTTTCATAGAAAAGTGCAATACCTACGCGGTCAAAATGTATGGAACAGCTGATATTTTTTGTATATGATATGATATGCTGAATTCATGGTTACAATTTGCGCACTGGATAAAAACTTTTCCTGTATAGGTTATCGACCCAAAACCTATAGGGTACTTCTGGTTGACCTAGAATTGTAAATGTTGATCAAAAGCAAGGTCTTATATTAGTATAATATTTAACCTAATCTAAATAGTTGCAATGCTTGTAAAAGGCTGCTAAGTCATAAGTACTAACATCAGATAACACCAACATTGTACACTTAGTTCGCAATAAACGTTTTGACTTTGACTTTAGTTCGGTTCCGGGTAGCATCCTAAAACATATTCGTTGTAAATTAAAGTTATGCTAAACGAAATTATGCGGAATGTAAACTTTGCCAAAGGTAATTATGCCAAATAAAATTCTGCCATCTAAAAACTATGCTATTGTAAATTCAGACATAAACATTTGGCCAAACAATATTTGTGTTAAATAATTTGTATGCCTAAAAAATATTCTTTTTAAGATTATGCCAAGTGTGTTATGCCAAATAAATTTCGGAGCATCAAGATTCTGCCAGATAGAGGGAACCCGTGTTACTGATTTATATGTATCTATGTGGGCGTGCTTGCACCATTTACGTTGTGTAGCCATAAGTAATAACCTAGTATTTTTTAGGGTGGGTAATCATCATATAACTTCTCCCACTCTGAGCGGAGCGGAAGGGCGTGTCAGACTTTTAGTGACTAAAACCCACCCGTGCATCCTCAGTTGGCTGTGTGCCGCAGGCGTCACGGTATCTCTTTCGAACAACCCGCACCCCTGGCAGGCATCGGCTCTTGCGGACCCCACCAGTTTGTGCTGACATCTCTATTATGAGGCGCACGTGGAACCAAATGCACCATCGACCCGGGCTTGGTCCTTACCGGACAACGAGCTACCCATTACTCGCCGTCCACAAGCCCACGCCTACGGGCGGTGGCCGGGAATCAGCCTGTGATTCCAGACGCCCAAGTGGTGGTTTTACTTACTAGCCGACGGATCAGTTAAATTTCAGCATAATTAATCATCATCATTTCAGCCGAAAGATGTCCACTGCTGGACATAGGCCTTCCCTAAGCTCCGCCACTTCTACCAGTTCTGTGCTTCTCGCATCCAGCCATCTCCTGCGGTCCTCACCCTTGTGACCGATGACCTTTCATCGGTCCACCTTGTGGATGGCTTTCTAACTTTACGTGTTCCGGTATATGATCGCCACTCCACAAATTTTCGGCCTCATCGGCCAGCTGTTCTGCGAGCAATGTGCCCTGGCCACTTAGTTTGGCGATTCTTAGTTTTGCAACACTGCCACTTAGTTTGGCAATTCTTTGGGCTTTGTCGGCTAGCTTGGTCCTCCTGAGGATCTCTTCATTCCTGATTCGATTACGCAGGGAAACTCCAAGCATAGCGCTCTCCATTGCCCTTTGGGTGACTTTAAGTCTTCTTACGAGGCCCATTGTGAGTGACCACGTTTCGGCATACATTTTGACTAAAATAAAATGTATTCCTTGAACAGTACATGGTTACCCTACCCGATATGTGTGTAGCTAGTTAACATGTGCAGAAGGCTAATCTCATGTTCTTCAAGTCCTGACCTTTTGATTTAATAACTTTACGACTGACCAAACTTTGAATTACATTAATTAAATGTTTCCTTTATTAGTTTGAGGTGCCCTGCGGGTGAATTGGGGCCCTAACTTTCAAGTATCCGATTTCTGGATGGCTAGAGGGTTTTGGCGGGCCAAGTTTATGTTGAACTTTTCAAACAAAAAAAATTGCTGTGTTCAATGTTTGCTTTTATGTATCGTACAGTTTTTTTTAGTAACATCAGGCGTGAATTCTTATAATGGCGTGGCAATGAAAGTTGAACTTAAAAACAATGTAATTCTATGTAAAACTTAATCGAGCTCCGTTGGTGGGTCCATTGAACTTTGCATGGAATTAAGTGTAACTGTCATTTATTTATTAAATATCGTACGGTTTCTAAATGCCTTATTTTATTAAAATTCTGTAGAAGAATCTAACAAATCATAATCCTTAAACCTACGAGACTGGTGTTAACAGAACAATATTGGAACAGCTATCTGTAACAGTCAGAAGTGACACTCAGACACAATGTCCATGCCACAAGAGCGGTGAAGGATGAAGGCATTAATACCAACTAAGATATGACGCCGTTACCTAACTTGTCTCACACACTATGCGACATGTGATTGCGACAGCTCGATGACTAGACGCAATGACAGAAAACAAGATATGAAGCAAACTATGGCGGCGACACCCTAAGCCGAGGTCACTTAAAAAGAAAGAAACCAGAAGCAGCAGAAGTATTTGAGCAGCCGAAAAGCTCTAAGGTTGACCTGCGAGTTCAAAGTCAAAGATCTTTGTTGTGAGACAGTGGTTAAAGAGTTGTTATTTTGTTATTTTGGTGTGCATTTGTACTGCTTCACCATGTTAGCCATACAATAGTTTGAATAAATTGTTATCTTAGACCTAAGTTTATATGATATACTCTAATTTGCAACAAGACATATAAACAGTTTGGCACTAACTCATCACGAATCTTGCGGACAAAAATTCATGTACCGTATAATAAGGTATATTCACCAAGAAGTCATTTAATTAAATTTAATGTTTTCAATTTCTCTTATTTGCTTAGGAAGCTTATTATAAATTAGTGAGGAGTTGCCAGTCCCAAACTGTGGATGCCCTGTTTTCAAATCGGTTGTGTTGTCAAGCCCAGTGATTCCCAAAGTTGTACAAGTGGACCCCCAGGAGAATCGCCGAGGACTCGACGGTTCACGTCAGCGATGGTGTGAAAAACAGGTTTTTTATTGGTCTATAGGATTGAAAACATTTTTTTTTGGGAATGTTGTAGAAATATAGCAGCAAGGAGTCCACTAAAACCAGTAAATGTTGAGAAAAAAACTTTGGGCACCTCTGATCTATATGCAGCGACAAGACGCACAAGTTGGGCGGCCTCTAAGTGTTCCCACAGTAAGGCACGTGTCGGGAAATTGCGTTGCCACAGACATGACGTGTATCGATAATGTATCGGGTTTACAGATCGCAATAATGCACAATTAGAGACCATTTCGCAAGCCTATCAAGTACAAACAGTATCGGGTTGCCAATTATTTTTGTTGATTTTGTTTTTGACATTTCTTCGAAATAAAATAACCTTCATGGATTTGAGTCAAGGGATCACAGATATTAGTATTCCAATTTGAGATTTGAATTTAAATAATTAATGTAAAAAATCTCAGTAAAAATATCCTTAACAACAGGAGTTTCGTTTTTTAAACATATTTAGTAAAAAATCTACAAAAAAAAAACAACTGGAACAAAAATTGATCATGATATAAAAACACGATGTTTTTTTTAACGAATTGAATTAGGCGTACATAAACAATTATATTCTTCTACAGCGTCTATATGGTCCTAAACAAACACAAACTACGGAACGTTGGATTGAATATTTTCATATATTACCGTCATACGTCTGATCCAATCACCTTTGTATAATATGATGGCACAGCTGATGTAAAAAACGACTTTTAAGGTGCGTTTACACGAACAACTAAAATTGCTCCATTTTCGGCAATTCTCGTCAAATATAACGTCACGACTACATCCAGCAATTTAGGGCAATGGCAACATGTAGCCAGAGATACGGCCACACAATATGGAGCAATATGGAGCAACTTAAAAAAAAAAACTACAATGCGCCTCCCCCGCTGCCTCAGCCGTCGGCCGGTTCCTCTCGCAAAAACGAGACGTACTAAGGAGATAGAAAGAAAATTGATTCAAAATTTCCAAAACGATTGGATATTCGGCAACTCATGAAATATATGGAGCAATCAGAAGCAATTTTGCCGAAACACATCGGCAATTTATTGTTGTTGCTCCAGATTGCTCCACTTAACTGATCCAGATTGATCCATTAGTGTTGCCGAGCAATAATTGTTCGAAAAATTGCCCATGTAAGAACCTTTAGACAAAAAATATAGATTCAACATGAATTATCTAGAGAAACGTAGAATAATATTTAAACGTTAACATTGAAGAAATTAATGGTAAAAACCTAACTATCCTTTATCAGGCTCATTATTGCAGATTACGGTCGCGAATCAAATTTTGTTCAACATACACTGACATTGACTAGAAAAATGAAAAAAAAAAAAAAAACAGTGGCACTCCGGAAGTGCTGCAAGAAGTGAAAACTTGAACAAATACGTGTGTATTTTTTGAATCGTCAGATTAAACAACGTCAGTCAGCGTCAAAAATATCGCGACGAACAGACTGGTCAAAATGATCTCAACAACTAAGAAAATTAAACTTTATCCCAATTATTTAAAGTTCTTGTCAAATTGACAGTTGTCGTGAATTGTCTTCGTTCTGAAACATTACTTGTGTCATTTAATTTTCAAAGTTGTTTAGATCATTTTGAACAGTCTGTTCATTCTGATATTATTGACGCTGACTGTACGTTCAACGTTGTTCGTTTGTACGTTTGTGCTGCCGGTAAGAGTGTCGTGAGTTCAATTGTTTTTCCCATCTCAAAAAAATCCCAACACGCCTAAAGAAGTTTTCACTTCAACAAAATTTGAATTTTGCGGGTTGCGTTGGCGCTTTCACATTAAATCCTCCTGGGCCCCAATTCTGTATCATTATAATGATTCCCCGCGAAATCTTACTACGTTCAAACTATGTCAATATCGTATTATATAGAAACCAATGTAACGGTAAGGAATCGAAATGTCATATTCTGTATGTTCCAAGACAATTTGTCGATATTCATTAGCAGATATCGTGTGTGATCTAAAAAAAATCGTGCTTTCGAAGTAAGGAATCGTTAAGTGGTCTTAGTGAATTAGGGCCAGGCAAACTGGAGCGACGCGACATCATTCCGATCGAGCTCGTCCCTTGCTGCTCTCTTCCAGTGACGCCCAAAGCCGAGGTCCGTACCCCACAAGGGTGCCCTTAGCGTGTAGTCGCTTAGTTTTCAAGAACCTTAATTTATTAAGGCAACCACAGGCAGTTCCGGATTTCATTGGCAAAAACAAAGCGAGACGCAAGAGCGCGTCGCTAGTCTACTAGAACAATTTCTATCAAAACTTGGAACTTGGAAATTGATGCACGGTGCGGGAGCTTTGCACGAGAAGATCTATTTATATGTAAGAAAGTTCGAAGGTTTTTAGTGGGGAAATGTTATTATACTCGTAATTTAAGTGAGGTCCTTCACGAAAAAGATTTTGTAATTTAGTATGTTTTTTTTGTGTTTCTTTTGCATGCCTGCATGGTAAAATAGGCTGATCTTGTTAATATTTTGCTATTTGTTGTACATATATTTGCAAAACAGAATTATCTTTAGACTATTGTGCGTGGGCCATGGCGGTCTTCTGTTGCTGTTTTGTTTGCAACCAGCCCACCTTCTTCTAGAAATTAATTACTACTACGTCACCTGGTCTGTAAAGAACATCTGTGAAAGATCTGGGTACCCTTAGAGTTTCTGTTCTAATCTGGGTGACACTTGTGCATTCAAATAGCACATGCGTAACGGTTTCCTTAGCCTCCATGCAGGCCCTACACAGAGACCTGTTCGTTGCCTATTGTGTGGAAATGTTTGTTTAGCGAGTAGTAACCCGTGATGGTCCCCGTCAACAGGTGCAAGCCGTTCCTGTCCAAGTGTAATAAACGACTGTTATAACCAAGTTTGAAAATACTGAGAATTGTTGTCAAAAGTGTTAAAGCAGTTACGAGGTTGAATATACCTACCATTGATTTTACTTTCAATTAAAATTATAACCGCACTTTACCATTCTTTCTTCAATTAAATAAAAATAAAAATGTTTCTGCGAAACTACATTGCGTTTTCATTATGTAAATGAAGTTTTACACGTAATCATATTAATTTTATTAAACGTAGCTCGGGAGATCGGAAGTTCCGTACGCTGTATTAAAATAAGCTTAAAATATTGCAATGAGGATTACATTCATTATTTCGTTGAGTTTCATCACTTTAATGCTATATCCGGTTAAATATTAAACGGCAAGCAATCAACGGTATGAAATCCAGTGGTACAAACATTCACAAGTTAAGAGAAATGAAAGAAAAGTCATTTCATCAAGTACGCTCAGCGAGCAAGCTGCTGAGCGTCAGTACTTTTTGAACGTCAAAAACTCAAACTCAAACTCAAAGCATTTATTTCAAATAAACCAATTACAGGCACTTTTGAATTGTCAAGGTCGGTGAGTTAGAAAGATGAAGCTAGTTGCCCATTCCAAAGCGTAGGTTCAAAATTACTTAAACCCGTCCCGTTCCACCCGCCCTTCACCACTATCTAATGCTTTAGCTTGGATGAAGAAGTAGCGCAAGAAACTCCCCAGCAGCACAGCTAGTGCACTGGAGTTTGAGGAAAAGGGAGGTTATTAGAAAATCAAAACCCTCTCCAAAAAAATGTAAATACATAGTGTGATCCTTCCAAATAGATGTCGATGAAACAGGATAGACAAAACACAAGTTAAGAGGAACCACGATACCTTAAAGAAAAAAATGCCGTCTGTATGAAAAAAAATATCTATTTTTCCACAAACGCTACACCATAATTCAAAATCACGACTCAACAATTAGAAGCTCCAAAACATACGTAACAAAATTCACTCATACATACATACTAATCACAATATTTCACAATAGCGTGATACGGTTGGTGCGCGTGCACTTGTCGCTGTAATCGGTTTGAACCGCCCCTAACTGGTAATATCACACTTCGCCCGCAAACTGAGCCCGATAATTTTGCAGCGAACGCCCTGGAAAATATTGTTCTCATTATTTTGTTCGATTTTCACTGCAGAAGTCACTGCAGGTGAACCGGATTTAGAAATGGTTTTAGATTTTTATTGTGATTAAAATAAAGTGTCGGAAAACATGGAAAAAACAAAAAGAGTACTTATATCGGAAAACGCAGTACGTGGCGTTTTGTTATTTCTGTGTTCTTCCATGGAATGATATTACCATGTGATTACAAGAATAGTCTGTTCAGAGCTTATAGGCTTCTTCAAACAGGCGCGATGCGACACTCGTAGAACAATTTCTATGAAAACTTCATGGAAATTGTTCTACAAGTTCTGTCGCGTCGCGCTTCTTTGTAAAAGCCTTATTGCTTGTTCAATGCACAATTGCCAACTTTACATAAAACTTGAATAAATAGTTCTTTACGAGTTCATTACAATGATGCTTACCGAACCCATATGAAACTGACAAGACACTGCAGGGCTTCGATGTTGCTTGCTTGCGTGTATGCCGAAGCGAGGATCCCGGAATTTTAGGTTATCATGAGGAAGAGGGTTGCGTCTTTTTGGCAATGTTTGAGGCATCTCAAACATCAAAATCCTGTTACTAGAGCGTTCTAGTAACAGGATTTTGAGGGTTTTCTCGTGCAACCTAGCAAGCCCCATATTTTTCACTGGATTTCTATTCACCTAGAAGCGAGAATAAAAAAAGGATGAAATTCTTTTTATGGTTTTTTTTTTTAATTTTTAATGTTTCTACTGTATTTTTTTGTGCATGGGTACTTTGCCAGCAATAAAACACTATTTATTTTAATTTTATCTAGTTCGGGGCTTCTCCCGAGTAAATGGAACGTACTACCGGGATTAAAAGCATCCTATGTGATAATCCAAATTCTATAAGCCGTTTTGCGTGACAAACATTCACATTCAAACTTTCACATTTTTTAAATTATGTTTATGTTTTTATTAAATTTATGTTTGTATTAAAACTCAAAAGGTTTTTTTTTTGGCAAATATTTGAAAGTTGAATCCATTGCAGAAAATAATAACAAATTAGACGTTCTTTGAGTTAATGATATCGAAAAAATTCAACTAATCGCCGACCACATTATATCCTACAAACAAAATCAATGCACTGGGAATAATTTAAAACCTATAAAGTATAACTAAGAAATGTTTTACACAAAACTCCCACAAATTACAACAAGGCTTAAAAATCCACCCACAACAATAACAAAAACTAACGCCAAACAGATCTGCACGATCGACAACATAAACAAGCATTATGTTAACGATGCACCGAAGAGTTCCACAACCAATAAACTATACTCATTTAACTTTTCGCATAACACCACTATCTCCAAGCGCATTAATGCATGCAATATCACCGTGAGCAGTGTTTGTTCCCTTGTCTATAAGATTGATGTATTGCCCATGGTATGCTCTCACATAATTGGAGTGACTGACGGCCAGTGCCACACAATTTCATAAATCAATGGCAAGTGTGGCAGCCATGTCTTCGTTGAAAGCTGTTTGCGCGATAGTATTGGCTTTGAATATGTATGTAGGCGTTTCATGTCTTTTGTGTGCTTTGCTTGCTGTTGTATGGTCGGTTTGTGTGAAATTCGTCTGCATTGGAGATGAAATGGTATTGAATGACGATGATAACAGGTATTTAGGCTCATGATATTAAGGTGTAACAGAATAGACTTAACTCCTGAAATAGTTGGCTTATAATTGACTTCTGAAATTTCAGTCAAATAATATTTTTTTTCAACAATGATGACAATATATTTTGTCATTGTTTGAGCCGAAGAAAATTCAATCTTATTTCAAGGCTATAAAACTCAATTTTAAATGCATAAAGTGCTACGTCCAACACGATTTTCTTCATAATAACAGGTAGTTTTTTATAGAACTAGCAGTACTCCGCGGTTTCACCCACGTAGTTCCCGTTCCCGTGGGAATATGGGGATAAAATATAGCCTGGGTCACACGGGGATAGTGTAGCTTTCCAACAGAGAAAGAATTTTTAAAATCCAATGCAAACAAACAAACAATCAAATCTTTCCTCTTTATAATATTATTTTTAGGAATTTAAATTGATTTTATTTAAAAAAAGAACAATCAACACGATAAATAGTAATTTCTAACAATTTACAATATAGAAAATAATTCTAGACCAATGTGCGAAAACTTTTATAGGGCTGGTGACTCGTAATTCCATCTAGTCTGAAGTTGCAGCTAACATTATTATTTCCTTTATTTCAATAAACACATACAAATTACATTTTTAAATATTAGAATATAAAATATATAAAAATATTTAAAAATATAAAAAATAGTATCCCACCGGTATCGGGAACAGGGTCCAAGCTACCGGCGGTCAGGGTTCCAGAGAGAGGAACCTCCTGACAATACGAGCCGTGTCCAGGAGTACCGCTTTCTGGATCAAGCCCTTGACCCAGCTGCCCAACGAGAGCCTCCTCAGATGTTGGTCGAGGCTCTTGGCTATCAAGCCATTGGCTGAAACGACTATCGGTACAATGATCGCTGAGTCCACATCCCACATGTCGACAACCTCGCGAGCCAAGTCAAGATACTTGATTTGTTTATCTTTCTCGGCTTTCACGAGGTTCCCGTCATGCGGGACCGTTATGTCAACGATCATTGCACGCCGCTCTAGTCGATCCACCACCACTATATCAGGTTTATTGGCAACAATAGTCCTGTCAGTGATGATGGATCGATCCCAGTACAGTGTGACATGTCCATTTTCGAGAACTGGGTCGGGCACATACCTGTAGTACGGCACTTCCGATTCCACAAGGCTGTATTTTAGAGCAAGTTGCTGGTGGATAATCCTGGCTACAAGGTTGTGGCTATGCAAGTACTCTTCGTTAGCAAGACGAGAACACCCGGAGATTATGTGTCTTATTGATTCTCCCGGACGGTGGCATGCCCGACAGATGTCAACCGTACCATCTTTCACAATAAATCTCCGGTAATTGTTCGTCATGATAACTTCGTCCATAATTGCACAGACAAAACCTTCGGTTTCCCCAAAGAGGTCACCGAAACGCAGCCAGGCTACGGGCGCTAGTTGGTCTACATCGGGTCCATGTAGGGCCCGGAAAAAGCGTCCGTGAAGCTCCTTACTCTGCCATACCTCCATGCGATCATTAGTGTCAAGCACTACAGGCTTGGGCCAGTCCTCTTTAGCCAAGGAGAGCGGGGTGAGGCCCTTGTCCACCGCGGCCACATCTCGATGCATCCCCACGTCGGTCTCTAAGAAATATTCCCTGAGACTGCATATCTCGCGATTGTGGAGGGTCTTAGCGTTTAAGAACCCTCGACCTCCACACTTTCGCGGGATATACAGTCTCATTACCGATGACCGTGGGTGATGCATTCGATTTGCAGTCAGCAGCGTACGGACCCTCCTATCCAGAGTGTCGAGTTCGGTATGAGTCCATTTGAGTATGCCGAAAGAGTACATCAAGACCGGCATGACCCAACCGTTGAAGGCGCGCACCTTGTTTCCGCCTGATAAAAGACTATTAAATACTTTCTTCAGGCGGCCAAAGAAGCGCTCCTTCAACGATTGCTTCATGTCAGTAACATTGATGCCCAACGCTTCCGACATACCCAAATACTTATAGGTTTCGGTTGCGGAGAGGGCTCGAAGGTTTATGGAATCCGAGAGTTGGGTTCCCACGGATTCCACAATCTCCCCTCGCTTTACATGCATGACCGCACATTTGTCCACACCAAATTCCATCCTGATGGCGCTACTGAAGGTTTCAGTTACTTTCAGTAGCTTCATCAGTTGCAAATTGTTGGGGGCAAAGAGTTTTAGGTCATCCATGTAGAGGAGGTGAGATATAACCTGACCACCTCTCCTCAGCCGATAGCCTATACCTGAATGCTCCAGCAGTGTGCTTAGAGTATTCAGGGCTAGGCAGAACCAAAGCGGACTCAAACTGTCGCCCTGAAATATACCTCGCTCGATCCTTATCGGCTCGCTATTCCTCTGGATGTTTCGACATCCTGGATATCGAAGGACCGTCCTCCATTGCCTCATACATGACATCAGGAAGGTGCGCAGAGTTGTATCTACTTTATACAACTCTAGCACCCTCATGAGCCATGTATGTGGCACTGAGTCATAGGCCTTCTTGTAATCTATCCAACATGTCGAAAGATCCTTTCGGGAACGGCGAACCTGTTGGCTAATGGCCATATCAATGAGGAGCAGCTCCTGAGTACCGCGGGACCCGTTCCGACATCCATTTTGAGAGACAGACATGATGGAGTTAGTGTCTATATGATTGTAAATTTTCGCTCTCAAAATGGATGTAAGAACTTTATAGACCGTCGGTAAACAAGTGATCGGCCTATAATTTTTGGGTTCCGCGGTACTACCTGATTTATGGAGCAGGTGGATAACTCCTGTTGTCAGGAACTGGGGTAGCGAACCAGACTCCAAAGCAGTCTGGTACTGAGCCGCCAAGCGAGCGTGCGATCCCATGAACCATTTGATCCAGAAGTTGTGCAGCCCGTCCGGCCCTGGAGTCTTCCAGTTGGGCAGCGGACGGACTGCACGAGCTACATCTTGGGGGCAGATGGTAATAGCCCCCATTTCTGGTATGGGATTGCAGGCTCGCTCGACTTCTCGAGCCCAATCACCTTCGGTGTGACTGACAGGCACCGACCAGATATTGCGCCAAAAAGAGCACATGGCGTCATCATCCGGTAGGCGCGTATCAGCCACACCTTGGTTCGGTCGCTCCCAAGCCCTATAAACCCACCTTTCATCACTCTGGAACGTGCGATTCTGAGTGTATCGGTCTACTCGCCGCTTATACCGACGAATACGGTTTGCCCATGCATACACTTTCTGCTTCAGGAAGTCTATGCGCTCTGTGACACGGGACATATAATCTTGAGGGCTGGTATCAGTCCCTGAGAATGCCCGCCTCACAAAGCGCATCACTCTAGGGCGAGTGGGGATGAAGCAGATTAGTTTGCCGATGAGGGCTCTGGCCCCACCAATACGACGTTCAATCCTGCACTGCCAAGCTGGTACGGCTGGTTTCGGTCGTGTAGCTCTAGAGTCATTTGCGAATTTGACGTGAGCTACACGACATGCCGCCACAGCCGCGCAGTACAGAATCGAATGAGTATCGGTGAGGTTTTCGCAGTCATCAAAATAATTTGACAACTGCGAATACAAAGCCGCCACCAGTGCCCTATTCTTGTTATGCATGGGCAAACGAGGTAAACGTGGCCTAAGTTCGGGCGACATGAACCGATATTCTCGAATCGCACCCTCCAAAGCACTCCTCAATTCCTCACTGCACTGGGTACTTACGTTTGTAGCCCTGTCAACACTCCCCTCGTCAGCTAGAGGCGCGTGACTTGTGTTGAGCCGTGGTGGTACCACAACTGTCTGCGACGGGGGTACGATGACATGGCTACTCTGCATTTCATTTCGCAAGCGATCAAGCACAGTGTCATCCAACATATCGTTACGCTGGATGACCCGCACCTGATCCGAAAGTCGTTGTGCCGAAACGTTGACAGCTGGCTCAAGCACCTGAAAAAGAGAGATAGTATAGATTAGTATAGATATTTTTTGGTAATTGTATTATGCTTATAACTCAATACTGTAATCGGGTTGTATGAGGTCTTGTGTCAATAATGTTATATGTTTTGTATGTTCCCGTAAGATTGTGAACAAAGTTAGTTTATAATCTATCTCGCGAGATTGTAAACTGTCGATAAATTGTAAACTGCACCATACTGCTTACCGATCGAATCGACTCCCGCGAACGCCACTTCTAAGTTAGTGGCAGTTACTTGACTATTTAGTAATAGCGCAAGATACTACCCATCTTATTATAAAAATTATCAAAAAATAGTGCGTTAAATTGTAAATGGTAATTGCTTGATAGATTATAAACTAACGGTGTTCACAATCCTACGGTGACGAAGGTATACATACATTTTCAATACCTATGATATCTATTGCTAATTTAGTAATGTTATCTCTAAATCGGTTCACTGAATAGAATCTAATTTTAGATAAGTCTTTCTGTAAAATGGATTGAAACAAAATTTAATATTAGACAGGTCTCGTATCCGATAATTCAATCCAATTTGTCTAACAACGGAGATACCCAGAAACAAGAGCCGTCTTCAAAAAACTACCAAAACTTTTCAACTGACCACTAAACGTTAGCTGACGCAAACACCACTAAAACTCGACACCTAGTTCGAAACTTCACTAACCTTTCGCACGAAAGTAGTTAATTTTATCGGAACATGTTGAGAGTGTGGTCTGAAGAATCAGGTTTCTAAATAAATATGTGGAAATAGGAGAAAGAAAACTCAGTAAACGTTGTTAGACGGTTGCTATTGAAACTTCAAGTGACGAGAGCAGTATTTTAACATTGGAACGTCTTTTTATCTTCATTACAAATGGCATATAAAACTTAACAAAAAGTAGGTTTTACAACATCCGCCCTTAATGGAAATAAAAAGTTAAAGTAGTAATGCTAAACACAATAGAAAAGAATAAAACATTACTACCAGACTATACAGAAATACAAAACATAAACCGACGAAAAATAAATAAATAGAAAATTATTCTACCTATTTATCTCTAAACCCATATTAACAACGCACCTATGATGAGCTATGCGCCTTAAGGGCTTGGTTAAAACATCGGCTGTCATTTTATCCGTAGGTGTAAACTTTATATCTATAAAACCCTCAGTAACCTTTTCACGAATAAAATGATATCTCGTATCAATGTGTTTTGTTCTATTATGGTGGATCGGATTTAGCACAAGTTTCTGTGCACTTTGACTATCGTTGTATAGCAACACCCTGTCAGCAAAACCAGTAACGTCACACACTAACCGTCTGAGGAAAATAGCCTCCTTTGCAGCACTTGTTAAGGACATATACTCAGCTTCTGTAGACGACAAGGCTACCGTCGGCTGCTTCTTACACTCCCAACTAATAGGTCCACCTGCTAGCGTGAAGTAGTAACCAGTGTACGACCGACGGTCATGTACACAGTTTGCCCAGTCAGCATCCGTGTATCCACACACACGTCTACCAACTTTCCTGTAAGTAATACAGTAATTCATAGTACCTTTCAAATACTGTAACACTCTTTTAGCGGCCAACCAATGCCTCTTATCATAACAGTTATTAAACTGACTTAAATAGCTTGTGGCATAGGCTATATCGGGTCTCGTATTTACAGCTAGGTACATGAGGCATCCTATCAAGTTTTGGTAAGGATATTCACCAAGAGATGTTGGATTACCTTTCTCCAACTTGTTATTCTCCAAAGGTGTGGACATCTCCTTGCAATCTCGCATATTAAACCGCTCCAACACTGCCTGGATATAGGTCTTCTGACTGACCATGATTTTACCGTCAACACGGTTAATATTTAAGCCTAAACAATACGACAATGCACCCAAATCTTTTAGCGAGAAAAAATTTTCTAAGTCATTTTTGACAGAGTCAAATGAACTTTTTTCTTTGTAAAAGACAATTAGATCGTCAACATACACTGCAAGTATTATGGTTTCATTACCAAACTTTTTCAAGTAAACACATGATTCCGAAGATGTTCGTGTAAAACCAGTTTTCGATAGAATTTCATGCAATTTGATATTCCAGGCTCGAGCTGCCTGCTTCAAACCATAAATGGATTTTCTGAGCAAACAGACTTTACCTTCTGCCCCGTGCTCAGCGAATCCCTCAGGCTGCTGCATGTACACCTCCTCGTCTAAGTCCCCATTGAGGAATGCGGTATCGACATCAATGTGTTGGATCTTTAAATCCATTTCTGCTGCCAACGCTATAAGGGTACGCAGAGATGAATTTCGAACCACAGGGGCAAAAGTCTCGTTATAGTCAGTCCCCCAAACTTGACTAAAACCTTTTGCAACTAGTCGCGCCTTATACTTGACTATTGCACCGTTCACATCCCTCTTTATCTTGAACACCCATTTACATGGAATAATCTTTTTATTTGGTTTATCCACTAATGTCCAAGTCTGCTTATTCAATAAGGCATTGTACTCATCCTTCATTGCGGAGATCCAATTATCTTTGTCATCGCTATTAATAGCTTCACGATAACTTTTCGGATCATCATACAACAAATCAACACCGTGAGTGCCGTATGAATAATAATCTGGAGGTTTACGTACTCTTTCAGGATACCTTCTTTGAGGACATACATCGTTGGGTTCATCTGAAGGAACCAGGGACAGATCACGTTGTTCACCCGAATGTAGAGACTCCGTGTCACCAACCCCACCAGCTTCATCAGTCGCGTCCACAAAATCGTCAACTTGCTCTACCTCCATGTTCACACCTTCTGAAGTACGTGAAGAAGTAGAAGCAGATGAGATAGAAATCTCCTGTGGCGATGCTGTATCTGCAGAAGTTTGTGAAAAGAGATTAATGACATTAGTGCTCACAACAGCTTCAGGCTGAACAGATTTATCCTTCAATCCTGAAAAAATATTTTCAAAAAACGTAATATCCCGTGACTTAATCAACCTCCGAGGGTTTTCCGCGCTACGGAAATAATAACTTCTTCGATCATCTGAATATCCAACGAAGATATGTTCAGAAGTTTTTATGTCTAGCTTAGTTCTCTGGCATGAAGGCACGTGAACTAAAGCTCGGCAACCAAATACCCTTAAATGAGACAGGTCAGGTTTACTACCATACCACATTTCATATGGCGTCTTACCATCAAGTGCACGATGGGGTGACCTATTCTTTAAATAAACACTGGTCTCAACAGCATCTTGCCAAAAAACTTTCGACAAAGAGCTCTGTGCCAGCAAAGAACGGGTCTTCTCCACAATACTACGAATGCAACGTTCACTTATCCCATTTTGTTGGGGGCTGTATGGTACAGACGTTTCATGTCGAATCCCTTGAGCCTGCAAATAGTCTGTCAGCTCCTTGTTGACATACTCAGTACCATTGTCTGACCGAAGGGTTCGAATCTTATTGCCAGTCTGCCTCTCAACAAGTGCTTGGAAAGCACAAAAATACTTCTGAACTTCTGTCTTAGATGACATACAATAAAGGGATATAAAACGTGTATAGTCATCTACAAAAATAATAAAATATTTGTTACCTTTAAAAGATTCAGTGGTCAGGGGACCACAAACGTCCGTATGGACTAATTCTAATGGTGACGAAGCCTTCTTATACTTTATCCTTTTGAAAGGCTTCCTGGACTGTTTACCCTCTACACAAGGTACGCATGGTTCTTTGTCAATCTCAGTATACTCCACACCAACAGCTAGACCTTTTTTGAGTAGATCCATACCAATACGGCAGAGATGTCCTAGACGCTTATGCCAAAGCTGAAACTGGGACAAATCAGTGTGAACATTATAAGCTGAAACACCTTTTGGTTTTACTGTACAATCTAAAGTGTACAATCCACCATAAGTAGAACCATGTAAAACAGGATCATTTATCAAAGAAACATCATTAGAATTATAAAAATTACAGCCATTCGTATCAAAAACAATCGAGAAACCTTTCTCTACTGCCTTTTTGACTGAGAGTAAATTACAATCTAGTCCAGGAACATGTACAACATTACAAATCTTCTTGAAATCGGTTTTTGTGTCAATAGCGACATCTCCTAAACCCACAGCCGGCAAACTTTTACCATTTGCTACAGTTATCTTCCCATCACAGGGTCGGTAACTCTTAAACCATTCAGCATGTGGAGTCATGTGGGTAGACGCACCAGAGTCGATAATCCACTTCTCAGACATCTGAACACTAGGTGCAGACAAAGCCAGTCCTGTGACACCATCCAAAACCAATTCCGTGATACACGCATCCATATTCCCTGAACTAGAAACAGTCAGTCCCTTATCTTCACAACAACTTTCTGCTGAGCACCTTGCCTTTGCCTTTTTCTCCTTCTTTTTGAGAGGACAATTAGGACTCTTGTGCCCTGGCTTCCTACATCGAAAGCAAATAACCTGCTTGTTAGTATGCAATGCAGCCACATCATCTTTAGTCTCCTTCGTCATTTCACTCAACAACTTAGTCCTCACCAAATCTGTTGTGACTTCAACGCTCCCATTCTCAAGCGCCATTATCATGGGCTCATAGCGAGAGGTTAGACCTCCCAATATGATAGCTGCTAAAGAACTATCTTCTATGGTTTTGCCAATATCGGCCAGGTCTAGTGCTGTTGTGGTTATTGCCGTTAAGTAAGCTTCTAAATCAGAAAAATCAGATAAGGAGTACCTGTATAACTTCCGTTCCAACGACAGTTTACGACCCAAACTTCGATCCACGTAGGATTTCATAAGAGCATCCCACGCTTCCTTTGCGGTCTTAGCTGGTCGAACAATCGAAATAGCAGCGCCATCCACAGTAAGGCATATTTTAGATAGAGCCTTTTCATCCTTTCGTACATCGTCGGGCGTCTTATTCCCTTCGAGAACTACTCCGCTTACGGTTTCCCACAATCCTTCATGCATTAATAACATTTGCATTTTAAATTTCCACACAGTGTATCCTTCTTTATTATAAAGTATCGGAATACCATTTAGTGACATACCAGAAACTGCAGACGACATGTTATCTACGTATTTACTATTTCACTAATAATGTAGATAAAATATACAGAGCCTTCGTGCTGATAACGTGTTGAGAGTGTGGTCTGAAGAATCAGGTTTCTAAATAAATATGTGGAAATAGGAGAAAGAAAACTCAGTAAACGTTGTTAGACGGTTGCTATTGAAACTTCAAGTGACGAGAGCAGTATTTTAACATTGGAACGTCTTTTTATCTTCATTACAAATGGCATATAAAACTTAACAAAAAGTAGGTTTTACAACAGAACAAGACTAACAATTAGTCAGTGATTTCGCGCTTCGATTTAAGGTGTTTTATTGCGCTCACACCCGAAAGTTCCTGACATTCCACTACAATGTTACATTTAATGTGGGGGCGTGAACAGATAAAAAGATACAAAACCTTATTTCTGGACAGCTAAAGTCCAAAATATATCCCCGAAAAATCTGTTGAGGAACACGTTAGCTTGGTCGAATAAATATCTTTTTCCGGAGAGATTCTTTATCGTGTCCGGAATGGTTCCGGTACTGATGTAAAAATAATTGTTCAGAACCCTCTTTTTATGGGTTCCGTCAGTCGGATAAACGTGAAGCTGAATTTCTGGGAGTGGATTTAGATATTTTATCGTTTACATTGCGATACGATTATTACGCTTATGTAAATTAACATTAAAATGTCAGTAGTTATGTGTATCGTGGATCTTAAGTTCTGAGCTCATTTTCATAAAACGAGGTAAGCTTTTCTACGTAATTCTTTTAGCAAAAATTATTCGTGGTCTGTTTTTTAAGTTTTAACCTCAATATGTCACAGAAATGTTTTTTGCTAGAAAAGTTGAAATGCTTCATTTTGTTGGATGGAATGGACGTAATCAAACAGAGTAAGGACAAGATTTTAAATAGATATGGCAGAAAAACTTCGTAACTAGTGGAAGAAATTCTTGCTTGCGAATTATGAACAGAAAATACTCTTTCAGAAAGTCCGGAATAACTAGCGAATATTGTTTTAAGAGAAGAATAATTATTATGAAACTGATTTCAAGATTTACTTGTCTAGTTGAACTAAGTCGATTTCACAGCGGCTATTACACGAACTACGAGTACCAACGGATTATCGAAAGTGCGAATCCTACTTTGGAACTTTCTCCTTCGGGAAGTGACTTCGGTACTCCGGCACAATGGCATACATTTAACTTTGTGAGAGATTTATTTGAATATTTAATGCAACGTGTTTCTATTATTCTGAGAACGATTGTAATACTGTTGTAAGAGTAAAAGGGTAAGATGAAGTACACTGAAATATGGAAATCAATGTAAGTAATGCTTTGTTTAAACGATGTTGGCCTCTTTGTAAACATATTTAATTGTGACCTTTTAGATTCTAAATTCTTCGTGAAAGATACAATGAGAATTCGTACCTACAATATAACACGAAAAGAAAACCTTCACTGCTCCGTGTTATTTGTAGTAACTAAGCACAATGAAACAAAAAAAAAAATCCGCCACCCCATAACAAGTGAAGCCTGTAATCTCCAAAAATAGAACGGACTCACAAAACTTAAGTCTAGAAACAATAAACATAATAAATCCTTCCCGAAACTCCCCACTATAGCTAAAAGCATTTTAGCTTACTTTCAAAGTTGGTAAGTAAATAATAAAATTTCCTACCGTTAATTTTCCGTCTCGTCGCCGCGTCGTTGGGCCACGTTGGGCCATCTAAAAACTTTGTCCTGTCGGTCTTCGGAAACTTCGATTATGGGCCGTTCAATCAATGGACTGACTGGTGCTTTAGTGAGAGTTTCTGAACAGTTTTTTTTTGTGTTGGTGCTAAATATAATAAATAACAATAATTTATTTATTTCAGGCAACACAGGCCCCAAGACAAATCATCATCACGTGACGTTTTCCGTCTAAAATGATGATTCATTTCAGCCAAAAAACGTCCAATACTGGACATTCCTGCGGCATTCACCAGGTCAACGGTCCATCATATGGTAAACCTTCGTAGATAAATGTATTTCTTTCAAATAAACATTTGATTTGATAAATACCTTAACCAAAACTTACATAATGTCCTCTTTTCCCCTTACACCTCTCTATCTCAAAAACACGTTTCCAGTATCTTTGCGACTCCCACACGAAATTATTGAGGTCATCAGACAACTTAAAGCTTAAAATGCCAATTCATGCCACAAGTTTCTTCGAAAAATATTTTTCTGTTCAGGCCGCTCGTTTGTGGAATGCATTGCCAGTTCAAAAAAAAAACGCGCACAATAGGGTATTTTACTCTATACGAGAAAATATCTAAAAATATATTATTAAGATAGCTTAGTCAAAAACAGTCGGAAAATGTTGGTTTTAGTTCATGAAATAACTAAATAAATTTTAAAATTTAATTCAAAGTTTTCAGTATTTTTTATCTGTTTTTGAACACCATGAAATAGTAGCCGCCATGTTATTACGTCATACGGCGGATCAATTGAACAACTTTGTACTTTTATTATTTTCGTAACCAAAGTAATTTTTATTTAAATAATATTTTGCTTTCAGGAACAGCAAACCAACGATAAATAGTATAATAACTCAGTTTTTAAATTATAAACAATTATCATACAAAATATCAGCGCATTTGTCTATATAGGAAACTGACGTCACACTCACAGAGCATTATGGCGTCCACTGCGTCCAGCGTTTTCGTCAAATTACGCGCGAAATTTGAAAAGGTAAAATTAAAATGCATTTTAACGGCACTAATCGATTAAATAAAAATGTAATGTTTTTAGTGGTTTATTAGCACTTTAGAATCGAATTAATTGTTATCTGTGTTCAAAAGACTCGTGAAGGAGCATTACTTGTTGTTGAGATTTTGTTGTAGCTGTTATAATCTGTAGTCGTCATTTATTTTCTTTCCGTATATAATTAGTATGTATTTATATAAGTATCTATTAAACAGCATATATATGAATGTATCTATTATAGTGAATTGTATCTAATTTTGCACCAATGTTAACCCCATTTTTATGTCCACGCAATCACTGTCCATTCTGAGGTTGCCTGGAAGAGATCGCAGAAAGCGATAAGGCCGCCCATTGTAGGTTTTTAGTGTTAAATGTTTTATTTTTGTCTTGTTTTTCTGATGTAAAATAAAGCATAGATATAAAGATATAGTAGGTAGAATACCTATAAATAAATAGATATTATTATTCATACAAAAATAAGGCCTCAAGAAGATCTTTCAGCTTTGACTGGTCTATGGAATGGAATTTCATCATAGACATGCACAATCTGACACACTACTGAACGCCACCAGCCACGATACTTACATACTTATTTTGCTTCGTTTACGTTTATGCATCTTGTCATACACGCACGCTCTTTCCGATTACTACGCACATGACCTTTCGGAAAAACATCACAATTATGTTCACTATATACATAGGTATGTATATTATTTCCTTCCCTGTGTCAGTTCCCTGTTCCTTCACATCTGCCATATAAATACTTTTTTTAGTCACTTGTCTTTCATCCTCTCGACATTTCGTTTCTATTTTCTCACTACATCTTCTTATGAATCCGCAACGTTACGCTTGGTGTTACAAAACCAGTAGGTATCTATTAGAATTTATAGGACTACACCAGTGAAAGACTTGGAATTGTTTAAAAAGTATTTCATTCTGAAAAGTTTTCGTTTGTAAATAATTTCTTTCGTCACCAGCATTACTTGTTTTTTTTTTTGAGCTCGTTTCGGAACACAATGTGATTAAAACCATATTGCATCAGTAATTTCACAAGCGTAGCGTGTGTAGATGCCACTAAATACAGTGCTACAAGCTAGAAAAGAATAAAAAAACTAGACAAACTTCAACAACTAGATATCAAAATGAGATCTAAGGTTGGTTTAGAGATTTTATCGTAAGTTTTCTTAGAACATTAACATGCAAACATGGACAGAAATACTTTATACTTATACAAAAAGAAACATGCCCTCACGATGCCGATGAGTTGAATTTAACATAGCATCACTAAAGGTCAGGGTTATAAGTTCAAGGACGATTACCGTGTGCAGTTAAAGTAGAACGACTTACAATGACTTAATTGTACCGTGTCAGACATTAACTACAGCTGTCAGAGGAATTAAATGGGGTTGCTTTGTAGTTCCGTTTTACCTTCACCATTTTCTATGAGATGCAGATGGTTTTAATGCAGATGGAAGCAGTAATACCTATGATCTCCCAGATGATTTTTTGTTTTTATGAATAACGACCTGTCCCACCATCTTGTTCTTGGTGTTAGGCCGTATAGTAATTAAATTCAAGACGATATGCTTTCGATTTTTTAATGATTAAAGTACTAATCACTCACGTCAAAATATTGTTAATGACAATGTCCTAAAAAAATAACATTAATTGAGAAGCCTCAGTGTAACAATAAAGTGACGCTGAATACCAACGACACATCAATTACACGACTATATAACACTGTATCACCATGTAAAACAAATAAGTACGGCACGCGCCAGTCTTTCGAAACACCGACCTTTCCCCACATATTTTAAAACCACACGATTTATATCAATTAATCAGTCCACAAGCGCAATCTGTTATCAGTCCGGTAGAAAGAAATCTGGCGGGGACATATTTTTTTATTGCCATTTAGGGGTGGACCCAAATCGGGCTTTTTAAAACTGTCATTAATCATAACCACAAAGCATCTATTGTCCTAGAGGATCGCAATACATTTATCATAAGCGATTCAGTTGAAACAGACCACAATGGTGGTAGCGATTTATGAAATCTCACATATCCTTCATATCGTTTTTATGATAGCCGTTTGGACATAACTGGTTTGAAAGAGCATTATGAATGTTTTTCGGGTATTTTGGTACACTTTTTGGCTAACAAGGATGTGAATTTTGAATTAATTAAAATTCCGGAATTATAACATGTTTTAATAAAGGAGGAAATATCAAACCATCTGCCATTTTGCATTTGTGAAGAAACAAACATACCCAAAGTAGAACTAATCCCCAAGCTAATATATCTAAACCTACTGGAGGTAATATTACTAGTATGAAGGTGATAGGTGAAATTGGTCTCCGTATAACACAGTTTCAGTAGTCGATGCGGTGCCTAGAATATGTAGACAATAAAGTCGAATAGAGATACAGAAAAAACATAAACTGAAGAATTCGATAAGGACAGGTTTTGTAAAAAAAGTTAAGTACATAGTTACGAAAAATATATTTTGTTCGTTCTTCTAGAAAAAAATTGTCCCAGATGTAGGTACTAGACATAGATAAAAGGAAATGACTACATAATGGAATATTTTTATTCTCTTATCATAAATATAACGCAAATATACCAAGAATATACGTATGTACATCGGACTGGAAGAAATGAAATTTTCCAGAGGACTGGAAATAAACGAAAATGTTCTACATTTCCACCTTAAGAAGTAAGGTCAGTGACCTATTACAATGTTCAAGGCGGAATTACAGGAGATCGAAAACGATAAACCGAACAATAAAACGAGAGGCATAAATTGGGAAGATGGGTATTAGACTTAAATGTATTTGTAATTACGTGGATAAATATAAGGGTAGCTTTACCATCGAAGGTATTTTTTTTAAAGAATTTGTAGGTATTGCATTGTCTTATGACTTAATTTCTGTTACCACCATCAGTAGGGACTGGTGGTTTTATTTTAGTTTAATTGAATATTTGACTATCCTTTTGTATCTATTTATTACGGACGCTTTTATTGTTCTGCATCGTTCTCACATACATAATTCCAACATAAATGATGAAACCAATATTTTCAAAACACATTTCGATTTCAAAGAGTGTCCGTGGAGTTTCTCGCCCGTTCTTATATATAGGTAGGTACCTACAAACTTGCAACTACTACTACTACAACTACTACTTTGGGTAACTTGCATCAGCTTTTTGACTGACCTGTTGAAAATTCCAAAGGAACTGTTATTGGTTTATTTGAAGTAAATGGTTTGAGTTTAACAAAATAAATGCGCTTTATATGATCCCTTATACTAATTATCAATGTAGGATGTATTTTGTTGTAGGTCTATCTAGATCTATTTTCTACAACATATACATCATGTATCTGAAGGCCAATTATCGTAACTAAAAACGTTCAAAATCTAGTCACAGTCTCATCTCGCAACAATCAAATGTCAAAAACTTGTCAGAAATGTATGGAAGCTTGAGGTATTTTTGACAGATTGAGACTGAGATCAGACTGTGAATGTTCTAAAAATTACGAGAATTGCCCCTCAGATATACGTAGTCAATTTTAGACAAAAACCTTGCATTTGGTTTGCATCGATATTGAAGGTTTATGTGGATCAGTTTCTTTTTTCTCGCTTACGTGTTTGGCCATATGTAGAAAGTTGTTCACTTTGATGGTTTGTAACCACACACACACACACACACACACCCTTAAATATGACCATACATTTCTGATACACGCTGTAGAATAAGCTTTAGAAGAAAGCAAAGATTCTAACAGCTTTGAGTTGTCTTTACGGGGTGATATGCAAAGTACTTCAGCTGCTGTTTAGCTTTACCAATGTAGCGGCACTACAAATAAAAAATGCTTCACAACAAATATCAAGAAACACAAAAACAAAAGTGGCGCCATCTACAATGCCACAGGCGAACTAACTAAGCAATTCTACATCGCGCAATCAGAGTTTACCACGCTACTCAGATAGATAAAATATCCCGACAACAACTGTCGGGCAGTTGCCCGGACCAGACACAATACCCGCCTGGTCGGAGGATCCTCCTTTTCAATAGAGGATGAGCGAACTTTACACCCTGTTCCTCATACCTCTATACTGGTGACCCCGACGTGACGTGTCGAAAGCTTGAGGAAGTGATCTTGATGTTGATGATGACGTCACGCCGAAGTGTTGCACGAAGGCTGCGCTGACGTTCTTTCACGGGGTCACCAGTATAGAGGTATGAGGAACAGGGTGTAAAGTTCGCTCATCCTCTATTGAAAAGGAGGATCCTCCGACCAGGCGGGTATTGTGTCTGGTCCGGGCAACTGCCCGACAGTTGTTGTCGGGATATTTTATCTATCTGAGTAGCGTGGTAAACTCTGATTGCGCGATGTAGAATTGCTTAGTTAGTTCGCCTGTGGCATTGTAGATGGCGCCACTTTTGTTTTTGTGCTTCTTGATATTTGTTGTGAAGCATTTTTTATTTGTAGTGCCGCTACATCATGGTGTAGCGTCACTGTTAGTTAATTAATCATTGTGAAATACTATTGTAAAAACATAAAATGTAAAGACAAACGCACACATTTTATTATTAGTAGTTTATAAGTAAATAACAAGCGCGTGAGTCATTGACCGCTGGCGGCGACCGCGCAGCGAGCGAGCAACACACCTCCCGCTCCCTCGCGCCTCACCGCCCGCTCGCCAGTCCGTTGTATGCCGCTGGGCTAACGACACGCTTTTCTCATGCAGATCTTTGTATGCATCTCGCGCGCTTAACTGATAAATGTACTCTGCCTATCTATCTTCTACTTCTCTTGTGCTTGTGAATATTGTACTGTGCTTCTCTGTTTCCTTCACCTTTCTGTTCTTCTAACTTGTGTGTACGTGACTGTGAACTTGGAACAATATATAACCACTCAGCTTGTGACCATACCTGCCAAGTTTTATTTACCATCCCACACGTCCACCCTAAATTGGTGACCCCGGAAGAACACCATGAGTCAGCCACAGGGAAGCGATGCTGAAGGTCAAAGGAAGGACAATCCGAGCTACGACGTATATCGCGTCGGTGTGCGGGTACCTCCATTTTACCCGGAAAAACCGGCGCTGTGGTTTGCGCAGCTTGAGAGCCAGTTCGTCCTCGCGAACATCACGGCCGATGCCACGAAATTCCATCACGCTATTGGAAGCCTGGACCCTATATACGCATCCGAGGTGGAAGACATCATCACGGCACCTTCAGCGCCGAACAAGTACGAGCGGCTAAAAAGTGAGTTAGTGAAGAGGTTATCGGCGTCGAGAGAGAAGAAGGTTCAGCAGCTCCTGACTCACGAGGAGCTTGGTGACCGCAAGCCCTCGCAATTCTTGCGACACCTGCGCCACCTGGCGGGACCAAGCATACCGGACGAGTTTTTACGAACTTTATGGACCAACCGTCTGCCGAGCAGCACGCAGAGTATTATTGCCTCGCAAGCTAACGCGACCTTGGAAGAGGTGGCCGAGCTGGCTGACCGTATACAGGATGTGGTAACTACAACCCCGCAGGTAGCAGCGACAGCAGGTCAGATGGCAACGCCGGGGAGCAGCATGGACCAGATGAGTGGTCAAATTGCCGAACTCACACGACAGGTACAAGCCCTCACGTCGCAGGTCGACAGGTTCTCGCGGTCGAGGCAAAGGTCCAGCAGAAGTGACAGCCGGGGACGTTCACCTTCAAGAAGGTCAAATTCCTGTTACAGAAAATTCCCAAACTGCTGGTATCATTATAAGTTCGGTGATAAAGCAACGAAATGCGTGAAACCCTGCGACCAGTCGGGAAAAGCAACAGGCAGTCGATAATGGCGACCGGCGACTGTCATAGTACTGGTCGCTTATTTGTGACGGACCACAACACGAAGATGCAGTTCCTCGTCGACACCGGTAGTGACGTTTGTGTTTACCCACGGACAGCAGTGAAAGAGCGCCGTAATAAAACTAGTTACGAACTGTGTGCGGCTAACGGTAGTGCGATAAATACCTACGGTTACGCGCATTTAAAACTAAATATAGGTTTGCGCCGTGACTTTGCTTGGCGATTTATAGTGGCGGATGTGACAAAACCAATAATAGGTGTTGATTTCTTATCACATTATAATTTAATTGTAGATGTCAGAATGCAGCGTCTGATCGACGCTAATACTACGCTTGCCACCCCTGCTTTGCCTGCACGTCCTTCTGATATTGTATCTTCGGTTAAGGTAAGAATTGGTGACACTACATACCACGACATTCTCCGGGAGTTTCCAGACATAACCCGGCCGTCGGGTATACAACGTACACCTTCACACAACACCTTACACCATATACGTACAACACCAGGACCACCCGTATCGTGCACACCACGCCGTTTGGCACCAGACAAATTAAAAATTGCTAAGGAGGAGTTTGAATCTATGCTTTCGAATGGCACAGCCAGACCCTCCGACTCACCTTGGGCTTCACCCTTGCACCTGGCTCCTAAGAAGGATAATGGATGGCGCCCGTGTGGTGATTTTAGGATGCTTAACGCGCGAACAATACCCGATAGGTACCCAATTCGCCACATCCACGACTTCGCTCACAACCTCTCTGGATGTCAAGTATTTTCGACGATAGACCTGGTCAAAGCATACAACCAGATACGCGTCAATCCCGAGGACATACCGAAGACAGCCATCACCACACCGTTTGGGTTATACGAGTTTCCTTACATGACGTTTGGACTCCGCAATGCCGGGCAAACTTTTCAACGTTTTGTCGATGAAATGCTACGAGGCCTAGACTTCTGTTTCGGGTATTTGGATGACTTTTTGGTCTATTCTAAGGACCAGAAAGAACACGAGGACCACCTACGACAGCTCTTCTCTAGGTTACAAGAAAACGGGATGGTGATAAACACATCAAAATGTGTATTTGGAGTCGCACAGGTAACATTTTTAGGCTACCAAATCACATCAGGTGGCACAAAACCTTTACCAGAAAAGGTTGAAGCGATCAACAGCTTCCCAACACCGAAAACAGTGCGAGAACTCAGAAGGTTTCTAGGGATGGTCAACTTTTACAGGCGGTTCATCCCACAGGCGGCTCTACACCAGACACCGCTTAACAAGCTTCTGGAAGGCTCGGTAAAAGGCTCGCATCCTGTAAATTTCACAGCAGAAGAGGACGAGGCATTTACAGCTTGCAAAACGGGTTTATGCCAGGCAGCAATGTTAGCGACCGACGCTTCTGATACGGCCATGGGAGCAGTACTTCAACAGTTAAAGGATGAGGAATGGCAACCCTTAGCTTTCTTTTCTCGTAAGCTAAGCACCAGCCAGAAAAAGTACTCACCCTATGACCGTGAACTGCTCGCCATATATGAAGCGATTAAGTATTTCCGACATATGGTCGAGGCCAGAGAGTTTGTTATCTATACAGATCACAAGCCCATCTGTTACGCGTTTCATTCACGTAAGGAGAATTGCTCACCAAGACAGTTCAGACACCTGGATTTTATCTCGCAGTTTACCACAGACATCAGGCACATCTCAGGAAAGGATAACGTCGTCGCCGATACTCTGTCGCGAGTAGAAGCAATCACTCAGCCAATCGACTTGAATATACTAGCCAAGTCCCAGAGTTCCGATTCAGAGCTCAAACAGCTGCTCGACGGGGAAACGTCACTGCGTCTGAAGAAGATTACACTGCCGGGAACACTGTCTGAACTGTACTGCGATGAGAGTAGCAAGACACCAAGACCATATGTCACGAAAGAACTTCGTCGCCAAGTCTTCGACAATCTTCACTCCTTGAGCCACCCAGGAGCCAATGCCAGTGCCAAACTGGTAGCAGAGCGTTACGTGTGGCCAGAAGTGAAGAAAGACTGTCGAGAATGGACGAGAAACTGCTTGGCATGCCAACGTGCAAAGATAACTCGCCACGTGTCTGCGACCCTTGGCAACTTCAAACTGCCGCGATCACGTTTTATGCACATTCACATTGACATGATCGGGCCATTGCCAATCTCTCACGGATTTAGGTATTGTCTCACCGCTGTAGATCGCTTCACGCGATGGCCTGAGGCAATACCAATCAAAGATATCACGGCTGAAACCGTTGCTAACGCCCTTTTGTACGGTTGGATCGCACGCTTTGGCTGTCCCACAAAAATTGTAACGGATCGTGGCAGACAATTTGAGTCGACTCTCTTCAAGCACCTGTCGGAGATAGCTGGATTTGAGCACAAGAAGACAACCGCTTACCACCCTGCCTGTAACGGTATGGTTGAGCGGTTACACAGACAGCTTAAAACAGCAATCACCTGCCACGGGAACCAAAACTGGATAGAATCGCTACCACTAGTTCTTTTAGGTATCCGAAGTGCATTTAAAGAAGATGTACAGGCAACTCCGGCTGAACTGGTATACGGTGAGACATTGCGACTGCCAGGAGATTTCGTGGAATCAAAAACGGATTATAACACTGATATGACCGACTATATATCGAGAATACGTATGTTCGCCAGAGAAATTCAACCGGCACCAGCATCACGACATTGTAATAGTCGGGCCATATTCGTGTTCAAGGACCTTGCCACCACAACGCACGTCTTCCTAAGAGACAACGCGTCATCCGGCACATTCCAACCAGCATACACAGGGCCATATAAAGTACTTGAGAGGGGAGACAAAGTATTCAAACTCCTCCTTAAAGGTAAAACCGTCTCAGTATCGGTAGACCGAGTGAAACCGGCCTACATACTTCAAGACTCACACACCACAATAACACACAGTAACACGAACCACAACGAACAACAACTATTACCAACACAAACACCACATGATACACCAATCATCAATCCAACGCCGACGACCGAAGACGACAATATCAGAAGAACACGGTCAGGCCGTAGGGTTCGTTTCCCTGATTACTATCGCCCTTGACGGTCTCAAGGGGGGGCTGGTGTAGCGTCACTGTTAGTTAATTAATCATTGTGAAATACTATTGTAAAAACATAAAATGTAAAGACAAACGCACACATTTTATTATTAGTAGTTTATAAGTAAATAACAAGCGCGTGAGTCATTGACCGCTGGCGGCGACCGCGCAGCGAGCGAGCAACACACCTCCCGCTCCCTCGCGCCTCACCGCCCGCTCGCCAGTCCGTTGTATGCCGCTGGGCTAACGACACGCTTTTCTCATGCAGATCTTTGTATGCATCTCGCGCGCTTAACTGATAAATGTACTCTGCCTATCTATCTTCTACTTCTCTTGTGCTTGTGAATATTGTACTGTGCTTCTCTGTTTCCTTCACCTTTCTGTTCTTCTAACTTGTGTGTACGTGACTGTGAACTTGGAACAATATATAACCACTCAGCTTGTGACCATACCTGCCAAGTTTTATTTACCATCCCACACGTCCACCCTCACCAACATTTAGCTTTTTAAGGAGCAGTATGACCTGACAAATTACGTCGAAGTCAACTGCTCTGACGACAGTGAAGAAATCAGCATGAACGTTTAAATATCACAGTTTGCAAAAGCACCAGCTCTGTATTTGACCAATTATATAGTCCTAGTCCTTTAAAATGATCTAAACTTTACGGAATAATTGGGCACGCCACGATTGCGGCGGTAAGTCCCCTCTTTGAGGAGTGGCTTGAGAGGCGGCATGGCATCCTCACCTTCCGCCTGACGCAGGTCCTCACCGGACACGGCTGTTTCGGGAGGTTCCTGTTTCGGATAGGGCGGGAGGAAACAACCGGGTGTTTCCACTGCGAAGATCGCCCTGAGGACATGGTGGATCACACGGTGGCGGTCTGCCCGGCTTGGGCGGAGCACCGCCGTGTCCTCGTGGAGGCGATCGGCGACGGCGATCTCTCGCGTCCGGCCCTGGTCCAGGCCATGGTACGGAGCGAAAGGGCATGGGGAGCCGTCACCTCCTTCAGCGAAGCAGTAATGCTCGCGAAGAGGGAGGCGGCGCACGTGAGGGAGAGGCAGCATATGCGCCCTCGCGACCCCAGCTGCCGCAGGATACGGAGACGCCTTGGGCGTCGGGAATCCCAGGCCGATTTCCGGCCACCGTAGGCATGGGCTTGCGGACGGCGAGTAATGGGTAGCTCGCTGTCCGGTAAGGACCAAGCCCAAGTCGACGGCGCGTTGTGTTCCAGGCGCGCCTCAAAGAGATGTCAGCACAAAATATGATGGGGCCCGCAAGGGCCAATGCCTGCCAGGGGTGCGGGTTTGTTTGAAAGAGATACCACAGCCCCTGGCATACGGGCTACTGAAGGAACACGGGTGGGTTTTAGTCAGGAAAAGTCTGACACGCCCTCCTGCTCCACCCAGAGCGGGAGAAGTTATTTGATGATTTCCCACCCAAAAAAAAAAAAAAAAAAAAAATTGAAATTATGTAGAAATAGGAATGAATATAACGCGAAGCTAACAATCAATGTTAAAAAAATAAACAAAGAAATAACTTCCCCAATCAATCAAAAAAAAAAAAAAACAAAATCTAACATACACTAAAAAACAAAACGCAAGCAACCTGAAAAAAGGGGGTCGGGCGCGAACGAAATGAAGAACGAAATGAAGAACGCGAAATCACGTCCGATCTAACGCAGCTTGTTAACGCGAGTAAACTTGTTCTCCCGCTTCAATGCGACTGAATAAAAGTGCGGTGTCGGTGTAAATGGCGGTGTCGGCGAACTTACACCGACATCTCCCACGACACTGATTGTAGCGTGTGGTTTAGTTTTAAAATTAGCAACGTTGGTAATTTTTTGTGACTTTTAATGCAATGTAGTAATGGAGTACTTTTTAGTAGCGACAATCACTGTTCAGTTCTTGCATTTAGTTTATGGAGATACTAGTCAAAGTCTTTAATTCCCTTTAGACAGCCTTGTCGGTTTGATAATTACAACCACATCAGTTTAACAGCCCTTTGTAAGAATAATATAAGTCATCATGATCGGCGACGGAATAAAAGGGCGGTGTCGGTGTAAATTACGATGTCGGCGAACTTACACCGACATCTTCATCGCCACCAATTTTAGCATGTGGATAAATTGTTGAAACGATAGGTTATGTTAATGTTAGTTTGTTTTAATTTACAGTAGCAACAGACTTTGTACCTACTTACACTCAACGAGAATCAAAGTCTATAAAAACTTTTATTTAATGATACTCAAAACAAAACACGCTAGTAAGGTTAAAATTTTCCCCATTACTTTAAATCTAGAACTTATGTTTTGGTTTGCTTAGAAATAAATATATAGTTTTGATTTTAATGATCAAGCTGACTATGGCCCAAAAATTTCAATACCCACTATTTTTTTTAAGGCCGCTAGGTATTTTTAATGCGAGAAAGAAAACCGTGTACGAATGATATTACAAATCAGACAAATGAAAGTGCGGCGAAGCGATGTCGGTGTAAATTTCGGTCAGTTCGGATTTCACGTGTCGCTGTAATATGCAAATATGGATTTTAAGCTAAATACCGTGACGGTTTCAAAATTGTCATACATTTGGTAGATTTTTGTCCGGAGTTTATTTCATTTATTGTTCCTTATTATTATGATTCGTTAAATAATTTCATATTCATGAATACGATTCATAATTCACTGGCAACATGTCGAAATACGGTTGCATCATAAATACGGTGTAAAAGTATTGATATTCTTTGTAATTAAGGATACTGTTTTAAAGACTGAGAGGAAAATGAGAATACCTTCTTGCGAGAATGTCAGTATTGTTCAAAGGACTACAAAGGCTTTAAGGAACATTGTTAGTATTGGACTATTGAATTGCCCCACTATGACGTTATACGAATAATGCCCTTGAATTAATTGGTTAAGAAGACTTACTTTTCTGCAAGTAATAATTAATCAAATTTGGAAAACCGGAAAAATCATGTGTTTTTTTTTTAATATTCAACTAGGAGCTGATCTAAGACATAGGTTCGTCACAAACTGTAAAATTTGTTTAGCGAACTTTTTTCTTAAAATGTTAAAAACATTGCGAGGAAATCAGGCTGCCTTGTTTCAAAAAAATTGAAGGCATGACGTGTCATCCACCAATACGCTCTGGGCCCTTGTGGTGAACAGAAAGCGTGTATGTTTTAATCTGTGCTTAAAAACAACAGCAGTAGAGGCAAGAATTATTACGAGCAGGATACACTTTGGATTTAATATAGGTGTTGAAAAAAGTTATACAATTGACGACTTCCTTAATGATGAATCACTGACCGATTGACATGCTAATAATTTATTTAAATTTTTATTCGTTTATCCCATTGACATTTTTTTGAATTACTGTTACCTGGTTGGCATTTGACATTTTCGTATTTTTGTGACATTTTTACTGAAATTCAAACGATTTGACATGAATTTGTATTCATCATCATTTCAGCCGACAGACGTCCACTGCTGGACAAAGGCCTCCCCAAAAGGGGGGTTTTGCCATAATTGCCACGCACGGCAGGCGGGTTGGCGATCGCAGTATGGTGGTAAAATGCATAGAGAACGCTGCCGCCCATTCTCTAGTAAGTGCCTTAGTCGCCTTCTACGACACCCACGGGAAGGAATGGGATGGTGCTATTCTTTTACGTCCGGCACCACACGGAACTTTGTATTATTTAGTATTTAATTTTCCTTGTCGTTATTTTAAAATGATTATATCTTAAATTTGCGGAAATTCAATAATAATATATGATTTGTATGTCCATGTGACGGTAGAACATGAAGGACTCATAAAATAAAATATCTATGTAACGTACTAGGTGTATTACCCATGTTTGCAAACCAATAAATGATTTGATTTGATTTATCTGCGCATGCCATTTACGATGATAATTTATTAATAAGATTTGCATCTCGATGATGACGTATTAAGACCAGAGACCCAGATGTTGAAACAATATCAGCTGATTACGTATGCAGGTACATGATCATGTAATCATTGCAGAATATCGATGCATGTCTCTGTCCCACCGACATGCTGTCTTCCTCAAAGAGATCGATTGATACTAGGTGATCATTCAAAGGCTGTACAATACTAATATCCATTCTCTGATGAATACAATAGGACATGTTCATTCATGTGCACGGTATTAGCCAGTACCGTTGAATTTCCATTGACAAATTAACGCTAGCTTTATGATATTGTGTCCTACTTCATTGAACTAGTGGGATTATGGTTATAATTGTGTTGCGTTCCTAGTTTTAGTGACGTTGGAATTGTAATCGGGTTAGATCTTAACTTGAAAATTACTTTTGTGACTGTATTGGCAGTAAAATATCCTTCTTACTGGAAGGGTTTAAACGGATTTAAAGGTTTCCAGTAACTGGGAGGATAGACATGCAGTCATCTTAATCAGACTATAATGTTCCTACTGCTGGGATACAAGCCTCGGAGAGGGAGTGGGCCGTTATTCCCCACGCGGGCCCCGTGTAGGCTGGTAGATGTCGCATGTTTCCGATATTTTCGTTCTACGGCATGCCGTTTTTCTTACTATGTTTTCCTTCACCGTTTAGGGAGCAGTGGTGACGAAATATTATACATAAATTAAAGCACCTGCTTGGGTTTGAACCTACGACCACTGGGCCACCACTGCTCTCAGACAGTACAATAAAGGTAGACGTTCCATGTAAAATACTGGTATTCAGTTGCATCAGGATAGATTGGAAGCTAACCCCAACACGGGAACACGGAACCTCCCATAATTGCGAAGGGAACGGCAAGGTAAATAGATGTGACGTGAGTTTTCTTGAACAATATTTCACGAAGCGATAGTAACTGTTAAAGCTTACACGCGTGTCTATCTGCAAAAAAATACTTCTGGCTTTGAAATGTCCGAAGCAGTGATATTTTTTATTGAATACTGGCTTTTTCCCGCAGCTCCGCCCGCGTGGATGTAGGTTATCGCCTAAAAATTAGGTTGGTAGGTAGATTGGTCCATATCCTAGGCTATGTCTCTGCCAAATTTCACGACGAATGTTCAGCGGTTAAGGCGTGAAAGCATAACAGACAGACAGACAGAGTTACTTTCGCATTTATAATATTAATAGGGATCATCATCAGCCTATAATGTTCCCACTGCTGGGACACAGGCCTCCTCTCTATGAGAGGGAGTGGGCCGTAATCCACCACGCGGGCCCAGTGCGGGTTGGATTAATAGGGATCGATAGAACTTAAACTAAATATTTCGTGTCACGTTGTGGCAACATTTATTGCAGTTATGTTATCAACTATTAACCCGGTCGCCACATTACCACCAAACATAATTTCAGTAGTAATTGAATCTGCTTAACGTGTCAACCTGATTTTGTGTGTGTAGTAGTTTATTAACGCGTTAAATGTATTTCAAAAGAGTAATAAGTATTAAGTATATCTGCTATGCTCGCAGAAAAGATGGCCGATGGGGCCGAAAGATTCTAGAGTTGGAAGCCTCCCACAAGTAAGAGTGATGCCCATCTGAAGGCCGCAGGAATTCGCTGGATGCGGGCAGCACAGAACCAGTCGAAGTGGCGGAGCTTGGGAGGCCTATGTCCGTCTTTCAGTTGAAATGATGATGATATTGAAGTATATCTGTATTTTCCAGCGTACTGTGCCTCCGCTTTTTTGCATTTACTAGTTTAGTGCCCTTTCCCACTTTACTTGCTCTTCTAGCTTTGTTTCTTGTTTGATTTTGAGTTAATTTTGTAAGACCTTGTAAAACTCTTGTATTCATTGTCTCTGTCAGTTAACCGCTGGGGTTAGGAGCATTAAGTTTTGCAAAATAATTCCTTAATTATGTCATGTAACGAAGGTAAGGTAATTATGTCATGTAAGTAAGAAAGCTTTTTGAAAATTCAGCCCCTAAAGGGAATCAGAGTTTATATTATGAAAGTTCTTAATTTTTGCCAAGGGGAAATCCCATCAGGTACACAGCTTGTTTTCATCAAAGTATTTAAAAACAGCAACTCAAATTACCTTTGTTTAGCCTATACTGTCCCACTGTTGGGCAAAGACTACCAAATCCTTCTCGTTTCCCGCGCTACTTGGAACTAGCCCCTTGCGGTACGCGTCCAGGTCATCTAGCCACCGCTTTCTGGTCCAACCACGGCAGCGCTGCCCATCTTCAGGCACCCGTTGTATGTAGACTTTTGATCAGTGGCCATCCTGCATGCGGCTGATGTGACCCACCCAATCCTATTAAGCATGGCAGCTTTCATGCCTACGTCTATTATAAAAAATAATGAGTAGTTAAAATAATAAATTAATTAATTTTAATTATTCTTATTAAATTACCTGTTTAGTAATGTGTGTACCAGCCATACTTTTTTATAAGTAACGTGTGTATCCGCCTTTATCATAATATTTTTAATCTGTGGAACATACTTCCAGAAAATTTGAGTTGAATAAAATAAAATGGAGAGACGTCCGTGATCAAAAGTGGTGTTCTTTTATTTGAGTCCTAAGAGGTATCTTCAACCCAATAAAATATTGAATACGTGGACAAGTCGTCCACATTACCTACGCTTTTAAAAATATTCTTCATAACAAATGCAAGTTCATAGAACTGAAATTATAGTATTTTTAATGAATGTACCATACACTGGGGAGGGTGACCTGTCAAGTTAGAATTATGACTAGTCTGTTCATATTACGGACACTATTAATTAACTGTCTCTAGGGGAAGCAAATACTTTCACGAATATCATGCGTTCGTGGGTAAAAGTGAATAATTATGCTTCAAAATAAAACAAGGAATTCATATTAGTTACCTTATAAAACACTCAGAAACGTGACATAACATCACGCTTGTTTATTCCAAGAATACTTTGACAGAGGTGTATGGTATACCCAGATTTCTTCAATTATGTTAAGCATAATCAGTCAATTGTACCCATTTCTGCGACACAGGCCTTCTCTCTGTGAGATCCAGTGAACCGTAGTCCACCACGCGGGCCCAGTGCGATTTGGTAGATGTCACATGTCTGTGAATTTTTGGTTCTTGAACAAGCCGGTTTTTTCACGCTGTTTTCCTTCACCGTTTTAAGAGCAGTGGTGATGAAATAATTTACACAAAGTAAAATGGCTGTCTGGTTTCGAACCCACTAGCTACAACTCGTAAGTCGCAGTTATAACTGAACCAACACTGCTCTAGTTCAATTACGTTTAATCTCATGTAAAAGGGGGCGAGCCCATTGGAATGAACCGTGAAAAAATTAAGACTTCAGCGGGGTAGCCGTGTGACGCACATAAAATGACATTTCATCGCATTGACCTCCATTTTAGCAGTTCAGCTACGTTAATTTACGTTGTGGTGGCACATGAATTTTTCAAACCTTCATAAGGATACAGGTTTCTACTAAAATTCATCTTAGAAAAACTCGAATTCTTATCTACAATCAACCTTAAGAATCGATAAGTTATGTTTTTACATGATTGCGATTTTGATTACGCCCCATTTCAATTGAAGGTCTTGTCTATCGTAACGCTTTTATTTCATGAATAAAACCTTGTATTTTTTTTCAGGGCTTTGTATAATTTCTTCATTGAATATAATTATTTTGTTATCTAGATTGAATAATGAACCTGCCTTGTGTTTTTACTGAATAAAGAAGTCTGAGTCAAAACAAAACGATTTTAGATAATAAATTAATAATACAAATAAGTTGTTGTAATACATTGTTGCCACTATTATAAATACATTCTGTATTTAATAACTCGGTACATAAGGTAACACTGCTTCATTGCAAAACCTTAATAGTTAAATATATTTTAACCGACTTCAAAAAGGTTATCGATTCGATATGTTTTATATATTTTTTTAAATGAATGTTTGGGCATAACTCCGTCATATAGACTGATTCGCAATTTTTTTTTTTTTTAAAATTTTGTATTCCGAAGCGGTCCCATTAAAATTTCATATTATTATAGATCTGATGATTGGCTTCGGAGACAGACAACGGAACTCTTCAAAAAATGACAGAAGATCAACCGCAATTGCTGCTATCGCATAAATATGCATTGTTTTGACCCCAAGGATGATGAAATTTCGAATGGGGTAGGTCTTATAACTGAAAAGTGAAAAATAAAAACTCGGTGACTTTGGATATGTATTTTCATTTTTTATCACCCCCTTCCGAAGTTAAAGTTATTTTTCACTTTGTTAGTGTTTTTGGAAGTCGTTTTTTTTTTTTGGAAAAAGTTTTTTTATGCTCTTCGTGTAATGTGTAATTAAAATCATAAGATATCTCAGCTCTCTTGATTTGAAAATGATTACGCATCAAAGATGTCACTGGTATTGCTTTGTCCAAATATGGCGGTAAATCTTACCGTGAATACTAAGGTAAAGCTAGGGATTGACACTACTCACAGCTCACTTCAAGATCACTTCATCTTAGTTCTCACGGTGAGATTCGAGAACAGGATAGATCAGCTGATGCTGACGTTAGCTCGTTTATTACTCCATAATTTTAAAAAAGAAACACGTTTCCTTACCATGGCCCAAAAGTTAATGTACCTACTCAATATAAGCAAAGTCTCTACTCAAATTCGTAACCCAGGAAACGCCAAAAGTGATGCCACTTCCAAAGTAAACACGTTAACCTCGAATCCATTTCTCATACGCACCCGAAACTTGTTAACACAAAAAATCAGGAGTCAATCGTGGAATGCAATAAATAAAATCCTCAAGTACCCTCAACTGATGTGGGGCTACAATCTCATACGGGAAGCCCGCAGTAAAAAAGTCAAAGTTAGATGTTGTACACAATTTATATGCTCAACTTTGTACCACTCGGACGTTATCGCGAAATTTAAAACATTCGTACAGCGGGGTTTTATTTTAGTTCACCAAGTTTTTCTTGATACGGAGAGGTACAAATTAAAAAAAATGTTTTGTTGTTTTTCGTAATGGTTATGGGTTTGTTTTATGAGTTTTTGTTACCTGGTTTCTGGGTTGGATGATCGGATGCTGTGATTTTGTCAGATTTGATATCAAATGATCTGACCAAGATTATTTCCAGATTTTTGTATATCTACACATTGACATTGAGGAATTTTATTTATATGTGAAATGCATATTTACTTTGCAAAGCATTCCTTATTGTTTGCACGATTAAATAATTATGTATGGGACTATGTTAGTCATCTTTTTTTCTCGTTTTAATCTTAGTTGGGCAGTTTGAGTAATTTTTGCAGCCCCAAATAAAATGGCCTTTGTGTGGTATTGTTTGTCGAATTGTAGAGCTCTGATTTGAACTGCATGATTACTGATAGATGCGAGTACTGACTGGACAGGTCCACTCAATCTGTGTGATTCTTTCCTTGAGATGAAGATGATTTCAGACACTGACGTACATGGTCTTCACATGATGTGACCAAGACTAAACCTGGATTTAAAAAAATCTTTTTAATAACAAAAATTAAACCGCCGAAAAACCGAAAAGTAAAAAATAATAAACCTGCTTTGTCCAACCCCAATAACTAAGTTCGGAAGGCGGTGACATATAATTAGATACACATCCAAAGTCACCGACTTCCAAACTTAGTTATTGGGGTTGGATAAAGCAGGTTTATAATTTTTTACTTTTCGGTTTTTCGCCGGTTCAATTTTTTTTAAAGTTTTATTTTATAATTTCTTGTGGCTATAATCTACTAATTACTACATGCTTAATTATGAATACTTTTTTAATACACAACTCAGTATTAAAATCTGTGAGTAAACAATCAATCATCCCCTGTTTTCTTACCCTTAGGGTTGAAATTTTTCTTCGAAATTTATATGGGACCAACTTCAGGGTATAACCCTTTCCAAAAAAAAAAGAATTATCAAAATCGGACTACTTTAGAAAAAGTTATGCGTGGTCCATAAATAAAAAATAAATAAAAATACGCGTCGACTTGAGAATCTGCTCCGTTTTTTCGTCGGTTAAAAAGAGACTGGTGACGTCTGAGTTTGTTTCGACCTTTTTTGTTAGAGCAGTCAGATAGGAAACGCCGACCTCATCTAGTTTTCAAAATATGATTGACGTGTAAAAGTGTTGGTACAAACCTACTTACAGAAATAAAATCGAATAACTGAAAACCTTCCTGAAATGTTTATTTACACAAGTCCCTCATTATTTCACAATGCAGTGACTTTCAATCCAAAAGGACGTTATACGCAGAATCCACCATGAAGCTTTGGTCAAAAAAATTACAGTTTTACATTTTCTTTAAAACAAATAACCTCATGCTTTCTTATATACCATAAGAAAGCATGAGGTTTTTTTTCTTTTTATTGCAAGAAAAACGTATTTCCCTTAAGAAAACAAACATAGTTAACCTAATTACATACAAAAGTAGCTCACGGAACCACATGTTGGCATTGAGCTGAAACTATTCCAAACTTTCACCGCATTATAGCATGAAATATAACCGAAATAGAACAACTAACTCACGCATTGCGGCTCCCGATTGGGAATAGTCTACTCTGTTTCTTGTAGTATGTCTGAGAAGAGGCGGATTTGGCAAATTATGCCATCGTATGTTTCCAGCTAGTGTCATGATTTTCAAATATTAATAAGATTTAGGATAAAATCAGAAACGAAGTTATCTGGAAAGGAACTTGAGTCACCGTAATAGCTTCTACCAGGGGTGTGGGTCCGTTCGAAAGAGATACCGCCGCCCCTGGCATACGGGCTACTGAGGGAACACGGGTGGGTTTTAGTCAGTAAAAGTCTGACACGCCCTCCTGCTCCACCCAGAGCGGGAGAAGTTATTTGATGATTTCCCACCCAAAAAAAAAAACAAATAGCTTGCAGAGTAAGTAAATTGAAGTGGCTGCGAGCTGGCCATGTGTATGGAAGGATCGATGGCCGATGAAGCAGACGAGTCCTGGAGTGGAGACCGCGTCGATACGCGGTCTAACGCGCGCCTCCAGTTAGATGCAGACGACCTAAAAAATTTTTTGTTAAATATTGCCATTTACCAGGGTTTTATGTGTGCAAGAATACAAATACATAAATATTTATACTGGAAAAGATGTATTCATTTCAATGGATGGACTGACTACCTTAAAAAGTTGACTGAGACAGACTAGGTACGGGAAGCGGAGGTCAGGGTGTAGTGGATCAGCTTGAGAGAAGCTTATGTCTAGCCGTGGACTGCAAAACGCTGAGTTGATTAACGAATAACTACATACCTACATGTATTCACACAATCAATATTGTATTTCAATCCACATTTTACAAGCCAAAAGTACCTAGGAATCCTAGGATTGAGCCTTCGTATACAAAATACTTGTCTCATTTAGAGGGCTTAATCAAAGTAGTCATAACCCTTTCCCTAACCATGATGATGATCTAGAAAGGAGAGTGATATTTAGTCACTTATACTCTGGTTTCCTACGAAAACTGTTCCGTCATATTATAATGGTCGCTAAGAAAATGTCTCATTTTCATCGAGTATTTGAGATTAAGGTGTCAAAAAACATCCGTTTTTTTGTGACCGTTCAGCGCTTCATAAGCAAACCAAAGCTTCACAAGTAAGCTACGACATCCCACAATTATTCTTACAAAATCAAAATATTTTTATTTCATATAAACCTGCATGGGCACTTATGAAACGTCAGAAGCTAGGTGCACGGTTCCAAATTGTTGTTTCCTATGGAGAAGCGCCGCGCCGGCAAGAAACTCCACGGTTACTCTTTTAAAAATAATTAGCTTTAACAATGTTTTCAAATAACAGAGATAAAATGTATGGGAGGACAGTGCAGGCCTGTCAATAAGTATCAGTACTTATTGACAGTACGTCGTACTTCTGTATTCGTCATTTTATTTTCAATTCTGTATTCGTCTACAAACCTACAGTCTGTAAGGCCTACAACGTTCTCTCATTCACAATATGTAAAAGAATCTACATAAATAAAAAGAACCTAATTAAACAACTTTAACCTTCTCGTTTCATTAGAGCAGATGTTCACAACTGATAGGATTTGTCATCACTAGTTTCAGTCGCAGCCAGCAATGTAAGCTTGTCAAATGAGTTAACTGGCCCATGAATTCCAACTAAGGTAACCGTTCCCGTACTCGGCATAAAACCAGGCCTCGTACCGCTAACTCAACAATTTAAGGCAGCAGCACCAGTCGCGTCCATGACTCCCAATAATTAGTCCGTATTGCACATGCAGTGCGCTACTGAACCCAATTAAAGCGTCCCGTGATATATCATAATCACATGATTAAAGTACATTTGCGTACACGCGCGTCTAAATTGTTTCCAACACGCTAATTAGGTTGACTTACGCTGAATTATGTAGTAGGGTTCTGTATAGAGATTAAATTGTTTTGTTTAGAATTGTGGTTTGTCTCGTTTGTCTGTTGGGTGTGAAATTTTGGGTAGGCGTTTGATCAAGGTTTTTTTTTTTTTGGTGGTGTATTTGATTATTTAATTAATTTTTGTGAGTACTGAAATTATATAGGCGGAATTTCAGTACAGATTATGGCATGGTATTTACTCAAAAGTAAGTATGGTTTCATCATACCGTCTTCTAGATTTTTTTACGGTAATAGTTGCGAATTTCTATTATGTGCTTAGTACATGGAGCAGTGGTGACCCAGTCGTAACGGCCGCGACTTACGAGTCGTAGGTCCGGGTTTGAACCCAAGCAGGAACTTTGTGTGAATTGTTTCATCACCACTGGTCTCAACGGTAAAGGAAAACATCGTGAGGAAACCGGCATGTCGTAAAACCAATAATTTGAAGACATGTGACATACTCGTATCAACCCACACTGGGCCCGCGTGGTGGACTACAGCTAACTTCTTCTAATAGAGACACCAGTCCCAACAGTGGGAACATTATAGACTGACTATGCTGATTATGCTATTATGCAGAACATGTTTAAGGTAAATCATAATATATTAGTAATTGTGATCCAGAATCCAAAGTAAAATTAAAGAAAATAAAACCGTTACATTTCGACCAAGTTAGAAACGAAACTAAGAAAAAAAGTATCTTGGTTACAAAAACATAACTTTAAACAGTCCCAAAAATCCTTTGCAAACGGAATATGTTTTCAGGTTTGCCAAAAAAACTTTGAAACTTCCTTAAACCAATATTTACATTGGTTTAACATACGCGGATCCCTAAAAACACAGAGCTTTCCTCAATTTTTCTGACTTATTTGCATACTGTCATGCCGTATTTTTTTTTTTAAGGGACGTTAACGCCGGCGCGTTTTTACTGTTCTCTAACATTTTTATAATTGCTTTTATTAATTAGTCCACTGTAGTTTTCGTAACGGAATTTTAGGCATGTTTTCGGATAATGGAAAATGCGTTTAATTCACGTACATGTATTTTTCTTTTGTTTACTTTTGAAGTAAAAGGGGACGCTCTATTAAAAATGTTAAGCTCAACAATTATGTTGAATATAATTACGGAGTGAGGGTAGTTTCAGAGGTAATTTTTAAAAGTTTTCCGGTAAGTGCCAAGCTCACTGTTCTACCCTCACCACTCGTCCTAAGCTGTTTCTTAGTAAAAATAAAATTACTTAACCTAAGACTTCTGATGAAACATTATGATTAATACTTGGAATTTTATTCAGTAAAGTATGGTTAAGAAAGTTAAAATAAGGTAATGTGTCAGAAGAGACCTTTGAATTATTTTATTTATAAAGTATGTTTAGACAGTCTTCAGCTATTTTTAAGCTTTAGATTAAAGTATAGTGTTGTCAAGTTCATGCATTTAATTATAAAAAAATATTAAACAGTAAGATTATTCGGTAGCTGACTACCGGGTAATCACATTGACCGTTTCAACAGTTTTCTAGGTTAATAGTATAAATCAATAATTGATTTGTACTAAGACTAATAAGCATAATAAATAATGAATTAAATAAATATTTTTAAACTTCACAGTTACTCACAATTTTTTTAAGTATTTAAGTAAATCAAATCATAGCACTTGGCGCTGTTAAATAATACTATAAATATGAAAGTTTGGGTGTTTGTTACTAATCTCGTAAACTGGAATAACACCTAGGGTACTTTTTATCCCGGTAGTACACACGGCTACACATCAAGCTATACATTTCCAGTTTACGCTGATCTCCCACTGTACGGAAATCCTATAAAATGCGAGATCAGCTTATACTGGAAATGTATAGCTTGATGTGTAGCCGTGCGTACGTTCCTGTGGGATAATTTCCGACCTCCACGCGAGCGAACCCGCTGGCAAAAGCTAGTAATCTAATAATATCCTAAGTTAATATTAGCCTTGTCACAGTTATTAGCAGTTGCTTGCGGACAGTGAACACGTTTTCCGTGTCACGTTTCAGCAGCGGAAACAATTCATTATATCGAAATATGTCGCTTGTGTGTTAGGCTCACCTTGTATTGGACGTAGAAAGTTTATGAAAAAGAAAAAAAAAGATTTGTGAAAAAAGAACATTGATTTTTAAAACAAAGAAAGAAAAAACTGAAATAAAAAAAATACTTGTGAAAAAAGAATTGATTTTCAAAACAAAGAAAGAAAAAAACTGAAATAAAAAAAAAAAGATTTGTGAAAAAAAAGTATTGTTTTTCAAAACAAATAAATAAAAAGCTGATATGCATCTACCTTTGTTAGCAAAAGGGAAAATTCTCAAAACGGCTTTTACTACTGCCTCGTTGGTTTAGTGGTCGCAAGCGCTACTACTGAACATGAGTCTTGGATTCGGTATTGGATTTTTCTATCACAAAGTTTACAGTAGCAGCCCAGAGTCTAGATTTGGGCCCGGTTGAAGGCCCTAGGGTCATCCCTATCGCATAGGATTTAAATACAGTCAAAATTGTAGGTGTAACACAGGTATGTACCTCTGCCGAACCTTTCGAGGATACAGTGTTGTAAAAGCGGTTCTTGACTGAAAAACAAACCATTTTTGAAAGAAAGAAATTAAATATTGTGGGGTTCTGAACTATTAATCTAATTCGGGGTTGGTGATTTTATTTTCTCTATTTTACCTACTTTTGGCAATTACATAACAATGATTTAAATGAAGAAATAACCGGCCGGAAGGATGAAGGGTTCCATAGTTCGGATTTCATGGCTCTTTGTCAACAGCAAGTAAGGGTTTTGATTTATTTGCGAGTATCAAAATATTTCGCTTAAAAAGCCTTTTTTTTTTCTTGATTAAAAGCTTGATTTTTTCAGAGCTCTAAGAGACAGTATACTTACGTACTTGATATTAATTTCAACTTGATACTTCCACTCATTTCTGAGCATGGGGTCTTAACAGACTCCAAGACGGACGGATGGACGAACGAATAACAAAGTGATCAACGGGTTCCGTTTTTCTTTCCTTTTGATGTACCCCCAAAACAGAGCTTGCAAACCAAGATCGAAAGGCCATTTGTATCTAGCAACAATAAAACATGCACTACAATTGTTTTAAACTACCGCAATGCCGCAAACATTTGAAACATTACAAAATTAAAATACAACACAATACCAATACATTGTTTTCTAAAATCAAACAGAGCGATACGAACAGAGGCTGCCATAACACAACAACACACAACATTGTGTACGTTTGCAACAATCTCTTGGTTGCTTTGTAAATGTTATGTTCCGGTATTCTCGATACTTGAGTGATAGTTCCTTTGCCTTCCTTTCCTAAGATTAGGCCCATTTCGTAATGAAGATGAAGAGTTTGACTGTTTGAACGCGCTAATTTCTGGAATTACCAGTCGCATTTGATGAAAATCTTTGTGCATTTGATAATTCATCTTGACAAATGCTGTTGCTGTTTAATATCGAGCTAAGATCCTTAGGAGCCGGGCAAAAACGTAAAACGTCAGAAAGAACGCGTAGCGAAACCGAAGTAATTACCAAACCGTGCTATTACGTCAGTTTCGCTAAGCGCCATGCGACAGGGTGGGTCTGGGAGCTAGAAATTTCACGCGGTTGAAGTCGGGGGCAGAAGCTAGTAGCATATAATGCTCGCTGCTTGGGGTTTGGCACTAGAAGAGAGAGGCATGTGCCCACGAGTGGGTGAAGCATATTCAGTATAAGCTCAGATTATAAAACAAAGGCAGATAGACCGCGCGGAACACCAAGAGTGAGGCCAAAAACCAAATACTAAGCTTCGCATTTTATGTAACACACAATGCGTATTGCGTAGTTTTTGTTTTCTTTTTGGTTTAGATAAAAAAAAGGCAGATAGATCACGCGGAACACCCAAGAGTAAAAAAAACAAATACTAAAGCCTCGCATTATATACAATGCGACGCTTTAGTATTTGGTTTTTGGCTACACTCTTGGTGTTCCGCGCGGTCTATCTGCCTTTGTTTTACAATCTGAGAGTGTAAGTATAAAGTTCCCATTGCAGGAACACAAGCTTACTCTCAGAGAGAGGGAGTGGGTCGTAATCCACCATGTGGGTTGGTGGATGTCACGTCTTCAAAGTTTTTGGTTCTAGGATATGTCGGTTTCCTGACGAATTATTCCAATACCACCACCGTTTTGGGAGCAGTGATTATGAAATTAAATAGACAAACATAAGCACTTGTCTGGGTTCGACACAGCGACCTACCTCGTAAGTCGCGGCCGTTACCACTTGGCCACCAAAACTCTAGGTTAGCTAGGCTTTGAAAGATAATGATGATGATATATTATCTGGTACAGTATTAACACAACTCATCAATGTACCTACCTACTAGTAAAATAGATCTTTTTTTTTGGGTGGGATTATCAAATAGCTTCTCCCGCTCTAGACGGAGCAGGAGGGCGTTTTACTGACTAAAACCCACCCGTGTTCCCTCAGTAGCCTGTGTGCCAGGGGCGGCGGTATCTCTTTCGAACAGCCCGCACCCCTGGCAGAAAATAGACCAATACGTTGATCGCAGTGTGCGGTGTGGCTTACAGCCGGGGCCACGGCTCCTTACTATTCTAGGTCATATTAATACGGCCCGCTTGCATTAAATTTTCCTATCATTGTTATTATAATTAGTTATAATTAAGCCGTTCTGGTTTATATGACTCAATTTAGCTGTGTATTATCGTTTTAAAATGTAGGTCTCAAGTAGTAGGTATATAAAAAAAGTTGATAAATAATTGGAATCCTTACTAAGATTATAAACGTGAAAGTTTGTATGTATGGATGGATGTTTGTTACTCTTTCACGCAAAAACGGCCGAACGGAAGTGGATGAAATGTGGCATACAGATAGATTATAACCTAGATTAACACATAAGATAGTTTTTATCTCGATATTATGTTCCCGGGGGATAATCTTCGACTTCCACGTAGGCTAAGGGTCTGCCAGGGGTGCGGGTTTGTTCGAAAGAGATACCACAGCCCCTGGCATATGGGCTATTGAAGGAACACGGGTGGGTTTTAGTCAGTAAAAGTCTGACACGCCCTCCTGCTCCACCCAGAGTGGGAGAAGTTATTTGATGATTTCCCACACAAAAAAAAAAAAAACCTAGGCTAAGGTGCTGGAAGCTAGTAAAACATAAACCTACTGCTGCGCCCACAACTCAAATCAAAATTGAAAACTCATATACAACGTGTAACGGAAAGGGTATATACATAAAAAGGGCACGGCTACTTTGGATGATATCAAACGATATTGGAAGGGTTTTAAATCCTATCTCTACATGTTCGGAAGTTATGAGAATTTTTATACATTGATACCAGAGACCGAACTTTTATAATTGAAATAAACACATCACTCGGAAGAGATTTATCGTGATATTGGCAAGTAATGTGGAAAGTTATTGACCTACGTAGTGCAGTGACATGTATAAAGTGCATAAAATTCAAAACGTGCCAATAGGGAATATGCGTGTAATTCAAAACTTTTCAATTATTTTAAATATAAATTGTTTAAGAGTCAAGAAACAAAGTGCATAGTTTAAACTTTTTTATGCATTAGGTACATACTTTATAATTTATTAATTTATGTTACGTTTTTCTGGTGGAATGGAATGCAAACACGTCTTTTAAAACGAATAAACCAAAACGTCGACGACCAGCTCTAATCAAACTAAAAAATCTACCACTCCAGTGTACCGTAGGATTTCCACGACTTGATCCACCATCGCCCTTTTATTACCGACCCACCAGACGCACTGCAGGGTACCATCCATACTTGGTTAAAATCCCGACCAGTTGTACTCAGCGCTATTCCTACACGTTCATTATGCGCACAGCCAATATGTGGAACTCTCTGCCTGCGTCTGTGTTCCCTTCCACATTTAACCCGTCCACCTTCCAAACAAGAGTGAACACGCATTTTAAGGGCACGCTCGATCGACCATAGACCTCACCAATCGCTCTCTATTAGGCGTGATCGAGGTCAAGAGCAGGCCGATCTAGTAATTAAAAAAAAACCTAGCACTTCTTGTTTTGCGTATTCGTCGTTATATACGTACATTGGACATAGGTTTATCTTAAAACTTCCCATAGACCATAGTCTATGGGAAGTTTGTTCACAGCCCACGTTCCATCCTGTGCCACAGTCCCTGTTATCTGTGTACTTGATGATCGTATCAATGACTGACGTGACTGAATCAGTGAGCGGAGTTCGCGTAGCTGAATTTTGGGCCAAAGATGTGTGAACTTTTGGCCGTTGACACACTAAGAAGACTTTAGGGTCCTTAAATAGTTAAACAGATTTAGTTTTGAGTCACCACGTCTCTGTACATAGGTCATCACTGGCAACACACACTGGTCAAAGACTTTCGTCTTGAGACACTGTGGTATTTGGGACAAGAAGATATTATTAGGTATTTGCAGAATACCAGCGCTGTTGACAATAGGTCCGTCCGAAGTCGCAGCATTTAGCTGAGCAAGGACCTGTTCGTGCACAGATGCGACGCACGGCCTAGTTGTTTTTATATTTGTGATTTTGTTGAAATAAAAGTAGTCAGTAATGCACTCTGCTTTCGGCATTTTGTTTTTGTTTTCTTGTTAATAATTATATAATTGCATGTGTCGTACGTAATTCATTTGTCTATGGTCGGTCTCAAGCCTTGACTGACACTATCAGTCAAGTCAATGGACAATATTGTAAAAAATAATCGACTTGAATACGGGGCTTTTGGCCACATTGCATGTGTGCATTTTATTTCATAGTTGATTTTATTTTATGTAATGTGCGTTTTGTTTGTGCAGACTGCAGAATAAACATTTTTTTTCTTTCTTTCTTTCTTATATTGCTTGATCTCCACATCCGCTGGATGTGGGAAGCACAAGACCGAAGTGACCGGTCGAAGTGGAGGAGCTTTGGGGAGGCCTATATCCAGCAGTGGACGTCTTTCGGCTGAAATGATGATGATGATTTTTGTGTGACATTTTGGTAAAACCAGCAACAAGAATACTGTTGATAATCAAGTTTTAAAGTTCACTATACAACGGGATACTATTCTATGCTCCTCAATGTTGCTTCCCACACGAACGCTAAAATGGCGAAGTCCTATTCTAATACGAGGATCATTCAAAGAAATGTCAATCAAAAACGATGAAATTCTTTAACATTACTGTAGTATATTTCAGTGGGATAATTATTTATATTCTGGTTATTGATATTTCATGTACCTAATGTGAACCGAAATAATACGTGAGAAGACTCTTGTAAGAAATTATATTTGAATAGTTTATAAAACATGTGTTGAATAAACATGACCTCAACCAATCTATTTAGCCTTTTCCCAACTATGTTGGGGTCGGCTTCTAGTCAGGGTATCAGTATTTGCATGAAGTGACTATCTGACCTCCACAACAGTGATACTGGGTAATACAATGAATGCATCTTGATAAAACTGGCTGTCAGATTTTCGCGCTTCTGATGACTCGTGATGTGCTATGAGTTCTTGGTACGTGAAGATGGTCACCCATCCATGGACAACCGAGTCAAGCGTATATTAACCTGATCGATCGAACCGTGCGGGATTTATTGCTTAGCCACAGGTTCATCAATAAACGACGTATTTTGAAAAAAAAAAAAAAAACATGTGAGGCAGTCTTTGGAGACTGCCGATAGAAGTGAAAACTAAGTAACTTGTACATACATACACAGTATACATATAGCTCATGGGAAGCGTTCGGTGACGATGACGCGAGTTCCATGATTTTTGTTCACCCAAAAAGTACACTTAAATACACAGTATACATATTATAGCTCATGGAAAGCGTTCGGTGTCGATGAAGCGAGTTCCAATCAATCAATAGTCTTTATTTGTAAACATAGATTATAACAACAGTATGCAAGATGGTACAATTGGTTCCATGATTTTTGTTCACCCAAAAAGTACGCATATACACAGTATACGTACAGCTCAAGGAAAACGTTTGGCAACGGTGACGCCAGTTCCATGATTTTTGTTCACACAAAAAGTACACATATTTACACGGTATACATATAACTCATGGAAACCGTTCGGTGTCGATGACGTGAGTTCCATGATTTTTGTTCACCCAAAAAGTGCTCAAACTCAAACTCAAACTCAAAGCATTTATTTCAAATAAACCAATTACAGGCACTTTTGAATTGTCAAGGTCGGTGAGTTAGAAAGATGAAGGTGAAGCTAGTTGCCCATTCCAAAGCGTAGGTACCTATGGAGAAGAACGGGCAAGCTCAACGCTAAAGAAGTTTTCACTTCAAAAAACCACCGTAAAAACTTCGGAGTTTAGAATGAACTGTCAATAGTGTCAATCCTCAGCGTCAGGTGGAATGACAGCTCGCTTTAAGCTCACTTCACCTTATTTTTACGGAGATATTTTTACAAAATAGACCAGCTGGTCATACTGGATAGGCTATTCTGGATCAATGCCTAATTAAGACTGTTGGTATTGTAATTGTTTTACATACGAGTATGTAACCACAAAAAAGGTTTATTTAAAAAAGCAACTGACTTAAATAAAAAACTTACAAAGGGAAATAATAACTTTAATTTTGTGAGTCGGTGTCTTAAGTTTTGAATTTTCGATTTTTTTTCCGAAAGTTATTTTAGTTGTGATAACCACCTCACACTAATCCTTTTATAAATTACCGAGTTCAGACATAACAGAACATTAAAAAAGAACGGAATTGAAAACCTCTTCCTTGTTTTGAAGTCGGTTAATAAAACAAGGAGACATAATTGTGACAACAGAAAAGGATTTCATGTATTCGACGTTCTATCGATTTGCGTTGGGTATAAGTTTATTTTTAAACTCATAAACCAATTAATTGGCTGACCATTTTCCCTCATTTTCAGGCATGACCGTAGTCCAGTGAACTCACAAGTTAGTGGCTTTACTTCCTTATGAATATGCATCTTGTCGGTCGAGAGAACTGGCTCTATATAGGGCAATGTGCACCAAGGGACCCATCGTCTCGGGGAACACTGCCCATGCCAGACCACATCCTAAGTACTCATTAACAATACCTGTTAGGCATATAACAGACGCTACACTTTCTTTCGTTCATTCGGCGGCGGCTTTCATTCAATGTTCCGAAACGTCTGGACACTTAATCAAAACTGAAAAATTAATTTATTAGTGAACCGATTGAACGATATTCGATTTCGGCACTCGGTATATTTCACTCGTCTACCGAATTATTGAAAAATGAAATGTAAGGAGCAGATGAATGTTTGTTTCTATGTAATTTTGTCGATCACCACTGCTCTCATAACGGTGAAGGAAACATCGCGAGGATGTTGACACTGGGATGTTATAGAAGCAAAAAAATTGAAGACATGTGACATCTACTAACCCGCACTGGACCCGCGTGGTGTTTTTTTTTTTTAGACTTCGCCCCACACTAGGAATTTCTCCTGTATTGTGGGTGCGTTTACAAACATTTAAACTCACATACACAAGCGGCCAGACCCGGAACAACTACTTATAGGTCATACTAATATTTGTTCTGTGCGGGAATCGAACCCGCGACACGCAGCGCAGCAGTCAATCGCTTAACCACTGCGCTAACCGTGCCAATGTGAATGATGCCCCACTTCCTCTCACAGAGAGGAGGCCTGTGTCCCAGCAGTGGGAATGCTAACGGCTGATTATGATGATGATGAATTCAAAAAAAAAAACACTCGAATTACCCGTTCACTACAGTGCGTCTGTTAACAGTTTTAGCATAAGAGCACAACTTGGAATACAAAATTTTGATAGAAAAAGATAGAAACAGCAATTTTCTTCAAAGTATAATTTATAGCAATTTTTATGCTGCCATAAAGTAAAGCGGATAAGGAGGCTTTAATAAAATTAAGTGAAAATTTTATTTTTTTCCGTCAGTCTTCTTCCTTATTCAAATTTTGTGGTCAGGTGGTTTTTTTTGTGACTAATTTATTTATGCTTGGAATGTTTGTTTGTCTTTGTATAAAGTATTGGATATAATCGATTGGTCAGATTTTGATAGAACTCTGGAGAATAATAAACTTTGCGCAGAGGACATTAAAAATAACCTGCACCCTAAAAACGTAAGACACTATCGAACAGAATCACAATCAACAGAACATTTCGAAGAATATTTTTAATGCCTTGCTTCATATGTTCAAAAAATGTGTCTACTCAACAACGTAAATAACGCAATGAATATTGCTGTCAAAATGAAGCCCTTCCTAATTTTGGGGTGTTACGGAATCACCCCTCTGTTTTCGTTGATGTATGTTTTTGGGTTTCTGGCTCTGTTTAACTAACGAACCTACAAAAGATGTCTCGCTTTTGAGAAGAACCAGTCGCTTCAGAGTTATTTTTTTGAGGGTGAGAAATCATCAAATGACTTCTCCTGCTGAGTAGAGCAGGAGGGCGTGTCAGACTTTTACTGACTAAAACCCACCCGTGTTCCCTCAGTAGCCCGTATGCCAGGGGCTGTGGTATCTCTTTCGAACAAACCCGCACCCCTGGCAGGCATCGGCCCTTGCGGACCCCACCAGTGGTTGCTGACATGTTTGACGGCGCGCGTGTGGAACACAACGCGCCGCCGCCGTCCCGTCTACCACTTTTCGGCCGCAGGGAATAGGGAGAGCGGCTGACGCTATACCGACACTCCTCTTCCCCTGCGGCCCCACCGCGTCCGCCATCAAACGGTGGCGGCCCCGTCCAGGCCACGGAAGAGAAGAGCGCTGCTCAGAAGCACCGGCACTCCTCCTCTACCGCAGCCCGTAACCCTCAGCCGCGATGCCTCCCATTCGACATCGCGGCCCACCTCAGTTGCGGTGCACCTCACCGCAACCTACTTTTTGGCCGCTACGTCAATGGCTTGTAGGCAAAAGCCCTGACAAGCGGCCCCACCTTTGGGTTCCTCTTGGTTTCATCGTGGCTGGAATCCACGGCTACTGAGCCCCCCCGCAACGACAATGCGGGAACCCATTCGGGGGGAGGTGACTTCAGAGTTCATGTAAGATTAAAAAGCACAATTTAATTACACAAGCTCATTGTTAACGAGCTCATTTTAGTATTCCGTTTCTCATAACTTTATGTATTAGTCAGCAGTAAAATAGCATTATCCCTTTGTTCATTTTGTACAAAAATTAAACTCATGCCCCCTTATTACAGAACAAGGTTTTTCTTTAGGTATGGTTTAAACCATCGAGCCTGTTTTTTTAAATAAGAACCTATCGGAAATCGAAATACAGCTCCTTTTACAAAACTGACAAGTTAGTCCTGTGCTAAATTGTCAGTTTTGTGAAAGGAGCTGTAATTCTATTTCAGTTCTAAGTTCTTATTTCAAAAACAGGCTCGATGGCTTAAACCATACCTAAAGAAAAACCTTGTTTTGTAATAAGGGGGACTATGTGTTGCTGTTGAAAATAAATCCACCGTGGTTACAATAAAAATGTGCTTCATTGAGACCTAGCATTGTGCCGAAATCAAATACAAATTCCGACCATAGATCCCGAGAGAACCTGTGTGACAGACCGATCAAAAAACATTTTATTTTATTTTATTAAACGCCAACTCAAAAAACACTCCGAGTATCATCAGCTTTACTACTTTTTGCCCGTCAAATACAACAAAATTCAGCCACACTTCACTGCATCCCAGGAGAACAGACAATGCCACAAAATTCCGTAACAATACAGAAAACTATGGAAAAACAAAACACAATCATCTTATATCACAAGTGAACTCGCGGTCCCCAGCTAGTTTACAAGTAACGAACAGTTGCAAATAAAGGAAGTGAGTTTATCAAAATTGTTGACTTTAAAAAAATATGATCCTCCTCCTCGGAGCTCTTGTAAGATTAAGTCTAAGATAATCCGACTTTCAGTTAGTCCCGGACGAGTTTCAGAAATAAGTTTCATTGAGGGTTTCTGTTTGTATAATTTTATGAATCTGATATGAAAATATGAAGGACAGAAATTCATTTTCCGTTTCTGTTACGTATTTATTTTAGTTGATTTGATATGCCTGGATCCACCCACGAAGATGGCTTCCATTTTTTAGGAATGTGACCCAAAACCAACATGTGATTAGATTTGGGCTCGTTTGTCTAGTGGTCGCATACGCGACATATGAACATACTGGGTCTGATTACCTGGCTGACTTACCGACAAAATCTATCCGAAAGTCATTTATTCATACTTGACTGAGAATCAGCACTATTTGAACGTCAAAATTACATAAGACAGTCCCCGAAAACACTCGCCCTTCACAAAGTTGTAGTGCTTTTGCTAGTAAGAAGAAGTGGCATAAAAAATCTTCAGCAGCAGAGCTGTCTGCTCAGTTAGAAGAACTTATTCTAATATGTCGGTACATACTTACCTGGCATAGGGGATACCGTGATCAATACGGCGGTTCCCCCAGGGCGAGGCCTTCCCATTGCACTGCGGTTGGGTTGACCCCTGCGATTATCCCTAATGTGGATAACTCGGATGCGTTATTTTTTTTTTGATAGTGGGGAACTGCGTTCGCGCGTCCCCTCGGACCCCCCCGAGTGGGTTCCCGCATTGTCGTTGCGGGGGGGCTCAGTAACCGTGGATTCCGGCCACGGTGAAGCCAAGAGGAACCCAAAGGTGGGGCCGCTCGTCAGGGCTTTTGCCTCAAAGCCGACGACGTAGCGGCCAAAAAGTAGGTTGCGGTGAGGTGCACCGCAACTGAGGTGGGCCGCGATGTCGAATGGGAGGCATCGCGGCTGAGGGTTACGGGCTGCGGTAGAGGAGGAGTGCCAGTGCTTCTGAGCAGCGCTCTTCCCTTCCGTGGCCTGGACGGGGCCGCCACCGTTTGATGGCGGACGCGGTGTGGCCGCAGGGGAAAAGGAGTGTCGGTATAGCGTCAGCCGCTCTCCCTATCCCCCGCGGCCGAAAAGTGGTAGACGGGACGGCGCGTTGTGTTCCACACGCGCGCCGTCAAAGATGTCAGCGACCACTGGTGGGGTCCGCAAGGGCCGATGCCTGCCAGGGGTGCGGGTTTGTTCGAAAGAGATACCACAGCCCCTGGCATACGGGCTACTGAGGGAACACGGGTGGGTTTTAGTCAGTAAAAGTCTGACACGCCCTCCTGCTCTACTCAGCAGGAGAAGTCATTTGATGATTTCCCATGCAAGAAAAAAAATATATATGTCGGTACAAGAGGCCTATTGGAGCAGTATTCTTCACCGTTGAACAATTTACTGGGCGTAATTATGTTGCGGCCGAGAAGAAAATCTCTAAAGAAGATTATTATTGATAAGTAAGTTATATTTGAACTTGCCGAACGAAACGTTGGACAATTTCTAGGCACTTGTACGATGTCAGATGGTCAAAAGGGCTGTACCACGCCGCTGTGGTGCTCTCGCCAACTTGCACGAACATCAGGCTAGACTCTATCGAAGCGCGCCGACTTCACACTTGCGTTTCGTTGTCAATTGACATCCCGTACTCATGAATCTTCCGATCATCATCATCTGCCTAGCCTTTTCCCAACTATGTTGGGGTCGGCTTCCAGTCTAACTGGATGCAGCTGAATACCAGTGTTTTACGTGGAGCGACTGCCTATCTGATCTCCACAACAGTTACTGGGTTTTTTTTTTTGGGTGGAAATCATCAAATAACTTCTCCCGCTCTGGGTGGAGCAGGAGGGCGTGTCAGACTTCTACTGACTAAAACCCACCCGTGTTCCTTCAGTAGCCCGTATGCCAGGGGCTGTGGTATCTCTTTCAAACTGGGTAACACGATACTCCTTGGTAAGACTAGTTGTCAGACTTTCAGGCTTCTAACAACCCGTAACGACCCGGTAATATATTATCACATGTACTATAATAAGGGCCATCGACGCGCATCTAGCTACCGTAGAATCAGTATATGATTTCGTCAGGAATCCCTACTAATATTGTCCCTACTTCCCTACTAATTATAAATGCGAAAGTAACTCTGTCTGTCCGTTACGCTTTCACACCTAAACCGCTGAACCGATCGTCATAAAATTTGGCAGAGATATGGAGAAGGACATAGGCTACATTTTTACGCGGTAAGAACATCCACGCGGGCGGAGCCGCGGGCAAAAACCAGTTATATACATCGCGTCAAACTTAATGGCGGCTCTGAAGTGAGCTACACGCTGCGCAGTACCCCACCCCTCAACCCCGCTGACCCATGAATTTGTTACTGCGCAGCGACTCGCCTCGTGTTCCGAGCCGCCATAAAGTTTGAATCGAGCTGTACCATATAAAAAGAAATGGGTGTTCCATACATTTTGACCGCATAGATATTTTTCATGAAATAGCTGATTGTTTTAGGTTGATAACCGACGAAAATATTCGACACTAAGGGGTCTCATGAGCTGAGAAATAATTCCAAGTAGCACAAAATTGCTTTATGACAACATTTTTACAGTGCACAGTGAAAACATAGCCCGGACCAACGGCTTAACGTGTTTTCCGAGGCACGGAGATGTTTTGGTTTGTAGGGAATGTAGGGTATGTGTATGGGGAGTTTGTTGCGCCACTTCTTCTTCCCAGCTAAAGCACTAGGAAGTGGTTCTTGGCAGGCGTTTTTGGGAGACTGTCTTTTGTAATTTTTGACGTTCGAAAAGTGCTGACACTAGCCTAGTTTGAATAAATGACTTTTGATTTTGATTTTGTAAAGATGGTCACCCATCCACGGACCAACCGCGGCAAGTGTAGCTTTACCTAATTGATCTATTCGTGCGGCTGTTATTACTTTACCACAAGCTCTTCATGAATATTCCGACACGTACAGTCACGAGCATTAATATGTATACACATCGCCAAATTCAAAAGTGATTTTCTTTTAAATAGCGATTGCAACCTTGAGATAACTTAGGTATTTCATTAAAGTGTGGGTTCCAAAATATAATTTTTATATTAAAATAAGATTACAATTAGTAAAAGTAGAAAAAATCACTTTTAAAAGTTGGTAAACGTATACATATTATTGCTCGTGACTGTACACATCATTTTAAACGTAAGTAAGTATTGTATGTTCTGAACACCTCCAGCTTAACCCTTCCGGGAATACATGTGTGATGTTTAACTCAAACAAATATAATTATGTACATATATAGAGGAAGTGATACCACATGGTAACAGCTATACGTTTAGAATAGATAACGTAGGTTTGTGGTTTTATCTGTTCGCAGCAGATACCGCAGTAGACACTAGTTTATTGACAACTAATATGTTGTGGTCGTTGTGTTAATTGTAAGGGATGTGCGGCAAGGTGTTAAAGACAGGAGAAGTTTGTTTGGAGAGTGAATGAAAATTACTTATTTGAGTTGACGAGAGCAATGGTGGCCCAGTGGTAAAGACCGCGACACCTGCTGAAATCTGCTGTTTCATAGAGAAGTGTGATACCTACGAAGTTAAAAGGTATGAAACAGCTGATTTTTTTTTTGTATAACGTACGAAACATTTCTACGCTGGAGGATCTACAATGATAATTATACTGAATTCGTGGTTACAGTTTGCGCACTGGTTAAAAACTTATCCTGTATATAATGTATAATGTACTTACCTATTAGTGATATTCTTCAGTACGGTCAGGCTTGAAGTACTTGGAACTGGCGTGCGTAAATGACCAAATGTATGAACGCAGACGAAGCAAAAGGAATATGTAAGGATCGTAGCAGGTAGAATTTTGCAGCTTCTGCTTACCTCCATGAAGGAAAAGTTTGATGTTACTCATGTGTGTATGATAGATCATTTTTTATTTCTGTGAATTGGTTTGTACAAACAAGTAGGTTTCTCATCAATTCCTACTAATATTATAAATGCGAAAGTAACTCTGTCAGTGTGTTACGGTTGCACGTCTAAACCGTTGAACCGCCATGAAATTTGGCAGAGACAAAGACTGGGATATGGAATAAGATATGGGCTACATTTTTTACGCGGTAACTGACATCCACGGGGGCGAATCCGTGGGCAAAAGCTAGTCATATTATATGAAGTAGATTAGGTCGGAGTTTCCAATCCGTCTATTCTAAGAAGGAAGGCCGAAACAAACTCAGAGGTCTTTTTTAAAGTCCAGACTTAATCTTGGTCATATCATGTGAAGACTATGTAAATTGGTGTATGAATTGATCTTTTGAGGAAAGAACCACACCGAATTAGTAGACCAGCAGGCCTAGACAAAACACATTTCTGTTAGCGTTCACGCCAAACGCTACGCCAAAATGTATGGGAATGACATTACCTGCGGAAAGGACACGACGTAACCTTTCCGCAGGTAATGTCAGTTCCATACATTTTGGCGTAGCGTTTGGCGTGAACGCTAACAGAAATGTGTTTTGTCTCTAGGCCCTGTCCAGACAGTACAAGCATATGTCAGTTATCGTACAGCTAAGCTCAGTGTCAACTAAAAAACACGCCGGACCATCATTATAATATTTATACTATCCATTAATTTACCACATAGCCAAATTGAATTATTATTATCGCTAACCACATCCCAATCATGAAGATAATTATAATAATTACTTTAGTGGTCGCTTTGACAACTTTGTTTGATATTATCAGAATGCCTGTTATCTGCAATTAGGAAACTATATCTTGCATCTGCTGATAATACTATTATCAATCATGTAGGCGTTAGGGCTAAGGTATTTCTTATTCCAACGAATTAGAAATATCTTAGGGATAATGCTTCAATAGTCAGATAAGTTTTGTCTAAGAAATAAATATGTCAGTTTGACAGCTTTTGTACAGAAAATATGCTAAATTGTCAGATTTATTCTTCAGATAAAAGTTATCTCACTATTGAAAATCAGCCTTTTTAATTAAAAGCAAACACATCAAGTAAATTGTTCCACCAATTCGCAATTAATCGTTCAGCGTCTCTATTCATGCATCTCCTAAAAGGCATCTTATTTTGTAATTTGTCGCTAAAGGCACCCAGACTACTAAATCAACAGTTTAGTCGTAGTCAAAAACGTTGACCTTAAAGCGAGAGGTCACACAACTGAAACTAAATTTTTTATCACCAACGATTACAGTCGACTAAAGTTGTTGAGTCGATTGTCTGTGGGTGCCCTAAGATCGTTAATTCCAACAGGTAATTAGTGTGTTCAGCAGTGGACACTTATAGGTTCCTGTTACGGCAGCACACTATGCAGCGTCATGCATGAAGTTGTTTACACAGTAACAAAGTTGTTTACCTCATCAAAAACTCATCAGGACACGAATGATTAAATCCACAAGCGGGAGACAGGCAATTATAAATAGCTCCGAGAAATTGAGTCCAAGCTAACAACCGGCCAAACTCGCCTTAAACAAAATCAAGTAAATTGGTCTGCTTCAAGCGAATGCAACGTTGCATCGATCAGGGGTACCTAAACGGTGCACCCACACACGAATACCAACCTTGTGGTTGAAGTTTTAAAGTTTATTTTTGTATGAGTGATCTCGCGAAAATTCTGGTGAAATTTTCGTTGTGCAAGTACTTGGAATCTTTGGATACTTTATGTACGTACACAGAATAATGTAGTGTATAAAGTAAGCGGTAACTCAGTGCTTGTTCTTTAATGAATTTTACAACGATGGATTTTCCGAGCGATGTCCCGCGGTGTTTGTCGTTTGAACTTTTTGATGAACAGCTATTCGGACGTGTGGTTCATAACGGTACGGGCCAATTTTAAGTTTGACGATTTCAGTTTTGAGGAAGAATACGTGTTTATCTTGTATATTCGACTTATGATAAGTTTCCACTGGCGTTGGTTTGGCTTAGGTTGCATGTAGCATAATAATTATCGTACATCGCGTTGTCTGCTGCACTCTGCATCCAGCCTCGACCTTCGTATTTGCGGATAGAAAACTAACCATTATTGTTTAACATTTAACTGTCACTTATTTCCGTCAATTCTAAAACCAATGTCTGGCTTTTTTTTATAAAAAAATTATTAAAATTTCTGAATTTATTGTCAACTAGTCAGTTTCTTTATTATTACAGTGTTACTTTTTATAGCAACATTATCTACTTTTATTGGTCTTAAAACTAGCTGTATATATACTATATAAGTAACAATATAACAAGAAACAAAACGTAACAATCGTAGATACGAAACGTGACGATAACGCGACAATGCTTATGACATAAAACAAAACAAAAAGAGGAAATGTGTAATTTCGACTTTCCACAAGCGAAGCGAAAACATGGAAAATTCTGAATAAAAATAGAAGAAAATCGGATCGTCCTAACTAGTTACGGGCTCTCCAAATTAGAACGACTCGACTACTGGAGCCAAATTCGGACATCGATAGGAAAGCCTGCAAGTAACGTGTGTTTCGAAAGTTTTTCCACAAAATTGTGCAAAATAATATAAAGGATTGAATTTGTTTCCATAAGGTGAAAACTAAAATCTTTGCTTTATTTCGTGTTGAACCTACATAAAACTTATTAATTAACTTAGGCAATCTTCATGTTCTTTATTATTTTTCAGTAATTCCTAAAAAGGAGTTTGGTCAATTTTGAAACAGGGTTCAATATTTTTACTTTTTTATTACTGTTTCCACAAATCCAATCCAAATCACACCTTACTAAATAAATAAATAAAATAGATTAATTGATAAAGTTACATGTGGTTTTTGTGGCTAAGTAATGATAGCCACACGAGTCGATCGATCAGGTTAAGCTACGCTTGCTGCGGTTGGTGCGTGGATGGGTACCCATTTTTACATACCAAGACCCCTCCGTACCTTAGCAAGCACGTTAAGACGTTGGTAATGGCACTCTTTCGTGAATCTTTGACAGTCTTACAGCCAGTCTTACCAAGGGGTATGGTGTTACCCAGTAACTGGGTTGTGGACGTCAAATAGGCAGCCGGTTTGTAAAATACTGGTATTCAGCTGCATCCGGTTAGACAGGAAGCAGATCCCAATAATGTTGGGAAGAGGCTAAGCAGATGATGAGTACGCATTAAGAAAGAAACTATTTCTGTAAAAATATTTGCCAATGTATTGGTCAGCTTTGATAAAAATTATGATTGCTTGATAAAATAATAAAATTGATGATGAACTGATAAAGTTACATGACCGAGTTAAATTAATTCAACATTCACAAAAACAGCATCGGTAAGCTTAACAGATTGTAAAACCTCAGCGTCCAATGATTATGTTCGTTAAAGCTACCGTGGACTGCCAAATTAAAATGTCAACGAACTGGAATCAATATAATTAATACCAAAATGACGCGACCGAAAAACTCTATGTCAATTAAGGTAATAACATCACACAAAATGTCGATGCAAATTTTCTGTATAATTTAATCAAATTTAAATTCTGCCGTCGATTATTAGGTGTTAAAGCGTTGATAGAGTCGAGAATTAATCAGTGTGTTATTATGGTATGATTTTTAGGGTTTAAACTTGTTTCGTGGTTGAAGTTATTAATTTTAGTGGTGAATGGTGTTTCAGGACTTAATTTTGCTGTATACGTGAAGGATGTTATTTAGCATTGTCTGCCTTAATCGTTCCCACTGCTGGGACACAGGCCTCCTCTCGGTGAGGAGTGGGTCAGTGTCCACCATGCGGGCTCAATGCGGGTTGGTGGGTATCACATGTCTTCGGTTTTTTAGTTTCCTCACGATGTTTTCCTCTCCGTATTGAGAGCAAGGATGATGATATAATTTACACAAAGTAAAGCGTCTGTCTGGGTTCAAACGTCTATGACGTACAACTCTTAAGACCACGATCGGATGAACCTAAAAATATCGCGACGGAATTTATAGCGCATTTGATTTTCAACTATTAGTGTTTTACCGAGCACTGAGAATCCAATAGAATGTATTTCAGGACGTAAAAAAACACATTGTTCGATTTTCGATTCTCAGCGCTAAGCACAGAGTTGAATATCTAGTGCGCGATAAAATCTGCCGCAATACTATTGAGCCTAGAGACTGAGTACAGACCATATAACTCTTATGAATATAGTCATCTTCAATTAGCACCTATTGTAAGTAGGTACATTCAGATACAGATTCTATTATGAACTAAGGCTCCGCTTTAACTATCACTTGAGTTCTTTACATTCTCTCGCTTGTAGTGATTGATCCTAGTTGTGCATTTATTAGATTTAAAAAAAACTTAGCCACAATTGAACTATGAATTACTTTTATTATGCTATCATTAAATACTTACACAATAATCATTAAACTCAGTTCACTGAAAGTCACCATCTTCCCTTTTGCTCTCCTGTCCTTTTTTGGACAATGTCCTTTTAATTTGTAATAATTACCTTATATTGTTCCCAAAATCCCGTTCCAATTTTAGCTATACACCGGAAAATACATAAACGTATAAATATATATTGTTACTTTGATTACTCTAGTTTACGATATCATAGTTAAAATGTGGTTTGAAACTCATACAAGCCAGCGAAGTTTTATGTTTGATCAGTAGTTGCCTACAATTGTTTGGATATTAGGGTCATCTCTAGGATGCGGTACCAATATATTTCAATTTTAATTAAAAACAATGCTTAGATTAATATTTTGTGGGCCAGTTTGAGTTTTATTGAAAACTAAAATGAGGGTAGTTGTTAGTTGCGGCTGCCTCTGTTAAAACATATTACATTAGTTCATTAGATAATCCAATTTTGAAAACAGAATTCAATGGGCATTTAGGGCTAAATGGGCAGTTTATCAATTCATATGTGACAAAAAAAATTCCCAAATTGTTAATTGGAACAAAGTCCTTAAACGTGGCTTGCAGTAGGAATTGACTGGTAGAAATCGTGATAGAACGTAAAAGCATTATGCCAATTCATGCGCCTTTCTCTCTCTGTTTCTTTCTAATATATACGAATGGGTATGTGATTCCGACTGTCGCGAATGGAAACGTATTTTTTTCTTTTTTTTTTTGTACTTTTATCGATTTGTGGATTTTAAATGGTATCAGTTTATCCATTTTGTAGTTGTAGTTTTCATACTTTACATCCCAGTAATGAATATACTCAATAACTTCAGAACTGAATCTATATCATCATTCAGTTTAAAAAAAACACGAAAAATATGCATAACGATCATATATTTTGCTCCAAAAATAAAATATTAATAATTTATTACGCGACCGCTTCCAACTCTTAACGAGGGCTGTTGACTAAGTGCAGTCAACGTATCGCCACTCATGTCAATATTAAAGCCGGTTTCAATTTAAAATCTCATATTATTCCACTTTCAGTAGTGGCTTTTATGATTTCGTTTTATTCCACGAAAAGTTTGTTTTAGTTTTTTGATCACGGAAGTGGGGGAAGGCCTTCTTAATGTCAAGGGCAAGCGTCGTTCGTGTTACTGCTGATAGAAAGTTTAAGAACGTAATATTAAAATATGAATTAAACATCAGTCAGATATCGAACAACCCGTCTTAAAATGTGGTTAAACTTATTATTATTACTTATTATTTATAATAAATAACAATAAAGAAGAGAAAAAAAAAATAGGTTTAATTTTCACAGACACACACTCACATATACACACATTGGTAAGTAAAATATGTCACACACATTCTCCACACACCTCTCTAATAGTAGTAGGGTTTTTATTTCTGACTAATCTGTCATTTTAAGTGCAATGATGTAACCCAAATTGGGTCAGATCAGACTCAGTAATCCTTTTTCTGTCGGTATGCAACTCGGCCTATCGCAGTCCACTGCTGGACATAGGCCTCTCCCAGGCTACGCACAACACTCTGTTCTTCGCATTCCGCAACCAGTTTGTCCCAGCCATCTTTAGGTCGTCGGTATATTCCGCTGAAAATAGACGGTTCTGTCAATAATTGTCTTCTTACTAAAACTATTATGTTGCCATCTTCACTAAATTCGTCGCATCGTTTTAATGATTTTTAAATCCTACTAACTTTATAAATGTGAAAGTTTGCATGTTTAAATGTGTGGATATTTGTTACTCAATCACGCAAAAACGGCTGACCGGATTTCGATGATATTTGGCATACATATAGTTTTTAGCCTGGAATAACACTTAGGATACTTTTTATCCCGGTATTAGTACGTTCCCGTGGGATAATTTTCGACCTCTTCGCGGGCGAAGTAGCTGGCGAAACTTAGTTATTAAACATAACTTAAAACAATTTCTGTGCCAACCCTGTCAGATAGTTAATGCACAAGAAGTTTGCTAGTGAAACTTAGCTGATATAATAAGTTTGTGACTATTCATTGTTTTAGTTTTCGCATTAACTACAGTTACACCCATTTTTGTAGTTGAATTTGTAGTGTATGATGTTTGTTAGTGAAATTTTAAGGAGTGAAATTGAAATACAAAAGTTAAATAACGGCCTAGATATTTGAAAGCAGTGGTGGCCCGGTGATAATGACCGGGACTTACGAGTAGGTCGTATGTTCAAACCCAGACAGGCGCTTTATTTTGTGTAAATTATTTCATCACCAGTGCTCTCAAAAACGGCGAAGGTGACGGAAACCGGCATGTCCTGGAACAAAAAAATCGTATAGACATCTACCAACCCGCACTGGGTCTGCATGGTCGATTACGGCCCGCTCCCTCCCACAGAGAGGAGGCCCTTGTCCCAGCAGTGGGAACAGTTTAAGCAGATTATGATGAAAAATATAATAGGAATGCGTTCAATAGGAATTTATTTTATCTATACATAATCATTCCAGCCCCCTTGCCTGGAAATTTTTCGTCGGTTATACAAAAAAAAACAGCTGTCCCATACATTTTGGCCGCGTATACTTTTCTATGAAACAGCTGTTTTTTTGCATAACCGATGAAAAATTTCTACGCTTGAAGGTTTAGTAATGGTAATGATATGCTGATTTCATAGTTACAGTTTGCACACTGCTTAAAAATGTATCCTGTTTAGTTTATCACAATATGCCACGCCACGCCACTAGTGCCACGATTAGCCTGGTCACCAACTGGGCGCAGCTCATATAATAGGTAATATCTACAGGACGAAATTAAATTAGCTGGCAATACAATCCCACGGGTTTGATATCAATATCGAAAACCAATCGAACAAAAAAGCAACAAAAAATAAAACTTGATTCGATGGGCGAAGGTGTTCGATCAGCTGTTTTTGTAGTTTCTGGAATTTCGAAATCTGTCAGTGTCTTTTAAAGTTTTGAAAAAATTGGGCAACATTCATTTTTTGTCTTTTTTTATTCCATTTATTTCTGATATAGACACCCAACACACGGGTTAAGTATTGCTAGCTAATTTGATTCGACCTCGTATGTACATATACCACTGACTCGAAAAGAAGAGGATCACATTATTCATTACTACCCCTGATTTAAAATACTACGCACAACACTGCACATAAACTTCAGCTCCATCGAAGACATACAAGATTGTATACTCAAAACCACATTCGACAGTCATATTCCTAACAATTATTATCTAATTCCATCCCAAACTTACACTTCAACCACATAATAGAGACAACTACAAAACCCAGCATCCACATTATAAATCAAGTCTTTATTACCGACCTTTATTATAACCCGGCCAAACAACAAAGTAACCCGAATAGTTAAGAAATCCTTCCGACCAACGTATCACAATACTTGAATAGTTTAATTGAGACAACAGGACGGATGTGGCAAGAGTTATTATCCACTGATTTGTTTGTAAGTGTCTTCCGAACAATGGGGCCCTTTCAAAGCCCTTTCTTGAGTGACAAATGGAAGGTATATTTCCTTAATCCACTGGGAGTTAGTGTTTGAATGTGGGGTTGGGTTATATGGGTGGTTGGGTTTGGCGAACTGAATCCTACTATCCTACTAATATTATAAATGTGAAAGTTTGTATGTTTAGATGTTTGTTACTCAATAACACAAAAACGGCTGATCGGATTTGGATGAAATTTGGCACACAGATTGATTAGAACCTGGATTAACACATAGAATACTTTTTTATCCCGATAGTTTGTTCCTGTGGACTAATTTTTGACACGCGGGTGAAGCCACCGGCAAAAGCTAGTCTATACTAATAATAAAGAGGAAAGATTTGATTGTTTGTTTGTTTGCATTGAATAGGCTCCGAAACTACTGAACCGATTCAAAAAATTCTTTCACTATTGGAAAGCTACACTATCCCCGGGTAACATAGGCTATGTTTTATCCCCGTATTCCCACGGGAACAGGAAATACGCGGGTGAAACCGCGGAGCGCTACTAGTAAATATAGGCAACCACATGAGGTTTTGATGTTTTCATGACTGTTGTGTTAGCCACACAATGTTACAGGCTAGCATGGTTTAGTCTAACAGATTGATATTTGTTACAAAACATGATGTTAATTACTAACACTATTGAATAAATAAAGTTACTGAAAAACGGCTGGTTGTAACTGGGATTATTAATACAGCTCAACAAATCAGCACAATCTTGTATCATCTATATATATAAAAATGAATCGTCGAAATGTATCATGTACGCGCATAACTTCTGAACGACTGCATCAAATTGGATGATACTTTTTTTAATGTGTTTATTATTGTCAGGACAAGGTTTGTATAAAAGAAAATTTATAAAAAAAAAAATAGATTTGATCAGAATTATTATGAAATTATATTCAGACAATCCAACTGATTTGATTTTACCGGAAGGGTTATATTTCCTCAGTCGCGACTGGAGAAATAAATTATGGCGGTACGAAGTTCGCCGGGTCAGCTAGTAAATTATAAAGTGTATCAGGGAGGGTTGATAGCCATCGTTGACAGTAGTAGGTACTGACCTGACATATTCAGTAGTGACAGATCAGTACCAACTACAGCCCTGGATATACAAAGGTACCAGTAACTATTAGCTTGCCACATTCCATTGTTGGGCAAAGGCCCTGTCATCCCAAGAAGGCGTTATAGAGAATATATTAGAGATAATTTAGCTGTGTTGGAAAATGATTGCATTCATCATCATAATCATCATTTCAGGCAAAAGACGTCCACTGCTGAACAAAGGCGTCTCTCAAGCACCGCCATTTTGACAGGTTCTGTGTTTCTCATATCCAACGGATTCCTGCGGCATTCACCAGGTCATCAGTCCACCTTGTAGGCGACCAACGCTACGTCTTCCAGTACGCGGTCGCCACTCCAGAACCTTTCGGCCCCATCGGCCATCTGTTCTACGAGCAATGTGCTCTGCCCACTGCCAGTTAAGTTTGGAAATTCTTGCATTATTTAGTAGAAAATTACAAAATGTCTTTCAGGGTGCAGATTACCATAATCACCCATATCTCATCAAATTCCCAACAATAACAGATAATGACAAACCCAACATGTTCAGTACTGCATAACAACGGCCCGTATATTTACAGGAACCGGTCCGTTTTGAATACGTTAGTCCTACATGAGCCCCAACGCCTCAGGGTGACCGCAGACATGTTAAGTTCCTGACGGGGACTTAGGAGATTGAGACGTTTTCTATTAACTTTGTGCTACTAAGTGTGTTTCGTTTCTGGAGTTGTGTTCGTAGTTAGTATATTTATGTGGCATTGTCATTAGTTCTGTTTTTACCCGACTACGGGGAGGGTTATAATTTTGATCGCTATGTATGTATGTTCATCTGTTTCCTCATAACTTCTAAACTTCTTATCGTAATTTGACAAATTTGGTAACGTTAGAAGAGTCTTGATTGTCGGGTGGTTAAAGACTATTTTAGGTCACAGTCATAGGCTTAACTAATCATACGCCATTCATTTCCATTTAACTTCCATCAGCACATATTGATAACAAAAACACCCATAACATCAATATTTTACTTACATACTTTGATGGCTAGATTTGTAATCTAGACACATAAAAGTGGTCAGTATAGTAATAGAATACTCAAATATTATAGAAGAAAGCACAAATATATCTATCACAAAAAATATGCGACCGCTGAATTTTTACTGGCTGGAAATAATTAGCTTAGTAATTCTTTTTCGTTTACTCCGGTGGCCATCTTCTTTACTAGATGTTAAATGTTGATAATGACGTAAACTATTCTAGTTAGTAACAACTTACAGGCGTATTTCCAGTCTCTAGTTCAACGCAATGCGCCTACAATCTGACCTACAAAACTGTTTTCGCAGCAGATGATCTGACCTACATTTAGTTGAACAACACGACTTATTTGACAGCACAGCTGTTGCGGAGATATTGTTCGTACTGTGACAAAAGTTGCAGATGTAGGTATAAATGTTAATGAACAACCTATCTTTTAAGCAAGCTGATTGCTTTATTGAAATAAATTCATAAAATCTCACTAGTATTCATCTACTAGAGAATAAATTGCAAATAACAGAAATACAATTAAGTACGCAATACGATGACGGCACAAATAATAAAAAAAAATGTGAATAGGAGCAACAACAAAATTCGCGACTAATTTTATCATTGACATAAATACAAAAGCGTTTATTATGAACGATGCTAAAAGTTAAGAGACGTTTAAGCGCCTTAACATGTAAGGCTAAGAAGGCTGTAAAAGCAAATTTTAAAAGGAAAACCCAAAACAAATGATTTAGAATAAATGAAGCAGTAGCCACTACATTTACTTTTAAATCGTAATTAGCAACAGCCTTTCCGGGGCATAAAGTCCACAGTATAAACTAAAAGATTCACGACACGATTAGGCAGTTTCGCCGCAAACAGCACAAGTTCTTGATGCATCGCCTTAAAAGTAAAAGAAAAGTTCTACGGACGAACTCAAAAGAAGGAAGAAAACAACTTTAGTTCCTATTTTAGCGAACAAATGGCGTTGTACTAACATTTTCGAGAGAAACATTGAAAATACAGTGCTCCCCGTAAAACATTGTTGATGTTGCATTAAAATATCAAAAAGGTTATGACGTGTATAGTTTTTTTTTTGGTTGGGAAATCATCAAATAACTTCTCCCGCTCTGGGTGGAGCAGGAGGGCGTGTCAGACTTTTACTGACTAAAACCCACCCGTGTTCCTTCAGTAGCCCGTATGCCAGGGGCTGTGGTACTCGTGTCTCTTTCAAACAAACGCGCACCCCTGGCAGGCATAGGCCCTTGCGGGCCCCATCATTTTTTGTGCTGACATCTCTTTGAGGCGCGCGTGGAACACAACGCGCCGTCGACTTGGGCTTGGTCCTTACCGGACAGCGAGCTACCCATTACTCGCCGTCCGCAAGCTCATGCCTACGGTAGCCGGAAATCGGCCTGGGATTCCCGACGCCCAGGGCGTCTCCGTATCCTGCGGCGGCTAGGGACGCGAGGGCGCATATGCTGACTCTCCCTCACGTGCGCCGCCTCCCTCTTCGCGAGCATTACTGCTTCGCTGAAGGAGGTGACGGCTCCCCGTGCCCTCTTGCTCCGTACCATGGCCTGGACCAGGGCCGGACGCGAGAGATCGCCGCCGCCGATCGCCTCCACGAGGACACGGCGGGCGATTCCTCCCGCCCTATCCGAAATAGGAACCTCCCGAAACAACCGTGTCCGGTGAGGACCTGCGTCAGGCGGAAGGTGAGGACGCCATGCCGCCTCTCAAACCACTCCTCAAAGAGGGGACTTACCGCCGCAATCGTGACGTGCCCAGCACTGGGTTGCGACAATCGCTCTCTCCATGTCACCATGGGATCCCGCCGGAGCTCTGTCCGCTGTGCTGCGATTTCCCGCGGCAGCGGAGTTACGCCCCGGCGTTTGGCCTCCTCGCGCCACTCCCACATTTGCGCGAGGACCTTTGCCTCCAGATGCCATGGCGGTAATCCGGCAAGGAGGCCCGCCGCCTCGCCGGAGATCGTGCGATATCCTCGGATCATACGGATGGCCATGACCCTATGGAACGCCCTCAACCTGCGAGCTGGTTGGCGCCTCAATGTAGGCGCCTACACCGGCGCCCCGTATAGGGCCATGGACCTCACGATCCCCGCGTAGAGCCTCCGGCAGGAGGCGTTTGGCCCCCCTAGATTGGGCAAGAGCCGCTTCAACGCAGCCCCGGCCCGCTCCAGTCTGGGAGCCAAACGGCGGAAATGCTCCGCAAAGTTCCACCGGCTGTCGAGGACGAGTCCCAAGTACTTCATCGTCGACTCGACGCCGATGTGAACCCCTCCCACCGTTATCTGGGAACCCGTCGGTGGCGCATTCCGAGGACCATGAAACCACATGGCCTCGGACTTGTGCAAGGCCACCTCGAGTCCCAGTTGCCGGATCCTATCGACGATTGTCGCAACCCCGTGTGTCGCTAAGTCGGCCGCCGCCTGGTACGACCTCCCTTGCGCCAGAACTAGCGTATGACGTGTATAGTTCTAGTCGAATTCGGTGTGCAGCGTTTCTTGGGCTGCAGAATGTATCAAAAATGGTTCACCTTTGTTTGATAGAACACCGTTTGATATAATAATACTGTTACGAGCTTGGGGTTCGTGACAATTAAAAACTGCCGATATGAATTACCAAAAATAACACTTTAATTAAACACTCTAATTACACCACAGAATTACACTATTGATCACTCTTAAGTCGCACTTGAAGACCGCTTTAGATGTTCTCGCATATATCGCTTCCAATGAACTACCCCGAGACGCGCTCCGTTCCCGCTTATATAGGGCCCTCGGATAGTTCCAGAACCTTCTACCGTAGAAGCATCTAGAATGTTCGAGTACATATCGGCCCTGACCGAACACATGTCGATAGTTCCAGAAATTTCTAGCATCGAACTTTCTAGAGAGCTCTTGACCATTAATTCCGCTATTCGATAAGAGATGGCGCTAGTGGTAACCAAACATCAATCGTGCGGCTCAACACTGCCCCCACCTAAGAAATGCTCGTCCCGAGCATTATCGGCCCCATAATAACGCGCCAGTCGATCCACGTGGACTATCTTAGGAGTACGTCTTGCACCTTTCTGTATCCGATAGGTAACGTCATTGATATTTGTCACAATCCGGTACGGTCCGTCCCAGTTAGCTTGAAGCTTAGGAGATTTCCCTTTGCTGCGGACGGGATTGTGCAACCACACTAGTGAACCTTCGTCAAACCCTTTATTGTTCATTTTGCGGTCATAACGGGTTTTCATCTTTTCTGACATTTGCTGGCCTGATTGTCTGACGTGCTCATAAATGTCATTCATCTTGTTCCGCAAGTCATTCGCATAATCGGTTATACTGCGTGGGGCATCAGGTGGTATTCCAGTGATCAGGTCTGCAGGCAGCCGTAATTCCCTTCCAAAGTTTGCGAAAGCTGGTGTCACCGATGTGCTTTCGTGAACAGCACTTCGATATGACAACAAAAACGGTTGTATATGCTTGTCCCAATCTCTTTGCCGATTTTCCACAACTTTTGCTAGGTACCTCTCTAATGTCTGATTAAATCGTTCCACCATTCCATCCGATTGTGGGTGGTAAGAAGTTGTTCTTGTTTTATGAGTACCCATAACTCGACAAGTTTCCTGGAATATATGAGACTCAAAATTCCTTCCTTGATCACTGTGAATCTCTAAAGGTACTCCAAAACGACAGAAGACTTCATGAACTAATTTATCTGCAACTGTTGAAGCTTCTTGATTTGGAATGGCGAAGACTTCCGGCCACTTAGTGAAGTAATCCATCACAACCATGAAATACTTGTTACCACTTTCACTTTCTGGAAACGGCCCCGCAACGTCAAGGGCTATCCTCTCCCATGGTGCACCAACATTGTACAATTTCAATGCACCTCTGCTACGCGTCTGAGGTCCCTTTACAGCTGCACAACTTGTACATTTGCGACACCAGTCCTCGACATCGTCCCGACAGTGGATCCAGTAAAACCGTTCTCTTATCTTCAGTAGAGTCCGTTTTACTCCTAGATGACCTCCTGAACAACCATTATGGTAAAGCTGGAGAACATCCGGTACTTGAGATTTCGGGACTACCATTTGCAAATGACAGCTGTTTCCCCGAGCATTTTCCCATTTACGGCACAGGACTCCATCCTGAATCACCAAGCTGTCCCATTGGGCCCAATAGCTCTTTGTGACCGAACTCATTGCTGAGACGTCGCTCCACTTGGGCTTAGGAGCTCTGGCCTTCATCCACTCCAGAATCGGCTTGATGTCCGAATCTTCCTGCTGTGCACGTTGTAGGCTTTCACTCCACTCGTTGCTGAGGTCTGTCCTGAGCATCCTCACAGGCACTACAGGTGAACACCATGAACTTGATGAAGGTTCAATAACACCATCCGTCACCATTCCCTTAATCATGGTTTCCGGTTCCTTTTCGCAACGCGCTGCCGGCAATCTTCTTGGCCGCTGACGGATAGGCAATTCTTCCCTTTCTGCAGTTCGCTTAGGGCAACTGGATCGAAGGTGGCCCCTTTCCCCACAGCCGTAACACCTAGGGCTGTATCTTTTACGATTGCGAACTGTAGCCGCTACAACCTCCCTGACGCGATGGGAACGATGATCCTGCCGCACAGCTTCCACCTCCAGTGCATGGGCCAAGGCGTCCTTAAGCGTCCCGTGGTGACCGAGTCTCACAGCAGCTCTAACTTCAAGGTCCCGGATGCCATCGATGAATGCCTGCACCAGGTTCCCATCAATAAGCGCAGGTACGGACTGGTACGCTTTTCGAACCAGCTTCTCCACTTCAAGGGCCCACTGCTGCAGGTTTTCGTTACTGCGTTGCACACGATCCTTGAGCTGCGCACGAAACACGTGTTCCAGGTGAGCGTCGCCATATCTAGCCTCCAATGCCTCGAGGAGCTGCTCGTAAGTCACTTCCTTACCGAGAGCTTCCAGCACATTTAAAGCCTGGTCGCGCAGGCCTAGGGTGAGGGCAGTCATGGCCTGACTTTTATTCCACCCGTTCGCCTTCATGACAGCCGCAAACTGAATTTTGTAGGCCGACCAGGAAGAAGTCCCGTCGTACGGCGGCACTTTGAATCCACGTAGCGAAGGTGTTGTAGCTACGGGAGCTGCGATTCCATCCCCAAGTTTGAGGTTACCCAACTCTTGCTTCACATCAGCAATGACGTCACTAAACTTGCTGATCTGAGTTTCAGCTTCTGACAAGCGGTTGTCATGCTGGGCAACCTTCTCCTTCACCTCCTTCATGTCTTTCCCGAAGGTTGCGTGAAGGTCCTTTATGAGGAGCATCTGCTCTTCCTGGCGGTGCACCTGCTCCTCCTTATCCCGTTTGAGCTGTTCTTCCAATTGACGGGCCTGCTCCTCCTGTCGGCGAGCCTGCTCCTCCTGTCGGCGCGCCTGCTCCTCTTTATCCCGTTTGAGCTGTTCTTCCAAACGGCGAGCCTGTTCCTCCTGTCGGCGGGCCTGCTCCTCTTTATCCCGTTTGAGCTGTTCTTCCAATCGGCGGGCCTGTTCCTCCTGTCGGCGGGCCTGCTCCTGCAACATCATCATCAGAGCAGCAAAATCTGGTGCTGGTGATGCTGGAGCAGCTGTGGACGGGCCGGCCTCTGTGGTTGGTAGCTGGCCCTCCGACGTCTGTGGCATTGCTCCACCAAATCGCCTCTGGTCCGTCTCCTGCTGGCGTTGACTCCGGGTACGGATACCCTCCGTGTCGTCTTTAGGTAAAATCGGCATGATTTTAATCCCACTTCTGACACCAATTGTTACGAGCTTGGGGTTCGTGACAATTAAAAACTGCCGATATGAATTACCAAAAATAACACTTTAATTAAACACTCTAATTACACCACAGAATTACACTATTGATCACTCTTAAGTCGCACTTGAAGACCGCTTTAGATGTTCTCGCATATATCGCTTCCAATGAACTACCCCGAGACGCGCTCCGTTCCCGCTTATATAGGGCCCTCGGATAGTTCCAGAACCTTCTACCGTAGAAGCATCTAGAATGTTCGAGTACATATCGGCCCTGACCGAACACATGTCGATAGTTCCAGAAATTTCTAGCATCGAACTTTCTAGAGAGCTCTTGACCATTAATTCCGCTATTCGATAAGAGATGGCGCTAGTGGTAACCAAACATCAATCGTGCGGCTCAACAATACTAAATCGAATTTTAGTTGCAATAAAGTCATTTCGAAGAATTATTCATTTGACCGAATAATTCATTGGTAAATTTTTATTTGGCGTAATTATTTATTTGAACTAATTTCATTTCACCGAATTTTCAAATGCACTAATTTTATTTATACTCATGTTTCACTACACTAATAATGATTTAGTCGAAAGATCGTATCGAATATTTAGTTCATTAATAATTCGTTTCTTTCATCGTCTATAAAATATAAGTAGTATGAGTGGAAAAAGGTTGCTTCTGCAACGTCTCCGGCGCTACGGGAAGTGCAACCCCTTCGCCCTTGCGTAACAAAGGATAGGCATCCATGTTCACCTCCGCAGCTGCGGCTCCCACGGGTGCCTATGCTTTGTTACAGCGGGCGGGAGTTGCCCTCAATTCGCGCCTCCGGATTTTTAAATACACTCTAGGGGTAACAGCCAAAATACTACGTAAATTCGGGGTGCCCCAATTCGGTTTTGGAACAATTTCGACCTATTTTATCCATGAAAATCAGTGTCTAGTGTACAAGCATAGGTCAATCTTGAAGGTATTATTTAGGTCTTTAAATTAAAATATTTTCTTGAAAGTCAATATGTTGTGCTACTAAAGTTAGTGACAGAAACGTATTGCTGCAAAACCGACTCCACGTAGTCTAGTCTGCCCTACCCCTAGAGTGTAATTTAGAATCGCGTAGGCGCGGAGGGGCGAGGCAGCCCGCGAGCTGAGGAGCAGGTGGTTTTAACACCCGCCGGTGGTGAGCGTTTAGACCATCTGCGACGTTAAGCTCGCATGGGACTGCCGGAGCCCTGCAGCGCCGGGGCCGTGACAGAAACCATGCTTGATTGCATGTTGCATGATTGCTGCATGCTTGTTTGCTAGATGGTAATCAGTTACTAGGTGGGTTTTTCAATTAGTAGGTATTTTTAACGTAGATATTATGAACTTAGATGTATTAAATTCTCCTGTCTTATCCCTCAATTTATTTGGGTCAGGGGAACATGTCTTTTTCTTCCAAACTACTCTATAAGTCATACCAATCAAGTACCTATCTATCTATCTATATAAATATAAATAAAAGTCCTGACTGGCTGACTCATCAACGCTCAGCCCAAACTCTTACACCTAGAAAGCTGAAATTATGCACAGAGGTTCCCTTTATAATTTAGAAAAGGAATAAGGAAGGATTTTTGAAATTCAATGCCTAAAGGAGTTAAAATATGGGATGAAATTTCAACACAGGCGAAGCCACTGGCAAAAGCTAGTACTTGATAAGTCAACTGTTGTTTAAAAACAAACAAAAAAGTATCAGTAAAACAGTAATAATTCTGCGAAATAGAGTCACCTGTGGCTAATTATGACAACTGGAAAGTCTCATCATAAATATCCCAGCGGGTATTATTTCATGTAAAAATATTGTCAGCGTGCACCTACTAAATAATCACCTCTATTAAAAAACATGAACAAATACCCGCAACTTTATTTATGCAAGATAAAAGGAGTAAAAACGTTTACACATTGTGCTCACAAATGCATAGGTTTTAGGGTTCAACGCGCGCTCAGACCGAACCTCGCAATCGAATACGAAATAAACGAGCAATGTAACGCGCGTAAATAGAATTGCACGTTGTATGAATGCTGTGTGGCTCTAGTTTTTGTTTTTCAGGGTTGTATGGAAATGTTTTGCATACATACATACGACATCACACTTTGGTCTAAATTGTGCTGTGGGCCGGCTGGTTTTTTGTTTACGCACGCATGTTTTATACGTGAATTTGAATAAAAATTACAAATGGTTTCTGGACAAATATTTTTCCTGTGTTTGCTAAAAACAAGCGTGCACTGATTAGACAGGTCCTCTCAATCTGTGTGTTATTTCCTCAATAGACCATATCAAACACCAATCCATGTGGTCTTCACATGATCTGACCAAGATTATGTCTGGACTTTAAAACAGACTGTGACGTCTAAATTTGTATTGGCCTTTCTTCACAGTGTAGTCAGATGACGCCAGACCGCCAACCTCATCTAGTTTCAAAAATATGATCAATCATTGTTAGATGAAGGAGCCGTATATACAGGCTCTGATTGATGATGAAGGGGTCGGATAGTTCTGTCGGAACTGAGTTCTGCTCGTTCGCCCAATCAAGGATACAAATTCAACAGAGAAAAATCTAAGTGCGACTCCCTTTTTCTCTCGCTGCGGCCGCTTCTCAAGCGTGGTCGTTCCATGGAGTGGAATGTTGATCATGGAGTCCAGCGCGAGTACAAGACACGGTAATGCACAATTTGTCCTTGTTTTAGCAATTTTCACTCACGGAGCTCAAATTCAGATTGTATTCTAGCGAGCAATGGCGGCCGACCCCTTGTCTTTGGCGCGCACACACTTTGTTGTCGATGGCACACTAGCCGCGAAGTCGCAGAATCATGCGTTTTGGCGGGAATGGGAACCAACAAATCGCATGCCACCTTGGCGAGCATCCATAGATATTCTATATTGGATTTGCACAATCATATTTTACTTACAGAATTAAAATCAATTTATCATTAACAAAAATTTGATGAATGGGAAGGAAATCAAAAAGATATCCATGTGGCCTCATTTGTAAGGTTATAATTAAAACTCTAACTTCAATGTATACGAAACGGATGGTAATCTCAAAAAAACGGTAGTAAGCGGCCGGCCTGCTTCCGTTTTCCATATTCCAATGGTAAATAAAAATCATCCATAATGTAACATGACGTCTATATTCCCCTATAATATTCTGAAATGATCATAATATCTCGACGAAGTCAAAGGTAAATAACAGCACTACTCCTTGCAGGCACAACTTTGTAGCATCACTTGTGGCGAACGATAAGCAGCTTATAGGCTGTATATTTCACGTCCATATACTTGGGTACACATTTTCGCGTGTTATTATTGAATTGCATCAACTTTGTAGGGGAAAGTGGTTATACTTGGTACCCGACTACGGGGAAGCAAAAAGGAGGATTATAATTTTTTGACCGTTATGTGTATGTTCATCTGTTCCATCATTACTTCTACCAACTAAATTGTAGGAAAATTACAGGTTTTCTTTGACAGATTGAGATAGATAAGAATGCTAACGTTCTTTAAAAAAATACGGGAATTATCCCACAGTTTTATTGAGTACTCTGTAAATTCGTAATTTCTTAGGTTTAGGCCGTCAGTCTTATCTTTCTATAGACACACTAATTTATCACAGTCACAAGAGCTTTATTAAGAAATGTGTTTCAATTAGAATGACTCAGCGTTAACCCGTCACTAAATTACATCATCATCATTATTTTAGCCGAAAGACGTCCACTGCTGGACATCGGCTTGAGGGATCAAGCACCACCACTTCAACCGGTCCGGTGCTTCTCACATCAATTGGATTCCTGAGTCCTTCACCAGGTCATCAGTTCATCTTGTGGGAGTCAACATTACAATAAGTCCCTAAATAAGTAAACAAGGACAAAATTAAACATACGACGATCACATTATCGATGCCACATGAAATTTTATTCACCCATTCAAGAAAAAAAGGCGTAAAGCTAAATATAATTTATACACTGTTCCAGCCATATATTGTCGTTACGGAACCCTTCTAATATACACGGTTTTACCAACCTTTTGGTCACCAGTTATTGCTGGCCATAAATTTATATTTACGATGCCTAATGCAGGCTTCTGGTCAGTGCGCAGTGCATCTATGCCGATGTCCGATATAATGGTTTAAATAAATATCACGACAGGATATAACCCTTTTTATGTTGTTAGGGGTTTTGTTAGAGAAATAGCTTTTTTATTGCAATAGATTAGGGGTTAGAGATGTTTGTAAAACTAGTAGTCAGTTTGTGATATGCATTCTTAATAAATAGCATTTTTATCATGTACTTTTGACCATTTTTTGTAGTAAATTCTAGTGGAATACTTCCTTATTATCAAATAACCTCTTACAAGATGGCCGATTGTTTAATTTACCGAACCTTCAACAAGTCTTGGCCAATTATTATAATAGACATATACAGGGGGGGGTAGATTTTTCCGCTATTGAAAATTTTGCAGTAGTTAAACCCATCCCCCTTATTACAAAACAAGGTTTTTCTTTAGGTATGGTTTAAACCATCGAGCCTGTTTTTGAAATAAGAACTTAGAACTGAAATAGAATTACAGCTCCTTTAACAAAACTGACAATTTAGCACTGGATTAACTTGTCAGTTTCGTAAAAGGAGCTGTATTTCGATTTCAGGTAGGTTCTTATTTAAAAAACAGGCTCGACGGTTTAAACCATACCTAAAGAAAAACCTTGTTCTGTAATAAGGGGGATGGGTTTAACTACTGCAAAATTTTCAATAGCGGAAAAATCTATCTTGAATTAAATTCAATCCGTGGTTTGATGAGAGACTTGGAAAACAAAGGATTGCTTTTCTTTTTCCAATCTCCTCCATCGTGTCCTACTTTAGACTGATGAAAAATGTTGTACCTAAGGTGTCAAGCTCGTCCCAGAGTTTATGGTTCAAATTAAAGTATTCTTTGACATTACTGAAATTGGTGATAGACATCTTGGGGAATACTGTCCTTCTCTGCATGAGAAGTGACCTTTGCCCTTTAGACTTTTAGAGGGACAATAGGAGGCTGGTCATATTATTATAGTATTCATCCGTCTTTTCCCAACTTCGTAGACGTCACTTACTCTACCAGATGCGACATAATATGCATTATTCCCGCATAAAGTGTAGCTCACTTTATAAATACTTGCACAAAAAGCGTCCATGGCAAACTTGCTTGCTCGTTGAGCTTGCACAGTGTTTGTGTCGCGTGATGTGTGGATTGTACCGCTCGAGCCCAGTTCTTGGGAGTAAAAATATGGACCCTACTATTTGCTGTGAGTAATCGATTTTATAAAGCTTTTTGTTTTCGTTTTCTTAGCCGCGTAAATATTACGAGATAAATTATGATTTTCCTATTCTAACTGCCGCATTGTTTACATAAAAAAAAAAACAAGAGATAAGGAAGATATAATAGATTGCAGTAAAGGTCGCTAATCCATGTATTTGAAATTGTTGTTATCTTTTGCGGTTATTTTAAAAAGGTAACAATGTAATTTCAAAAATGTCAATAATCTCCGCAAAAATTCACATAGTGAGAGCTATTTAGCTTTTTGTACGAATATTCGCTTATTTTTAACTACCTCGTTGATCTATTGCTCGCTAGCGCTTTTGCTGAGCACTAGGTCCTGAGCTCGATTTCCGGGTTAGGCAAAGTGTTCATAGTAGCAGCTTGGTCCAAGGCAATTTTATATTAGGCCGGTCGAAGACTATTACCTCCATAGGTCTTAAACATAAATAGTGAAATGTGTATAATATAGGTATACCTCTGCTTAACCCTTCGGTTCCGTGTGGTGCCGGACGTAAAAGAATAGCACCATCCCATTTCTTCCCGTGGATGTCGTAGAAGGCGACTAAGGGACTTACTAGAGAATGGGCAGCAGCGTTCTCTATGCATTTTACCACCATACTGCGATCGCCAACCCGCCTGCCAAGCGTGGCGATTATGGCACTGGTGAGCCTGGCTAAAACGAACGCTTTCTTACCAAGTTTCGAGTCTGACAGAGGTAGTATCAGTGATGAGCAGATAGACGATAGTCTACACGCACAACATTATTGAGTGAGCTGCAGGATCAGTTATAGTAAAAAACAGGCGCGTAAAAAATTAAGAAAAGTCCTTCGGAAGATCGGGTTTTCTGAAAAAACCACTGCATAAATCAATGACCAATTAAATTTATTGAACTTTTCGATAATTGAGCTTTGTCGGTACCGACTTAGTTTTGGAGATTTTACACTTCTTTTATTAATTAAACATGTCCAAAGTTACGTTAAATGATCAAGAAAAAGGAATCTTTGTTGGCTCATAACTTTTTAATGGCTTTTTATTTTAGTAGGTATTCTGTTTCCATACCGACAATATTAATAATGAGACAAAATCATACCATGTTTAAGTTTTGATGTACGTTGTCAAACAGTGGAGTAAAACCCTCTCGAAGTTTGTATGGAAAAAATGTGGACTTGTTTCACCTTAAGTTATGTCTAAACAATGAGTCCCCAAAACAACTTTTTGTACCAGTAGTAGTGGTACAGAAACTCGTAGCGCAGCTAAATCGCGACTCAATTCAGTGGTGAAACGAATTGCTGTTGCAAAAAACGGCGCAACTCAAAGCCGTTTCATTTTTCAGTTGAGAAATTGCATTTTTTATTTACATTGTTTAAACTCAAGAGCTAATGTTTGCACTGTTTCAGTCTCATTGAACCGAGTGTTTTGAAAATACTTGTTGAGTTTTGTTCTGTTATGTGAATTACTTTGCCCAATTCACCAACCAATCTTACCGAGAGGAATTATGTTACCCTGTAACTGGGTTGTGGAGGTCACACACAACATAATCAGCCTATAATGTTCCCACTGCTGGGACGCAGGCCTCCACTCTTCGAGAGGAAGTGGGCTGTAATCTACTACGCGGACCCATTGCGGGCTAGTAGATATCATATATTTTCAAATTTTTGGTTCTAGGTTTTCACAGAGATGAGAAGATTATTTACACCAAGCAATGCGCCTGCCTGGGTCCGAACCCATGACCTATAACTCAAATTGGGGCAGATACCATTGGAGATAGGCAGTCGTTCCATGTTAAATACTGGTGCTGCATCCGGCTATGATGAAGCCGACCCCAACATACCTAATAAGTTAGAGGCTAAGTAGATTTATTGACTTAAACGAAATTATAAAGATGACAATTCGAATACGGCGTTCAGTGAGGTTAACCCCAAAAACTGCCTATTTACAAAATCATGTGTAATTATTTTAAATTAAACCAAAAATAATAATTAAGTTTTAAAATACTTGAGAACCTCATTGCCATATTGTACGTATATTTAAGCCGTTGCTCCCGGCTGTCATTTGTGGACCTTTGACAGTCGTTACGGGTCATCAGAAGCCCGAAAGTCTGACAACCAGTCTTTACCAAGGGGTATCGTATTACCCAGTAACTGGGTTGTGGAGGTCAGATAGGCAGTCGCTCCATGTAAAATACTGCATCCAGTTAGACTGGAAGCCGACCCCAACATAGTTGGAAAAAGGCTAGGCAGATGATTATGATGATTTAATTGGTTTTAAATGACTAGATGTGTAATTGAAACGCAAAGAAAAACTATCAAGACATTTCATAAATTAATTGATGATAGACGTGTTGTAAGTCTACGAAGAGTATGAAAAAGATACCATTCAGCGCAAATAGAATAAAAAACTAAAAATGATGGAACATTCTCTTATGATGTAGTTTTTGTTGTAATTACAGTTCTCGCTAGAAAACATTCCACATTTGTGAAGTAAGAAATTAAAGAAAGAAACTGTAATAAAAATGCAATTAAAAGAACACTTGGAAAATACAACTTTGTTCAGAGCTACTTAAAAATTCTTGAAAAATAATTCATTGGAATGATTAATGGCGCATTGTGTGTTTTTCTAATGTGTTTAGGTAATAACTAGCTTTTGCATTTTCTTTTGTATTTTCATCCCCTAGTTAACTCCCTTAGGGGTTGAATTTCGAATAACCCTTCCTTATTCCTTGTCTACCTTATAAAGGGAATCTCTGTGCAAAATTTCAGCTTTCTAGGTCCAAGGGTTTGGGCTGGGCGTTGATGAGTCAGTCAATCACTCAGTCAGGACTTCTCTTTTTATTTATATAGATAGATAGATATCAATTAGGTAGTATTCATATAGTTTAGCTTGCTTTTGCACTGGCAAAAGCAAGCTAAACTATATGAATACTACCTAGAATAGAATAATTTCCTATCATCACGCGGGCTAAGCTACTGAGCTTAGCCCGCGTGATGATAGGAAATTATTCTACGGGAACGAACTACAGAGATGAAAAGTATCCTATGTGTTAATCTAGGTTATAAACTGGTTACTAGTAACTGGTTATAAATTCGTTATGACCCAATTTCATCCAACTCCGTTTTGCAATTTTTGCGTGACTATGTGACAAACATCCAAGCCTACAAACTTTTACATTTGTAATATTAGTAGGGTTATAGTAGAATTATAGTCTCTAAGAGCTCGTTGTGTTATATTAACGCCCAGGTAATAGTTACGAGCATAAATACTTTAAAATCACGCAAGTTTCAAAAGCAATTTTCTCGTAAAGTATTTATAGACCTTTTATGGTACATAGAGGTGTTACGAGCATAGTCTTTTAGAAACGATATTTTTCTGATTTTTTTCATAGTTAAAAAAAAAACATAAAAATAATAGGTACTTTTATGAAATAGGTCTTTTTCTAAATTTGCAATTTATCATTTGATGATAAAAACGCTTTTGAATTTTCCATAACTAAGTAAGGTATTTATGGTACTGTACAATACATGCATGACTAAAACCAAATCAACGAACCTCATTTACTGCTGCCGAGAATTTTAATCACCCCTAGGGTACTTACAAATGCTAGCAAGTTTCAATCAGCGAACACCCTAATTATAAGTTCTTGACATACTCCGTTTGTTCCCCAGTAACCATATTAACTAGTTAACAATTTTTTTTTTATGTTTTTACGACAAATTGCATCAACAGAGCTAAAAGTTTTAATGTCAATTATGTATAAAAAGAGAAACTGACTGACTGATCAATCAACGCACAGCCGAAACTACTAGGACTAGGAACGTGAAATTTTGCACACGGCTTCCTTTTATAATGTAGGGGAGCACGAAAAAGGGGTTTTTGGAAATTTACCCTTTAAGGGGGTGAAAAGGGCGGATTTTGTTTGTATGAAAAATCTTATTCCTTGAGTTAATAAACTTGAAACTTGGTACAAATACTTAGTTAAGTAAATTATAAGGTTGGTCATTTATTGTTTTTCTAAACTACCCCCTAAAGGGGGATTGGGGGGTGTGCAAGTTTGTATAGAAGAATTTTAAAGCGCGGTCTGATTACTTTTTCTTACGTTCTTGTGCATGGATTTTTATTCATGGATTAGATTAATAATATTGTTTAGATTATATACCTATCTGAACTCTGGATCTGTCCTAGTGACATATCACTGAACGGTACGTTGCGTTGAGATCTCAGGCACTTTAAGAAGATTTAAAGCGTCTCGATTAATGGGTTTAACGTGTCGAATAAAATGATAGTGGCTAAGTAATAAAATAAAACAAAAACAAATAACAGCTGCACGGTTTGATCGATTAAGTTAAGCTACGCTTACTGCGGATGTTCTGTGGATGGGAGACTGTTTTCACATACCAAGAACCCTAAGTCGTTGGTCTCGGCTGTCGTTCACGCACGTTTGAGAGTTACTGGTCGTCAAAAGCCCATAAAGTCTTACAACCAGTCTTACCAAGGGGTATCGTATTACCCAGTAGTCGGGTTGTGGTGGTCAGATATGCAGTTGCGCCATGTAAAATACTGTGACCAGTTTCATTCAGTGTGACTCGAAGTGGATCCCAACATAGTTGGGCAAAGTCTGGGCAGATGATTATGACGAAACTGTTAGTGTGTCAGTTTATCTCATAACAGAAACCACGGTCTCAAGTTTTATACGCATATTACAGTCACTGTTTGATCGATAGAAGACAGATTATACTAAATTCCTGATTCATAAAGCTGACGTGGGCACGATGGCCGTTTTACGTTGATCAAAAATCAAAAAATATTTATTTCTCCAAACATAAATGAACAAAAACAGATTAGTGATGGGAGCCTCTCTTTAAGCAAGTAATGCCTGTGTTAGGAGACCCCAAATCAAAGTTGATGTGACGCACATTTTCCCCAAACTTATTATTTTTTGTGTTCCCGCAAACAACGTATGTTTTCATTCTTACGTATGTGTGCTTTCTACTCTTAAATCTGTAAAAAAAAATACAAGTTAGCCCTACTGTCATGGCCTCACAGTTTTTTTCTTGAAGCTTATTTTCAGACCACCTTAATATTAAGTTTTCAAAGACAAATCGTAAACTTCACTTTTGCACTTCACCGCATGTTATTTCATTTGAATGTTAAATTGAAATGATTGTGTAATAGCCTAAACTGTTATTATTACACGTATGTTAACCTATTTCATTTTATTTTCTTCGTGTATTGGCACCTTGTTCCTATAATGTAATTAGTTTAATCTCATCGTGCTTTGTTTGTTGTGTTGTGTCTTTTGTGTGCACAAAATAAACGATTTATCTATCTATGTATCTATCTAAACAAACAAACTGAGACTCGAACGTTTCTATATGTAGATGATTGTAGATCTCCCGCTACGAACAACATTGGAAATTCCAACAAAGCTGCGCAGTCTGAATTATACTTTGCATTATTTACTCAAGAATAGAGTACAAAAATTCCTAGGTTCATCTACTACCTCATTTCTTGGAAGATTGGCTCTAATAATGCAGGGGGAAATTTATTATAGTGCTGACCTGGTTATGATATAAAAGAATAGAGAATCAGATACTTTTATCCGTGGAACTGAGCGCTCACTTATTTATTTAAATAATGCGATGTTAGACCGAAATGATGAGGTTGCAACATGATTTAGTGTATCCAGTTTTTTATTTCTTTTTACCCGTTTACGGTGAAGTAAAAAAGAAGATTTTGACAAGTATGAATGTATGTATGTGTGTGTTCATCTGTTCGTAACTTCTAAAATCCGTATAAATATAAAAACAACAATTAAATCCAGAAGTTTGGTGCCTGCATAAACTTTAGATACCAAAACGTGGGTAAAGACTTCTGTAACATGTTATTTCTAAAGTTAATTGGTTTCAGTAAATTGAAATTTTGACGTAGCGGTGAACTTTACATCGATTCATCTTTAGGTTTAAGACATGTGATGGACATGTTCACGACTGAAAATTCACGTTAAACCTTCTAAATTTTTTGAACTAAAGTGAAAGTACATTTACGTTTGTAGGTATGTCATGGCGAAAGAAATTGGAGATCGTCATTGGAATTTTCTAACAAAACATATAAAAAACTAAAGTATAATTACGTGTGAGCAATCGCGATAGTTCGCACGTTTTCGTGTTCCTGAATCGTTGCCAACTAAGTCTTAAGAACTTGTTAAAAGCGTATTGAACCCACACCTGGCTTTTCAGTGCCTTTTCACACACGTCTGTTGCCAAAAACTAGGCGCCGTGTTTCAGTCAGCAAGCACTGACCGATACGATATGCTAAGTCTCTCTTCTTCTTAGTCGTAACACTCTTGTCAGAGTGGTCGTGGTTGCGTAGACGAGGTACACGGAGAGATGTTCGGTGGGTCGTTGACTTCCCCGAGGATTGCCCTTTCAGCGATGTGCTTCCATATCTGTCGGTTGGAGACGTTGCGAGTACACTGGACCATGGTAGATTCAGTTGCTTTCTTGATCAGGTCAGTCCAGCGAGTTGGTGAACGGCCGCGTGATCTCTTGCCCTCCACCCGGCCCTGAACCACCAGTCTCTCCATGGAATTTTCGCTTCTAGTGATGTGACCAAAGAACTTCAATATTCGGAGTTGTACAGTAGACGAAAGCCGGTCCTTAATATGAAGTTCCTTTAGGATGGAAACATTGGTGCGAAACGATGTCCACGAGATCTTTAGGAGGCGTCTCCAGCACCACATCTCCAAAGCGTCGACTTTACGGCGATCCTGCATTCGTAGAGACCATGTTTCGGCCCCATAAAGAAAGATCGGAAAGACAAGGCATTTCATCAATCTGACCTTCGTCTTTTTGGTAATCCTTCTGTCCCCCCAAATCCTTCCCAACCGTTCCACTGCCGACCTGGTGATGGCGCACCGTCGCTTTATCTCATCGCCACATCCTCCAGTATTGGAGATAGCAGAGCCGAGGTAGATATAGCTCTGTACAACTTCGCAATTAGCTATGCTTTGTACGTTAATTCTGCTTTGTTCATCCCGGCTTACTATCATCATCTTCGTCTTGTCTCGGTTGATGGCAAGTCCGAAATTGAGGCTGGTAGTCTCGAGACGAATCAGAAGATTTTCCATATCTTCTCTAGACTGTGCGAGAAGGGTTGTATCATCAGCGTATCTAAGGTTATTTATCACGCGACCCCCAACTGATATACCTTTGTCCCAATCCTCCAAGACAATGCGCATGATGTATTCTGTATAGGTGTTGAATAGCAACGGCGATAAGATGCATCCTTGTCGCACACCAGCCTCGGTCTTAAAGTGCCCAGAAAGGGTATCGTCCACTCGTACCACCGAAGTACCGTCCCTATATAGTCGCCTCAGAAGAACTATTAGGTGAGGCGGCACACCCATTTCTGCCAGTATCTTCCAGAGGTGTGTCCAAATGACAGTGTCAAATGCTTTTCGGAAGTCCACAAAGCAAATGTAGAGAGTTGAATTAAACTCTCTGGCCTTCTCAATTATCTGACGCAGTATGAGGATTTGTTCGCGAGTGCCTCTTCCCTTTACGAACCCGGCTTGCTCGGGTGCAATTTGCTCTGAGAGGTAGGCCAATAGTCTTGTATTGATTATGTGGAGCATCACCTTACTTGCATGCGATATTAGGGATATGAGTCGGTAATTGTTGCATTTCTTGGTAGACCCTTTTTTGTGCACCGGAATAAAAACCGATCGCGACCAGTCATCAGGCCATATGCCAGTCTCCCATATTCTACTACAGATGGTAAATAAGACATCGACTCCAAATTCTCCCATCGCCTTGAAGACTTCGATTGGGATTTCATCACATCCTATGGCTTTATTGCATTTGAGGTGTTTAATTGCCGCTCGTACTTCATCCCGCATGATGTCAGGCTCACGGTCACGTATTTGGTCGGTAGAACATGTGAAGTTTGGTGTAAAATTGCTGGAAAATAGCGACTTGCAATATTTCTTCCACACATCTACGATGTCCTTTATCTCCGTAACCGTTGTCCCAATGGAGTCCTCAATAGCCCACGTCTTGGGTTTAAACTGGCGTGTTATGTATCGCACCTTATCATGGAGATCTTTGGTTTGATATTTATCAGAATGCTGCTCCAGTTCATCACATATCTTTCCCAAGTGGTCGTTGCGGTCACGTCTGCAAGCAGCTTGTATTATAGCTGACTTGGCATTTAGCTCAGTAATGCTAGCGCCACCGGCTTTAAGTTTCCTGCGTTCTTCGACCAGGTGCCAGGTGTTTTCAGTCATCCAGTGCTGTCGCTTTGCCAAGATGTTTTTTGGCTGTGATTCTGTAATAGCATCTACAATATATTTCTTTGCCGAAGTCCACAAAGAATTAGAGTCTTTGCTCCCAACACCTGCTCTCCATGCGGCATGTCTGACCTCTACAAGAGTGGCTAGAGAGTTTGGGTCTTTCACTTCTATTCTTCTTGCGGTTTTAATTTGTCTCGCTCTTTGCAGTTTCAGTCGCAAGTTTCCAATAAGCAGTTGGTGATCAGAATGACAGTCAGCACCGGGTAGAGTGTGTGTGTTAGTTATTGAGCTTCTCCATCTAGACCTCACTAGTATGTAGTCTATTTGATTGCGATACTTGCCGTCGGGGGAGGTCCAGGTATACTGGCGTCTAGGATGGTGATTGAACACCGTGTTCATTATTGTCATATTGTTGTCCGCAGCGAACTCTATGAGGCGCTCGCCTCTGGGGTTACAAACACCATGACCATAGTTCCCAACAATATTCCGAATGCCTGTGTCCATAGTGGTGTTTCCTACCTTGGCATTAAAATCTCCAATAATGAGCAATATCTCTCTCTTTGGTATTTTAGATATAGATGACTCAAGTTGACAGTAGAAGTCCTCTATTTCCTCATCCCTGGCAGAACTTGTAGGAGCATAGACTTGAATAATGTTGAGTGGGGTCGGTAATGCGCTAAGTTTAATGGAGATGATTCTATCATTTATAGGGTGGTAGCCAAGCACCGAGTTTTTCCATAATTTAGGGATAGCAATAGCCACTCCTGAAAAGCTACTCTTATCATTGCCGGAGAAATAGATAGTGTGTTTCTGTGAGTCAAAGTGGCCGCTATCTTTCCAATGTGTCTCGCTGAGTCCTGTGATGGTGAGCTTGCATCGCTCAAGTTCTTGTTCTAAAATATGAAGTTTTCCATCGGCGAGAAGTCCTCGTACATTCCATGTACCAATGCGATGGTCTTTTCTTAAATTGAATTTTTTTCTTCTTCCAGTAGCATTTTTTCCATAGGATGCCTGGTTGCCTGCATCCCGATGGCCAGTAACCCATTTCACACCCTCAGCCCCGGAAAGCTCAGGGCGCCGGTCGCTACTCGGATTGCCAGGCGGTCTTACTCTGTCTATATGCATACTCATCATTGCAACTCTCATGGGATAAATAATGTAGTAGGTTCCCGTTACTTTCTACATCGCGGTACTATAACCTCAGTGGCTATAGTATTCCATAAGTAAACCGATTCAGAACTTATGGTTCTTTCGCTTCACTTTGGTACTGATGGCTACCGCTGCCCTCCATCAGGATCCAGGAACTACGCCCCTGTGGCTTGCCTCCTCCACTAGTTCGGCCATACTGACAACTATTGTCTACGCCCTTACCCACCGTTGAGGTCTTCACCCGTAATCCTGGGCACGGACTCCGCGCTATACCCCGCAGAACTGGGTCCCTGCTGAACTTCGCCATCTACATACTCTGGCTTACTAGAGTATAAGATGCCCACCCCCGCGACGTGGACGCGCCAGACAGGAATTGCCCAAGTGAAGGGTAGAAAAGGTGACTCTACTCTCCCAGGGGCCGGGTTAATGGTAGTGTATGGTGCCACGACCAATGGCTAAGTCTCTAGTTTTATAGTAAACCATCGAAATATTGAATAACTCTTAAGCGTTACGCATTGATATAAAAAAAAAAACACTTTAAAAAAAATATCGCACACTTCACGTTACCAGAACGCTAGTCGTTGTTTGGCGATGCGGACGATTCCTTTTGTTTTTGTATTTATTTGTAAAGTTAGTAAGTTAGTGAATAATTTAATTATTTAATAATAAAAAATAAAAATAACACTCTTTATTTTTCTACACCACATAATTAAATTATATGACGCGCAGTTTAGGTTCAGACCCGGGTTATCCACGGAAGCTGCCAAGTATGCTCAAGCATACTGTCCAATACTATATGGACCGCGGGTCGCCGGTATATGCGTGTTTCCTTGACCTCTCCAAAGCTTTTGACCTTGTGTCATATGATGTGCTCTGAAGAAAGTTGAGGAACAAGGGTGTACCGGTGGAGGTGCTCAATATGTTTATTTATATTGGTATATATAAACCATTATATATTGGTATTCTCACCAAACAAATTTTGTGAGGTGGAATAATACGCTCTCTGAGGCATATACGTTGGAAAGCGAGGTGAGCAGGGGGGTTTAATGTCGCCCAAGCTCTTCAACCTATACATTAATGACCTCATCGTCGAGCACAGTAGCAATCGTGTCGGTTGCTCGATAGATGGCGTCTGCGTCAACAACATTTTCTACGCCGAGGGCATGGTGCTGCTGAGCCCGACGGTGAGAGGTCTCGGAGAGTTGTTAAGAGTATGTGAGGCCTATTCTGCTGTACATGGCCTTATATACAATGTCCAAAAAACGAAATATATTGTCTTTAGGGTCGCCGGTGGATGCCCCGACTATTCACATAATATTACGCTAAATGGCTTGTGCATAAAACGTGTCTCAAAATTTAAATACTTGGGGCATTTAATTACCAAAGGTCTTGAAGACGATCTTGATAGTGAGAGGGAGCGCAGGGCTTTGGCGGTCAGAGGTAACATGCTGGCCTCCAGATTCTCCCGCTGCTCTGAACAAGTTAAGATAACGTTGTTCAAGGCATATTGTCAAAGCTTTTATACGGGGAATCTGTGGGTCAGTCACACCAAAAGATCGCTGGATGTACTGCGCGTCCAGTACAACAATATCTTCAGGATGATGCCGGGGCTGCCTCGCTTCTGTATTGCATCAGGGATGTTTGTGCTGTATCGCACACGGCTTTCACGGCATCATCCGTAAGAAAACGGTATCCCTGATTTGCATAATGCGTGGCAGTTGCAACGGAATTCTGAAGACTGTAGCAGATAGGATCTCTTCTCCGTTATGGAGATCCTTTATTAAGCGGGTAATTTGATTTTGATCTTAATTGTAATTTTTAAATTGTTTATAATTTTAATTTTGATTGTAATTATTGAATTTTGTTTTAATTTTGATTATTTTGGATGTTCTTATTTTATATTTTAATTTTGTGACGGACCTTATAGATTTAGTTATCTGAAATAAATGAATTTTATTTTGTTTATTTATAATGAAAATTACCTAATAAAAATACTTTAAATTATTTAAAATTAAATGTTACCTAGTAATACGATAATTGATTAGTAATTTAGGTAGGAAGTTAACAATTTCTGTTTTATTTTTTTATTTTATTAAATCAAAATAAAATCTTTAAATTTTTACTTTGTATCTGAAAAACTTAAGATGAAATGTTTATGTATGTAAGTAGATTTTTTAAGACACTTTAACACGTCAATATTTTGTTGGTCATTGTTTAAGAAAACATTGTATCGTATATTCATTTTCAATGAAGCTAAGATATGACGACACCAAAATACCAAAATGATAAAAAAATGTTAAATCCTTATTCCCTAAAGATAAAAAGCTACACGAACAAGTACAAAACGAGCTTGTATATCACTTTGTGGCTGATCTCAACCCAGCGTAAAAACAAAATAGAATTTAGTTTTCCAGGAATCTAAAAATGGCACATACATATTTCACTAAGTTGTTATAGAGTATTCTTATAAATAGGACCTATACGTAAAGGAATAAATGCACACACGTAACTTTTATTGGCATTTCGTGGAAATATTGCTTTTTTCCCGGCTTTGTTCATTTGAGTCGGTTTTTATTTTAACTATGTATTGGATATAGTGGAAAATAGTTTTTTTTTTTATTGGGTCAAAATCTATCAGTTAACAGTGGGATTAAAGGGTTGTGGCATTTGTGGATATTTTAATTTATATATTGCTAATTGCAAAAACTACCGTTTAACTACCAAAAATAGAAGCCTATTTTTGGCTTGCATCGGAAGTAAATTACTATTTGCGTTGAGCTATAGTCGACACAAATATTGAAGTAATTTAAATGAAAAAAAAAGGTGAAATATGTGAAAATATCAAATAAAACAATTATTGCTTTTACATTTAATAAAATTGAAAAAAAAAACCTTTTACAGGTTTCATTGTTCAAACTATCATTTGTCCAGATAATGCTGACAAAGCGATGTTATCAAGTTAAACGGATCATTTGCATTGTCAAATCTTCCATGAAAGGCCCGCGATGGCAAATCCGGGTATAAAAACGGAAGAAAAATTTTAGTGTCAAAACTCGACGTCGTAAATGAGACCCAGAGCGGTATCTGATGGATTTTTTATGGTTCTATTTAGTAAGTCATAAGTCATAAGTAAGTCATAAGTAATTTATTTCATAACAATATAGGTACATTGTGTTGAAAATTTAAAAAATAACATTATAAAATTGCAACTAAAATTAAATTGTTAGAATACATTTAGAAAAGTCAATAAAAACAATAAAGGTCAATTAAGAATTAAAGTACAATATATCATAAATAATAAATGTCAGAGTAATAAAATCAATCATAAGTTACAATGTCATAGGATTCATAGGTCATCTAGGAATTCATTGATGCTGTAATAGCCTTTCCCCAATAAATAGGTCCTCAATTTGTTTTTAAATAAGTTAACACTGTAAATGGTTTTGAATTCTATAGGTAACCTGTTGTACAAAAATACAGACTGGTACCTCGGGCTATGTTTGACAACTTTTAATTTCGGTTGAATAGTGTTGGGCAAATCTTTCCTACGTGTGCTAGCTCTAGTTTGTCTTTGCTCATCAGTCTCCATTTTATGCAAATTTTTAACTAAGCTGGTTAGCAACACTAAAATGTAAAGGCATGGCACTGTCAAGATTTTTTGTCTAATAAAATGGTCTTTACATGATTCCGCCTGTTTCATGCGGAGCATAGTCCTTAGAGCTCTTTTCTGAATAACGAATGCCATTTGTATGTTGTACTTATAGCTATTGCCCCAGAACTCAATGCTGTATCTTAGCTTGGACTCCACCAAGGCAAAGTACACATTTCTAAGTTGAGGTAAACTCAATTGTTCCCTCAGTGTTCTAATCGCATAGCATGCCGAGCTAATAGACTTCGTTATAGACAATGTCTCGACCTTCCAATTCAACAATGCATCAATATGCACACCTAAGAACTTGACACTGTCAACTATTTCGACCTTGTTCCCACAAGATACAATGTCCAACTTGACGTTATTTCGTATCGTGGGCTTAAATAGGACACACTTTGTTTTATTTACATTAAGTTGCAAATTATTAGTACTGAACCAGTGTTCAAAAGCTTTCAAGAGACTATTGATCTTAGATTCTAATTCCGGTATATCATCTGCAGTAACTATCGCATTTGTGTCGTCCGCAAATACTATTAGTTTTGTGTCCTTTACACGTTTTTTGATATACGCTATCAAATCATTTAAAAATATGATAAAAAAGATTGGACCAAGAACGGATCCCTGAGGAACACCACGGCATACCGTAACTAGATTAGATCTGTAAGTTTTTTCTTCTCCATCTATCACCGATTTTATCTCTACATACTGCCGTCTGTTATGCAGATAAGAGCCAAATAACTTCAGCACATTTTCCCGTATGCCATAATGTTCTAACTTGGCTAGTAGAATACCATGGTCTACCGTGTCGAAGGCGGAACTGAGGTCTAGGAATATACCAGCTACCCTATGTTTATCATTCAAGTTACAGATAACTTCGTCTACCAACGCCTCAATAGCATCGGTGGTTCCTAATGATGTTTGGTAACCAAATTGTTGGTCATTTAGGATACCGTACATCATTAAATGTTTAATGAGCCTATCCTTCATTATCTTTTCAAATATTTTTGATAATATAGGCAAGACAGAAATTGGCCTGTAGTTGCCAGGGTCCGTTTTTGATCCTTTTTTGAAAACTGGAAGCACGCGTGCGATTTTAAACTGATCGGGGAACAGACTTTCCTCGATGCATTCATTGAAAAGAGATGCTAGAGGAGTCGCTAATAAGTCTATGTTATCTTTTATTATGGTTAAGGGAATTTCATCGTAACCCGCAGAGGTCTTGTTGACCATTTTATTTACCATTTTAAAAATGTCTATAGGTGTGACTGCATCAAAACTCATATTCAATTCTACCCGACTTATACTTTCAGTTAAGAATGTCAGTGCCATTTCCTTGTCACAAGCGTCTAAGTGAACTGTGTTGTTAAACCTTTCGGAAAATATATTAGCCACTTCTAAGGCATTATTAGTTGCTGCGTTATCTATCTTGAGTATAATTGGTTCATTATTGATGTCTTTGGTAGTACTTTCAGTATTAACTAACTTTTTCATCTTGCTTTACTTTGAAAGAGGTTGGTTGATTGTTTTGTAGGATCCGTTTCGTAGACAGTAATCATTGTTTTATTTTCAGGGTAATTAGCCTAAAAAGCTTTCTTCAATAGCCTGCTTCTTGCCTTACCCGAAGTAAATAAATTTATCAGAAAAATACAGTTTCGTGCCTATATATTACAGAATTCTTAAAAAGCGGGGAACTCCAGTTTTGGAAATCGGTAGCAAGAAATTTGAATTGAAAGTAAAAGCCAACGACTTCTGCATTTTTGAATAAAAAGCAGTTTCTTGATTTTTTTGCTGATATTTATTTTTTCGTTTTCACAGGTTCCTTTTTTGAAGATAAGTAGAGGTAAAACGAATTTTCAAATATTGTTTGCAAATGCTGAACAAAACATGAAAGTGCACATTTTACGAACACTAATATCTTTGTTACTGACAGGTATAATCATTAAATCATTTTCATACTTACAAACTTTATTTGTATACTTTCTTTCCTGATCCAGCTGTGTAGATAACTCAAGTATTTTGAATGGAATGGCACAAAATGATAAATTACAATGAGTTAACTGAGATACATTACTTGAATACTTTATTGGTTTTAAATACTTGTTCATTTAATAAGCAATATTTTGGCCGGAAATTATTAAAACGCTTTTAAATTCGGAAACATACCAGTCACAAATAATTATTTTATGTCAGCACTCATGTGCTGCATAACTGTCAAAATGAATAGTCTTTCAGTTGTCTCAAAAATTGGTCGAAATTATGTCAACACTATTAAGGTTTTATTAAATAATTGCTTCAATCATCATCGACGTTATTGCAATTACTTTTCAGGAAGCGTTTATTTTGCGCCATGGGACTGCAAATATGTTACAGATTCTGAATAGTGTAAAGTATGAAAAAGCCTTTAAAAAAAAAATGGAACGCAATCTAGAATCGAGGTTCAAAATTCGAGATCTCGCGCGGCAAGTCTGGTGTCGAGATTTGCCATTAAAAATCTCGCCCGGAAATCAGGCAAAATTTTGCTTTTTACCTTAAGGTGATAAAGGCTTCTTTAAATATGCGCGACGCGACATTCGTAGAACAATTTATACGAAAACTTCATAAAAATTGTGTTGCGCAAAATTGGGTTCCCGCATTGTCGTTGCGGGGGGGGGGGGGCTCAGTAACCGTGGATTCCACCCACGGTGAAGCCAAGAGGAACCCAAAGGTGGGCCCGCTCTTCAGGGCTTTTGCTTTCAAGCCATTGACGTAGCGGCCAAAAAGTAGGTTGCGGTTAGGTGCACCGCAACTGAGATGGGCCGCGATGTCGAATGGGAGGCATCGCGGCTGAGGGTTACGGGCTGCGGTAGAGGAGGAGTGCCGGTGCTTCTGAGCAGCGCTCTTCCCTTCCGTGGCCTGGACGGGGCCGCCACCGTTTGATGGCGGACGCGGTGGGGCCGCAGGGGAAGAGGAGTATCGGTATAGCGTCAGCCGGTCTCCCTATCCCCTGCGGCCGAAAAGTGGTAGACGGGACGGCGCGTTGTGTTCCACACGCGCGCCGACAAAGATGTCAGCAACCACTGGTGGGGTCCGCAAGGGCCGATGCCTGCCAGGGGTGCGGGTTTGTTCGAAAAAGATACCTCAGCCCCTGACATACGGGCTATTGATGGAACACGGGTGGGTTTTAGTCAGTAAAAGTCTGACACGCCCTCCTGCTCTACTCAGCAGGAGAAGTCATTTGATGATTTCCCACCCAAAAAAAAAAAAAACGCTGTCGAGTCGCGCCTGTTTGAAGAAGGCGATTTAACCTTACAATATAAACCAACATATACACAAAATTCCACATACGTTTTCCATTCCGATCGGTTTTACGAGAGCATTCCACATAACTGGATGGGTTTATACACACTTACCATCAGAACAATGAATTTATCGGGCAAGTTTTACTGCACTTGGGAAATAGGCGGGCAATTACAGCACTTACATTGTTGCTATGGTAATAATGTTGCATGTTACCGTTTTATTAGAACTTCGTATGTGTTCAATTTTTAGAGCTCGAATTAATATTGGCGGAGTATAAAGTTATTTATAGTTGCTTGCTTGTTTACTTTTCTGTGGTAAAATATTTCGTGGTGGTAATATTTAATACCTTTAAACGAGCAATTCTTACCTTTATGCGAGCAGTGGTGGCCCAGTGGTAACGGCCGCGACTTACGAGTTGTAGGTCGTGCGTTCGAACCCAGCCAGGTGCATTACTTTGTGTAAACAATTGCATCACCACTGCTCTCTAACGGTGAAGGAAAACATCGTGAGGAAACCGGCATGTCCTAGTACCAAAAATCGAAGACATATGACATCTACCAACCCGCACTGGGCCCGCGTGGTGGATTACGGCCCACTCCCTCTCATGGAGAGGAGGCCTGTGTCCCAGCAGTGGGAACGTTATAGGCTGAGTATAATATATGAGCAATTCTTGTATATATGTATAGATAATCTGAATCTTCCGAGATTCAACGATTTTCATGAAATTTAGTATGCAGGGGGTTTCGGGGGCGATAAATCGATCTAGCTTTCATCTAGGTTACACTTTTAGAAAACGTCAAAACAAAAAACAAAACCGAGCAATGTTCGGTCATCCAGACATTTTTATTTATGATGGTAGTGAGTTTCTGGGTAGACTAGAAACATGTTTTCTTTTTCCTCATAACATAAGAGAGCATTTTGATATTTCTATGCAAATTCATTGTGCGAATGAGAATAATACCGAATCCTTAGAAGATACGAGTATCTATATACTTCTGAAACGAATGGATATTAGTCATATTTTGAGAGCAATTGCACTTACGAGTTCTTACGTACTTAAATCGTAGGTTCGAACACAGTCAGGCGCTTATCTTTGTGTAAAATTATTTCAGGAAATAATTCGTATGGAAACCGGTATGTCCAAGAACCAAAAAATTCGAAGACACGTGATATCTAACATAGTCGCCCCTAGGCCCACGTTGTGGACCACGGCCCACTCCTCCTCACTGAGAGAAGGCATGTAACCTACAATGGTAATATTATAGGCTGATTTTCATCATCATTCGCCAAGCCTTTTCGGATTCAGATTCAGATTATTTATTTGTAAACATAGGTTACAGATACACAAATGTGTGAGATGTTACAGTTTTGTTAGTTCTCTATGCTTTGCCATTAGGCGTACAAATGTTAGTATCAATGTCAATTATCAATTTTATAACATCAAATAAAAATTATAGAATGGGCAAGAGTGTTGGGTAAGTCCATGTAAAATATGCCCCTGACAATTAGTACAATTTTGAACAAAAACTACAATGTCAAAACAAGTACGAAAATAATAAAATATCAAACGGATATCAAGATTAAAAAAAAACACGAAGATAAAAAAGAAATGTCAAAAAATAAAAATAGGCTAATGTCAATTGTTCAAATTAATACAGGAGTGTCAAACAATGCATATCTGAAGGAGGAACTATAGAACTATCATCCAAATAGTCTTTTATTGAGTAGTAACATTTATCAATTAAAATCCTCATAAGTACACTATGCTGCGCAAGTATGTTGCGTTTGACTTCAAGTCTTACCGGATGTAGCAAAGTACCAGTACCTTTATATGCATCAACTGCTTGTCTCTTTCACAACCCCGTTCCTTGGTAATACAATAAATACCCCTTGGTAAAACTGGATATCAGAGTTTCGGGCTTCTGAAAACCCGTAACAAATGTCAATGATCCAAATATGAAGGCTGGTACCAACGGCTTAATGTGCTTTGCGCGGTTTGGAAGGCTCTTGGTATGTAAAGATGGTCACCCATCCACAAATAAAGCGCGGCAAGCGAATCCCCTCAACATTATAGGCTGATTATGCTACTCTTATTGCTTGCAAATGCCATGTATTGCTAAGCATGTTCTGAGGTGTAGCCATCGATTTAATAATCCAAAGGACTTCAAGTCGTCTATACTAAACATAAGATACAATTTATACATTAATGTGCTTTCTGGTAGGATTCATACATACTACTAATAATTTGCGATTTAGACAATAGTCTTACTATAATATAGACATATACTGTTTCTTTGGTCTAGTGGTCGCAAGTGCTACTCCTGAGCATAAGCTCCTGGTTTCGATATCGAGGTCGGGAAAAGTTTTATTAGGTTTTTATCCGACTTCAAAAAGAAGTAGGTTATCAATTCGACGTTTTTTTTTAAATGTATGTTCGAGCATAACTCCGTCGTTTATAGATGGATTTGCAAAATTCTTTTCTTTAGGTTTATTTCGAAATGGTCCCATTAAAATTTCATATAGATCTGATGATTCGTTTCGGAGACAGTCAACGGAACTCTTCAAAAAATTACAGCAAATCAATCGCGAATGCTGCTATCGCATGAATATGCATGGTTTTGACCCCAAGGATGATGAAATTTTGAATTTGTGTGGGGTAGGTAACTAAAAAGTGACAAATTATTATATGTAGTTTTTTTCCATCAGTAATTTCTCAGTACCTATTCGGAATCTGTCCGTATTTCTGTCCGGTTTATTGCAATAGACTCGCCCATATTTCATGGAACATAAACATATCGAGCGACATTTTGTATTCACTAATACTACTGCCTATACCTTCGTGGATTACAGGCGTGAACTTGTGTTAAATATTAATAATAAAGTCGCTTAGCTTTGATATATACCTACCCATTATTAGTAATATATACATACACGGTTACTTGTAATTCGACGTATATCCGTCAGGAGCTGATAGGGGTACAAAGTCGCGGGCAGAAGCTAGTTTGAAATAAATGCTTTGAGTATTGTGTTCGTTTTTTTTTTGGTTGGTAAATCATCAAATAACTTCTCCCGCTCTGGGTGGAGCAGGAGGGCGTGTCAGACTTTTACTGACTAAAACCCACCCGTGTTCCCTCAGTAGCCTGTATGCCAGGGGCTGCGGTATCTCTTTCGAACAAACCCGCACCCCTGGCAGGCATCGGCCCTTGCGGGCCCCATAACTTTGTGCTGAAATCTCTTTAAGGCGCGCGTGGAACACAACGCGCCGTCGACCTGGGCTTGATCCTTACCGGACAGCGAGCTACCCTGGACCTGCATCAGGCGGAAGGTGAGGACGCCATGCCGCCTCTCAAGCCACTCCTCAAAGAGGGGACTTACCGCCGCAATCGTGACGTGCCCAGAGTTTTGTATTAGTTTAGAGTAAAGTTAAGAGTCATCATCTGCCTAGCCTTTTCACAACTATGATGGGGTCGGCTTCCAGTCTAACCGGATGCAGCTGAATACCAGTATTTTACACGGAGCGACTGCCCATCTGGCCTCCACAATTTACTAGGTAATACGATACCCCTTAATAAGACTGGTTGTCAGACTTTGCGGCTTCTGACGATTCGTAATGACTGTCAAAGATCTTCGAATGACAGCCGGGTCCAACGCCTTAACATGCTTTCTGAGGCGCGGTAGGGTCTTGGTATGTAAAGATGGTCACCGATCCATGGACCAAACGCAGAAAGCGTAGCTTAACCTGATCGATCAACACGTGAGGCTATTATTACATATACGTATATAATTATATTATGTTATGTATGCTTGTGGCTAAATAACAATAGCTGCACGAGTCGATCGGCCAGGTTAAGCTACGCTTGCCGCAGTTGGTCCGTGGATGGGTGACCATCTTTACATACCAAGACCCCTCCGTGCCTCGGAAAGAACGTTAAGCCGTTGGTCCCGGCTGTCGTTTTTGGTTCTTTGACAGTCGTTACGGGTCGTCAGACACCCGAAAATCTGACAACCAGTCTTACCAAGGGTATCATGTTACCCAGTAACTGGGTTGTGGAGGTCAGATAGGCAGTCGCTCCATGTAAAATACTGGTATTCAGCTGCATCCGGTTAGACTGGAAGCCGACCCCAAAATAGTTGGGAAAAGTATTAAAATTAATTATGTTATCTTAACGATTAAGTTAACAAAATAACATACTTCAGCAACTGATACCAGCTACCTCTATTTGGCATCAGAAAGGCTACATTAACAAAACTTAGAAAAGATAATATAGTTCAGACAACTCGAGCTTCTAGCTTTGAGCACATGCAACTGACCTGCCAAATTTCCGAATTTCCATGTAGTTTGGAGGCCTCTCGAATTCAGACGTAGGTTCGTAATGTTGTTTTCACACTTCATGTGGACTCTGTGACAAAGAATATTAACATTCTCCGGGCACAATTCCAAATCTGGATTGCTGTTGAGATATTTCCTTAACAGAAAATCCTGTTACTATTTGGTATGGATTATACTCGTGATCTTAAGCTTGTGAACGTATTTAGTTTTCATTTGAAGTAAGATGTAATTGTATTTTGATAGATGCAGATTTTTTTTCGAAATGCGTTCAACATTATTTAATAGTGTGGAGACGACAAAACTATACTAAATAAAAAATACTTAAGCATTAAGGATTATTTGGAAACTATCAAATAAATCCCAACTTCGAAATTGAAAACGATAGTTTTTCAAATATACGAACATGAAAAACTATGGGCTTTGCCAATCTTGGATTAACAATAGTGACGAAACTATTTGTTATGTTTGGTTGCATTTTTCTATGTAGACTGGAAAGTCATTAAATTTTCAAAATTTAATCTTATGTCGGATAATGGTCACCTTATATATTATTTTGGAGAAATTAAGAACGGAAGCAGGTTTCCTAACTGATAATCTATTTTGTCACAAAATTAAATGACATAGTAAGCTCTTACAAAACAACACACAGAATAAAAATATAGAGTGCAAAAACCCTACGAAGTCAAAAGTCCCATAAAAAGACCATATAAAAGTTCACAAACAAAAAGAGCTATGTAGTATTGCGTGACACTTCACATAAAACGAATCGTACACCGCGGGGTAGTTTGTAAAAAAAATAAAAATGAAGAGTTAGAGAAGGAAATAACCACTTGTAATAAATATATCAAATGTAAATAAAGTTTATTTTTCTTAACTTTAAGACCTTGTTTATGAGCTGGTAGGTTAAGTACCATCTTATTTACAAGCGGTTTTTTATGTTAGGTTCATGTACAGCAATGTAATTGTTATGAAATATGATCAGTTTATTAAGGAAAGGAAATTAGAGTGGAATAATGGAGTGCAGTGTGAGCATTGGAATTTGTTCCTGTTTAATGTACTAGGCTCGCCCGCTATTACATGGCACATGCAACCCGATTTGGTTTACGTACGTCATTTTCAGGTTATCACTGAAAATCAGCGCCGTATGGGACCATATCATAGCAACACGCTGAGCCTTTTTGTAAAAGTCACGACGTGCAGCTGCTGAATATTTCTAATTTGTGCTCGCACTTCCATTCCTATACATTTTTGAAATGCGTAAATTCGTTAGAAACCACGTATGACTTTTTTGAGCAGCATGATAAGGCCCAATTCAAAAGGAAAATAGCACAAAAACCTCTATTAAACCTCGAAACAGAGTAAAATTAAGTGAAAGAAACTGGCGTGGTTACACCATGGCGGTGAATATTTATAATAAACTACCAGAAAAATTTTGAAAACTCAATAACTTCGAATTTAATGGAACTTTAAACAATTGGCTTTGTAACAGATGTTTTTATTAAATAGATGATTATTTTAATAAACTGACATGATTTTTATTTATATAAATTTACGAGCACTTATTAAAATTATTGAAATTATTTCTAAATCTTATCAATAAATTGATGAGCTCTCTTAACAGTGAGAAATAATGCAATATATTTAAACCATTTTATTATACTTTATAATGTAACCTAATAAATATTAACAAAGCAAGACTAAATTTTATTATGATTATGACATGTATGACTAATAAGATGACATTGATGTAATTTCATGATATTATTATACATGTACTGCAAATATTTGCACGACTGAAATGTCAAATGTAGTGAGACAAAAAATATTTTACCGTGTTACCATGTAAAGTACCTATATTCTAGGGCGGGAGGAAACGCCCGGGTGTTTCCACTGCGAAGATCGCCCTGAGGACACGGTGGAGCACACGGTGGCGGTCTGCCCTGCTTGGGCGGAGCACCGCCGTGTCCTCGTGGAGGCGATCGGCGGCGGCGATCTCTCGCGTCCGGCCCTGGTCCAGGCCATGGTACGGAGCGAGAGGGCATGGGGAGCCGTCACCTCCTTCAGCGAAGCAGTGATGCTCGCGAAGAGGGAGGCGGCGCACGTGAGGGAGAGGCAGCATATGCGCCCTCGCGACCCTAGCCGCCGCAGGATACGGAGACGCCCTGGGCGTCGGGAATTCCAGGCCGATTTCCGGCCACCGTAGGCATGGGCTTGCGGACGGCGAGTAATGGGTAGCTCGCTGCCCGGTAAGGACCAAGCCCAAGTCGACGGCGCGTTGTGCTCCACGCGCGCCTCAAAGAGATGTCAGCACAAAAAATGATGGGGCCCGCAAGGGCCGATGCCTGCCAGGGGTGCGGGTTTGTTCGAAAGAGACACCACAGCCCCTGGCATACGGGCTACTGAAGGAACACGGGTGGGTTTTAGTCAGTAAAAGTCTGAAACGCCCTCCTGCTCCACCCAGAGCGGGAGAAGTTATTTGATGATTTCCCACCCAACTAAAAAAAAAAAAGAAAAAAAGTACCTATATTCTGGCAAATAAATAAATATAATTTCAATTTCGTGATTTTGTATCTATTTTGTTTTTTTATTGTTCGCATTTAATGATTTTTTTAGAGCTTGTGTTTATATGACAAATAAACCAATTTGTCACGCTTTATTCTGCCTATTATGGACTCTAAGAGACCAGACTCGAGCTCACTGGTCACTCCAAAATAGAAAAATCGTTTATTTGCCACAAAAACACGAATCAACGTATAAAAGACTACTTAGAAAGACGTCTTTGAAATAGCTGGAATCCTCTTAGATGGCATTGAACTCACAATTTACCTGTGACCTATTTTTTAGAACCCATTGTTATATGTTGCGCAAGTGACATAAAAGAATAACCAAGAATTTCGGTACCTACCTACATAAAAATATCCAAAGTTATACATGGTGTTACAGAATAAAAGCAAGATCTGAAAGTATAGTCTGTACATAATCGACTACTGGATAAATTTCAGTAACTTTTAAAATGGGTCATCGTCATCATCATCATCATTTCAGCCGAAAGACGTCCACTACTGGACATAGGCCTCCCCCAGGCTCCTCCACTTCGACCGGTCTTGTGCTTCCCACATCCAGCGGATACCCGCGGCCTGCACAAGGTCATCGGTCCACCTTGTGGGAGGCCTTCCCACTCTACGTCCGGTACGCGGTCGCCACTCCAGAACCTTTCGGCCCCATTGGCCATCTGTTCTGCAGCGGTATTTTTTTAAATATATGTATTTTGCCATACATTAGGCAATTAGACCCATATTTAATAGGTTCATTTTATTTATGTAGATTCTTTTACATATTATTGTGATGAAAGAACGTTGTAGGCCTTACAGACTATAGATTTGTAGACAATTTTCTATTCTGTATTTTCATTCCTCTAAGTACCTGGTACTTATTGACAGGCCTGAACTGTCCTCCCATACCTATTACCACTGTAATTTGAAAACATTGTAAAAGCCAATTATTTTTAAAAGAGTAAACGTGGAGCTTCGTGCCGGCTCTTCTCCATAGGAAGCGACAAATTTGAACCGTGCACCTAGCTTCTGACGTTTCATAACTGCCCATGCAGGTTTATGTGAAATAAAATATTTTGATTTGATTTTAAATACACAAACTAATGGTAGGGTCAACGCGTTTTTTCTTTAAAAAAGAAACAGCTTTAAATAATAAGTTTTGGCCATTGTTTTTAACTCAATGCACAAATTGGGGTATATGAGGCATTGCGTTAATTATGTTATTATACTTATGGATTGCGTTATCTACCGCTATGTTCTTCAGTACATATAAGGTTTACTGAAACTGTGAAGCCTTTGATAAACTAACTCCAAACATTGCACTGTATCTTGATAACGTTACCGTACGGTGTTATGTTTAAGTTTATTATGGGAGCCTACAGGAGTTTTGGGAAGAAATTTAAACAAGTGGGATAATATAGTCTCGTAGGATTTTTTTACGGATATCTTCCTAAGCCCTTCGGGCAGCGTTCGGCAACCTACGCCATATCTTCTCGTCCCACATACCGCGGTGTCTCAAGATGAAAGTCTTTGACCAGTGCGTGCTCACAGTGAGTCTTATTAGAAGGCTAAAAGTCAGTCAAAGGGCAATGGAAAGGGATATGCTTGAAGTTTCCCTACGTGATCGAATCAGGAATGAAGCGATCCGCAGGAGGCCCATTGCACCCGAAAAGCCCGATGCATTGGCAAACTTAGGTGGGCAGGGCACATTACTCGCAGAACAGATGGCCGATGGGGCCGAAAGGTTCTGCAGTGGGCGAACGCGTACGGGAAAACGTTCAGTTGGAAGGCCTCCAACAAGGTGGACCGATGACCTTGCGAAGGCTGAAGGAATCCACTGGATGCGGGAAGAGCAAGACCCGTCGAAGTGGCGCAGCTTTTGAAAGGCCTATGTCCAGCAGTGGGCGTCTTTCGGCTGTAATGATGATGATGAACTAAATGAGTAGGCGTCCAATTTTCACTTATTCCTTCTGTATAATAATTATGATTGAACTTCTAACACTAAAAGTTATTGCTTTTATATTAGCCAAATCTAATTCAAAATAACTTCCATTTCAAACAAAAGTTTAGAATAAGCGTATTTCCAACACAGTAATTTCAAGAACTATAATTTCTCGAGTTTCGCGCAATAATAATGAAAAGTTTAATGCTAAGAAATAATAAGCTGAACGCTTTAATTAACTGATACCACAAAGAAAATTATTCTCTTCTACAAGAATAATTTGTGAGACACACACTGAGTTATAATTGTTGATATTTGCTTGATGCCTTTTTATACCATAGGTCATTTAAAAACGTGTTTTTTTTTTGTCGCTTAATCTCATCTCTACATTAAATGCCAAAAATGAAGATAAATTAAAAATATTTTACACAGAAACCGATCTTAAACTTTAAACAATAAACAAAAACAACCAACCACAAAAAAAAAAAAACTAAAATGTGAAAAATAATTGTAGTTTTGGTCTTTCGTTTTGTATTTTCGCTTTTGCTCTTGAATTTACAAATTACAGTTACTTTTAACTTTGTAGTGTTTTTTTTTGGAAGCCGGTAGTTTTTTTACAGTTTTTTTTTTTTAATTTTCACTTTTCAAACTAACAGAACAGTTTTCTGATATTGATACAGTTCTTCGATAGATATTGACAACTCTGAATCTCCGCAGTTTGGTCAAGTGTCTGGTCTCTCTACACTCTGGTCTAAGCACAGCCTTCCCTAATATCATACCGGGGCACTTGTTGGTTTAACCTACGGCCCGTGTAATTGTAACAAATACGTCTGGTTTGATTTGATAGTGACTGAGTGATTGGCTACAACAATAAATATTTATATGACTTACGGAAAGTGAATTGCTACAGGTTAATATGGGTTAGTAAAAACTGTGGACCAACAATACGGATAAATCATTAATTGTGGAAATATGTAGTTATATGTGGGACAGTTTTTACAATTTATGTATTTTTTATTAAATCTTTAAAAGAACTCTCCACTAGCCTCTGTACAAAGTTTTATACGTCTGAACCAGTTTTCGAAACACTGTTTCCAGTCCGCCGCAGACATCTCGTTCACAGCCTGCTCGATCGCTGACAGCGCATCTTCTGGCGACGAACATTGTATCCCTTTGAGCTGATTTCGTATTTTCGAGAATAAAAAGAAATCACACGGTGCTGTGGTGCTAGGTCAAGGCTGTAAGGAGGATGACTGTCCAGGAAGTCCCTTGTTTTGAGCGCGGTGTGTGAAGGGGCGTTGTCATGGTGGAGCAGTAGCCCGCGGAGCCCTGTGTTTGGTTGCTTGTTGCTCACAATAGAGAAAACTTCTGACGAGCATTTGGTAGTATACCATTCAGCGTTGATGCTTCTTTGGTTCCGTAAAGGAATTAACATCAAGTAGCCAGTCAAATTGAAAAAGCTCGCGATCAAAATCTTCCCCCCGCTTCTAAATCGCTTCACTTTGGTAGGTATTTATTCGTTTTGAAACACCCGAACCGACGACTGGCGCTTCGTTTCTGGATCGTATTGTTAAATCCAAGACTCATCACCTGTAATGATATCATAGACACGCCGAAACGAGCCTGCTACTTTGTTTATCATATTTTATCACGGCACCATTCCACCCGGGCCTGCTTCTGAGCCTCGGTGAAGTTGTACGGCACCCAGCTTGAAACTATCCTCCTCACGTGAAGATGCACGTGTAGAATTTCGTGAAGGCTTACTGATCCAACTTGCAGTATATGCTGAATCTCTTGATTCGTAACTCGCCTATTGGCATGAATTAAAATTTTCACTGCTAGCACGTTTTCTTCCGTAATAGCCGTCAAAGGGCGACCACTTCTTTCTTCACCCCCCAAAATTAGTCGACCGCGCTTGAATTCGTTATACCAATGAAACACGGTTGCCATAGAAGGGCCTTCGTTCATGAATGCCATTTGCAGTCAATCGTACGATTTGTCCGGTTTCAAGCGACACTTGAAATCGTGAAAAATCATAGCGCCCAAATGTTCCCGGCACAGATCCATTTTTTATGAGACACGATAATTTAATTTCGTTCGGAAACAATGTGGAGGGATATTTCGAAATTGGAACGTACCTATTTTTATTTACAAAGAATCATAATTATTTTCAAAATATATTATAAAACTGGCCAGTCTCTCATACATAAAAACTTTTTTTCGCCATAATTTCTGAGTGGCCTGGTATGGAACTGGCCTGGTGTGGCTATGGAACTATGCCGCCGCTGAAGGGTTCTATCAGACTCTAAACCACACGGTATTCTTCTAGTACTTTTGGCCGCTATTGACTACCACGTGGACCCCATCAACCTTTGCGCCCGAATACGGCTATTGAACCCTGAGAAGACGTCCCCTCTACCACGTCAGTTACCCTTTCTTTTATTTTGGACTAGCTTTTGCCCCCAGCTCCGTCCGCGTGCATGTCAGTTATTGCGTAAAAAAGTAGCCTATGTCCTTTATCATATCCCTGGATATATGTCTGCCAAATTTCATGACAATCAGTTTAGCTGTTTAGAAGTGAAGGCGTAACATACAGACCGACAGAGTTACTTTAGCATTTGTAATATTAGCAGTGATTGATACGAGAATTTACTAGCTGTTGTCCGTGACATCGTTTGCTGTACAGGATGTTTAACCAGGTCATGGTCAACATGTGTGTTCAATTTCATCCAAATCCATCTAACAGTTTTAGCGTGAACGCATAACAAAAAAACTTACTTTCGCTGTGGGATTACCAGAATAGTAGAAGTGAAACACCTCTAGTGAAAAATATGATCTTAATTTGTCAAGCAAGCCCCACAGCCTACAACGAAGTGTGTCCCACTTAGACTGTCGTATAAAAATGCAATTTAAACCTGTCACAGTGGGGCGAGAAGTTTAAAAACACTGACAGAAACATAAAGTATATTAAAATAGCTTTCTTATCGCTAGACCTTATACGGAAGTTTTTAATAAGGAATCCGAAGGGTACTTGTGTTTAAGTATGCATGAAATGTCCTTGAAAATCTTAAGGTGAGGTTTTTATTCCACCAGTAATTCCGATGTTTATTTTAAGATTATTGTTTTAGTTAAGTTACAGTGTAATTATAATGTTTCAAGGGTTTTTTTAAGGTGGGAATACATCAAATAACTTCTCCCGCTCTGGGTGGAGCAGGATGTCAGACTTTTACTTGCAAAAACCCACTCGTGTTTGTTCAGTTCAGTTGTGTGCCGTGGCACACAGGCAACTGAGGAAACACGAGTGGGTTTGGGGGACCATGGCCGGCCCATGGGCCCCGGGGTCTCTTTCGAACAACTGATTGAATGAGCAAGGGCTGATGCCTGCCAGGGGAGCGCCCCTGGCAGACATCAGCCCTTGCGGACCCCACAAGTTGGGGCTGACAACTCTTTGAAGCGCGCGCGCGCCATCGACTCGAATCGCGAGCTACCCATTACATGGATCAATGAGTTTAAGTTGCAGTTGTCAAGGTCAGGTTGTGGATGGGTGTCCAGTGACAGCTAAAAAAAGGCACAATACTTGAAAACTTAAGTTCACAGATTAATGTATGTACAAATACATTTAACAATAATAAATAATATTTTAATATACTATGTTGCCAGATGGCAAATCAGAAAGTTACATAACCAATTTATGCTAAGGATATCGGAAATTCGGAATGAGGTCAGATGGCAGTTGATCCGAATAAAATACCGATATTTAGCCCAGCTCGGTAAACTGGAAGATGATCCGGACGTATTGACCTCCAACATCGGTCAACCTATATATGAGACGGCGGGAAACCCAATGCATGCCGTCTCTGTTGTTTCTTGTGTATTTCTTCGTTGGTATATTGGTAATTGGTTTACAATCACACACAACACTTAACTCAAACCATTTATTTTCACTTAAATCTTTTACACGCACTTTAGATTTTTCATAGAACAGCGAATCAGATAGTTTGAGTTAAAATTGAATCTAGGCGCCCATTCCAAAGCTAAAGTAGGTCTCATATGGAGAAGAACGGGCAAGAAACTCCATGGACACTCTTTTTAAATCAAAACATTATGTTACAGAGGATTCTTATTCCACAATCATAATTTTAGTCCTTTTCACACACTTTCACAGCGATCCTGTCCGGCCGCCATTCTCGACCATCTCCATCTCCTCAAGTGGGCGGAAGTAATGCGTATCGCACAGAAAGAATCTTATTACTTAGTTAGTGTTATAAAATTTACTAACAATGGTGAAACGCTTATCAGTTAATTCTTTTACAATTAAACAATGCTAATATTCACAAATGCAATGGCGGTTTAAGACGAAAGTTTAATTAGTAACGTCATTACTTTTTACAACACAAATATTACTACTTTATAACATTTCCGGCAGTTCAAGGAATTTAATCAAAGAACAGGTATTCTTAAATAAATGTGTGTGTGAAATAATCTTGCTACTTTATAGATTGTAAATTTTGATTGAAACTGATTTAGTTTTCGTATTAAAATTAACAGTCAGTTATTGACCATGAAACTCGCAATACGCGCCATTTTTTCGGCACAATAGGTAGCCATGTATCATAAACTAAGAGCCCAAAGACAATAAACCATTATTCCTTTATAATTATGACTATAGTTTTAACTAAGACATTGTTGTTAGTTTTATAGTTATTCAGCTAGTAATTAAACCAGCAGTACTCTGAGTTTTATATTACAACCTGGCCAATAGATGACATTGATCTCAAGAAAACCAATAGACACTGATTGATGCCATACAAATGGTTGGAATTAATAGTTACGCATAAGATTATGTTATAATCTTAACAGGTTGGCGCTTTCGCGGCGACATATATATACAACTGTTTGATAATGTTATCACATAGTTGTACGATTACATCGCTTTATATCTGAGAAGCATTTCCCGTAATTTGAAGAACTTTCACAGTGTGATTTCAGTCTCAATGTGTCAAAAATACCTCGAGTTTACATTGTTGATAAGTTTTTGACATTTGATTGTCACCGAGACGAGCCTGGGACTAAATTTTGAAGGTTTTTAATTACGAGAATTAACCTTAAGATCTTCCATCAAAGGTAAATCTCGTTAGATAATTCTTACAGTACTCATCATATCGTATCGGCCACCACTAAAAAAACTCTCATTATAATTCAGAACCTCAGCACCACAAACGTTCTGTAATTCATTCGCATTACAAAGTCACATCCATAATCACGACTTAATCAGTCGCATTTCAAGCACCGAATCATAGCACCCGGAACGCGGTGCATAAGTCACCTGTCCCATCACCAAGAGGAAGCGACCAGCATCAATACAATTGTTCATTCTGTAAACAGGATATCGGAATTACTTACACACGTCGTAATCTAAAATAAAAACAGTTGTACTAAAGCCTCTTTTAAAAGGGTCAACGTCACTTTTATAAAGTCCAGAAATAATCTTGGTCAGTTCATGTGAGATGTAGATGCAGGTTGCGTTCAGTAAAAAAGATGCTTATTATTAGTCGTTTATTGCTGACTATTTACAAGGCCGGCGAGAACTCTCTCTCTCCACTAGTTTGTTGTAGCATCAAGAGCTATCAAAGAATAAACTCGCTCAGCAATGCTCGCTTGGCGGGCTGAACACTTATTGATGGACTCTAGCTTGGTATGTACTCGTATATAGGTTTACGCAAAAATAGATAAATTATCCTCAAAACGGTAAAGGAAAAAATAACGAGGAAACCGGCATGTCCTAGAACCAAAAATTTGAAGACATGTGACATCTACCATCCTCCACTGGGCGTGTGGTGGATTACGGCCCACTCCTCACGGAGAGGAGGCTTATTTCCCAGCACTGGGAACATTATATGCTGATTATTATGTGTATATTTTTTTTTTAAACGTTGCCCCACACTAGGAATTTCTCCTGTATTGTGGGTGCGTTTATAAACATTTAAAACTCACATACACAAACAGCCACTCACTCACACACATAAACTATTACGCCCCGAGCGAGTGGTGCGAGTAATCGTACTGCGACATAACTATCCGATTTTTAAATCGGATAGTTATGTCGCAGTGCGATTGCGAGTGCGTGTGTTTACACACACGTTTCTCGTTGCTCGTCTGTTTTCTAGTTTGCTAGCTCTACTCGCTTGTCGCTTATCGTCGGCGATGGGACAGCCGCATTACACATACAAATCGAATGCACATACATTGAGACAGAACAAAAGTGGGACATGCAGATCTCCGCTCCATACGGGATCAAAACCGCGTCTTTCTGCAAGCGGGTACTGCTGTTACGTAGTCGGTGCGCTAGTTAGTTAAGCTGTCTTTTGTTTGTTTCGATTAGTAAGAATTATTAGTGTTGGGTTCTGAAATCTGCACTTACTTCGAAGGGGTAAATAACACTATCTAAAAAAATACGCCTTTTTACTAATGAAATGCTTCTGGTTAAGGCGATTAACACACGGCACCGCAAACCACCGCGGTAGGCGGTGCAGCGGATCTCATGGCGCATTGGTCTCTAAGAAATCCGTTGATGCCTAACACACGTACACCGCCCGACCGCGCGGTCGAATTGTATGCCGCCGCGGCGGTGCGCGTTGCCGTGTGTGAATCGCCTAAGCAATGACTGAAGCACGGGCCGATCGATCAGGTTAAACTATGCTTATCGTGGTTTGTCCATGGATGGGTGTCCACTTTAACATATCAAGAACCCAACATAGTTGGGAAAAGGCTAGGCAGATGAGGCAGGTAATGATGAATAAAAATTACGCTTATTGAACGGTGGGTGGCCTAATTTTCGATTCTAAACTTTTGTTGGTCAAAACCAATACTCGTAGTAATATATATTTTCACATCTTGCGAAAGTCTAATAAATGCTCCCAAATTACAATGTTAATTTTTATTCTTCTTATTTTTTACAATGTCTGATATATTCTCGTCATTATTTGACATTATACATCAATTTTAATATCGAATGTTTAATGGTGATTGTCATGGAAATCATATTACTTGGTTCAAGTAGGTTCATTTTATTTATGTAGATTATTTTACATATTGTGAATGAAAGAACGTTGTAGGCCTTACAGACTAGATTTGTAGACGATTTTCTATTCTGTATTTTCATTCCTTCAAGTACCTGGTACTTAGTGATAGGCCTGCACTGTCCTCCCATCCCTATTATCACTGTAATTTGAAAACATTGTAAAAGCCAAATATTTTTAAAAGAGTAACCGTGGAGTTTCTTGCCGGCTCTTCTCCATAGGAAGCGACAAATTGGAACCGTGCACCTAGCTTCTAACGTTTCAGAAGTCTGCAGGTTTATGCGAAATAAAATATTTTGACTTTGATTTTGAATGCGCAATCTATAATCATAAATTCTGCACATGATTCTTTACCCCCCCTAGCGTAGAAATTTTAACCGACGAAAAATTTTAACGTATGGGTATTCAGAGTCATGTGCTTACTCTCCATAGTAACAAGTCGAAACTACATTTTGGAATGGGCGACTAGAATCAATTCTATTTTAATGTAAATATTGACGTTCAAAAGTGCCTTTTAAGTGCCTAATTGAAATAAATGCTTTGACTTTGAAGTTAACAATGATGGGCATTTTCTCCAGAAAATTGGAACATACAACTGCGTATGGACCATCTTAGGTATCTAGAGAAACGAAAGTCCTGTAAATTGCCAAGAAATATTGTAAGCGATTACCGCATAAAATGTAGTACGCTATAAAATTATGAATAACATTCTTTACTTCATAATTCAGCGCTGTTTTGCTGGAAGTTATTATTCTTGATAGTAATAACGATTTGTTAAGCCATTACTGGACCACTTAAAGTCATTGTTGTGCTTTATCGTAATCTTTTGTGATTAATTTTATATTAGCTAGACATTTAGCTGAGAAATTATGTGCTTATTTTATATTGGAAACACTGTTACATATTTTTCTCTTAGAAGGTTATTTCCTATTCATATTTTTGCGAAATTGCTTAGCCACCGCAAAAAAGATTTAAATGAACGTAAGTTAAGTGAGTAGGTACTATTAATTTTATTAGGGCGTTTTTTAATTGAGTGTTTTCTTGATAATTGTGGTGTTAAGAATGTGGTGTGACAATCTGATAAGGTTGAAGGGCTAACATGGCCAGAGATCTCACAGAGCAGAGAGATCTGGAAGGAAAAGGGAAGGCCTTTGTCCATCAATGGGATGCAAAGTGGGCAAACAAAAATAAATTGAAAATTATGTAAACAATTTTAGGTTCAATTGCTATGCCAATAATGTTGAAATTCGTAAAAGCTCGTGTAAGCCAGTTTTTCATAAGAATAAGAACACAAAAAAGTTCCTTTTGCGTAGAAGATGATATTTAGCCACATAAAGTCAAGGAACGGTATATCCCAGAGGACACGGTGGAGCTTACGGTGCAGGTCTACCCGGCTTGGGCGGAGCACTGCCGTGTCCTTGCGGAGGCGATCGGTGAAGGTGATTTCTCGCGTCCGGCCCTGGTCTAGGACATGCCACGGAGCAAGAGTGCATGGGTAGCCGTCACCTCCTTCTGCGAGGTATTAATGCTCGCGAAGAGGAAGGTGGTGCACGTGAGGGAGAGGCAAACTATGTGCCCTCGCGGTCCTAGTCGCCCCAGGAGACGCCCTGGGCGTCGTGAATCCAAGGCCGATTCCCGGCCACCGTAAGCGTAGGCTTGCGGACGGCAAGTAATGGGTAGCTCGCCATCCGTTAAGGACCAGGCCCGGGTCAACGGCGCGTTGTGTTCCACGCGCGCCTCAAAGTGATGTCAGCATGAACTGGTGGGGTCCGCAAGGGCCGATGCCTGCCAGAGGTGCGGGTTGTTCGAAAGAGATAGGTACCGTGACCCCTGGCACACAGGCAACTGAAGGAACACGGGTGGGTTTTAGTCAATATAAGTCTGTCACGTCCTCCCACTCCGCCCAGAGCGGGAGAAGTTATTTGATGATTTCCCAACGTCAAAAAAAAAAAAGAACGGAACGGAATTGTACACATAGCATCTCGAAGACGTGGTTGCAATCGCATTGAAGCGGCGGTAACGTCCAGCTACCGCAGCGTATACGTACACCGACGCTTTATCCCCATTTACACGATGCAAGTTTATTACCAACTATGCAACAAAATTGAAGCCAAAATTAACTTGTATCGTCTAAACACTATTGAGACAGTGTAAATTTTACTGTAACTTATCACAGTGTGCCAAAGGTAATTAAATCGTACCGTGTAAGTAAATCGGGCTTAAATGTGGAAGATATCTTTTCCATCGGTCGATGAGCGTTTAATAATTATAAAACAGCTGCCTTCAACCACGTGTTCATTTAAAATTCACAAACAATCAGGAAATAGTATCAGGAATAACAAAAACGTTGGCAATTAACACAGAAGGCTTCATTTTAATCGTAATTATCATTATAATAATTCAGTTTTCCACGTGTAACCTGATCTAATATTTTTTTTTTGTTTGTTACGCTTTCAAGGTTAAACGGTTGAACGGATTTGGATGTTTGGCATATGGGCACACTTGCGCCCTAATTGCGTAACACACGATCAATAATGATCTGTTTCGTTTTGATACTTCAACAATATTCATTGCGTTATTTACGTTGTTGAGTAGACACATTTTTCGAACGTATGAAGGAATTAATTAGCAATCTGTTTCTAAATTATTCAGATTATGATTGATCGTGCGTTACGCAATGAGGGTGTAGGATACTTTTTATCCCGAAACCTCCACGGGATGGAGACTTAGTTATTAAATAAAAAAGCAAAATTTGCATCAATAATTTTTTTTTTTAACGAAGTACGATGACAAAAAGGACAAGAAATAAATAAATACCATTTATTGCCCGATGTGATTTCCCATTGGGAAAAACGACGAACTTCCATACAAAATTTGATGTCCTTTAGAGCATGAAGTTTCAGAAACCCTACTTTATAACATTTAGCCCAGCGGTTTAGGCCATGCGTCGTCTGTTAGGGATTTTTTTTTATAGCCTATAGGTACTGTCCCGCTGCTGGGTAAAGGCCTCCCCCAATTCCTTCCAGGAACTCTTTTCCCGCGCCACTTCCAACCAGCCCCGCTTTCTGGGCCGACCGCGGCGGCGTCATCTATCTTCAGGCACCCGTTGTGTAGAGATCTTTGCCCAGCGGTCATCCTGCATACGGCCGATGTGACCCGCCCAATCCCATTTGAGCCTGGCAGCCTTCTTGCCTACGTCTTTTATACCTGTTCTGGAACGCAGCGTGGTGTTCCGAATCTCCCGTTAGGGAATTTAAAAATCAGAAAAGTATCCTAATTAACAAAAACATAAGCAATTAACACAGAAAGCGTGTAAGTCATTATCATCGTAATTTTCTCCATAATAACTCGTCTTTACTCGTGCGTGTTCACAACCATTATTTAAATAGAAAAAAAAAAAGATAATAGATGTGACAGTAAATAAATTCTGAACAGCAATTATTATTTTGTTGAATAAAAGAACTAAGGTAATGAGGAAACTGAATTTGTTTTAAATTGACTGTTATGATGAGTCATGAACTCATGATTCTTTAACGTGATTTTTTCAGACAGGGAAGTTTGGCATTAATTCCTTCTGCATATGTGGCTTCCCTGGTACTTCATTAACAGCATAACTATGTGAAAGTCTATTAACTGCTCTCAATGTTCTTTTTTATTATTTTAATTTTTACAATGCTGACATATTCTCGTCATTATTTGACACATTTCACACGTCATTATTTATACATCAATTTTAATATCAACTATTCTTTAGTGATTGTTATGTTAATCATGTCACTATGTTTAATTAGGTTCATTTTATTTATGTAGATTATTTTACATATTGTGAATGGGAGAACGTTGTAGGCCTTACAGACTGTAGATTTGTAGACGATTTTTTATTCTGTATTCGTCTAAGTACCTGGTACTTATTGACAGGCCTGCACTGTCCTCCCATACATTTTATCTCTGAAAACATTGTTAAAGCCAATCATTTTTAAAAGAGTAACCGTGGAGTTTCTTGCCAGCTCTTCTCCATAGGAAACAACATTTTGGAACCGTGCACCTAGCTTCTGACGTTTCATAAGTGCCCATGCAGGTTTATATGAAATAAAAATATTTTAATTTGATTGATTTGATTTGATTCACTTTATGAGCCAAAGTCAATAAGCGTTTATTTGTAACGTTAAAAATCTCTATCACCTATACCTAGCCTTATTTTCAACCATGTTGGAGTCGGTATCCAGCCTAACCGGATGCAGCTGGAAACTAGTATTTTAGATGAAATAATTTTCTATCTAACTTCCACAACCCAGTTACTGGGTAATACCCGCCCCCTTGGTTAGATTGGTTGTCAGACATTCGGGCTTCTGTAATGACTGTCAAAGATCCACGAATAACAGCCGGGACCAACGGCTTAACGTGCTTTCCGAGCACAGAGCCGTCTTGGTATGTGAAGATGGTCACCTGTCCACGGCATAACCGCGTCAAGCGTAGCTTAACCTGATTAATTGAACAGTGCGTCTGTTATTATTTAACCAAAAAATATACATTTCATTTCAAAAGTATGAAATATTTTCTATTACAGGCTTTCTACTAACTTATTTCGTTCGTATGTGTTTCCGGTGAGTGTATGACTACACGCCGACAGACTTTACGCCGACAGACGGAACACCGACAAGGCTTTACTTCGACGAGACTCTTAGCCGACAGGACACTTCGCCGACAGGACTCATCACCGACAGGGCTCATCTTTGCGCTATTACTAAATACTTAACCTACTACCCACTTGATGAGCCCTGTCGGCGAAGAGTCCTGTCGGTGAAGTGTCTTGTCGGCGAAGAGTCTCGTCGAAGTAAAGTCTTGTCGGTATAGTGTCTGTCTGCGTTTAGTCGTACACCGGTTTCCAGTTACTCGCATTGTGATCCATTTTGTTTTAGATTTACATATTTCAGATTTAAATTTGAACGTTTACAAGGACTTCAGTTTAGCTCTGTTATCGATAGGTTATAAATTAATCAGAAATAATTACATATATTTTTATTTGTAAAATAACTCATCTTATTCTGAGTTTGCAATTGTGATTGGAAAATCGGAAAAAGTTATCTCCAATTTATTTCCAATTCAACATAATTTACTGGATTTTATTTACGTATTTTAAAAACGGTGAATTCCCAAGAATTCTCATGTTAAACCGTGATCCGGAGCCGAGAGTAATTGAAAGGAATTGCAGTCAGTTCAGCTCGGTTTTCTCAAGCCATGACTCCCTATGTTTATGTCTCGAGGAGTGCGAGCTGAGTGAGCAAATAAGAAATAATTGATTCGTTTTGAAAAAACATGCGATTCAGGCTTCATTGATTTGAAATATTTGATAGATACTAGCATCCACCCGCAGCTTCACCCGCGTGGAAGGCGGAAATTATCCGGATAAAAAGTATCTTATGTGTTAATCTAGTTTATAATCTATCTATGTGCCAAATTTCATCCAAATCCATTTAGTAGTTTTTGCGTGAAAGAGTAACAAACATCCCATACATACAAACTTTCACGTTCATAATATTAGTAAGAATTAATAAACTACAGCTACCTCGTTAGTCTGGTACATAATCAGCTTATAATGTTCCCACTGCTGGGACACAGGCCTCCTCTCAGTGAGAGGGAGTGGGCCATGATCTACCACGAGGGCACAATGCGGGTTGGTAGATGTCACATGTCTTAGAATTTTTTAGTTCTAAGACACGATGTTTTCCTTCATAGTTTTGAGATAAAGTTGATCTAGTGTTCGCAGGTAATACTACTGAGCAATAAATAGGTTCTGAGTTAAATTCCCAGGTCGGGTAAGGTGTAATTAGATTTTTTCTTTAGAAATTTCTCAGTATCTCAGCATCATGCTGAGTGGAAGCCTTCTTGTCACAGTCACGGCGTGCAGCTCCTGACTATTTATGTTCTTTATGCCTATGTATACTGATCTGTGTTTGCTATTGTGTTTTTTTTAATGTTATGTCATCTTTTATATGCACGTGCTTCTGTAACAAATAAAACTATTTTTCTTTCTTTTCTTTCTTTCTTTCAGTATCTGTCCAGAGACTGGATTTGTGCACGGTTGTTGGCAACCTTACCCTAGTAATTACCAGCGTCAAGCTATGTTATAAACTTTAAGTGGATTAACCAGAAATTAATATTGAATACTCCGGAAAATAACCTTTTAAAAAATGTAGCAAAAATGTAAGTATGTTTTTTTTTATCGTGATTAAAATCTTAAAATGAAACCGGCAATTCACCAAAAAATTGTTTTTGACCTTTTTTATTATAGTATCAGTTAACATACTACACGTGGAAAGGTAAATAAAACAAAGAAAATACCCAAAGTTCCACGAAAAGCAACCATGTGATACCTATTCATCAATCAACAAAGATTAATTTAATGGTAACCGTCAATAAAAACGTTAATAGCTTTCGAATTGGATAAACTGTTCGTAGATTAACTGATTCTGATTAAAAGCAAGTTGATTCAACGAAAATGTTCTACATTTAGTAGGAGTTAATATTTGTTAACAAATTCATCATAAATTTAGCTTCACTGTGTTATGTAACTACGTCCCAGAGTTCATTTCGCTCCATTCGAAACTAATTTTAGAAATTGAATGTAGTAAGTTGTACAATAAATAACCTAACTTAATAAATAGTTACCAAAGCACACTAAGTTTTAAATGAACTCGATCGTAGCACCAGGCTACGGCGTAGCTCGGGGAAGTGCTACGGAAGCTACGCGGACGCCACGAAGTGTAAACAATTTTGTAAAAACTATCACTTACACTATCGGATTTCTCTAATGGGTCTAATAAGATCAGTTCCTTAAATGTGTTTGAGATACTGGCATTAAAAGACGAGACTTCCTATCCCATTCAGCCACTTAAGATGGCTACTAATTATTATTCAAGCTAAATACGACTGAAGTTTCTTGGTAAATCTAGTGTTAGTTATGTAAATCTTATCATTGTTTGCTATCTCCGTTGCTCATTCATGTTAGTTGTTATTATACAGTAAATTTAATCACAATTATGTCTGCGTAGGTCGTATATCACGAAAATCAAACTAATTTTCTCTATGTATACGGATAGCCATACATAGAGAAAATTAGTTTGATTTTCGTGTATATAAAATTACTACCAGCGCTCCGTGGTTTCACCCGCGTATTTCCCGTTTCCGTGGGAATACGGGGAAAAAATATAGCCTATGTTACCCGGAGATAGTGTAGTTTCCCAACAGTGAATGAATTTTTCAAATCGGTTCGGTAGTTTCGGAGCCTAGTCTATGCAAACAAACAAATAAAAAATCAAATCTTTCCTGTTTATAATATTAGTATACATATTTATTTCTAGTAAACAATATATATTGTTTACTAGAAATAAATATTGCAAAAATGTTATCTTAGATAAACCTAATCATAAATCGCCTGTCCTAAACAAGTTTAATATTTAAAATTTTCATCGCAATCATGCCGACACAGTGTATTGTCGGATAAATTAAATTAACCCTTATAAAGCTGTGAAATTACACGGGGCAATTAGGTCGAAACGGCCGAGCAATTTGGGGTTAGAATTAAAATATCACGACACTCCGTTGGGCACCGACCCATCTCGCCGACTTTTTTCTAACCGTAGTTGACGGGTTAAAATTTTAATTATGCCGTATGTTTTGGAGAACATAAGAAATGTAAGGTGACGTCAGAAAAAAAGTACATATGTTGACACCAAAATGTTTGCTGGAATGTATGCACAGAAATTACGTACACTTTTGGGTTGCTCCTTTTTTTAAACGGATTAAGTTTTTGAATAAAAAAATTGGATTCATTTTCTTAAGTCTGTATTTTATGTTAATTTTAATCTTGATGTACAACTGGCAGATGACATACTAATCTCAACTATCATTCTAGACTAAGGGCCTCAGATTCAAATTATCGATATGTAAATTTATTTATACCATAAAATAAAAAAATGGGACACTTTTACTCGTAGAATCACTTTGTTGTCCTTCTGTCTGTCCGCCTAGCCCCTTTTTAAATAAAAATATTCAAGCATATGATTAAAATCTATAGAAAACCTAGATTTATCAACAAAAAAAAAACCGCAGCAAAAACCAGTCGTTGCCATAACAACAATTCGCAATCGGATTACCAAAATCCAGTAGGTATGATTCACAAACGAAGATATTACCGCCCAACTTCTTAAAGTAATCCCTTTTGCCCACAAAAAAACATCTTACGACGCAATTTTAAACAGCCTCCTTTTCCCCGGTCCTTTAGCCCAAAAATACTTGAGTCATTAGACCGATATATCGTGGAGATTGAGTTTCGCTCAGAGCTCCGGGGCAAGTAAAAACTTGTTCGGGCCCGAGGTGCCCAAGGAATTAATTGGGTTTCGACCCAACCCTTGTATATGTGTGCTCGACAAAATTCGACCCTTGCTTGTCCGCTTAATTTCACCCCACTGTACTACTTTTTAAGTACAGATGTTTGGGCGGATTTTTTATTTGAGAAAAATGGTAGATTGAGTTTTATTTTGGTACGAAAATGTGTATCAGTAGGTTAGTCTTAGTAAATTCTATCTCCAGCAATATACGTTTTTGTACTACTTTTTAAGTTCAGATGTTTGAGCGGATATTTTTTAGAGAAAAACGGTAGATTGTACCAAAATGTGTCTCAGTAGGTTAGTCTTGCCAGGCCTATCTCCAGCAATGTAAGTTTGTGTACTACTTTTTGAGTACAAATGTTTGGGCGGATTTTTTTAAAGATTAATGGTAGATTGAGTTTTATTTTGGTACTAAAATGTATATCAGTAGATTAGTATAGCTCGACCTATCGTCAGCAGTGGATTTTTTTGCTAAATGAGGACGGTAATGACTAGTAGGTTTCATTAGGCTTATTATTCTTTAAGGGTAAACAGGTTTAAAGCGGAGTTAAAAATGCTGAATTTGTATATAGCTGTTCTAAAACAGTTTCATTCCATTATGTAGATCAAGTCTCGAGTGGTGCCGGACGTAAAAGAATAGCACCATCCCATTTCTTCTTGTGGGTGTCGTAGAAGGCGATTAATGGACTTACTAGAGAATGGGCAGCAGCGTTTTCTATGCATTTTACCACCATACTGCGATCGCCAACTCGCCTGTCAAGCGTGGCGATTAAAAACCCCCATTTAGGGGGAGGCCTATGTCCAGCAGTGGACGCATTTCGGCTGAAATGATGATGATGATGAAGTAGATCAATTTACTTAAACATAACTGGCGAAAAGTGGGAGTACTATAGGCACACCTCTGCGATACCTTTCGGGGAAACAAGGCGTGATGTTTTATAATATTATATGCCATTTATTCACATTGCTTTGTACTCATTAGTAACGAAATGTGTGAAAGATAATATGACTAGAAAAGGAGTGATAACTGAGATGTCGACTAATAAAAAAATATGCCATAAACATAATTTAAAAATCAAAAGACCCGACAGCCTAAAAAGTGAACTTTTATTAAAAAAGATGGAAACGAGAAAATTGTTTAAAAAATATGACTATTAGACTGAATACTAAAAGCAATATCATGCAGTCGGAGGCATCTTTTTAAATTTAACAACAAAGACCTTTATATAAGTTCACTATTTAGGCAGTCGGTTAGTTAATATAATTATTTTTGACGTTAATGAGACCTATTTAAGAAAACCCTTTATTTTGATATCTCACTCAAAAGCATTCGAGAATTTTGTTTTGGAGACACAATGTGGTGCCAAAAATCGGCCATTTCTTTTTTTCAATTTTGAGAGACCTAGTGTCACTTTCACAATTAAGACGAATCTATCGGCACCTCTCAAACTGAAATCGATCAAGCCGTCTAGGCTACAGAGCGTGCTAATGAAATGTACATACATAGATACATGTACTCGAAAAACGTAACCCTCCTTCTAGCGCAGTCGGGTAAAAAGACATGTTGCGCTGACTCTAATTAAATTGAAATAAGGGCAAGAGAATAAATAAATAGTCGTTAGTATAATATAGCATAACACTATTTACCATTTTACATCGCAATTACCGCCGGCCCTGGTACACAGGCTACTGAAGGAACACGGATGGGTTTTAGTCAGTAAAAGTCTGACACGCCCTTCTGCTCCACCCAGAGTGGGAGAAGTTATTTGATGATTTCTCACCCAAAAAAAAAATACATTGCATTTGTGGTGTTGCCACCACCACCACCTTACCACCTTACCATTTCAAAATAAAATATTTTATTACACATGAACCTACATTGGCAGTTATGAAACGTCAGAAGCTGGGTGCATGGTTCCAATTTCTCTCTTCATAGGGAAACTACAAAAGCGGAGTTAATGCCTGAGGCAGGTGCAGAGATATCACATAGGGGATACATATAAATAGATTGACATAACTATAAAATGCAAGAATAAATACTATTACATATGAACAAAATAAACTTTGTCAGCAGAAATAACGATCGGAAGAGGAGAAAACCAATCCAGAAAATCAACGCTCTTGGATGATTCGACCATCGGATAACATATCCAATGGTCGAATCATCCAAGAGCGTTGATTTTCTGGATTCGGGTCATAATGTGAATTAACTTAAGATCACGAACTGCATGTCGATTCTCACCACGTGAAGTGAGCGTGGAGTGAGCTGTCAGTGTCATCCCACTGATGCTGGGGGATTGCAATCATCAGCATTGCTATTCTGTAACCATCTCACCGTGTGAATTGAGCGTGGAGTGAGCTGTCAGTCACATTTTCACCTAATGCTTGGACCATCTCAAGCATCAGTGGGACGACACTGACAGGTCACTCCACGCTCACTTCACGCGGTGAAATGGTTACAGTATAGCAATGCTGGTTCCCGTCCTGAAGGCTTTTTTTTTATTCTCGTAATTCAAAGCGTCCCAAATTTAGTCGCAGTTTCATCTTAGCGACAACCAAATGTCAAAAACTTGTCAAAAATGTATGGAAACTCGAGGTTAAAATTTACAATGTCTTGGACATTTTATCTTTAAGCATTTGACCCACATAAAATCCCTGCCGTGATTCTGCACAGCCAACCTTCACTCAAATCATCTACCATATAATCCCAGTTTCACAAATATTAATAATACAAGAATCTTTAACACGAGTCTCAGCGAAATTGCAAGCCACGCGTACATATCAAATATTTTCACTCCATCCCCCCTCCAGAAACAATAAGCTTGTTATAAAGACATCACGTTCCGACAACGTGTATCTTACAGCGTAATGCTTTCAACCCTGTTTGTGCGTGGCCGCGATAAAATATTTGAAACCCCCTCTAATATTTACACGAGTACAAAAACCGGTAAAGTATGAGAGGAGATACTCGTAGTACGTAGAGTACTCAGTTATAGTAACTCAGTTACTTTGAATCATAACTTTTAGCTTTTACATACACACATTTTAAATTAAAGTCACTTTTCGTGTCTGATTGTGACCGCTGATGCGGTTTACCTTCATTTTTGCGGAAGACTAATGTGCAAAATACATTAATATTAAACTAACAAATAGTATAGAAATCTCTTTGTTCTGTCAAGTCATCAAAAACGTGCGAAACAGTGACGTGTCATTAAAGAAAGGTTATACTCACAAAGGTAAACCCAGGGTGTTTCTAGGCAGTTAATATCTCTACAAACATTTTTATCACGGCAAGCGTTATTCTAATATAGTTCATACGTGACATTTTAAAGAGAACAAGAAATGCGGTATGAGCACCATCATCATTTCCATACAAGTATACTCAACATTTAAGACTTTAAAAAGCCTTGACTTGATCTCAGTATAGCCTCAGACTTTTAATCTTTAATCAACGGAATCTCAAAAACACCAAGAAGGTTTTTTATAATACACTCAATGGAGGAAGAAAAAATGCGTCGGCTTTTCACGGAAAAATAGTAGGATATTTGCGCAAAGCCGACTCTCGGTCTTTAGGCAAACCTTACTTAGAATTTTGGAGCTATTTGGCCCTATGTACACACGTTATCTTGCCTCGAAAAGGTTTGGTTTATTCGCCGTGTGTAGACACGGTCTTCAGTATTGTATGGATGACGTTTGCTTGTTGAAAGACACGTTTTTTCCACGGCACGGTTCTTACGCCGTGCGTCGGTTCTTCGCCAGTGTTATACGAATCACTATGGAAGCTTGCTGACAGATACGTTTTTTTCTACGGCTCGGTTTTTACGACATGCGTCGTTTCTTCGTCAGTGTTCTATGAATCACTACGGAAAAATTGTTTCTATGGCACGTTTTCTTTATCTATTTATTAACTTACTCTCACTCTCGCACTCTTACTCTTTGTTTTTAATTCGCCGTACCGTTAAGAAACCGCGCCGTGTACAAAGGGCCTTAAGGTACTTCGGTGGGCGGTACAGTAATACAGTGTAAATAGAATTGGTGTACAGGATTACAATGTTTGCTATTTCATATTCAGGGTTTTTGAGGAAAACCTTCCTTCTTCATCTTGAACTAATTAGGGACGAAATGAGGGCTTACCTTTTGACGAAAATAAGCAAAATGGAAAATGCAATTTGTAGCAACAGCTTAGGGGAATTATAGAGAATTCCAAATAATAATCTCTAATGAAACTTATATTTATATTTGTAGTAAAAAAAAGACAGTATTAAATTCGGAATACCACGCTGCGTTGCGGATGTAGGCAAGAAGTCTTCTAGACTGAAAATAGGATTGAGTTAATGACATCAGTTGCATGCATGATGATCGCTGGGTAAAAATACTCATGCAACGAGTGCCCAAAATAAGAAAGCGAGACGACCTGGATGGAAGTAAATGCAGCATTGCAAATGAATGTAACCGGGCACACCCTTTATGCCTATAATTGTCCCACTGCTGGGTCATAGGCCTGCTCTCGGTGAGAGGGAGTGGACCGTAATCCACCACTCGGGCCCAATGCGTGTTGGTTACGTCTATTTTGGGCCTATTTCTCAGTTGCTGGACTAACCTATCCTACAGACAAATAAAAATAAAAAGTGTAACAGAAAAGGTATAAAATTATTTATCTGCCAGAAAAGTTAGCCAGGTTAAATTTGGACTCGGGGCCATATTCTCTTAAAATACCAAATAGGACATCAAAGTGCTTATCAATCAACTAACAGATGTGGGGAAAACAGGGTCATATTAGACAGTTACATTTACAAACGATAACGGCCGTGACTTATGAGATGTAAGTTCGAAAACAGGCAGGCGTTTTTATCATCATCATTATTTCAGCCGAAAGACGTCCACTCCTGGTTATAGGCCTCCCACAAGCTCCTCCACTTCAACCGGCTCTGCACTTCTCGCATCTAGCGGATTCCAGCGGCCTTCCAACGCTACGTACCGGAAGACGAAGCGTTGGAAGGCCTCCCTCAAGATGAAAGGGTTTTACTTTGTGTAAATTATTTCGTCAATACGGTGAAGGTTAACATCGTGACGACACCGGCATTTCCTAGAACTAAAAATTCGAAGAAATGTGACATATACCACCCGCACTGGGCCCGCGTAGTGGATTATGGAGCACTCCCTCTCACAAAGAGGAGGCGTGTGTCTCAGTAATGGAAATAATAGAAGGCTGATGCATTTTTTATAAATAAAGGCTTAAATTAGTACCAGAGTTAGGTGAAATTGGTCCTCAGTAAGACAGAAACAGTTATTAGACAATAACAAAACAACAGAGATTTTTATACCTGAAACTAGATCCCACGTATAGAACTATTAAATAAAATATTGGTTCAGACGTCTGACGCAAGCGCGGGCCTATTGATAACTACAATAGCAATATGATGAATTTTTGATTTGTGGCCGGCCGCAACCTAGATTCATTTATGACTATTTGAACACGGATTTATTTTTTGCCAACTATGTTTATTTGTTCTAAAGCTAGGCGATTCTAGTAATGTTTTATGTAACCTTAGCTTGTATGAATTGTGTATGACTAGGGTCAACATAAGTTTTTCGAAAACCGAAAATCTACAAATTCCGAGACAAATGTTTATTTTTTAGATATGGAAGCATTGAGAAATTTAAGACACAAATTTCTCAATGCTTCCATATCTTCTTTGTATATTATAATTATAGTATCTTTGGTATAATTTGATGACTATGTTACAATTTCCATGCACACGCTAAAAACTGCATACTGCAAACAAAATCACCAATTCAATATTTTGATGAAAATATCGCAATCCATAATTGAAAATTTCCACCCGAAAATTCTCAAAAACAAAAATGTAAAAATATCTCGTCTACATTAATTCATTCCAATCAGTATCCAACAGGCTTTCACCTCGCAAACTAAATTTTAACTGGAAAATAACGTTCCTACACGGTAACGGTTATGAAAACTGGCAGGAAATTGAAATGGGCGTACCATTGAATATTGGCGGGCGGGTTTCACCGGCTTCCAATAATTCACAGGATGTTGTCTGAGAGACGGCAGACTGTTTTATAACAGCCGATTGAGATGAGCGAGAATAAGAGGAGAATGGTGGAGGAATTGTTTGAATGGAGAATGTGAGCGAGGAATGTGTGAAGCTGACCTGAGCGAGATTTTGGTTAGCGTTGTGAAGCTTAATTGGAATGAACGGTGAGAATTCTAAGATCATATTTGTGTGCCTGTTGGTGAGCTTATTCGGTAATCGATAACCACGTGACTATCCGATTCCCGTGACTATGTTCGTAGATGTACCTATGTTCTCTTAATTGGTTTTAACATAATGTAAGTATTAGAATTTCACGCGTAGTATACCTTTGAACTAAATGATGCCTAATGCGAGACGGCGGTGATTTGAAAGATTTCATTTAAAAAAAAACATTTTATAACCGAATGAAATAATGCCCCTTAGAATTTTTTTAGTCACTAAGTTGGTCTTACTTTTTTGAATATTATTTTTTAAGATTTACTTTAATAAATATTGCTTACTGTTTTCTCGTCTTTTTAGTAAATTGTCTTTTTTTCTCTTTAAGATTGTACTGATAAGATAAAAAGATTTTAAACAACTTTTTAATAACTAACTTCATTCAACGTTTAGCAGTAAGAACTTGTAACTTTTAGTCAAAGATCGAAATCTCTTTAATTGCAAAGACCAATGGCATTGTGAGTAAATCAACTAATAATGTCTTAATTGATTGATATTAGTTTGGTCTATCATTGTCTCACATTGCTAAATCAATAAATACTGAATCATGTATGGATTTTATATATGTCTGGATGCAACAATACAACATTTTAATACTCCTTATTGTTGGGCACTAGCGACACGCCCCAGATCCACGCGGTTATTGCAAACTGAGATTTATTTATTCTAAGTAAGGTTAATTTTTAAAATTATTTTCAGAGAGTCTTTTGGCCAATATCCTCCGCACGGTTCAATTGATCAGGTTAAGCTATGCTTGCTGCAGTTTGTGCGTGGATGGGAGACCTCTTTAGATACCAAGAACCCTCTGTGCCTTGGAAAGGACGCTAAGCCGTTGTTCCTGGCCTGTGTCTTTCGTGGATCTTTGACAGTCGTTTCGGGCCGTCAGAAGCCCGAAAGTCTGACAACCAGTCTTACCAAGTGGTATTGTATTTTTCTATTGCGGGTTGCGGAGGTCAGATAGGCAGTTGCGGCATGTAAAATACTGGTATTCAGCTGCATCCGGCAAGACTGGAAGCCGACCCTGACATAGTTGGGAAAAGGCTGGGCATATATTATGCATTATGTTTATTTGGGAAAACAAGTCTCATTCAATGCAAACAGTAACTTAGAAGAAGTAACGAGAAGAATAACTTTAACCTGGAAAAGGTTTTGGTCTTTGAAAGAAATATTAAAAGGCAACTATAGCCTACACATGAAAAAAACTGTGATGGACACCTGTATTACGCCATGCCTCCTATATGGCTGTCAAACCTGGGTATTCACTAAAAGTATCAAACAAAAAATAGAAAATACACAAAAAGCAATGGAGAGAAGCATACTACGGATCAGAAAAATACATAAAGTACGAAGCAAGGACATAAGACAAAAAACCAAGATTACGGATGCGCTGAGACACGCACTAACAATAAAGTGGCAATGGGCTGGTCACATCGCACGCTTCACAGATAGAAGGTGGACAATAGAGACCACCAAATGGAAGGGACCGTCAGGCAAAAGAAAAGCCGGCAGACCAAAGCAGCGATGGACAGACGACATCGTGCAGGCGGTGGGGAGAGATTGGTTTGACCAGGGCAAGAATAGGGAAAGGTGGAAAAGGTTGGGGGAGGCCTATACCCAAAATGGGGTCCATATCCTAACATAACTAGATTTAATTAAATTACATTTATCTTTAACTAACACTATATATTAAGAACATTTACACAATACTAACATTTGAAATGTAAAATTAAGGGTTATGGAATAAAAGGCTTTATTATTATTATTATTTCCTTTATTCCGTTAAAAATACATATAAATTACATTTTTAAATATTATTATAAAAATATAAAAACATTTAAAAATATAAAAAATAGTAGCCCACCGGTATCGGGAACAAGGTCCAAGCTACCGGCGGTCAGGGCTCCAGAGAGAGGAACCTCCTAACGATGCGAGCCGTATCCAGGAGTACCGCTTTCTGGATCAAGCCCTTGACCCAGCTGCCCAACGAGAGCCTCCTCAGATGTTGGTCGAGGCTCTTGGCTATCAAGCCATTGGCTGAAACGACTATCGGTACAATGATCGCTGAGTCCACATCCCACATGTCGACAACCTCGTGAGCCAAGTCAAGATACTTGATTTGTTTATCTTTCTCGGCTTTCACGAGGTTCCCGTCATGCGGGACCGTTATATCAACGATCATTGTACGCCGCTCTAGTCGATCCACCACCACTATATCAGGCTTATTGGCAACAATAGTCCTGTCAATGATGATGGATCGATCCCAGTACAGTGTGACATGTCCATTTTCGAGAACTGGGTCGGGCACATATCTGTAGTACGGCACTTCTGATTCCACAAGGTTGTATTTCAGAGCAAGTTGCTGGTGGATAATCCTGGCTACAAGGTTGTGTCTATGCAAGTACTGCTCGTTAGCTAGACGAGAACAACCGGAGATTATGTGTCGGATTGATTCTCCCGGACGGTGGCATGCCCGACAGATGTCAACCGTACCATCTTTCACAATAAATCTCCGGTAGTTGTTCGTCATGATAACTTCGTCCATAATTGCACAGACAAAACCTTCGGTTTCCCCAAAGAGGTCACCGAAACGCAGCCAGGCTACGGACGCTAGTTGGTCTACATCGGGTCCATGTAGGGCCCGAAAAAACCGTCCGTGGAGCTCCTTACTCTGCCATACCTCCATGCGATCCTTAGTGTCAAGCACTACAGGCTTGCGCCAGTTCTCTTTAGCCAAGGAGAGCGGGGTGAGGCCCTTATCCACCCCAACTACATCTCGATGCATACCCACGTCGGTTTCTAGGAAATAATCCCTGAGACTGCATATCTCGCGATTGTGGAGAGTCTTAGCATTTAAGAACCCTCGACCTCCACATTTTCGCGGGATATACAGTCTCATTACCGATGACCGTGGGTGGTGCATTCGATATGCAGTCAGCAGCGTACGGACCCTCCTATCCAGGGCGTCGAGTTCGGTCTGAGTCCATTTGAGTATGCCGAAAGAGTACATCAAAACCGGCATGACCCAACCGTTGAAGGCGCACACCTTGTTTCCGCCTGATAAAAGACTATTAAATACTTTCTTCAGGCGGCCAAAGAAGCGCTCCTTCAACGATTGCTTCATGTCAGTGACATTGATGCCCAACGCTTCCGACATACCCAAATACTTATAGGTTTCGGTTGCGGAGAGGGCTCGAAGGTTTATGGAATCCGAGAGTTGGGCTCCCACGGATTCCATAATCTCCCCTCGCTTTACATGCATGACCGCACATTTGTCCACACCAAATTCCATCCTGATGGCGCTACTGAAGGTTTCAGTTACTTTCAGTAGCTCCATCAGTTGCAAATTGTTGGGGCAAAGAGTTTTAGGTCATCCATGTAGAGGAGGTGGGATATAACCTGACCACCTCTCCTCAGCCGATAGCTTATACCTGAATCCTCCAGCAATGTGCTTAGAGGATTCAGGGCTAGGCAGAACCAAAGCGGACTCAAACTGTCGCCCTGAAATATACCTCGCTCGATCCTTATCGGCTCGCTATTCCTCTGGATGTTTCGACATCCTGGATATCGAAGGACCGTCCTCCATTGCCCCATACATGACATCAGGAAGGTGCGCAGAGTTGTATCTACTTTATACAATTCTAGCACCCTCATGAGCCATGTATGTGGCACTGAGTCATAGGCCTTCTTGTAATCTATCCAACATGTCGAAAGATCCTTGCGGGAACGGCGAACCTGTTGGCTAATGGCCATATCAATGAGGAGCAGCTCCTTAGTACCGCGGGACCCGTTCCGACATCCATTTTGAGAGACAGACATAATGGAATTGGCGTCTATATGATTGTAAATTTTAGCTCTCAAAATGGATGTAAGAACTTTATAGACCGTCGGTAAACACGTGATCGGCCTATAATTTTTGGGTTCCGCGGTACTACCTGATTTATGGAGCAGGTGGGTAACTCCTGTCGTCAGGAACTGGGGTAGCGAACCAGACTCTAAAGCAGCCTGATACTGAGCCGCCAAGCGAGCATGCGATCCCATGAACCATTTGATCCAGAAGTTGTGCAGCCCGTCCGGCCCTGGAGACTTCCAGTTGGGCAGCGGACGAACTGCACGAGCTACATCTTGGGAGCAGATGATAATAGCCCCCATTTCTGGTATAGGATCGCAGGCTCGCTCGACTTCTCGAGCCCAATCACCTTCGGTGTGACTGACAGGCACCGACCAGATATTGCGCCAAAAAGAGCACATGGCGTCATCTTCTGGTAGGCGCGTATCAGCCACACCTTGGTTCGGTCGCTCCCAAGCCCTATAAACCCACCTTTCATCGCACTGGAAGGTGCGGTTCTGAGTGTATCGGTCTACCCGGCGCTTATACCGACGAATACGGTTTGCCCATGCATACACTTTCTGCTTCAGGAAGTCTATGCGCTCTGTGACACGGGTCATATAATCTTGAGGGCTGGTATCAGTCCCTGAGAATGCCCGTCTCACAAAGCGCATCACTCTAGGGCGAGTGTTGCCCTCCCTGAAGCAGATTAGTTTGCCGATGAGGGCCCTGGCCCCACCAATACGACGTTCAATCCTGCACTGCCAAGCTGGAACGGCTGGTTTCGGTCGCGTAGCTCTAGAGTCATTTGCGAATTTGACATGAGCTACACGACAAGCCGCTACAGCCGCGCAGTACAGAATCGAATGAGTATCGGTGAGGTCTTCGCAGTCATCAAAATAATTTGACAACTGCGAATCCAAAGCCGCCACCAGCGCCCTATTCTTATTATGCATGGGCAAACGAGGTAAGCGTGGTCTAAGTTCAGGCGACATGAACCGATATTCTCGAATCGCACCCTCCAAAGCACTCCTCAATTCCTCACTGCACTGGGTACTCACGTTTGTAGCCCTGTCAACACTCCCCTCGTCAGCTTGAGGCGCGTGACTTGTGTTGAGCCGTGGTGGTACCTCAACTGTCTGCGACGGGGGGACGATGACATGGCTACTCTGCATTTCATTTCGTAGGCGATCAAGTACAGTGTCATCCAACATATGATTACGCTGGATGACCCGCACCTGATCCGACAGTCGTTGTGCCGAAACGTTGACAGCTGGCTCAAGCACCTGAAAAAGAGAGAGCATCCGAACACGGTACGCGGTCAGGTTGTTTCCTCCCTCTGTAGCCCCATAGTATGAGCGCATGACGTTTTCGTTGATGGATCGTGTCCATCTCATGCGCTGCACACTTCCGCCGGGAGCTGGGACCCTATCAGAGGCCGGTGGGCCTCGAGGTCCTAAGCCGTCCGGCGGCCGGCGTCCTCCCCGTCGACGAGCAGGTGGTGGCGTCGTGGGCGGAGAGAAATACTCGTCGCTCGAGCTCGACGCAACTACCGCGGCCGGTGTCGTCACAGCGCCCGCAGTGGGGCTGGGTACCGGCGGCGGCGAGGCGGAGCTGAGCGACGAGTCCGGAGGTGGTAGGCGTGCTCGAAGTGCCGCTGATCTTGTCAACATTTATCTTAGTTCCATAATTTCATTTCTTCCAGTAATAAATTTTATGCTTTGTGATTTTCTTAGTTTTATCGGAGGTGACATCTGTCATGTCACCTCCGATTCGGCAGCTTTAGAATAAAGTTTCTTACATGGTTGAATATTTTGGTCTCTGATTTAAAAAATTTGATGGTTTACCGGTTTCTTCTTTGATTGATGAAAAAAATACTTTTAAAATTGGTCAAAATTATTAATAATGATGGAATTATAAAATTAGAGAAACAAGACGTCTTGGTGACACGGTGTTGCCAGCTTATATCTTATTATTATTATTATTATATTATGCATTTTACTATAGATCTATCTCTGTGTTGTTTTAATTTCTTAATACGAATTAATAATATTTTATATGCACGTGTTTTTGTGACAATTCTACCTATTTTGCTATCTCTCTTCCAGATTATACTTAATAGTTAGCTAGTTGAAACCAATTACATAATCTGTACCTGGCAAAGTCGCGAGCCAAAACAATCACCCTTATATTTTTAGATGAAAATCAATCGTGTGTCTGGAGCCTAAAGCATCGTCTGGCGGTTCCAAGCACCATTATACGGCAAAGTATACACGTAACAATATTCCGAGGCAAACCCTAAGAGGCTATTTGTTATAATAGATTCTTTTGCGGAGAAAATGCATGCTCTAAAATTTAGAGAAGAACGTATTTCGTCTATGGATTTTGTGTTTTATTTTAGTTAGACTTTAAGCTTTGGTATCTAGCTTAGATTGGCATACATTTTTGTAATGTTACATGTTAACGCCTGTATTTTTCGGAGGTTAGGCAGACTAGTACTTTAGAATGTAAACCCACTTTTCACCAGTTATTGAAGTACCATGAGGAGGCGAGCCTATTGGCATCAACTGCACACATATTCAAACTCTGGACTGCTACTGAGCAACTCCTGACAGATAAACCCAATAACACTTTTCCCGGCCTGGGAATCGAACCCAGGACCTTTATGCTCAACAGTAGCACTTGCTATCGCTAGACTACGACAGTTTTGTAATATTCGCTGTTTCGTCATCATCATTTCAGCCGAAAGACGTCCACTGCTGGACATAGGCCTCCCCCAGGCTCCTCGTTATTTTTGGGGGATTTTTCCATAATCGCCACGCATGGCAGGCAGTTTGGCGATCGCACTATGGTGGTAAAATGCATAGACAACGCTGCTGCCTATTCTCTGGTAAGTCCCTTAGTCGCTTTCTACGACACCCACGGTAAGAAATGGGATGGTGCTATTCTTTTTACGTCGGGCACCATGCGGAACGAATATTCGCTGTATATTTCATAAAAAATGTGTAGGAATATTGAATTTATTTACTGTGCGTATCTCGGTTAAAGGAAAACCTTTTAAAAACAGCTTGCAGCCTGCTAATGACAGCTTAATTATAATTTTTCTAATCGTCCAAATAAATACGAATTTAATTTCACATATTCCATACTAATCTTATAAAGCCGATGAGTTTGTTTGCTTGAACGCGCTAATCTCAGGAACTACTGATCCGAATTGAAAAATTCTTTTAGATTTGGATAGCCTATCTATCGAGAAAGGCTAAAGGCTATATAACATCACGCTAGGGCCCTTAGGAGCCGAGCAAAAAGAAAAAAAGTCACGAATACGAAGTTCTCGCACTTCCAGACGATTCGATGCGACGTTGTGGGTCGGGGAAGCTAGAAATTTGACGCAGACGAAGTTGCGGGCAGAAGCTAGTTTCATATAAAATTAGATGTTGCCCGTGACTTCATCAACGATCCCGGATAAAAAGTAAACCATGTCCATCAACAGGTCAGTTTCATCCAAATCTGTTCACCGGTGCTAGAGTGAAAGCGTAACAAACAAACGCACAAAAAGTCAAACCTTTTCTCTATATCGTCATTAGCTTAGGTATTTATATATAAAAATGTTGATTAAATTATTATCGCCTACTTTGCTTATATGTTTCTTCAAATAAGAATTTAGACCCCTTGTTCACAAAGCTAAACCTGCGCATAACTGTAAACCATGAACAGTGATGTTACTTGAAAGCCCTTTGCCTAAAGACATGGTAATGAAATAATGAGTAAGTCATCATTTCAGCCGAAAGACGTCCACTGCTGGACATAAGCCTCCCCCAAAAGGGCGGTTATGCCATAATCGCAACGCTTGGCAGACGGGTTGATGATCGCAGTATGGTGGTAAAATGCATAGAGAACGCTGCTGCCCATTCTCCAGTAAGCCCCTTAGTCGCCTCCTACGACACCCACGGGAAGAGATGGGATGATGCTATTCTTTACGTTCGGCACCACACGATGAGTAAGTAATAAACCGCAATAGGCTTGTCTAGCGGACTTGGTACTGAAACATAAATGGAGAAATTTGGGACTAGTTGCACCACTGTTTAACCCTTCGGGAAATACTGGCGTTATATCTTCTCATAAAATTCAAGTATCGTTATATTTTTTCAAGAAAATAAGTAAACTGTTACTCATCCTATAATGATTAAAGACATTTATTATGAAAAGAACATTTTTAACGTTCATTCCTACCAGTAAACTGTCACGGAGTAATTAGGCGTCTTTACACAAAAATTGCCTTTTCAATAATTAACGAATTCCTTCCGGGAGGTCAATTAGCGATGGCTTGATCAAAAACAACGCGAAAAGAATATAAATTAAAACAATAGGAGACAGGGTAATTATTATGGTCTCGAAATTAAAAGCATTCACATCAGACGAATTAACTTTTCTTCTTTATTAAAGAAAGAAATAAATGATAAGTATTTATTGTGACTCGCACAGGAAGAAATTCTAAGATTATTTGATTAATATCGAAACATTGTACCTACTATGCAAAGTTGATTGACCGAATAGACATCTTAATGCTAAGATCAATGAAATAGCAAGGATAATCTTACTATCGTACTATATACTACTAATGTTATAAATGTGACAGTTTGGATGTTTGTTACCCAATCACGCAGAAACAACTGAACAGATTAGGATGAAATTTAGCATACATAAAATTTATAACCAGGATTAACATAAGGGATACTTTTTAACCTGGTTGCACGTTCTCGTGGGATAATTTCCGACCTCCACACGGGCGAAGCCGCTGGTAAAAGCTAGTTAAAATTAAACAATACCTTTTTGTTCAACGGTGACGTTTGCAGTAGTAAAACAACACACGTATGCAGTGTGGCAGAGACAATGACGCGCTAACTGTAACCTTGAATTCATACATGGTTCTACACATCAGCTTATTCATAAAAACTTGAAATAGAAAAAGTACTAATATGTATTTGCATAAAACATGGTATAAAACGTTGTATTAAGATACATTATAGAGCATAAGACATGTTTAGCTTATATCATGCTATAAGCATGCTATACCTACGCGGTCAAAATGTATGGAATAGCCAACAAAAAATTAAAGGGAGAGGGAAGAGGAGGGTTTAAGAATCACGTACCGATTCTTTGGTAACTAGTCGGGCGTTGATGTCCTTGGCACCATTTATTAGTACCATGATTAGCGTATACGACAGATCTTAAAAATAAACTAAGGTGTCAAGAATTTTTACACCGAAAATCGGTTTAAATACTCACTGAGAATTTAAAACTACTTTAATAAAGTTTTATAGAGGTGAAAGGAAGAATGAAAAGAGGGTTAATATAGAAAGTTGGGATAAAAATTCAGATGAAAACTAAAATTGAACTTATGCGAAGCACAAGAAATAAACCCGCTTCTAAAAGCAAAGCCAAATCTTTCAATCCCAAGCTAAATCTCAATTTTGGTGAACCGAATGAACTTTTGCTAGAATACATACCAGGAATTTTAAGAAAAGAGATATTGTTGGATAACTTTCCTGTTAAAAGACAGAAACGTGACGTACCTACCATCAAATATTACTAATCGCGTAATGGCTTCCAGAATGTTTGCAAGAGAAAACTTGGATCATAACAAGACAGAACTGAAAATGTTCCTTGTTTATCTATTCGAGATAATGACTTGAGCGTCTTCGCAGTTAATGTTATTAAGTTTTCAGCTAAATTATCAAAAGTGTATGGAGGATGTTGTTTTCGTCACAGATGAAATTGATTGATTTAGTAATTCAATAATAGTTGTAGAAAAGTTGCTTTGAAAAGTGTATTGGTTTTAAATTTAATTAATTGATATAGATTCAAATTGTTATTAGGATGAAGTGGATCGATTTCTAGAGTATTGTAACAAAATGTATTCTAATCAAATAATACCATGAAGATGTTTCACTGTGCCAGCTACTTTGATAATGTAAACTCATAAAAAAAGTTACTTTATTGCCTTCAGAATCCAAATTCAGAGTACATTTGCCAAATTCAATGATGTCTCTCTCTCCTTCTATCATCCATACCTGAATTATTTATGTCACGCATATTGCGTCTCCACCACTACCGCTCTTGATTAGCAAAGACGAAACGAAAGAGAAAAAAAATATGAACGAAATACTCAAATATGAACATGAGACTGCGTTGCTTAATTTTTTGAATAAATAATAAGAACACTTTGAGTGGGAAGTGTAATGCTTTGAAATATTCAAGAATTCTGTGAACGCTGTGCGGACTTGGCGACAGTGCGACTTTGAATACAGTGCAAGTTGAAGAGGATACTTTGAAAATATTGCGGTAGTGAAACTTTGAGAAAGTTCCTTGTGTTGACTGGCTTTGCGGTTATTTTACAATTTATTGGGCGTGAATAAATGACCGTTTTATCAATGCATTGAAACTTCAAAAAGATTTCCTTTTTATCACCATCAGCAACCACAGCCCAACTTCACCCAGCGCTGGGAATGACATCTCCTTTCTTTTATTTCTCTCCTCTCATATTCCAGTCTTTGGACGACATTCTGTTACAGCCTAACTCCACCTGTCATCACCGCGCTTTGCCAAAATCAAAAGTAATTTATTCAAATTAGGCTGAGAATCAGCACTTTTTGAACGTCAAAATACATGAGACAGTCCCCCAAAACACCCACCCTTCACCATTTCCTAGTGCTTTAGCTGGGAAGAAGAAGTGGCGTAACAAAGTCTCCAGCAGCAGAGCTGTCTATTTAGTCGAATAGACTGATTCTGTACATACATAGGCAAAGTAATAAACATGTAAATAACAAACATGCCAGATGTCCAGTCCAACTACATTTGAGTTTCATAATACGCTTTCCGACTTCGAAGACCTTCATACGACTTCGTTTATAACACGATCTATTATTTGGATGCCGTGACTCTCTGTGCAACTCTTAGCCTGTGCACAGTATCCAGGGCGAGCGTCCACCTCTCTGCCTTTCCTTTAACTGCATTTAAATTATATTATTTTTTCGTTCGTCCATAACTCCTTTGAGACTGGAATTCTGATAGATATACGACTATCATCAACACAAAAACTCAATCCATCAAAGTTAAAGCAATAAGCAATAAAATATATCGCTCTCAGTGTACCAGTCCGAACACGGTTCTGTCGCAATGCGTGTCCGGTGTCCCGCGGGACGGTTTTACCGTACGGTCCCGAGGTACACAAGTAGTGGGTAGTGTAGTGACCTCGCGTTTGATACAGTCAATCTAATGTGTTTTTTTGGGGTTAGAAAAATGTGTGTAATTTTGTTTGGAAAAAACATATGCAGTAAGTATGAGTAGATATACTGATAAGGGTTAATGAATCACGCATAAAATGCTGACAGAATTTAGTATTGTAGCAGAATTTATTATTTTGGTCAGGTGACACACATGTCTCATGTGTAATTGGACTTATAATCAGTGTGGTAGTTTACGAGAGCCGTGGTGGCCTTTTGGTAACGGTCGTAGGTTTAAGGCGCATTACTTTGTGTAAATTACTTTCTTCTTTGTGTAAGCCCGCAATGGGCCTGCGTGGTAGATTATGGGACATTTCCTCTGACATAGAGGAGGCCTCTGTCCCAACAGTAGAAACATTATAGGGTGATTTTGTATGTGACAGAAGAAAATCATCATCATCTTCGTTTTACGTCCACTGCTGGACCTAGGCGTCCCCTAAGCTCCGCCACTTCGACCAGTTCTGTGCTTCCCGCAACCATCAAACTCCTGCAGCCCTCACAAGGTCATCGGTCCCCCTTGTGGGAGGCCTTCCAACTTCCGATGCGCGGTCGCCACTCCAGAACTTTTCGGCCCCATCGGTCATCTGCGAGCAATGTGCTATGTGTACAGAAGAAAATGACGGCATAATACTACGAAAAAAAAATACTAAAGACATTTAAGTACCAAGTCTGTGAGCGGGGTCGTAGCTAACTTATAATAGCCGCATGAGTCGATCTATCAGGTTAAGCCACGTTTACCGCGGATGATCCTTGGATGGGTGCCCATCTTTACATACCAAGACCGTACCTCAGAAAGCACGTAAGCCGTCAGTCCCGTCTGTCATTTGTGGATCTTTGACATCCGTTACGAGTCGTCAGAAGCCCAAAAGTCTGACAACCAGTCATACCAAGGGGTTACGTATTACCCAGTAACTGGGTTGTGGAGGTCAAATAGGCAGTCGCTCCATGTAAAATACTGGTATTCAGCTGCATCTGGTTAGATTAGAAGCCGACCCCAACATAGTTGGGAAAAATTCTAATCAGATGATAATGATTTAAGTACCAAGTCTGAAAAAGCGGGTGCAGCAGTGTTTAGTACTGGTGTCAATACAAAAACGGTCATTAGATAGGTTTTTATCACCTCCATTCAAATTTTAAGCAATACCTATTTTAATTTCATCCTTTTTTATTCAGTGAGAGCCATTATGTGGTGTAAATGCACTTCAAACTCATAATAATTTAGGAAGAAGGGGTCTATAACGATAATGCCTTGAGATACTTAAGCGTCATTTTCAAGCATACCTTAGTTGCGAATAGGTATTTTTATTAATAATTGAATTGTGGGTGAAATTACAGGGTAAGTTTTTATCCAGTGCGTAAACTGTAACTCAGCTGTTCCATACATTTTGACCGCGTATGTATTGTACTTTTCTATGGAACAGCTGATTTTTATTTTATAATGGGCGAAAAATTTCTGCGGTAGGGGGTCTAGAATGATATGCTGTATTCATGGTTACAATTTGCGCACTAGATAAAAACTTTTCCTGTATAAATAGGATCGTAAAGTATTTTTTTCTTTTAACCAAGTATAAGAGTTTAAACTACAGCTTAAGTAGGTCATGCTTTCCTTATAGCTTTTAAAATCATCGCTTCCTCCATTCAATATTCCTAAACTTCGCGGTAAGTGTTTCTTGTAACCCGATTCAGGATTCGGCATAGCCAGATAGCAACATGGAAAATAATTTAGGGTGACAATGACACCGATGTGCAAATTGTAACCATGAGTTCAGCGCATGATTCTAGATACCCCATCATCATCATCATCATCATCATTTCAGACGAAAGACGTCCACTGCTGGACAGAGGCCTCCTCCAGGCTCCTCCACTTCGACCGGTCTTGTACTTCTCACATCCAGCGGATTCCCGCGGCCTTCACAAGGTCATCGGTCCACCTTGTGGGAGGTACCCCATGCGTAGAACTATTTTATAATAACCGATCGTGTGCTAGGGGTGTTCAATAAAAAGTGATAATGAGTATGAAGCAGTTATATATTATTTATTGTTATTATATTTTTCGACATTATCACCTTTGAGGTTTATACACTTGGTATATAGTTTTTCTAATCTTAAGATTCCCTTCTTGAAAAAATCTTTAACTTGATCGCTTAAAAAATCATAGACGGCGGCAATCACTTCCTCCCCATTGCCATATTTGCCTCTCAGTTGTTCTGTTAACCACGGGAAAAGGTAGAAATCACTAGGTGCAAGGTCAGGTGAGTATGGAGGATTTTCCATCAATTCAAATCCAGCATCTTGGATATTAGTCATCGCAAGTCGGGACTTGTGTGCGTTATTTTGGTGAAACAACACAACTTTAGCAAGTTTTCCGCAGCGATTTTCGCGTATTTCCTGATGCAGCTTTTTAATTTGTTCTGCGTATAAGGGCGTAATAATGGCTTCATGATTGAGGTATTCAATCATTATCACCCTCTGGCTGTCCCAGAAAAGAGAGCCCATACTCTTACCGGCGGATGAAATTGCCTTAAACTTCTTGGGCGTTGGAGATGTCGGCCTCTTCCAAGTCACTGTTGTTTCGTTTCAGGATCATAATGGTGGAGCCATGGTTCATCCATAGTTACGAAGCGAGCCAAAAATCGGTCAGGATATTTTTGTAACAATTCCAAATTGACTTGAGAAATCAGCAGTCTTGTTTGTTTATGCTCGTCTATGAGCATTCTAGGCACCCAGCGCGCTGATACTTTTTTCATACCCAAATTTTAATGTATAATACAATGCGTACTTCCTATAGAAATCTTTAGTTCTTCAGCGACAAAACGAACAGTAACACGACGATCTGCTAAAACAATTTTTTCAACTTTTTTTATCATTTGTTCGGTAACTGCCGTCGTAGGGCGTCCCGAGCGCGGGTCGTCTTTAGTTAAAGTTCTTCCTCTCTTAAACTCGGCACACCACTTCGCAACCGTAGAATACGGAGGAGCATTAACCCCTAATGTTCCTTTCAAATCTAGATTCACTTGCTCAGTAGTATTTTTTCAGGCAGAGATATTTTATTACGGCGCGAATTTAAATTTTATCCATTTTGCGTACCACGCTCCGACACGACGAAAATAAATAACTTCTATTTTTAAAATAAGAAAAGAAAATATAATGTTTATGTTTTTATTTTATCAAATGTCTGGGCTTTACCTGCCAGTATTTACTTTTTTGTTGTTCAAGGAGTTTATATGCCATTATTACTTTTTATTGAACACCCCTCGTACCTCCTGAATCTATGGAAACAGGTTGCATGTAAATGTCCCTACTACCGCGTGTACTTTGCCGATCGGTTGTGCTGAATCATGGCAACCTGAACAAGTATGTAGCATGCCTTAACTATGCGTACACCTGCACCAAGAATGAACTACGAAATAATGATGAAGATGAAAGTAACCAATGTCCTTATCCACGTCAGGATCTATCTGTGTGCCAAATTTCATGTAAATCCGTTCAGGCGTTTTAAAAAACTTATTTTCGCATTTATAATATCAGTTAGGATTAGAATCTCAGACACAGTCACCGTAAAAATTGTATTGGTCTAAACAAAAGATTTTCTCTTAAAGTAAACCTAGTCCACATTTTGCACATACAACATTCGGGAGTGTATTACTCCACTGTTTGATAATGTTACATCAAAAAATTAACATGGTATGGTTTTGTTTTATTATTAACCGGTATTGTCTGTACGGAAACAGAATACTAAAATTAAAACCATTAAAAAGTTAGGAGCCAACAAAGATTCGTTTTTCTTGCTAATTGAATCTAACTTTGGCCGTGCTTATGTAATAAAAGAAGTGTAAAATCTCCAAAACTAAGTCAATACCGACAAAGCTCAATTATCGGAAAGTTCAATTAACTTTATTTGTCATTGATTTATGTAGTGGTTTTTACAGAAAACCCGATCTTCCGAAGGCCTTTTCCAAAAAAATTACGCTCCTGTTTTACTTTAACTGATCCTGCAGCTCTCTCAATAATGTTGTGCGTGTAAACTAGCATTTAACTGCTAATCACGGGTACTACCTCTGTCAGACACGAACCCAGGTGAGGCAGCGTGATTTTTAGCCAGGCCCATCAGTGAGTTCGAGCCCGCAACTAGTTTCCCCTTACGCCGACAATACGAATTCGTCTTTAGTGTGCACACTATTTTATGCACTCGATATTAAAACAAAAGTCTGCAAATAATGAAAATGGTAACGATTATTACAAGGTCTTAAAAAACGCATTTCATCACACAATTTGACTACACATAAACAAGTAACGTCGCACTTAACCACATACTCCACATTAATATTCGTAAAAAGTATAATAACTCGGAATGGTACAGACGCCAGCAGGTCAACCTACCCGAAACTGTCAAATTTTCTCAATTGAACATGAACCTTATGCTTACGGTATAAAGTTGAAAATCTATCAAATAAATTTGACAGATTGGAGTAGCTTGATGTGCTGGCGTCTGTACATCAAACTCAGTTATGAAGATTTTAATGGTTTCATCACAGTGGCAGTTCTCTATCTGTAGTAAAGATATAGATAGTGAGAAAGATCTATAATTTTATGTGTATGTCTAACGAGCAATTCTTTATGTCAAATGTCATTTATTCAAACTACGCTGGGAGTCAACACTTTTTGACTGTCAAAATTACATAAGACAGTCCCCCAAACCGCCCGCCTTTCACCACTTCCTAGTGATTTAGCTTGGAAGAAGAAGTGGCGCTACAAACTCCCAAGCAGCACAGCTGTGTAATAAGTTAGAAGAACTTGATTCTATTGAGTGTCATTTACATACTTCACTGTCCCTCTCTGTGTTTGAGTTCTTTAGGACTTAATTTTGAAAGTGTTATTTCGGTTCTAAACAACTTCAGTGCTAAAGAAGTAGTGAATTCAGCAAAAAAAAAGTTATTGAAATAGGCAAGACTCGGTCAACATTTGACTGGCAAATAATGCAGGATTTAATTTTTTTCACTGTCTTGCAACTACGTGCCATCTACCATTTTACTATTGGCAACCAAACCTAGTCACATCAGCAAATAGGATTTTTTGTACCTCAATATGATTATCCGTTTTCTAAACTAGAACAACCAATTAAAGAAAGTCACATTTGCTTAGTCTTACTTCACAATTTACTCAATTTTCCATAAGTTGGACCAGATCTGGTCTACCGCAGACAAGAATCTGGGCCAATTCCAAACCATACACAAAATAATCGCAGTTTTGCCGTTATATCACTAAAACGTAATCATCAAGCCGGTTACAAAATGGGTTTTAATAAGTAATACCGGGTACCAAGTTTTTAGTATTGTGAGAATAAAATTTTGTTTAACGATGTTTCTGGGCCCCGAGGAAAATGGGCCATTTGATCCGCGAATAATGGGTCCACAGCAACAGACGTTACATCAATGTGGTATAAAGATGCTGTTGGTTTAGAACCAGAAAAAGTAGATACGGTATTCCGTATAACAGAATTAATAAAAATATTTACTTAAAAACAGTACTTCTAGACACGGAGCGTATCGTAAAGAGGTTCCTCTCTCCGCAGCCCTGACCACCGGTAGCTTGATTCCTACTACTAGTAGGCTACTATTTTTAATATTTTAAATTATTTTATATGTTTTGTTTATATTCTATTATTTAAAAATATGATTTAGATGTATGTTCCAATGAAATAAAGTAGAAAATATTGTAGATATATTATCCATACACGCTGAAATTTTAATGGTTGTTTTCCCGCGGCAGAACAACTTGCCATAAGGAGTCCCTTCGAACCATAGAGTAAAAGTAAAAAAATTAAAATGTTTTTTGTTTTGAAATAATTAAAAAAATATTCATCAACTCGAAAGCGTGAGAATCAATAGTAACACTGGAGGTAACTTGTAGGTATTACTCGAAACGCACGCGCCGCCGCACCGCCGCGCCGACAAAGGAACAATGGTGCATAAATGTTCAAAGCAAAATAAACTCTCGCATGTGACACTAAGTCATAAATTAGTTTTCACGCAAGAACACAAAACACAGCCTCGGCGCCGACAAAGAAAAGACCGATTTATAAATGTTCAAAGCAAAATAAGCTCTCGCGTGTAATGATACGGCATAAACTACAAACTAACAACAATTACAAACCAAGCAGCGCGCCGGCTTCCCATTGAGCGGGACGGCGCGCGGCGCCGGCGGCGGCGCACTTAGTTTTCCCGCGAATGTCGTACGTGAAACACGCGTTATCAGTGCAATGGATCGCCATTACAATTATTGCAATTTGGAGTACGTCGCTATGGTGCATCTGTACGCTAGGGCTGATTATGACACCCTTGATGCCCGTCGACTTTACGCGGAGCTGCCACACTTGGAGTCGCTTCGTCTTCGGCCATCGGCCCGGACGATCGTAGCAGCGACACAGCGGCTACTCGACGATCATGAGCAGTTCCGGACATCAGCAGTTGCACAGGGCAGAGGACGATCGGCCGTTATTTCGCCAGAGCTCGACGAATAGATCATCGAGTACTTCGAACGGGATCCTCGGCGAAGTACACGTAAGGCTGCGGCTAAGTTTGGCGTAAGCCAAACTACTACTAATACTACTAATACTGCGTCTGGAAACTACTCAACTCTGAAGGACTTCATCCTTATGATTATCGCAGAGTTCATGCCCTCCATGAAAACGACGCGCAGAACAGAATTACTTTTTGTCAGTGGTTAATCGACAGTCAAAATGCGAACATTTTGTGGACAGATGAAGGAACTTTTACGCGAGTTAGACTCGAACATTTTTGGGCGTTAAATAACCCACATGTTATTCGCGAGTGTGCGCATCAAGAGCGTTTTAGTGATAATGTGTGATAATTAATGGCCACCTCATTTCAATATCGTAAGAAGTGACAGAGACACCTTATTAAAATTGAAAGGCAATCAATTAAAACGTGCTCCATTGTGTATTCAACGTAGTGGCTTGCAGTTGCACTACGAACAATTACTCTGTTCCCGTGAAAGTGTAAGTACCTACTCGTACTTTTGTAAATTGTGAACATTTGAAAGTAGGTAGGTAGTCAAATTAATTAAAATTATTGTAAATAAGTTGATTCAAATTTTGAAAGACGCCTCAAACTTTTTTAGGTACCTAAGTCCGAAAATTATGATAAACTTGTTTTTATTAATTAATTTTTATGTTAATTTCTTGTTCAGTAAATTGCAGCTAAAAAGTATTTATGACGGTCCTAAGCTCGTAAAAGTATGAAGGGAAAATTTTAATAGCTTGTTGGGTACAGCTTATTATCAAGAATACGATCAGCTGATTGAAACGCACGCGGGTCAACGGCCGCGCGGCCGCTCGGCGGCGGCGCCCGGCTTGCGCAGAACGTAGGTATCGGAACTATTGGTTCGGGGTCGCTTTCGAGTTTTGTTTTTCACAATGGTTAATCTGCCATTTTTTGTTTCTAATATTTTATTTGTTTATAAAACTATTGTATTACCAAGACAAAACCATTTCGCTGCGGGAAAACAACCATTTAAATTTCACCGTGTATATGTCCCAGAAAATGTCCGGTGCCTAAAAACAGGATTCGTCCACACTAACTCAAGATAGAGAAGTGGAAAGGACAACGTTAGCTCGAAAGTAATTTTAATAAATTAATAATACTAGCAAATACTATGATTATAATAATAGCAAATTCATTAGTGTAACTTTTCATGTTGAATTGCGGACGGCGCATTTGTGTTCCATTTAACCTTTACTCTGGCTTTACCCAACTATGTCGCCTGGCTTTACCCTGTATTTGCTAAAATAGGAGACAGAGGTTGTTTGCACACCCAAGTTTCATCACATAGGTTAGAAGGCTCGTATAACAGAGGTCCCGTCACGTGTGGTGTCCGGCCGTGAAAGAATAGCACCATCCCATTTCTTCCAGTGGGTGTCGTAGGAGGCGATTAAGGGACTTACTAGAGAGTGGGCAGCAGCGTTCTCTATGCATTTTACCACCATACTGCGATCGCCAACCCGCCTGCCAAGCGTGGCGATTATGGAAACCCCCCCCCCCCTTCCAAATGACAAGCACCATGAACCGGTCGAAGTGGCGGAGCTTGGGGGAGGCCTATATCCAGCAGTGGACGTCTTTCGGCTGAAATGATGATGAATGATGATAACAGAGGTCCAGCCTATTGCCATTGACCATCAACCTCCGGCTGCTACTGAGAATTTTCCAATACGAAAATCCTATATCCTCCTAAAACAAGGTTACGTTTTGTAACAGTTGATCTTGAAAGGAGAGAATTGATTGATCTTTTCATTTCATAAATGAGAAATCCGCTTAAAAAACGTGTCATGTGTCGTTCAGCGTTATTCGGCAAAAACATAATCATTTTTCCTAACCTTGTAAGTTTTTCGTACGAAAAATACACTCGCTCTTCGAGCTAGTCAATTTGCAACATAAATTACACACATTTGCATCGCTTTGTCATATCCCGAAATAATGAAAATAATGTGTGGTCCGGAGAGTTTTTACCGTCTATTTTAGTCACAAAACGGGTTAAAAAGCATTACAAAAAGCCGTTTTGGGTTGGCTGCATTAAAAACATATTGTATGCATGTCGTTATTAAAAATTCAAAGTGAAGTTCGTGACTGAATTTCGGGATGTTTTGTGTAGCGATTCTTGTGGATTTTTGTCATTTTATGAGAGTGCAAATTGCGATACATTAATTGAATGTCTGCCTAGTGGTTTGAAGTATAATTTATGAATACACAGATAAAGGCATATATTATTTTTGACATAGAACTGCATGGGTATTTGTAGCGAAATTCAAGTATACATACATAAACTGACGCCTTCTCTTCATAGGTTTTTTTATTTTTTTGAGTCTGGAAAATCATCAAATAATTGCTCCCGCTCTGGGTGGAGCAGGAGGGCATGTCACACTTTTACTGACTAAAACCCACCCGTGTTCCCTCATTTGCCTGAAAGAGATATCGTGCCAGGGCCCACGATATCTCTTTCAAATAACCAGCACCCCTACGGGCATCGGTCCTTGAGGACCCCACCAGTTGGTGCTGACATCTCTTTGAGGCACGCGTGGAACACAACGCGCCGTCGACCCGAGCTTTTTCCTTACCGGACAGCGAGCTACCCATTACTCGCCGTCCGCAAGCCCGCGCCTATGGTGGCAGGGAATCAGCCTGGGATTCCCGACGCCCAGGGCGTCTCCTGCGGAGGGTAGGGTCGTGAGGGAGCATTTATACTGCCTCTCGAGTTAGGCAGAAAATACAACGCCTGCTACGATCCTTACATACATACTTTTTCCACGATTACATTCAAACATCTGAGTGGCAATTCTACTAATTTTAAGAACGTTCACAGTCTGATCTCAGTGTCAATCTGTCAAAAATACCTCAATTGTTCATACATTTTTGACATTTGCTTGTCGCTGAGATGACACTGCGACTAGATTTTGAACGGTTTTATTTACGAGAATTGGCCTTCTGGTCAAATGCGGTTACGAGCACATAGGTACTATGCACCTGATCTTTCTGAAAAACATCACCAACAAAGTCACTATAATTTTGTCTTCTTAGTGCGTCCGTCCCGGGGTTTCCACTCATATCTGCCTATAGTTAGTCGCCTTTCATTCATTGTCTCAACATTACCAAACCAACTAAGCATACGTTTTTAAATTTTCGTCACTCCGTTAAATGATTACTATAAAAATATTTTACCACCAATTTTAAAAACTAGAAATTAAATATGCCATATCTAAATCATCATCATTTAATGTAGCACACCAAATACGCTACTTTCCAGACTTTATTGCACAAAATACGTACCAGCCTAGCCCCAGCAGTGTATATATTTGAAAATTTCCACTTTAACACTTCTCGTTCGCAATGAGACTGCTTGTTAATGTCCTTATGATAGTCTATAAAAAAACCAGGTCCTAAGATGTTAGTTTAATGTTTCGAGATGGCCATTACAAGGTAGCGACTCGGAGCGTGTGAAGATTTGCTAGTTGCAAAGCGAAGAAATTCTGTTTTGTAGAAGCATTTCAAATGATTATGGAATTTTAAAAAGTTTTTAATGACAACAGTTTATGTTACAAGCGTATTTCCACTGTGGTTAAACACTGAAACCTCTTTTACACGAAGCAAAAATAATAATATTAGGTCTTTACCTATGAAATTGCCGTTCTGCAGTACTGGCCATTTCAAATCAAAATAATTTTTGTTTGGCTAAGAATTCTAATTTCAAATTAATTTTATTTTAAAAACATGGATTTTTTTTTCTAAAAGTAGTCATTTCTTTATTGATTAGTGTTACATTTTCATCGCATTTCAATCTTTTTCGTCATCATGGATACGTTAAAAATTCGAGTAATTATGGAATATGAGTACCGTCGTGGCAGCAACGCGGCACAAGCGGCACGCAACATCAACGACGTTTACGGAGCTAACACTACAAACCAACGCACCACCTGTTATTGGTTTGCTCGCTTCCGTTCTGGAAATTTCGACCTGAAAAATGAACCTCGCGGTCGTCCGAAGACTTTGGTCGACAATGACGAATTAAAGGCGATTGTGGAAGCTGATGATACACAATCTACGGCTGAATTAGCAGCAGCTTTCGACGTTAGCGTCAAAACAATATTGGTCCATTTGCGTCAAATTGGCAAGGTAAAAAAGCTTGACAAATGGGTGCCCCACGAACTCAATGATCGCCAGCGCGAAGTACGCGTCGAAACGTGCCTTGCACTGCTCAACAGACACACAAATGAAGGAATTTTGAACCGCATTGTTACCTGCGATGAAAAATGGATTCTGTTTGATAACCGTAAGCGCTCAGCAAGTTGGTTGGATCCTGGTTCAGCACCTAAACAATGCCCTAAACGAAAACTAACCCCTAGAAAAGTGATGGTCACTGTTTGGTGGTCTAGCGCCGGTGTGATTCATCACAGCTTCTTACCAAACGGGGTGAGCATTACTGCAGATGTGTACTGTGAAGAACTGAACACAATGATGGAGAAGCTGGCGCATCTCCAACCAGCATTGGTCAATCGCTCGTCTCCGCTGCTCCTGCACGACAACGCGCGACCTCATACTGCACAGCAGACGGTCTCCAAGTTGCAAGAACTGGGGTTGGAAGCTCTCCGTCATCCGCCCTACTCACCAGACCTTGCGCCTACAGACTACTACTTTTTCCAGAATTTGGATAACTTCTTGGCGGGAAAAAAATTTAATACCCGAGAGGCAGTACAAAATGCCTTTGAAGAATTTGTTGCCTCCCGTCCAGCTGATTTCTTTAAGAAGGGCATCAATAAACTGCCACTGCGATGGCAAAGATGCATTGATTGCATGGGTGATTACTTCGATTAATACAAATAAAAAATTCATGAAAAAAATTCGTTTAAATTTTTTCATACAAAACGGCAATTTCATAGGTAAAGACCTATTATTTCCCCGTATTTGTCCCACATCAGGGCAAAAGCCTGCTCTTAATTTTTTCAATCAACTTGAACCTGAGCCAGAATTGACCACCTACTTCCCTACTATTTTTTTTAATGCTAAAGTAACTCTGCCTGTCTGTCGGTCTGTCTCTCTGTCTGTCCCGCTTTCACGCCTAAACCCCTGAACTGATTGTCATGAAATTTGGCAGAGATATAGCTTGGAATATGGAGAACGATATAGGCTACTACTTTTTTACGCGTAACCGACATCCACGCGAGCGGAGCCGCCGGAATAAGCTAGTATCTTCTATAATCAGAATCACCAAATTAATCCCGCCATACTCCTTTCTTTCGCGATGCCGCTGGACGTTTTCAGGAGCCCATGCAATGCATCCGACATGCAGCAAACATGATGGCTACGATGACGCATACAGACACACAAACCCACGTTCAACACCCCTGCTGTTTCTCCCGGGGGTTAAAAACTGGACATAACTCGAACTTGAACGAAACTTACCGAAAATGGAAAATAGCCATAAATGCTCCAAAGACAAATAGATTTATTAAAAATGCTTCGAATCAAGGGTAAAGAATACAACCCTCTCACCGAGAGGAAGCCTGTGTTCGGTGGTTTCCGGTGACCCGAATGCAACTGAATATCAGTATGACTTTTATTTTCATGCGGGTATCCCTTCCACATTTTTTTTTACATGGGAAATCATCAAATGACTTCTCCCGCCTCTTGGTGGAGCGGAGGGCGTGTCAGACTTTTACTGACTAAAACCCACCGGTGTTTTTATTCAGTTGCTTGTGCCAGGGCCACGGTAATCGAACAAATCCGCGACCCTGGCAGGCATGGCCCTAGCGGACCCCTTCAATAATTGATCCCTTCCGCTTATACTGACATGTTGGCTGTATACCCACACCCCTCAATATCTAAAAAAACTTAACAAAGACAAAATGTAATCACCGTTACAGAACAATATTAAAAGTTAAATTTCTCCCCACTTTTATTACACTTCCCTTAATTGATTCCAACCAAGTCGCGAAGTTGTAAAATAAAATGCAAAAGTACAGTTTACATTTTTCCTTTCGTTTGAACAGTTTTAAAGAAATATGTTTGAACTAGTTTCACGATATTGTATAAGTAAGTTCCCAGTTGATGTTTCCAGGTCGGGTTCTTTGTGGCCTGACAGTTTGTTATCACTCGCAATGAGTGCAGGTTCTCGGGAATATACGCGTTTATAGTTTATTATTGCTGGAGTGAACAGGTAGTGTTCTTTTGTATCTTTGTGTAGGAACTCTGAACATCTTTAGGTTTTCTGAGAAAATAGGATAAACCAGTGTTTTCTAAGAAGCTCTTGTTATTTAACAGTTTATTTTCACACATTTAAACAGAAAAAGGAAAGGTATAGGGAATACATAGAATATTATGTTTCTTTCTTTTGTCGTTGTAGGAAAATATCGAGACATGTGTCAGAATGTATTGTTTAATAATAGGATAGACAATATAGATGTATAATTAAATATATAATGCTAAGATAAATAAATGTAAAAACCTAGTATGTTTGTGCTCACCGTAGAACGTGCGTCTACAACAACAAACGCACGTGCTGGGTGATTCATAACTCACGCCATTTTGTAGGCGTATAAAACGGTTGTTGCACAAGCAAACGGGTGAGTTGAGTTCGAACGATCGTGGAGTGCGGACCTCTGAGTCTAGATATAAAATGTAAGTACTATGATTTGTTATATTATTATTTTTACTTTATGCAACAATGATTGTTGTTTTCAATGTTATGGTTTTAATAAAATATAATTTTGTGAAAGATAGTTTGGTCTATTTATTTAAACCTATATTTATATTCTTATAATATTTAGAAGTCCACACAATTTAAATAAAGTATTATGAATCGTACGATTCATAATACTTTATTTAAATTGTGTAACGGGTGAATCTGTGTTGCTGCTTTCGTTAATTTCTATTTTTCAGATAATATGGAAGAATTTACTGGTACTGCTGCAGGACAAACGTTCTCGCAGCAGTCTACAGGCCGATCTGACACACATCGATCGCGCAGTCCCGTACATCGCACACCTAGTCCTATATTAACAGTGAGGACACGCAGAGAACGCATCAATCAACTGGATACTCGAGAGATACAACGACAAAGCCGATGCGATGGTTGGTTGCTGCGTCAAAATGATGATCGGTCGCCGCACACTTGGCGCAATGGTTCGCCACCGCGAAATCGGCGCGATGCTCAGTCGCCGCGCAGTCGGCGCGATGGTCAGTCGCCACGCAGTCGGCGCGATGCTCAGTCGCCGCGCAGTCGGCGCGGTGCTCAGTCGCCGCGCAGTCGGCGCGATGCCCAGCCGCGCAGTCGGCGCGATGCCCAGTCGCCGCACAGTCGGCGCGATGCTCAATCGCCGCACAGTCGGCGCGATGCTCAATCGCCGCGCAGTCGGCGCGATGCTCAGCCGCCGCGCAGCCGGCGCGATGTTCAGTCGCCGCGCAGTCGGCGCGATGTTCAGTCGCCGCGCAGTCGGCGCGATGTTCAGTCGCCGCGCAGTCGGCGCGATGCTCAGTCGCCGCGCAGTCGGCGCGAAGCTCACTGGCCGCGAAGTCAGCGCGGTTCTCAGTCGCCGCGCAGTAGGCGCGATGGTCCCTCGCCGCGCAGTCGGCGTGATGACCCGTCGCCACGCGGTTGGCACGATGGGCGTTCAATGCACAGCCGAGATGATGGTAGGTCACGCAGCCTACAACGTGATGGGCAGCCCCGCAGCCAACGTGACCAATGGCCTTCAGGTACACAAAATCGGTGTTCAGGAGGTCATCAGCCACTTCACCATCTCGGTGAAGAACAAAACCAGAAATCGGGTGAGTCAGCTGCACAATCTTATAAAATTGAAGATATTGCTCAGATTTTCCACATGTTAAAAAATGTAAACCAGTCTGACTCCTTGGATAAACTAGGGTCTATACAAAACTCTATACCGGAATTCGATCCAGGTAGGAAAGAACAGACGATGACCATGTGGATACACAAAGTAAACGAATGTTCACTCATTTACAGTTTGACTGAAAAACAAACTGTACACTTTGCGTTACCCAAATTAAGAGGCGTTGCCAAGAGGTGGTACGAGGGTCTATCGTCTGTCCTTTACTCGTGGAGCGAATGGCATCAGAAGCTTCTGTCCGCATTCCCTGCGGAGGAAAATTACGGGCAGATGTTCAGTGACATGTTAGCTAAAAGGGCCAGATTTAACGATTCGTTAGAGGAATACTTCTATGAAAAAATATGTTTAATTAATCGATGTGGTATAGAAGGCACTCGTGCTGTAGAATGCGTTTTGCACGGTATTGATGACCGGTCCGTAAGGTTAGGTGCGGAAGCTGTCAAGTTTTCAGACCCAGATAAATTATTGTCTTATTTACGTAACGTGAGAAATATAAAACCGTTGAACGATCGTAAAAGCGTTAAAGGTCCTCTGAACAAAAACAGTGATACACATTCTCGAAATTTTGGCAATAGCAAGCAAACCCGTTGTTTAAATTGTAAACAAGAAGGTCATCTCGTGGCTCAGTGTCAGCGTCCAATTAAGAAATGCGGTAAATGCAATAAAATCGGCCATGAAACCGAACAATGCTACGCTAAAATTCCAGCCCCAGATAAAACCATTTTAAGAGTAGCCAGTAACGAAGTAGGCGTATCACCCAATGCCACTGTATTATAAGCCTAATCAAAAATATTTAAAACAGGCTGTTCATGGGGCTGGAATTGGGGTACCTATGCAAGCCTTCATTGATTTAGGTAGCGAATGTTCTATGATTAAAGATTCTGAGTTTCGAAAGATCAGTGATCAGTTTGACACAAAGAACTTGCCAATCCTGAAGGGTTTCGGTAATTCAATAGTCAGTGCCATCGGTAAATTTAACGTTCATATCATCATAGATAGTGCTGCAGCCAATGTAGACCTACTTATAGTCCCAGATAACGTCATGCCTTTTCCTCTTATGATCAGTCAAACGTTTACAGAACAATCGCACATAAAAATTAAGAAAACAAGCGATTATTTAGATATATCAAGCTTGGCCATACTTGACAGCTATAACCATAAAATTGAATTATTTTTCAAAAATAAGACTGAAGTGTCAGGACTTACTGTCGTCGAGGTATATAGTAATGATTCTAGTTTTGATGGGGAAGTGTTCGTAGAAGGTAGTGTACGATATAAGGATAACGTAAAATACTCCATTCTATCTGGTTTGTACTATGTTCGGAATGGCCTTGGACTTATAGTTGTTTCTTGTGCTCCCTCTTCAAGATTAGGCTTCGAAGCAGACCTCTTAATAGCGCGAGGCTTAGTAGCCCACAAAGAGGACGCATGTCACGTTTTAAATATCACAAACTGTACAGCACGTGTGCGTTCAACCATAACAGAAGCCCAATTAAATATCGCAGATGATCTATGTGCTGAAGATAAAACAAAACTTTTGTCGTTACTAAATGATTACCGAGAATGTTTTGCTCTAGATTTAACGGAATTAGGTATTACGTCGGTTGGTAACATGAAAATAGATTTAAATGATGATCAACCAGTAGTTTATAGGCCCTATAGACTGGCAATCGCCGAAAAGGAAGTAGTAAGAGGGATGATCACAGAGTTGTTAGATGCTAATATCATTAGCCCCTCTACTTCATCTTATGCGAGTCCCATAGTCCTCGTTAGAAAGAAAACTGGTGAATTCCGACTTTGTATTGACTATCGAGCGCTCAACAAAAAAACAATTAAAGAAAATTATCTAATGCCTCTCATTGATGATCAATTAGATATTTTATCAGGGAATAAGTTGTTTACTACATTAGATCTGGCATCCGGATACTATCAAGTGCCTATTGCTGAAAACGATAAACATAAGACTGCATTTGTCACACCTGATGGACACTACGAATTTAATCGCATGCCGTTTGGGCTTGCTAATGCACCAGCTGTATTTCAGCGATTAATGAATCAGATATTAGGGAACGCTCGACATGGCGAAGCTTTGGCGTATTTAGACGACGTAATTATACCCAGTAAAACTTTTTCTGAAGGTATGGAAAGGTTGCAATCTGTATTAGATTTGTTTAAAAACGCTGGACTATCTCTTAAACCATCGTGTTTTTTCTTTAAACGTACAGTAGACTACTTGGGGTTTGAAGTAACGGGAAATGGTATTCGACCAGGTTCAAAAAATTGAGGCTGTGGAACGTTTCCCTGTATCACAAAACCAGCATAACGTCCGTCAGTTTCTAGGACTATCTAGTTTTTTTAGGAGATTTGTCCCCAAGTTTTCTATTTTGGCAAAACCACTCACTCATTTGTTAAAAAAGAATATTTCATGGCAATGGGGACCGGACCAAGAGACAGCATTTAGAGTTTTGCAAAAAGAATTATCTCAAAAACCTACTTTGGCATTATACAATCCGAACGCGTTAACAGAATTACATACCGATGCTTGCAAAATAGGCATAGCTGGGATTCTTTTACAGAGAGACGAAAATTTAAGTCTCAGACCAATTGCTTATTTCAGTAGAAAAACGACCCCCGAAGAACAAAATTACTCGTCCTATGATTTGGAAACATTAGCGGTTGTATCCGCTCTTCAAAAGTTTCGCGTTTACTTAGTTGGTTTATCATTTAAAATAATCACAGACTGCAACTCGTTAAAATCAACGTTTCTAAAAAGGGACATGCTTCCTCGTTTCGCGCGATGGTGGGAACAGATGCAAGAGTACAATTTTTCAATTGATTATAGACCAGGCTCATCCATGTCCCACGTTGATGCGCTCAGTAGGAATCCGGTACCAAGTTCGGAAGTCCATGTTTTTGCGGTGTCAGAGTCTACATGGTTGACTACTGTACAAAATGCCGATGATGATATACAAAGAATAATAGGCATTCTCAAAGATCCAAAATTTGATGACTTATTCGATATTAAATCTAATTTCAAACTGAAAAATGACAAATTGTTTCGGATAACTGCTGATGGGGATCGATGGGTTGTTCCAAAAGGAGTGCGTTGGCAAATCGTAAAACAAAACCATGACGATATCGGTCATTTTGGTTTTGACAAAACTTTAGATAAAATTAAATGCAATTACTGGTTTAATAAAATGAGACGTTTCATTAAAAAAATACGTAGATTCGTGCCTAGAATGCGCATATGCAAAGCCTGGTGGGAAAAAGCCTGGTTTTTTGAATCCAATTCCAAAAATAGCAGCGCCTTTTGACACAATACACATAGATCACACAGGTCCCTTTGTGCGAAGTAGTAGAGGCAATATGTACATTTTGGTTTTAATAGACGCCTTTACTAAATATATTTATTTAAAAGCAGTAAGAAATACTAAGACTAGTACGTTCATTAAAGTACTTAAGGAGTATTTTGGCATCTTCGGGGTTCCTAGAAGATTAATTTCTGACAGGGGATCCTCATTTACAAGTGACAGTTTTAAAGCATTTATTAATGAAAAGGGAATCAAGCATATACTTAATGCTGTGGCTACCCCCAGAGCAAATGGGCAGGTAGAAAGATATAATAAAACAATTGTAGATTCATTAACAGCGAAGACTATTGGTGTTGCTGAAAATAAATGGGACGATCACCTGTCTGAGATACAATGGGGAATAAATAATACGTTAAACAAGGGTATTAATCGGACTCCAGCAGAAGCTTTATTTGGCAAACGATTAACGGGGATTAGTGAGAATAAAATTATTTGCGAACTAGAGGGAGATATAACCAAGGCTAATGAACAAAACTTAATAGAAATCCGTGACGAAGTCAGTGAGCATATAGCCACCAGTCAGGAGAAAGATAAATCTTACTTTGATAAGAAACGTTGCGCCCCAGTAAAATATCAGGAAGGGGATTTAGTACGTATTGAGCGTCAGGTGCCTTCTTCAGGGCACAGTAGAAAGTTAATACCTAAATTTCAAGGTCCATACCGAATTACAAAAATACTGGATCACGACCGATATCATGTCGAAGACACACCTCTTACAAAAAAGGGTGGTAGAGGTTATTCTACGATAGTTGCAATCGATAAAATAAAACCATGGCTAAATTTTAATAGGCCACATAATAGTGACAATGATTTGTCCAGTGAGTCTGATTAATGAGCAAGTATTTCTATTGATATGAAATAAATCTAAATAAAATAATGATTAGTTTTAAGGACTGTGGAAGGTCTTATGAGTTTTTACTTCAATACTATTGAGTTTTTACTTCAATACTATTGAGTCTTTACTTCAATACTATTACAATGTATCTAATGTTATTATTTCTTGATGTGTGAAATTATATATGTTGGCAAAGGTGTCAAATAATATTAAGGACTAAAGGGTCCCGTTATATTGTTGATTATAAGGTCTGATGAAATGTGTTTTTGACAAAGGTGTCGTATTATATTGGACGGAAGGGTCCCATTAAAATGTAATTTTGACAAAGGTGTCATAATATTACATTGGACGGAAGGGTCCCATAAAATATAATTTTGACAAAGGTGTCATATTATATTGGACGGAAGGGTCCCATAAAAATGTAATTTTGACAAAGGTGTCATATTACATTGGACGGAAGGGTCCCATAAAATATAATTTTGACAAAGGTGTCATAATATTATATTGGACGGAAGGGTCCCATAAAATATATTTCTGACAAAGGTGTCATATTATTTCGGACGGAAGGGTCCTATAAAATGTAATAGTATTGTAAAAAAAAAATGTGTGTTTAAATATAATTTAAACAAATCATGTAGAAATTCCAAAAAAAAAAAAAAAAAAATTTGATTACCAACGAAATGGTTCAATCGTGAGAATGTAATGGTAATTTTATAATTACTTATGTTATATATAAGCACGAGGTCATGCTTATTATAGGATGGCCGACTGTCAGAATGTATTGTTTAATAATAGGATAGACAATATAGATGTATAATTAAATATATAATGCTAAGATAAATAAATGTAAAAACCTAGTATGTTTGTGCTCACCGTAGAACGTGCGTCTACAACAACAAACGCACGTGCTGGGTGATTCATAACTCACGCCATTTTGTAGGCGTATAAAACGGTTGTTGCACAAGCAAACGGGTGAGTTGAGTTCGAACGATCGTGGAGTGCGGACCTCTGAGTCTAGATATAAAATGTAAGTACTATGATTTGTTATATTATTATTTTTACTTTATGCAACAATGATTGTTGTTTTCAATGTTATGGTTTTAATAAAATATAATTTTGTGAAAGATAGTTTGGTCTATTTATTTAAACCTATATTTATATTCTTATAATATTTAGAAGTCCACACAATTTAAATAAAGTATTATGAATCGTAAGATTGTCCAAAAGGATAGGACGATCTGACACATGAATGACCCACCTTTGACATAGATTCTTACTAAATTCAGCAAGACGTTGGCTGTGTACTAGACACCCAAATGTTAAAAAACCGGCCAATTGCGAGTTGAACTCGCACTCGAGTGGTTCCTTACCACCTTATAATATTTTACATTAACAACATAAGTCATTTAATAAGTACGTCAGTAAAATAAACGCCGGTTTACCGGTTCTTGTATAACCACATTCAATTTAATTTAATTTTAATTATTATAGCCACCATACTAGTACAACACTTTGTAATTTCAAGTGTCTACCTATTACGGTACTTAGTAATAGGGTCCCGTTGGCATCCTTAGGTACGGAACTCTAAAAACAGTTGGCATTGGTCGACCTGTAGGAAAAAAGTTAATTATTATTTTAACACACTAATGAAAAATTCGCGGTGTGGCAGGGACACCGACGCCAAACTGTACCCATGAATTCAGTACATGATTCTGAACCCGACTGCGTTGAAAATTTGTCGTATGGTATTTTAGCGGAATATCACCCTTACAGATAAAATACAGTAAGTAGAAGGTTGGATATCGTGATTTGGTTCTCCTAACACGATAACAAGCGATCAAGGTCATCAGTTCGAAAGCAAACTATTCTCTGAATTAATGAAGCTACTGGGAATAAACAGAACGAGAACAACTGCATAATATCACCCACGGTCAAATGGAATTCTCGAACGATGGCACTGCTCACTCAAAGCCGCAATTGCCACGTTAAAAAAAAAATTGCTGATCCATACATTTTGACCACGTAGGTATTAGACTTTTCTGTGAATCAGCTGTTATTTCTTTTGATAACTGCTGAAAAGTTTCTATGCTAAGATGTCTAGAATCATGTGCTGAATTCATAATAACAGGTTTCACGTCGATGTCCTTGCCACCCTGTACACTGCGAAAGCTTATTTAATCATTGTCGCTTCTCTTGATTACTTTTACTTAAACACGAAAGAGCGTACCACTCAAATTACATTTTTAAGGTTGAATAAAAAATAAATAGAAGCACTTAATGGATGCCATCTTAAATTTGGTTTCAAGAATTTTTTTAAGCCATATTTTCATTACTTATAATAATTGTGTTCAGCTTAAGTACTGCTGTAATTTAAAAATATTGTTTTTTCTTCTAATCTTGGTACTTTTCAATTATTAAGAGCTATATTGGGTTAATTTATGCGCAATTTATTTTTAATTAGGTTATATTTTTAGACTTTTTAAAGTGTCTGACGCCTTTTATAATAAGCAAGAATAATATCACAGAGTTCTTAAAGTGGATGCTTCAGGGTAGCCCGCGAAATTAAATATTCTCAAACGTGCAAAATCGGCTGAATGGATTTGGCTGACATTTGGCATAAAGATAGGACACTTTTATCCCGACAGCATCCCGTTTTTTGTATCCTGTTCCCGTGGGATAATTTTCGACCTCCACGCGGGCGAAGCTGCTGACAAAAGCTAGTGTATTAATCATCAATACAACCCTCTATAATAATTTAATTCCAACTTGACACTGACCTGGAAATTGCAAAAAAAAAGAAACTTAAGAAATATCTAAAATTTGAATTTTGAACCCTATCTCAATAGAGCTAAGTCAATTATCTGAATTTGTGTATTTTTTTGTACTGATAAAAGCTTTTGAAGATTTATTTTATTTGTGTATATTTTCTAAGAATAAAGTTTGAAATTTCGGTTCCGGCAAAATCTTACTAGATTTTTCCATTAGCAAATTCTCCGTAACAACCCGCAGTTCTGATTTGTGACCTGTTGATAGAAGTATACCTACTCGCCCACTAGTATATGAGACTTAAATATAAAGGACGAAATGAACTTCGAGATATGTATACACATCTATTCACGAAACATGATTTTATTAATTATTCAAAAGATTTACACAAACCAAAATTCAAAAAAAAAAAATGAAAACCATTCTAATTGAAAATGGAATTGCAATGCTTTTGGAATGGCTATAATGGAATGTTTTTGTTAGTGTGTTTGCTAAGCTTAGCAATATTATACAAGTGCCCTTTAACCGTTGAGATTTGATTATACGCACATTTGAAATTTATTTTCCTTGATTTCAAAATCAAAAATCGAGTCAAAAGTAATTTATTCAAATTAGGCTGAACATCAGCACTTTTCGAACGTCAAAATACATAAGACAGTCCCCCAAAAACGCCCACCCTTCGACACTTCCTAGTGCTTTAGATGGGAAGAAGAAGTGGCGCAACAAACTCCCCAGCAGCACAGCTGTCTGTTTAGTCGGATGGACTTGATTCTATACATACATAGGCAAAGTAATAAACAACAACGCATATTACCCCCCCCCCAGTGGGTTCCCGCATTGTCGTTGCGGGGGGGCTCAGTAACCGTGGATTCTAGCCACGGTGAAGCCAAGAGGAACCCAAAGGTGGGGCTGCTCGTCAGGGCTTTTGCCTTCAAGCCATTGACGTAGCGACCAAAAAGTAGGTTGCGGTGAGGTGCACTGCAACTGAGGTGGGCCGCGATGTCGAATGGGAGGCATCGCGGCTGAGGGTATGGGCTGCTGTAGAGGAGGAGTGCCGGTGCTTCTGAGCAGCGCTCTTCCCTTCCGTGGCCTGGACGGGGCCGCCACCGTTTGGTGGCGGACGTGGTAGGGCCGCAGGGGAAGAGGAGTGTCGGTATAGCGTCAGCCGCTCTCCCTATCCCCTGCGGCCGAAAAGTGGTTCCACACGCGCGCCGTTAAAGATGTCAGCAACCACTGGTGGGGTCCGCAAGGGCCGATGCCTGCTAGGGGTGCGGGTTTGTTCGAAAGAGATACCACAGCCCCTGGCATACGGGCTACTGAGGGAACACGGGTGGGTTTAGTCAGTAAAAGTCTGACACGCCCTCCTGCTCAACTCAGCAGGAGAAGTCATTTGATGATTTCCCACCCAAAAAAAAAACAACGCATATTACCAAAAATAAAAGTCTCCTGGTATAAAGGGGCTTATAGCTGCTTACATATGCAATGCTGGATTATTGTTAGATCATGTCAATAACTAATGACATAATATATAGATAGTAAAATTAAAATCAATCAATCAACTCAGCCTATCGCAGTTCACTGCTGGACATAGGCCTCTCCCAAGCTGCGCCACAATACTCTATCCTATCCTTCCTTCCTAAAATTAAAATACTTGGTCAATAAAATTGAAAAAAAAAGTATATTACTAAATAATTATATGAACCCATATAACCTGTCACTAGGTACGCTAATTCTGGAGAAAGAACATAAACATTGTCTTGAGTTAATCACAGCGACCAATTATTCTTGTCATTTAAATAGTCGTTAATGGAATAGTAAGCCTTTAAACAAAGGATGGACTTTACTTGAGCTTTAAACGCATCAAAAGGCAAATCTAGCAAAGAAGTGGGAAGCTTGTTATAAAAGGTGAACCAAGCCCAAAAAATGAGTTACGAACCTTTGCAAAATGCATGCAAAACTGCTGAGACACAGCCGTCCTTTCTGTGACAGGGAGTAGGCCCACGAGGGGCCACGTGCGAGTTGGTGAATCTGGTTGGTGAAGTTGGTGAAATGTCTTCGAATTCTATTTCCGGGATAATTATGTCGGTTTTTAGAGCAGTGGTGATAAAGTGTTATACAAAGTAAAGTGTGTGCTTTGAACTCACGACCGTAAGTTGGGGGCGTTACCACTGGGCCCCCACTGCTTAACTTTACCAAGCATTAATAATTCTGAAGGACTGATTCAATTTTAAAGGTCAGTAACCTATCTGAGGTCAGCGTCCAGCTATTCAGTTGATTGATGAAACCCACCGCATGTGACTGCTGCAAATAGATCTCCAGATTGGACGAGCAAGTCGGACACGCGGACAAATATTAAATGCATTTTTTGACAACACTTCTACAGTTGAGAGGGTTACGCGTCAGGGCCTCAATTCTGTTTGATTAATGATTCCCCGCGGAATTTTACTACGTTCAAACTACGTCAATATCGTGTTTTTTAGAAACCAATGTAACGGTAAGGAATCGAAATTTTGATTGTTCCAAGACAATTAACAAATTGTCCTGGAACAATTGGATCAGCAGATGTCGTGTGTAATCTAAGGAACTGACGTGGTTTCGAAGTAAGGATTCGTTAAGTGGTAATAGTGAATCAGGGCCCAGGTATGAGCAGGACGTAACTTACAATTATTCTGTAGTATTTTATCGTTGTTAAGCTGCGAGGAGCTTGCCGAGGTCGGTCTGTTGATGGGTGAGACACGAGACCCCTCCGTGGCCTCCGTGCCTCAGAAAGCACGTTAATTCGTTGGTGCTCGCTGTGCCTTGTAAATCTTTGCCAGTCATTATGGGTAGTCAGAAGCCTGTGATGTTATCTAATGAAATGGAATATGTTCTTTGATGTGACAGTTTTCCCACAGATACTGTAAAGTCGTCAATTTCTTCATATATAGACAATTATACCTACCGCTTTCGTTACACGGTGAATATCCGACCCTACCTATACAAACACGCTTTAATATTCCAACTAATGGTAACATCAGATAACCATCACGATTCAACCCCTCCCTAATATCCCATTCAATTCATATAAAATATTTCAAAGCTATTCTTGCAACTACTTGCACTGTCCCATTTCAAATGTTTGATTGATTGCTGGGGATTAGCGATTGCTTGACCGTCAATCCGTCGTCATGACAACCGACCTTCCATGTTAGAGCCATTTTAGAAAGACCTTTAGCTCTTTACTAAACATTTGAATTGAGAACACTGCTGCAGCTCACATGCAGTTGGTAGTTAGAATAAGTTGACAAAAATGTAAAATGCAGTTTGTATGATCTCTATTTTGTGAGGTTTAAGGTTGGAATTCGATTGTATTGGTGTCGATTTGAAATTAAAGCGGGTCCTACATGTGCGTTGATTGGCTCAGCTGACAGATAGGAAGATAAACGATCGTTGTCATTTGTCATTCGTGTCCCGAACGACGCTGACGAGTTCTTGCAGTCGCCATATTAAATGCATATTATAATGAGGAATTTCGTACGTTGATTGATGATTGGTGTTGTGTACTGACTATTGGAAATCTAAAGGATATAGATTGTATTGTGCAGTACAATTGGAACTTAGTACTGTTGTAAAGACAGGACTAGTCTTATAAAAGAGTCACTTGACATACATACTTTCAGACGTGTGTATGACACTAGCTATCACCTTCTCACAGGTGGGATCTACTGATGCGACGATATGTCACAACAGTGAGATTCCTGATGTTTAACTAAGTTAAATAAAAATTAGATATATGTAAAAAATGTACATATAAACCTTCCTTTTGGTGAAAACTGCATCAAAATCCATGGCGTAGTTTAGTAGTAAAGCGTAAAAAATGAGGTCGCTTTTCATGTCTGTCTGTGTGACCACACAGACAGACATGAAAAGCGACCTCATTTTATACTAGGTAGGAATTTAGGTATAGATAAATGAGAAACTATAACTAAAAACAAACACAAAAAACTCACGTCTTTTTCCATGGGCGTAAGCAAAAGTTACACAATACTAACTGCTACAGTTCTTAAATACTCCTCGGACGTAGACACGTCCATAAATCTATAAAAGATACACTGATTTAATTCAGGGAAACCATCGTAAAATTATAAAAAAATAAGCAATTTTTGAAATTATTTATAATTAATTAGGTACAGACGCCAGCACATCAAGCTACCCCAAATCTATCTTTTAATAGATTTTCAACTTTATTCCATAAGTTTATGGTTCATGTTCAATTGGGAAAATTTGATAGTTTGGGGTAGCTTGATATGCTGGCGTCTGTACAACATGGGCACGCCCACAGCTAAAAGTTCAATCCATACTCTCACCAGTTATTAATCATTATTATAAGAAAGATATTACTGCTGATAATATTGTAAGACGAAACCAAAAATAAACATTAACACCATTGAAAATATAGTACGAAATATTATAACCTATTTTCAAGCTTTACCCAACTTCAAAGTCTAAATCAATCTGGCTAGCCATTTCCTAACTATGCTAGGGTCAAACTCAAAACATTACTTAAATTTACAGACACTTTTGAACTGTCTAGGAGTCATTTAGTTAGAAATATGAATCTAGTTCGGTCGGCTTCTGGTCTAACCGGATACAGCTAAATACCAAAATTTTGTATGGAGTCACTGCCTATCTGAACTCCACAGCCGAATTACTGGGTAATGCGATACCCCTTTGGTTAGACTAAAAGTCAAAAATTTGGGGCTTCTGACAACCGGTAACGACTGTCAAAATTTACGAATTACAACTGGGGCCAACGGCATAACGTGCTTTCCGAGGCACTGGCACACACGCTTCTCGATGTACAGGGTGTCCGGTATTTAATGGATAACCTTGAAATGGTTCTGGGTAGAACTAATATCTTTTCAGAAAAAACCTTTTTTTTGTATTTTTTCTATACAAAAAATTAAATAAAAACAACCGACTCCCGAAAAAACACTACACAGTGAAAAATAACTTTCACTTTGAAAGTCGTTGTTTTTGGATATGTATTAAACAAAATTGTTAGCGCCTGCTGAAACTAAAGTTATTTTTCACTTTGTAGTGATTTTTCGGAAGTCGGTTGTTTTTTTTTTACAGAAAAGATATACATGAAAAATGTTTCTTCTGAATGGCCATTAGTTCTACCATGAACCATTTCAAGGTTATCCATTTAATACCGGACATCCTATATATTGCTCATAGATTCACCCACCACCCATCCACGAATTGTTCACGCCACTATTGCGATGGTAAGTCTTTGAGTAGTGGATTGAGTGGTGCCACGGCGTCCTCACCTTCCGCCTGACACAGGTCCTCAAGGGACACGGTTGTTTCGGGAGGTTCTTGTTTCGGATAAGGCGGGAGGAAACGCCCGGGTGTTTTCACTGCAAAGATCGCCCTGCGGACATGGTGGCGCATACGGTGGAGGTCTGCCCGGCTTGGGCGGAGCACCACCGTGTCCTCATGGAGGTGATCAGCGGTGGCGATCTCTCGCGTCCGGCCTTGGTTCAGGCCATGGTACGGAGTGAGAGTACATGGGTAGCCGTCACTTCCTTCTGCGAAGCAGTGATGCTCGCGAAGAAGGAGGCGGCGCACGTGAGGGAGAGGCAGTATATGCGCTCTCACGGCCCTAACCTCCGCAGGAGACAACCTGGACGTCGGGAATCCCAGGCTGATTACCGGCCACCGCAGGCGCGGGCTTGCGGATGGCGAGAAATGGGTAGCTCGCTGTCTGGTTAGGACCAAGCCCGGGTCGACAACGCGTTGTGTTCCATGCTCGCCTCAAAGAGATGTCAGCACCAACTGGTGGGGTCCACAAGGACCGATGCCTGCCAAGGGTGCGGGTTGTTCGAAAGAGATACCGTAGGCCCTGGCACTCAGGCAACAGAGGGAACACGGGTTGTTTTTAGTCATTAAAAGTCTGACACGCCCTCCTGCTCCACCCAGAGCGGGATAAGTTATTTGATGATTTCTTACTGCCAAAAAAGAAAGCCATCCACGAACTGACCACGGTAAACCTTCCATCGCCCCGCGGGGCTATTATCATTTGGCCATGGGCAACGGGCCCGTCAAAAGTTCAAAGTCAAAATGAACTTTAATAATTATTCCAATGACTGAATTAAGTTAAGGCTTTGAGCGCTTAAGTTAATTTACTGTTGGATAAAACGACAACAGTAATTTCGTTTATGATAACAAACAACCAAAAATAGCCTTATTGTTACGAAGTCCTCACTAAGTGCAAGATTCACAGACCGCACTTTAAAATTCAATTAATGAACTCAGCTTAATGCAGTCCACTGCTGGTGGTTCACTCTCTGACCACGAAACCCGTAGTATCGATCGAAGTTACGGACCTTTCTTACTCCGTCTCACCTACGGACATACGATTAGTTTGGGGCTCACAGTAAGAAATAATTACAACACGATTTGACAGTTGTTCTTACTACTTACATGTTTTTGCGCGCGGGAAAAGTAAGTTAATCTGGAGCATGGTGAATTCCAACGTATCGAACTATTTTCGGACCGGCCTTAGAGAGTAGGTGTCCTGGACATAGGCCTCTACTAGGTGGGCCACAACACACACTACTCCACTTTTCGCATCTGGTGAGTCCCACCAACCTTTGTAAGGTCGTCGGTCTATCTAGCTGGACTACGGTTGCCGATACGCAGTCTTCAATGGAGGTCTCGTGTGCTCCACCGGTAATCAGTTTTTGACCAATATGGCGAGGCCACTGCCATTTCATCTTGCTTAGTCTGCGAGCTATGTCGGTAACTTTGACTTTGCTGAACAGGAAGAGTGTCATACGAATAAAATTTTGTATATCACTAATGCATACATATTCGATTATTCCTATGCAATGCCATCCACTTGCCCCCCTGCTTTTCTCACAATTTCGTGCGTGGATTCGCCAAAGGTTGACCGAACTCCATAACAACAGGTGATCACGGGCAACAGACTGTAGACAGTCAAAATTGGCTTTACCAATTGTACACCCGCGATTAACCAAAAAAACTTCTCAGTCTGAGTAGAAATAACCTTAGAATTATAATAGGCACAATTACGGGCCATAACCCCCTTAACAAACAACTTTTTAACATAGGCGCCACAGACAGCCCGCTTTGCAGGGGCTGCCTTGACGCCGAGGAATCAGCCGCCCACGTCATCCTGGAATGCGAGGCCGTGGCGCGTCAACGTGAAGAAATCCTCGGAACAGTGAGGTCGCTCCGCGAAGCCTGTGAAGCTCCCAGGAAGCTTCTGTGCTTTTGGGCGGAGCTAGGCTGGCTTTGTTAGCCAGTATCCCCACGCACAACGGACCGAATGGGAGTCTACGTGCGGAAAAGGGTGTCCCACCATCATCATCATCATTGCTCACATTCGTAAGGTCCATATTCGTATGAATAACTTACTTCACAGTGCGGCTTGTGAATCTTGCTCTAAGATTTTCTATCAAATTCGTACTATGAATGACGTAATGGCAGTTTCGTGAATTTGAAAATAGAATATTATCAGATGGCAAACAATCGTGTTGTTAGGGAATTTGTTGCGCCCACACTTATAAGATAAAGAAATTGTTTTTTTTTTTAGAATACTGGGAGAGGACGCCTTAGAAAGACATAATATTTGTAACATTCTTTAGAAAGTTCAGGTGCCTAATATTCGCAATCAACGTGCGTGTATGATCAGATGTATTTCTATATCTTTTCGTTTTCGTAGCCAGAGAGAGTAAAGCAGACAAGAACTTTCAATTAACTAACTACTCTTTACAAAATTATACGGGCTTTAAAAGGTACACACATCACAAAGGTAATAAAAAATCCTACGTAGATAAAATCTACCTGAAAAGACGTAAGTATCTTATTTTTCAAATTAACTTTAAAAAACGACCAGGTGCGAGTCGGATACGCACACGAAGGGTTCCGTACCACTATTCAATATTTAACACTGCATAATTATGTTTTTTAAATAATTTAGTTAAAAAAACAAGTTTCTACTAAAATTATATGGTATTCATCTAAGATAAAAGAAAATTTTATTTTTAATTTCTTAATATAACATTACGCATTATTTCCCCGTAGGATGTTCAGAGGTGTAGCTATAGTACAGAGGCCAGCACATCAAGCTTCCGCAATCTGTCGAATTTCTTTGAGAGTTCAACTTTATTACAAAGAAATAAGCTTTAAGTTCAATTGGGAAAATTTGACAGTTTGGGATAGCTTGACCTGCTGGCGACTGTACACCCACATTTCGCCAGTTACGTTTAAGCCCCATGTAAGGAGACGAGCCTATTGCCATCAACCCGGCACAAATCGAGACTTCAGGCTAATACTGAGAAATTCTAGGTAGAAAAACCCAATTACATAGTCCCGGCCTGGGAATCGAACACAGGACCTCATTTTCATTCAGTAACAACAGCATTTTTTGACATTATTTCATTATTATTGTCTACCTTTTATGGTTCAAAAGATACAGCCCTGAGGGTCTACTCTATAAACACTAAAGCTTCAGTATCGGCCAAAGTAACTGGTGTTTCTTTCTCCGTATCACCTTCGGACATGAGATTGGTTCGGAGCCCGAAGTGAGAATGAATGACCACACGATTAGACAGTTGTCTCTATTCTCGATGTGATTTTGAAAAAAAATAAAAAGGAGTAGGGTTTTTATTTTTTTTTTTTTTGGTGGGAAATCATCAAATAACTTCTCCCGCTCTGGGTGGAGCAGGAGGGCGTGTCAGACTTTTACTGACTAAAACCCACCCGTGTTCCTCCATTAGCCCGTATGCCAGGGGCTGTGGTATCTCTTTCAAACGAACCCGCACCCCTGACAGGCATCGGCCCTTGCGGGCCCCATCATTTTTGTGCTGACATCTCTTTGAGGCGCGCGTGGAACACAACGCGCCGTCGACTTGGGCTTGGTCCTTACCGGACAGCGAGCTACCCATTACTCGCCGTCCGCAAGCCCATGCCTACGGTGGCCGGAAATCGGCCTGGGATTCCCGACGCCCAGGGCGTCTCCGTATCCTGCGGCGGCTGGGGTCGCGAGGGCGCATATGCTGCCTCTCCCTCACGTGCGCCGCCTCCCTCTTTGCGAGCATCACTGCTTCGCTGAAGGAGGTGACGGCTCCCCATGCCCTCTCGCTCCGTACCATGGCCCGGACCAGGGCCGGACGCGAGAGATCGCCGCCGCCGATCGCCTCCACGAGGACACGGCGGTGCTCCGCCCAAGCAGGGCAGACCGCCACCGTGTGCTCCACCGTGTCCTCAGGGCGATCTTCGCAGTGGAAACACCCGGGCGTTTCCTCCCGCCCTATCCGTAACAGGAACCTCCCGAAACAACCGTGTCCGGTGAGGACCTGCGTCAGGCGGAAGGTGAGGACGCCATGCCGCCTCTCAAACCACTCCTCAAAGAGGGGACTTACCGCCGCAATCGTGGCGTGCCCAGCACTGGGTTGCGACAATCGCTCTCTCCATGTCACCATGAGATCCCGCCGGAGCTCTGTCCGCTGTGCCGCAATTTCCTGCGGCAGCGGAGTTACGCCCCGGCGTTTGGCCTCCTCGCGCCACTCCCATATTTGCGCGAGGACCTTTGCCTCCAGATCCCATGGCGGTAATCCGGCAAGGAGGCCCGCCGCCTCGCCGGAGATCGTGCGATATCCGCGGATCATCCTGATAAAGGAGTAGGGTTCATTCCAAAGTTTTGAACTACTTTCGGACGGGCCCGTATTTTCGTTCACGGACTTAGAGATTATTAGGCCTGTTCCAGACGGACGGACAATGTCCTATTGACCCTTTGGCTACGGAACTCTAAAACTACAGTCAACAAAAAAGCAAACACAATGACATAATAAAATGGATTATAAAATGTAATCACATCAATCACTTCACAATAAGTACGTCACAAGTATTGTTGGGATTACCTCGTGTCCCCTTGCTCTGATAACTTTGACGGACAATCTTTTATCTCCCCTAGCTACAAAGGCCTTTGTATCGACTACATTTTTCGTATTTACTGACCCTACTTTTGAAGAACTGAAGATGTTTCTTTGTAATGTTGGCATTTTAATTTATATTATTTTTGTTGAGGGTATGTTTAGGAATGATTACTACATAAAATACTGTATGCAGAATATGGATGTTGTGTGAAGTGACGCTTATTGAAAGCGGTCTATGACGAGCAGTTACATAAGTAAACAGCATTATAGTGGATGGCCACAGAAGAATTATTAGATGGTTTAGAAAGAGAGAAATTCAGAGATGTAGGTTGATACAAATGTAATACACACTTTATCGATCTCAAATCAATTGAGATAAAATAATAATTTTATAAGAGGAATTAGACGAAAGTTTATACTATTTTTATCTTCTACCTGATGTATAAATAATTATTGAAAATTATTGCGACATTTCAAAAGTGTCGCAGCGTTGGTATCCAGAAAGGCCCGAGTGATGTGAAATAAATAAACGGTATTCATTCATTCATTCATTCCTGTGAGTATTTCACGGGCAGTTACAGTATACTATATATAAATAATCAGTATTAAGCACTATGAAGATAGTTTGGGTCACTTCAAATTGAAATCATTACAATGAGACTTCTTAGATTTAACTTTCTTATTTTAAAGTTGTAAATCAAGACGTGGATTGACTAGATTAAGTGAGTCAGCTGGACATGACTGTGTATAGACCGTCCCGTCCGCCACTGTTCAAAATTATTCCCTCTTGATCAAATCCATCGAATCCAAAACGGATACAGTGCGCCCCTTTCCTGTAACCTCATAGATGCCATGACTTGTTTCACAGTTGCGATCTTGATATTTTCGGTGTTTAATTATGTTTATACGAGAAAAAAAATATTTAGTGTTATTTAAAAACCCAGCATTTGTAAGCTATATGGTTCCTATCCTATTCCTTTTTGTATAGTTTATTATTAAGTAGATATTTGATGTTCATTTTTTTTGTGTAATGTTCTAGTACGCTAATTGATAGTACTGTGCGTTCCTATAATTTTGATACATGCGAGTTCTATGTTATGACAAAGACGTTGTGTTAATGTCGTGCGTCTGTTGTTTTATAAGCCTTTATTTATGTAAATAAATATGAATAATTTCAACTCCGTAAGATATACGGTCCCGTGTGGTGTCCGGGCGTAAAAGAATAGCACCATCCCATTTCTTCCAGTGGGTGTCGTAGGAGGCGACTAAGGGACTTACTAGAGAATGGGCAGCAGCGTTCTCTATGCATTTTACCATCATACTGCGATCGCCAACCCGCCTGCCAAGCGTGGCGATTGTGGCGATTATGGCAGTGGACGTCTTTCGGCTGAAATTATGATGATGAAGATATACGAGGAAGTGGTTTTAATTCAGCTTACAAGATTTGGTCAATACATACTAACTAAACAAGGCAAGTTAAATAAAAGCTTATACTAACGTATTTCGTGTGCAAGTAAGATAAGGGGGTTATTAAATATTCTAGCATAATGTTAATTTGATTTTTATGCTTGGGGGTGGAACTTCCCCTGAGTGCTGGGGGCTATTATATTTTGTGTCGTCACGTTCTGTTTCGTTTGGGTAAAACTAAGTATCAAAAATTCGTTTACATGGATCATCTGGATAAATTTATTTGAGGGCGTAATATTTTTAGAATGATTAATGACGTGAAATTAAATTTTGGCTCGAACACGCCTAAGTAAAATTTAATTTGATTTTGTTACTAAGAGTATTTTTATCACACAAAGCGACTCGCGTTTTACTTATGTTTACTAAATGTACAAACACGCTGTGAATGTGTGTGTAGGCGCAGGAGCTCATGGTACCGTCCGCGCAATTCATCATCATCATCATCATATCAGCCGAAAGACGTCCACTGCTGGACATAGGCCTCCCCCAGGCTCCTCCACGTCGACCGGTCTTGTGCTTCCCACATCCAGCGGATACCCGCGGTCTTCGCAAGGTCATCGGTCCACCTTGTGGGAGGCCTTCCCACTCTACGTCTTCCGGTACGCGGTCGCCACTCCAAAACCTTTCGGCCCCATCGGCCATCTGTTCTGCGAGCAATGTGCCCTGCCCACTGTCACTTAAGTTTGCCAATTCTTCGGGCTATGTCGGTTACCTTGGTTCTCCTGCGGATCTCTTCATTTCTGATTCGATCGCGTAGGGAAACTCCGAGCATATCCGCGCAGTTGCTAAGTCACAATTAGTGTGTGTGCGTGTGTATGTTATGTGCTGTCGTTACTTGTCATATATCATAGGTCGAACTTTCTTAAGCGTATACAGTATTAATCCCACAAAGCGGCGCGTACTTTACTTGTTTTAACCAAATGTACCAACTTTGAATGTGTGCGTGAGGGCGAATAGCGTCAGCGCATAACAAACACACGCCCATCAACACACACACTCACACACACAGTTCCAACTTTGCCATTGTCTCGGCCGGTACCAAGAGCTCCTGCGCTCACACACACATTCACAGCGAGTTTATACACTTGGTTACCACAAGTAAAGCGCGCGTCACTTCTTGAGATAAAAATACTGTATAACTAATTATAATGTTACGTTATAGCCGGTACAAAATAATGTCAGCCAGTAAACAGTTACTGGTGAGATGGCCTACAGAGATCCATTGACCTTTACATCTACAATGAAGGTTCAAAGAGAATATTGCCATAATTACACAGTCCGTAGGAAAGACTGGTGACCGCAGTTGGTTGTAATTAGCAGACGGAAGGTTGTACCCATCTTCTTGACATATGTCAGACCACTTTTGGACCTTTCTGGTATTAGTTGTAGGTCCTGCATTATTTGAATTAACCCTAGAGCCGTACGCATAATAATAATTAAGTAACAAGGGGTACTGGAGTACCCCTAATAGAAAGTATGAATTAATATAACGTCATTACAGTTTTATTTTCTATCAACATAATTATAAAATCCTCTAAGGCACTAACATAAAAGTGTCGAATGTTTAAATAAATAAGTTAAGTTAACAATTTCGGCACCTTTTTAATTGGTGCGCTAATAATACAAGACTTTTGCATTCATCACATTCAGTTCGAGATTTAAGATATGACCTTGTAAGTTTATAACGAACTTCTCCCAGATTAACAATCGGAAGGGTTTAAGAGTAACTATCTGATGACCGGTTTTTCGCAATACTTATTTGCAGATGCGATTCCACGTTGCCCTCGGCCCCGGGCAAATACGCGGCAGCGTGAAAAAATCGGTTGAGTAATAAAAAGTAATTGCATTTTTTTTTTAGCTTAGAGTACGTTTCTAGGGTTAAAGTAGCTCCAAAAACATGACGAGATCTGTGTATGTCTTTCGGATGGCAATTAATGAATCTGTGAAGCCTTTTGTATTGCAGATATTTAGGCAATAGTGACTACTAACCATCAAGTTGAGCAACACCTCGTAAAAAATCGTACCTTATAGGTACGATTTTTTTTACTATCTTTAAAGAAACCTTATCACCTTTTCTCTTTCTAGATTTAGTCTCACATGATTGTTGGGTCAAATTTCCACATTTTCTGATATGGGATAGAAAAATATACTTTTTAAGTCCCAACAGTATTACGAATTATCAAAGCGTAATAAACTGGATATTATATGCAAATTACCAAAGATTAAGAAAGAAATTAGAGTCATAGTATCTAAGTCGTCATATTTTGTAAGTTTTATGTGTTGTCTTATATTGATATAGTTTTTTCTAACTGTTCATTTACATTATTTTTATTATTGATTACTTATGTCATTAACTTTGTTCCCCTTTTTTTTTTTAATTGTCATACTCAATGTACCTAGATTACAAGTAAATGAAGTGTTCTCCTATAATTGGAAGCGCACACTGTATTTGTCTCTGCTTAATGTAAACTTGCATGTAATTGTGTAGCCTCTGTTGATTGATCCAAATAAATAAATAAACATCCCCAGGTTTACCGCTATTCCTAAAATTGTTTAGATCCAACATCCAATAACAACTATGTTAGCCAAGCAAAGCCGCTGTGTAAACATTGTACATATTATTGAGCGTGCGACGGTGTCAGCGGCCCGTGAAATTATGCCACCCCATGCTATTGTGTTGCACCCTTATTACGGGGTGGGTTAAAGCATGAGATATACCGGTTGAAGAAGCAATCAAAATACTCATTCGACCTTATTACAAAAAAATGCCCTAAAATTAGATCGCATTAGATTCTGGAACCATCGATTTTGAAATTCGAACTTTTATTCTGACAAAGTTGAAGTTCTTGTTAAAAAAACTGACTTTAAAAACCGACAATTGAAATCAAGTTCGAAATTCAAAAATGTCTCGATGGTTTATTCTCACGGGTCTAAAGTAAGAACTCGTGTTGTAACAAGACGGAATTAGTTTTACTTTCTAAACCTAATCCACCACAAATTCATAAACGCTACATAAAGTTAAGTAATGATTACTCATTAGCGACTATTTAACCATACATTTTTGACGTTTTGATTTATAAGGGGGATAATAAATAGCTTATTCTTCAGCATCTTTGTGGAGTGCCTGAAATAGGCACTACAAAATCAATGTGCGGCGGTCAGCTAGGCAGTCGCTCCATATAAACTATAGATATACGTTATAGTTGGGAAAAGGCTATACCTACTTACTTCATCATTATCATAATTTCAGCCGAAAGACGTCCTGCTGGACATAGGCCTCCCCCAAAAGGGGTTTTGCCGAAATCGCGACGCTTGGCAGGCGGGTTGGCGATCGCAGTATGGTGGTAAAATGCATAGAGGACGCTGCTGCCCATTCTCTAGTAAGTCTCTTAGTCGCCTTCTAGGACACCCACGAGAAGAAATGGTATGTATGGTGCTATTATTTTACGTCCGGGACCACACGTTCCTACTTACTTACCTATTCTATATAAATAAAAAGAGAAGTCCTGACTGACTGACTCATCAACGCCCAGCCCAAACCCTTGGACCTAGAAATCTGAAATTTTGCACAGAGGTTCCCTTTATAATGTAGGCAAGGAATGAAGAAGGATTTTTCGAAATTCAACCCCTAAGGGAGTTCAATAGGGGATGAAAGTTCCGCGCGGGCGAAGCTGCTGGCAAAAGCTAGTGCCTACTTAATAAGTTGAGATTGATTGGTTTAACGGTCGAGTGCTTAACATTGTTTAAAGTGTCCATGAAAATTCTAGCCCTTTTTTCTCCATGTCCATAGGAACCTACTACGCTTAGGAAAACGCCCTGGACAACTTCAAAAGTGTCTGTAAATGGTTTAATTGAATCAAATTGTGTGCATTTGTGAAAAAAAAAACTGTGTATTTTTTTTTTTTACACTTTGCCCTACATTAGGAATTTCTCCTGTATTGTGGGTGCGTTTACAAACATTTGAAACTCACAAACACAATTAACCAGACCCGGAACTATTACTTGTAGTTCATACAATTTTTTTGTTCCGCTTTCAGCTTCTGATAGATTTTCTTTAACGAACGAAAAAAAGATGTCGGCGCAGACTTGTTATAAGGACAGGAAGATTATGATGGGTCGCTAACGCTATATCTCATAGCTCAGGCCAATCCTCGTCAACCATAGGGAATTAGGCGCTATAGGGAGTTTTGGTGTAATACCTGTTCCTTACTTATGTTATGAGGACATTAAAGAAAGAATTTTAATACGAAATTTTTTGTCACCAGCCTCAAAAATGTTAATAACAAAAGGTATTTCTGCATAATTATTTCGGGAATTTAAATTTTCATCACACTGAATTTCTGTTCCTCTTTTCGGGTGCTCATAAAATTGTGCACAATCTTGATTTTAAGGTTCAATTACTGATTGAATATTTGTTTTTTTAATGTTTTGGTAACTTCGTGCTTTTGATGTTGGCATCGCAACTATACCTTTTTATGCATGCAGTTCCGGTTTTTGTCTGTTTAATGTGCTTACACTTTGCAATTAAAGAATATGGAATGCGTGTATTGATCGATAAGGTATGACTTGGTTTAAATTCATCATCAACATCATCATTTCAGCCGAGAAAAGGCCCCCCCAAGCATCGCCACTTCGACCGATTCTGTGCTTCCAGCATACTGCGACCTTCACATCTGGAAAGCCCTACAACGCTACATCTTCCGGTATGCGGTATGCTTTGCTTGGTGTTTCCCAACGCGATCGAATCAGAAATGAACAGATCTGTAGGAGAACCAAGGTAACCGACATGGCCCGAAGAATTAGCAAACTTAAGTGGCAATGTTACTTGTGCATTTGACGATCTTATGACTGCGTCAGTGAGCGGACTGCGGAGTTTGCGCAGCTGAATTTTAGTTTGTTTTTTTTTTGCTATCGATACGGTTTGAAGAAGGCAGTGGGTAGATCACATTGCTGTCAAAACAGTTGACGATGGGCCCAAAAGGTTCTGGAGTGGCGACCGACTTAAATTATCTGTAAATATTTAAGACACATTTGGCTGTAAAATGGCTAAGTCTAATAAAAAGTTCTCAGTGAAGATATTTTATTTCAGCCATATTTCAACGCGTTGAGTATATTCATTGCATGAAGGATTAATATTAAGAAAATATGTATCTTTAAGAGAAAATACTACCCTTCCTTTCAATCGATTTTAACGACACTCGTATGCTGATTAAGCACTGATTCCGAAATTCTATGTTTTCCCTTACCTCAGAATACGAGAGAGATAAGTAGATGTATGTAAATTGTATGTGTATGATAATATACGGGTGGAAGAAATGTAAGGCTTGAAAACACTGATTCCCACCTTCGTTGATGTGAACTTATGTGTCGTATAATAAGAAGGTAGACAGAAGGTACAGTTATCAGCCGTTATTATATCACAAAGTTAGGATAGAGAAAGAGGGCTACGTACAAATTCAAGCAATTCAATTCATTGTTGTTACAAAATTATTAGATGTATAATTGGGTGTATAACTATCTATTTAAATGTGGATAATTATGTACAGGTGTATATATATGATATGGTTTGTGTATATTGGTAAAGTATATTTGATAAAAAAATTGGCTAAGTTGAGCGACACGCACACAATTTTTTTTTTGTTTATTGTGAAAATGGGCCAGCTCTTGACGATCTCGCCTGGTAGAACCGTGGCTTCGCCGGTGTGAATTTCAAAAAATATCGAACGTGCAACCGGGACAAAAAGGATAGCCTATGTTACTCCTGTAACCTTATGTTTCTGCTAGTGAAAGCCCCGTCAAAATCGGTCCAGCGGTTTTAGAGATTGGCCGGAATTAGCAGACAGACAGATATCTATATAAATAAAAGGAAAAGTCCTGACTGACACATCAACGCCCAGCCCAAACCCTTGGACCTAGAAAGCTCAAATTTTGCACGGAAGTTTCCTTTATAATGTAGACATGGAATAAGGAAGGACTTTTCGAAATTCAACCCCTAAGGGAGTAGAGAAATAGGGGATGAAAGTTCCGCGCGGGCGAAGCCGCTGGCAAAAGCTAGTAGTTTAATAAACTGTTTTTTTTTTTGTTATTTCATTTAGTAAAGAACTGTTATTTTGACATTACTAACAGACACTTTAATTGTTTGATAGAATAAATACTTGCATGGGCAATGGGTACTTATTAAATATCAGATGATAGGTGTCAGGTTTCAATTTGACGTTTTCTATGGAGAAAAACCGACAAGAAACTTCATGTTCCTCAACTCTTTGATTCATTCCTCTGTGGAACAGACTATTTTTTAAACTCGATATGACATCATAGATCTGTATCGGGTTCCCTTCGATCAATCGCATGGCAAGCTACCTTTCACACTTTACAGAATTCTATTAATAATTTCTTATTAAAATAAACACAACAAGAATCAAACGTCTTGTACATATCAAATTCGAAGTAGAGCTTCTCAGCCTATATTCTTAATGCCTCGGGCATGTATTTCACAAACAAAACATTCCTCTCGTTTCTACGAAAGCAGGAATGTACAGAATATAATGTCGCACATTATCTTTAAATATAAAAATATCATAAACTTGTGTCTGTTTGTGTCGTGAAATATCACCTGCATTCTGTATGTCGGGGTTATGGTGAATTTTCATGGCTACTGTTAAAGGACGCCATAAAAAACCTATGTAGATATAGGTAGTTATTAGTATATCTCCCGAAAATTTTAGTACCATGCTTGGAATGTTGTGTTTGTTATGATATTATTTTAATGCTCGTGTTTGTCTTTCTTTTGAATACATTCAATGTTTCAATAAATGCTAAAGACAAAGAACTTGGTTTTAAAATCATCAGGATAGGTATGCTCTAGATGTTTAAAATTTTGGAGACCATTACAGTAGCTGGTACTGTAGGTTACTGTAAAGGTTGTCTGCAAAATATAACCGTATGTTGTACACATACCCGTGGCTGTCGATAAAATAACTTTAATCACTTTTGAACATTCGAGTATTTTCTAATAATCTTTTGAAATAATTAAAGTCAAATTTCTTGCCGATCCTTCTCCATAGGAAGCGACAAATTCGAACCGTGCACCTAGCTTCTGACGTTTCATAAGTGCCCATGCAGCATGTGAACTAAAATATTTTGATTTTGAAATAGGTTATGTTTGTTTCAAAAAGACGAAGTATTATGGCAGGCTGAAATAATACATTTCAATGTGATCGGTGTATTAATTCTGCTATGTCCCGCAACGCATAGGAGTTAGAATATCCCAATGCTACTATTCCAAAAACTCTTAAACCAAACCGGTCCTTAACGGTCAGGTAACATTTCAAGCTTCACCAACACAAAAGGACAAAAAAAAAAACACCCGCCAGAATTCCACACACAAAACCTCACATTTCCGCCTCAGGCCAAACGAAACCGTATGCAAAAAACTCCCTTGAAATATGTATCATAGTTACCCAAACAATACGCGGTGAAGCCTCCGAGAATTCTAAGGCGCGTTGTGTCTTAGCTGAGTCACGAAATAGATGGGAACAGAAGGTCAACTGGATACAGTCAGCGAAAACGCAAACACACAGACACGCTTCATGCACAGTGATTGCAAGCGCACTTACGACTGGCATACGACCGAGATCGCTGTACGTAGGTGTGAATGTGTGCGTGCTCCTGCTTTCTGTTGTCATATGAAACTAACCTTCTGTACTATTCTGCGGCTGGAACCTCACGTTTAGACAATAAAAACTCAGGTAAGCGAGTAGGCGTTCTAAATGCCGCAGCGTTGACATTAAGACATACTTTGTTTACATTCTTTTAGTGGAAGAGTTGTTTTGAAAGGAGGATGGTTATAAATAACTGGTGTTTTTGTTTAAACCGTGGTGGTATACAGCAACCTCTTAACTATTGAATACAGAATATGATTACGAACCCTATAGAGTTGAAATTTTTCATTGGTTATTTAGAAACAAATTGCTGTTTCATACATTTCGACTGCGTAGATATTGACTAGCTGCGCTCCGCGGTTTCACCAGCATAGTTCCTGTTTCCGTGGGAATATGGGGATAAAATATAGCTTTTGCTTAGCTTCCCAATAGTGAAATAATTTTTCAAATCGGTTCAGTAGTTTCGGAGCCAGTTTAATACAAACAAACAATCAAATCTTTCATCTTTATAATATTATTATAGTATAGATATAGCTGATTTGTTTTTTTTAATATCCAGCTAAGTATTACTGTGCTAGCGGGGCTAGAATCATGTGCTGAATTCATTGTTTCAGTTTGCCTGTCAATGGCCCTGCCACCCTGTTTATTTTAGCCGTGACCGTGAGTCTTACAAATTTGATTTGTCTCAGTTTCTTTCGCTTTTTAACTATAACAAATATTTCGCTTTAGTCTTCTTCTGCTTTTTCGTAAAACTTGTGAGAGCTATCGTGGTCTTCATGAAATTTCTTGTCTAGGGGCTGATGTGGTTCGCCTCACGATTTCTCGCCATCGACACCAATTTTTTGAATTAAATGTGCCGTTATACAAGGGATCGCCTACTACGGATTTTGCCTAAGTACCTATCCTTAACTCTTAAAAATGATAAATCTCTTCACAACGAAATTAAACAAACAATTATTCAGACATCAGTCACTCTGGCGCATACATAATTACAGTTTTTTTTGTTTTTTGTTTTTTTTTTTATTTTTATTTAATTAATTGCTATATGATTTTGACTTCCAGTTGTGTATAAATTGTTCAATATTATTTGACAAATATAAATGTTAATAAATTATTAAATTCAGATTTGATAATATTTGTACGCTTCACAGCAAAACATAGAGAACCATAACTAATATTATGACATCTCACACACCATGTAACTACCTATGTTTACAAATAAAGATTCTTATTCTTCTTATTCTTATTCTTACAATTTAATATCCATTCCACCGGTGTAAACGAAATCTGACAGACCCCTTTTATTTTTTCAAGATATCTTCTTCAAACTTAATTAAACACGTCACATCGCTGAACTTATGCACCCCTAAATCAAATAGAGAACAAGCCGGTACAATGCTCCCAGGTCCCGGGGTAATGGGTGCATCGGATCACGCGGGCTCTCGAACAATGAGCAATCAATGGCTAAATTAAACAACTGCCTTCATATACCTTTGTAAAGATAACTAGAAACTGGAACTGGCTATGAAAATAATTATAATTGGGCCGTTACATCGACGATTTGACACAAATAATTTACTTGCTGCAAAAAACAGAATTTCCTCTCTGTCCAGTCTTCCTGGTTTGTCTCTGCATGATAATATATGTTGAAGATGAAGATAAATTTACTTTTTTCTATTTCAGACAGTGACGTTAGAAAAACAAGCTTATAAACATACATCTATATACAGAAATATAAATGATAAAAAGGTTAGTTGCTGATCGCCAACAATATAATTATGATTTATGTTTAAATGCAACCTGAAAAGCACTACACGAAGTATTCATGAAGTAAGTGAAATCTAACTATCCTGATCCTATCCTATCTAATTTAAGTATAAAAACACTATAAAACGTTTTCCAATACAGAGATAATTTATAAAGTCAGAATAATATGAAAAATAAGTTTTTTCGAGGTATCGAAACAAATTTTATCTGAAAACTTTTAAAAAGGTATTCATTCCTTTCCATCTATCTTTTATTTTACTTCATGAAATTTTATGTCAACTCAAAGTCAGGAAAATGGTATTCATTGGCAACTGCTAAACTAAATTGTTGCAAACAATATACTTTTCCATAGTCTTGTTTGAGTAAAGTAGGATATTTTGCATCCCCGCCAAAACCAAGTACACACAACTCCAACCAATATCCCACTGTCCCATCCAGTATCCCAACATCTATATCCTCATTTTCCCCCTGTTTACTTAGCGTGAAGATGCGCGTTGAGTGATCGGCTTATTTCGGCGTAGATAATTAAGTCATGAACAAAGGGAATGCAGCCCAACATTACACGTATTACGGGGGGAGGGAATGACATGTGTCTTCATGCATGTGGGTAATGCGACACGTGTATCATAGATGTTGTAATGGGTATTTTGTGTCTAGTGAGGTCGTGTTGTCCTCAGACTTCTAAAGGGAGGTCCTTGATGAACGAGTGGTTTGGGTACTATTGCATAAAGGGTGAATCCAATGACGCTTATGAATGTGAAACCAGTGTACCATAATAATATAACTTACAATATTGCCTTCAAGTAGATACTCTTAAAGAGTTTATACTTTTTAACACCCTAAATGTCATGTAGTGAAAGGGAATTATTTTACTGTCTTAATTTTGTAGTCCAAAAAGTAGCTGATTCTCAGCCTAATTTGAATAAAGGACTTTTTTTTTTAAATTTAATTTTTATTCAATAATTATTGGTTAAACAAACGATCAATTAGAATACATTTTTCTTAATGTCTCGTAGACATTATATTTGTTTGCATAACTTTTGCAAGATCTCTATTCATGTTGAACATGGGTTAGCAATACAGGAGTTACCAAAATCCAAAAAAAAAATCAAATTTTCTCCTAAAGTTTGGTTAGAAATCGATGTATGTTTCGAAAGAAATCAAATTTCACAAATGAACTGTTTGTTTTCTATTAGTTACATATTTTATTCCAAAATATCCTTCGGTTTCTTTCTAAATTTCAACTATTTCCGACGACCCTGATGACTTATCTCATTTCATGACCAATTATATTCTAGAGGCTGTACGTCTATCGTTACAAAGACAAAAAGTTCCCATCCTTTACTATCTTACACAGTACAACTTGCCAGCATTTTTCCTTATAGTCTCCATACAAAATCAACAAGTTCCAAACCACTGAATCCGAAGAAAAATATCCATAAGTCTATAACAGAAACCCACAACAATACAGACGAAACAAAGTAGCCGTCAGATCTCGTACGTACCAATAGGATATTTCGCGATACACCAAACGTTCCGACGTAGTTTCTTTAAGTTTACGATGGCTCTCTATACGGTGGAGTCGTAAACCGAATCCTCAAAGGAAACTAACAAACTGGTGTATTGGAGTGAGTAGTAAGCTAGGGACTTAGAATATTTTTTTTAACCGACTACCAAAAAAGGAGAAGGTTATATGCAGATTTTTCCCCCATTTGTGGACCGATCCTCAAAATTCTTTTTTTATTTGAAAGGGTATACTCCTGAGGTGGTCTCATTGGCACCAAGTCAGGATCTGATGATGGAATCCCAGGGAAATCGAGTGCAACCCTCAAATCTTATACATGTTAACAATGTTGCAGATGGTGCAGATTCGGGCACAACTCCGTCATATACAGGAAAAGTTTTTATCCAGTGCGCAAATTGTAACCATGAATTCAGCATAACATTCTAGACCCCCTAGCGCAGAAATTTTTCGCCGAATATACAAAAAAAAATCTGTTGTTCCATACATTTTGACCGCGTAGGTATTGCACTTTTCTATGAAAAAGCTGATATTTTTTTGTATAACCGGCGAAAAATTTCTGCGCTAGGGGTTCTAGAAAGATATGCTGAATTCATGGTTACAATTTGCACACTGGATAAAAAATTACCCTGTTTAGACCGATTTGCAAAATTCTTTTTTATTCCGAAATGGTCCCATTTAAATTTCATAAAGATCTGATGATGCGTTTCGGAGACACAACGGAACTCTTCAAAAAATGACAGCAAATCAACCGCGATTGCTGCTATCGCATAAATATGCATTGTTTTGACCCCAAGGATGATGAATTGGTGTGGAGTGGGTACTATAACTAAAAAGTGAAAAAAAAAATTGGTCCAAAAAAAAAACTGACTTCCAAGAAACACTAGAAAGTCAAAAATAACTTTAATTTCGGAAGACGGTGACAAGAAACTAATAAAACACGTGTCCAAAATCACCGACTTTCGAAATTAAAGTTGCTTTTCACTTTCTAGTGTTTTTTGGAAGTTGGTTGTTTTTTTTTTTTTTTTTTTTGGAAAAAGTTTTGTGGAAATGAAAGATTGTAAGATAATTTGCTCTTTGGTGGTGTTTGAAGATGTTAACCGAATCTGAATCTGTCATTGTCTTCTTTAGGTGGATATTTTTTTATGCGAAGTTTACCTATAAGTGATTGTTGCACTACTTTATTAATTTATCTAACATGTTACATTTAGCATAATACCAGTGTAAACAATTTTCGGTAAGACAAATAAATAAGTAAGAATTGTAGAAACAAAAGAGGTTTTTGATGTCAGTAAAGTTATCAATGATTCATTTCAGCCCCAAACTGCTCGAAATATAATTACCGATAAGGTTATTATACTTTCGCCAATTGAGCAGCATCAAGTTTTTAGGTAATTACCTTAAACATCCTACGTCCACAGTTTTCGTGTACATATTAAAGAACAATAAGTTACATCGACATAAGTCGAGCAAAGACGTTCAGTGTTCTTCTGCGCACAAGTATAAAATAAATGCTATAAAACTTATATTAACTGCTTCGGATAACATGCGGTATAAAACTAAGATACTTATTGCTGAATTGGAAATATTGGTTCTATTTTATTATTTACATAGGTACTTAAGTTGCTTTGGGGTTTCGGTCCGACTGGGTAAGTAATAGGAAAATTTCCCGCTGTAGTGCAGAGATTTTTGTTGCATTTTATTGAAACCTACAACGGTGCTATTAAAAACGTTATTTATATTTAGTTTCGCTCATAAGCTTCGTACTAGTTACTTTTAAAACATTATTTATTTAAACTTTCTAGCCAACAAAATGATACCTATAAAGGCGTATTTAATGCCAAATGCATTCTCTACCAATCAGGAACATAAATATATTTATGAGAAGATATAATAATCCTACTAATATTATAAATGTGAAAGTTTGGTTTCTTACACAATACAAAAGTTTACGACAGTAGCTCCTATAGTCCTCTCCAATGAAACATTTCAGATAGACGTTATCTATCATTCAGTACATCACGGAAACAACTCTTTAGATACATGCCACTCTATACTTTATCAAAGGCACAACATTTATCATTTCACGCATCTAACCAGTAAATACCAGCGTTGAATTATTAGCTAGTAATGCAGCCTGAATGTTCGCGCTTCGTTCTTTATACCACTAACTCACGCACATGTGGGGCATAGAGTAGAAAATATTTTGACAGACGCGACTATATGTACTTAGGTGATGACTGCCAAGAAAACTATGGGATGGGAATAAATTATGGAACCGCAAAAACATCCTATTTTTAACCGACTACAAAAAGAAGGAGACGGATTTGCTAAATTATTTTTTTGTTCGACAGAGGTTTATTTCCAAATGTTCCCATTTAAATTTCATACAGATCTGATGATGAGTTTTGGAGACAGACAACGGAACTCTTCAAAAAATGACAGCTAATCAACCGCGATTGCTGCTAATCGCATAATTATGCATTATTTTGATTTGATTGACTTTTAAGATACCCCAAAGATGATGAAATTTCGAATTGGTGTGGGGTAGGTACTATAGCTAAAAAGTGAAAACTAAAACCTTTTTTCAAAAAAAAAAAAAAAAACAACTGGCTTCCAAAAATTTTGGAAGCCGACTGCCAAGCGGTTTTTTGGCAGTCGGACGTGTTTTTTTTTTTTGTAAAATGTTTTGTACTTGTACCAACATTATATGAACTAAAAACTGGATCTTGGATAGCCTCGTTGGTCTAGTGGTCATAAGTGCTAATGCTGAGCGTGAGGTTGGGTCAGGAAGTGTTATTGGGGGTTTTCTTCTGGACTTTCTCAGTAGCAGCCCGTGGTCTGGATTTATGCTCAGTATAATATGGCATTGGGCTCGCCTCCTGTTACATGTGACTTAAACTAACTTGAAATATGGGTGTACCTACTATACAACGTGTATACAGGAAAAGTTTTTATCCAGTGCGCAAACTTTAACCATGAATTCAGCATATCATTCTAGACCCCATAATGCAGAATTTTTTCGTCCCACAAAAAATGGGGTCTAGAATGGTATGCTGAATTCACGGTTAGAGTTTGCGCACTGGATAAAAACTTATCCTGTATACATACCAAGGGCACGGCTTCTTTGGATGACATCAAACGATATTGGAAGGGTTTTTTTAATCCTATCTCTATGTGTTCGGAATTTATGAGATTTTTTGATACATCGATACCAGAAACCGAACTTTTCAATTTGAAATAAACACATCACTCGGAAGAGATTTATCGTGATATGAGCAAGTAACGTGCAAAGTTATTGACCTACGTAGTGTGGTGACACGTTTGTTATGATTTGAATTTAAGAAACATATGAAACCGAGAATTTGGTATCAATTCTTAGAGTATTTTATTTTTGAGATGAAACTATGTATAGTGGTTCTATATCAGCTGTTATCTTTAGTGCTTAAGGATAGCAATAGGGTTTCTGTTTCACCCTGTTTAAGTACACCCCTGCCTAACCTTTTCAGAAATACAGGCGTGATGTTATGATATTTCATATGAAAGCTGGATCAAAAGATATTTACTTCATTTGACACATACATGCAATTGAATCGACCGAAATAATCCATTTCGATGCCAATAGCCATTGCTTTATTAAACCCAGTAGCTTTCAAAGTAATAAAATAAAATATTCCCGCGCATATCAGTTGTCTAAATGAACGATTTTTTCAGGATTAAACGGGTTTTAATGTGAATGAGAAAATTATGCAAAGTATTTTTATCTGGTACCGACCAACCCCTTACTTTTAATGAATAAAATACAAATACTATAAAAGTAGGGGCTGCCCTTGAAGTCTTTAATGAAGAGATCCTAAGGGTGAGAGGTAGACCTATAGTGGAGCTGGAGGCTTTAATAGGGTTTCATACTTATTAAAATCATTTAGGTAAGTATTTTAAATGCGACTTCAGCACAACCTATCTAAAACATTACCCAACGAAAAATATAACTAAACCAATTAAGTACTGAAAATGTCAGCAAAAATAGTTTTCTGCTCTTTGAATCATCGCCACTTTTCCTAAGTTTATGTACGCAGGGTCAAATCAAATTAGCTAGTTAAACTAAAAAGATTATTTTGATGACTTTTTTACTGGTTGGCTTTAAAATATATTTTTGTTTATCTTCACAGACGTTATTAGTATCGATATCTTGACACTATAAAACAACAGGAAACATATTTTCTAAATTCATACTTCAAGTACCAACACCTTGACAGTGTTGGTACTTTTTATTTTTTGATGTTGGGAAATCATCAAATAACTTCTCCCGCTCTGGGTGGAGCAGGAGGGCGTGTCAGGCTTTTACTGACTAAAACCCACCCGTGTACCCTCCGTTGCCTGTGTGTCAGGGGCGACGGTATCTCTTTCGAACAACCCGCACACCTGGCAGGCATCGGCCCTTGCGGACCCCACCAGTTGTTGCTGACAACTCCGGACCGGGCATTTTTTTTATATTGGCCCCGCCGCCTGCCACTTTTCGGCCGCAGGGGATAGGGAGAGCGGCCAACGCTATACCAACACTCCTTGTCCCCTGCGCGACCCCACCGCATCCGCCATCAAACGGTGGCGGCCCCGTCCAGGCAGGAAGGGAAGAGTGCTACTCAGAAGTACCGGCACTCCTCCTCCACCGCAGCCTGTAACCTTCAGCCGTGATGCCTCCCATTCGACCTCGCGGCCCGCCTTAGTTGCGATGCAAATCACCACAACCTACTTTTTGGCCGCTACGTCGTCGGCTTGGAGGCAAAATCTCTGACGAGCGGCCCCACCTCGTGATTCCTCTTCGCTTCAACATGGCGGAGTGATCACTGAGCTCCCCCCGCAACGACAATGCGAGAACCCATTGGGGGGAGTGTTGGTACTTGAAGTATGAATTTCGTCGTTGACCCCAAAAAAACATCAAGTAATTTTTATTTTTATTCAGTATACATCACACGACAAGGTAGGTACGAGTATGTCTTTAGAAAATACTTGGTTTATACTTAATCTTGTTTGTTCTTCTGTGAGGCATGCTTCGTGTAGGCAAAAATGTACATCAAAATTAAAAACTTATCTAAGTGACGCATCTGTTACCTTAGCTATGTACTCAGGTACACATGCGAATGCCATAATAAAATGGTTTTATATTACTGGAAGCCTGTCAGCCATTTTGGAAATTATTATAAATATCAAAATATATGTCTGCAGGTCTTATATTAACATAGTTTGGGTCATTGAGAATGTTGTGGAGAGAGCGATAAGTATCGAATTATCAAAAATGTCTGTTACGAGTCTCGCCTTTGTAAGAATAAAATTATAAACTTAGGGTTAGGATATTGACGTTTTGGGTATGAAACGAATTCTATAGGTACATTAATATTGTTGGCAACTGGAGACGTACTGACAGCTTGAAGAAATCACGCAACAGCTGTCAACGATTGGAAGGCTATAAAAGGAGGCGTACGGTGCGGCAACGGCCTTTTTTTACACCTGGACAGCGCTCGGAACGGACTTGCTACCTGACCATTGTTCAAAGAGATGTCAGCACAAAAAATGATGGGGCCCGCAAGGGCCGATGCCTGCCAGGGGTGCGGGTTTGTTCGAAAGAGACACCACAGCCCCTGGCTTAAGGGCTACTGAAGGAACACGGGTGGGTTTTAGTCAGTAAAAGTCTGACACGCCCTCCTGCTCCACCCAGAGCGGGAGAAATTATTTGATGATTTCCCACCCAAAAAAAAAAAAAAAAACATTGTTCCTCGGTTTTCCTTGGATTGATTAATTTTAGTTATTGTGTAGTTTGTTTTCATGTACTGATTATTGCTTTTAGCTTGCATAATTATTATTAGATTAATATTTACAGCGTTTTCCGTTGATATTTTTATAATCTTAGTTGTGTGATTTATTAAATTAAAGATTGTTTATTTTATTTTTACGTGTTTCACTTCGGATTCCTAATAATATATTATTAGGGTAGGATTGTTGGTTGATTCGCACGAATTCACTGGTCCGAAACGGGCGTGGGCGTTTTAAATTTTTGTGTTTCCTGTTTATTGTATAAATCTCATACTAATTGAATACTAGTTTTTGCAAGCAGCTTCACCGGCCTGACATTAAAAAAATATCCCACGGGATAATACAACCGGGATATAACATATCCTATGTGTTAATCCAGGTGATCTATCAGTGTGCCAAATGTCATCCAAATCCGTTCAGCCGTTGTTGCGTTTATTGAGTAACAAACATCCAAAAATCTAAATTTCCAAACGTATTAACGTATGTTTGGATATTTACATTTTTGGATTCACATTTATATTCATATTCATATCTTTATTTGCATTCCATAATGTTTAAAGGTCTTACAAATGGCTTAAAGCTAAGGTACAATTACGGACCCTGTAGGGCACAGCAAAAAGTATAAAAAATAATAAAAATAACAAGAACAAAGAAACAAATTACAACCAACCATTTTTAAATACCTAATCATATTATTAACATTAATTAAGTAAAATTTTATTGAGATCACATAAATCATAAATAATTATTTGGGTCAACATATTATTAGTACATTATATTAAAACATTGAACTATCTTTATAACTGTGTAGTATGGCGTCTGTTTGTGTCAAATAATTTTTATGTCATGTATATATTCGTTGATTGTGTAGTAGTGCGCTTTTTCAAGTAATATTTGCTTGAGCTTATTTATAAATGTCGTGTCGTTGGTTTCATCTTTTATTGCATCTGGTAGTTTATTAAATATTTTTATGGACATTACGTAAGGGCTGTTGGAATGTAATTTCATGCGCGAAGAAGGTAACATTAACATATTTTTATATCTGACAGATCCGTAGTTTGACGTTCAAAAAGTGCTGACACCAGCCTAGTTTGAATAAATGACTTTTGATTTTGATTTTTTTGATTTCATAATCTGATTGATCCATGATCTGATTTATAATATTAGTAGGATAGGAATAGTAGGATATTTGTGCGCTGGTATTCTTTTCTAATGCCAATTGCCTAATATCCAATTGATTCGTGAAAATTAACCAATAAGCCTAAAGATAAGATCTGTACGACTTTTTACTATGGTGCTAGTCATAAACGAGTAGTTACGAGTACGTGTGATTCTTGTTATCAATTTAAATGTTGTATTAATATTATCTTCTTTTATTAAAAGCTAAATGATTAGTGCCTTTAAATATATATCTAGCCTATACATAAATTAGGAGGGATGTAGTGGTATTCGCTAATTAAAGAGATCAGCTTTTAATTTTACGATGAAAAGCGACTTCTACCGGGACATAATTTTGTATAAAAAGTACTCATTTTGGTTAATTTTCTGGCCGAAATATTTCTTGATGAGGTTTAACGGTTTAAAAAGTATTTTGCTGTAAGTTCTAACAAGGTCAATATTGATAAAATTCAACAGAATATTGTTTATTGTTACTAAGAGAAAAAGTTCCGGTCGAGTTTGAAACTCACCGTAAAATTACCGTAAAGCCCCAGTCTGTGATGTTTCTGACGACTGAGTAAACATTTGGACGTTTTGTAAAAAATAACTCAACAACAAAACTTCTATTAAAACTCAGTACTTTCTAAAAAACAATTCCTGAATGTTTTGAAGACCATACAACAACGTATTACTTACGTTTGAAAGAACATAAAAAGGTCCATAGTACAAAAATAATACAATTGATCCGGCTCCAATTCTTTTGTTATTATAAGTTTTAAATGTAGCTGAATATTTGGGGGTTGGGCCGCAAAGGAAACTCTTCTTCCGAATGAATGACTTTTGTATAACGGCTGTGGTGTAAATTAGGAGATTAGCGGGTTTTTATAAATTACGAAATAATTATATGGTATTTTTTTTATTGTACAGACAGGGCAAAGTGTTATGTATGTATGGACGTACTTTTTAAGCCCAGTTGTCTACGTGAAAGTTAATGAACATAAACCAGTCTACATTCAGCTTTTTACATAGAAATATATTTTTTGCGTCAGTGTGTTTTGGTTATAAAGAAGGATTGGTTTTTTTTTTTTTTTTTTTTTTTTTTTTTAAATTAGTCCGATTGTTGATCATCAGAAAGTCGCAGGAGTTTGCTTGATGTGTGCACTGAAGGACCAGTCGATGTAGCTATCCAGGAAGAAGGCTGAGGCGATGATGACGACGATTGGTAGTTTTTCATATAACTTAAATTATCATACAAAAATTTAAAAAAAAACTTACATCAAAATTTTAGAAAAAATTATAACAGATAATATTTAATCATACTAGTAATGGTAACTTTCAAAACATTTTCCATTTCTTTATCTTGTGTTTTATTGGTGACTAGCTTCCGTCCGCGACTTCGCTCAGGTGGAAATCGGAAATTATCCGTCGGGAACGTACTACCGGGATAAAAAGTATTCTATGTGTTTATATAGATTATAATCTATCTGTGTATAAAATTTCATCCAAATCCGTTCAGCCGTTTTTGTATCATTGAGTAACAAACATCCCAACATCTTCACAAACTTTCACATTTATGAAATTTATAGGAATAGTAGGATGTTCAGAAAGGTCAAGTGCGTAGTACTCGTAACCGTCGTGCGTACATGACGAGATGTGTACAAAAGGAGTAAGTATGTAAGGATCATTATTTGACATTATACATCAATTTCAATATCGACTATTTTTTAGTGATTGTCATGGAAATCATGTCACTATGTTTAAATAGGTTCATTTTATTTATGTAGATTATTTTACATATTGCGAATGAGAGAACGTTGTAGGCCTTACTGACTGTAGATTTGTAGACGATTTTCTATTCTGTATTCGTCTAAGTATCTGGTACTTATTGACAGGCCTGCACTGTCCTCCCATACATTTTATCTCTGTAATTTGGAAACATTGTTATAGCCAATTATTTTTAAAAGAGTAACCGTGGAATTTCTTGCCGGTTCTTCTCCATAGAAAACAAGAATTTGGAACCGTGCACCTAGTTTCTGACGTTTCATAAGTGCCCATGCAGGTTTATATGAAATAAAATATTTTTATTTTGATTTTGATCGTAGCAGGTGGCATTATAATTTTTACCCATCTCTATGGGTAGAAGGTATGAGTTTATGTACATATGCGTGTATATTAGCTAGTCCGCTTCTCACTTGGACCACAACAGACAAGGGCATATAACAATGCATCCCTGTTTCGCACGTGAGTTCATCGCATCGATCAAAATGATTTATTTGCATCCGATGAGGGTCAAACTTTGAGCCCTTATTACATTAATACTATTATTGAGATTCTTTTCTGAAGATTGATCTGTTAGAGCAACGGTATTATTGGAAGTATTTCTTTTTTCATTTTGCCTCCCTTACAACTGTTCTCAGGCTAAATAATATTATAAGTACCTCAGTATGACGAAATAAATAAATACTTATTCTTTCTCATGTTTTCCGAAGTAATTTTACGGTAAATTTTTAGACATGCTAAAGGGTTCGAATTAAGTGGCAGAGTACATTGCCCGCAGAAAAATTGGCCGATTGGAAAAGATCGCCACTCACTGGACGCACATCGAGGAGGAAGATGGAAGCACATTGAGGAAGGACTTCGCTGTCGAGGTAGGCCACAACGAAGGTGGTGTGATGATTTGATAAGGTTTACAGGGCCGACATGGCTAGAGAACGCACCAGTCAGGGAGGTTGTTAAGGAAAAGTGGGAACGTGTGCTTTAGCAGTGGGACCCGAAAAAGGACAACATTTTTTTTTTATAGGCATTAACGTCCCTTTCCTGGGCCAAAGCCTCTCGTTCCACTTCTCTCTGTCGAGAGCTGTCAAAGACCAATCTTTGTTAAAGGGGGCCGGCTTATCCCGTCATCTCCATCTGGGCCTGCCGCGATGTCGTTTGCCTTTAAGCGGGACCCAGCAGGTCGTAAGTAAAAAAACTTGCTAGTAATTAAAATTTAAGTTCTTATTGATACATTATCTATAAGGGGCTTATGGCTAAGTAGCATAAGCCGCACGGGTCGATCGATCAGGTTAAGCTACGCTTGCCGCGGTTGGTCCGTGGATGGGTGACCATCTTTACATACCAAGACCCCTCCGTGCCTCGGAAAGCACGTTAAGCCGTTGGTCCTAGCTGTCATTTGTGGATCTTTGACAGTCGTTACGGGTCGTCAGAAGCCCGAAAGTCTGACAACCAGTCTTACCAAGGGGTATAGTATTACCCAGTAACTGGGTTGTGGAGGTCAGATAGGCAGTCGCTCCATGTAAAATACTGGTATTCAGCTGCATCCGGTTAGACTGGAAGCCGACCCCAACGTGATTGGGAAAAGGCTAGGCAGATGACATTCTCTATAAATATTTTTTTTATGGATGGAAAATTGCATTACTTTGGCATAATGGCAGATTACATGGTACATTTTTGTGTACAAACTGAATCTATGAAAATATAAGTAGCGAAATATTTTTAACCTTACACGTGTCTATTCATTAAAGGGATCATATTAAGCTTCAAACCCCGTGCGTGTATCTACAGGAGTTTAAGGGGAACACGTGTAAAAACGTAATACACTTTATAGGTAGGTATTTAAAATCCTACAAATATTATAAATGTGAAAGTTTGCATAATTGTTACTCAATCACGCAACAACGGCTCAATGGATTTTGATTGAAATTGGCACACAATTTATAGTTTTTAGCCTGCATTAATATATAGGGTAGTTTTATCCCGATGGTACTGTCCCGTGCGATAAAATTTGCGACCTCCATGCGGGCGATGCCGCTAGCAAAACCTAGTTAAATATTATAAAAAAACTTTATTGTTTACGGTCCTGTGTGATAATTTGCGGGCGATGCCGCTGGAAAAACCTAGTAAAATAAACATTGATTGTTCAACAGAGCAGTACAAATTCAAATAGCACTAACCTCCACACTAGGATTCCCTGTATCGTGGAGACAAGTCTCCTTCGTCCCACATTATTATAACATCCCTACTATTATTATTAATAAGAAAGTAACTCTATCTGTCTGTATGTTACGTTTTCACGCCTAAACCGCTGAAACGATCGCCACGAAATTTGGCAGAGATATAGCTTGGGATATGGAGGCTTGGGATAGGCAAGTTTTTTTACGCGAGAACCGACATCCACGCAGGTGGAGTCGCGGGAAAAAACTAGTAGTAGGTAAACACATATGTTACGTCCGTTGATAAGATTTGTGAGGTGACAATATTCGAATTTGATTGTATGATAGTCTGAAATAGAAACCTAAGTACTAATCGATTGGGATTGTACAAATTTTGATAACATGACTCAATGTTTAAAAAAGTTAGAGAATATACGTAAGAATACTAAACTCAGCTGTACTTACTCTACTTTTCAATCGTCAGATATAGAAAGGGATCTCACGATTGATAAAATAGCCCAAAGACATCAATAAGCTTAACAGAATTGTTTGAGAAAAGACAACGCCACATACCTACTCACATAAATAAAATTGTTCTATATTATGAAATAACATCTGTACATCTCTCTTCTATTTCTTATCAATACCTACATCTATAGGTACATATTTGAAATAAATAAAATTGAAGTATCTATTTGTAATATGAAAGTACATAATGTAGGCATGGTACTTATACTTTTCATTTTTGTCTGTCTGTGTTTGTTTCGGCTAGCCTCCAAAATGGCTGAACCGAGTAAGATAGTAAGATAAGATATTAGATATATATGTAGTAAGATTTCTTCGAAAAGAAAAACCACTTCGTTACTTTTTAACCGACTTCAAAAAGAAGGAGCTTATCAATTCGACATGTTTATATTATTTTTATGTATATTCGTGCATAACTCCGTCATACATAGACAAATTTGCAAAATTCTTTTTTTGTTCGATAGATGGTCCCATTTAAATTTCATATAGATCTGATGATGCATTTCGGAGACAGACAACGGAACTCTTCAAAAAATGACAACAAATTAACTGCTGCTGTTATCGCATAAAAAAATATATGCATTGTTTTGACCCCAAGGATGATGAAATTTCGAATTGGTGGAAAACTAAAAAGTAAGAAATAAAAACTTTTTCCAAAAAAAAAAAACAACCGACCTCAGGAAAAACATTTCAAAGTGAAAAATAACTTTTTTTTTTTCGTTTCTTTTTTATATTTTTTTAGGAAAAAGTTTTGATACACATTTCACCTCTTTTGGTACAACATAATTACCCTAAAGTGGGGTTTGCAAAGCGGTTTTCAAACAACCAATACCGAATGCCTAGCGATAGACACTTTGATACACATTTTCAAATCAAAGCAGGCAACATATTCGAAAAACGAATACCTATTTATAATAATCCCTTTCCGCCTGTAGGTACATTCACGTACAATGGACCATACAAAGATTAATCCTAGCGACACATTCAGATTACATGTGTGATACTATTGTACGCAACTGTACTGGGGCCTAAGTCTACTAATTTATAAACGTTACAATGGTCTCTCAATGGTGTGTTTTTGACAGTTTTTGTATGGCAAATCTGTCAAAAACTTACCATTGAGAGACCATTGTGACGTTTATAAATTAGTAGACTTAGGCCCCTGGGGAATGTATGTATAGAAACACTTATTATTATGTGATCCGTGAAAGGTTTGGTCATTCACAATGTTAGCATTGAATTTAATTGTGAAGATCGAATTTCATTTTGATTGAAATCTTTACGTGAATTGGAATAAAAAAAGGGAATGAAGATAAATTGGTCATAGAATTGAATCCTTGACATATTTTAACTACGGTTAGACACAACATCAAGAATTCATGTTTCAGAAATGGTATTGATGATGGAGATAAGAAATATATATTTATGATGTACTTCATTATTCAATTCCTGAGAAAACCATGGCAACTGTGTGTTGTCAACCAGGCTATGGACGGAGGTAGTATAGCTTTTTACGAGTGTCGAAGAACTTCCACATACCTTTTTCTGCCATGAAGCAGTCTTGCAGTGTTGCAAGTTAAAGAAAGTAGGACATGGTGCAAATTTCATTACAGATACATGTGACATCAATTTTCATTATAGTCTTTAGAATATCAGAGACCGGATATTCGGATGCATATTCACCGAAAGTTGCGATGTTGGCTAATATGGAATGCGCTTTTGTATCGAAAAAATCCTAATTTAATTTATTTTTATTTATTTCTTAACTAACACACACCACCTCTTCTCTTACACCCTACATGCACATATTTGCATTCGGCTTAAACATGAATTCTAAGCAAATATGCATCCTAAAAATTTTGAAGTCGCTTCCATACTATACCCCTGACTAGTTATACATTCCCGGTGTTCCTGACGTGACGGTTTTTTTTTTTAATTAAATATATTTTATGGAGCCGCTTCCATACTTTCACAACTAAAAATAAACTTCAGGTAAATCCATTCTAATATCTGACATCAAATGATTTTGCACTCATACGATGGCTTGTTACTGCTTATACCGTATTTAGGGGTAATACTTACTATCAGGTAGGCACCCTGTTTGTTCGCCACACAAAAAGTATAAATAGGTAAAAAAATACAACTTCTAGCCGTATCCTTTCAAATATTCTAGGCCAACCAAATCAATAAACTCCACAACTAAATCCGCAACAAATGCCATCAAATCTGCCAGTTCAATTTCAAAATACCAAGCAATATCTGCCACAACATTTTACAAATCCAAATATTTGTGAAATACCGTTGCACGACCATCGCAAATACCGCAAACGAATCGCCGGCTGGCCGAGAGAAGGCTATTCGTTCACTGTGACGTAACGATAGACATTGCCCATTCGGGGCATAATTTAATGCTGCAGACGTTTTGAGTTATTGAATGAATGATGCTAAGATATGGCTGATAGGTGGGCCTTAAATGAATGAACTAGAATTGAGGGGATGACGCTAGTTTAGTTATCATGTTGAATTACAACTTCTTGTTTAATGTATCCATAGGTGAAGCAAATTTTAACGTAAGTCTAGTGATCAGGACAGTATGAATACAAAATAATAAATCTAAGACGACACATTTTCTAAAGCAGATGAAAACAAAGAGTGAGCGACGACATGTATTATATCGATAAGGCCACAGTTTCCAGAGAAATCTACTATAAGAGCGACACCACTCAACATAAAGACGACGCATCGTAATAATTGGATCCCACTATTAGTGCAAAATAATATGAAAACAAGGAAAACAGAACTATAATCAATCCTATCAACATCTTCAGGGGAATAAATAAAAATTGAGATGCAATAAATAACACACGCACACGTTTCCTTACACGCAATATTATACTATTTAACATATAAAATATATTATAAGGAAAACGACATAAGTTTGTAAATTTCGATAGCTATAATGGTTGTTGGTATCATACCATAACTATTTTAGGAAATAAATAAAATTATTATGTACAAATAAATTATGAGTAGTAGTTAATTCAAAGGAGACTTAAGATTTAAAAGGGATCTGTTAAATTGGCGGAAAATAATTATATAAGAAAAGAGAAAAAATAAACGAATCAGAAATCAATATATTCCCTCGTGTAATTAATAATGGACTCATTGTTTGTTGAAAATAAATGTAATATTGAAGTAGATTTAGTAGAACATGTCACTTGTGGCTATGTAATAACACCGCACGGGACAATCGATCGAGTTCGTGATAACTATCGTGGATGCGCGACCATCTTACATACCAAGATCCTCCGTGCCTCGGAAAAACATTGAGCCGTTAGTCCCGGATATCATTCGTGGATTTTTAACAGTCGTTACGGGTTGTCATAAGCCCGAAAGTCTGATAAAACAGTCTTACCAAAAGGTATCGTTTAATCCAGTAACTGGGTTGTAGAGGTTAGATATAGGTACAGTCGCTCCATGTAAAATGATGGTATTCAGCTGCATCTTATGGCTACACCAACAGCCAAGTAGAAGGTACTGGGTAACCACCAGTAATTATTAAAGGTGAAGTGGACACCTACGCCGCTATTGGCTATTTTCCCACTAAAAAGATTTAAACAAATAGTACGATTATTGTACAGACGCCAGGACATCACGCTACTCCAAACTGTCAAATTTTCCAAATTGAACATGAACCAACCGCTAAAAGTCTGACAGCTGCCACGTGGATCTATATCGATCCAGCAAGCGAATATTTCGATCCACGTGGGCGTTTGGGTAGTTTGATGTGCTGGCGTCTGTACTACAAGTCCAAACAAACCAGTAACTTTATGATCTAGCTGTTACCTCTCAATGTTACTCAGTAGGCTTAACGAGTTACACCCTAATGGCAAGCAACCCCATCGCTCCATTTATTAAAGTATCTTCTGCTACTCGTTTTACGGGCACTCATTCGATTTCCACTTGTTGAAGATTACAGGGATTACATTTCCAGTTTGAAATTACAGTCTGTGATGAGAATATCCTTGAAAATAGTTTCCGGATACCAATTACGTACGAGTATCGTTTCCAATTTTTAAAACTCTTCGTCATCCTGTTATTTCGGATTGCCAGAAGGTCGGTTTTTGTGGCACAACCCGGGAAAGGCTTACATCCAGTGGTGGATTACGATTTGCTAATTAGAATTCTGTTCATGATCAAAACAATAATGTTAGTGATACGAGATTCAAGTAACATCTTTACTTCATTTCGTGCACACAATAATACCAATTCCTTTTCTACCTTTAATGAAGTCAAGCCAAGTAGAAGCAAAAAGGCGTCGAGCTGCTTCTCAAAATATTCAAAGTTCAAGTTTGATATTTATTTATTAATATTTTAGAAATATATATTTTATCAAATATTAATATTATGTAAAAGTTTATAAAGGAAAAAAATGGGAAAACCTCATTGGGCATCATCAAATTCGTCCGCAACGCTTTCAATGGGAAAAGTATCCAAATGGCTGGCAATGTTGCCCCGTTTGATGGCAATGGTAATTCTTTGTCCTATTCAAAAATATCTTTGCTATTTTTGTCACTGACGTACTATAAAATACTTACCCGGATACCCAAGGGTCCTTCAGAACGAAATCCACTTCAAAAAGACCAACCAAAATTCAAGGCTACTTTCATCCGCAGACAAAGTGGACGCATCATCACCATAAATATGCGTTATCACCGCAGTCGGGTCGATGTGGCCCCACGGATATTTCGATTTATGGGAATTAGGGACACCGTTCTGTTCAGATTATTTATGTCGCACTCGCTCGACGCTGTATCTGCGTCAGTTTATTTGGACAGTTTTTCGAATGTATTATGTAACAGTATTGCAGCAAGCGACGAGGTACGGGAGTTACGTAGTCGTGAATTAATTGAAATAGTAAAACTGGGTTTCGGTTATATACCGCAGTTTGACTGATCTACTACGATTAAGGGACCAGTGACTGTGAAGTACAACCTGGGTGCTTACTCTGGAATATAATTCCGATAGATCGACATTGGTCAAACGTCAGTTGGTTGAGTTAAACGTCAGGGATTGGCTACAGCCAATTACTGACGTTTGACTGACAATTCCAATGTCGATCTATCGGAATAATATTCGAGAGTAGGTGAGCACCCTGGAAAAGTACTGTAGGAAAAATTGTAATACAGTTCAAAAGGAAAAGCGGAAAATTTGAATGGACTTTCTATAAGACTAGCTGTTGCCCGCAACTTTGTCTGCGATTCAGGATGAAAAGTAGCGTTCCTACTTACCCAGGTCATGGATTAATTTAATGGGAATATTTGGCACACATACAGTTTTTATCTTGCATTATACACATAATATACTTTTATCCCGGTGGTACATTCCCGTGGGATAAAACCACGCGAGCGAAACCGCTGGCAAAAGCTAGTATGAACATAATTTACTCATACGTTAAATTCTCATGAGAGATAAATGACAGATGCTTCACTAAACATTTCCGGCAACAGTAACTGTAATTCTCAGAAAACAAAACAACACCTCTAGCAACGTATAGATGCTGTTGACCTTTCTGAGAATTAATATTGCATTGATTCCTGAAACCAGGCTTTCTAGTTAAACGGTTGGTTGGTTTGGAAATGCGACTCCACTCAGAAATCGTGTACGCACGGACACGCAACATTTTCACCACGTGACGTAAAAGGTCGCGGTGGAATGTTATCGCACGTAGAATTTTGAACCCAAGGTGTTGAATAAAGCATAGAGAATCCAACATCCCCGTTGACGAAAAAACACAGTATTCAAATTTGGACTCTCAGCGCCAATCAGATCGTTGAAAATCCAGTGCGTAAAAAAGTATACAAGAAGCGTGTGTGCCAGTATTCCAAAACAAGTTCTGATTGGAGAACGACACAATTGCGTGCAAGCTACTTGCACACTTTTGTGCATGTTACTCGCGTGTGTATTACGGACTTTAGTGTCAAAATCCTGACCGAGTATACCCCGTTGCAATTCCGTATCAATTGCAAACATAAAATTTGTTTAGGGGTCGACATTTTAATGAATGACAACACGGTATGACAGTGTTGTCTCTACAACCGTATGTTTTAGTCCGTCCAAAAAAGCTAATTTTCGAATTACTTTCGGACGGTTTTTTTTTTTTTTTTTTTTGGGTGGGAAATCATCAAATAACTTCTCCCGCTCTGGGTGGAGCAGGAGGGCGTGTCAGACTTTTACTGACTAAAACCCACCCGTGTTCCTTCAGTAGCCCTTAAGCCAGGGGCTGTGGTGTCTCTTTCGAACAAACCCGCACCCCTGGCAGGCATCGACCCTTGCGGGTCCCATCACTTTTTGTGCTGACATCTCTTTGAGGCGCGCGTGGAACACAACGCGCCGTCGACTTGGGCTTGGTCCTTACCGGACAGCGAGCTACCCATTACTCGCCGTCCGCAAGCCCATGCCTACGGTGGCCGGAAATCGGCCTGGGATTCCCGACGCCCAGGGCGTCTCCGTATCCTGCGGCGGCTGGGGTCGCGAGGGCGCATATGCTGCCTCTCCCTCACGTGCGCCGCCTCCCTCTTCGCGAGCATCACTGCTTCGCTGAAGGAAGTGACGGCTCCCCATGCCCTCTCGCTCCGTACCATGGCCTGGACCAGGGCCGGACGCGAGAGATCGCCGCCGCCGATCGCCTCCACGAGGACACGGCGGTGCTCCGCCCAAGCAGGGCAGACCGCCACCGTGTGCTCCACCGTGTCCTCAGGGCGATCTTCGCAGTGGAAACACCCGGGCGTTTCCTCCCGCCCTATCCGAAACAGGAACCTCCCGAAACAACCGTGTCCGGTGAGGACCTGCGTCAGGCGGAAGGTGAGGACGCCATGCCGCCTCTCAAACCACTCCTCAAAGAGGGGACTTACCGCCGCAATCGTGGCGTGCCCAACTTTCGGACGGTCCCGTATAGTCGTTGACGAATTCAGATTGTAGGCCTCCAGAAATAAAAACATGATGTGTCCTGTTTCTAAAGCCTGTTCGAAAATAATCCGTAGAAAATGTCAACAAATGGATCAGTGGATACCTGTGGCTAATTTGCAGTGCCATTTACAAATTGGTTAACTTGATTTGATTATTTGAGAACCGGAAACCGGAACCGGAATTGAAAAAGAAATTCTGATTTTAAAATACCTTAGATATAACTTTCATTTTAAAAATGGGGTTAACTTTATAACCTCAATTGTTTTGGTTGCGAAAGAAATTAAACTAAACGGAATTTGTTTTCACTTTCATAAGAAACTTTTTTTTTGAAGAATTTGAAGTAGTTATAAGAGTACTTACAGTTTAGGAACGGAAAAGCTGTGGCATTCTCCTTTTTCTATAACATAGACATTGCAAATAGTATGAATTAAAATAACAATTTTAAAACCGCGTAACACGTATTATGATAACAAAGCTTGTTGTAAAGTTTGACTTAACATTCCAATGTTTATTTTTTTTCATATTTTCTGTGTGTCAATATTTTAGCAGAGACCTTAAAATGTACAGACGCCAGCACATCAAGCTACCCCAATCTGTCATATTTCTTTGATAGATTTTCGACTTTATCACATACGATTAAGATTCTTGTTCAAGTGGGAAAATTTTACAGTTTGGGGTAGCTTGTTATGCTGGCGTCTGTATTATAATTAGTTACAGACACCAGCAGGTTAAGCTTTCCCAAACTGTCAAATTGTCCCAATTGAACATGAACCTTATTCCATTGTAATAAAGTTGAACAATTATCAAAGAAATTTGACAGATTGGGGTAACTTGATGTGCTGGCCTCTGTACATGATTATTATTATGTCGATGTCCTATATAGTGGAAGTTTCTGGATTAAACAGATGAACTACTTAGCGCTGCTACGTAGCCGCTCGAGCGCCCAAGCGAATTAAATTAAATAACGTAAAACGCCCGCGATGACGTCATCGCACCCATTTGCGTCGTGGGTGGTCCGCCTCTTATCGCAAACTCGAAAAAAACAAGGGTTCTTTGTTCGTGGAGTCGTTCGAACGTTTGTTGCTATAGAATCCTGAGTAAACGGACGATTTAACTATTGTTACTTTCGTTTGAATGAATGGTCGTAAAAAATTAGATAATTCGTGGAAAATGAGCGTGGGAATGTTTACGTTAGAATGTTTACGCTATCGAAAAAAATGACAATAACAAAAAAAAACAAGCGATGACCTATGTTTTTTATGGTTTTAAATGCATGGTGTGTATATTCCTAGCATAACAAATGAATAAAACCACCTACCTTTAGTACAAAATGAATCATCCACAAGCGTCACAAAACAAAACAATAACAATTGCCTGACGTAAGTTTTACGACAGACCTCGCAAAACAAATAGATTAAAAATATTTTTGTTCGAGCGTTCCAGGTTTTTCTTAGCTTGAAACGTAGTATATTGAGCATGGAATCAGAATGTACAGTTACCATAGAGAAATATTTAGTCGATTTTTGTCACGAGTTAAAATAAATGAGTCACTCCGCAAAACTCCAAAAAATAGCGCGCGTGGGATAGATTTGATCCCGTGGTCGCTCAAGGGTATTTTGCGCGTGGGATTAAATATATCCCCCGGGCGCTCAACGGGGTAGGTACCTAATGAAGATCACATCAATATTATTGTTTTAAAAATAAAATCAACAATGTTACATAAATTAGCAGCACTCGTTGGCCTAGTTTTAAACTGCGTCGGTAAATGAACTATTTTAAGGTAAATCCTATCTCACGTTTTACTTCTAGTTTGTAGAACTTAAACAAATATTGTAAATGCATGTGTAATTAAAAAACTAGTTTGCATCATGTTAATTAAGTTTTGGTAAATTTTAATTAAATTTGGTCCTACCCTTTGCATGTGCTGGGAATAGTAATGGGGATTTTAACCCACTTCAAAAAGAAGGAGGTTATCAATTCAACATGTTTATATTTTTTTTAACTCCGTCACATGGAGACGGATTGGCAAAATTATTTTTTTGTTCGAAAGGGGTTTATTTCGAAATGGTACCATTTAAATTTCATATAGATGTGATGATGCGTTTTGGAGACAGACAACGGAACTCTTCAAAAAAATTACAGTCAATCAACCGCGATTGCTGCTATCGCATAAATATGCATTGTTTTGACCCCAAGGATGATGAAATAACTAAAAAGTGAAAATAGCTTTAATTTCGGAAAGCAGTGATTTTAAAGAATTAAATACATAACCAAAGTAACCGACTTCCGAAATTAAAGTTATTTTTCACTTTGTAGTGTTTTCCCGGAAGTCCGTTGTATTTTTTTGGTAAAGCTTCTAAAATAATCGACATCATTCTTATTTAATTTCGTGGTGACCTCGTATGATTATAGTTTTTCTAGGAAACATCCAAACTAATATTATAAATGCGAAAATAAATTCGTTTGCTTGTTATGCTCTCCTCCCCCCGCCCTCGCTCTCTGCCACGTTGGTCTCTTGGTCGCAAGCGTGACTGCTCTGGTTCTGTGTTCGATTCCCAGGTCGGGCGAAGTGTTATTGGGTTATTCCATAAGGAATTTCTTAGTTACAGCCCGGTGTTTGGAAGTTAGCGGTGTGATACTCCGTGCCTCGGAAAACACGTTATACCGTTAGTCCTGCGCCTGATCTCTTCTCCGGTCGTGTTGAAAAGCCGTGCTATCGGACTATGAGAGTGAGGGAAGAGCGAGTGCCCCTGTGTCTGCGCACACACTTGTGCAGTAATACGAGTATGTCCCGCGCCGAAGGCTAGTCTCTATTGAGATTGGCCACCATGGCCTAAATACGGTCTGGAGGACCATACGCTCTCACGTTAAAACGGTTAAAAGGATTTGGATGAAATTTGGCACACAGGTAGACGATAACCATACTACGCACAGGAACTACTTTATAACCTGAATCTCAGAGGAGGTCGCCGGAAACAGGCAGTCGTATATAAAGTTGGGTACAAACCAAACGGTTTTACATTGCTAGAAGTTAGCAAGCGTGGTGATCAATGGAACCTGCTTTTTGTTTTTTGGGTGGGAAATCATCAAATAACTGCTCCCGCTCTGGATGGAGCAGGAGGGCGTGTCAGACTTTTCCTGACTAAAACCCACCTGTGTTCCCTCAGTAGCCTGTATGCCAGGGGTGGCGGGAACCTGCTTTACATGAGCAAAAAAACCTAGCTTATAATGTATTATGTTACCTACAATAAATTTATAAGTAACTAGCTTTTGCCAGCGGCTTCACCTTCGCGGAACTTTCATCCCCTATTTAACTCCCTTAGGGGTTTAATTTCGAAAAATCTTTCCTTATTCCTTGTCTACATTATAAAGGGAACCTCTGTGCAAAATTTCAGATTTCTGGGTGTAAGGGTTTGGGCTGGGCGTTGATGAGTCAGTCAGTCAGTCAGTCAGGACCTTTCTTTTTATTTATATAGAAGATAGATAGATACGAATCTCCCGACTTTTTAATGTGGCAATACCATTTTTAAAACAGACAATTTAACGTAGCTCTCGATCCCAGACGTGTGCGCACCCTTAGATCCGTATAAAAATCAAATAAATACATTTTTTTATACACAATGCACCTTTATTAATAATCCGAAATACCCACCATTATAGTGTATATCGAACATTTATTAAACTTCACCAAAGCTTCATATTATATTACTTTAGTCCAAACATTGCACACAATAAAACTCCATGGGAGATTTTTTCTCATAATAATCTCTTTATCAAAAGAATCATAACACCGTGACGTTCTTTTGTGCAATTAAACAATCGATAACCAACCTTAAAATAGAGCAGTAGAGTGCAAAATTCCTATAAAGATTGGTTCGACATTAACATAATTTCATAACTAGGGGTGAACTGATTTCTAATAACATATTTTGATTTTTTTATTTCCCCTCTTTGAAAAGATATTTCGCATTAATGGGTGGGATAAGACCCGTCTGATTATGACCACGACTTTTGTTCGGTACCCTTTTGTAATAGCGTGATGTTTGAGAGTGGTCGTTAATACGCTGGGGAAGTTTCCGGTTACTATGGGGTGTCTAGAAATAAAGCTTGTACTTGGTCTATTATAGATTTGTTGATGGTCAAAAGAGCGTACGACCACATTATACGGAAATGTACGTGTGTATATGTGGGGACTTTGTGTACAGAAATGAAATAACACAATAAGTTCAATAGTAAGTTTTCAAGCATAAGTACGTATTTTGCGTAGTTAACTACATATCTATATTCAAACTTTCTACACATTTTTTTTTTTTTTGTAGCTGTTTGTAATGCCAAAATAACAGCATTTCACTAAATGCATATGAAAGTATATGCGGTACTCATATCATTAAACCATTTAAAAATGTTCGTCTGTCTGTTTGATTCGACTAATCTCCAAAACGGCTGGACCGATTTTAACAGGATCTTTCACTGTCCGACCGCTGATTCCAACATCCACGCAAAATTGTGGGCACAGCTGGTAGATCTAGATATCTTGATATATAAAAGAAAGTCGTGTTAGTTACACTATTTATAACTCAAGAACGGCTGAACCGATTTGGCAGAAAATTGGTGGGGAGGTAGCTTAGAACCAGGAGACGGATATAGGATTAGGATTTTATTCCTAGTAGATAGGATAGTGTAGAGTAGTGTAGGGTAGGTAGGGTAGGTAGGGTAGGTAGGGTAGGTAGGGTAGGTAGGGTAGGTAGGGTAGGTAGGGTAGGTAGGGTAGGTAGGGTAGGTAGGGTAGGTAGGGTAGGTAGGGTAGGTAGGGTAGGTAGGGTAGGTAGGGTAGGTAGGGTAGGTAGGGTAGGTAGGGTAGGTAGGGTAGGTAGGGTAGGTAGGGTAGGTAGGGTAGGTAGGGTAGGTAGGGTAGGTAGGGTAGGTAGGGTAGGTAGGGTAGGTAGGGTAGGTAGGGTAGGTAGGGTTGGTAGGGTAGGTAGGGTAGGTAGGGTAGGTAGGGTAGGTAGGGTAGGTAGGGTAGGTAGGGTAGGTAGGGTAGGTAGGGTAGGTAGGGTAGGTAGGGTAGGTAGGGTAGGTAGGGTAGGTAGGGTAGGTAGGTAGGTAGGGTAGGATAGTGTAGGGTAGGGTAGTGTAGGGTAGGATATTGTAGGGATCCTACCTATCCTAATGTAGGGTAGGGTAGTGTAGGGTAGGATATTGTAGGGATCCTACCTATCCTAATGTAGGGTAGGGTAGCGTAGGTAGAGTAGGTAGGGTAGGTACGGTATGGATTTTGTATGAAGAAAAAAAACAGCTAGTTATTATACAACGTGTTGTTTTGCATCCTCGTCAAATTCAAGGAGGTAACTATGCTAAAGATTCTCGACACGAATCAATAATAAAATAAGTAGGTTTTTTTTTTCTTTTTTTCCGGAAATCGGCATTTGGCATTTTTTTTTCGGACACGCATGTTTTATCGCGGCCCGTGTAACACAGCGATATAGTCGTGCGACACTGCCTACAGCATACGGAACGGGGCGATTCTGTTCTTTGAAAGAGGTGTTTTCTGAAATTTTGTTAAATTTAAATAACGAAAAAAACAAGTATGTATTCATTGGTGAGCAAGTATCGTAATTTTATTTGATTATTTATGTCTTTCATAACAGCCTCCTGAAATTTGACAAGGATCCAAATCAACACGTTGTATAAAAGAACAAAAGAACTGAGATAACTTTTAGATAAGATTTCTGTAACGAATTAAGAATAATTTATTATGATGAAACGCCAGCTATAAGGATTTGTTTTATTACTACGTTATAAGTCGGGTAGGTTAATAGTGGGTACTGAAAAGCCACCGCTTCGTTCATGAAGACTTACCCTACAGGGTGAGTTTTCAAAGACCATCCAAATTAAAGGGTACAGACCATCAGACTGAACAATGATCTTGACGAGACCAATATCGTAACCGGGAAGAATAAATCTGCTGTCCCATACATTTAGGTCGAGTTGGTAAAGAAGTTTTGCATGGGACATTTGGTAATTTTTTCGCGATTATAATATTGATCCCATGGAGAAAGTTTATCAGATGGATGGTCTGTACCCATTGATTTACAAAAAATCCAAAATACAGAATCAGCGTCTCAAAAACGTCCTCATAAATAGGGCGCAATGTATGCAGGTGTCAAATAGTATCGTCAGTCATCTTTGAGTCAGTCTCTATGGATATTGCTTTGTAAAAAACACTTTAAGTCGTGCAAGTAACGTCGCAATTGCAACAAAAAAAAATTCTCATAACTGTATAACCACTGACGTGTAATTGGGGACAGTTTTGATTGTAACTTTTATAATATGAGACTGTGTATCTTGGGTTTTTTGTATTTTAATGTCTGTACCCTTGAATTTGGCAGGTATTTTAAAACTTACCCTGTATAATCGTATAGAGGTAATGTAGCTGATAATGGCAGATAAATACACATTCTGGAAATTGGAAATGACTTGTGTAGGATGTACTTCATTGAACCGAACTTCCCTGAAAGAAAGCTAGCCCCAACAAATAAGTTAAAATGAGGGGAAAGGATAAAAGGGCTTCATAGGTAGAATCAAGAGGCTAAGTCATTGCTTTCAAGGGTCATTACGGGGCCCTTTCCCTTTTGTTGATTTTTATAACACGATTGGGTATCACAGTGATAGGATTTTCTCAGTATTTTGTGTATTTTTATTGTGCTATTAATTTTGTGTGAACAGTGACGGCAAGGTGTAAAAAACAAGGGCAGAAAAGTACTAATATTTAACTAAAAGTAGAACAGTTTGTTTTCATGTCACAAAAGGGAAGCTTATTAGTCGATTCGCATGATTTTGCTCGCCCGCAACGGACGAATCGACACTTGCGATTCGTGCGAAGTTAATTTATTTGTGCGTGAATCGACAACTTCAGAAATAAGTATTCGGCAATTGGCACGTTTTGAACTTTATGCAATAAAGTATTAACAATAGTTTGATTTTCTTCTAATATCTAGTAAGTAAAATACTTTCACTATATTGCATACAATTAATAACGTGCCAATTGCCTAATACGTATTTCTGCCAATAAGCGAGCAGAGCAAATGGTTACCTTAAAATTATTATAAAACTAGCGGTTCCGCCCGCGTGGATGTCGGTAATCGCGTAAAAAATAGCTTTTGTCCTTCTCCATATTCCAGGCTATATCTCTGCCAAATTTCATGACGATCGGTTCAGCGGTTTAGGCGTGAAAGCGTATCTGCCTGTCAGCAGATACACAGAGTTACTTTCGCATATATAATATTAGTAGGGAAGCAGGGATAGGGATATACGAATGACGAATGGTATTTGCAATAAATATACCTACTATGGGAAATTTCATCACAGCATTTGCATCAACGTGGTTTTTATTAAGCCAAAAGACGTCCCCCAGACATAGTACACTTTACAGCAAAAATACTTCGGAATCCTGATCACACAGAAAACAAGTAATTGCGAATAGCTCAGCTTAACTATCCAGCAATGAAATACTCTAGTAAAAAGCTTAAGAAAACAATAAAATTTCCGCAAACTATCTTTCACAATGGGATTCCGACTTTTCAAGTGCCAAACAATAAGTTCTGCGTGTAGTTCAGTAATAAAAGCTCTTGGAGACTTACAGTGCAAAGGACAATGCGTTTCAGTGCAGCACATTTTTGTAGTTTGTTTTCTGTGACAGGTAACTGAGTTTCATTATGGTAGCTGGGATTTGGTTTTATTTGGAGCGGTTCCTAGAAATGTGTAATAAATAGAACGAGATGCATTGATTTAAATAGTAAAGAAACAATCGTCCGAACATTTGACGGACGCGGTCGCCCTACAAAAAACACTAACGCCATCTATTAGAACTACGATGTCAATCGGCGTGTCTGCTCCTAGACGTAACCATGTAAGAGCGGGGTGTGGTATTCTTCGAGGTACAAAGAAATAAAATAAAAACCTTATATTTTTCAAAATTTATATTTGTTGCAGTTTGTTTGTGTTATTAAGTTTTCATTGGCCTTTGAATAAAATAATTAAAAAAAATCTTGTTTTTTTGGTAATCTGGACATATTTTCCATTTCGGATTCGTAGTATTTTCTCACGTTGGACATTTTAATTTGCTTTTAATAAACAATAAAAATCAATTTTGCACAAAATTTAATCATAGAGTAATATTATTAAATCTTTTCATTTCATCGGCTACAACGAGCGCCGCTGCAAAGTTATGTCGCGCTTTTATGCGGCTTTGCGTCGTCTTTGCCAAAGGTTGAGACAAATAAGAAAGAAAATTGTTTAAAATAATGGTAGAAGTCGATTTAATGACATATTTTTAACTTACCGGGGATATGAAATGTTATCATTTTTTTTTTTATGTGCTTTTTGTCGTAGTTCAGGCAACCCTTAACGGGCACAATTTGGCATTTTTGCTTGCAAAAATTTACGACCACTCCGATGACAGCCGATCGCGTTCTAGTTCACTTCGCTGTAAGGAAGACCATTTTGGGACCAAGTTCGTGGCGTCATTGTAACGTGCGGTCCGCCCAGTCCTTTTATATATGTCAATTGTCAATGACGAGATGAGATTTCTTTCTTCGTAGTATAATTTTAACAATGGGGTTCCAATACCAGGTTTTTTTTTTTTTTTTTGTAGTTGTTAAACTGTTCCAACTCCTATAACGGTAATCTTGAGAAATACCAGTTATTTGATGACAGTATTTCTACTAATCGATATAACTATGACCAGAAAATAATTCTAGCTGGTGAAAAAATATGCAATGAAATATTATGTATAATATAAGTTCTAATAAATATCAGACTAAAAAAAAAACAACCAACATGAACACATGAACTCACAGAGCTCTTGACTACAATTCACACAATAAATCTTCGCACATTGTATCGAAATTAAAATAAATCAACAACACATTCAATGCTGTAGGTCCTTCCCCTCAGTCGAAACCCTGAACCAATAACACAGTTACATTATAAATAAACACTTACAACAAAAAGGCCAAACAGTAGCAAACAAGATTAAAATGGAGCCAGGTGAAACGCTAACAAAGAAGACGTACGCTAAACACGGGTAGCTAATACTCAACAACTATTAAAGGTTCATTGTTCCTACACACAATAAGAAGTGTAGTTGGAAGGATCCTCATAAAACTGGCGTTAAGATCTTATTATAGAACATTTACTGAGACAAAAGGCTAGCCTCTTTACAGGGTATTATATACCTGTGTTGTTTATTGCAGTACTTGCGGAATTAGATGCGGCTCTTGTGAATTAAATTAATTAACCTGAGCGCCTAGATGAGAACGAGGAAAGAGAGGGTAGACGCCCAATGGATGATAATCGTACAATCAGAACGGTAGATCTTGGAAAAAAGGAAACTAAAAATAATGAAATGGAATATAATATATTTAGAAGAAGCCGTAAAAGATACTTAATAATTTGAAGAAATAATAATAGGCCTTTCAACAAGATCAGTTCAAAATGAGACTGTAGCGGCACTACAAATAAAAAATGCTTCGCAACAAAATCGAAAAACACAAAAAGAAAAGTGGCGCCATCTACAATGCCACAGGCGAACTATATGAGCAATTCTGCATCGCGCAATCAGAGTTTTCGACGGCACTCGAACATATACAAAAATCCCGACATCAACTGTCGGGCAGTTGCCCGGACCAGACACAATACCAGTCTGGTCGGAGGATCCTCCGTTACCACCATAGGTATGAGTGAACTTTACACCTTGTTCCTCATACCCCTAAACTGGTGACCCCGTGAAAGAACGTCAGCGCAGCCTTCGTGCAACACTTCGGCGTGACGTCATCATCAACATCAAGATCACTTCCTCAAGCTTTCGAGCGGCGAGTCACACAGCCAGCCAGCACCCACGGCTTCAACGGGTATCCTGACCACCTGCATGCAGCGAACCGCATGCCTGGTCATCACCCACAGCCTCATCACCAACCATGGCCCAGCACACTGCACTTTCGGCCGGTCGAGAGCCCAATCTCCCGGTCGACGCCAGCAGTCAGCCTCAACCTCTCAACCCAGCGCTGTACCAGATCCGACTCACTGGAGCATAACGCAGCGCAACCCCGACACACTGGGGAATCGTCGCAGACAGTTCCGACTCACCGCGAACTATGTGACACCCGGTTCCGACCCACTGGAACCACAACTGGCACTGGCAAGCATGCATAACATGCACTGACTCAGCCCACTATCGACCTCCGGTCTCCGGGGGGGAGTGATGTAGCGGCACTACAAATAAAAAATGCTTCGCAACAAAATCGAAAAACACAAAAAGAAAAGTGGCGCCATCTACAATGCCACAGGCGAACTATATGAGCAATTCTGCATCGCGCAATCAGAGTTTTCGACGGCACTCGAACATATACAAAAATCCCGACATCAACTGTTGGGCAGTTGCCCGGACCAGACACAATACCCGTCTGGTCGGAGGATCCTCCTTTTCAATAGAGGATGAGCGAACTTTACACTCTGTTCCTCATACCTCTATAAGACCAAAGCAAAATTGTATCCTAGGTTCCCGCATTGTCGTTGCGGGGGGGCTTAGTAACCGTGGTCTCCCATCCACGGTGAAGCCAAGAGGAACCCAACGGTGGGGCCGCTCGTCAGGGCTTTTGCCTTCAAGCCATTGACGTAGCGGCCAAAAAGTAGGTTGCGGTGAGGTGCACCGCAACTGAGGTGGGCCGCGATGTCGAATGGGAGGCATCGCGGCTGAGGGTTACAGGCTGCGGTAGAGGAGGAGTGCCGGTGCTTCTGAGCAGCGCTCTTCCCTTCCGTGGCCTGGACGGGGCCGCCACCGTTTGATGGCGGACGCGGTGGGGCCGCTGGGGAAGAGGAGTGTTGGTATAGCGTCAGCCGCTCTCCCTATCCTCTGCGGCCGAAAAGTGGTAGACGGGACGGCGCGTTGTGTTCCTCACGCGCGCCGTCATAGATGTCAGCAACCACCGGTGGGGTCCGCAAGGGCCGATGCCTGCCAGGGGTGCGGGTTTGTTCGAAAGAGATACCACGGCCCCTGGCATACGGGCTACTGAGGGAACACGGGTGGGTTTTAGTCAGTAAAAGTCTGACACGCCCTCCTGCTCTACTCAGCAGGAGAAGTCATTTGATGATTTCCCACCCAAAAAAAAAAAAAAAAAAGTTGTACGTTAACTTAGTCTAGTTTAGGTTGCAGTCCGTCCGATATTTTACTCGTCGACACGTTATCTGGTTGAGAACGTCCTAAACTTCATTTGCTGGTTTGCGGTTTCCTATTGAGATGTCGTCGGCTACAAGAGCCATCAATTCCCTGACAGAATGTATGGCTGACAAATTGACACTTGCTATTTCTGTTGTAGTTTCCGTGCCGTTGAAACATTATCTATTACCTGTTTTCTATGTCGTACAGAGTTATTAGATCTAACTATTAAATTTGTATAGCACACTTTCTTTAATGGTTCTATCAATACGCTTCTGTGAAATGAAGATTGAAGTTTGCAGTATTTGGCTTGACTTACTATATTTTTTTTTTTGGAATTACATCTCTCAGGTCAAACAGATAGCCGGCTGCATAACCGGACCTGCCTGTGGTAACCATAATAGATTTAAGACTATAGCTACTGCTCGCTAAGGGCAACCTCTATGGGGTATGGACCTCGGCTTAGAGCATCGCTAATAGAGGGCAGCAAGGGATAGGCTGGATTGGACTGAGATTTACTTACTAAATGAACCAACCACTTAAATAGCTTTTGCTCCCACTTACGACATGTGGGAACGAGTGTGCAATAACTTTTTCTTAAATTGTACACACAGCTACACATCAAGCTATACCGTCCCCCCCGAGTGGGTTCCCGCATTGTCGTTGCGGGGGGGCTTAGTAACCGTGGTCTCCCATCCACGGTGAAGCCAAGAGGAACCCAACGGTGGGGCCGCTTGTCAGGGCTTTTGCCTTCAAGCCATTGACGTAGCGGCCAAAAAGTAGGTTGCGGTGAGGTGCACCGCAACTGAGGTGGGCCGCGATGTCGAATGGGAGGCATCGCGGCTGAGGGTTACAGGCTGCGGTAGAGGAGGAGTGCCGGTGCTTCTGAGCAGCGCTCTTCCCTTCCGTGGCCTGGACGGGGCCGCCACCGTTTGATGGCGGACGCGGTGGGGCCGCAGGGGAAGAGGAGTGTCGGTATAGCGTCAGCCGCTCTCCCTATCCTCTGCGGCCGAAAAGTGGTAGACGGGACGGCGCGTTGTGTTCCGCACGCGCGCCGTCAAAGATGTCAGCAACCACTGGTGGGGTCCGCAAGGGCCGATGCCTGCCAGGGGTGCGGGTTTGTTCGAAAGAGATACCACGGCCCCTGGCATACGGGCTACTGAGGGAACACGGGTGGGTTTTAGTCAGTAAAAGTCTGACACGCCCTCCTGCTCTACTCAGCAGGAGAAGTCATTTGATGATTTCCCACCCAAAAAAAAAAAAAAAAAAAAAGCTATACCGTTCCAGTATAAGCTGATCTCGCATTGTATAGGATTTTCGTACAGTAGAAAATCAGCGTAAACTAGAAATGGCTTGATGTGTAGCCGTATGCACCATACATATATTTTTTAGTATAGATTAGAATGTATATTAATATAAAAATGTAATAGATGCCACTCACCAACTTATTACGAAACCTCCAGAACAATGACGCCTACAGAATTCCGTATATAATTATAAGTGTTTTTACGTGACGACCTTTAAAAAATCATTATAAGTTTCGTTTTCAAGGGTGTCAAAATGTGTTATGCGATTAAAGTTAGTAAACAGATAGTCACAATGAAACCAACAGAACTAAAATAAGATAACTATATATTCATCCTAAAACATACAAGAGAAGTTGAAACTACTTTTATTACACCTTAAAATACGTGACTTGGACATACATTTATACTACTAAAGTCCTACAAGAGAACAGATTCTACCTGTGCGTGACTACTTGACACTCTGCTTGCTCCGAAAGAGGTTTGGCGTAAGATTTCGGACATGACTACATAAAGCCACTCTCTCGGTGTTAAAAGAATTGTTAAGAACTATGGTACGTTTAGTATTAACAGATTGACAGTTCTTAAGTATTTGGTGCTTTGTATTCTATCTAGTCGTCAGATTATAGAGGAAATTAGAAAATAACTGAAATGGTGTCGACTGGGTCAAAATTGCAAAAAAATTATTACACTTATTTACGCACACATTTATTTAGTTTCACTATTTATAAAAAAAATAAACAGGGCTTTATTCTATACAGATCATGCAAACCTCATTGTAACACATTGACTTTAAATTAAATACGTAACATGATTTAAAAATGATATTATCAAGAGGCTTTATTATATACGAGTAAGTTACAATTTCTATGATACCTATATGAGACGCTGACTGCTGATTTTCAAAACCTTTTTCAATTTAATTCCTAATAAATATCATCATCATGGGTTCAGCAGAAAGACGTCCACTGCTTGACATAAAAAAAAAAAAAACATTTATTTCAGACAAAAAAGTCCATAGGCAAGACAAGATTGTTAGTAACAAGAATTTTGCTTATATCTAGTATTAGTAAAAAGTAAGAAGAAACTTGACACCCCTGCACATACATACATACATAGGCCTGCACGTACATAGGCCTAAGAAATATATAGGTATAGAATTAATTTAAAATTGTTCGCCCCGATAAAAAAGACTCAAAAACGTTTCGTTTTCGGGGCCCTTCTAGTAATCTAGTACGTTCCAGCGAAGCGTAACTACATAGAAACTACGACCAGCTGCAACATTAAACAAATGCTTCCATACAGTTGTATTAGATTACCGTTGGAGTTCTGCTTTATAATTCTGATAATTTAGAAGATAAGGACAATCAAATTTAGCCAAAATACCCATTGTTTAGATACACCTACCCTTGATGAAGGTCTACATGTTAGGGATGTCATGTTAAGATCAGTTTCCTAATAAATATTAGGAAACTGATTCAACGTTTTGATTCATTTGGCCTTATTAACAAAAGCTGTTCTTTAGATAAAGTTCAGAACACTATACAAGTTAAGACAATGGTAGAAACCTATGAATGTAAACAGGAAAAAGGGTAATCACTGGATAGATTAGAGGTTATTCTACCAAATTATGCTCATTGCACATAAAAATAATTTTCACGGCAGCTTAGATAGACTCTCAGGCTCAGTTATGAAGAACACATAGATGTAGTTTTTTTCGAAATACCAGCCATCTTTTACAATAACCAACAAAACGTTTGAAGAAATAAAGCCCATAAACTCATGCATGACGTCACGAGCCAACCCTAAGGCGCTGTCATAAACGGATGAGTCACAAACGCCACCTGCCTTCAATAATGTTATTAAACAATCTATACACCCGCCTGATAGCAAACATGGCATTATTTGATTAATTCTGTACCGAAAGGATATTGTATTGAATTTTTATTACGCTGTTTAGTCATATAGTAACGTTATTAGAGAGAGTGGTCGTGTATAGTCTGGCTAATTTAATTGGTTGTATCGTCATAATTTATCATTATTATTATACCTATCTCAAACATCAACGCTTATCAAATAAATGTATGAAAAAGGCTTTTTTTACAGCTGATTGTAAATGCGAAATCATCAAGAGGATGAGTGGCATTTAGACATACATATATTATCATACAATATTAACCACTAGCTTCTGTTTATTTTTTTCATATTTTAGGAAATCGGCATGTGTGGGACACGCATGTTAAAACGCGGCCCGTGTGATACCGCATTGTAACACACAGCGACATAGTCGTGCGACACTGCCTACCGCTTAAGGAACGGGGCGATTCTGTTCTTTGAAAGAGGTGTATTCTGAATACTGTTAAATTTAAATAACTATAAAAAGAAGCATGTATTCATTAGTGAGCAAGTATCGTAATTTTATTTGATTATTTATGTCTTTCATAACAGCCGCCTGAAATTGGCGAGAATGCATAACGACACGTTGTATAGCATATATACTAGTCCTGTCCTTTTGAGTAAATTAATCGAATAGTTTCGGTCCGATATCAGCATAATTATTTACTTCTGACTGAGTTTTCTTCACCTTGCTCACTATGATAGCTATCGGTTTGATTACAACAGTATTACTCTACACCTGTCATTCCACTAAATCTGAGAGTAAGCCGATGTCCAAAGGTATTCCTTCCAGGTACAGAATCTTACTTGAGCGCTCCGTAAACCTCTCAAGGGACATCATTAGTGCCGGTAGTCACTAATAAATCCCACTAATCATGCGGCCTCCAAGATATATTACCCAGTATTTTCCCAGCAAACATTCGAACATGTTTCTCAGCTAATTTGCTGGTCAGCAGGCCTTAAGCATATATGAGCTGATTTGTTTATTTAGGATCCGAGATGAGGAACTTAATTATTTGTGCCGTGTTTCTTTTTACGGGCAGTAAATAAATTGTGGCTAGGATCTTGGTTAAGGATGATTTATTTGATAGGGAAAATTCTGATTGTTTTCCTCAAAGAAGATTCGAGACGATTTCAATGTAACCTTTGACAGTATACCTCAATATCTATCTTTAACAAAGAAATTCTGTAGTCCTAAAATGTAACAGCTGAAGTAATACACACGTTTGCTATTAAACAATCGAAAGCTTTTAACAACCCAAAACTTTGAAAACTCGATAAAAATAGAAACCTTTCTCAAAGAGAGAACGAAAAAATAATACCTCTAAACCTCCTTGCTAAGATTTTACGATACCGTTATTGGGGAAGGGTATTAGGCATGTTATTTCGTCATATTCAGAAAATCATAGCAAATCCTCTTATCTGTCTGGAGTTCACCCTAAATTATTTACATTACCTTGGCTGTCCATTACAGCCCCTAAACGCGTCCACTCCCCTCTAGTTTCGAGAGTCGACGCCCCGCGTCGTTCAGCCCAGTTGTCATCTCGCACCCGATAAGGGAAGCACGCGCGTTCGCTCCCCTAGTGACTTCAACTTTACGAATTCATCGAATCGTTGTCCGAACTTGATCCTTTTTTTCAAGTATTTATTCTGTGGGTTTGTGTGAAGTGGTTCGAACGTGTTGGGATTTTCAGAGGTGAGGATTTCTTTATTTATTTTACTGTCTTTTTGTTAGTTTTTCGATGTCTAAATTATTTATGTTCTGACAAAATTGAAGTACAATTATTTATTAACACTCAGTTCTTGACCCTTGGCAACATTACACCACTTCAATTTTTAAAATTAAATTATTTACATTATTTGACACTTCGGTTTTAATTCAGGTTTTGTCACAAAATGTAGGTAATTTAATTTTTTCACGAATTGATTCAAGTCTTAGAATAAAATATTTTCATTTGCAGTAACATTCTCTTGTATTTATTTTATTTTTTAGAAGCGCGTCGAGTTATTTTAATTTCAAGCTATACTTATACTGTTTGCGTACTTACAACAGAAACTGTAAATGTATCGCCAAAATGATTATGTTTTACTTTGTGTTTGATTTTTTTTTGACACGAACTGTACGTGTCGATCTCTAAAATCAAGTAAAATTATCATAAATTCAATATTTTACAGAAGTACAAACTTACAAGTTGACAATTTAATCAATATACTTTAGCCACCTGAGGTAGTCTAAATCTGAAGCTAAATTTATAAACGTGCATATCCACTATGTGTGACTGTATATGCCAGTCCTATTGTTCTGTTGTCCGTTCCTCCTGCATCGAAACCATTCATCAAGTTTTTATAGAACCTACTCAAAAAAATGCATAAAATTGACCTTTCTATCTAATTTATTGATTCCATTCCATATACCTATGTAATTTCAGCTACCTATTGCAATCTAAACCGAAAGCTATAACTATATTGTATACGTTCATATCCACATATATGGCTATATATATGCGAAACCTATTGTTTGGCGGTCCGTTCATCCTGCATCGGAACCAGTCACCAAGTCTATTCTTAGTCCTAAAGCCATTACGGATATGGATCTGTGGTACCATCTTTCTGAGTGTCAATTGTTATATTGGCTATAACAGTCAGCTACAGTAAATTGCAATTTACAGAGTCGAATGTTCTGAGTCAATTATGTGGACGCAAATAACTTAGGACATGATTATAAGGGAAAATGGGGACTTAACTTGGTATAGATTTTTTGTGTAGAGAAGTCTGTTAATGATGTGAGATTTGAGAAAATTATTGAATAGAAAGTAGATTTTGAAGATAATAAGTTTCGAATCGGTTTAATGAGAATCTTGTTATTAGGAACTCTAGAAATATAGGTATGTTTGTTTTTCAATTACGACTTGTGTGATATGTTTTTTCGATATCTAGATAAATACACTATTACGAGTACAACACGGATACCTTCTTAAATTCATTTGATACTCATACAATACAATTTGTATCTAATGCATACACTGAAAATAAATTAAAGCATCTAGCATACCTAGTACCGAAGTTTTGAGTTCGAATAAAAACTAAGTACAGACCCATCTATTCTGGGTTTCAAATGTAATAGTGCCTATATTTTTCAGATACACTAGATTGCAATTTCCAGACTCGAATGTGACGGGTCAATAATGTGGTAGCAATTAACTTGTAACATGATTCACCATCATCTGCTTAGCCTTTTCCCAACTATGTTGGGGTCGGCTTCAAATCTAACCGGATCCAGCTGAATACCAGTATTTTATATGGAGCGACTGCCTATCTGACTGGGTAATACGATACCCTTGGCGGCCCTTGGTAAGACTGGTTGTCAGATTTTCGGGCTACTGACGACCCGTAACGACTGTCAAAGATCCACAAATGACAGCCGGGACCAACGGCCAACGTGCTTTCCGAGGCACGGAGGGGTCTTGGTATGTAAGGTCACCCATCCACGGACCAACCGCGGCAAGGGTAGCTTAACCTGATCGATCGACCCCTCATAATCATGTTACAACTTGAAACATGATTATGAGTGAAAATTGAGACTTGAATTTATAGAGGTTAGAAGATGATGTGAGACAAGAATAATTATGATTGGAAAGAAGATTCTGAAAGTAAAATAATTTGACATTTCAAGTATTTTGTTTTCGCTTTTTTAGTATAGGTGTTTATTAACATGAATTTGACATTACACTTGTCTAATTAGTCTGTGGGATTTAAACGACCTTTTGTGAGGTACGAATCGGTTTAATTAAGGATTGTGTTATTATGTAGGTACCTACTCTCAAAATATAATGTTCAATTACGACTTTTATGCACATTTTTTTAATGGTATAGACATATATTATTTAACATAAATAATTTATTACATTATTTTGAACGTTGTTGAGTTCGTAAAATTGTTTGATATAATTCGTATACAGGGTAAGTTTTTATCCAGTGCGCAAATTGTAACTATGAATTCAGCATAATATCATTCTAGAGCCCATAGCGCAGAATTTTTTCGCCAGTTAAACAAAAAAAAATCAGCGGTTTCATAGAAAAGTGCAATACCTACGCGGTCAAAATGTATGGAACAGCTGATTTTTTTTTTTTGTATATCTGGCGAAAATTTTCTGTGCTAGGGGGTCTAGAATGATATGCTGAGTTCATGGTTACAATTTGCGCACTGGATAAAAACTTTTCCTGTATATTTACTTATACTGAAATATTATGAATGCATGTACACCTACGTGCCTACGCACAGTAGGTAGGTACCTACCTGTCTACCCAAATATCAGTTTCACTATTTTTCGAATTCGGATCTGGATTCCTAAACATGAATATTTACATGCATATAGCAAAATTTCGAAGTCAAAACTGTAGGTACAGAGATTTTTTTTAAATAAAAGTAATTTCTACGAGTTGTGGGAACGAGTCTGACGCCGAAAATATAGTTTTTAGAATTGTTGTCTATTTGAGTGTTTTTCTGAATTAATGTTCCGGATTGACAAAAAAACGGCTGAATGGATTGGGATGAAATTGGGCACGCAGATAGTTTTTAATCTGGATTAACAACATAGAGTGCTTTTAATTCTAGTAGTAGGTACGTTCCCGTGCGAAAGTTGCCGACATCAACGAGGGGAATTCGCGCGAAAAAGCTAGTAGAACTAAAAATACACAAATAGGTATACGCTTATTTTATACACTATGTCAATTAATTGAAAGATCATCTGTACATTATAGAACACTCTGTTTTTGAGCTTCCAAGTCACAAAATTGATTAGTCTTTGCCTATACAGGAAAAGTTATTATCCATTGCGCAAATTGTAACCATGAATTCAGCATATCATTCTAGACCCCCTAGCGCGGAAATTTTTCGCCGGATACACAAACAAAAATCAGCTGTTCCATACATTTTGACCGCGTAGGTATTGCACTTTTCTATGAAACAGCAGATTTTTTTTTGCACAACCGGCGAAAATTTTCTGCGCTAGGGGTTCTAGAATGATATGCTGAATTCATGGTTACAATTTGCGCACTGGATAAAAACTTACCCTATATAACATTGATTCCATTTCAAAATGGTTAACTGAAGCTCAATATGAGTCCAATGCTCCATTCATTGGACACAGGACATAGAGATTATCTGTCAATCGATATAAATCCTGTTTCATCATGGACAATCACATGTAGCCGTGACGGGGTCTTATTCTCATTGAATTATATAATACGTAGGTATTTCTTGTATCCGTTTTCATTAACACTAGTCGACACCTACATAAGTGTAATTTCTTATTTATAATATTTTGATATCACATAAAGGTGTCGTCTAGTGTGATTGAAAACGAGCAGTTATTTTTTTCACATCGACTGCTGGTCCTCAGTACCAAACTAAGTATGTAATAACTGTTTTATGTTATTGGATAGCAAACCAGACGACCCATTAAAATGTTATGTAGCATCCCAAAATAACGCTGAAACTAGCTTTTGCCAGCGGCGTCGTCCGCGTGGAGGTCTGGCTCTAACACACGGAAACGTAATACTACGTTTGTTAGATATTTTTAAGATAAATAATTCTGTAACACAGTGTTTTCATATAACTCTGTTGGTTTACGCGGCGCACCCCAGTTAAGCTCCTGATCAGCATGTTTATTTTTTCCGACGTCTTCCACAATAATCGACATATTTCATCCAGTGTCGTAGAAGGCGACTAAGGGACTTACTAGAGAATGGGCAGCAGCGTTCTCTATACATTTGACCACCATACTGCGATCGCCAACACGCCTGCCAAGCGTGGCGATTATGGCAAAACCCCCTTTTGAGGGAGGCCTATGTCCAGCAGTGGACGTCTTTCAGCTGAAATGATGAATTCTTCCTCTTGAATCACTACATCCATTGGTTAAATCCGTATAAATCCATTCTTATTTTTTATTTTTATACATAGCATTTAGACCCGTATCTATATTAATTAACAAAAGCCTTGAAATCGGAATTCAACACGTGGCGAGTACAGTGGAAGTACCTACTTCCCTGGACGAGCTCCTTCACAAAGGCTTCTAGATACTTCTACAACCTACCCGTAATCTTGGCTTCACATTTATAATCCATCCATCTCTCGGCATTAAAATAAGATAGCTCCGTGACAACATTGCCAACGTAAGAAGGAATTACTTTCGCATTAAATGATATTGGAACAGATAAATCACAGAATAATTAATTGAAGATTAATTCAGAGAGGCAAGGTCATCGACGCACAACCTGCTACCATGAATTAAGTACATGCTTCTGGGCGTTGAAATTTGTCGTCGGTTATTTAAAAAAATATATACTGTTACTGCATGTTGCTGTTGTTACTGCATGTAGGTGTTCCGTGTGGTGCCGCACGTGAAATTATAGCACCATCCCATTTCTTCCCGTGGGTGTCGTAGAAAACGACTAAGGAACTTACTAGAGAATGGGCAGCAGCGTTCTCTATGCATTTGACCAACATACTGCGATCGCCAACCCGCCTACCAAGTGTGGCGATTATGGCAAATCCCCCCTTTTGGGGGAGGCTTATGTCTAGCAGTTGACGTAACGGACGGAGATGAGAATGTTAATGTTAAGAGCCAGAGAAATGAGTACAGGAAGCCAGAAAGTGGCACCGATAACTGAAAAGATGTGTGGAAGTCGGTTGACATGGTATGGGCATGTGATACGGAGGAATGAGGAAAACGTCGTGAAGAAATCAAAGAAACGATGGATGGACTGTGTGAATGATGATATGGTTAGAAAGGGTGTGACTACGGAGATGGGACTAATAGAGAAGTGTGGGAGAAAAAGACAAGTTGCGCCGACCCCAAATAAATTGGGATAATGCAGGAGAATGATGTTGATTATTACCGCGGTGGTATTGCACTTTTGTAGAACTTATACTGCATAGGTTTAGGTGGTTAAATAAAAGTAAACGGAAAATAACACGTCACTAATAGATGCGAAACGTTTTATTTCAAATGTTAAAATCATATTATTTATACTCATCTAATAAAATAGGCCATATTCTGAATTTGAATCGGAATCTAGTTAACTGACTTAACGTCATACCTGCCACTTCAGTGGCCTACATCACAGTTGAACTTTTCAATTTACCAACGTTATCTAATTCGGGAACCTGTTTTTTTTTGGGCTTTTACATTAGGCAGATTACAAAACATTATATTATTATAACAAATCTAACAAAAAAATTGTGCCCAAGTAGTTACATGTAGGAAGAGTAGCTTAAGAATAAATCATAAAGTTTATACATTAATAAAAGAGGAAACTATAGTATAAATCGAAAACAAATTTAATTTTGTTACACCGTATTTTTAAACAAGAAAGTGTCAACTATAAAAAAAAACTTTTTACGAATTGCTTACCTTTATTTAATTGCCTAAGTTTTCTTTTTTTTTTGGGTGGGAAATCATCAAATAACTTCTCCCGGTCTGGGTGGAGCAGGAGGGCGTGTCAGACTTTTACTGACTAAAACCCACCCGTGTTCCTTCAGTAGCCCGTATGCCGGGGGCTGTGGTATCTCTTTCGAACAAACCCGCACGCACCCCTGGCAGGCATCATCATTCATTCATCGATCATTTTTTGTGCTGACATCTCGTTGAGGCGCGCGTGGAACACAACGCGCCGTCGACTTGGGCTTGGTCCTTACCGGACAGCGAGCTACCCATTACTCGCCGTCCGCCAGCTCATGCCTACGGTGGCCAGAAATCGGCCTGGGATTCCCGACGCCCTAATTGCCTAAGTCTAGTTTATAATACGAAACCAGACTTTAGCAACTGTTTAGATGTTCGATAACTTTTTATAAATAAGACCGAGTCTAACTAGTTTCTTTTGATACAAAATTATCCTGTATAACTGCTGGAAAATGTATACGCAGGGGCGTCCAAAATCATGTACTGAAGCCATAGTAACATGATAACGGTATCTTCTTTTGTGTAGGAGTTCTCAAGGAGCTTACTTACTTATTGAGTCTTCATCTAAGATTAGATAATCTTCAAAGTCCTTACCATGGAATTATAATATGATTATATATATATAATAATATTATTGCTTCTTGTAATTCCTTTTGTACTTCAAAATTACCTAAGTTTATAGGAAAGTAAATACATTTTCGATGATTCAAGGAGTTTCAGACAGTTCTAAGATGAAAACATATTATGATAGTACCTACTTCGACGGACCTAATCCAATATTAGGTACACAAAGACATAATGGCGCCGAAAAAAAATGTCAATTACTCCCATTCACTGGCTGAAATTGGTCTCATCGCGAATTTCTTTACAAAAAAAAAAAAAATGTAAAGACAGGCTCTTTACGTGTAATATTCTGGCCTTTAATAAATGGCGGAAGAAATACGGCAGAGAGGTATTTCAAGAGATTTTTTTAAAGAATTTTCATTGTGAGTGGTCGTCCACAAAGACGGGGAAGCTCAACACCAATTAGTGTCACTCGTTTATTAGTTCGCGAGGCTTCGGGGAGGCGGTAAACCCCGAGGTGTGGTCCGAGAGACGCGCGTCGAGTATAGGATCCATTTGTACTTTTATTTGCGTTTGTTAGTGAGATGTCTTGTTTAGTCTCTTTGTAGTTTTACCATATGTGTGTTCTTTCACAGTGCGAGTGTTGTGTTCCTGACAAATTTTCGAACATATGAAGCAATGGATTATCCAGGACCGCACACACAATAGGAAGGTGCAATGAGTTAATTTGTCAGCTATCAAGTACAGTACGTATGTCCTCAATGTACGTATGTACACAAGCACACGGAATTCCGAAAGTCAAGGTTGAATGGCGTTTAGGTTGCCCTAACATAGGACACCGTAAAATGCTCGTTTATTTTTGACGTACGGTTTGACGTAGGTATTGGTACTTAATACAAACCAGAAAAACAATCAGTGGATTGTCAAAGGTTTATAGAAAAGACGTATTCAAAAATGTTTCATAAAGCACAAATAGTGTCCTGATAAATCAATCGTAATTTTTCGTCACTTATTTAAAAAAATGTTGAGCGTAAACTATCTTTATGTAAATGATAGTAAAGAGAATTCAACTCACTTAAGAAATAACTAAACATTATTTAACTGAACTGTACATTTATTTTTTAATTTAATTAAAAATGCAAAACTACTTTAATTTTAGTCAAACGCATCGCTGTCTTGAACTTTATTTTTGTCGCGATGCGATGCGCTGTTGCAAAAGCTCCTTACCAGGCCTTAATTACTTAGTAGCGAGAACACAAATAGAGTACAAAAAGCAAGCAACAATAATATTATAATATAATTGTTTTTGTTTTTGATTTTACTGAACCAAGTCTTATTTATTAAAATTTCAATAGATACTTATTATATATTTTTCTTTCTTTTTGGAAGTCAAATTTTATGAATTTCTCAAAAAGGATATACAAATATATATAGGAGGACTATAGTTTTGTATAATTTAGAAGCATTTTGTAAAAAATTTGTAAATGTGAGTACCATGCATCCTTATAATATGTTGTTTTGATGTACGTAGACTTGAAAAAACGTGGTAGTTGAGAGTATGTCATGCTCACTTAAATGTCTCACTGATGGTGGCGTGTGTGTTGGATCATTCGGTTAACTAGAAAATGGTTGAGCTGGATGGTGCTGATCCATGCGTCAAGTTCGTGAACGGGCGCCGTCGGTTGAGACTGGTCATCTCTTATCTGCCATGGCTTATTTTGAATCTTATTTTTTTTAATTATATTTTTTTTACATTGTTCTCACATATAGAAGCACCAAGAATAATGTTCCCAAAATTTTGTAATACCCACGATTTAAAAGAGTGTCCTTGGAGTTTCTTGCCCGTTCTTCTCCAGAGAGATCTACGTTTTTGGAATGGGCACCTAGCTTCAACTTCGGTCTAATTGAAATAAATGCTTTGAGTTTGAGTTTGAGTTTGAATAATAATTATTATTAAAACTGAAATGCAAAAAAAAAATGCATCATGCGTCGCACACAAAAACCGACTGGTGACGTAGTGTTTATTTACACGAATGACACGCTTCAACGGCACAGGCAACTGCAGCCGTCGATAATTTTCTTTTTTGAAATTATGTCTCGAAGATCAACCTAGGAGGTTGTCGGCTGCTTAATTGACATTACCTGTGGCTAACTTAACAAATTAAGGCCTACAGCCGCAGCCGGGGCTTTAAAACTTAAAATTAAGCGACTTCACGCTAAGGGCACCCTCTGTGGGGTACAGCGGCGAGGTGTCAATTTTTCTAAGAGAAAAGCCGAAGCGAAGTCGTCTTTAACTTACTGACTTATCAAAAGTATACTTACTATTATTCCAAAATTAATATAGGAATATAAAGAATTAAATACAATAAAATTGAACAACTGAAAACCAAATTAAATGTGTAATATTCGTCCATCTTGTTTTCGCCGATGTATTTTTCTACATCTGTCTCTGTCATAACCCGTTTTACAGCGGCTTGCTCTCGTCCATATCAAGCGGTTCCACGTGAACTATAGTTACATCATTACGGGATCGCTGTCATATGAATTTTTAGTTCCCGATTATGACGTTTTGGCGCCGGTTTTTTTTTTGTAATACAAAGCTAAAAATAACCGTTTTTGTTGTTTGAATGTTACGGTGAATTAAATACCCATAGTGTACCTAACTATATTTTTTTACAATAGTGGCCATTATTGACGTGCCATTTTTAATAGCGATAGATTTGCCGATGCAAATCCCCGAAGGGAAGCCGGCAGGAAGCGAATTTTATGGTGCTTTCGCCACTGGTGGGGTATGGATCTCGGCTTAGGGCATCTCTGGAAGAGGGCAGCAAGGGATGGTCTGGATCGGAATGAAGCTATCGACAGTGTGCCGCTCGTGCACTCTCGCATTATACCCAAATGTGTGCGGCACGATTTTTACAGCTGCCGTTAACAGTCGTAGTTGGCTGCAGTTGCCTCTGCCGTTGATGCGTGGCACTCGTGTGTATGCATACTTACTAGACACTGTTGCCATGCCGTGCGCGCAGCGCTGCAGCGGCTTGTTGCGGACCCGCCATAACTAGTGATGAGGGTCGTGTCGAAAGTTAGTCATATTTACTCGTATGAATACAAATGTAGTTATCGATTGTCGAATTCGACCAACTGATAGTGTAATTTATTATGTTGTATGAATTACTGAGATTAGAGTAAAAACTTCTAAAAAAAACTATAATATTTTAGTAAATAGTTGTTGATACGTGCAGTATCGTAAGATAATATAAATAAATATTTGAGTTATTAGTTAATTACATAACGGATAACTATTATGATAATGGTCTACACTAATGTCGCCATCGCTTAAGGCTTACGTCTTGTATACCAGATTGGTTTCTGGACCATTTTGCAGACTAAACCTTGCGTAAATAGACGTTACAAGAGCGGTATCTAATGAGGGCCATATTTTTCAAGGCGATGCAGCTTTAAAATGGCTGATATTTTAATCTGAATTAATTGAAATATTTAATTCATACGATTAATTCTTATTTCAATTCCGATGAGAATGTGACAACCACTTAGCACTGTTTCAGTTAAGAGAAAAAGAAGAAAGTAAAGCGTAGAAAATAAAGGTTTCAAGAAAATAAAAAGAGTGTACATTTTAGCTAAGTTTGTTAATTTGAAGATCGGTTAGCTTCAAGGTAAATTTTCTTAATTCCTAGTTATTCTGCATCCAGTGCGAGCAGTAGTGGCCGAGTGGTAACGGCCGCGACTGACGAGTAGTCGGTCGGTCGTAGGTTCGAACCCAGACAGGCGATTTACTGACGTATGCCACATTGGGCACCCGCTTTAACGGCACCTGAGGTATTCCACACACGGCACCTATCAATATTTTTCGCAGGTGCCATTAGTGGAATAGTTTATTATTTAAAATTGTATTCCACAAATGGCACCTACGGATCAGTAGTGTTGGGACATTTTATTTTTATGGGAGTTTAAAATAAAAAAAAAATCGATTAAAATCAGTACAGTTTTTTTTTTTTTTTTTTTTTTTTTTTTTGGAATTGGCATCTCGCAGTTGACCTTGAGAGGCCGTGACTGCTCAACCGGACTTTCCTGTGAAGGTTTTTAGGAATCTAAAAGCCTCCAGCCAGGGCGTAAACCTACTTAAACCTAAAACGACTGCGCACTGAGGGCACCCCCTGTGGGGTACGAACCTCGGCTCAGGGAGTCGCTGGCGGGGGGGGGGGGGGGGGGGCAGCTAGTACTATCAGGGACAGGCTGGATCAAGATTTTATTTTCATGATTATTAGACGGGGAATTTAAAGCTACTGGCTCAGCTGCGGCGCGGGCTGGCGCATCAACGAGCAAGGGACGGTCGGGGGTCTGATCGCTACTCGGGAGTCTTCGCGGGGCGCGAGGACCTCGGCGGCGAGGTCGGTAGGACGGTTGTCGTTTGTGTTTGTGTACTGTACTGGTGGCCCTATTCTTTTCTTGGAGAACAGTGATGGGGTCGTCTGGGTCTGAGAGGACATGTTTCGGCCTGCGAATACTACTGATTCTACTGGGGACATAACTAGCGGCCTTCACAATCAAGGGATTGCGATGTATCTCGGCTTTATCGAGTTGCGTTTCATAAATTGAGCAATAGTGGGCATTTTCAGATCGAGATGGAGGATCTCGTTCCGAACGTACCATGGGGAGCCTGTGGCTTGGCGGAGGAAACGGTTTTGGAGGGTCTGCATCCTATGGATGTGTCGGGGGTGCGTGTGTGCAAAGACTGCACATGCATACGTCATGATGGGCCTTATGCACGCCGTGTAAATACGCAATTTGCACTTGAGTGACAATTTGCTACGTGCGTTCAGAACAGAATGCAACCTTCCGAGAGCGAAGGCGGCGCGTGAGCGCGCAGTACAGAGTTTAATAACATGATAATAAATATAGAGTATGATTAGCTAAGCACCACCAGTTTCATGCACAGAGATTTCTGACAGGGTATAAAATAAAAACTTACTAGTTTCAGCTTTTTTCGCTCGGTAGCCTGCCGACTACCTTAATGACTTACCGCACAGCAGCAGGGTAGACTTGGGGGTTCTGGATTACTTCTTCTTCGTGTCGCACGGAATGTGATTCTGATCACCCAATTCTCCACACATTTTATCTATTAAACCTCAGATATCACTTTTCATCTGATTAGAATTGAAATATGTTTCAACCGGTCGACAGTCTTGTGATATTAGAACCCCCAATTTCATAGACGGTTTACGATACAATTTGCAATATAGTTTGAATATTGTGTTTCATTCTACATTGCGACGTCGAACTGATACAATTAAATAAAATTATCGCATGTAGTGATAATTATTAAAATCAATATAAAGTTTGATCGCAGCGTAGCGTAATCCTCTATGGTAAAGGGAGGATCCTCCAATAAGGCGGTATTGTGTCTGGTGAGCAACTGCCTGACAGTGGTGGTTTTGCTGGATATGTAATTGATTGTTGCCCACCAGACACAACACCGCCTGGTGCTGGTCGCTACGCGGCGATCTAAATTTATATTGATTGGACCGATCCCGTATGTGGAATGCCTCGGGTGCCGTTATAGCGGGTGCCCAATGTGGCATACGTCGAATTACTTAGTGTAAATTATTTCATAACCAACTACTCTCAAAACGGTGAAGGAAAATATCGTGAGGAAACTAGAACTAACTAGAACCAAAAATTCGAAGACATGAGTACATACATCCAGTCTTACCAAGGGGTATCGTATTACCCAGTAACTGGGTTGTGGAGGTCAGATAGGCAGTCGCTCCATGTAAAATACTGGTATTTAGCTGCATCCGGTTAGACTGGAAACCGACCCCAACCTAGTTGGGAAAAGGCTAGGCAGATGATGATGATGATGATGTGACACCTACCAACCCGCACTGGGCCCGCAGTGGCAAATTATGACCCATTTCCTCTCCCCGAGAGGAGGCCTGTGTCCCAGCAGCGGGAACATTATAGACTGCTCTATTCTATTCTATTCTGTACTGATTACAATTATATGCTACATCCATTTTCCGTGAAAAAGAAGTTACACATCGTTCTGTTTTCTACTGGAAGAAACATGCTGTAATTAACATTTTAATTCATAATCACATAGACTAAACTAAAACTAGGTATTTTTTCACCAACCTATGTTAGAATGAAATATTATAAATGTAGACAAAACTAAAAACAAAAGAGCAGAAGTCCCAAAAGCAAGAAATATAAACCCAATTAATTATTTCGCCTGGTTCACGACTGTTGTGACTTAAAACATATTGTTGGTATTGTGTCTTTATTCCGCCATTTGCCATCCTAGCTTTTAGAAATAAAACTGGCAAACAGCACATAAAAGGACTGTAAGCTTCAATCGAGTTCCGTCTACTCTGATGAAGACACTCACTACAATACAACTATATGGCCATAAAAACACAATTCGAGATAACAACTCTAACGGCGACTGAATAAGGACCAAAGTCCTTTGTTTTAGTACGGCTGTCAAATTTCCTATACAGTGTTGAATTATTTCTCTATACGAGATACATAGCTTGATGACGGATGGCCTGAGAACTGAGATATATTTCAAACTTTGTACTGTGATGTACGAGCAATCACATTGTTTGTAACGGTCTACAATTTTATACAGATACAACACAATTTATGGCAGATCGAAATTGGAATTCTGAATTTGAAAACGTTCCTTAATTGTTTTTAATTAAATGTCAAATGGTTTTTAAATGAAGAACAAAAAGAAAAGTAAAACCGTTTTAAAATTTTAAGTTGCTTTATTAGTTCGTATTTTGTTTTATTTCAATCAAAGTTTCGGTTCAATTTCAATTTAGCAATCGAACGACTGTGTCTATATGTATAACAATTTTAAATATATTATGTTCAATCAAGCGTCAAAAGGTTTTGTAGACATTAAATACTTCATTAATAACTGGCAGGTACAAGTTGAAAATTACTGCTCTAAGAATAATAATTAATGCTGATCGGCTGAAAGTTTCAGCACAGCCACGTCGTCTATTGATTTTCCAAAACTAAAATAATTCTTATGAAAGTTGGCCATTATACAATGAATTGAACTCGCTAAGCAAAAGTTTATTGAAGTTGTTATAAGTTTTCTATTGCCCATTATAGCAGCGTGTTGATGTGGGCGTGTTTACTTTGTTATAATGTTATTTAATAAATTGAAACAAAGAGAGAAATATGCTATAAGTTTCTCAGCTTATTAATTAACTAAACTATTCAACAAGATGGTGGGATGACTAAACATTCGTATCTTTTTTTGTTGTTTAGTCTGTACTGTCCCACTTCTGGGCAAAGCCCTCCCCAAGTCCTTCCAAGAACTCTTTTCCCGCGCCACCTCGAATCAGCTCTCGCGGTACGCATCCAGATAGTCTAGCCACCGCTTTTCGTATCTATTGAAGATAGTGAATAATAATTAATTAATAAACAAAATTTTTTTTTTTTTATTTATAATTTAATTTTGCAAGGCAATTTTGAACCCTGTAATGTTCTATGTCTAACTTTTATCAAAACCATTATAATATATTTTAAAACCAATTCAATCCACGTAATTATTGCGTAACACACTCAGTAGGAATGAAAAAAATAACTTAATGATAAAAGCCATTTCTACTGTTACCCGTCTTTAGTCTCATAAACTAACACGTTTTATGTTTTAAGTCAAACTGTTTTTTTATCTCTTTAATCACAAAAGCTTTAATTGTCTTAAGTATCAACTCGTCTATTTCAACACTTACTTAATTCACTTAATAAGACTTAGTAAGTCATTCGTCAAGTTAACTTGCTCTAACTTTGCGGCATCCATCAGAGATAAGACTAGTTCTTTGTGTAGAATTTGAAATTATTATTTTACTTAGTTATTTTACAAAGAATATTGCTGACATTTTGGCTCACTGTCTTCGTGAATTTTTTAAGCCTTAGTGAGTTGAAACGTCTTAAATATAATGTATGAATAAAAGTATGCTTCGGAGAATCATAGCAGAAGAGTTGATTGTCAGACAGGAGACGAATTTTATTTAATATTTTGAATATTTCATCATCATCATTTCAGCCCAAAGACGTCCACTGCTGGACATAGGCATCTCCCAAAAGGGGGGTTTTGCCATAATCGCCACGCTTGGCAGGAGGGTTAGCGATCGCAGTATGGTGGTAAAATGCATAGAGAACGCTGCTGCCCAATCTCTAGTAAGTCCCTTAGCCGCCTTCTACGACACCCATGGATAGAAATGGGATGGTGCTATTCTTTTACGTCCGGCACCACACGGAACGTATATACACATAACTTATTCGAAATTTGCTGACGCTTTGGCTCAGTGTCTTCGTGGACTTCTTAAGTCTTGATGAGTTGAAACGTCCTAAATATACTTATTTAAAAGTATTTTTCGTAGAATCATAGGAGAACAGTTGACACCAGAGAGAAGGAGACTCATTTTATTTTGTTATCTGGTTGTGTACAGGTATTTAACTATAAATTCAAGAAAGACCCTTGCGGTTTGAGTCAAATGTCTACTAACAAAGTTATTGGTAATGGTAACATTTTTATTTTGCATTTTATTTTATTGAACGCATAGCAATACTTTCAATATAATTTCATGTTGATGAAATTATATGAATGCACGTTTTTTGGACTGACACACAAAAGCGGATTAAAAACCCTGATATTTTAACATCAAAAAGTAATATATTAATGCATTTTATAAATTAAAAACTTTCAGAATATTGTACCTATGTGCTAGTACAATACTGATACGTGGCATCCCAAATGGCTATATTTCAGAAGCTATAAAAATGCATTAGATTTTATTCCACCTGTTACAATATACAATTTAAAGTTATGTATTATAAATATCGATACAATGGTCCGAGCTAATCCCAGAAAGTTATCGTAGCGTTTAGCTCGATAAAACTATACAAAACATTATTACTATGAAGCTTATAATGTACACACCTTTATACTCTCGAGTTCAAACGTATGTTTAATATACGTTTTTAAATATAGAACATATAGGTTACTTATATGCAGAAAATCCTTTTCCAAATTTGGGAATTCTTGATAAGTGAATTCGTAAAAAAATCTTGGAAACCTAAGACGTAAATGATTCCGCCAAAGTCAAATCAACTACTATATAAGCAAAAGTTGCTCATTACTTGATTCGCACGTATGATTCGCAAATCGGGCAAATCATCACTTTCAAATAATATAATATTTTCTATATGCGACTGCAACGACGTTAATTTATTTGTGAGCGAGACGACTATTCCAGAAATAGACGCATTTGGCAATTGGCACGTTTTGTATTTTATGTAATAAAGTTAGTGTACTCTGTCCTTAACATTTCGTTGCTTCCTTAACGTTTTATTCAAAACCAACGCTACTGGAAAACAAACCTGACAAGATTTTTTTACATTGTCGATTCTACAAGAAATAAATTGTTTTCGTGTGAGTCGCCTACAAAAATAAAATATTATTTAAACGTGACAATTCATTCGATTCGGAGGAGTATGTGAATCGATTCGAATTCTAATGCTTGGCAAAAATAATTAAGGAATCAAACACCAAACTTCACTATCCCACCTAAAACAATTCTTCCCAAAATAGTTCGGACTTGACCAACCCGTGCCCATTCATAAGCCGGTCCTGGCCGTAAATTTGCCTAAAGGCGGTTTCCATTATGCACCCATACGAATAGCCCACTGTCTCTGACAGGAACTTACGAGACGTTACCGCTCTTATACCGTACCTATTATAAATACAGCCTTTATTTTTTTGGGTTTGCCTGGTGAAAGGAATGTAGTTCAACTGAAAATGACTGTACTTGCTTCCGTAGAGTGTCTTTTTGATAGCATTATTCTTTTTTCTTTTTGAGGCTCGGAAATCATCAAATAACTTCTCCCACTCTGGGTCCAACAGTGTCCCTTCAGTAGCCTGTGTGCTTTCAGTTGCCTGTGTACCTTTAGTTGCCTGTGTGCCAGGGACCACAATCTCTTTCGAAGCATTATTATTTTGTATTTGTTGAGCAGTAGTGGCTCAGTGGCAACGGCCACTACTTACGACTTTTATGTCGTATGTCCCAACCCTGAGAGACACTTTACTTTGTGTAAATTATTTCATCACAACTGCTCTCAAAACGGTGAAGGAAAACATCGTTACGAAACCGAACCAACCCGCACTGGGTCTGCGAGGTAGATTACGGCCCACTACCTCTAACAGAGAGGAGGACTGTGTCGAGAGGGAACATTATAGGCTGATTTTATAATTAATTTATGTTTTAGAGAGTATTAATTGTTTCGTGAGAAATAACATCCATTTCTTTTGATTGAGGCTTTCATGTTTCTTATTCATCTCAAAGCACTTTGTGCTTGCCTTCTGTCCTTTTTTAATTCAAACAATTCGTCATGCTTTGCTCCTCTTTCATCTATGATTATCCGAGACTGATTTTGTTAATGATCATTGTCATAATCATCTTACCAAAGACACATTATAGACGGCTCTTTTTACTTTTTATGTATAAAATTCATCAATTTTAAAACATTGTGTTTCATCAGCCTCCAAATTTAACTTCGGCTATAACTATTGTCGTATAAATAACTATTCCACCGCCTAGCAACTGCTCATCTCCTAGTTGTTTTATAACACTCGGTGATAAAAGATGCCATTTAGTAAACTATACAGCTACTTTGGGAGGTCAAGGTTCCTTCTGTATCTCGTTGATTACGTCATCGACTAAGTTATGGTCTTCTTTATGGGGAATGTTAAGGCCTATCTTTACTGTTATGTAATGAGTACGGACGTGAAGTATTTTTTCAAGTTTCTCTTGAATTAAAGGGAGTATTGTATACAGCTTGGATTAGGGTGTTGCTTGGTGCATTGTTTTTTTTTATCAATTATATTTGGTACATTTTGAAAATCATGAGGTATATATATTAGGATATGACAAATTTACTAAACAGGATGTGGTATATAATTCATCATAAATCAACAACTTGAGAAATAAGCCATGAGAATACATATCGACTGTATTGTTATGTATACTAGCTGCACCACGCGGCACACAGAGAAACGCATAAAAAGAGGATATCCTAAATTTAGATCATGGTGCAAAATTTCATCCATATCCGGCTAGCCGTTTTCTCGTGATGCGTAACAAATAAACAAACTTAATTTTGCATTTATATATAGTTAGGTTAGGTTAGAATAAGTACAGAGTACGGCTTTTTTACTGTATACAGCAATTTCGATCCTACCTAAATAATAGTGTCCTCACTACGTCTTGTAACTATTAAATTACGGATCAGATCCCTATCAGATTTATTCATAAAACGTGCTGGCTTCTAAGAAAATAATCCCCTTGTCCACATCATTGATTGGTTCCAGCCTCCCTTACGATATCTAAACAAATGACACTCGTCACAAAAAAAGACTACAAAAGATACTTTTAGAGTTCTCGTTACACAATTACTTTGCAGAACCGCACTGTGTGCCTATTAAGAAATTGAATAAAACCCAAAGAATTCTACCCTCAGGTAACATTTTATGCCTATACAGATGACAGGTAAACGTGCCTAGTGATAAATTTGAAGGATTTTGTTAGAAAAAATCTCTTAAGGTTGTTTGAAAAAGGTACAGGTACAAATACATAGGCAGGTAGTAGAGGTGATAATTTGTGCGAATGCACAGTGGGATTTACAAAAAAATTGTTGGAACGTTTTTTTTTTTTTTTGGTTTGCCTGGTCATGTTTTTTTTTACTCGTCGAACTTTATTTTGCGAGAGTTATCGAGAGCAATTTAGCTTAAAAATTCTAAGCACCCATTTTGAACCCAATAATAATTGGTTCACAAACTATTTAATAAAACCCAAAAGGGCTCAAGACTAATAAGCCCAATAAAGATTAATAAAAGTCATTAAAGCTCCAATTTCAAGAACTTTAAGCATTTTAAACTTAATCATGAATTTATGTCGCACAAAACGAATAGGTAGGTACTACATATAAAATATTTTAGCAATCTCTTTAAAAAAACATTCATTTGTATTACATTCTAATCCTGAAAAGATCCTATTATCAGGATACGTTTCGATTCCCCCGGCATCAGCTCAGAATTGGCGTAAAAGACAATGTTCTTAAAGGATTAACGTACTCTATAAGGCTAAGACGATTTTCATCTAAGTAGAAAAAGATAAGGCTTACCATGTACTTGTGAGAATTTCGAGTATTCCCGGTATTTTCCCGATGTCAGTATTTGAGTATTTTCCGGCATTTTCGTAATGTCAGTGAATCCTCTTAATTGAATTTAGGCTGTGATTTCTCTGCGTGAATATTTTACATTTGTGTAATGTTTGTTTTTGGTGTGATTGTTATTAGACTTGAAAATAATATTACGTGTTGATATTTGAATCATTGTAAGTTCACGTGTATTGTAATTCACAACTTCTGCTTACCGAAGAGCATTTCTGAAGACACAATAGCAATTAACAAAAAAAGTTAGACCTATAGAGATATTACATTGTTCTAGCATATGAACGATCCCATCTATTAGCTTCTCGAATCTCGCCGAAACACATGCAAAATATTACAACTGAACCAATAAAATCTCGAATGAATTAGTAATTGACCATAAACAGGCTATAACGTAATAGCCAATAATTTCACAGAAAGGGGTGCCCTCGAAAGCCGAAAAGACGTAATATTTTATCAAAACAAATTCTACGACAAAAGCTCACGACCGAACGTTCGGGCGTTCGGCTAATGGAACTAGAGCTTAACATTAAGTAAGCACGTACCTCCCTCGTATTATTTTAATGTCGCATTTTGCGAGCGTGACAAAGATCAAGGCAGTGATTTTACACACTTGTCTCCCGAAATTATGTGAGAAATTTCGGGACAAACATTTTCTTTTACAATGTTTTCCGTTTCATTAGTTTTTATTAGTTTAGGGTTAATCTAATAACTTCGAGTAGATGCTCTTGGATTGAAATAAAACTAATTTTACGGGCTGTTTCGCTTTATGGCTAGGATTTCGTTTTTGTTTGCAGCTGTTTTGAGTCTCATAAGACGTTTATGGTAATGAGGCACTCACTTTATTTAGGAGTATAAAACAACCTATTTATGATGATACTCTCCAAGCTAGCTTTAAAGCCCCCACCCCCACTGCTCCCAGCAGTGGTGACCCAATGTTTTTGGCCCCGAATTACGAATCGGTCGTGCGTTCGATCCCAGACAGGCGCTTTACTTTGTGTATTTAATTTCATCACCACTGCTCTCTGTCGTAGAACCAAAAGTTCGAAGACATGAGACATCTACCCACCCGCACTGGGCCCGCGTGGTAGATTATGGCCCACTGTCTCGGTTGGCTAGAAAATATTTCAAATCCAATCTTTCATACATCATGTACAGGATAAGTTTTTATCCAGTGCGCAAACTTTAACCATGAATTCAGCATATCATTCTAAACCCCCCAGCGCAGAAGTTTGTCGGTTACACAAAAAAAAATCAGCCAATCCATACATTTTGACCGCGTAGGTACTGTACTTTTCTATGAAGCAGCAGATTTTTTTTTGTTTAACCGACTAATTTTTTTTGATATGCTGAATTCATGGTTAAAGTTTGCGCACTGGATAAAAACTTATCCTGTATAATAACGTCAACCTACCAAATAACTACCGTATCAGTTCGAATATTTAATCAAAAGCCATATTCATATATAAGACATGTAACTGAATTGTAGTGAACATAAAATTAATGTTCATCCATTCGCGCTACATTGTTCGATTTATAGTTTCAATGATTCATAATCCATTGAATGGAATGGAACCTATAATATTAATTTACTGTCGCCACTAACATGAATGTCTAAATCAGTAACAGTTGCTACATATTAGCTTTTCAATATAGGTAACGGCCGAGGCTGGACATCAAACGTATTGATTTCATCTAAAATAACCGATTTCAATGCAGACGTTTTTAAGGCGGTGGCTGCATATAAGTGGACGCGGGAGCGGTTTTACTTAAGGAAATGACACAAGTTCGGAAAATTTTGAATTTAGGTACTTTTTGATTACATCACCATCATCAGCCTAGCTTTTTAGCAACTATGTTAGGGTTGACTTCCAGTCTCACCGAATGCAGCTAACTACCAGATTTTTACATTGAGCTACTGCCTATCTGACCTCCACAACCCATTACCTGGGTAATGTGATACCCCTTGGTAAGACTGGTTGTCAGACTTTCAGGCCTCTGACGACCTGTGACGACTGTCAAAGATCTACGAATGACAGCCGGGAGCAACCGCTTAACGTGCTTTCCGAGGCACGGGGTCTTGGTATGTAAAGACGGTCACCAATCCACGGAACCACCGCGGTAAGCGAAGTTTAACCTGATTGATAGAACCGCGCGGCTATTACCACTTAGCCACTTTTTTTGATTATATACATGACATAATCAGCCTATAACGTTCCCACAGCTGGGTCACACACGCCTCCTCTCTGTAAGAGGGAATCAGCTGTAATTCAGTACACGGGTTCAGTGCCGGTTGGTGGACGTCACAAGTTTCCGAATTTTTGGTTCTAGAACATGCCGGTTTCCTCACGATATTTTTCTTCACCGTTTAATTGTAAAATTTATATTTTAAATATACTTAACATTTTCATACTTGGTTCTCCGAAGGGTTGGGCAAAGTTTTACTAATAGTAATTTTATAAGAACTTACATAAGTTTATTATTTGCATGTTTGGTTCTGCTAATGCTAAAAGCAAAAAAAAACATAACACAAAAAGAAACAGGTAAGTGTACAAAAATTAGAAAAAGTTGAGGGGAACATGCGTCACATCCACGCAAAATGGCTATCGCTCAGCATTTTGCTGCGACCCTATGCAAGACAGAACCCCAGCGCTGGTTTTCAGCGACAGCCGACATTGACATTGTATTATATGTAAAAAATATGCTTTTTGAATTGTTATGATACTTGATCTTTATGTGAAGGGCGGGCTTTTCGGGTACTGTCTTATGTAATTTTGACGTTCAAAAAGTGCTGAATCTAAGCCTAGTTTGAATAAATAACTTTTATTTTGTTACATTTTTGTTTTATTAATAATGAACCTGCACAATGTTTTCAATATAATTTTGATTAACATTATCACGGTTTATGCACCATCTCTTCCTATCAATTTGTACCCCACTAAATGCATTTAGTGGGGTACAAATTGATAGGAAGAGATGTAACATATTATGTTAGAACTTAACAGAAGCTTACTGATAATAAGAATACATAATGGTGTGTAATGTAAAAGTAAAACTAAAAAATAACGTCATACACCATCAATATAAGTAAAACTTTCGGAGTAATTTAGTAACACAGTATCAAATGCAATGCCCCTAATTTTTACAATTCGTCAACATTAATTACCTACGTTATTAACGTTATTGAGAATTTTTTCAAACAAAAATAATGGGTTGAGAATTTCCCACTTGTCCGGTTGTGAAAGAAAGTGTGTTGCAGAATGTTGAGACAGATCTCCTTAAAAATTCTGCCATTTATTTGATGTTGTCAAACCAAAATATCTGAAAGCGTTGCCCCTCAGGTTGTTAGGGAAGATACTTGTGTAGTTGTGCTACCGTCCAGTCCACAAATACATTGGATCTCTACAGTGAATACAATCAAATACCACGCACAAAATATATTCAAGTACGTTATATTTATAGATGGAGTATTTTTTTTAATGTATAATTAATTAAACTCGAAATAACTGACGCTTCCGCTTCAGGCGTCAGAAAATGTCCATTTGCATAATATGTAAAGTGCGTCCATAGAATGGTTACCGATTTTAGCTACTATGTCTATTTAGATGATGTTATTGTGCTGAATAACGTAGAACAATTGGTTGTGTGGTAGGATTGTTACATGTTTCCACCATCTATATTCCATTATATCTTATTTATAAAAATGAAACCATATTTCCCTGGGTCACGGTCACGGCATCACATGTGAACGGCTGGACCAATTTTGCTAATTCTTTCTTTGTTGTTTTTGTTATTTTCAGGAAAAGGATCTGACAAATTCAATATTCATTGTTAAGATAGGACAACGTCTGTCGGGTCAGCTAGTTTGTAATATTTACGGCGCGATTGGAAAAGTTCATTATTTATCAAATACAACGTCAGTTTGCCTTGTTAGCCGTGGTCCGCACGGGCGTATTTTTTTTAGATCAGATCCAGCCTGCCCATCATGCTGTCCTCCCCCCAGCGATACCCTAAGCCGAGGTTCGTACCCCACAGGGGGTGCCCTTAGCGTGTGATCGCTTCGTTTTATAAGTAATTTGCCCCTGGCTGGGTGCTTTGAGTTCGCTTAAGGCAGCCACCCATTTCTTCCCGTGTGTGTGTCGTAAAAGGCGACTAAGGGATTTACCAGGGAATGGGCAGCAGCGTTCTCTATGCATTTTACCACCATATATGCGATTGCCGGCGCCGAGCCACATGCCAAGCGTGGCGATTATGGTAAAAATCCCGCTTTTGGGGGAGGTCTATGTCCAGCACTGGACGTCTTTCGGCTGAAATGATGATGATGATGCTGATGACGAAGGCAGCCACAAGATAGTCCAGTTAAGTAGTTACGACCTCTCAAAGTCAACTACGAGATGCCATTTAAAAACTAAAAAAGGGCACAAGAAAAAAATCGCCACAATTAAAATACCTGCCGTATTTTAACTGTGGCGATTTTTTTCTTGTGCACACAATTTTCGTCTCTCGCGTTTGCGCAGAGCGTTGAGAATCCAACAGAGCACCCTAAAAAAACAAACTGTTGTATTTTCAAATCTCGTACTCTTATAGCCATTTGATACAATAATCAAGGAATGACGGTAGCGATTTGAAACGATACGGATTGTAGTTATTTTGCTAAACAATTAATATCCCTGGCTCTATATAGTTAATTAAACTAAAAAGTTAGTAAAATTCGCTACGGAATTTAGGTTTATCGATTGTATCAGCAAGTCGCTCAGACATCTGCTAACAATAATATATATTTAGGAATATTAGCCAAGAAAGTCTGTAATAAATATAGAGCAAATATTTGGAGAGCCAGTTTTTTTACTAACTGTATAAACCTACCTACTGATTCTATGAAATAATTTATGATTCGTGAAAGCAATAAAAGCTTCATCGAATTTTCAGCAAAACTAGTTTTCACTTCTTTGCTAAAGCGTAAATACAAACACTTCATTCAAAACTGAGTAAAATTACACTATTCATGACTAAATATTTACGGCAGAGACTTTGGGAGGCAAATAATATATTCGGTAAAGGCAAACAACAAAATTTGATGCTAATTTAGTTGAAATATCGTGTTGTTATAACAATAAGTAAATTCCAAACACGGTCTTCAGCCTCGTTCCAAATTTAATTTTACATTTTGTGATAAGATACAGGCTCATTTATGGCGTAAACAGATCAATTTCGTATAGGTACCTAATGTGATCTTATCTATATGAAGTAAAGTGAAGTAAAAACTTTGTACCACTTTTTACGATAATTAGGCGGACGGAGGGGTGTGAAATTTAACACAGTTTAAGTTTTTCAACACACTTGCTCATAAAATGGCTCATAATTTCACCGCAATTAGGCACATAATGACACCTATAATCAAACTGTGACTTTTCATTACAATTATTCACAAGTGAGTTATATGTAGGTTCTTTTTATTGGTTGAGTTGCTTGGTTCTTAAAAAAAGATCGTGTTCAATAGTACAAATAAATTAACGTATCTATAGCTTGCTCATTTCACGCAACTTCGTATTCAAATAGATAATTTCAACTTGTACGTTTTTAATAAATAAAACTTTCACTAAAATAGAACTTTTGTTTCTATGTAATAAAGAAAACTTTGAATTCACCATTTTGTATGTGGCTAAAACGCTATCCGCGAAAAGCCAAAAAAAAAAGAAAACTCATTCTTTTAGTCTATGGCCGATCGCCATTGTTAGATGCGCGCGTATAGGAAAACTGAATACATTAAACTGATTTAAAAAAACATGGTCGAATTTCGAGTAATGGGCAACCACTAGTATTAATAAAAATACCAGTCTATTATAGTGCCACTGTTGGGCAAATGCCTTTTCTCATACTGAGAAGACACGAGCATTGATCACCATGCTTGCTCAAAACGAATTGGCATTGTAATCATATTCATCTAAAAACCATTTATGCAGACTTATCTCTCCCCCAGAATGTTCTTGCATAATTTTTGAAAAGCATGGTAAATTATCACAATCATCCTATAATATTCCCACTGCTGGGACACAGGGCTCCTTTCTGCGGGAGTGGACCGAAATCCACCACGTTAGGTCGCTGTCGACGGCGCGTTGGGTTCTACGCGCGCCTCAAAGAGATGTCAGCAGCAACTGGTGGGGTCCATAAGGGCCGATGCCTGCCAGGGTTGCGTGTTGTTCGAAAGAGATAACGTGGCCCCTGGCACACAGGCAACTGAGGGAACACGGGTGGGTTTTAGTCGGTAAAAGTCAGACACGCCTTCCTGCTCCACCCAGAGCAGTAGAAGTTATTTGATGATTTCCGACCCTCAAATAAAAAAATTCCACCACGTGGTCCCAGTGCGCATTGGTAGATATCACATGACTTCGAATTTTTGGTTGTGGGATATGCCGGTTTCCTTACGATGTTTTCTTCCACCGATGGAGAGCAGTAGTGATGAAATAATTTACACAAAGAAAAGCGCCGTCCGGGTACAAACCTACGACCAAAAACTTATAAGTCGCAGCCGTTACCATTGCTCCAAAAATTGATAAAATTATAATTATCTAAAAATCGTTACTCATAAATTTTACATAGGTAAGGCTATACAAATATCCAGTTTACACTAAACTCGCACTACACGGAAATTCTATAGAATGTGAGATCAGCTTACACTGGAAATGTATAGCTTGATATGTAGCCAGGCGTAAGTACTCATAGCCGGAACATAAAAAATCAGTACCCAATAATATTGATAAACATTTTCCAATCTGCCAAACGAAGTAAACAAAGACCGTTATTAGTTTTTAAGTGTATTGTTGTTTCTGTCCTTTGTAAATATACTCTAAACATAAATCAAACAAACAGAGAGACGTTATTAAAAAAGAATAGACAATTTTTGTTCGCAAGAGTGTATTATTAAAAGAAAAACAAGCAAACAAAGGTTCCAAAACGAAATGTTGGACTTCTAACTGTATCTTTTTACAACTTTACTCCAAATAGGAATTGCGGGCGCTACTCTGAACAGAATTAAATTTAAAAAAAGTCCGATCGAATGCGGTTCCAACGATCGTGCCGTAGAAAGTGTAATGATTTTTAAGAATTCGATTTCTTTTGAAATGTAAGAAAAGGATTCTGTTTTTGATAAGATTTTTTTAAAGATAGAACGTAAATATTCATAAACTATTTATCTACAGGCTTTTTCTGGATACTCTAGGTATAATATAAACACTAACATATTCACAAGTTGGGTGTATAATGTTATTTTCTATATTTCAATTATGTTTTAGTAGATCATACGGATTCCTAACATATTACAGGTTCTTTTATAATTATACATCTAACAACGTAAGGAAACGTAGGTATCCTACTAATATTACAAATAAGAAAGTTTGGATATTTGCTACTCAATTTCGCAAAAATGGCCGAACGAATTTTGATGAATTTATAGCCTGGATTAACACATAGGATACCTACTTTTATACCGGTAGTGTGTTCCCGTGGAGCAATGTCCAACCACCACGCGGGCGAAGCCGCTGGCAAAAGCTAGTTATTTCATTAAACCTAACATTATAATTAAATGAAGAAAACATTTTTCAAGACAAAACTTCGAGAGCACTCACAAGACAAAGGCGTTCACTTCTACAAAGCTGCTTTAAAAAGTAAAAGCAAAACATGATTCGCGAATCTTCGCACGATATTAAACTTTTTACAATAACAAAAGACTTAACTGCCGAACTTTAGCATCTCGATCTAACAATCCCTTTAATTAAAGCGTCGCGAACGCGTCAAGGGATGCCCTTAAAATTTCAATCCCTAATAACCATTTGGAAGAAACAAAAAAGTCTGCACACAACGCTCTCTGTCCCGCTCACACTGATTACTAGCCTCATTCGCGTGAAAAAGAGAAAAGATTTTAATTAAACACGCTGATGAGCTAGTTTCGTGATGTGTAATTTTCTTTTGACGACAATGCTTTTGTGTTTTGTTAATTTATCTGGAGAAAATGGTTGTAATAAAAAATCGCTGTAGAATATTGAAGCTTTATTGAGTTACTTTAAATTCTAATATTTGAAATTTCCACTTCAGTTGTCTTTTAACCAACAAAAGAACTAGAAGGTATTGAACTCAGTTTATTTTAGGAATTCTAATGATGTTTTTTAAAAGTGTTCAACTTTAAACCAAATACTTCACAGGGGCTGGGATATTGCTTTGAAAGCTATCCTAAATAAACAAAATGATACAAAACGTGCTAACGGCAAACCATACGTTACATTCCATTTTTCCCCTCCGCCATCGCCATTGAAAGGCATATTATCAAAGTAATTACGTCAAAAAATGATAGTAAAAAACCGAATTTACAGAGGGTGAACGCAGCATAAATGACTCAAAGTCACGTGACATGTTCCGGTGCGTTCATTACACGCCTCCCCACAAATTAGGCTGAGTGCAGGCGATACATCCGATACCCACTCCAACAAGTCAATGGGCGAATGAATTACGACCAGTTTTGGTAATAAAGTAGGCAGTCAAACGCTGAGTCATTGTTTTAAAGCCTCCTGTTTAAGTGATTATGTAAATTTACAACAGGCGCCTACTGTGAAGCGTGTATTTTGTTTAGAATATTATGAACCAACTTTTTCAGTTTCTGCTAAGAATTTGTTACATTTTTTTTTACTTTAGAATTTTAGGAGCTTTTCAAAAAAAGTGGTATTATAAAGAATATTTTTATCATATTTATGTAGAAAGAGGAACAAAACGTTATTCTTAAAATTCACAAAGCACTTTCTAAGTCAAACGTTTTAATAAAACGTTTAAAAAAATGTAACATTATTTCAACCTGCTACAGCGCTGTCAAAGCAACTCTTTAATTTATTTTTTTGTTTGTTCCAGGTTAGTGAAAAGGCAAGGGGACATGGAGACCGTCGTCCAATATTTACTGCTAGCTTTGGCTCTGACTTCAGTGCAAATATCGTACACTGAAAGCCGTCTAAATGAAAAACGCAGGGATAAAACTGAAAGGAGGTACCATGGGACGCAAGTAAAAGATAACATATGCGAGATAACGAACCGAGAATCTAAAGTACATTGCTATTGCGAAAGCACTGACGTCAAAACAGCTACCAGAGCTGACTGTTGGGTTTTCAACGGAGGTATTGATGAAACAGATCCAATATGGTCTACTTTCAACTCTCAGCCGTATTTGGAAAGGCTAACATTCAACGTTCGATCCGACGGAGCACTTAAGTTCATTCCATTCCACGTGATCCATCGCATGAAGCGGCTACAAAAGCTCTTCATACATTACGCTACACTAAACAAAATTGAGAAAAGAACATTCTCAAACATAACCACACTCAAAGAAATAACTCTGATGAACAACAAAATAACCGAATTGGACTTCTCATCGTTCACGAATCTCCCGTCGCTCGTAAACCTAACTATAAAAGAGAATAAAGTAACAGAAGTGCAGAGGGACGTGTTCGTTGATTTGCCGAGTCTCAAATATCTGGATTTGTCTTTTAACAGTATCAATCTGGCTCACGACGGTTGTTTTGAACATCTGACCGTACTAAACGATCTGATACTGGAGGCTAATTCAATTACGGTACTGACTAGAGACACATTCAGGGGCTTAGCTAATCTGACGAGATTGGATCTGCGGTCCAACAAGTTGTCAATGTTGGGCGATTTAACTTTCACGGAGCTGTGGAATCTTAACGAGCTGCTTTTGGATAATAACGAATTGAAATTCCTGTCTGAAAGGGCCTTTGATGGTCTCGCTCTGTTACAGAAATTATCTATGACAGGGAATAAATTGAAGTCTATTAATGAGGGGCTATTAGAAGGTGTGCGCGGTCTTGAATTATTGGATCTGAGAAACAATGAGATAGAACATTTCACTTACGAGATTATAAAGCCGATATTGGAAAATTTGAAAATGAAGAATGCTGTGCTGTATTTGAGTGGTGAGTTTTCGTCAATTTTTTTTAATTTTTTTTCGAAAGTAGTTATTACTACGAAAGAAACCAATATGACTTTTTGATTTATATAGTTGGTTTTTGATGTATGTAATTGTATATTTGTAGTTTAATAATTAATATCATTCGACCCATAACCCTCCCCCACGAACCTTTCACACTGACCCTTCAATATTTTTCTTGACTATTATTTCACGTTCCCCACAGCAATTACACTATAATAACTTCAAACTCCACTATTTGGATGATAGCAGGAAATTCATATTCAGTTCTATCACTGTCAATGCCATTATTCAAGATAACGACATTACATTGCCATTATAATGATATTACGCGTTCATTTTTGTCGGCAACATGTTATTTTCGAATAAATTGAACACAGCAACTCTTGGGAAGTTAAATAACTATGTTTTTGCAAACAATGGGGAATTCCCTGCTGTATTTAATCCCCTTACTAAAGCACCCTTCACATTAAGGACAATTAATGAATGTAAAAGCGCCCTTTATCGACTCAAACGTAGCTATAAGTCGATTTTTGTACAATGGCGTAGTTTTATTAAAAACAAACATGTTTAAGTTGAACATTTTAATTAAATTGGCACGTGTAGCTGGATGATTAGAGGTTATTAGAGAGATTCGTGTTTTATGTAGAAATATATTCAGCCAGAAAAACATGTTACTGTTATTCACAAATTAAAAATGAACGTATCTTTGGCAACTACGTGGGACCCTCAGAAACTTTTACGAAAATGAAAATAAATGTTCTTTAAGTAAATATTTTTTTATTAAATCTTTCCAAAGTACTCTCCACTAGCCTCTGTACAAAGTTTCATGCGTCTGAACCAGTTTTCGAAACACTTTTTCAGTCCGCCGCAAACACCTCGTTTACAGCCTGCTCGAATGCTGACAACGCATCTTCCGGCGACGAAAATTGCATCCCTTGCTGCGTGCTGTCCAGGCAGTCCCTCGTTTTGAGCGCGGTGTGCCATGGCGCGTTTTCGTGGTGGAGCAGTAGCCCGCGGAGCCCTGTTTGGTCGCTTTTTGCTCACAACAGAGAACATTTTCCCCCCCGAGTGGGTTCCCGCATTGTCGTTGCGGGGGGGCTCAGTAACCGTGGATGCCGGCCACGGTGAAGCTAAGAGGAACCCAAAGGTGGGGCCGCTCGTCAGGGCTTTTGCCTCAAAGCCGACGACGTAGCGGCCAAAAAGTAGGTTGCGGTGAGGTGCACCGCAACTGAGGTGGGCCGCGATGTCGAATGGGAGGCATCGCGGCTGAGGGTTACGGGCTGCGGTAGAGGAGGGGTGCCGGTGCTTCTGAGCAGCGCTCTTCCCTTCCGTGGCCTGGACGTGGCCGCCACCGTTTGATGGCGGACGCGGTGTGGCCGCAGGGGAAGAGGAGTGTCGGTATAGCGTTAGCCGCTCTCCCTATCCTCTGCGGCCGAAAAGTGGTAGACGGGACGACGCGTTGTGTTCCACACGCGCGCCGTCAAAGATGTCAGCAACCACCGATGGGGTCCGCAAGGGCCGATGCCTGCCAGGGGTGCGGGTTTGTTCGAAAGAGATACCACGGCCCCTGGCATACGGGCTACTGAGGGAACACGGGTGGGTTTTAGTCAGTAAAAGTCTGACACGCCCTCCTGCTCTACTCAGCAGGAGAAGTCATCTGATGATTTCCCACCCAAAAAAAAAAAAAAAAAAAAAAAAAAACAACATTTTTGCCAAATATTTGTTAGTATACCATTAAGCGTTGATGCTTTTTTGGTTACGTAAAGGAATTGACACCAAGTAGCCAGACAAATTGAAAAAGCTCGCGATCAAAATCTTCCCCCTACTTCTAGATCGCTTCACTTTGGTAGGCGTTGATTCGTTTTGAAACACCCAAACCGTCGACTGGCGCTTCGTTTCTGGATCGTATTGATAAGTCCAAGACTCATCAACTGTAATGATTTGTAAACACACCGAGAAGAGCCTGCTTCAAATTTGTTTATCACATCACGGATCGTTCCACCCGGGCCAGCTGAAACTATTCTACTCACGCGAAGATGCACGTGTAGAATTTCGTGTAGGCTTCCCGATCCAACCTGCAGTATGCGCTGAATCTCTCGATACGTAACTCGCCTATTGTCATGGATTATTTTTTTACTGCTAGCACGTTTTCTTCCGTAACAGCCGTCAAAGGGCGACCACTTCTTTCGTCATCCCCCAAAGTTAGTCGACCGTGCTTGTATTCTTGCCTTAGAAGGGCCTTCTTCCCTGAATGCCATTTGAAGTCTATCGTAGAATTCATCCGATTTCAGGCGACACTTGAAATCGTAAAAAATAATGGCGCGAAAATGTTCCCAGCGCAGATCCCTTTTTTAATGAGACACGATAATTAGCTCGCAAACAATGTGGACAGAAATTTTGAAATTGGAACGTACCTAGTTTTACTTACAAATAATCATATTTTCAAAATAGACTATAACTGGCCCGTCTCTCATACATAAAAACTTTATATCGCAATACTTTCTGAGTGGCCTGGTACTGTTTGAGGATTTCGAAGCCATTATAAACATAGAAAAAAGTTAAATGATCAGAGGGGCAATTTTCGTAATTTTAAGAACGTTCACAGTCTGATCTCAGTCTCAATCTGTCAAAAATACCTCAATCTTCCATACATTTTTGACAAGTTTTTGACATTTCATTGTCGCCGAGATGACACTGCGACTAGATTTTGAACGTTTTTAATTAGTAGCATTAGCCTTCAGGAGTCCCGTAAATGAATAATAATTTAATAACCTCACTTAACTAAAACTTATACAAAACTGACTTTGGTTCAAATAGAAGTGCTGTAATTTTTTTATTACAAAAAAACCAACATCAGTAAAAGGAGGAGATTTTAGAGAGTGTTACTTGATTATACAAGGCTGCAGCAAGCAGATGTTGTTTTTAAGTCAAGACTTTTTTATCTGCCCTTTTCTAACCTTAACTCACTCACGCTCAGATCTTGAATCTTACTATAGCATTCAATTTCAATCCATGATATTATGTGATTATAACTTATCAGTCTCAAAATATTTTTTCGTTTTATAAAACACTCTCGGAGTTTGAAGTAGTATTTTAATAATTCAATTTGTTTTCGATCTTACAGAATTTTTCTCAAATATATTTGTGGCGAAAATAGACCTGTAACTAACATTTCATTTTCTCTTTACAGGTAATAAACTAATTTGCGACTGTCGTCTATCTTGGATACAAGTTCTTAGGAATGAAACAAAGAGTGAGCCTCTAAGGATATCTTTAGATGGCGTCACATGTGTCATGAGTACTGCTGACATAGTTGAAAGTACGGCGAACGATGTGAACTCGGCCCTCGACGACCCCAAACCATCGAAATCTGAGCAATTGTACGAAATAGAAACGAATGCTGAGGTACTTCAACAAGATGCCAATGATGATGAACTGTATGAAGATACAAATCAATACAAATTCGAACCGACCGTGCAACCAATTGTGACCAACCAACTCACAATAGTAAATATGCCTGTAGAAACTTTGCCTTGTCCTCGCCAGCTAGTTCGAAGTGGTGAAGATTCTCTGATGCTCTCATCGAAAGACGAAAGTTACTGGCAATCAAATACCAGCATTCGGATTTTGCCAAAACTATTTTTCGTATTGACGTTGTTTTCAATATGTACATTTTAATCATTAAATAAATAAATGATAAAGTTACCCGTGTGATGTTAAATATAAATAGTAGTGCTGAAATCAACGAAAAAGATCAAGTAGTAGATAACAAACATTAAACAGAAAGATACCTCCTTGTTGATTCTAAAGTAGGACGCGTAATGGATATAAAACCGATTATCTCGCCTCCTTTGGCAATGATCTCTCCTTTAATGGTTTAATCAGTGATAACATTATCACGGCGCATATTTTTGCTTTTGTAAAGAAGATCTGTAATCAAAAGACAAATATGTTTTGGTTTCTGACCTATGAAAATTGAAAACGTTAATTTTACCGCATATTTCAGCACTAAGAGCTTATAATTTTACACTTTTGCTATATGCTTTTTAGACTTTAAGAGGAAAGACTGGTTTAGATATTTAATTAAATTATTTCTTAGTAAGTGTAATTTAAAAACCCAGTGTCATAAATTATTATAACCAGTGTTAAGGATTCTAAGATAGATCTATAATGTGTCAATAGCATAAACATTTGCAATGTGATCTTGGATATGTTCCAACTTGTTGAGAAAGCATAAAAAGACGACAAGATTTAGTAAATATCCAAACTAGTTCACAATAATTGTGTAGAATCTATTTTTTATATTCGATAAAAGATAGTCTTGAAAGGAAAGAGCACCCAAAAGTTTTTGGTCATGTTAGAATATCAAACAAAGGTCATAATAAATTAATCCTAACAGCTTTCCAGAAATTATAGTAGATATACTTACGTGACCAAAAGTTTTAGAGATCGCCGGTCTCGATCTTTTAAGCTTAAGGCTCCCAGATATAAACTTTGTATAAGAGTTTGAAAGAGACGTATTCGAAAAGCAAATAATAGAAAATAAATCATTTGAGTGCAAAGTTGTGTAGAAAGATTATTTTAGCGTTTTTTTTTCTAATTTAAGAGTTTTGCTATCGCTGATCTCCTATGTACAAATACGAATAGTTTTAGCGTTACACTGAATTATAATAACATAGATAATGATATACAAATTAATCAGTGCTGACACATATTATTTAATTAAAACCAAGACAAAAAATAATGTAAGTACTACGAGTATAATTGAATGCTACAGAAAATGATGATGACTACCTATAGCAAAATAAAGATTGCCGGTCGCGACCATTCTAGAATTTTCCATGTCGCAAATGGTATTACAAACACAAATCATACGCTTGAACATCTAGACATGGAAGAAACATGTATTTATACAGATTTATGGGCGAATGCGGAAATCGAACATTCAATGTACCTATGTCAATACATTAGATACGTGTACCCGATTTTTTGTGAGTAAGGTCTGGAAGTGAAATAAAAATGTATTATAGTAATCGTAATAATTCTTGTAAATATTGAACTTAAGGATTTGGATATTGTAACTAGCAGACAAAGGATTAATAAAAAAATTGAGATCATGAATATTGTAGCGATTTATTTGTTAGGTTTATTTACCCAAGTAATAAGAAAATAGATAAGGAGCTTATCAGAGAGAAAATGTTTTGATTATACAATCAAAACATATTCTCTATCTGACTTGGCGGGGGCACGGCCGTACCATACAAACCTTACAAAGTGAACAGTTGAAATGGGAGAGAAGTATTCATATGAATTAATCAATTTAATTACAGAGTTAAAATGGTAACATTTGAAAAAAAAATACTCTGTAATGAAATTGATTAATTCATATATGAATACTTCTCTCCCATTACCAGACCAAGTAGGTATAATTCAAACAATCTCAATCGGTGCTTTATTAATGTTAATGAGATTAGTCTAGACACTAAATAAATTAGGAAATTTTCCAAGATTAGATAAACGCTAAATAACTTCTTTGCAGGCTAGATTTTTGATGTCTAATCATACCAGAAAGTAAGTATCAAAGAATGTTTGTCATCTTACGCAACAGGTAATAGGTATTAACTAGTTGTTCTATAATCTAGTTAAAATTCAATTTCAAGTTTCAGCATAGTCTGAAACATTCATGATTGCGATGTGAATGCAAAACTGAATATCATTATTGCAGTCTCGAACTATAACATTACTTTGGCTTATATGTTTGCAGTTGGTGAGTAGGTATATTATCCTCAGATGTCTGTGAATCAATCGATCTCAGAACCAAACGGCCTGCACCCTAATCCATACAATCAATCAGAATCTAAATATTTTGAAGGATATTGCTAATTCATTGCTTTATTTGTTCGAAAAAAGAATCTCCTGAACATTTCAAATAACGAAATGAATGTGGTTGAAGTGTCAAAGCGTAAGCTATTTGTCAAGGACAAGGTCTGAGGCATAGAGTCTGGAAAGAGGTGATCCGGCAGAGATCCAAAGTGGTCGACATAGCTCACAGAATTAGCAAGCTGAAGTGGCAATGGGCCGGCCACATTAGCCGTAGAACCAATGACCGTTGGGGTAGACGTGTTCTAGAGTGGAGACCGCGAATCGGCAAACGTAAGGTAGGACGCCCTCCGGCTAGGTGGAGCGACGATCTTCGCCGGGTGGCTGGTAGCAGCTGGATGGGAGTTTCCGAAAATCGAGCTGAATGGCGTGCAATTGGAGATGCCTATGTTCAGCAGTGGACTGCTGTAGGCTGATGATGATGATGAAGCTATTTATACTGTTCGTATGCTAAGCAGTTAGGGCTCTGCTTTAAGTTTTATTAGTCCAATGGCTTTTTGGTGAACTAGGCCTATTTAAGAATTACGTCGTAATGGGCCTGATACAATTGAATCGGTTTGGACCACTCCGTTGTGATATGACACAATGCGACTGTGTAGTCACACCACAAACGATGCCTCACTGGCATCCTCACTCTCCGGTCCATTCCATAAAATCTGACCGATAGAATAACGTTTCCAAAATAGACTAAGTGAGCTGTCAATCCTTCTGCCGATCTATTCTGTTAGGCCGCTGCCTCGAATCTTGCGGGCACCGGGGTGACGGCGGCGCGGGAGCGGCGCGGGCAACGCTGACCCGTTCTCGAAACCAGCGGGCAGATCGTGCGGCACTATAGCGGTGTAGTGTAGTGTTCGTGGTTGTGTCGTTGAGATATTTGTTTTTATTCACAGACGAAATGTCTGAACAACGGCGACAACATCTTTTTGATTAAAATTTACTCCTAACGCTCGATGTTTTGTGGGCAAAAGAAGAAGGAAATCCCGCGCGCGCGGTCACCGCTTGGAGTGCACCGCTCGCGCCGCTCGTTGCCCGCTCCCGCGCCGCTGCCGCGCCGCTGTTTTCGAGGGCCAGTTCATTTGATTGTACGCATTAGATCCTGCCACACCAGCGCCGCCGCCACCACCACCCCGCTGCCCGCAAGATTCGAGGTAGCGGCCTTAAAATCTCACCGTGAGAACGTAGGTCAAGTGAGCTGTCATTCCATCTGACACTAGGGATTGATACTCATGATATTCACCTAAGTTATCATGGTAAGTTTTTTACAGAATAGCAGTGCTGATATCTTTAGCGGATTGACACTATTAACAGTTAACTTCAAGCTCACTTCACCTAAGTGCTCATTGTGAGATTTTTAAACAATAGGTCCGCAATGTTTTTTATTTGTTGGAGTATAATTATTTTATAGAATCATAAGAAAAGTCGTACTTGGCGCTTCTCCTCCACATTTATTATGCGCACAGCCAAAGTGTGGAACTCTCTGCCAGCGTCTGTGTCCTCTTCCACATTTAACTTATCTGCCTTCAGTGAACAGGCATCTTCTGGGCACGCTCGTTTAATCATAGACGTCATCCATTGCTTTCTATCAGGCGTGATGGAGTTCAAGCCCACTCAGCATTAAAAAATGAAAAAGCATCCACATGACGAAGCCGATTTCTACGTAACCCTTCGAACAACTGTTGTAATGTGATTCACATTAACAAAAATAATTACCACTTTCTTACCTTTAATTAATTCAACTCCATTGAATGTATCCATTCACTCAATTACATTCACAATAAAGGCTTTAGCCTGCATTTCACAATGTGACGCATGGATCTTACAAACCTCTAGGGAGCTCTTACACCTCTTGGTTTACGAAGTAAGCGGTTCGGTAGAACCCCTAGTCCTTTTGGGATTTCCAACTAGGGAGCGACCCCTTGGCGTGACTTTTTCTCATGACAGTTAAGGGTCATTGTCGTTGCCACCTCTTTTGGCTGGCAAATAAGTTACTTCTGACAGTTAATAGTGATTTATTTTATACTAATAGATAAATAAGTGACTTACTGTTTTGTTTTGCTGACATTTTTTTAATTTGTTTAATACTTTAATTTATAGTTTACCTAATAATTTTCACGCCGTAAGGTAGACTGTACCCGATCTCAATAATTTATGTACAACATCTTATGCCTATACCTACATTTATAGCAATAAAGTTCTGATTCCGACTGTATCGCCCGAATTAGTGTTTTAGACATGCTGTTGAATGGTACCCTTGAATCTCTACTAAACCTATTATTAACATTGATGGAAAAAACAAAACATACATTTTAAACATTAAGGGTAAAGGGTCATCGTAGACCGCGAAATTCAAATGTTCTTACGTTTTATTTGCAATTTGCAAGTTATTGTCAAGCTGAATGTTGAACAAAATATGATTTGCGATCTTAACACGTATGTATTTACAAAATTATAATTATTAAATTCATCAATACAACTCCCTAACTTATTTAATCCCATTGAATTACTGTTTCAATTAAGTAATACAGGATAAAAAAATACCAGTGCGCAAACTGTAACCATGAATTCAGCATAACATTCTAGACCCCTAGCGTAGAAATTTTTCGTCGGTTATACAAAAAAAATCAGCTGTTCCATACATTTTGGTCGCGTAGGCATTTCACTTTTCTATGAGAATGATAATGCTGAATGCATGGTTACAGTCTGCGCACTGCTTAAAAATTTACCCTGTGTAAAAAAAGTAATATTGAAGGAAATTTGAATTTCGCGTACCTAGTGGCGCTTCCACCTTAAGACTTTTTACCCAAGTCACTTGACCCACTGCTTCCGAGATTAATATTTAGTACGTACAAGTACCTGGTGAGCAGTGGTGGCCCAGTGGTATTGGCCCCAACTTACGTGTTGCTCGTGTTGAGTTCGAACCTAGGCAGCGACTTTACTTTGTGTATTTAATTTCATCACAACTGCTCTGAAAACGGTGAATGAAAACATCGTGTGGAAACCGGCATATCCTAGAACCAACAATTTGAAGGTACAAAGTCTGAGGCATCGTTGAAAGCTACAATCTGCAATGTTCCAATACCTCATCGAAGCTAAACACAGAAATGTAGCTTGGCAGAAACAGATAGGTAGTACAGAAGAATCTCACTAGTCCGGCACTATTAAAAACCAGAGGGTGCCGAATTATTGGAATATTCGGATTATTGGATTGTATAGAAAAAATCATAATAAATAATTTCAAAAAGAGAATGTAGCGAACCACTGTCTTTTAATTGTTTAAAAAATATTTAGATTTTTTTGAATATTTTCTGGCGATAAAATGAAGCATAGATTGCCTCATTTTAATATGTGCACATTATAAATAATCACACTGTTTTTATAATAATGTTCTAAACGTCTTTATTTTACTGTAACGTATCTCACCACTAAATAGTTTTATAAAAACTTTTTCAAAAAAAATAACAACCGCCTTCCAAAAAAACACTACAAAGTGCAAAATAACTTTAATTTCGGAAGTCGGTGACTTTGGATGTGTATTTTAATTATTTGTCACCGCCTTCCGAAATTAAAGTTATTTTGCACTTTGTAGTGTTTTTTTGGAAAGCGGTTTAAATATTTTTGAAAAAAAGTTTTTATTTTTCACTTTTTAGTTACCAATTCGAAATTTCATCATCCTTGCGTCAAAACAATGCATATTTATGCGATAGCAACATTCGCGGTTGATTTGCTGTAATTTTTTGAAGAGTTCCGTTGTCTGTCTCCGAAACGCATCATCAGACCTATATGAAATTTCAATGGGACCATTTCGGAGTAAACCCCTTTCGAATAAAAAAATTATTTTGCAAATCCGTCCATATACGACGGAGTTATGCCCGAACATACATTAAAAAAATATATATAAACATGTCGAATTGATAACCTCCTTCTTTTTGAAGTCGGTTAAAAAGAATCCTTGATTAAGGTCTATTTTTTGCAACTTGTAGTCCTTGTTTGAAAACCTTTTGCGTAGGCGGAGGGTGTCGGATTATTGGACGTATCGGTCTATTGAAGTGCTGGATTAGTGAGATTCTACTGAATTGCTTCCCGACATAGTAGAATTTTTATGAACTCAGTCGCAAAAACTATACTATTTTCTAATGATAAATTCTGAAGGCGTAAAGTTACTTGTATTCTGAACTGGTTACAGTGCGTACTATAGTTTGAAGTAAATCAAAGACTATGACGTCACATCCCCGAACTTAGATAACGAAATCCACATCCCACACATGGAGTAACTAATACCGAGACTTGGAACAATAAGGCAAACAAAAGGGAGCCAGTAACTACACGAGACTGATTCTGAAAGTTTGCTAATGACAGAGAATTATAATGGAGTTGCGTTACCTTTGGGAACTAACATCAACTTTGGTACGTGTGTACTGATATACAAGATTCGATATAGATATTTGGAGAGTAATGCTGCGTAATATATTACGTTGTGTGTGCTCATGATACAAGTCAATTCACTTAATGTAAGGTTCTCAGAACCAACAAGGTCGCGTGCGTGACCTAACTTTATATTCTTGGTAGAGTAATCATTTCTAGGATTGTAGCAGTTTCAGATATATTTAGAAGTGACTATTCTGAGCCTAGCGACGGTTAGCTAAAAAAAATAATGGCAAAAGCTAGTGTTGAAATTTTAAAAAAAAAAACTATTGCGTACTCACGCTACGATCGTTTTGGGTTAGGACTCGGCCTAAAAAAACAAGTAGATAATGTTTTCAAGAAAAGTCACATCTTCTATACAGTACAGATAAATAAAGTTGGAGTGACTGTTTGTAATATAAAAAACCGCTTTTTACTAAATGCAATGTATACACGGTACATATACCAAAAAAAACGTTTTTTTTTTTAATTTTTGTCTGTCTGTCTGTTTATTCCGACTAAGCTCTGGCGAAAACGGCTGGATCGATTTGACGGGACTTTCACTGGCAGATGGTTGATGTAATAAGTAGTAACTTAAGCTACTGTTAGTATTATTTATTTATTTATTTTTATTTATAGTTAAATAGATAAATAAAAAACACAAAAATAACAATTCCGCGCGGACGAAGTCGCGGGCACAGCTAGTCTAACATAAAGTACATCTAAAAACATAAATAACGTAACCCAGACAGAATATTAGGCACAAAAATTACAACATTCGTCTTGTCGGTAATTATCTTTGAATTATATACGAGTACGTTGCGACCCTCGTATCAAGTATCTGTTAGTTGCTACGTACCTGCCTCAGTGAGCTCTAGTGGATCTAATACAATTAGATACGTCATTAGATCTTCTAGTCATATTTCTAAGGATATTTACCTACAGAGTTAGCAGTTTCTCAGAATATTGGAAAAAGCTCTAGGTTTTCTGATATTAGGCACAAAGCTTCATCGAATCATTATAATTTTCGTCAGCTTAAAACAGTTACCACTCTGCTATCGGCATTTTTTTAAAATATTACTAGATCTATAATCTATAATATAATAAATAAATAAATACCAGTGTCGTAACACAGATTCATATAAATTGTCTATGGTCTGACATTAACAGTCAATGGACAATATTGTAAAACTTTTTCTATCTGAATATTATCTTTTAGGTACTTTGTATGTGTCCATTTTATGTACCTGTTTTATTAAAAAAAAAATTGTAATGTGCGTTTTGTTTGTGCACAATAAAAATCTTTTCTTTCTTTCTTCACTGCTGGATCTATATCAATCTGAAAATGCAATGGCGTGCAATGGGAGAGGCCTATGCCTCTCCCACTGGACGCCATTAAGCTCGATTCTCGCCAACTATCATCATGTTGTTCTGCGAATTTGTTCGCTTCATATTCTACTTCCTAACCATTCTACTAATATTATAAATGTAAAACTTTTTATGTTTAGATGTTTGGATATTTCTTACTCAATCACGCAAAAATGGCCAAACGGATTTGGATGAAATGATGTAATTGGCACACAGATAGTTTAAAACCTGGATTAACATACAGGATACTTTTCATCCCGGTGGTATGCTATGCTCCCGTGGTATAATTTCCGACTTAAACGCGGGCGAAGCCGCTGGCAAAAGCTAGTAGTAGTTCATAATTATTCGTTTAATACATAGTATCCACATGTATAAATGAAAGATGAGAAATTAAATGTTGTGTTAGACTTGCAAATGGAGGATAAACCGTTTCCCATGTAAGTATTGCTCTGCTGAACTGAGTTAACCAATGTAAATTTTTCCGTCAAAACCTTTTTATTTGTTTAGTTGGTTTATCAGTAAGTTTAGTTCAGTATTTTTTTCGCGGGAACAAAGAAGACAGAGTCCCTGTTTGAGTACGGGTTTACAAAAACATATATATATAACATACCGTGCCGTATCGTGTGGTGCCGGGCGTCAAGTATAGCATCATCCCATCCCTTCCCGTGGGTGTCCTATCTCTTCCCGTGTTTTTACCACCATACTGCGATCGCCAACCCACCTGCCAAGCGTGGCGATTATGGCACGCCCCCCAAATTGGAGGAGGTCTATGTTCAGCAGTAGACTTCTTCCGGCTGAAATGATGATGATGATATTTAACATTGTTTTCGAGAAACTTAACAGTAAATGCCTTTAAAATCCCTACTGTAAGTAACATAGTTAAACTCCATCACACCAACGGATGGAAACGTAACTTCTGGAAGAGCGACAGGAAATCGGATTTGTCAAAGTTTGAGTGAGCCAACTTGTTTAATTTGTCGAGAGCAAAGCCGGGGGTGAAGGGAAGTGTCCCCTTTCTAGACCTTGTGGTTTTAAGGGCTCTGAATTTATAGATAATATTGAATTAGAGCATAATGAGTGTAGTATGGTTTATTCCAAAATTATCAGAGGGGCAAATCTCATTATTTTAAGAACGTTCACAGTTAGATCTCAGTCTCAATCTGTAAAAAATGCCTCGAGTTTACAAATATTTCTGACAAGTTTTTGAGAACGTTTTTAACCACGAGAATTGACCTTCTGAAGAATATGTAAGTGAATGGAAAATATTTTAAAAAAATAATAATAATTAAATAATTTAATAAATGTCATTCAAAGAATAATTGTTGGAATTATTATTTAAAGTACGTCATTGAGTTGGGTGAAGAACACAGAAGCACAGAATCGGTCGAAGTGGCGGTGCTCAGTCCCAAGGCCCTATGCCCAGTGGTGGACGTCTTTCGACGGAAATGATGATGATGATTATTATTATTAGATTGGATCGTTGTGGGATGTTAGGGGAGCCCAATGTTCAGCAGTGAACATTTTTTATCAGAATGATGATGACGACGATACTATACATATGTACCTACTTACAATACTACACACAAAATACATTATAATCCTATATTATGTATCACAGTAGGTTAAGAAAGAAATAAAATAAGTTTATTTATAAAACTCAATTATAGGTGTTTACCTATTGAATTGGTTTCGTAACATCTTATAAATAGCACTCCACGACATCGAGTGGGAGTAGTAAAGGTCAATAAGGTTATTACTTTATGAGTCTTTGAAGGTCGAATGGTAAACACATTAAAATAAACAAACAATAACTGACTTAAACAAACAATAAACCGACTGATTGCTTCGTTGGTATATCGCAAGCGGTACTGCTGAGAATGAGATCCTGGGTTCGATTCCCGAGTCGGAAAAGTGTTATTGAGTTTTTATATCTGTAATTTCTCAGTCAAAAGTAATTTATTTCGTAACAATATAGGCCTACATTGCAATTAAAAATAAAATTCATTAAATACATTTAGAAAAGTGAAAAAAAAAACATAAAGCATAAAGTCAAAGTCAAAGCATTTATTTCAATTAGGCACTTAAAAGGCACTTTTGAACGTCAATATTTACGTTAAAATAGAATTGATTCTAGTCGCCCATTCATAAATATCAAAGTAATAAAATCAATCACAAGTTACAATGTCATGATGACATAAATGTCATGATCTAGGATTCCGTGTAGTGACGTAAAAGAATAGGACCATCTCATTTCTTCCCGTGGGTGTCGTAAAAGGCAACTAAAGAACTTACTAGAGAATGGGCAGTAGCGTTCTCTATGCATTTTACCACCATACTGTTATCGCCATCTCGCCTGCCAAGCGTCGCGTTTGTAGTAAAATCCCCCCTTTTGAGGGAAGCTTGTCTCGCAATTGGCGTCTTTTGGCTGAAATGATGATGTCATATAGGAATTCATTGATATTGTAATAGCCTTTCCCCAATAAATGGGCCCTCAATTTGTCTTTAATAATAAGTTAACACTGTATAGTAGTGCTCGATTAGCAACCTGGAGTCTTAATTTGTGCCCAGTTTTTTTTTTTTTTTTTTTTTTTTTTTGGGTGGGAAATCATCAAATAACTTCTCCCGCTCTGGGTGGAGCGTGTCAGACTTTTACTGACTAAAACCCACCCGTGTTCCTTCAGTAGCCCTTAAGCCAGGGGCTGTGGTGTCTCTTTCGAACAAACCCGCACCCCTGGCAGGCATCGGCCCTTGCGGGCCCCATCATTTTTTGTGCTGACATCTCTTTGAGGCGCGCGTGGAACACAACGCGCCGTCGACTTGGGCTTGGTCCTTACCGGACAGCGAGCTACCCATTACTCGCCGTCCGCAAGCCCATGCCTACGGTGGCCGGAAATCGGCCTGGGATTCCCGACGCCCAGGGCGTCTCCGTATCCTGCGGCGGCTGGGGTCGCGAGGGCGCATATGCTGCCTCTCCCTCACGTGCGCCGCCTCCCTCTTCGCGAGCATCACTGCTTCGCTGAAGGAGGTGACGGCTCCCCATGCCCTCTCGCTCCGTACCATGGCCTGGGCCAGGGCCGGACGCGAGAGATCGCCGCCGCCGATCGCCTCCACGAGAACACGGCGGTGCTCCGCCCAAGCAGGGCAGACCGCCACCGTGTGCTCCACCGTGTCCTCAGGGCGATCTTCGCAGTGGAAACACCCGGGCGTTTCCTCCCGCCCTATCCGAAACAGGAACCTCCCGAAACAACCGTGTCCGGTGAGGACCTGCGTCAGGCGGAAGGTGAGGACGCCATGCCGCCTCTCAAACCACTCCTCAAAGAGGGGACTTACCGCCGCAATCGTGGCGTGCCCAATTTGTGCCCAGTTGATGCAATAGGGTCGCCCCCTATTACATGGGATTAAAACATAATTGGCGCAATCTGGGTGGAACCAAGGTGGTGTGTATTATGTTAAAATAAACCGACAAATTGTAAAAAAAAAACGGCCAAGTGCTAGTCGGACTCGCACACGAGGGGTTCCGTACCATTATCTATAAAACCAGACAAGAAAAAAACACGTTTGTTGTATGGGAGCCCCCCTAAAATATTTATTTTATTCTGTTTTTAGTATTTGTTGTTATAGCGGCAACAGAAATACATCATCTGTGAAAATTTCTACTGTCTGTCACGGTTCATGAGATACAGCCTAGTGACAGACGGACAGACAGACAGACGGACGGACGGACAGCAGAGTCTTAGTAATAGGGTCCCGTTTTACACTTTTGATACGGAACCCTAAAAACAAGACTACAATTTCGAAAAGCGAAATAATCTTTAACATAAAATAATATGCAGATGTGAACATTTTCAATCAGTTTAAATAAGTATATGGAACACTTTTTCGTGAACAAGAATCAAGTAAGCTTGATTTTCGCTTGTTTTACATAAGAGCATGACAATATTATGTTAATAGATACGTAAAATCCCCAAGCTCGTATAACCGTAATCCTTAAAATCCGGAAACACGGTACGCTGAAAACAAAAAAAGGCGCTGACAGTTTTGTTTTTTAAGTAACAATGCTAAGTAAAAGTGCAAAAAATGTAGATGAAGCTTTGTACCTTAAAAATGGCGAGGTAATAAGTACAAGTATTTTACTTCGTGCGGCACGGCACCTTACAGACACTACTACTGGTTTCTGAATAATTGTGAAGCAATAAAATATAAGCCCATATTTTAGCAAATGCTCGGTTAAAACTTTTGACAGATGAAGTCTCATCTGTCAAAAGTACATAAATAACATAGATATGTTAGAATTATACTCAAGCTTAGTCCGAGATATCTTCTATATTCACTGTGTAGTTTCACAATCCTCGCATTGTGTGTGCCGCGAATATTTAGAGGAAGCGAAAAGCTTCGTGTCCAAAACAGAAATAAGGCAGTCTGCTGGCAACACTATATCTGTAACTCATTCCTTTTTTCGCGCCGTGCGTGCTTGTCAGAACAAAATTTCATTTCTACTTTTTGAAGTTTTTAACGCTAAAAATGCCGAAAAGAAAGTGTGAGTGTAAAGAAGAAAGGTACCAAAGGAAGATTAGGAAGTTGAAAAAGAAATTAAAGAAAAATAAAAACAAGTTTGGTGAAAATCGCTCACCATCACCGGGGCTTTCATCGCCAACGACGCCAACACCGGTATCGTCGTGCGAGGCAGAAAGTGATGATAACGAAATACCCGGCACAGAGCTTACAGGCAAGTTTTTCTAAAAGATAAAACCTATCTTGTGATCGTCCCTGTTTTCTATGATACGTGGTACGTGTCATAACAGGCACTCCGGTGGAGTGAGATCATCGGCGGGACATCGGGGATGTCCCGCCGTGTATAATGTGTTTATAAAGAACGTAGTTCTTGACTTGACTCACTGCTGCTGGCTGTTCTGAGTCGCTTGAAGCGTTTTAAAAAACGCTAACCTATCGGTGTCACAATGTGTCTAACACATTATTTATTATTTTAATATAAAGGAAAGTTTTCTTTATTAAACGGCCACGGGGTGGTTATGTATACTCGTAGTACCTTATAGTAGGTACATACAGCTGGTAGCTGTAATTGAATCAAACATGGTTTGGTCTCTTTGTAGGTGCTGAGTGTGTAGACAACACAAATGACCCTTCCACTGAAGTATTGGATGATTCCATAATTAGGGCTCTAGGCCAGACTATATCTACAGAAAGGGAATATGGACCAGAAATCCATATGGAACTGGTCAAAAGGGTTGAAGGTATTATTACCAAAGGCCTTAAACAAGATACCAAAGATGAACTTGTAAAGAAATATTTGATACCCTCTAACATCAAGCTCCTAGATGCACCAAAGCTTAACAAGGAGCTGGAGGGATTATTAAATGATGCTATGAAGGCCCGAGACAAGCGAGTTGAAGAACGCCAACAACAGATTGGTATTGCTACAGCGGCCTTGTTGTCTGCTACAGACAACCTGATTAAAGGTGATGTTGACAAAATAAGTCTAATATCAACAATCAGTGATGTCACACGCTTATTGACAGACCTACATCATCAAGACACAGTCACCAGAAAGAAGCTAGTAATTCCGAATCTTGATAAAAATATAGGAAAGACCGTTGAAAACCAAGAACGTGATCAATTCCTCTTTGGAGAAAAATTTAATGACAATGTCAAAAGTGCCACAGCAATTAAAAAATCTGCTAGCACCATTTTAAAACAAAACAACCCTAATCGGAAAAATACCTCATCTAATCGACCAACTCAGTCTCAAAATTATCCCAAGAAACAGGGAAACTTCAGAGGCCCTCCTCGTACGAGTATGACTCAGTTCAAACAGGGGGGGGGCAGATATCACCAACAGACACAGCACTACAAGCCGAGACCCCCTCAACGTCCTCCAGCCAAGGCGTCTGTTCGACAATCTTAGAGGTAAATACTTTTGCTGGTAGACTTAAGTACTTTTATTCCTGCTGGTTAAAGATAACACAAGACAAAGTTGTCTTATCTTGGCTGAAAGGTTATAATATCCCATTTTTAGAGGCTCCTCACCAAGAATATATTCCTAAAAATGCAAATTTTTCTGAATCAGATAATTTAATAATATTGAAAGAAATACATAGACTTTTACAATTGGGAGTACTTACAAAATGTGTAACAGCTAAAGGACAATACTTTTCAAAGATTTTTACTATACCTAAATCAAATGGAGAAGTTAGATTTATTTTAAATTTAAAATGTTTAAATAGATTTATTTCACCAGAACATTTTAAGATTGAAGATATGAGAACACTTTGTAAATTGATTTCAAAAAATAATTTTATGTGTACCATTGACCTAAAAGAATCATATTTCTTGATCCCAATGGGTGAAGATAAAAAATATTTAAGGTTTTGGTTTCAGAATATAATGTATGAGTTCAAATGCTTGCCATTTGGTCTAAGTACTGCTCCTTTCACTTTTACTAAGTTACTGAAGCCAGTGATAAATTTCCTTCGAAGAAAAGGTTATAAATCAGTTGTTTATCTGGATGACTTTATATGTATTGGTAATTCTTACCAGGAGTGTCTAGAAAACTGTCAGATGACCTTAAGTCTACTGGAATGCCTAGGTTTTATTATAAATAAGGAAAAGAGTATCACTGTCCCAACCAATACTGCAGAATTTCTAGGTTTTATAGTAAATACAAAAGAAATGTCATTGTCAGTAACTTCTAAGAAAAGGGAAGCAATTTCTTTAATAATTAAGAAATATGCTCAAATGGATCAATGTTCAATAAGAGAATTTGCAAAACTTATTGGCACCCTTGTAGCATGTTCCCCAGCTGTGTCTTATGGGTTTTTGTACACTAAAATATTTGAACAGCAAAAATATCAGGCTTTGTGTACAGCAAACAATGACTTTGATGCAATTATGAATATCAATAGTGATTGTAAAAATGATTTAAAATGGTGGCAGAATCAAATTAAAATATCAAAAAATCTAATACGACAGTACATTTTTCTCTTGGAAATAAATTCAGATGCATCAAGAACAGGCTGGGGAGCATACTGTAATGGTAAAGTTGCAAATGGATTTTGGACTTTAAAAGATAAGGAAAACCATATTAACTTCCTGGAACTTTTAGCTGCTTTTCTGGGTTTGCAATGTTTCGCCAAAGATTTACACTCATGTCAGTTATTGTTGAGAATAGATAATACCACCGCAATCGCGTACATAAATAGAATGGGGGGTATACAATTTCCAAAACTTAATTCTCTAGCTAGGAGCATATGGCAATGGTGTGAGATCCGTAGAATATGGTTGTTTGCCTCTTACATTAAGTCAAAAGAAAATAAAGAAGCTGACCAAGAATCTAGAATAAAAAATGTAGATTCAGAATGGGAATTGGGTAACAAGACTTTTCTCAATGTTACCAAGTCACTTGGAGAACCTGATATAGATTTGTTTGCGACTAGAGCAAATAAAAAATGTCATAGATACATATCGTGGCATAGAGATCCATATGCAGAGAATATTGATGCTTTTACTGTAGACTGGTCGACATTCAACTTATTTTATGCTTTTCCTCCATTTTCGTTAATTTCTAAATGTATACAAAAAATAATTTGTGATAAGGCAACAGGCATCATGGTTTTCCCTCTATGGACTTCACAGCCATGGTATCCCTTCATAGCCGAATTGGCAATTTCAGAAGTGCTACAGTTCAAACCATCAAAGGATTTATTACTATCACCTTTCAGAACACTACACCCCCTGTACAACAGTCTTTCCCTGGGAGCCTGCATATTATCAGGGAAGCGTTCCAGAAAAAACTAACTCCTGATGAAACAATAGAAGTCATGGTAGCATCCTTATCACAAAACACTATTAAACAATATACAACAGCGCTTAAAAAATGGTGGTCATTTTGTAATGGAGAAAATGTATATGAGCTGTCAATACCTAGAGTTTTAAAATTTCTCACAGAAATGTTATCACAAGGCGCTTCGTACGCTACTCTTAATACGTGCCGTTCAGCGCTGTCTCTAATCATAGATACAAGTATAGGAACTGATTTACAAATTAAGAGATTTTTTAAGGGAGTTTTCAAATTAAAACCCTCCAGACCTAAATATAATGACACATGGGATCCATCTGTTGTCCTGAATTATATTCAAAATTGGTCGCCAAATAGCAGCCTTAACTTAGAAAAATTATCCAAGAAATTGGTAATTTTGTTAGCTCTCACAACTGCTCAACGTATTCAAACATTGTCAGTTATCCGATTGAGCAACATAGAGTTCACAGACAACAGTGTAAAAATAATAATTACAGATTTTTTAAAAACAACGGCCCCATGTAAGGATCAGGTAGTTATAAAGCTTCCTTCCTTGGATACAAATCTGGAAATTTGCCCCGTATCGGCACTTAGGCATTATATAGACCAGACTAGCGCACTCAGAAAGGTAGACACAAATAATTCGGATAAGCTATTTATTTGCTATAAAAAACCATATAACTGTGCTAGTAACCAAACAATTAGTCGCTGGATCAGGCAAGTTATGGCGGAGTGTGGTATTGATGTAAAAAAGTTTACCCCTCACTCCACGCGTCATGCGTCCACGTCTCTAGCGTGTAGAAAAGGCGTAACGTTAGATTGTATCTTTAAATCTGCTGGTTGGTCTATAGGATCTAGTGTTTTTGCCAATCACTACAATAGACCCGTAAATATAGAAAACGATAGCTATACCTTTACAAAAGCCATTTGTAACATTAAGGATTAAGCTTGTAATTAGTACTTAAGTACCTTTACCCTTAGATTAGGTACCTATTGTTAAATTGATGTGATAAATCACATTAAATCGCTGATTCTTATATTCTGTTTTCATTGTATACTATACCATATTATTATTATTTATGATTTCCAACAATTCTCTAAACATCTACACAGTGAATATAGAAGATATCTCGGACTAAGCTTGAGTATAATTACATAATTAAACGAACTTACCTGAAGTGAAGTTCTATTGTAATTATACGAAGGGCTTAGTCCGAGATATCAATTTCCCACCCGCCCTTTCCATAATCATAGATTATAATGTCCCTAGAGTCAGGTTGGAAATCATAATCCAATACTAATGCTCTGAAAAGAATGAGTTACAGATATAGTGTTGCCAGCAGACTGCCTTATTTCTGTTTTGGACACGAAGCTTTTCGCTTCCTCTAAATATTCGCGGCACACACAATGCGAGGATTGTGAAACTACACAGTGAATATAGAAGATATCTCGGACTAAGCCCTTCGTATAATTACAATAGAACTTCACTTCAGGTAAGTTCGTTTAATTATGTAATAATCAATACTAAACTAACAACAGTATCATCGATATTTAACCATTAATCTAAGTAATATTGAATGTTTTGTGCATTGAGGGTGTTTATGAATATTCAAGCCACCAGTTTGACAAGAGGTCTTCCAGTTCGACAATGAACTTAAATATTTTATGTCATTCGTTTCATTCTTTCGTTCACCGTTCAGTCCGTAGGCACTTTGACACTTTTGACAGGAGCCCGGAGCTGACGTCTCAGTGCTGCCACCTAGTGAGAGTTATTTCAGAAAACAGTCATTCTTGGATAATAGAAACTAGCATTTAAAATATACCACAGAACATAAATACTAACATTAAATTAATAAAAGTACTGGAATGTTTCATATGTCAAATGTGTGACTACGTATTTGGAAACTTAATTACTAACGTTAAGGCCCAACACTGTACGTATACATATTGCAAATAATTCTATTAATTATGATTATAAATAGAATTCATAATCTGCACCTCTCGCTTCAAAAAGTAACCTCTTCTTGTCTTCCGATGACACCACACTGCGATCTCTAATCTATTTGTGAAGATAATAATGGAAATATCCATTGATATTAACCGCCGCCAAGCAGTGGATTTTTGCAGGCTGATGGAGTACGTATGGATCGTAGTATAGCCTCCGGTGGTTTCTGCTGCCCTCTGATATGTGATGGTGATGATGATCAAGGTGAGCTTTGATTAATAATGGGTGCAATCAGCGCAATGGACGGGCTGCACATCCTTCCAATAAAACCAAGATACCATGCTAAAATTTAGGATCTTCGAACACAGTTATTTTCCCACTCGACATCTTAGAGATTATTAAGAAAACGACGGACTTCAATAAATCATCATCATCATCATATACCTTTTCCCAATTATGTTGGGGTCGGCTTCCAGTCTAACCGATAAATAATAATAATTAATTTATAGATTTTCTCTCACAGTGGTTTTGTAGTACATAACAGTTGTCATCATCATCAGCATAGAATGTTCCCACTGCTGGGACACAGGCCTCCTCTCGGTGAGAGGGATTGGGCCATAATCCACCACGCGGGCCCAGTGCGGGTTGGTAGATGTCACATGTCTTCGAATTTTTGGTTCTAGGACATGCCGGTTTCCTCACGATGTTTTAATAATTCATACTGTGAAAGCTGGTGTCTGAAGTAGGTTTTAGTAAAAACCTGTATGGTCGTCAGACCTCACTTGTTGGCATCCTACAAATAAGCAGGCAGGTAACATGTATTTCTAGTTAAACAAAAATAAAATAAAACAACAAAAGCAAAAAGCACAGTACAGCAAGGGAAATTAATTGTTAAAGCAACTTGACACCCTACCTCAATTATTATCTTTTTAAAGCTACTTTGTATAATTGACAAAAATTTAAAACAATTTTCATTATAATTAATTTCCTAAACAAAACAAGAAAAATACACTTTCAAAGTGATAAAGCTCCGTCATACAATGGTAGTACCCATCGCAGGTATGATTCCCATCTCGAAGATGTTAATGCCTCGCCGCATGATGGGTACCATTTACTGTTATTATACCTTCTTTCGCCGAACACCTCTATCACCAAAATAATGAGCACCTAAATAACTTATTTTGTCAAGTCCCCTTCGCGTTTGAATATGTTACGTGTGTTAAGTGCTCTTCTGACGCGGATTTGAGGGGATGAATTCCATTTGCGAGTTAACGTTCAGCCTAACATGTTATTTATACGGCCGTGTTTATTTTTTTGATGATAAATTTTCAGATTTTTTTTTTTCGCATTTGGCTCTCTATGACGTTATTATTACGTGAAAGCTTTTCGTCGGATTTTTCAGAAAGTATCAATGTTGAATAATGTTTTGCCTAGCAGGAGTAATCAGTTTAATCGTATGACGTAACGAGGGTATTATGCCATAAAAGTGTGAAAATCCTTGGTTACTAAAATTATTATTTACTTACATATAAAAATTAATGTAATAGAAAAAATATGGAACCAATTTTCAGTCTGAAAACAAATTATGAATAGGTGTCCATCTTTACGTACCAAGACCCCTCCGTGCCTCGGAAAGAACGTTAATAATATAATAATAAGGCGTCATCACAAATCACCTTTTCCATAGCCTTAAATTCCTAAACCAAAAAGAAACCCTCTAATCACATTACAAAAAGCTGCAATACACATTGTCAGAAAGTTCATGCAAATAGATGATAACAAAATGGAGATATCACAACAATTCTTCATTTCAACAATTCATCACAACAAATCTTAACACAACACACAATGCATTTACTTGGCTTCGGTCCTTAAATGTTGCCATCCAAAACCATCCAAAGAGCTGAGAAGAACAAACACTCTACAACAATAATATTGCAAACTGTCCATGTGAGTCACCAGTAGCGTGTATCCAAAACGAAACGACAAGTTCGTGGAAATAGCTAAATAAACATTGGAAAAACCACAGTCCCCAATCGTCATAATCACCACAATTATTAAAACTGCAATAAATGAAACTATATCACCGATCCAAACTAAAAGCATTCTCATTTTGAAGCAATTAACCGTCAATGATTTAATGGCAGCGATCCAGAATTCAGTGCGATTAATATTGCATCGCACGTTAAACTGGACGGCTATTTTGAAGTCCTCAATTCACTACACAGTAAGGCTTTAGATTGGATTTGGTTCAAGTTATAGTATGTGAGCTGAAAACTAGACGGCTCAAACTAAACAACTTTGAATATCTAAAGGTCTCGAAAAAAGATGAATGGCCAACAAAAACTGAGGTTACATCATTCCAGAACATTGAGGAACATGATCAAAAGTACAATCATTCTCTTTGTACCGTGGTCGATTCTCTTTGACTTTGCACAACATTTTGGTCCAGAAACTGTCGGATCATTAGGGGGTAATCCAATTGAAAATTAAAGCAAGAACCAGGGAGACCTGGTTCTTGCTCTCTTAGCACGAAATCCATAGTCTCGACCGAATTTACAGTCTTTTCCTAGTCTGTCTCACCTACGGACATAAGATTAGTTTGGGGCAGAAGAAAGAATGAACGACAACATGATTTCACATTCGGCCCTGTTCTCGATAAGTATTAGGATTTTATTTTATTTATTTAGTTAATCAGGAGTAAGGTTCATTCCGATATATCGGGTTGTTTTTGGAGCGACCCGTATTCGTTCAGAGACTTCTTCTTTCTTCTTCATTGAAGGACTTTGAGAGTAGGCGCCCTGGACATAGGCCTCTACCAGCTGGGCCACAACACTCGCTACTCCACTTTTTGCATCCAGGCTGTCCATGTCATCGTACTCTCGAGGTGTTTATGCCCGACCTAAAAAGATAAAATATCATAATATTTTCGGACGGGCCCTTATTTCTTTCACGGATTTAGAGTGTAGGCCCCCAGATCTGAGTATAGTACGCATGCACAGTGGAAACAAGAACTGAGCTTCGATTTTTGCTGTAATTCGTGCAAAAAGATTAACAACCTCAAAAATCAAAAGTAAACGCTAATAAAAATACAGAGACAAAATCTAAAGACTTGAACCACAGCAACAAAATAATAAATGCAACAATAGAACAAGAAGGAAAATTGTCAACAGCGATCCTCAATATCGTCAATTGCTATGCAATTATTGTACGGCCACTATTCGAGTAATTGCCTGCTATTAAAACTAGGGAACTGTAAATTGTATGGAATAAGACAATAAAGTCTTGTTTGATGGAGTATTTGTTCAGAAATTCCGAGACACTGAATTTGTTCGATGTTCCAAACGTAGTATTTCTAATTAGTCATGAATATTTTATGTGGGAACGTTTTGTATGTGCAGTATTATTGTAAGCGATAGATACATTTTTATGTTGTGGAATTAATAATGTTGTCTTTTGTTGTTGAAATGAAATGTTTGTTTAAGTGATTGGATCTTTTAAAATACTTTTTTTACACGTCAATATTTTGGTGCTCAATATTTTAAGACTAGATGGCACCGGCATTTCCTAGCTGACTGAGCCCCGAGAAGGAAAGCCGAAATAAACTCAGAGGGCAAGGTTTCTTTTAAAGTCCAAGTATTATATTATTAGTAGGTCGTGAGTTCGAACCCAGACAGGCGCTTTACTTTGTGTAAATTATTTCATCACCACTGCTCTCAAAACGGTGAAGGAAAACACCGTGAGGAAACCGGCATGTCCTAGAACCAAAAATTCGAAGACATGTGACATCTACCAACCCGCACTGGGCCCGCGTGGTGGTTTACGGCCCAATCCCTCTCACCGAGAGGAGGCGTGTGTCCCAGTAGTGGGAACATTATAGGCTGATGATGATGATGATGATTATTATATTATTAAGATTTTATGTGGGTCTAAAAATGCAGGGCCATGTCTAGTAGGGCTATTTTAAAGAAAGAGCCATCTCTTTGAACTGCAATTCCCTACTTAGTCTTACTTAGTGTTGTGGCTAAGCCGCTCAGTTGGACGATCAGGTTAAGCTACGCTTGGTCCGTGGTTGGGAGACCATCTTGAAATACCAATACCCCTCCTTGCATCGGAAATCACGTTAAGCTCTTGGTCCCAGCTGTCATCCGTGGATCTTTGACAGTCGTTACGGGTCGTCAGAAACCCGAAACTCTAACAGCCGGTCTTACTAAAGTTTATCGTATTACCTAGAAACTGAGTTTTGGAGGTCAGATTGGCAATCGCTCCATGTAAAATATTGGTATTGAGCTGCATCTGGTAAATCTGGAAGCCAAGCCCAATATAGTGGGGAAAAAGCTAGACATATGATGAATGTTAAGTTTGTTATTAGAATTTTTAACAGGGATTTTCCAGACTAGCCGTAGTCATCATTGCTTTCAATTTTGACCTCCTGACTACAATCAAAATCGGTTCACAATATTTTACTTTAATAATCTACACAGGATAACTTTTTAACCGGTGCGCAAACTGTAACTATGAATTCAGCATATCCTTCTAGACCCCCGAACGTAGAAATATTTTGTCGGTTATATAAAAATAAATCAGCTGTGCCGTACATTTGGCCGCGTAGGTATTGCACTTTTCTGTGAAACAGCAGATTTTTTTTTTGTATAACCGACACAAAAATCTACGCTAGGGGGTCTAGTATGATAAGCTGAATTGAGTTCAAAAACGACTGGACCTGCGAAGATGAAATTTGGCATAGCGGTAGATTATGAGTAGGAGATGTCAGCTAAGCAAAGATTTTAGGAATCTCCCCCTGTAAAGTGCTGAAATAGGGGGTGGAAGTTTGGGGGTAGAAGTCTGTATGAAAAAAAAAAATTGTGGGCCGACCCACTGGCAAAAGCTAATAACACAGGATAAGTTTTTAACCAGTGCCCAAATTATAACCATGAATTCAGCATATCATTCTAGACCCCCAGCGCAGAAATTTTTCGCAGGTTATACAAAAAAAATCAGATGTTTCATAGAAAAGTGCAATACCTACGCGGTCAAAATGTATGGAACAACTGATTTTTTTTTGTATCACCGGCGAAAAATTTCTGCGCTGGGGGGAAAATTTATCCTGTATATATTTTCAGTGTCCTTAACCTATAGTATGGTACTTGCCGGCACTTTAAATACGAAACGAAAAAACTAAATTCGACTTTGTTGTTTCTGCACGAAAACTTTATATAAGCGGATTTAAAAAGAACCCTTCGCCCAATCCTGATAAAACTAAAAGTTGAGAAGTACAACAAGGTGCTAAGCAATAAGTTAAACAATGTCAGTAAGAATTTGTTTAAAGGATTAATTACGTTTGCTAATGAAGACAAATAGTATTTGCTAAGAATTTACTGAAAGGGGGAAAATTTTGTAAAATCGTATTCCTTCCATACATTTATATTGCTAAGATGCCAGTCAGAAGATTTGTAAGGGATTTACCATTTCTCATCAACCTAGAATAATATTAACTTAATTGTGCTGTCTATTGTTACCGTAATGAAAGATTATAATAACAAAGTTTGAGAATTCAAGCCTAGTCTTAAATGTTAGGATAGCGTAACATATAATTGTACAGTGAATGTTTAAGGCTCAGATAGCCGACTTTTAAGGACTTTTTATTGAAGATCACGTCTAAACGGCTTGTCTTATGTACTTGAAAAAATTGTATGTCAAACTAGACAATTTTCTTCGTCATTTGATATGTGAATATTATAAATAATATTTTTATTACATAAAATAATTAATTGGTAAAGTAATGTCTATCGCGGACATAAAAACGATAATCACGCAAAAACTATCGGGTGTATTTCCATGAAACTTTCACCATCTAAAAGAGAATTTATTCACCCAAAATTTAGTATACGGTTTTTCTTTGAATTGTGTTTGATAAATGAACATGGGTCGTTTTTCGAAAAACTTGATGTGCGTTGAGGCAGGGTCTCTTACGGGCGACGGGCGGCAGTGCATCGCTGTAGGTAGCTGTCATCTGTCGTCGCCTTAATGCTTTTATCTGTAATAGAGGATTCAGTCCGTCAAAATTGTATTCTGATGTTTCTATATAAAAATCTTTCAGTCTTTTCGATTTCATAATTTTGTAGATGATTCATTCATTTTTATTTATTTTATTTTATTTCAAAATGCAAATTCATAATACCTATTTTACTTCAGAGCAATAGTGGCCCAGTAGTAACGGCCGCGGTTCGAACCCAAGCAGGTACTTTACTTTGTTTAAATTATTTCATCAGCGCTGTTCTGAAAGCGAAGAAGGAAACTTGGTGAGGAAACAAACAATGAAAATTCGAAGATACGTGACATACACCGACCTGCATTGGGCCAGCGTGGTGGATTATGGTCTATTCCCTCTCTCAGAGAGAAGGCCTGTGTCCCAGCAGTGGGAACATTATAGGCTGATTACTTTTTTATTTATGTTTCTGTCCGTGACATCACAGCGGGCCCTATTAGAATACCAGCGCTGCGACACTTTTTAAATGTTGCAGCATCGTGCTGAGATAGTGGCCTTTTGGCTTCGTATAGGATCTTGTTTTTTTTATTTTTACTTCTTTTATGTTTATATCTAATTTTCATTTTATTAACTACCTAGCGTAGCGTAGTAGTATTTTAGTTTTTTAGTGTTAAATTTTATTGTGTTGTAGTTATGTTTGTGATAATCCTGTGTGAGTCTAATAAACACTTTTTCTTTTCTTTTCTTTTCTTTGCTTTCATAAGAAAACATAAATGAAAACTTATGAAAAGTCAAAAACTAGGTGCACGGTTCCAGTAGCTTGTTTCTTGTAGAGAAGAGCCAGCTAGAAAAAACACACACGTTTTTCATAATAATTCGAATGATGGAACACGAAACAAATAGTTTTCTTATGTCATTTAAGAATCGATATCACGTAACAACAAAAAAAAAAAAAAATGACCTACTAGCTTTTGTTAGCGGCTTCGCCCGCATGGAGTTTGGAAAGTATCCCACCGGAACGTACTATCCAGATATAAAGTATATGTATTCATCCAGTTTACAAACTACTTGTGGGTCAAATTTCATCCAAATCCGTTCAGTCTCTTTTGCGTGATTGATTAACAAACATCCAAACATCTTTAATGATAAATGATTTTATTTCTGTAAATTGGTTTTTACAAACACTTTCAAAAAATCTATTTTATTTGTCACAATGCAGGTACACAGTTTATATAGGTCTTATAATGATAATGTTAGTGCTCTGCATTCTACTCGCAAGCATACAAATATGTAGGTATTACACACAAGAATAATGAAATATAATATGATTATTTTTTAAATGTCTGTAGGTATAATTAAAATGTCAAACCATAAAATATAAATACAATTAAGTCAAAAGTTGAGTTTTGCAATACTTGTTTAGAATCGTTTCATCTCGATAAAAAGAGGAAATTGGACTTTCGTGGGTAGTGGTGAAGGCATAATACGTGCTTTTGTTTGTGTTAAGAATTTTTTCGATTTAAGTGAATTTTACAAGTGTGAGCTTCAATCGTAACTATTCTTTGTATTTGTGTTTTAGCCTAAGGTTAGCTTTAATCCTAATTTTTGTTTTAATCCTGTTTTAATCGCGTTTAACATTTTACCCGGTATCCATCCATAATGGATACCAAAAAACCCCCTGACCCCCCCGATCTTTTTGATTATACCCCGGTTTTAACGGTCTCTCTTCCCGACGAAAATGTATTAAACAATGCTATGGATTCAGAATCGGCTAGTAGAAAAAGATTAGCCACTTCTCCAACTACTATAGTTAACCCTCCAAAGTTAATGAAAAAAGAAATTGGAAGACAATCGTATACTTTAAATGACAACCCACCCTACGTTGTTCATGTCTCTTTGAAGGATGGCCAGACCCCAGGCACTGTTCTGCACCCAGTTAAGTTTGGAATGTTTTTAACAAAATATAACTACAGTAACATTCTACTAGGTAGTGTAAAACGTCTTGGAAGAAACCGGGTGTCAGTTGAGTTTAAGTCCCACCAGGATGCAAACAGCTTCTTGGTTAGTAAAACCTTAATCCAAAATAACTTTGTTGCAACAATCCCACAATTTAATATAACACGTTTGGGTCTAGTTAGAGACGTACCAACTGAATGGACAGAAGATGAGGTCATTGACAATATCAAGGTTCCTGCTGGATGTGGCCCTGTTATAAAGGCGAGGAGAATGAGCCGAAAGGTGACGTCTCTGGGTATTACAGAGTGGAAACCCACTCAAACAGTAGTTCTGACATTTGATGGGCAAGTCCTTCCTAAGCGGGTTTATTGTTTTTATTCAGCCCTCCCAGTCGAGAGATATATGTACCCAACTATTCAATGCTTCAATTGCTGTCGTTTTGGGCATACTCGTACAGTATGTCGCTCGCAGCCCCGCTGTTTTAAATGTGGTCAAGATCACCCAGGTGATGGATGCCAGGTTTCCACTGAGTGCGCCGTTTGTGTATCTTGTTCCGGTAATCATTACGCCAATGATAAGGCTTGTCCTGAATTAGGTCGGCAGAAGGGCATTAAAGCTCTTATGGCTGAAAAATCAGTTTCGTATGCGGAAGCAAGTCAGGTCTTCCCTCCAGTCTCAAGATCATATGCAGAAGTGTCAAGAGTTTCAAATATTCCCAAACCAACAACCAATTCGCCTCAATACCGCAGTACAGCCCCTCAACAATCATACCGTAAAACGATCTACCTTAAACCTAAATCTCATGCCCCTCTTTCACCTAGCTATGATAGACAGGCTCATCAAGCCCTTACCCAGGACTACTCCTTCTCTCCATCCCAAAACGGTTGTGCCTTCCCAAGGGAAGAGTCTAGTTCTCCTGATAAGCCTGAACATATATTAAATTCTATAGCCAATATGCTAATAACGGTATTATCGAACCCTGCACTATCTCTACCTGACCACGTTGCCAATAAACTGACCACAATCGTCCATTATATCAATAATTTTCCATCCCCTAACATTCCTGCAATGGAACGTGAGGAGCATTTCTCCCAGGAAACCTGACCTACTCTTTTTAATCAATAAATATAAACCATCGGTCTGCGGCATTGCTGAGACATGGCTTCGTTCTGAAAGCAATTTCAGGATCCCGTGTTTCAGTGGTGTTCGCCATGATAGGCCAGATGGATATGGAGGATGTGCTTTGTTCATCAATAACAAAGTACCATTCTCCCAGATCCCTCTACCCTTCGTTGGCGATAACATAAATGTTGTTGCTGTTAAGGTTGAGGGCATAAATGTTTTTTATATTGCACATCCACGTCTTGAAAATCTTGTTTCGATTAAAAATTTACTAAGTAATGTAAACGGCCCATTAGTTGTCATGGGAGATTTTAATTGTCATCACTATCGGTGGGGATCGGATTCTTGTGATAGTATTGGTGTAGGTCTGGTGGATATGTTGGACGATCTTGACCTCTGTATTATTAATGATGGCAGATCCACACGTAGGTCTGGATTAGGGCAAAGTAATAGTTGCGTCGATCTGACATTTTGCTCATCTGGCATAGCCAGCCTTTTTATTTGGAATCGTTTGCATATGTCCTATGGTAGTGATCATTATCCCATTACAGTTGAAATCCCATCTAAATTCCTTCACGAAAAAACATCCCCTCCCTTACTAAAGTACCAGCTTAACTCTGTTGACTGGGATCTGTATTCAAAAATTTTAGACCTACGTATCTCCTCCCTCCCAACCATCAATGCTGAGAATGCTCAAGAATGTTTTGAAACTTTTTCTAACACCATATCTGCTACAGCTGATGATTGTTTCCCTGCAAAAAAATCACCTACAGGCAAAATACCATCTCCGCCTTGGTGGGATAGAGAATGCACTACCATGATCAGGGCCAGGAATGAGGCAGAAGAGACTTTTAATCTTGAAATGAACCTGGAAAATCTTCTCGCATTCAGTAAAATATTGGCTAAGTCCAGGAAATTAAATAGAAAAAAGAAAAGAGCAGGCTGGGTATCGTTTTGTAGTTCCCTGAGTCCATCCACCCCAGCGTCGGTGGTGTGGCAGAGAGTGAAAAGTTTTAGAAACAGTTTAATACAAACCACCACGAACGTCATATCTGAAGATTTGGGGTACCAGTTTTTCACTAAAGTCGCCCCAGTCTATGTTCCTGATATAGACGAAATAAATTTTGTAGGCTCGGTAACTTCAAATGATCCTCTTGATAAGCCATTTTCCCTTGACGAACTTAAAACGGTTCTTGCCTCTGTTAAGGACTCTGCACCTGGCGTTGATGGATTATATATTACTCTTTCATTGCAAAAGCAGGTGTAAAATGCCACCAATATTACCTGGACTTGGTAATTTTTTGTTTTATCTCTGGTTTTATTCCTCCAGCTTGGAAGGTTCAAGTGGTTATTCCTCTGTTGAAACCGGGCAAAGATCCTAGTGACCATTGCTCTTATCGACCAATTGCTTTATCGTCTATCCTTATTAAACTTCTTGAACACCTTATTAAAAACCGTCTAGAATGGTTAGTTGAGAATAGAAGGCTGCTGTCGACGACTCAATTCGGCTTTAGGAAAGGTCTGGGTACAACTGATAGTGTGGGTATCCTCACATCAGAGATCCGACTGGCCCTTAGTAGAGATGAGTCTGTGGTAGCCGTTTTTCTAGATATTTCAGCTGCCTATGATTCTGTCCTCCTCCCAGTTCTCAGGCAAAAGCTGCATGAGCTGAGAATACCGGCTAGGATTATTCAGATCATCAGCACAATTCTTTCAAGCCGCACCCTTCAGCTGCGGATCCCAGGGGATAACTCTGAGCAGAGGGTGACTTGGCGAGGCTTACCTCAAGGATCCGTAATTAGTCCCTTAATGTATAATATTTACACTTCAGACCTCCCTTTATGCTTAAATTATAATTGTAAAATCCTTCAATATGCTGACGATATCGCACTATTGGTCTCTGGCAGTTCCATAGAGGATGCCGCTCTATCTTTGAATGTCTCTTTAGCTTCATTAAACCTGTGGCTAGTCGATCACGGGTTGTCTTTGAGCGCTCCTAAGAGCACAGCCGTCATTTTTACTCGCAGACGTCTTATTCCCCACGTAGATATAAACATAGATGGTCAAGCTATCCCGATTAAGGATAAGGCCAGGTTTCTGGGAGTTACCCTGGACTCCAAAATGTCGGGTGTGGATCACATTAACAATGTAGTGAAAAGATGTGAGCGCTCAGTATCAGTCCTAAAGGCCCTATCTGGAGTCTGGTGGGGAGCTCACCCATTCACTCTAAAATTAGTTTATAATGCTCTGGTCAGAAGTGTGATGGACTATTGCTGTTTCTTGCTTGAGCCCTGTAATAAGGAGGCACTACGTAAGCTAGATGCCATTCAAGCAAAATGCCTTAGGATTGTCGTGGGAGCAATGAAATCCTCCCCTACAAATGCCCTCCAGGTAGAATGTGTAGAGCCTCCCCTTAGTCTCCGAAGACAATACTTAGCAGATCGCTTCCTATCAAAAGTTTTCGCCCTTTCGTCCCATCCCTTAATTCCCATCTTGGAACAAATCCACCTATCTTTAGAAGTATCTCCTTATTGGAAACACAAGTCAGTTCCCCCGCTGATGAATAGGTACAGAGAGCTTAAAAACCTCTCCTCACCTGTTTGTCAATATCCCACCCTACCTGTATTTTCTTCCGCATACGAGGTGGTCCACTTTAAACCAAAAGTCGTTTTGGAGCTTGGTATCACAAAGAGTTCCGAAGACGTAAAAGGTGAATTTGATCGGGCCATTGAGAGGTACTGGAAGGGTTGGAATTTATTCTACACAGATGCGTCTAAATTAACTCCAACAGGATGCACAGGAATTGCAACATACTTCCAGAATTCCAGAATAGCCCTCCTCTTTCAGTGCCCTCCAGAGGTTTCGGTATTTACAGGGGAATGTATTGGCATTTTAGAAGCAATTAATTTCATTAAAACCCATAATATTCAAAACTCGGTCATATTTTCAGATTCTCGCAGTAGCATTCAGGCTTTAAGTCAAAATCAATTAAAATCTAAAATTCACAGTAAAATCATTTTAGACATTCTAAATTTACTCTTCACTTGCTCTAACAACGATTTAAACATTGAAATAGCTTGGGTTCCCAGTCATTCGGGTATAAGTGGCAACGAATGTGCCGACCGGTTGGCTAAATTTGCTACATCCAACGTTGTTGACCACAAACATTTTGTCGTCCATAGCTACGACTTACGGACTGATACAAAATTGAAAATGTTTAACTCATGGTCCACAGTGTGGCAGGTAAGCTCAAAGCTCAAAAGGGCGTACTACGCCAGTATCCAACCCGACATCCAGCGGAAACCTTGGTTTTTTAAATGCACTAAATTATCGAAAAGAACTGTTTCATCCTTGTGTAGACTGAGACTCGGTCACTGCTGCAGTCCAGTATTCTTGAACAAGATCCGTGTTCGTGACAGTTCCTTGTGCGAATGCGGTCTTGATGATGGTACTCTGGACCATATCTTTTTTTCATGTCCTTTAAACTCCCAATCTTTTGATCTGTACTTTATGCTTCCCAAAATTAAAATAACGCTTCCTACTAATTTCCATTCCCTCTTGACTAACTTTTCCCCTAAACTTGTACAAGTCCTATCAAAATTTTTAAATGACAATGAAATAAAAATGTAGTATGGTGTGTAATATATTTAGAAGTTTGTAAATATCTGTGTCGTTATATAGTAGTGTAACAATTATTAATATATTATAGTCAACTAACAAAATTTGTCTTGTCCTTTCAGCTAAATTCTAACAAATATCAACTACCACAAAGTGCCAAGTTCGACGGCTCATCTTGCTGTGTTGCCGTCTCTACATGACGCTGGCAGAATAGTCGACATCGGCTCAATTGCCAATAAAATAAAAAAAAAGTCAAAAATTAAAATATCTTTACACGTCAATCATATTTTTTTTTAACTAGATGAGGTCGGCGTTTCCTATCTGACTACTCTGAGAAGAAAGGCCGAAACAAACTCAGAGGTCACAGTCTCTTTTAAAGTCTAGACATAATCTTGGTCAAATAGGTCATTAGTAGGGAGACGCCTACAAAGTGGTAAATAAAATCTTGTAGAAGACCTCCTTTAAGTGTAAAGTTCTCGTCTACAGCATGGCGTGGGTTTACGTTGGATAGGTCTTCAAAAAAAAAACTCGACGGGCTTATGAAAACAATTTATCGATTAAAGGAATAGTCGACTGAAGAATGTAAATTCTGCAATTGAAATGTATGATGGAACATGTTTTTCAACCACAATGTCAAGTTTGTTCCCTCCGTTGTGCGTGGGCCGTCATTCATTTGGCCGGTTTTGTCTAGTTCCATAAAAACTTAAAACTTTACCAGAACTCCGAAAACTGTTTACCACAATAAAATTACAACTAACAATGGCGAATAAATAACCAATGTCAATACCATGCAAGTATGACGTCCCCCAAGCTTAAAGCTCCATTGTGGTGTTCGCAGCTCAATATTACGATAATAAATGGCCTACAAACAGAATTAAAAGCATTGTGAGAGGAATCGTATTACAGTCGCCATGTTATTAAAAGCAACAAATCAAGTACTTATAAATACATTACATGGAGGGATGCTCGTTGACGTTAAAAGTATATTTTGGACAGTTTTGGACACATGATACGGAAATAATTTTTGCCCGAGTAACGGGATTAAAAAAAGTTTGACGTATTTTGTGACACCGATGTATTTATTCACATTGTCTATGATATTCGTTTAAGGTGTTTGCATCTATTTTTGAAAACAGACGCCAGCACATCAAGCTACCCCAAACTGTCAAACTTTCCCAATTAAACATGAACCTTATGCTTATGTGATAAAGATGAAAGTCTATGAAAGAAATTTGACAGATTGGGCTTGATGTGCTGACGTCTGTACAAAGTTTAGATCCGAACTTAATTCTACAAATTCAAATTTCAAGGTTGCACCGGTCTTACCAAGGGGTATCGTGTTACCTAATAACCGGGTTGTGGACGTCAGATAGGCAGTCGCTCCATGTAAATAACTGGTATGGTATAGCTACATCTGGTAAGACTGGAAGCTGACCTCACCATTGTTAGGAAAAGGCTATGCAGATGATTATAAAATAGTATTCAAAATAATATGAAATTGTACATTTTCATGATTTCACAAATAAATAAAGTTAAGTTTTTCGTTTCGAAATTAATATGTAAATGCATGACTGCATTTTCTGATAAACGCTAGAATTTAATTTTATCTCTTTAATTCAGAGTGCCAAACATTTTACATCAACAATTAAACCAAATTCTAACTGTAATCCGGCTTAGTGAAAAAACTAAAGTGATTGTTAAGTATATCTAGTAAAACGAAATATTCGAGCTCGTACATTTGAATCTGCAGAATTTAAATACACAAAACAATTTTGAAAAACATTGCCACAGTAATTTTGAAAATATTGAAAGTAATTTTTAAATTTGATAGACATCAAAGAAGTGAGAACGATCAAAACCACCAAAAAGTGTATTTCAAATCTCTATAAACAAGAAACGAAGAGTGAATTATTGAGGGTCCCACATCATTAAAATTAGTCATACCAATGACCCCGAAGAAAAATAAATGACAAATTATAAGAAAAAATATGCCGTAAACTCCTTCTATAGCGAAACTTGGTTTATGAGCGAACATTATAGAAAGACCAAAATTATTGGTTAAAATAATTAGACAACAGTATATTAGTATCTCTACAAGATTACCTACAAATGGCTCTCAATTAAACCCACAAACATCTTGGCACTCACCGAACGGGATCAATGCATATTATTATGAAATTAATAACTAAGTTTGAAACAAGCCACACTAAGAGACATGCAATTAGTCTCAATTTTGAAACTATCATCAATTAATTTATCAATGAATAATGTGAAAACTATTACATAAAATCAACAGTTACTAAACAAACAACGCTGCAGAAATGGCTAATGATTTGAACACAGATTGGGCCCACAAAGTTTAAAATTCGTCATACCACCAAGACTATGACTTACAACACAGGAAATAGGTAATAGGAAATAATAAAAGTGGTTTATAAGCATAAACTACAGAAAAACAAACATTATTAGTCAATAATAAACAAACAACAGTAATTGTAGTATATCTGAAAGAGCACCTAAAAATAGTTCAATTAATCCCACAAACATCTCGGCACTCACCGAACGGGATCATCTAAGCCTTACTGTTTCAACAAAGTTGGACATTAAGAAGCCAATAACAAAGTTTGAGGACCTTAATAAACAAGCTGAAGTACTAGAAACGCAATTAGTGCTCCCAGTGAAACAGATTACACAAGTTTTGGGTGGTGTTGTAAAAAGTTTCGATGGAATTTGGATAAGTGATGATATTGGTGTTGGTGCTTTATGTAAAACTAGTGTTTGCCAATGGTCGAAATTCGACGATAATTCAATTAAAACTGAATGCATTTCTAAAGCATTATTATATGAAAATATTATATTTCTGCAATCTTTCTCCAAATAAACTTCAACTGTGCTAAATTTCATACTCCTCCGTACGCGTAATTTTCTTAAGATTTACAAAGTTTTTGCTTCGCGTATTAAGATATATGTAGCTAGTATTCAGCAACATCAAGAAGAAAATATGACACTGCAGTAGAAAAAGTAATGACAGCAACGACAATAAACAGCTCATCATCATCATCATCATTTCAGCCGAAAGACGTCCACTGCTGGACATAGGCCTCCCCCAGGATGGGGGGTTTTGCCATAATCGCCACGCTTGGCAGGCGGGTTGGCGATCGCAGTATGGTGGTAAAATGCATAGAGAACGCTGCTGCCCATTCTCTAGTAAGTCTCTTAGTCGCCTTCTACGACACCCACTGGAAGAAATGGGATGGTGCTATTCTTTTACGCCCGGCAACACATACGGGATAAACAGCTCAAATTGTATGAATCAACTTACATTTGGATGAAAAAAAAACGATCAATTTAAAATTAAGGGAAAAATGTTGAGTCAATTTCATCCTGCTAGACTGAAAGTTGATCCCAATATACTTGGGAAAAGGCTTAGCAGGTGATGTTAATAATTGGAGTAGGCAAAGATTTTTTCGATTTTTGTGTTAAAGCGGGCTTGCACTGTATGTATGTATGTATGTATCTCAGATTATAAAACAAAGGCAGATAGACCGCGCGGAACACCAAGAGTGAGGCCAAAAAACCAAATACTTAAGCGTCGCATTTTGTGTAACATAAAATGCGACGCTTTAGTATTTGTTTTTTTTTTTATTTTGATTATAAAATAAAGGCAGATAGATCGCGCGGAACACCCAAGAGTCAAAAAAACAAATACTAAAGACTCGCATTATATACAATGTATATTAAATGCGTGCGGAACAGCGTTCCGTTTCTGTCAATATTTAGAAAATGCCAGAGACAGAATGACGTTAATCTGTTAATCCCGGCTAATGAGACACAATTATTTTTTTATTGTAATGGAACCAATAGGTTCCGCGCCAGGCATTAAAGTAACGTTGGTTCAGGTGGGTCAAAGTTCTGGAGTGGCGACCGCGTACCGGAAGACGTGGAGTGGGAAGGCCTCACACAAGGTGGACCGATGACCTTGTGAAGGTCGCGGGTATCCGCTGGATGTGGGAAGCACAAGACCGGTCGAAGTGGAGGAGCCTGGGGGAGGCCTATGTCCAGCAGTGGATGTCTTTCGGCTGAAATGATGATGATGATTGTGATGAGGTGGGTCAAAGAGGGGTAGGTTCAGTGGTAAGAGCATTCGTATCAACGTCTTTTCTATGTCTTTTTGTCTGCTGAATGGGTGAAGATTAAAGTTTTATTTATGTAAAAGATGTAAACAAGTCTCGAAGCTTTCTTCTAGTCTATTCATTTTGGGCCAAAAGAATATCTATCTGTTCCAAGACTGACAAAGTAAGAGACAACGCACAGCTTTTAATTCTTTGATGTGCTCCTTAGAGCCAGTTCGTGAAGTTTATAGATTTGCATACACATAAAATACAGTAAATGGCAATGTAAGATTTCCAAAAAAAAAGTTATCGTAATGCTGCTTGCAACTCCAATAATCTACATACTTCTTCGTGCAATTATTTCCACTTCAGAAAATAAAATATGCCATTTTTTTTTACTAATACTTCAAATTCACCTCTATCAACCAATGACTTATTCAAACATCACGTAAGTAATTAATGGGTTTAGTATTTGGTTTGCAACAAAAGGTTTTAACTTAAACGGGCCTTTAAGTAAAAGCTTAGTTAAAATTACTCTCGAGGGATTTAAGGCTACCTAATTCTCGTTTGAACAGCGTACCCTAAACTCGGTGGCGCCATCTTTTATCCTGGACATGAATTAATGATATCAAGGTACTTACAGTAGATCACTTTGGGATATTGACATTAGTGCTTTTTGGATCTGAAAGGTAGACAATTGTATTTTTTTTGCGTCAAGTGCCCATAATTTTGTTTTAATGGCTAATTTTCATGTCAGGGAAAAATTGTTTATCGATAAATTGTCGTAGTGTGTCCATTTTTTGATAAAAATATTAATTACCCTGACTGTAGCTACTTTTGACCTTATTTATAACTTGACAGATTTGGATGAAATTTGGCACACATTTATTTTATATCATCATCAGCCTATAATGTTCCCACTGCTGGGACACAGGCCTCCTCTCGGTGAGAGGGACTGGGCCGTAATCCACCACGCGGGCCCAGTGCGGGTTGGTAGATGTCACATGTCTTCGAATTTTTGGTTCTAGGACATGCCGGTTTCCTCACGATGTTTTCCTTCACCGTTTTGAGAGCAGTGGTGATGAAATAATTTACACAAAGTAAAGCGTCTGTCTGGGTTCGAACTCACGACCTACAACTCGTAAGTCGCGGTCGTTACCACTTGGCCACCACTGCTCTTTTATTTTATAACTTGAATTAAAATATAGGATACAGTAATACCCTGCTTTACGCGAGGGATACGTTCCGGAAAAAATCGCGTTAACTGAAATTCGCGTATATCGATGTTTATGATTATATATAGTCAAAATTCAATACAAAAAAAATACGAACAATTTTAATCAATCACTTTAATTCTAAGAACACTTTATGCAATACATACTATTAATTATTTTTAACGGAAAAATACATCTAATGTCTTTTGGGTAGCGTTTTTTTTTACGTTCTTGTAAAATACTTTCTTACCACCAAACACTGTTTTTAATTGTTTGACACACGGTCAAGACACGGTCATCATTATTGTCTATACTCTTCACTCTTTCGCGGAATGCATGCGAGGCATTTGAGCGCGAAATTTGAAATTCGCGTTATAGTGAAACCGCGCATAACGGGGTCGCGTAAAGCGGGGTATTACTGTACTTTTAAAAATAATGTGGGGCTGGTAAAAGCTAGTAATATTGTAAACGTGAAAGTTTGTATGTTTCGATGTTTGTTACTAAATCACGTAAAAACGGCTCAATGGATTTAGATGAAATTTGCCACACAGATAGATTATAACCTGGATTAACACATAGGATACCTTTTATCTCGGTAGTACTTTTCTGTGGGATAATTTTCAACATCCCCGTACTCTAATAACATTATCCAAACTCTCGTATAGATTACGTATTGCAACACACCAACCATGTAAAGCAATATTACCAGGAACCCCTTACTTACACTCTAATAGCAATAAAGGAATTCCAGTGAAATAGTTCCATGAAACTCCTCATAGATACAATTACCACATCAATGACCTCGCTTAATCTTGTGACTGAATTTACCAACATAAACAATACACCCTTATTAAACCTTATCGTGAATAACTAAAGACTAGTATCGCTTGAGTTTTTCGTATGGTTAAATTGCAATTCCTTTCCCGTACGTTCTTTCTTGTGATCTGTTGAACTAAAAACGTTTCCGCGACATAATGGGGGTAGGTAGGGAGGGTGATAAAGTGCGGATATCGTATGAGTTAACGAGACAAGGACATATTATTGTTAGGGTTCTTTGTAGGAATAATATATGGAGGTGTGTATGGATATGATGTTCGATAGTGATCAGAAAGAATTGTACAGTCCGCGATAAAGTCGATTTTTTTTGTTAAAGGCGGAGATTTCTTGAAATGCTCAAAAAGGTAGTTTTTTAAACCAGTGTATCACTTTAACCGTAAATAATTTTGAAAACAAAAAAATGTATGGAATTTTAAAGTACCTATATTTTGCATACAGTGATGGTACTCAAAACATAATTATACATGCTTTAATGTATCAAAAAATCATCAAAGTGACCTCTTAATTATGTTTAAAACCAGTTTATCCCTTCAATAACAATTATTATTATAATTTAAAAAATACCATAAAATTCCAAATGCCAAACTGCATCTAGTGATGGATTATTTATTATCAAATAGTTGATATCTAATTTTATGCGATTTTATTTGCATTTTTAGGACAATGCTTGCTCCTTTATTATTAGAATTTTTACAACAGATTTTAATTTTTAACCCATATCGGATTGCAGTAAGAACTATTATCGCTCATAACGACAATAGGACGAATACATTCAAAATTACCAGGGCCTTAAAGTAAAACTATTCGAAAAACAATGGTCATTGTTATGACTATGATTGCACTATACGCTAAGCTAGCTGCGGTTGGTCCTGGGATGGATGATCTTCTTTATATACCAAGACCCCCCCGTACCTCCTCGGAAAGCATGTTAAGCCGACTGGAAATGGACCTCAACATAGTTGGGAAAAGGCTAGGCGGCAGATGATCTTGATGATTGCACTATCCAGCATGACACTTTTACCCAATTACTAGGTTTACTACCTTGTTCCCGCAGCTTGGCGTCTGTGAACAATCACAAAACTGTGCATTTCTGCCATAAAAAGTAACCTTAGAACACACGGGAATGGTGTAGCGGTGTAAGATATCTTTGTAAACCGCATGTATTTCCAGATATGATGCGAGTATGTAAATTACTGACCCCATAGAAATTCGAGACACTGATGCTTTCGTTGCCGAGAGTAGGTACAATTTTTTTTTAATAACATGTATATTAAATTACTGAAAAGCAGACTTGAAAGTTATCTCTTTAATTTAATTTTGCTTCTAGACAAGCTTTGGTAACTTAACACCCAACTAGTCAAATAAGTCATCATCATCATCTGCCTACCCTTTTCCCAACTATATTGGGGTCGGCTTCCAGTCTAACCGGATACAGCTGAATACCAGTATTTTACATGGAGCGACTGCCTATCTGACCTCCACAACCCAGTTACTGGGTAATACGATACCCTTTGATAAAGACTGGTTGTCAGACTTTCGGGCTTCTGACGACCTGTAACTACTGTCAAACAAATACAGTTAAGTAAGTATAATTTCAAATGATTATGCTTAATCTTTACCCTCATTTGTGTAGAAATAATTTATTGAGTTGAAAATACATTATACCTAAATCTTCTTTTGCATTAAGGGTGTAAAAACTTCCTTGGCGTGAGCTGATTTGAAAGCATAGTAGATAATAAATTATTTCAATTTAAATTTGTTTTTCAAATACCTATAACCGTTTTATAGCCTGACTGATACCGCTGTACCGCGCCTTAGGTATGGGCACGGCGCGACAGGGGAGCAGTGCAGGCCTCTGATTTGTCAGTGCAAGCCGCTCATTCGTCAGTGCAAGCCGCTCATTCGTCACCACTCACAACGTCCGTCCCCCGCCTCGCCGCGCATACCCAAGGCGCGGTACAGCGGTATCGGTCAGGCTATACGCCTAAAACACTGAATCGATCGATATGAAATTTTACAAATACGAGATAGTTTGATCCCGGGAGAAGGATACGAGTAGGACAGGAAACTTGATACTTTTATAAAATGATTTCATTATCATCATAATTTCAGCCGAAAGATGTCCACTGCTGGACATAGGCCTCTCTCAGGCTCCTCCACTTCGACCGGTCTTGTGCTTCCCACATCCAGCGGATTTTGGGGGGGTTTGCCATAGTCGCCACGCTTGGCAGGCGGGTTGGCGATCGCAGTATGGTGGTAAAATGCATACAGAACGCTGCTGCCCATTCTCTGGTACCTTAGTACCTTAAGTACCTTAGTCGCCTTCTACGACACCCACGGTAAGAAATGGGATGGTGCTGTTCTTTTTACGTCTGACACCATACGGAACATAAAAAATAATAATTGATTAAATACAAAATACACGCAGACGAAGGCACGAGCTAGCTAGTTCTTCATAATTCGGCTTCTGCAAATACACTAGTACACAAGGTCAGTGGTGGCCCACTCACAAGGTCATGGTTTTGGACCCAGTCAGGTACATTATTCAGGTTTTAATTCGTCTACTGTAAAGGTTGTCCGCCTACCGAAGACAACCTCACACACATACTGGCAGCCAACGATTGGGCTTTGTCTATGTTTGAACAGGCAGGACGTTCTAGAATATAAACGTCATAATTCTTACATAGGTTAAGTTCCGGGAGCTTTGTTTCTATTGTCAGGCGTGGACTTGTAAGCATCTAACTCTTGAAATAAACGTGAACTTTCATATTTTTACGCGAATGTGTGTTTAATTGTAACTAACATTAGTCTTCACACAGAGGGGTCGTCATAGTCGTCATAGTACTTACATTATTCCATCACCACTGCTCTCAAAACGGCGCAGAAAAACGTCGTGAGGTAACCGGCATATCCTAGGGCCAAAAATTCGAAGACATGAGATGTGACATCTACCAACCCACACTGAGCCTAGGCCATTAGGCCTGTGTCCCAACAGTGCGAATATTATATGCTCATTATGCTATGCTTATGTTAAATAGTGTCGATATATAAAAAATATATAATATAAAACGTTTATTCTCTCTCAACATAAGTTATGAACTTAATGCTAACTTATAGAGTAGTGCACGAAATAGGAGCTAACTTTGTGAGAGACGTGTGCCTGATGTAGGTTTATTTAAAAACCTGTATTACAGGTCACCAGGGCCCTCCCGCGGCTAGATGCCTAATGTTTGGATACACGACATGATAACAAAACAGGATACGTAACTCACAATAGATTAGAGAAACAAAATAAAATTTAGTAACATAATATAAAAATAAAAAATACAAAAACATTGTGGAGATACCAGAGGGTGTGTGAGTAACCGGAGCAAGTGTATGAATGGATGTTAGAAGTATATGTGAGAATGTGAGAGGTTGTTTGAGTAAATGAGGAGCGAGTATGGTTGATGGTATGCAGAAGCAGGAGAGGGGATGAGTTTAAAGATCTATCTGAACACCCGTCAGTCAAAAGTAAAATCACTTAAAGTGCCACGTAGAAATAACTTTTATGGTAGGCGCACTGCATCTTTCACAATACCCGTCTTACTAAACCGTCTTACTAATACCTTCAGACATTCGCGACTCAATGAACAGGAAAAACGTAAAACACAAGCTCAAAGAATATTACAACTCCATTTTACCTTAATTTCATAGTAGCGCGTTGAGTAATTCCAGACCATGGCATGCTAAGACAGACCCCAGAGGTCTTATAGTGTGCCTTGTATAATTTTAAGAACAAAATGTGTGTTTTTAAATAAATAAATAAATAATCTGAGGGGGATTAGCAAGTTCTCAGTTCCCTGATAGTCTAGGGTTTTTAAATAGGCAATGACTGAAATTTTACATCTGTATTTAATCGAGTCGATTGTTCATTTATATAAAGAAAACAACTAGTTTCATCTTCTTTGACCGAATCTTGGACAATTCATAATAAATGTCTGTAAATCTATACTAATATTATAAAGAGGAAAGATTTGTTTGTTTGCATTGAATAGGCTCCGAAACTTCTGAACCGATTTGAAAAAAATATTTCACTGTTGGGACACTCCGGGAAACATAAGCTTTATTGAATCCCCCGTATTCCTACGGGAACGGGAACTACGCGGGTGAAACCGCGGAGTGCTGCTAGTGGTTTAATAAAAAATAAATGCTTTCAGTTTGAGTTTGAAAACAATACAGTTCTGTCGTGTTTCGACCTACTGTGAATATTCCTCCATTGGTTCTTATAACACTAGTTCAGAATACTAACGGGCACTATATTCCTCGTTCACGTTCCGTTCAGTACTGAAACTAAATAGAGTTTCGCCATTTAATTTCCTACTACCATCGACGAACTAACTGGTATCGCACTCGATATTCAAATGCCACTAATATCGGAGTTGCCAGTAAAATATCAAATTTATATTAAAATGTCAAAACATTGTTTAGGCTGGCAACACGTAGTAAGACTATTGTCAAAATCAGTACGAAGTGTAAAATAACTTTAATTTCGGAAGTCGGTGACTTTGGATGTGTTTAATTATTTGTCACCGCCTTCCGAAATTAAAGTTATTTTACACTTTGTAGTGTTTTTCGGAAGTCAGTTGTTATTTTTTTGAAAAAAAGTTTTTATTAATTTCATTTCACACATTTTCACTTTTTAGTTACCCACCCCACACCGATTCGAAATTTCATCATCCTTGGGGTCAAAACAATGCATATTTATGCGATAGCAGCATTCGCGGTTGATTTGCTGTAATTTTTTGAAGACTTCCGTTGTCTGTCTCCGAAACGCATCATCAGATCTATAGAGAACAAAAAAAGAATTTTGCAAATCCGTCTACATATGACGGAGTTATGCCCGAACATACATAAAAAAATATATATACATATAAACATGTCGAATTGATAACCTCCTTCTTTTTGAAGTCGGTTAAAAATCGCATGCGATGTTTTTTAATAAACAATCAAATGTTTTAATAGGTGATAAATAATTTTGGTTATAATAATTTAGCCACCGTCTTATGAAAAATCTACGAAAAGTAGGGATAGATAAAAAAAATACTTTAGTTGAAAAATAAATACTGGAGTGTGACAAAGTTTGCTAAGAAAGACTGCCATCATTTAACCACGCTAAGAAAAAAAAAAAAACAAAAAAAAAATGCTCAGGTTCAATTCTAAGGACAAGACTATATAATTAGATGGATAAAAAAATAAATAAACACTGCACAATGTTAAAAGAGCCACGATATTAAAGTTCTAAAATGCGTACCCAAATCCTATTTTATCCCTGTACGTTATCAAGTTAGCGCAACATATTGTATTCTTGTCACTTCACCGTTTACAACATCCCTTCAAATATGCATGAGAGAAAAAGATGAAACTTGAAACAGTATGTTTGCAACATCAACCTCAGAATTTTAATCTATTTCATAAAGCCACAGGTCACCCATTCACGCAATGAATCTCGAAAACTACTAGACTTACGTAGATGAAATATCAGTCAGTTATGAAAGGATTTAAAAAAAATCTTTAAATATAAAAGCGAAAGGTCACTCATTCATACATTCATTCACTCACTGATTAATCACGAAATCTCAAAAACTACTAGATCTACAAAGATGAAATTTGGCACCTAGGTAGATTATGAGTCAGATACGTCAGCTAAGAAAGGATTTTAGGAAATTCTCCCCGTAAACGGGTGAAGGCGAAGGAGGCCGGCCCAAGAAAAGATGGCGTGACGACCTAGACGCGTAATGCAAGGGCTGGATCGAGGGGCCCTGGAAAACGATGCCTGGAAGGATTTGGAGCGCAGGCCTTTGCTCAGCATTGGGACAGTGTAGGCTAATGCAATTATTATATTTAACTTGAAACTTATTACCATATTTCAACTTGAAACTTGGCACGAATACTTTCTACGTAAATCATAAACTTAGTTTTTTTTTGTTTATAGATAACCCTGTATGTACCTATTTATATTGTACCCTGTCTGTATGCATGTTAAAGTTTGTAGGGGAAAATACGAAATCTATACGGACGAAGTCGCAAGCGACTCGCAAAGTCGTCGCAAGTGCTAGTATCCTATAATCGCGAACGTGTAAGCAGCCTACGCAATGAAAGTACCTCTATAAACCCATGGACGGATATTGAAATTCTGCGTACGCATGGACGATTCGAATCATGTGCAATAGACTGTTGTTGAAACTTTCATATTGCACCAAATGTAAAATTGTTATTCATACCAATGTTTATTTTTCGATGAATCCCAAAATAGCCAGTGGGAGTGTTAAATTTCTTTGTTTTAAAATGTTTGTTAAAACGTAAAAAAATTTGGACATTTTGCTTTTGTTCTGCCTGCATAGATAGTATTATATTACTACTATAATTGAAAAATTACTTTAGTTTTATTCTTGAAAAATCAGATAATATTTCCAATACTAAACTTACGAATCGGATTAATTAATATTGCTGCCTCGTTGGTCTAGTGGTCGCAAGTGCTACTGCTGAGCATGAGGTCCTCCTGGGTTTGATTCCTGGTTCGGGCAAACTGTTATTGGGTATTTTTCCTTATTTTTGCGTTTGTTGCCCGTTGTCTAGATTTGAGCCCGGTTGATGACAATTGGCTTGCCATCTATTGCATGGTAGTTAAACATACACAAAGAAACATAGTGCAATATGGGTGTACACACGGCTACAGATCAAGCTATTTATTTCCAGTTTACGCTGATGTCGCACTGTACGGAAATCCTATACAATGCGAGATCAGCTTATACTGGACCGTTCTGCCTAACTCTCTGGTGAATACAGGCATTATTTTACGTGTTATTAATATTGCTGGTAATTTGAACTTGTAATATAGTCTAGAAGTCTGTTGTTTGAAGGATTGTGTGTGATTGAAGTTTTAATTGATAGCATATGAATAACCAACTAGTATAAGCGTCTTTAGCAATCTCAAAGCGGTGAAGGAAAACATCGTGAGGAAACCGGCATGTCTTAGAACCAAAAATTCGAAGACATGTGACATCTACCAACCCCCACTGGGCCCGCGTGGTGGCTGACGGCCTCTCCCTCTTACCGAGAGTAGGCCTGTGTCCCAGCAATGGGATAATTTTAGGCTAATTATGCTAAAGGCATACGAGTATATACCTAAAGAGATTTATCAATGTCACAAAAATAAAGTTAATAAAAGATTTAAGTACGCACAAGTATGCTTATATCGTCTACTGCGTATATTTTTACGCAACTTATTTATTTATTTATACATACTTTATTGTACACCACAAAAAATACATTACAAAAAAACAAGGTACACTACAAAATATACAATGGGCGGCCTTATCGCTTTCCGCAACTTCGCATCCCTTTTGACATAATCCCTAAGATGTCCGTTACGGCACCCACGCTTAGACAGATCTAGAATTTCTAGGAACCACTCAAGTTAGAAAACGTTAGTAGGTCTTTCAATTTTTAATTTACACGAAAAATAAATTATATTCAATGTTTTGTATATATATATTCTATCAAACTAGGGTTTAATTGCACCACTAAACATTAAATGCATTCAGCACTAAGGTTAATGTGAAATTCTATCCTTCACCCAACTGTAAGAATTATTGTAGTTAAATACAACTATATTTTGAATTCAATTAGGGCTAAACGTGTTAAGAGATTTGTGGTGCCGGTGAGCCCTAATTTGTATTTATTATTTGATTGTGTGCTAGAGGATATAAGAATAAAGAAAACACAAATCCGAGAACTGAAACATACCAGTAAATAATTTCATACCAATTCCATCATCATCATTTCAGCCGAAGACGTCCACTGCTGCACATAGGCCTCCTCCAAACGGGGAGGGGATTGCCATAATCTCCACGCTTGTCAGGCGGGCTGGCGATCGCAGTATGGTGGTAAAATGCATAGAGAACGTTGCTGCCCAATCTCTGGTAAGCCCCGGAGTCGCCTTCTATGACACCCACGGGAAGAAATGGGATGGTGCTATTCTTTTACGTCCGGCACCACACAAATTCCATATTTCTATTATTTCATTCATATTATTATTATTATTTCATTTATTTCACTTCACCCGTTCGAATTATTAAACAAAAATCGAAGCATTTTCTGGTTTCATTAATGCGTTTTTTTTTTTCGCCAAAAAGCAGGTGGAGAAATACGAAGATTCTTTGTCTGAATGCAATCTCCGTAAAACGCGGACGTGTATGCACGCCGGGTGCGCGGTTTATATTCTCTGTGGGCAACTCACAACGCTACTTCATCGGGCACTTTTCATATTTTGAGGTACTAGGTGGGTACAGTTTCACTGGTGCGACTGGCAAAATGTCTGAATGCATTTTAGAATTAATGGTGGGAATATTAAAGTGAGATAGGGACACAACAAAAAACGTCAGTTTTAAACAATATGTCAATGTAACCTGTCATAGTAACTATCATCAAATTGTTATTTCACCACTTTGCTGGTCATGTTGAACTACTAGAGTGCGTTAGACAAAACTAAGAATTTACCGTACATCAACTTTTGTATGTATCCTCCTTTCCATACCCTAAGGATGCCAACGAAACCTTATTACTACGGCTGCGCTGCGTCAGCGTTCTGTGTCTCATGAACCTAAATAGATAAACAGTTGATAATTTCACAGAGTGTATTTCCGTTGCAGATATCGAGAGATATGTCGGGGGTTAAAAAGGGGACTCCATAAAAGAATCATGTTTAAAAAAAATACGTAGTGTTAAATGTTATACGGTGGCGGGTGGTACGAAAACCTTCGTGTGCGAGTCAGATGAAGACCAACAATCAAAGAAACTCAACAGTTAATCACGTAACTAGACTGTATGTTTCGGGTTCCTTAAGCAATCAACCCAAGCTTTAACGGTTAAAGGTAGCCAATTGATATCGTCAGATTTTCCACGACTTTTATCTGCAGATGCGATTCTAATCATCCTCATCATTGAAACCACACCTTAACCAGTGTCAACACGTCTGTCGCGGCGCGTAAATAATAAAGGCGAGAGAGGTTCCCGTGTCTCCAGACGTAAATATGTGTACACACGCTACTTTTTATTTCGACTGTACGCTGGTCCTACTCGCGTTTAGTGTTGGGTCTTGTTCTGTGCTTGCGATCCGATTGGTCGTTGATGGGCGCAATTTTTATTTTACACTAGATGCACCCCGCGGCTTCTGCTTTTTACTTCAGCTATCTGTCTGTGAAAGTCCTATCAAAATGGGCCCAGCCGTTTCGAAGATTAGCCGGAATAAGCAGCCAGACAGACAGAGAGACAAAAATTAAAAATAAATGATTTTTTGTCATAGGTACCGTATAAACTTTCATTATGTGTAAATTAATCTCTGGTTGATAATGGACCTTCGAATAGGTCAGCGACTACCATCGAATTTATCATATCAAATATAGTTTTGTTTGTACCTACACAAAAGGGAACGAGTTTGGTATACAAGATGCATTCGGAAGAAAAATCTAATCGTTTTGTTTATGAATTAAAATTTGCATGATGACAAAACCTTGGAGGGGCTTGGGGTTAAGTAATAACAGCCGCACAGGACAATCAATTAGGTTAAGCTACGCTTGTCGCGGTTGGTCTGTGGATGGGCCACCAAGACCCCTCCGTGCCTTGAAAAGTACGTTAAGCTGTTGGTCCCGGCTGTCATTTGTTGATTGTTGACAGTCGTTACCTACGTCAGAAGCCAAAAGTGTGACAACCAGTCACTGGATACTAAGTAATAGTACTGAGTAATACGATACCCATTGAAAATAATGGTATTCAGCTGCAGCCGGTTAGACTGGTAGCCGACCCCAACATAGTTGCGAAAAGGCTAAGCAGATGATGATGCATGACAAGACCTTAAGGGTTACTAATTGTTGAAAGTGCTGAAAAAAGTGCCTTAGACACCATTTTGTTTATTCTGATACTTTCGTAGTTCGAACCGATTAATCGTAAGGAAATCGTACACTGTAAAAAATCTCTTAATCCTTATGTTTAAAGTTGGACTGTAACTTCCAAGTGTTCTATTCATGACTGGAGTAATTGCCTGTCTTTATTCTAACTGGTATGAGAACTAGAAATTTCAAGATGTAGCTTGTTCCTGACACAGTTTCTCAGGTTTCTTTAGACCCTTAATTTTGTTTACAACTGTTTCGACTTGAGTGAAATTGAAATTCTCAATGCTTTTGATTTCACCTAGCTTCTGAAGTTTCAAAAGTGCTCAGGTAGATTTATGTGATTTTTTGAAGTGAAAACTTCTTAAATGTTGAGATGGGAAAAAAACAATTGAACTCGCGACACTTTTACCGTTACCTTTACCAACGCCTCTATATATATATAGGTATCTACATTATTGTGTATGTACGTACATAGATACACATGCATGTTGGCCTCTTTTGAGATAGCAAAAGATCATTGAACTCGCGACACTGTTACCGTTACCGTAATCGACACCTACGAATTTGAAGTGAAAACTTATTTAGGCCCAACACGCCTAAATAAGTATTTTTTGAGAATTGTTCAAGTTTTCACTTCTCTCGGCACTCCCGGAGTGCCATGGGTTTTTGTTCTTTGATTCCTTTTAGTTTGTTTATAACTATGTTTATAACTATATTATAACTATATATTATGTGTAACTAAACTGTCCATTGATATTTTATCAAAGATAGAAAGAAAGAAAGATTTTTGAGACACCTACTGGAAATAAAAGCAGCACCCTAAGTGTTTAACATACTATTCTATTCTATTTTTATTATGGCAAGCATAGCCGATGTCGACTATTCTGCCAATGTCTAAAGTGAATTGGAAAAGAAATTAATAAATTACATACTTACTTATAATACATTTGATAGAACATTAAAAATACATAATTATGCATACATACAACATAAACACAGATTGGGGGAGTAAATCATAATTTTATATTATTGTGACGGATGAAAAACATCCATCAGCGCCACAAGCAGTTCAGGAGAGGAAGTTTAACACACTATCGATCAGAATCTTAATCATTTTGAAAAATATTGCTAATCCATCGCTTCATATTTGAAAAATGTGTCTGCTCACCAAAGTAAAACGCAATGAATGTTGTTGAACTGTCAAAATGAAAGCCGTTCCTACAGTTAATGTGGTACTTAAACTTAAACTTTTATTTTCAGGATCATTTCCATATTTGTTAGTAACAATGTAGACTTACAAACTAATGTTAGTAACATTAATACACACACTAAGGAAGAAGCTAGGCGAGACACGCCGATCCTGGAGACTGTCGACGAAACAGTCGTGTCCACTGCCCCAAGATCGGAGTCCCACTATCCCGTTGTAATAATAAGGAAATTTTAACACTTACAAAATTAACATTATCCTAGTATATAATACTAGCTTCTGCCCGCAACTTCGTCTGCGTCAAATTTCTTTTGGTCTTAGCGTGATGATATATATTCTATAGACTTCCTTAATAAATGGGCTCTCTAACCCTGAAATAATTTTTCAAATCGGACAAGTAGTTCCTGAGATTAGCGCGTTCAAGTAAACAAACAAGCAAACTGTTCAGCTTTATAATATTATATATATAATATTATAATTGTGAAAGTTTGTGAAGATGTTTGGATGTTAGTTACACAATCACGCAAAAATGGCTGAACGATTTGGATACAATTTGGCACACAGATAGATTATAACCTGGATTGACAAGATAGGTACTTTTATCCCAGTAGTACGTTTCCGCGGGATAATTTCTGACTTCCACACAAGCGAAGCCGCGGGCGGAAGCTAGTAAAACGTAAAAACCATACCTATGTGAATCCAAAAAGGTTCCTGTCTCAACATTATGCATAAATTCAAGGTCACATTTTCAGCAAAAAGTACCTATTTACCAGCTACCGTCGTCATAATTTAAAACATCGAAAATACTTCTACGTCAAACATTTCTAAGGCCCCACCAAAGAATGTATTAGGAGCAGCCACAGCGACGTTCTAAGCGGTATATTAAATTGGATACTCACACGATAATCCTTTAGGTATATTTGAACTTCAGACTGCCGGAATTCCTTCTTGCAAGAGAACGTACGCTACTTCACGACAAAAAAGCGGTCAAGTGCGTTTTGGGCTGGCTCACGAAAGGTACCCTACAATATTTAGCACAACATATTTTTACACCGGTAGTTACTTTAGAAATGTTAGTTAGTTGTTTGAATTATAGTTTAAAGAATTCATTATCATCATCTGCCTAGCCTTTTCCCAAGTATGTTGGTATCGGCTTCCAGTCTAACCGGATGCAGCTGAATACCAGTATTTTACATGGAGCGACTGCCTGTCTGACCTCCACAACCCAGTTACTGGGTAATACGATACCCCTTGGTAAGACTGGTTGTCAGACTTTCGGGATTCTGACGACCCGTAACGACTGTCAAAGATCCCCAAATGACAGCCGGGACCAACGGCTTAACGTGCTTTCCGAGGCACGGAGGGGTCTTGGTATGTAAGTATGGTCACCCATCCACGGACCAACCGCGGCAAGCGTAGCTTAACCCGATTGATCGATCCGCGCAGCTGTTGTTACTTAGCCACAAGCCCCTCTTTAAAAAAAAAAAAAAAAAAAAAGAGACGAAACCAGCTAGGTTTCTTTTTAATTTGTTATTATTACTTGTTGTTATGGCGGCCATAATAGTACAGAATCTAAAAACATGTGTATATCTATTAGGGTTCAAAATATACATCTCTATGGCAAACGGTCGAACGGCCGGACTGCAAAGCCTTAGCAATAGAGTCCCGTTGGCACCGTTTTGGGAACGGAACCCGAAAATGTATTATGTAGTAGTAAATCTTCCTTTGAAAGACTTCGTCTAGGAAAGTAGTGCTACAAAAAACATAATAATTTTCCGGTTTTGGTGGTGGTATCGTATGCTAGTAATAAGATTACCACATCACTATATTATTTTCATATTTTGAGGCAACGGCTAGCAATAGTAGGCTAACTGGGGCAACGATATTTGCATGGTACTTGGTAGAATCGGGATGAGAGTTGCCAAGAATCGAGCTACATGGCGTGTAATCAGAAAGATTTTTGTCCAGCATTGGACTGTGTAAATGATAAATGATTTTTTTTCTGTAAGTAGGTTTGTACAAACACTTTTACACGTCAATCATATTTTTTTTAAACTAGATGAGGTCGGCGTTTCCTATCTGACTAAGCTGAGAAGAAAGACCGCAAAAAACTCGGTCACAGTCTCTTTTAAAGTCCAGACATAATCTTGGTCAGATCATGTGAAGACCATGTGGATTGGTGTCTGAAAGGGTCTTTTGAGGAAAGAACCACACAGATTGAGTGGACCTGTCCATTCAGTGCACGCATGTATCAGTAATCGTAGGGCCTCAACTCAGAACTTGAGGAGCTCAACGATTTGACGAACAATACCAAAGAAAGGACATTTGGGTAGGCCGCATAAAGTACTCAGTAAGCTGATGATGTTGATAATACTGAGTGCTATATGCAATGTAGGTGCAACCGATCGATATTGTAAAAATCTCACCATGTTAACTTAGGAGAAATCAGCTTGAAGTGAGCTCTCAATAATGTCAATACTTAACATCAGCATTGCTATAGCGCTTATTACACTTGGCTGAATTTAGTAATCTAAATTCAGTCGTTCCTGAATTTAGTCAAGTGTAATCGCAATTAGCAAGCTAGCATCCATAGTTTTAATGTTGCTTCTGAATTTAGATGACTAGTTAGATGACTAAATTCAGCCAAGTGCAATAAGCCCTTATTCTGTAACCATCTAACCGCGTGAAGTGAGCTGTCAGTGTCATTGTTTTGTTTGGACAATCCCCAGCATCAGTGGGATGACACTGATAAGCTCACTCGAATTTCGAATCAGTTCGAATCCAGACAAGCGCTTTACTTTGTGTAAATTATTTCATCACCACTGCTCTCAAAACGGTGAAGGATAACATCTCGTGAGGAAACGGGCATGTCGTAGAGCCAAAAATTTTAAGACATGTGACATCTCTCAGAGACGAGGCCTGTGTCCTAGCAGTGGGAACATTTTAGGCTGATTATGGGTTTACTTGAAGGATTCTTTGATGTGAATTACTATATCATCATTTCAGCCGAAAGACGCCCACTGCTGGACATAAGCCTCCCTAAAGGGGGGGGGGGGGTTGGGGTTTGCCATAATCGCCACGCTTGGCAGGCGGGTTGGCGATCGCAGTTTGGTGGTAAAATGCATAGAAAACGCTGCTGCCCACTCTCTAGTAAGTCCCTTAGTCGCCTTCTACGACACCCACGGGAATAAATGGGATAGTGCTATTCTTTTAAGTCCGGCACCACACGGTACTACTACTTGTTATTACGTTGTTATTCTATAATTCAATACAAAGTGGGTATAAAATAATAATAATCATATCAATTAAAACTGTCCAACGTAAATACTAATAATGAAGCAAAAGACTTTGTTTGTTGGTTTGAACGCGCTAATCTCAAGAACGTCCAATCGGATTAAACGAAAACTATTTAATTTCGATAGGATTGATTCTTGAGGAAGGCTAGGCTATTAACATCACGTTTGGACCCTTAGGGCTGAAACTGCGTTTTGCGGGCGCCCGCGACGGTCAACCGTCGCGGGTCTATGTGCGTGGACACTCTATGTTTCTCGTGGATGTCGGAAATTTTTCCACGGGAACGTGTTACCGCGACTTAAAGTAGCCTACCCCGCGACGGACGCCCGCGCTTGGGACCGCGACTGGGCACATTTGTATGAAACCGTCCGCTTAACACAGTTTCAGGCCTTTGGAGCTGAGTAAAAGGAAAAAAAAAACTAAGCACGCTAAATGAAAAACAAGTTATACTTCGAGGGCGGTGTTATGCGAGGTGTGTGGGTCGGGAGAGAAAGAAATTTCACGCTGAGTAAGTCGTGGGCAGAAAAATGCTGAAAGAATTTTGAAATATATATATATAATATTAGGTACTTTAATCGAACTGTAGCGCTTCCTGTGAGCAAATGATTCAGTTCAAGAATAAAGAAAATGCTAATAATTCATTCCAAACACGTTTCTTATTTCAGCTCGCTAATATTCCATGACAACGTTCAGCTACGTCTCTTAGACGTAGGGGAAGGTTGCGATCATTGGACCACCAAGGTATTTCCAAAACTGTGCAAGCTAGCAACACCCAAACTAGTCGACGCGAGTACGTGGCGACTCAGTTGCATCCTCCTCTTATCTCAGTGACACTGCGTCACGTGGCGAAAAATGACGCGTGTGGTTGTGTTTGCGGCGGTCAAAATCTAATAATTTCACTCAGGACAATTTGACGTAAGTATCACTGTATTCATATTTGTTTGCGGTCACTGTTATGAAATATTGGACAGTTTATTTGAGATTCCATGAGTGTTATTCAATTTTGTGTAATTATGACCATTTATATTTTAGTTTAGTTTTTCTGAACCAGTTCCTTGTTGCCATCAATGGACCTCAAAAGTGTTCCATCGTTGGACCAGTCCAATCATAGCAACTTTTTACTGTAGTTTTTCGGTCATTATTATGGGAATAAGTTCCGAGTATTTCACTTATTATGGAAAAAACCATAGAAAAATCATTATAAATTAAAATTTCAGAATGTCGCCGATAAAAAGAATTACCAAAAAGGAGACGGAAAACACAAACCAGTATAGAATTAACTTCGTTGCCGTGCAAAACTACCCTTGATGAGAACGGAAAGGTTCAAAGCAAAAAGCCAAAACTGTCCACAGAAGAACCTCAACCGTCAACCAGTAAACAAGCTAATGAGAATATAGAAAAATGATTTTGCAAAATCTGTCTAAAATATGAAATCGAAGACCTGCATGTCGATTCTGTAACCATCACACCGCGTGAAGTGAGCGTGGAGTGACCTGTCAGTGTCATCCCACTGATGCTAGGGATTGACCAAGTATTAGGTGAAATGACACTGACAGCTCACTTCACTCGGTGAGATGGTAACAGAATCGACGTGCTGGGACAATGTTGATTGTGCTTGTGTTAAAAAAACATGTCAGAAAGTACCTTTGCCCCATTGCACTACATAGACATCACTTGCAATAAGATTTCATTTTTTGCGTTTTTAATTCATAATATAGTGATATTGATAATTCAAATTTGTTGCCTCGATTGGACCTATAGAACAAATTTCTCGAAGTCCATTGATGGCAACTTGGTGGTTCAATGAAGGTGCCCATGGTCCAAAGAAGGTAACAGCCCAAGATTTAGTTTTCCTCGTTTATATCAAAAAGTGTTAGCCCGAACTGTTTGTGCGTTTGATGATTATAAATAAAGGTCCTATGAAACATAAATAATAAACTGCTTTCATTTTAACACTTATACTTTTTGGGATATGAGGTCGTAAAGTTAAGTGGTCCATTCATAGCAACCTTCCAGTATTAAAAATAAGAGAGAAATAGTAAATTCATCCTATATCTTTGGAATTAATCCCATATCTTAAGACATGGGCTAGAGGGGCCTGTGGCTAAGAAATCATAGCCGCACGAGTCGTTCGATCAGGTTAAGCTACGCTTGCCGCGGTTGGTCCATGGATGGGGACCATATTTACATACCAAGAATTTTCCGTACGAAGCACGTTAAGTCGTCGGTAGTAGCTGTAAGCGACTGCCTATCTAACCTCCACAACCCAGTTACTGGGTAATAAAAATTGCCAAGACTGGTTGTCAGACTTTCGGGCTTCTGATGACCTGCAACGGTTGTTAAAGGTCCGCGAATGGCAGCCGATTCCGACGTCTTAACGTGCTTGCCGAGGCGGGATTTCCCCGTCTGATATTTTTTTTTAAATTTAACAAACTGTCGACTGACTATCTATCAGTCAAGTCAATGGACAATATTGTAAAAAATAATCGACTTGAATACGGGGCTTTTGGCCACATTGCATGTGTGCATTTTATTTCATAGTTGATTTTATTTTATGTAATGTGCGTTTTGTTTGTGCAGAATAAACATTTTTTCTTTCTTTCTTTCTTTCTTCGTATAGTAAGAATGTAGGTATTACATGCTTACTATACGACGGTAAATAAACTTCCGTCTTTAATAAAATAAAGTTGTCAGAAACAATGGTATGTCACATGCGACAATTCATCCATAACGACATACTAATCTTCGTGCGCGTCCGCTGGTGAAAGCAGTGGTGGCCCCGTGGCGTAACGGCCGCAACTTACGGAACGTAGGTCGTAAGTTCGAATCCACACAAGCGCTTTACTTTGTGTGAATTATTTCATCATCATCACTCAAAACGGTCAAAAAAACATCGTGAGGAAGCCAGCATGTCCTAGAACCAAAAACTCGAAGACATGTGATATCTACCAACCCGCACTGGGCCCGCGTGGTGGATAACGGCCCGCTCCCTCTCACAGAGAGGATGCCTGTGTCCCAGCAGTGGGAACATTATAGGCTGATTCTGGTCAAATACTCCAAGCTGCGATTGCTTAACTATCTCACAACGACAAAAACTTAGCTAATTATAATAATTAAGTAAAATAAGTTAGAGGCCAATTTTAATGGATAATAAAGTTAAAAACGTAATAAAGAACTGCTGACGACACTAATTTTATTAGCGTAACCCTTTCTTGGCACCCTACTAGTCATTGTATTTTGAATTATGCCTCGTTTAAACTCTTATGAATAAAAATCAATACCAGTCAATATAACTCCACTGCCCAAATAGAATTTGGTATACATTTTACTACATTCAGTACCTTTTTATGTCACCTGCATCGGCTGCATCTAATGTGGACCATGATAGATCTCTTTATAGTACCTCGCTCTATTATAAACGTACCATTGTACTTCTGCAATATGAAAATTATTCATTGCGAGTATACTAGTGATCAGACCTAGTTAAACAATAGATGCGGCGAGTGAAGTGTCAATCTTAATGTGGTTGATTAAGTCTGATCAGAGTGACCCCTTTCGTTGTAAATTGAACAGTTGATAAAGTGTAGTTATCGTATTGAATCATACCGGGAACCGTCTTTTAACCCGCACAATTTTACTACGTATCAAGTTATTGTGTTCTGCGGGCTAAAATAAATATGGGCTTGATTATGACAGCCCGTGTAACGAACACAGAACATAATAAGAAATGAAAATTCAATCATTTTTACCTCAATTTGGCGTCGATATAATTATGATGGCACCACGATCCTAGGACACTGAACCTTAACGGAATAAAATTACAGTTAGTGTAGGTAAGCACTGACACCACTAACTAATCCCATCTAAACGCTCCACAGAACAGTAAAGTTATCAGGTGCTACACAGCGGTGCCTTAATCTTTAACGAGTTTACTTCTGCCCATCTTTGAAACTTTTACATTGCGATCATTCTTCTAATTAGCTAACACTCTTAGGTATTTAGTTCTTCTACCATAGTTGGCTACTATTCAGAAATCCGCCGATTGTGCGAAGCACAGAGATGGTCCAATTGGTTGTATGTGGAGGCCTATGTCCAGCAGTGGGCATATTTTGGATGGAGTAATGATGATGATGATAGTTGGCACAGAATCTGGCTGAAAGTAGGCTTGCCAGCTATAAAATGAGACTTTAAACTTACCTGGTTAAATGTGGTTGTACATTATGCAACTGTCTTTGACTTCTGAAAAACGTATTGCGGCGTAATAGTAAGGCGTAATGTTATATCATTTTAGCAAATGTGGAAAAAAAAATCTACAAAACACGCTTTAAAAATCAGAAAATAATTTCAAAAAAGCGTGGCGTCCTTTTTAAGGTATTTTTATAATCAATTAATATCAAACGCCCCTCGCTTTTTTGATTTTTTTATGCTTTTTAAGTTCCAAAGAGATGTCAGCACAAAAATGATGGGGCCCGCAAGGGCCGATGCCTGTCAGGGGTGCGGGTTCGTTTGAAAGAGATACCACAGCCCCTGGCATACGGGCTAATGAAGTAACACGGGTGGGTTTTAGTCAGTAAAAGTCTGACACGCCCTCCTGCTCCACCCAGAGCGGGAGAAGTTATTTGATGATTTCCCACCCAAAAAAAAAAACCTGGTTCATCTTCCCGTGCGTTGTTATTACTTATCCACAATTACTTTAACGAGTAAAACAAGCACTTGCTAAAACACTTGAAATGGTACTTATACACCCACGAACAATAACATCCTTCACGAAATAATTCAGGCGTTGACGAGTAGGTTAACCCATTCAGGAACCTCCCACACTACACCCACGCCCCACAGTCCCACAGACATCCAGTTCCCTCGTTTTATCTACCTAATTAACACTATTGTCCAAAACTAAGATCACAAAGAGAATGCCTCCAGTACACATTAAACATTAATACTTGATGTGCAACACGGAGCAAAAACAAAGCCAAATGGTGGAGTACACGGGCAACTTTGGAGTAATTTCGACGCCGACAATAATTGCTGGATACAGTTGATTGACTTATTTCTAAAGCTGGGCCAATCAAAGAGACCACTACTGCATTCCTGTAAAAAGCATCGTGACATGACAGCTGAGTGCATTTATAGCAGGATCTAATAACAGTTGCATAAAATCGGGATGCTCAGGCAAATATTGAATACCACAAATATTGTTTGTTTCATAAATCACATATTTTGAATTCGAAATCACCTTTTTGAAGTGAAAACTTCTTTAGGCGCGTTGAGGACTTTTTTGATGAACAAAAATCATGGATCTCGCGTCATCGTCACCGAACGCTTACCATGAGCTATAAGCGTATGCTGTGTATACGAGTATATGGGTGAACGAGCACACGGATGAGTCTCGAGTTGATGTTTTTTAGAAAAGTCCCTTTCTTTCATTAGGAACTTCTAATTATTTTATCCCTTTCTTTCCCTTTGTATTTTTATCGTAAAAATCTGTGTTGTTACCTTTAATGGCTGAAGTAGATCGCTCGTTTATCACTTTTTACCGAGAGCAATCAGGATCGAATGACCTAATGTGAAATCCTGTATTGACGATTTAAATAATATACACGTGATTGTTCAAGTTATCACTTTTGTCGGCACTCCCGGAGTACCACTGCCTTTATTTTGTTTCCTCCTCCTTGCGTCGTATTCCTCAATGCTGAGGGTCGTGATCACCCTTCAGTATCACCTTTTCTCGGATCATCTTTCTCCATCTCTCTCTGTCACTGGCTGTGTGAAGGGCGCTGTGAACTGTGGAGTCAAGGGCCGTGCGGATCTGGTCGGACCATCGTATTGGGCTGCGTCCTCGAGGTCTTTTCCCGTCTACCTTGCCGGTCACGATTAACCTTTCCAGGTTGCCATCGTCTTTCCTCGCAATGTGACCGAAGTATACCAAGACTCTGCGCAGGCACTCGGATGACAGCCGTGAGGAGATTTTGAGCTCTCGCAGTATGGAGACGTTTGTCCTATATGCTGTCCAGGGGATACGCAGCATCTTCCTCCAGCACCACATCTCAAAAGCGTCAACGCGTTTTCGGTCAGCAGCTTTCAGCGTCCAAGTCTCAGCGCCATACGAGAAAATCGAGAAGACAAGGGTCCGTACCAGTCTGGTTTTAGTTTTTACGGAAATGTTGCGATCTCTCCAGATATTTCCAAGCTGAGACATGGCGCTTTTAGCCATGCCAATTCTCCTGCGGACTTCCTTCTCGCAAGAACCATTGTTGCTGATGTTGGAACCCAGGTAAATAAAGTTGTCCACTGTTTCTAGGTCCAAAGCGCCAGTAAGTTCCAGCTTCCCAGATCTATCCACAATCATGACCTTGGTCTTTGACTTGTTTATAGAGAGTCCCATCTCCCCGCTAATCTGCTCCATCCGGTCCATGAGTGCAGCCATTTCCGACTCATTCGCTGCAAGAAGAGTAGTGTCATCAGCGTAGCGCAGGTTGGTGATTTTCACGCCACCAACTGTGATGCCTCCTTCCCAGTTCTCGCAGGTACGTCTCATGATGTGTTCACCATAGACGTTGAACAGAATGGGCGATAAAATGCATCCCTGGCGCACTCCTTGGTGAAATCTAAAGGATTTAGATGTAGTTTTGTTGACTCTTACGACTCCCTGACTTAAGCCATACAGGGTGCGGAGTAGGGCGGTGAGATGGTTTGGTACTCCAAGTTCTTGCAGGACTCTCCACAAGCAATCCCAGTTGACACTGTCGAAAGCTTTGCTGTAGTCGACGAAACACATTACCACTGGCGTGTCAAATTCGTATGCCTTCTCAACAAGCTGCCTGATATTGAGAATTTGCTCTCGAGTGCCTACCCTTCACGAATCCTGCTTGCTCCTGTGGGATTTGCCAATCCAGGTAGTAGCGGATGCGATTATTCAGAATATGGAGCAAGATTTCACTGGCATGTGAGATGAGGGACAAGGTACGATAATTGCCGCAGATCTTAGTTGACCTCTTCTTGTGCAGCGGAAGAATAACGGATTCTGACCAGTCCTGCGGCCAATCACCGTTTATCCAAATGTGTGAGCAGATCCTGAAAAGTGTCTCTTCGCCCATGTCACCCATAACCTCAAGTATCTCTGCTGTTATTTGGTCACTTCCTGGCGCCTTCTTCTTCTTAAGAGACTGTATAGCAGAAGATATTTCGGAGCGGAGAATCATGGGTTCCAGTTCTAGATCCTTCCAATCCGGGCCAGCTCCGGGGGTTGAATGGGGACCTGCGTACAACTGCTCACAATAGGAACGCCATCTCTCAGCAATGTGATCGAGCTCATGTAGTACAGTGCCATCGGCATCTTCAATGACCCATGATTTAGCTTTGAACTGCTTGGAAAGGACTCTGACTTTCTTGAAAAGGTCTGCAGTTTGTAGTTTATTCGATTTATTTTGTTTCAATGCAGAGTAATTCCAAAATTTAATTATTATTATAACATGTATTTCTACCGTTTTCCCTAAGCCTTTTCGAAAATTAGGTATGCTCAAATTTGCCCCTTGACAGCAGTAACAATGGTATCCATCAAGTTCTTCGGGTTCCCAACCTATTCAGCCTCATATTTTTTGTGTAGCCCGTTCTTTAAAGTTATTGAGTATCTATTTTTTCAATTCGTATTTTCAAAGAGCTTTTAATCAACCCAGCAACGTTTATATATAAACACTTGCTTGTTAAAGGATTATTTGATTTATTTTACCCAATAACCCGTTAGAATAAAATACCGGATGTCGGCAACAATTTGCCAATTCTAAATCGCCCGTGTACCGTAACGTAATGTACAACAACGAGCAAGTCCAAGGCCTTTCATAATTTATTAACAACGCTTTTAGCCGTGTAATTAATTAAACGTTTTAATTAATTATTCGTCACTTATCCGAAATGACTCGATACTTTAATGGTGACGACCAATTTGTCTCGCGTTTTTTACAGGATGTGGGTGTGTGCGGAGGTAATTGGTCACTGTATAGTATACGCTTAGAGCTTTTGACTAAATGGCCTCGCAGATCAATCGATATGTTGCCTTGACCAAGACTTAGGATCTGTAACTGGTTCATATCTGTATTCTATTCATTCATACTGCACGCCTTGTGCCCGATGGGATTTCTTATCGATAAAAATGACAAACTTCCATAGAAACTTGCATATTTTTTATGTGTCCTCCAAAAAGGAACTCTAAGAATAATAGAAGAGACTCCGTAACATATGTACTGCAGTGAAAGGTTGTGCTATACAGTTAATTATGTAGCCCAGATCAGCTATTACGGTTGTCAAGGCTTATCATCTCATATTGAATTTGGCTGCCATGAGAGTATTCAATACAATGAATAGAATAAAATGAGCATAGTTCTCGAATTCCAAAGTCACACACTCGTAGTTTATTTTTTTCTAAAATTCATGAATGCAATCTCTCTATTTTGATAAAACATCATTACTCTATACTAAAATACTACAATTTGGATGCCCTTCGAACTATTCTACACTTGTCACTATTTTAAAGACCAATTAATAAATGGGAAATATTTAAATGATCTTCTGAAACCTTAAAGGTTCCTTCAGACAGGCGAGACGCGACAGCGCAATGCGACACTTGTAGAACAATTTCCATAAGTTTTCATAGAAATTCGCTGAGACGCGTCGCGCTTATTTGATGAAGCCTTAACGATCTTGTGCCTAATGATGTATGCGTTTTTTTTTTTAAATTGATGAACCTTTTATATTTTTTTGAGCTTCTAATGAATAATACTATTTTAAATAAATGAACGTCTTTAACTTTCTAACCTTTTCTGACCATTTTTAGGGCCCTTAAATATCAATCATTTGCTGTTCACAAAAAGAGGCGCAATCAATATAAAGTGTGTGATGAGATTTTTAGGAAAACAAAATGGGATTTTTTAAGGGTCGATTAAATACATGCCACTTAATAAGGTGCTTTTGCAATTTTGTTCACTTTTGTGAACAAAATTTAGGCGAAACACACTGCCCCGCTCTACGCTGCGGGTGCGTGGCGACGGAGCCACGCGTGCGGGTGCGGATGTGCAGATCTGCACCATCCTGCAGATTTCTCCGCACAAATGCGCGGAGCTGCAGTACAGTCATACGGTGGCCTTGAGGCCGCATTCGTCATTTCACAGCAGCGTGGTCATACTACATTGCAGAGCATTGTTTTTTATAAAATAAAATAAAAATAAAAAGCCATTTTATTCCATATTTCAAGTTACATTTCAAATGTTATTAAATTCATTTAGTTTTTTTTTTTTTGAAATATGGACCCCTTTTTGGGTAAAGGCCTCCTCCAGCTTACTCCACCAATCCCTGTCCTTGCCAGTATTTGTCCAGTCGTTTCCTGATACCTGGATAATATCATCAGTCCACCGTCTTACAGGTCTACCAACATTCCTCTTTCCCTGTGGACCTTTCCATCGTGTGGTTTCTATGGTCGATCTATTATCAGTGAGACGTGCGATGTGTCCAGCCCACCTCCATTTAAGTTTGAGTGCATGTGTGAGAGCATCAGTTATATTTGTTTTTTGTCTGATATGTTTATTCTTTACCTTGTCAATTTTTCTGAGTTTCAACATGCTCCTTTCCATAGCTGTTATGGATACATTTAATTTTTTGTTCGACTTTATTGGTATAAACCCAAGTCTGGCAACCGTACAATAAGCACGGTAAGAGACATGTGTCAAAAACTGTCTTTTTTTAATGCAATCTATAATTTCCTTTTAAAATTTCCTTCAGTGACCAGAATTTTTTCCAGGTTATGTTGATTCTACGTGTTACTTCTTCTTCATTGCTGGACTTATTGAATGATAACTGCTTCCCCAGATAAATATAACTGCTGACATATTCTATATTATTTCCTTTTATTGAAATAGGTCTTTTTTGACTGTTGGTCATTATTTTTGTTTTGCTTGCGTTCATTTCTAAACCTATTTTTGAGCTTCCATTATCCAGCGATCTCATCATTTCCTCCAGATCCCTAGAAGTTTCAGCCAATATGGCTATGTCGTCAGCTAATCTTAAATGGCTTAGGTAACGTCCATTGATTTGTTTTCCTTTTTTAGACCAATCTAATTTTCGAAATATATTTTCAAGCACTGCAATAAATAGCTTTGGTGACAAAGGATCTCCTTGCCTGACTCCTGGTTCTATGTTTATTTCACTGCCTCTGATTTCCAGCTTTACCTTGCTCGTACTGTTTGTATAAATATATTTCAAGATGTTAATATATTTTTGATCCACTTTTGAATATTGCAATGCGTTCCAGATCGAACAGTGGCTGATGCTATCGAAGGCTTTGCAATAGTCAATGAAGGCCACATAAAGAAGTCTGTTCTGCTCTCGATATTTTTCTATAATTTGCTCCAGGCTCTGAATATGGTCCATTGTGCTGAATCCTGATCGGAAACCTGCTTGCTCTTTTGGCTGGAATTTATCGATGTCTTGTGTTATTCTTTTCACAAGTATTGATGAAAATAGTTTATATGTGCTTGCTAGAAGGCTTTATGGGTCTGTAGTTATCGATTTCCAGCGTATTACCTTTTTTGAAAATTAGAATTATTTCCGAATTACACCATTAGCTTGGAACGGTTTTTGTATCTAATACCATGTTAAATAGATGTGATAGGTGTTGAGTTAAGGTTGGTGCTCCAATTTTAAGAACTTCATTACAAAGCCCATCTGGGCCGGGACTCTTTTCAACTTTTAGCCGTTTTATGTGTTCATATACTTCAGAGGTTTCAATTGGTTTGATGCTATTAGTTTGGTGTTTGTCTACAATTTCGATTTCGTTGTTGTTTCTTTTTCGGTATAGGTCTTCATAGAAGTTTGTTGCATGGTTTACAACATCTATTCTTGATTTAGTTTCTTATGAGTTTTGCTGGAGTTTTTGTATCCATGTTTTATGTGTAGTTAATTCTTTGTAGGCTTTTTTGGTACTTCTAAAGTTGTTAATGTTCCTTGTGATGACTTCTTGTCTATGTTTGCTGTAGTCCTTCCTGATCGATCTATTAGCCTCTTTATAAGTTCTACTAAGTTCACGTTTCATTCCTTTGTTTTATACTTTGTATGTATCAATTCGGTGCGTCTTTTAATTAATCGGTTTGTTTCTTTGCTAAATATTGTATGTTGTTCTTGTTTGGTTTCTTTACATGATTTCAGGCTGTGTATTATGCTTTCTTCCAGGAAGTTGTAGTAGGTTTGTATATTGATTTTTCTTCTTTGGTATTGATGTTTGTTTGTAGATTTGCGATGTATTTTTTGATTTCGTTATCAGTTTTCGGAATGTTGAGTGACGTTCCAAAGGTTTTTCTACTCTTTATTGAATAACTTAGCCGTACTGTTGCTCGTAATAGCCTGTGGTTAGAAGGAAACTGTGTGTTTAGTACTTCAATATTTTTTATTAGTTTTGGGTTGTTTGTCATTATAAAGTCAATTTAATTTTTTGTTTTTTGATCAGGTGATATCCACGTCCATCTGTGATTCCCTTTTTTTTTTAAATGTATTCATTATCGATAATTTATATTGAAAGGCATAATTTATAAGACGGTCCCCTCTCTTGTTGTTGACTCCAAAACCATATTGACCTAAGACTGGATAGTGATTTGTTTTAGGATTTCCTATTTTCGCATTGAAGTCTCCCATCACTATAACTTTTCCCTCAGTTAGTACGTGGGCAGTTTCAATGTCTTGGTAAAAATGATCAATTTCGTCTTCGGGTGATCTCTCCGTAGGTGCATAGGCTTGAATGATTAGTCCGGTTCCGGCTGTCTAGACGTTAACACGTATTGATATCGAGCTCTGCGTATAATAAGAATACCGTGTAAATACCATTCCAGCCTGTGTTAAAACATCCAAATCCTGTACGAAAAGTATCATTGTGCATTAAAAACAATATAAACTGAGTGCAAACTGTGCTAACAACAACATTTTCAAGTCAACAAAATCAGTAATTAATTTTAGGTTATCTGTCAGTGTCACCAGAACATAACCAAAATCCAAAGACAATAGACAACGACAGTGCAGTGTTGCCACAGTAAATAAATAGAAGATCACCATTGTTCCGTTTTACGGACTAACACAAAAATGGATAAAAACCTTCAAATGCTATTCGACCAAATGAAACTTGAAATGTCAAAACAAACTAAGGATATAATTGCGCAAATGGATGAAAAACTATTACCATTTACACGAGAATTGCAAGAAATTCGAGCAGAAAATGAGATATTGAAAGAAAAAATATAGCATCTAGAAAAACATAAAAGAACAAATAACATAGTTTTATACGGAATAAGAGAAAGCGAAAAATTACCTGGTAAGCTCATGGAAATGGTGATAAAGAAGATCAAAGAAGAATTAAATATTACATTTGAAGGCAGAGACATAAATTCACTACACAGAATTGGCAAAAATGCCACGAAAAATGAAAAAGGAAGGCACATACTCATATCGCAACGCACAACGCAATTGAACAGCCTCGGTAACAACAGCTCACAATGAAAACAAATAGACGAAACGCATTTGATGTGATGAGGAATAGAAGCACCTCCCTCAACGCTATATCCACTGAAAACCTGAGCCCACAACAAAAAGCATAGGATAATGTCATCAGCCACCGGAACAAAACAAATAAGCTAGAACTAAATAAAAACATGACATTCCCTAACCCGATTGGTCATCGTGGGGAATCAGACCGTCACCCTCCACTTACTAACAAAAGTAAAGAGATAGTAAAACTCTAAAGGTATGTACTTATAATGTTAGATCACTATCATCTACAGAAAAGTACCTCGAACTGAACCGCGCTCTAAAAAACATAAAATGTGATGTTCTAGGACTCTCAGAAGTTCGAAAAATGGGCTGCAAAATTGAAGAACATCAGAATTACATTTTCTGCTATATCGGACAAACTAAAGGCCTACACGGAGTCGAGTTTATAGTAAAGAAAAAAGTATAAAAGCAACATTATTAACTTTAGAAGAATCTTTGAAAGGATAGCTCTTCTACTATAAAAAATTCGAATGTTTTTCGATATCAATCATTGTTTTTTATACTAAAAAAACATGATTCATTTAGAACTCATTCAGGATGCTGCAGTTAATTTATCTGTTTGGTTTTTGTATAATCAAACCAAATTGTTTCACGACTTTCGATTTCGAATATAAGTCGATCGATATCGAGATCCATTTCGAAATAGTATGTCTAGTTCTGTCAAAATCACGCATGATACTGCAGAACTCAGTGAGCCATACCTTGCGTCTACCCCACACCCACACGCGGGCCTGCGTGTTTCTCGGCATGTAGGCGCGTGATCTGCAACACTGCGCGTGAATGCGTTTTCTGTGTGTTGCACTACGCGTGTTTTCTATTCAAACACAGGTACTTGCAAACAACGTAAGAACACGCACTCCCAGCGCTACACTGCGTGATGCGGTGTAGTGTGCGAATCGCCTAAAACGCTGTAAGTTTCCCTTTGCCACTGAAGAAAACGGAACCATTTTATATTTGTAGCTAGTAATTAGGTACTCGAAGCTGCACTAATATTCCAGTAGAAAACGATTTTCCAAAATGAGGTCGAATGCTACTATAGACTGGGTCTTATATTGTGGGTGGAATTGCATGTTGTACCTATTTTGAACGCGACACACTACGGTATACAAGTTACAATTTAAGTCCGTGGCGTTTGGTAGCTCTAGAAATGTTTAAAGAAGTTTAGGCATAGCATTAAAAATTAAATGATAGTGTTGGACTAGAGATGAAGTAATAAACATTTTTCTCCGTAAATGAGCAACAATTACCAATTTGTTTTGAAATTGTGAAGTTTTTCGGTGTTTTTTTTTAAACGTTGCCCAACGCTAGGAGTTTCTCCTGTATTGTGGCTGCGTTTACAAACATTTAAACCTATTTGGTTAATCCTGCTCATCCCATATATCATTATATCACTACACTAGCTCATCACATAATCAAGTATCCCGTGCAGGCACGCTTCACTTTTCACTCTCCCGCCATTCGTGTTGAACTGACAGTTGACATTGGTGATGGCTACCTCACTACATGAGATAGTGTTTACACTGTTAAAAATATACACTACACTATTCTTAAACAAGCACTATTAACCAGTTCTGAGTTGAGTTGCACGATTTCTGACGAATGATTGCTCTGACTGGATTGGTCCTCCACAACCTGTGTGGTTTTTCTCCAAAACACCATTTCAGGCACTAATCTACATTCCCTTCTAATGACCTTACCAAGATTATGTCTGGCCATTGATCCTTGAGTTTGTTTCGTTTTTTTTTAGGGGTGGCCAGATAGGAATTGTCGACTCCACCTAGTTTTTATTTTCAATAATGGGACAAGGAAAAGTGATTCCAATTTATTTTTAACAGAATAAACAGTTTCATTTAATTTTAAACAAAAACTACGATTAGTATGGCATAATGTATCCGTCTACTAATGTCTTCTCATCACTTCAAACTAACAGTTTGTCTTTGTTATTAAACGTAATTATAAAATTAATATTATCAATAAAATAATAATGACAATGGACTATCTCCAAAAAAAATATCCGCTTTCTTTTTATAATTACACTTGAAATTAATTTGATAGAATAACATTCATTTTTGTATGGAATATTACCTACTGCTATTGTTTAGCCATAGTTTGATACCTTGACAACCCAACAATGGAACGAATTTGTAAAGCTAATTATAATAAAATCCATACAACATCATTACAAGGCCGTCATCCAATAGCCGACAGGAATAATTAATTAGTAATTATGGACACGCATGATTTAATAACGGACGTAAACCGTGATAAGCTAATTTGCTTCATAATTTATTTTGTGTTAGAATAAATTTTGGGAATCGAGCTTGAGTTTTATCGTAAACCTGAAAATAAATATCCTTAAAAGCCACTGTACCATGACCCGTGCCTAGTATTCCCACGGCGTGTGTTGGCCTATTGGCAGCCACTGCAACATGTTAAATGAGCAGCCGCTGTGGTTTTACTCAGTGGTCAACATTTGATAAACAAGTATAAAAGAAACGAGCTCTTACAAGGCAAACAGGCTGCGACAGGATCTCGACGTGCCGTTTGATATTACTGAGTCCCGACAGATCGGAAAGGCGACGACAGGCCACCGTAGGCCTCATCGAATGCGACGGTTCCCACGGCTTGTCCTGACCTGGTGAAATCGGGCCTGTGAAATAGCGGGGCTTGGGACCGCAGCATTCAAGAGTCTTTGTAGCTAAGCTCGTCACTTTGGTTGTCATTGCAATAGTATCTACATATAGCTGTTAAAAGCAGCTATCCTCAGCAACCAACAGCCTGTGTTCCAGTTAGAACGGCAGCGCCAAAAATCAAGAGGACTTCGTCTTTGTATAATTTATTCACATAAAAAATAGGAATTCACCATAGTGGCATTCCTAATGCACCATTTCATTTAGATAATTTTCTAAAGCAATATAGAATACTATGTGTTTTCTCTTGTCGCCCGTGTCCAAGAGGACTCTAATAAGACGAAACTAAGAGACGACCTAATCACTTAGATGTTATTCAATTACGATCTAGAATGTCCTAATTGAAATAACAGATGGCTCACCGATATCTGTTGGTTGTACATCATGCCTGCAATTAGTTCTAATCTGAATCAGTTATGGATGACCGGCCATAATGTATGAACACATTTGTTATTTTGTATAGACATTCGCATTAGGCAAGTGATTTATATTAAGCTGTAGAATTGCCCTATTATTAACCTGAGACAAATTGTCTGGAGGACTCGATATCGTTCTCCTGGCCCTCAATTCAATTTATTTGGTGTCGGCAAAATGTGTCTTTTTCTTCCATACTTCTCTATTTGTCATCTCCGTATGCAGACTTAGCACGAGCACCGATTTGTCTACGGAAGAATAGACATGACTGTTAACTACATGATGTACAATAGAAGAAGATAGATATGTTTTTTTAAATAATTATCAAAGTTATGCATTCTAAACAAATCATGATTTTGTAGATAATCGAATATACTTTGTGACCGTCGTGCAGAAAGTTTGTTGTCGAGTAGACAGTTTGGGAAGAAATATTCTTCTGAAATAGCCTACATTTATAAGGACCTAGACAAATATCGTTAGAAACAAAAGACTAAATGACAGATTGTAGAAGGATATCTACGGTGGGAGGTCAAAAATGGAGAAACGAAATATTACTTTGTGTTTAAAAAGCACTGTCTATTCTTCGTAGAAATAGAAAACGTCATGCTAAGCCTGCTGGAGGAATATACTTATTTAATCAACATCTGCCTAGCCTTTTCCCAACTATGCTGGGGTTGGCTTCCAGTCTAACCAAAAGCAACTGAATACCAGTATTTTACACGGAGCGACTGCCTATCTGACCTCGACAACCCTGTTACTATGAAATACGATACCCCTTAGTAAGATTGGTTGTCAGACTTTCAGGCTTCGGATGACCCGTAACGACTGTCAAAGATCCACTAATGATAGCCGAGACCAATGGCTTAACGTTAACCCTGCTACGAACAAACCGAGAAAAAAAAAATGTTTATCTAATTAAAAATCAGTATACAAAAGGAAATCTAAAAGTGGTACCGATGACTGAAAAGTTGTTAAAATTGATTGTCATAGTGTGAAACACCCTTGCAAAAGAACTCATCAGTCTCCGGTGAGGTTAAATTTGCCTGTATCCGTAAGTAATTCATGTAAATGAAATCCGCAAGCGAGTGAGTAAATTGAATCGGTGATTGCGGACGCATCAAAAATTTATATTAAATAACCATTACACGAGAGATCTATTATAAAAACATTAAGTTACAAATTATGGTAATATTAAATTCATATTTAACACACCATGTATAGCAAAAGCTGGTGTATTATGTTGGTTTTAAGAATTCTGATTTTAATTTTTATATCGCGTGCTACTTCTTTGGAGTTTTCTATGACAAAAAATGCGAACAACTATGTGAGTAATCGACTTATTAGTACGAACCTTTCTTTTATTTTCATTATGTATCAGTGTTTTGCATATTTCTCTAATGCTGCCAGTTATTCAATTCGATCATTATCGCAAGTTTGGTTTATCCTACTTCTTCACCTTATGAGCTGGGCTAGTTAGGTAGGTCCAACTTCGAGAAAGAGGTCAATCGTCGAATCCGACTCGGCTGGGCAGCGTTCGGGAAGCTTCGCAATATCTTCTCGTCCCAAATACCATAGTGTCTCAAGACGAAAGTCTTTGACCAGTGCATGTTACCAGTGATGACACATGAAACCGAAAGGTGGTCGCTCACAATGGGCCTCATAAGAAGGCTTAAAGTCACCCAAAGGGCGATGGAGTGGGCTATGCTTGGAGTTTCCCTGCGTGATCGAATCAGGAATGAAGAGATCCGCAGGAGAACCAAGGTAACCGACATAGCCCGAAGAATTGCCAAACTTAAGTGGCAGTGGGCAGGGCACATTGCTCGCAGAACAGGTGGCCGATGGGGCTGAAAAGTTCTGGAGTTGCGACCGCGTACCGGAAGACGTAAAGTTGGAAGGCCTCCCACAAGGTGGACCGATGACCTTGTGAGGGTCGCAGGAGTGCGCTGGATGCGGGAAGCATAGAACCGGTCGAAGTAGCGGAGCTTGGGGGAGGCCTATGTCCAGCAGTGGACGTCTTTCGCCTGAAGTGATGATGATTATGATGAGCTGGGCTTGGTGTAGGCTGCATCATTCAATTCGCAATAGAGATTCACACGCCTAGCCTTACACTTATCAACCTCTTTAGTTCCTTCCAGTTGTTCTTTGTCAATGTGTTTTCTTCTTTCTCCTTGTTCATCAATTTCTTCACTGTCTTTATTTCATACTTTTCATCCAAACCCTTGACCAGAACTTCATAAAGAAATACTTTTTAATTTCCAGGGCCCCTACAACAGCAAATTTTACAACTACAAACAATGCTCAGGTCCACGTTCAAAAAATGTAACAATATCATCATCCACAATCAGCGCTGATCAATATGGAGCTGTTGTTACTTACAATGTTTCTTTTATTATTCCTGCTAAAGTAGAAGTGGTAAGGGTAACGTCATTATCTTTATCTTTGCAGGAATTGATATGATACTATGTACTTATCTAGGTATTTATTTATTTTATACTTTATGCACACACATGTACAGAGGCGGACTTAACGCCATAGGCATTTTCTACCAGTCGACCTTTGGGTGATGCAGAGACAAACAGTGGTAGGTGCAATAAATTAGAACAAATTAAGTGCATAAAACTATCAACTTACCTTTAAGCTAAAAGACGTGGCTCGAAATAGCGTAGCGTAGTGTTGCCCAGTAACAAGGTTGTGGAGGCTAGATAAGCAATTTTAAACACAGATATTCAGCTGCTTCCAACTAGACAGGAAACGGACCCAAATATAGTTGGGAAAAAAATAAGGAGAATGATGATAAAATTGTTAGAAAAGACAATACAAAAAAAAAACATAAAATTTTCATTATGTTCAAACTGTTAAATGAGACGAAATAATTTGGTTTAAACCTTATATTGGATCCTCTGCCTCTCCTGTTCCCAACTATTTTTGGGCTCTGCTTCCAATATGTATGTAACGAACTTTTTGTAACAAAATCATGATTTGAAAAGACTGTCCGTGGAGTTTCTTGCCAGTTCTTCTCCAAAGGTACCTACGTTTTGGAATGAGCAACAAGATTCATCTTTCTAACTCACTGACCTTGATAATTCAAAAGTGCCTGTAATTGGTTTATTTGAAATAAATGCTTTGAGTTTGACTTCATTTTGAGTACAACTGGTTGCAGCTGATAACAGTATTTTACATGGAGCAACTGCCTATCTGCCGCAGGCAAGGGTAGCTTAATCTGATCGGTCGAATCGCGTTATAACATATCTACAAGCCGCTCTAAACAAACTAAATAAAAAGCTTAGCTCGGGCCCGGGGCTCGGGGGGAACCCCGCCAGAAACAAACTTCCTTACGCTTTTTCTTCAATTCCGGATATAACGTCGTTTACAGGATCTCATCTTTAAAATACTCATTTTATTTTTGCCTCGTCGGCTCCAGCACCTTCGAAAACCAGTAAAACTATCTCAGTCTCTCTGTCTCTTAAACGTCGCAAAGAAGAGCATAACGCTTTTGCGTTACGTGACAATTTCTACAATTTTACTTCTAACGCAAGCTGCGTTAAAGAACGTCGTTCCAAAAATTTCCATACTTTAAAAAAAAACGTAAAGTTATGGTAAGTAAAGTATTGTCTATTTAAGAATTTAACTGTCCGCAGTTCAAAGTCACCGTGTGGAATGTAAAAGGAGAACAAAAGAACATACTATGGAATTACAAAGTGAACCAGCCATGTCAGCATTTTGTGATCGCTGGGGTGATGCAACAGTATTATCGTAATATGCGCAACTGTGTAGTTCCTCCGGTTTGTATGCATGTTTTGAATAGAAGATTTTATTACCTTCACTAGTCTGGAGGTTTAACACTTGTTTTCTAAGCACCAAGAAGTTGATTCACTCGGGAGAGCAAGCTTGGTACGTTTCTGTTCTACAATAAAAGGTCTTTGTTCTGCAATACTGGCTCATTTAATTATTATAAAAGTGGCGATCAGTCCTGCATTTAGCGAGAAATATGTTCTGCTCCGTGTTGCTCGCAGAACGAAGGGCTGTTGGGGCCGAATAGGTCTGAATTCTTAAGGGGTGTTGTGTCAATGCTGCAAGGGGCCTTATCAGACGCTCTTCGGCGAATGACAATGATGAATGATGATAATACCTTCAAGAACCGTCAGTGTCAATATGCCAGAACTAGGATGGCACTGATGTTTAGACGTGCTGATAGTGTTCAATTTCATTGGTGATAGAATTGTAGCCTGCTCTTAGCAGCGTTGTGACTAATGCATCCTTTACAGGAAGATTAAAAGGTCAAATTTAATATTAAAAGGGTATAACATATTTTTTCCCATCACTTTCCACTGGAAACACCTAATGGTGGAATTTATAAGTGATATTCTTTGCAGGGTGACTACTACTACACAACTAACTACACTGAGATTGCATACCAATTTTTCGGAAGTTCTTTCTTCTATGGTGACTATGCGTTCAAAATGAATGCTATAGCAAAACAAGGCAATATTATGTGTATCCAGATTAATGCCTTGTTTTCTAAGAAGGTGTAATATTTGAAATAATGCATAATTACGTTTTTATTTATTTGGGAATATAGTTATGATGCTTTTTTTTGTTTGTTTTTCTTCTTGTTCTCCTTGTCTCATCTAAATATTTTCCTCTTTCATTTCCCCCCTGTCACATTATCATTCACTCTTTTAAAGGTAATGCTATCGCTCACAAAATATTATAAGTCATCTCCGAATCTATAACAGTCCAAAGACTACCAAACTATCTTTACAATTTACCATTTCACATTCTCTAACTGACCAGCCTAAGTTTTATTATCAAAATAATTATAAAAGATGTTTGTCTATCTTGTGTTTAGTATTAAATTAATCTGTGTGGTTGTCTCTTATTCATGAAAAAGATTATTGTTTTGCAAAAAATATCATCAAGGGACTGAAAGAGCCCACATTGTTGCAGTACCTACAAAAATAACCAGCGTATTATTGTACTAATGTAGGATAAAGGCCTCTTCTCGTACAGATAATGTACGAACATTGATCACGACCCTTGCTCAAGACGGGTTGGTGGTTTCGAGCAAGTACCAAAGTTACTTTTTCAATGAGTATGCTTTGTGATTTAATCCTAGAGATTCCTGACCTGGTGAAGAAAACAAATCGTGAGGAAACTTGGACACAAATAATAAAATTAGTGACTTTAATTAAAGTCCATGCTTTCAACATAGCCGCAGTGGATGGAGTTTGAAATTAATTTCACTGACGAAATGAAAGCCGCAAAACTGAATACATATTATGGTAATAGCACTCTGTTTACAATGCTATCCGAGAATGGTAAACATTGTGCTATCGCTGCGTTCATGAGCCGTGATATTATCGTTATTAATTTAAACGTTTTGAGGTTAAGAACAGTTTTTCTTTTTTTAGAAGACTATTTAATTCATTGTGTCGCCATGAGCTTGATGGAGTTTGTGATCATTTAAAATTAGAGTAATCTACAAAAAAATTGGAATTCTATTATGATGCATACTTCAGCAGACTGGTTATTATTTATTCATCCAGTAGTTTGAATTAGTGTAGGTACTTACTTTATTTGTATTTTTGGAAATCTCTGGGGATAGTACTGATTGTACTGTGTTTAAGAAAATAAACGCTAAATGTCTCGCGGACTTTATTACCAACATCATTTGCCTAGGAGATCCAATATCTCTTATCTCTACGTTGACATCGTGGTTGAGCTTGAGCGCTCTGAACGGTATAGTTTACTTTTACTGAATAGGTCTGTGCCGGTAGAGTTTACTTTTCTGGAACAAGTCTAGGGTGAGGAGGTAGACCAAGAGAGATGCATCAACTCGCAGAACAGTAGGTATGTGGCGAGCTGTTGGGCAGTAGCGACTGCATGGGACCTTATGCCCCGAAAGAAGTATTGTTACTCATCTCTGACTTGGCCGAACGGAGCTCCGACTTCACTCTGCTTTTATAGGCCAGCCCGGCGGCCGGCTTGAGTGGAGATTCGCTATTTGATATACAAAACGTGCTTGTAGGAAAGAAGTATTCCAGAAAGATGTTGATTGGGGTCTTGACCATCTTTCGAGCCCTGTGATTATCTTAACATCTTAGCCGCTACATCACTATGTGTAAGTGATCGTTTCCGAGGGCCCATTATTGAGTGCGCCAGTCAACCCCTGCCATTTTATCCAAGTATTGTATTTTTAAAATATTAGTCGGACAGGGACCATACTCTTTCCATAGTTCAGGTAACCAGTCCATCTCAGCTACCCAAACCTATAAACCATTTGTTTCCATAACCTACAATAGTCCTAAACGAACCAGGGATTGCCCTTGGTTGCACTTGCATAGTGTGTACAGTGATACTCGTCACTTAAGGAGAATACAGATGTCAATCAATTTGGGGTTACGCCATGTTCTTCTTTCATTATATTTTTCATCAACCAATAGCTCTTCCAGACATTTTCGGCACGTCGAGCAACATTTTTCTCTTGTCGTGCCTGGATTGAGAATAATTTGGCTGAGGTAGATAAATATTCTTGGACATATTATTGTGCAGTATTCATATGCCCCACATACTGTTATTGTTTGACGTTTTTAGTTATGAGTTTTGTTTTTGACAGTTTTATTCGAAGACCAATTTTCGAGGATTGCCTTGTTCAATTCATCAGATGCCTTGACATCCATTATATAAACTATCTATTGATTAGAAACCCATTAGGCTTCTCACCAGCACCATAATAAGGTAATCACATAATTCCACCGATTAAATTGTCATCATTAATAAGTCAATTCAGTATTACCATTAAATTCATATTTATTTTTAATTTCAGTTCATGTAACATTTTGAAACTATTAATATTACGTTCATTATTTTCGTATTATGCTCCACAGCAAACGCTATCGTGATGTTAATTTTGAATTTCTTTGTATTGTTTACATTATCACAATATGTGGATTCGCTGCAGTTTTTAATGGCGGGACCAAAAAATTCAGATACTTACGTAAGTAGGAAACGATCATTTATTTAATTCCTTACTTTCGAATGGTGAACTGAACCACCGAGAAAACGAAAGTGAAATCAAATAGTCATGCTTATAGATTTGATCCTCAATCAGAACAAAATTAAAGTGCCGTTCTGTCAACTAGCATAAGTAAAGAGTACCGACAGATGATACCATTTAATATTAACTATGAAATTTGATTAAATAAATTATAATGAAATAATATCGTTGGATTTGCCCAGTAGCTTGGACTGAAATAACGTGATGGTTTTGTTTTTTTTTTTCAGGGCTCATACGTCGTGGGCTTCAAATACTTTGGCGAATGTTCACACTCAGAAAACAATTTAGCAAACCTAAGTATGGCACTGGCATGTGAAGAAAATGCATATAAAGGAACTGTCAACGTCACGCTCACTCAAGCTGTTCGCATTATTGAAGTTGGTATCATAATTATTATTGCCACATTATTATTTTATATTACCACTAGCGACTTCGTCCTCGTGATTTTGTTTGTTTTAACATAAAATATATAATGCAAAAAGAACTTTGCAAATTCAAATGGTTGATCCAGAGATTAGATACATACAAACGTACAAACAAATAAGTATAAGCATAGACTAGCTTTTACGGACTGTTTCGCCCGAATCGATTTTGGAAATTATCCCACAGGGTCATACGTCTGGGATTAAAAGTTTTGTATCCAGGACCCTAAGTCCTAAGTACCGGTGTGTAACAATCGATTTTCTGCCGTTAAGGCAGGAAAAGATAACGAGAGTACTTTCGCATTTATTATATTACTTTAGTATGAATGTGTTGACAACGGAAAAGTAAAGAGTGTTAGGATTAAAGAAAGGTGATGCAAGTGGTGTCCTTTAGAAAGATCATTAGCATTTGACTGGATGTATGACGTGAACGTAGCAAAAGAAGTCATATATGTCTTGCAGCACACGGCTTTCTGTAGTTTCTTTCTATATGGGAAAGCGTGAATTTGGAAAATAACCTTTTCATTACAGATGAGAGTCGTAATTCACAGTATCAAGAATGATCATAAGAATCAGCTATGGGACTTCACGATTGAGAAGCCTTGTTTAAACCGCCTAGTATCAGGGGTGCTGAAACCACATATAGATATTCGTACATGTGTCCTGAGAAAGGTAAACCTTGACGAATGTGTTGCATGTTTTCATTGAATATGATAATTATTAATTTAGGAAGTAAATAGGCTATGAAATCTGCGATACTTATACGATATTTCCAAATTTATTTATTTTGGAGTCTTCGTTTCTATCTAGGTACTGTATTGGTTGGTTGTTTACCGAAACAACGACAATTCTTCAAATATATTAGCTTAGGTTTTTGTTTCGGAAGAAAACAGAGCATTGACAGGCGCAGACCTGTAAAACACAAGCGTGATATAAACGAAATAATTTATAAAATAATTACACATATTGTAATTATAAATTATACCTATGGTACCTATAATTGTTTCATTATACGATCCTGGTACTCGAGGGACCCTTCAGATCCCACATTACTAAATGCACAACTGCCAATTTAGATTTTGGTCTCATGATCATAAATGCTTTTATCGAGCGTGAGATCTTGGGTTCAATACACTGCTTGAGCAAAGTTTTACTGTGGTTTTAAATGAATTTTCCTTAAAAATTGATAGGTATTGAAAGTATGTAGGTTTGCCCGCTTGTACAAATTTATACGCCAATATTTGAGTGTAATATAGGATAAAATTTTAACCAGTGCGCAAACTGTAACTATGAATTCAGATAGATTCTAGACCCCCTAACTAAACATTTTTCTTCTGTTGATAGTCAAAAAATTTGCCGTTCCATACATGTTTCCAGCCTAGGTATTGTACTTTTCTATGAAAGACCCGATTTTTTTTAAATAACCGATGAAAAAGTTCAATGGTAGAGTTTGCGCACTGGTAATTTTTGTGTCCTGTATACACCTTAGTTTATCCCCTGAAGGAAAAGAGTCGAAATGCTATAAAACCTTAATTATTTTTTGGTTTCAGGGTGCCCACAGCTTCACTTTAAATTTTTCAGAAGCGGTCTACCAGTTTTTTGGAACTTCCTTTTTTTACGGAGAATATCTCGCAAGGTTCACGCTGGTTTCAACAAGAAAACAAATAATACTTTGCGTTATTGCTGATGAACTTATTAAAAAAAAACCATCACCCACTTCGCCAGGCATATGTGCCTAACTTTATTTTAATATTTTTGACCCGGCAGTGTATGTAAAAAAAGGAAATTATAAGTTGGTATCACCAAATTAACGTATCATATAAGTCTGGCGTGATACTTACTACATGCTACTCAGTAAAAGGTATTTGTTAAATTTTGACCAGTATAAAATTCATGTAAACCAGTTTCGTTGTTTCATTAAGGGCTGATTTTTCAATAGTCCTTAAATCAGAAGAACAAATATTGCAGTTTAACAGCTTTTTTATAGAAAATATGCCAAACTGTCAGAATTATTCTTCAGATAAAAGTTGTCCAACTTTTGAAATATCGGCCCTAAGAGAAAGAAAATTACAAATAACAGTTTATGCAACCCTTTTTTTTCTAAATTAAATTCTATTTAAGTATTTTTTTAGTCCAGGTCTAAAAATCACCTGCCCTTATCCCAATTTATTTAAAATGATATTTGTTTAAGATGATATTTGTTTAAAATGATATTTGTTTAAAATGATATTTGTTTAAGATGATATTTGTTAAGATGATTTTTGTTTGAGATGATATTTGACTAACACATAACATAACAGAACATCATGCCTTGTTTCTCCGAAGGGTTGGGCAGAGGTGTACCTATAGTGTACCCAAATTTCGCCAGTTATGTTCAAGTCCTATCAAAATCAAAAGTAATTTATTTAAACTCGGCTAAGAGTTAGCTCTTTTTGAACGTCAAATTACATACGACAGTCCCCTTAAAAACGCCCACCCTTCACCACTTCCTAGTGCTGTAGCTGGGAAGAAGAAGCACATCTGTCTGTTAAGTTAGAAGAACTTGATTCTATTCAATAGTAGGTACGAGTAATTAACATTACGAAACACAAAAAACATTAAATTCGCGATAATCTTGTCACATGTCGTATGATAACACACGCTAATATAACCACGCTGATGTAACCAACTTTTTGTAACAAAATCATGATTTTAAAAGAGTGTCCATGGAGTTTCTTGCCCGTTCTTCTCCATAGGTACCTACGCTTTGGAATGGGCAACTAGCTTCATCTTTCTAACTCACCGACCTTGACAATTCAAAAGTGCCTGTAATTGGTTTATTTGAAATAAATGCTTTGAGTTTGAGTTTGAAAAAATATACCAACAAAAAATTGAAAACTATAGGTAAAAAATAAATAATTAAAATAAAAACGTAAACAGAACTTACAACCTAAATAAAAATAAACGTTAATGTAATAGGGGCATGCACCAACTGGACCTAGCTTCTGACGTTTCATAAGTGCCCATGCAGGTTTATATGAAATAAAATCTTTTGATTTTGGACAAAAATCCCAACCCCGGGCGACTGAGAAATCCCAGATAGAAAAACCCAATAGCACTAGCCCGACCTCGAATCGAACCAAAGACCTCATGCTCAACACTAGTGCTTGCGATCAGTAGACCAGCGAGGCAGTTGATCAACACCGAATCTGAAAATATGAAAAGCCTTAGGTATTTTAAAACTGAATCCAGCTATTTTTATTATTGTAACTGTAAGGGTCTTAAAATGGACTTTGAAATAAAACCAGTGGACTGTATAAACTGTTAAGGTATATATCCAAAAGAATTGTACAATAAAAGAAATATGGCGCGCGCGTGTCGTCGTTTGCTTTCGCTAGTGAAGAGTGCAGCAGGCCTAGACAAAACACATTTCTGTTAGCGTTCACGCCAAACGCTACGCGAAAATGTATGGGAATGGCATTACCTGCGGAAAGGACACGACGTAACCTTTCCGCAGACAATGTAATTTCCATACATTTTGACGTAGCGATTGGCGTGAACGCTAACAGAAATGTAGGTATTTTGTAGCTAGGCCCTGTTCAGCTTTTGTCCATAGAAAACAACGATTTTGTATGAGATGCGTACGCGTCCTTTCAGCCGCGGAAAGCTGAACGGATTCTATACAAAATCATTGTACTCTATGGACAAAAGCTGAACAGAGCTGAATAAGTGTGAGTAGTCCCTTAAAAGCTATTTCCACCTTGAGGAAAACATTTCTAAAACGACGTCTTAACATTTCTGTTTGATGTACATAAAAGTGTCGTGCTCATTTGTGTCGTGCTAATTTGCACCTAATTGACAGACCACTATATTTACGTAGTGTTTATATGAAAACCCGATACGCTACTAAATTATTAAGCAATCCGTCAGTAGTTAATTGGGATAGGGATGTTACTAAATAATTAGGAAATGTTGAATGAATGAGAAACAGGAAAACTAGGCTAAATAATTTACTATTTGTGTGTATTTTTAATGTTTGTGAATTCTGTAATTCGACACAGTGATAATTATTTAGCACTTAACTGGCAATACGTGTTTTTTTGTTTTGGTTGGGATGTCATCAAATATATCTTATCTCGCTCTAGGTGGAGCAGGAGGGCGTGTCAGACTTTTACTGACTAAAACCCACCCGTGTTCCATCAGTAGCCCGTCAGCCCCTGCCAGGGGCTGTTGTATCTCTTTCGAACAAACCCGCACCCCTGGCAGGCATCGGCCCTTGCGGGCCCCTTCAGTTTGTGCTGACATCTCTTTGAGGCGCACGTGGAACACAACCCGCCGGCAATACGTGATAAAGTTGTGTTTGTTCAACTCAGTCAATCGCATTCCAGTGCTGGACATGGGCCTCTCCCAGACTACGATATTACACCCAATACTCCGGCTTTCGCAACTAGTCTGTCCTAGCCAACTTTTATAGGTTGTCGGTAAATCGTGCGACGTGCAAGTAAACACGTAGCTTCTTGTTTATTTCATCAATGAGTGAGGTCATAGTTCTGGGTTATAAACCATTAGTATACACGGCTACACATCAAGCTATACATTTCCAGTTTACGCTGATTTCACACTGTACGGAAATGCTATAAAATGCGAAATCAGCTTATACTAGAAATGTATAGCTTTATGTGTATCCCTGTGTACTAGCTCAGTTCTGAAAATAAAACGAATACCTACGTCACTATGAGCAATAAGCTTTTTGTAAATCTTCATTTATCAAATCCTCATCACTACTCGATTTCGGTCACAAAAGCAGATGATTACGTCACGGATTAGTCTCAGGTACAGTAGTGAATTAATTTGAAACGTGCCAATGATTTACTACCCCTGGTTTGGACGTAATTTAGTTATAGATGATGTGGCCGTGTAGTTTATCGTTGGCAATTAGCATTTATAGGGTTAAACCTAGTCACTTCTGAGCTTAGTTGCTTATTTAGTCTGTTTCATAGCCGTTTCTATTGCTTACTTGTTAAATTGAGCGATAAAATGACTCTCAATTTAGAGCAGGCAACTTTATCGATGTCATAAGACCAGAATAGAGACTAGAAATGTTCAGAAAGCCAAGTGTCGCTTGTCGTTGTTATCAACCAGTTCGAGTTATTGCTGTAGAATTTATATTCGTACATTTGGGGTACATATTTTGTACGTTTGCAGTTTGTGTTTGTACATTTGCAATTTTTATTTACATATTATTTGTAATTTTTGTTTGTAAATTAGTAAAATTTTTTTGTACGTTTTTTTTTTTCAATGAAATGTTCTAATGGTTTGTGGATGAAAAACAGTCCATTGTAAAATATTATTTTCTATTCGTACATTTGGGGTACATATTTTGTACGTTTGCAGTTTGTATTTCTACATTTGAAATTTTTATTTAAACATTTGTGATTTTTGTTTGTACTACATTTGTAATTTTTTTTTGTACGTTTATTTTTTGTATTTTCAATGAAATGTTCTAATGGTTTGTGGGTGAAAAACAGTCCATTGTAAAATATTATTATTCTCCTGGAAACCAAGTTCACAATAATTTTTCAAGTACTCAAAAGTAAATAAGACAATTGAAGAGTACAATTTAACAAAACTTAATTTAAAGTTTTTTCCAACAAATCCAAACTAGCTAAAGTAATTTGTAATAAATACCCATTTTACCCTCTGTACAATTACTAGGCAGGTAAGTAAGTGTACATTGTGAAAATGTAATTAAGCTAAAATGTACCGTGGCTGAACACCAAAAGTTTGGTACCGCGTAACGCTAACCACGTGCCGTGGTACTTACGTAGTAGGGCCAAGTTTGGAGATATGGACACTGGAAGAGATAACAGCATAGCTGTATTCTCCAAAGGGAAAGCAGAGGTGTAGTACTCCCACATTTTACCAGCTATGCGAACTCACGTAAAATGGGAGGAGCCTATTGCCATACATCGGGCAGAACTCCAGACTCCAGACGAAATTCAGAAAATCCTTGTGGTATTTTTCACACTTTGCTCGACCTGGAAATTCACTTTCAGTATTTGCGTATCATAAATACTTACCTGATAGTTAGCCTAAAATATTGCCACAAGCTTCGTGGCCTGTGTCGTAGCAGTGTCCTCTTCGAAAGAGAGTGGGTTGAAATCTATCACGCGGGCCCAGAGCGGGTTGGTAGATATCACTTGTCTTCGAATTTTTGCTTCTAAGACATGCCGGTTTCCTGTCGATGTTTTCCTTCACCCTTTTGAAAGCTGTGGTAATGAAATTATTAACACAAAATGCCATAACCTACAATTCGTTACTCAGGGCCGGTAAAAATACATTTCTAACTACGTCTCTTATTTACTATTGAATTAGCAGGTTAGAATACAATTTACAATAAGATTATATTCCCAATTTTAGCAATAAGTCGTTATAAAAAGCCTTCACGACACATTCCTTTCCAGCAAATCTACGTCCAAAAACTCGTAGCAATGTGCGACGAAAGCACTTTGCTTAAAACAAATTACAGGGGTCCGTATAAAGGGTTCATCTATTTTTATTGTACACCTTAAGATACAAGTACAGGACCTTAGACCGACGAGAATACGTAATGAGGGGGTACTGGTTGCGAGAATATAATAATAATGGCGGAACGGCCCTCGCCAGCCGTGTCTATAAGGATTATTATAACGAAGTTCGTTAAAATAAATTGTTTCTGGGACGAGGAACTTTGAATTTTTTTTAGATGTTCGAGTTTTTAAGGCACGTTATTGCGTAGGTCCGGGTCAAAACTGCGTAGCCTAGTATATACGTAATTACGTTTGAATGTTAAAGTGAGACACGCGTATGTACAAGGATTATTACAACTAAGTTCGTTAAATTAGATTATTTCTCGGACGAAGAACTTTGAATTAGTTTTTTCGGTGTTCATTTTTTTAGGTCAGTTATTGCGTAGGTCGGGGCAGATCAGCGTAATACAACATAATTTAAGCCGTTCGAAGTAAGTTAAGGGTAGATGTAAAAAATATAACAAAGTTCGTTAAAATAGATTGTTTCTGGGGCAAGGAACTTTGAAATCTTTTTTAGATGTTCGATTTCTTAGGCCATGTATTGCGTAGGTCGGGGTCGGAACAACGTAATTTAACCTAGAATAATTAACGTTTATATGTTGCAGGTGTATCGCTTGCTTGTTTAAGTAATAATAATATAAAAAATACACGTTAATGCAAGCAAATCACTGTCTTTTTTTGGATTTTCTTTTACTGTAAGATTTATAATCTCAAAATTAGGGTCTGTTTCTGGTGCGTAGTTAAGTCTAACCTAGCGTGATTTACGCCACCTAAAGAAATTATTCAGTTTATTTCGGTTAAGGTCAAACTTGACGCAAAATGAGTCGTACGAATAATAAAAGGCACGTAATTTACGCTTGTATGGAGATTAAGCCTTTAAGTACATTGGAAATGTCAAAGCAACTCCGTTTAGCTAAAGAAATTAGACTACCAACTTGTTCAGGCATTAGGAAACAAAATATAGGTAGCTAAGTAACTAATACCATTTAAAAATGCTCGAATAATTCAATGTCTTACAGCAAAATACAGAGAAAGTTTTCAAATCTGTTAAGTATGTTTCCGAAGGAATCCAGAAATAACATCTTGAGCTTAAGGCTTTTAAGTTGGCGGGATTATTGTAGACCGGAAAGTGAAAAACGTAACACAAACAAAATACTCAGCGGCAGCGTTTGAAAGACTAATGGTAGAGAAACTAGTTATATTTGCGGTATCCTAGTATGGATTTTGTGAAATGAAATAAATAAAAACTTTTTTCAAAAAAATAACAACCGTTTTCCAAAAAAAACACTACAATGTGCAAAATAACTTTAATTTCGGAAGTCGGTGACTTTGGATGTGTATTTTAATTATTTGTCACCGCCTTCCGAAATTAAAGTTATTTTGCACTTTGTAGTTTTTTTTTTTCACTTTTTAGTTACCTACCCCACACCAATTAGAAATTTCATCATCCTTGGCGTCAAACCAAAGCATATTTATGCGATAGCAACATTCACGGTTGATTTTCTGTAATTTTTTGAAGGGTAAAATTTTGCAAATCCGTCTATATACGACGAAGTTATGCCCGAATATACATTAAAAAAAAAACACGTCGAATTGATAACCTCCTTCTTTTTGAAGTCGGTTAAAAATCTCCGGCAAAAGGGACATCACTTTTACGCGTCATATAAAAAAAAAGTTAGATGGATTCTAAATTTCATATCTGACTACAAAGACAGCGAAACTAACTCAACGGTCAAAGTCTCTTTTAAAGTCCAGACATAATCTTACCTACTCAGATCATGTGAAGACAATATAGATTAGTGCCTGAAATGGTCTAGGCTTTGCTTTAGTTGCTTAATAATCTTTTAGAAAGATATAATTAAACTTCTGGATTTTTTACCAAAATATACATGAATCGATCTGACCAATCAGAAAAGTTTTTTTTTTTACCGACTTCAAAAAGAAGCAGGTTATCAATTCGACATGTTTCCATTTTTTTAATGTATGTTCGGGCATAACTCCGTCATTTATAGACCGATTTACAAAATTCTTTTTTTGTTCGAAAGGGTTTTATTTCGAAATGGTCCCATTTAAATTTCATATATGTAGATCTGATGATGCGTTTCGGAGACAGACAACGGAACTCTTCAAAAAATGACAGCAAATCAACCTCGATTGCTGCTATCGCATAAATATGCATTGTTTTGACCCCAAGTGTTTTTCCGGAAGTCGGTTGTATTTTTTTACAAAAACAAAAAACATTGAGAACATAATACTATCACAAAATTCCTATGTTTATAATTGAAATCCTTATTGCGCATTTCTCACCAACAAAACAGTTTCTTTTCATAAGCCCTTTCTCGCGATAAACCTAAAATTCTGCCAGGAATTACAACGTAACATGAAATAAATTTGCGTGTCTCATAGCCCAACAGTATCGCCGTATGGGGATTTTCTAATATTCGTATTGCTTTCCGCAGATCTTGGAAATTTGTCTCATTCCATTACGGATGAGGACTTACCTTACCGGATATTTGTTTTCGAAAGAATTTTTTATTTTATATTAATTCTTTCAATTCTTATAAATCCATTTAGGAGGTTACTAATAGTATTTTCGATTTTACACTCAAATAAATGACCGGCAAATTGTTATTGGGTTCTTCCAAATAACATTTCTAAATAATACCCTGGAATCTGAATTGTGCCCGGTTGATGAGAAGGCTTGCCCTCAAATGACATGAGACTTAACGTTACTGGCAAAATGTGAGTGTATTAAAGGTACACCTCGGCCTTACCCTTCAAGGAATTCAGTCATAATGTCAAAATTTTAGCTACTTATGCGTCAAGATCGACTTAGGGTAATTACGAGTACTAGCAGACATTCTTAACGTAACATCTTTGCCCACTAAACTCTATGATTCACTGTTTTCGGATATCGTTTGTTACTTTAGCTGTAGGTATATTTATAAATGGTTAAATGATTCAATATTTCAACAAATGACCTAAATGTAAGGTACATACATAATTATATTAAATTAACTTTCGCTTACTTTCAAGAGTAGATTATCACATACTCGTACTTTCCAAAAACCTGATTTTTTATTGCAATAGTAAAGACAGAACAACATTGCAATCTTTTTAAAATCGACAATAATTTCCATAAAGACATATCCCAAATTAATTATTCGCATAAACTCGTTGCCAATTAAACGAGCAACAAAGCGAACTGGCAGAAGACCACCAAACTCCGTGGTAATTAAAATAGTAATCCTCTTACATCCTATAAACGATGCCGCATAAATGACTCGTTGATGTATTCTGCAGAAATTGTGGGGACAACGATTAATGGCTACAGCATGTTTTACAATGCACTATGTACAGTAGAAGCAAGAAAAGCTCAAAACTAAATACGACAAAAATTTATACAGGATAACATTTTTGGCTATGCGCAAACTGGAACCATAAATTCAGCATATGATTCTAGATCCCTAGTGTAGTAATCTATCTATATAAAAAGAAAGGTCTTGACTGACTGACTGACTCTTCAACGCCCAGCCCAAACCCTTGGACCTACGAAGCTGAAATTTTGCACAGAGGTTCCCTTTATAATGTAGACAAGGAATAACGAAGGATTTTTCGAAATTCAACCCCTAAGGGAGTTAAATATGGGATGAAAGCATACATGTCACCGGCGTAGGTATTGCACACTTTTCTCTGAAACAGTTGATATGCTTTTTTTTTATAAAAGACGAAAAAATTTCACGCTAGAGGATCTAGAATCATAATTATGCTGAATTCAAGGTTACAGGTTCCCGTTTAAAAGCCGGATTAAAGATACGATAGCAAAAAATCAGAGCCCCCTGTTTTTCTAACGTACCATCCGTCATATTGACTTTGATCTCATAAAATGTAGCTCACGTCACCAGGACTACATAAATGAATCGATTGACATCTCATTCATCGAAATCGTATGAGTAAAGTAGTATAAATCACACCAATTCAGTACCTATTCATTCACAACAATGATGTTCATTTTACTACCCAATAATAAATCGCAAACACTTCCACAAAACCTAATGCAGAAGAATAAACGTAAATCAAGTTGTATCTAATATTTTCATACGGTAAAATCCCTCAGGAGAAGGTTATCAAATAAGTTAAACCCAATAAGTTTCAGTTGAGATACTCCAGGGGGTGTACGGAGTACAAACAAACAACTCCACACCTCCTGAAATATATGTAAAAGTTTTTTTGGTACATGCCAGTGTTAACTTTGTATTACATGAGCATGTTTTGAGATAAACCATATGAGGAAACTGTTGATGTATTTATATTAGCCATCTTATGATGCGTGGAAGTTATGTGTTGTGTTATTTTACAAACTGCTTAGCCTATTCCAAACTGGATGCAGGTAAATACCAGTATTTTACTTGGAGCGACTGCGTATCTGACCTCCACAAACCAGTTACTGATACTGAACACGATTCGTTGTCAGACTCTTTTGAGCTTTTGACTATCCGTAACGAATGTCAAAGATCAGAGCGGCAATTCTCGTAATTTTAAGAACGTTCACAGTCTGATCTCAACGTCAATCTCTCAAAATACCTCGACTTTTCATACATTTTTGACATTTGCTTGTCGCTGAGATGAGACTGCGACTAGATTTTCAACGTTTTTAATTACGAGAATTGGCCATCTGGCAGTTGTTATGGGTAGTCGTAGAGTAGTAAAGTAAAAAGAATGACAAGAAATGACAATCGGCTTGACAGGCTCTCCGTGGCATGGAGGATTCTCCATATGTAATGAATGCTCATTGCAAACAAACCTACTTTAGCAAGCGTCACTTAACTTTCAACAACACGTGCGACTGTTGTTTTGTATTCATCCAGGAGTACCTCTTGTATTAAATTGATAAATTGTAATCAAATTCAATATGAGATGACTTGACAATTTTATAACAACTCTCTCAAGAATTTTATCGTAGAGCGGCGTTAAACACCGTAGTACTGTGTAGTGTGGCGTAATGAGTTGTAGCTGATAGTGTCTAGCATTACTTTGAAGCCCAGTGTAGCTTGTTGTAGCTCGGCGAAGCGCGGCGTAGCTTAGCGTAGTACTTCGTAGCCCAGCGTAGGTCGTCGTAGCTTGGCGTAGCATGGCGTGGCTTAACGTAATGCTTCGTAGCCCAGTGTAGCTCGACGTAATTTAGTGTAGTGCTTCGTAGCCCATCGTAGATCGTCGTAATATGGCGTAGCTTAGCGTAGTGCTTTGTAGTCTAGCATACCTCGTCGTAGCACGGCAAAGTGCAGTGCTTCAGCCCTGCGTAGCTCGTCGTAGCATGGCGTAGCTTAGCGCAGTGCTTCGTAGCCCAACGTAGCACGGCGTAGCTTAGCGTGCTTCGTAGCCCAGTGTCGCTCGTCGTATCACGGCGTAGATTAGCGTAGTGCTTCGTAGCCCAGCATAGCTCGTAGCATGACATAGCTTAGCGCAGTGCTTCGCAGCCCAGTGTAGTTCGTCTTAAGGCGGCTTAGCGTTGTGCATTCTCGGAATATCTATGGCAAAACATAAATACACTTAGTCCCTAATAATGTAAAGTCTAAATTTCTTTGTGAATTTATTAGGCAACAATAGGAACGGTGTACCTATTTTTTTTTCTAAAATATTTTATTTCTGTATTGCTTAAAAATCCACCGATCCAATAATAGACAATTAATAAAATTTTCAATTTCAAAACCGAGACATTTGAAGACCCTTTATTAAATCTGTCAGAGAGTTGTCAGTTCATAATAAAACTAATTAATTCAAAGTGACACCCAATCGGTTTTAACAAACAGATGTACTCTTCGGGTCTTTCAAAGAATTTATAACATCCATTAGCTTAGTTTTCAGTAGACAGACCATTTTTAGGACTTCTAAGGGACTTTGCTAACTTATCTTAAAAGTTTGTTTGTAACATCTCAGTTAGTAAAGGTTTGGTGCCAATTTTTCTTGATCTTTGAAAATAAATATGTTTGGGGTTTTCTTAAGACTTTCTAGGTAACTTGACCCAAAAATCAGAATCTTAAGAAACACATATATAACTTATTGAAAAATAAATTGCCAATTCTTTCAGTAAGTATCAGAAAGACTATACTGATATACTATTTTAAGGCTTGTTTACACGCCAAGGACCTTCAGCATCCGGGCGCATTCAATTTGTGGGCGAGTGCGGGGTGATATAGCGGTGCAGTCTTTAATTGGTCGCATTTTTTATTTATTATAACAAAAATAATGCATATTTGTAAAAAGTAACAAAATCAAATCATTTTCCTTTGTATTGTAAAGCAGTAGACATTTTTTTACTCTTTTGTTAAAAAATTAAGGAGTAAAATCATTTCATCTCAACGATTTGGAGGTGATTTGGTGTTTTTTTTTTTTTCTTATTATTTGATACCCATAGAAAAGTTATGCCTAAACCAAATGACGTATCATATTATGTAGATTACTAACTATTTTTTTTTAATGCAATTTCTTTGTAAATGCCGACGAAAAGTGGTTTCATCTGCATGCTGTTTTCAACCATTTTTGAGAGGATAGCCTTAACAGAGACGGTCTCTAAAGACCTGTCCTGAGTCTCTTGATTGAAACAATTTAAATTTTTGACAAGAGAATCACGATTTGGATCGATAAGAAATTAAGAAGATGCAAATTAAGAGCGTGAATGAAAATTACCTTCGAGACCAGAGTCACGACTCGAATTGCTGAGTTGCCATGCAACTGAAATGCGTAGTTTAGAGTATCCTTTGACAAGAGACAAAAATATAGAAAAACTAAAAGAACGAAAAAGAAACACAAAACTCAGAAGAGTCCAACCCAATCTAAGATTTGCGAAAACTGTCCGTATACAGTAAGCCTTCCAGTTAATTGTATTGGTTAGCGTTGTAGCGTTAACTTGAAACAGTGCCAATTTAACAGTGAAACATTAAGCAATTAGGTCGGTGACTTCTAAGTTTAAATTTGCTACCCAGAAATCGAGATCGTCCCAGATACCTGGGACTTTTTGTCGGTTTCTCTCAAGACAATCACGAGAAGAAGGCAATGACTTCTCAATTGCTTAGTCATCTGCTGGATTCAGATCTCTTGCAAAACTGGGCCATCTCTTGAACCTCCTGCAACACTAGTGTCCCCCGGCTTTCAAGTTCAGTCTGCTTAGCTTGCATTCTTCAAATCGGTAGTCTATCAAGCTCGGGAGCTCAGTCGGTGAATTCACTTTACCATTAAAGTGTTGTCTACTTCTCCTTTTAATCGTATGATTTCTTGGCTTGTTCAAGACAGTAGTATATTATTGGGCATCCTACTCCACCTTCCGTTCCATCGGCTCACTTCGTTCGCCTCGTCACTCTCGGTGGAGTAGAATGCCCAATAATATAAATGAAAACCTACATAGTGCAGTAAAATACTGGTTCGGCGCCTATTCCACTCGATGGGAACGGAAGGTGGAGTATGAATTCCTACATAGTGTAGTAAAATACTGTTAGTATCGATGGCTTACCTCTATCAACTAGGTACCGCAGATTCAGATTCATGTAATTATACTCACCAGGTTAAAACAGCTAAAACTTTACTATACCTTGATTCAAAACTTTCGTTAACATAACCAGGTCTATATTTGAACGAAACAGTAACTTAAAATTCAGGACAGATTGTCTCATGTCTCTCCACATACTTAGGGATGGTGCATTGCCGCTTAGGATAACACACATACCTGTTTTCGTGACCAGATTGGCTCGAGGACATCTGAACTTTAAGCTACCGCGTATATTATAAAACTTTACTATCCCTTGATTCAAACATACACAAACTTTCGTTAACATAATCAGGTCTATATTTGAACGAAACAGTAACTTTAAATTCAGGACAGATTGTCTCATGTCTCTCCACATACTTAGGGATGGTGCATTGCCGCTTAGGATAACACACATACGTGTTTTCATGACCAGATTGGCTCGAGGACATCTGAACTTTAAGCTATCGCGTATATTATAAAACTTTACTATCCCTTGATTCAAACATACACAAACTTTCGTTAACATAATCAGGTCTATTTTTGAACGAAACAGTAACTTTAAATTCAGGACAGATTGTCTCATGTCTCTCCACATACTTAGGGATGGTGCATTGCCGCTTGGGATAACACACATACCCTGTTTTCGTGACCAGATTGGCTCGAGGACATCTGAACTTTAAGCTACCGCGTACATTATAAAACTTTACCATACCTTGATTCAAACATACACAAACTTTCGTAGCATAATCAGGTCTATATTTGAACGAACCAGTGACCTAAAATTCAGGACAGATTGTCTCATGTCTCTCCACATACTTAGGGATGGTGCATTGTCGTTTAGGATAACACAAATACCTGTTTTCGTGACCAGATTGGCTCGAGGACATCTGAACGTTAAGCTACCGAGTACATTATAAAACTTTACTATCCCTTAATTCAAACATACACAAACTCTCGTTAACATAATCAGGTCTATATTTGAACGAACCAGTAACCTAAAATTCAGGACAGATTGTCTCATGTCTCTCCACATACTTAGGGATGGTGCATTGCCGCTTAGGATAACACACATACCTGTTTTCGTGACCAGTTTGGCTCGAGGACATCTGAACTTTAAGCTACGAGTACATTAAACTAAAATTTGGGACAGATTGTCTCATGTCTCTTCACAGAGCAAGAAATAGCATGCACCTTCAAGCACACACACACAATCTATTTCTATGACCCCAGATTGGGCACCAAGGACATCCAAATTGTAATTTAATTCCTTCGAACCAACGACACTACCTTACACGTTAACAAACAAGGGCGCTCGCTGTTTGAACTGCTAGCCTAAAATTCAGGACAGATTGTCTCATGTCTCTTCACAGAGTAAGATATAGCATAAACCTTCCGGCACACACACAATCTATTTCTATGACCCCAGATTCGGCACCAAGGACATCTGAACTTTAGGATACCGTAAACATTAAACTAAAATTTGGGACAGATTGTCTCATGTCTCTTCACAGAGCAAGATATAGCATGCACCTTCAGATCCACACACAATCTATTTCTATCTCCCCAGATTGGGCACCAAGGACATCCAAATTTTAATTTAATGAATTCGAACAGACGACATACCTGACACGTTAACGTTACATGTTATTTATTGAGTAGTTCTATCACACTCTGCTGTTCGAGCCTTTGATTATATACCAAAGGTTCGTACATTCTACTGGTTTTGCATGCATATACACTTGCCATCCTTCCGTCTAGTACGCCCGTATAATCACCGTCAAAACGGAACATGCGCCGTTCAACGGTTAGCTGCTGTGCCGTCCTCATTCGTGAAACGCCTGACAATAAGCGTCTAGAAACGTATCAGGTAGCCGTCGTGTATGTATAAATGGTTCTTAACAATGTCAAAGACAGCAAAATTGCATCATGCATCAATTTGCTTATTCGAACTTATTGTATTGTAAGACGATCGCCGTAAATGTTGTAGTTCGTAATTAAAATCAGAGTTTGAGGGATTTGTCTATAATCATCTTCATCAAACTGGGGTCGTAGTGTTACTTAAATAAGAAAGTTACCAATTCCGTTAACTTTTTACAAATGATTGATTCTTACAATAATTATAAGTAACAACCAGGTGTCGACTTCACCCGAGAAGTTGGATTTGTATTTAATTTCTCACGTAATAGTATTTTATTATCATAATTATATCTGTTTCATTTCCTTTCCGGATTGATGACAAAGCACACAGGGCTCGCAGTGTTTTGCGCACGAGGATTCAGGCTCCAACTTGTTAAAACATGTAATGTTCATTTTTGATAACAAAACACTCCTGGCTTGAAATTCGCACGCGCAGCGTAGAATTTGACACCGAACAGGTGCGCTTGCATGAGCTCGAACATGTTGCAACATGAAATTGAATCAGAGTTTAATTAAATATTAGCTACGTTCCTCAGTAATTATTACTTTGTAGAACATTCCTCATTAGGTGGACAGTCGGAGCAGTCAAATCACGTCAAATAAAAACGAAACTAATTGTAAGTATTGTACAAGTACCAATCTATTACTATATCGATATTTCATCATGTTGTTTTGTGTATGTACTTAAAATTAATTATCATTTCGCTTGTTTCAGATCATTGATAATGTGTGATTCTCCGGATATTATCGACTTCTCACAATACGCTCAAGGTTTCCCAACTCCGAGTTTAAGCTGGCATAGCCCTGATTTCCCAGAACAACAAAGACCTCTCAACAAAGAGCCTAGAGCAAGACAAGACAGCGGACCTGGCAACAAGAAGTCTAGAACAAGACGGGAATGTTTAAAACAGAAACCATCTCAGCCTACATGTCAATCATTCGTCATAAACAATGAGAAGAAAAAAGGTTTACGACTGATCCAGGTACAAGTGTTGGATATTAGTGATCAACAAGAACCTGCAAGTGACAATCAGGACGTGGTTATGTTAAGTGCGCAGTATATAGTGACTGAATCGGCGGACCATGTTATGGAGGAGACGCAATCGTTAATTCATAAAATATCAAAAAAACTTTGTGGGGACAGTTGTTATTATTAACGTGTGTTAACGTGTCTTTATTTTGTAAGTACCTACTTTATATGTTATTGTGTAAGATTTGTGTATCTATTTAGGTTAATGATCATACATCACAAGTTTGTATTTTAAGTATGTAAGTACGTATAGAAAACATTAAGTAAACTATGGGGAAAGTTATAATTAGTTTGTAATAATTGTAAGATTTGTGTATCTAGATCTAGTTAGGAATGATCATAAGTTTGTAAGTTAATTAAGTAGGTACACACGTCAGCTACGCCAAACTGTCAAATTTTTCCCAATTGAACATGAACCATATTACTTAACACTTATGTATAAAGATGAAAATCTATAAAGTTTGACAGATTATTAGCATAGGTTGATGTGCTGAGTCTGTACGTATATAAAACTTTAAATAATCTATGTGGGGAAATGTATTATTATTTCCTTTATTTCAATAAATATATATAAATTACATTTTATTATTATTAGGTAGGTAGTTATAATTAGTTTGTAATAATAATTGTAAGATTTGTGTATCTAGTCAGGTTAATGATTATACATCACAGGTTTGTAAGTTAAGTATATAGGTACGTGTAGAAAACGTTAAATAAAATATGTAGGAAAGTTATAGTATCTGGTAAGGATAATGATGACAAGTTTGTAACGTATAGAAAACATTAAATAACTTTGTGAGGAATTATAATTGGGTAGGTAGTTATAATTAGTTTGTAATTATTGTAAATAATGTAAGAAAGTAAATAAAATACATATTCTTTAATAATTTAAATTATGTTTTGTATTATTTATTTCAATAAATATATATAAATTACATTTTATTATTATTAGGTAGGTAGTTATAATTAGTTTGTAATAATAATTGTAAGATTTGTGTATCTAGTTAGGTTAATGATTATACATCACAGGTTTGTAAGTTAAGTATATAGGTACGTGTAGAAAACGTTAAACAATATATGTAGGAAAGTTATAGTATCTAGTAAGGATAATGATGACAAGTTTGTAACGTATAGAAAACATTAAATAACTTTGTGAGGAATTATAATTGGGTAGGTAGTTATAATTAGTTTGTAATTATTGTAAATAATGTAAGAAAGTAAATAAAATATATATTCTTTAATAATTTAAATTATGTTTTATTTTGTATTACTTATTTATACTCGAACTCTTAATTAGCTCTAGTGTAATGATATAATTATAGGTTATTTGCTTTCAATATTTCATATTAGAATAATCGTTTAAAATGAAGAAGAAATATCATTTCACTGCAGGTAATTTAAAGTTTATGCAGGTAATTTTAAGTTATGAAGGTTACTCTGATTATATTAAATAAAACACTCTTAAGTAAATATACATTTTTTATTAAATGTTCAAACAATAATGATCAAAATAAATTAAATACAGACATATTATTATCAGCATACCATTTTCTAATACACACCGCATTATTTAATGTACAATTCATTTTATGGTTCGCACAATTAAAATCTGTTTTATTTTTACAGAACTTTTTTTTAATGTCTCAAAATTAGGACATCCCTTCTCCCCTATGTCGATCACTTCACAATTTGCACATAACTCTTTAATCCACTTAATCTTTTCCAAACCCTTTGTGATAATTTTTTTATTTTCTAAGTATGGTAAAATAACACGTTGAAACTCTTTGTAGTCTATGTACCCCTCACTCCAGTAAATTCCTCGATTTCTTTCTAACCACCTCACTTGCTTTTTTTCTTCTTGTGTAAGGTAATGGAATGAATATGGTGGTTTTACCAAGAACGTCTGTGAATGATCCTGGTTCGCAATGGTCAATTCTTTGACGATAAAATTATTTATAGAATCTTTAAATCCTTGGAGTTCTACTATAATGGTATCTGCATTCATGATATCTTCTTAACAATGTTACTTAATGGTTTGTATTCAACAATGCAATCGTTCAGAATGAGACAGTATGCTGAAGTATGATCTGGTATCTCTGAATCACTCTCAATTTCTACTCTCACATCCACAACCGAACCTGTCTTTAGATTATCCGCTTGTCTAGAGCAATCGACTACAAACAGCGGTGCCAAATCTCTAAATTGTTTCTCGCTTAGTATGGGCTCTGACCGACGTCCGTAATACGACTGTTGAAATCTGATGTATTGCTCGTATAATAAAGCGATTTTGTTATTAGCAAAACTCACATTTAGGTTTTCATACGGAAAATAAGTTGAATTGAGATACACTCTAACGTCTCGAACATGACAGTGATCGAATTGAGACATGTCAGAACTTGCATTATTTTTTCTATTTGTCTGTAGACCAATAATAATGTATCTTGGTTTTTCTATTTGAGATGAAGTTTTGATAGACCAGGTATGTTTTGTAGTTTTAGGCAAAGATGGATATTCGTACAGATCCCAATTTCTGTATATCATTTGAAGTGGTCGATCTATTTCTAATACTTTTAACAAACCAATTTTTTCTTTGTCTGATACTTTAACATGCGGCACGCGCCATATGATTTTGTTGATCTGAACATCATCCACTACTTCGCCAGTATTCAGTTTTACAGCGTTCAAATTAGTGTTACTTCGTAACAATATCAGTTCATGTCTACTATTTATAACGACTTTTTTAAAATCTTCAGCAAAACCGAGGAGGTTACAAAGTGGTATGGAAGCAGAAAATTTTCCTCCTTTGATATTTTTAATGCCATCAATATTCCAGCCCCAGGCATTCGATATTTTTGACTCACTTTCGTTCATTGAAATGAGTGATTTCATGGTTGTTGTTATACCTGCATTTTTTATTTTATCAATCTCTACTCCATTTAGCTCATACCGAATGTCTTGAAATAAGTAGAGTAGACCGTTGTTCGTGAAGTTGACACTAGTAGCTATGTCTTTCGTATCTTTTTTGGTAACGATAACAGTTCCTTCCAAATATAGGGTGCTAGCTGATGGTAATATGTACAAGTCCTGTTGGTTGATAGGTATGCGGATTTCATCGTTCCTGTTGAAACTCGTTACATAGGGCTTGTAGGAATGAAATTCGATTCCTTCTATAGTATTATCGTAAGTCGGAGCGGATAGAACGTCTAAGGTATTCATTTTAACAATCCGATTGCTTTAAGAAATGCTTTATTGTCTTTGGTTAATTTAATTTTCTTCTTAGAGAGAGGTGTTATTTGATAGGTAGCTCGAGCAGAACTGATATTCTTAACTTGTTGGGACACAATTTTATTATAGTCAATCATTTTTTCTTCTAAGATGCAGATATACCTGTACTTCTTCACCACGTAAATTGATTAATCGTTTGTTTATATCTAATAGTCTGATATGTATGCAGCTTATGTTGTTTTGATTGATTGGAAAGTATATTGCGTTCTTCGGGATTTCTATGATCCTGTATCCAGGCGGCACATTAAGTGCAAATTCGTGAATAATATGACTTGGTTCGCCGTTTACATATGAACCGCTTACAATATCACATTCAATCCTGACTATGGTCGTAGGTAGAATGTTGACTGGAGACTGTGACACATGCCATTTATTTGCTTTCAAGATTTGTTTGTTAAATCCTAATAGTCTTCTAAAAGAGTCTTCTTTGATAAAATTAATGTCTTTGGTACAGAATATGGTGGTTTTTAAAGTATTATTATTGCACCGCAGTTTGATCGCTGCATCTTTTATTTCGGATTTTAAATAATCGCTGATATCTTGCAATTCATAAGTGCCTTCCGGTATTTCAATAACTTCATTTAAACCATAATAGAACTTATTATTACTTTTATCAATGTTTGGAATAGAATTAAAAGTTGAAAAGTGTAATAAAGCACACTCATACTCTCCATCTAGTTGTAACGTATTAGAATAGTATGTAGTTAATACTGACGAGTCTCCAGTTATCGACAAAGTGAGTGACATCTTGCAAATGATTGAAATAAAAGAAAAGCATATATTTTATAATACATTTTTATTCCAAAAAGACCCCAAATAATTTAAACATAAATGACCACAATTGACTGCGTTAAATTTTTGATATCTTGTGTAGTTATAAAACACAGTACAATTTTTAAAATATTGCATCAATTCCATTGGAGGTTTTAAATTTCCATAGCTATCAAAGTATTCGCAGTGATCATATACTTTAGCATAAGCTACCCAATGCGTTCCTTCGTTCTTAGAATCGTCTAAGTTAACGATACCACATTCAATGCGTTTCGGCTTGCGAGGTAGTCGATCCTTCATATAAACCCCACGAAAATATGGGATGTCTCTTGAAAACTTTTGGATGTCTACATTAGTTAGTGGACGATTGGGTAGCATATTTTTCAGTTTTTTGAAGATGTTATAAACAATCCTTTACCACTTTTATACGGCTTAATGTATAAACCCTTGCCCAACACTAAAGCCTCCATAGCTTTATTATGTCGTTCTGTTTCTTGCAAATTTTGTTTGCTTGCTTTGTAATCATTGACGGTTTTTGCAATGCCAGCTGCACCACCAGCTAAAGTTCCTAAAGCCGATAAACCAGCGAAAATTGGAATTAAAGGTAGAATTCCTCCAGTCTTTGGTATGGGTATTACTCGGGGTACTCGAATTCTATGATGAATGTTTGGAAATAACTTTTTTGCGGTTAAGTAAGCTGCTTTTATTAAAGTATTATTATCTTTGCATTTGAGTTTCTTAATTTTTGATTTAATTTTTGAAACTAAGCTTTTAAATGTTTTAATGCCGGATCCAGACTTTAGTTTCGCTTTCATAACTTTGTTCACTAGCCAAGAGCTCAGTTTTTCTCCTTTCCCTGCATCTTTTGATTTAAGTCTTTCTTTAGCCATGTTAAGTAGTTATAAATCGGCTTTGTGGCGATTTGATAAGTCTGTATGGTTTGTATACGCTATATCGTGTTGCATGTAAGCTTCGTCTAGCTTATTTACACCTCGGTCACCTCGCGCTAAGCGTTTGTGAAGTTTGGTTCCTGGTCCACAATAATTGTATCCTGGCAAATGAACTTCGAATGGTAGACGATTAATTATGCTGTTAACTAGTCCACACCCCTTTTTTTTTTTTTTTTTTTTTGGGTGGGAAATCATCAAATAACTTCTCCCGCTCTGGGTGGAGCAGGAGGGCGTGTCAGACTTTTACTGACTAAAACCCACCCGTGTTCCTTCAGTAGCCCTTAAGCCAGGGGCTGTGGTGTCTCTTTCGAACAAACCCGCACCCCTGGCAGGCATCGACCCTTGCGGGTCCCATCATTTTTTGTGCTGACATCTCTTTGAGGCGCGCGTGGAACACAACGCGCCGTCGACTTGGGCTTGGTCCTTACCGGACAGCGAGCTACCCATTACTCGCCGTCCGCAAGCCCATGCCTACGGTGGCCGGAAATCGGCCTGGGATTCCCGACGCCCAGGGCGTCTCCGTATCCTGCGGCGGCTGGGGTCGCGAGGGCGCATATGCTGCCTCTCCCTCACGTGCGCCGCCTCCCTCTTCGCGAGCATCACTGCTTCACTGAAGGAGGTGACGGCTCCCCATGCCCTCTCGCTCCGTACCATGGCCTGGACCAGGGCCGGACGCGAGAGATCGCCGCCGCCGATCGCCTCCACGAGGGCACGGCGGTGCTCCGCCCAAGCAGGGCAGACCGCCACCGTGTGCTCCACCGTGTCCTCAGGGCGATCTTCGCAGTGGAAACACCCGGGCGTTTCCTCCCGCCCTATCCTAAACAGGAACCTCCCGAAACAACCGTGTCCGGTGAGGACCTGCGTCAGGCGGAAGGTGAGGACGCCATGCCGCCTCTCAAACCACTCCTCAAAGAGGGGACTTACCGCCGCAATCGTGGCGTGCCCATAGTCCACCCCCCTTCATTACCCAAATTATAATGATAGGATTTTAAATGAGAAATGGATATATAATATCTTAGTCCATTATTGCAGCTTTTTCAATCCAACTGTTTTCTGCACTGGTTAGACCTAACCATTTGACGTACAATTTATTTCCTTTCTTTTTCAAAACCTTTTCTATTAAATAAACATCAGGATAGTTAGATCTTTGCAGTTCTTGTTCATAAAAAGCTCCTAAAATGTTTTGCTTTCGTTGATCTTCTATATGATATGTCACTGGTATTGTTTTATTTACCTTTTTTATAATAAATAATTCAGTTGACCAATTAGGAGTGTAACCTTTCTCAAAATTATGTTTGTATTTACTTATGCGAACACAATCACCTACTTTGAATTTAGGTTTCCACTGAACTAAATCATGTTTATTTATGTTTTTTAAATTTTCTTTGATTACTTGTTCATTACATTTATTCACATCAACCGGTTTAAATTGAATAGTACGATGTTTTGTGTTGTTATATTTCTTTATCGTTTCTTTTTCATCATTTTCCATCGAAACTAAAATATTTATATAATTTATTTTTTACAGTTCTAATCAATCTCTCTACAATTGATGCTTTTTTAGTAGAAAACGATGAGTAATGGTTAATATTATGTTTTTTCATAAGTGTTTGAAAAGTGGTGTTATAAAATTCTGTTCCCATATCAGTTAGTAAGTTAACAGGATTGTTATGACTAGTAAGCAGTATATGTTCGAATGCACGAGTAACGACAAATTTATTTTTCGATTTTAACGGTTCAGCCCAGGCATATTTTGAGAAGCAGTCAATCACCACTAAGATGAAATTGTAACCTTTGTTTTACTTTTTCAGGTTTTGCATGTCCATCAAATCTGCTTGCCATAAGTCGTGGATTCCTTTCAAAATAACAGAACGTCGAAGGAAATTTCTCCGAGCCGCTTTGTGTATTTCATTTACAATTTGCTGTTTTACCATTACGGAGTTTTTTGAAGTAATTTATCTACCTCTGCTTTAGTATAAAACGTATCTCTCATTAGCAAATGAGTTGAAACCTCAGGTATTCTTGCTTTTAAAGTAGTTTGAACAGCACCTTTTGCATCTTTTATGATTTGAGAACGTAATGAACCAATCATATTATTAAATTCTTTTAGCATATTAGCATTCAATCGATCTACATAATCCTTATTCACAGCCAAATTATTTAATTCTTTTAACGTGTTAGCATTTATACGATCTACATAATCCTTGTTCACAGCATCGTCTGCTTCTACTGGAGATCTAATTCCTCTCAATCTTAATGCTTTTAAATCAAAATCTCCGTTTTCCGATTTTAACAACGCATTCTCATTAAACTCAAATAAGTCTGTTAAACGCATTCTTTTGTGAATATAGTGCCCGAATTTGTCTACGTTCATGTTTAAGGTGTATTGTATTGAAAGGCTATTAGTAAAATAAACACGTTTTAAAATATTTATTTATTTATAACTTTATTTTCACGCAATTCTTCAATAATAGATATAATTTCATTTTCTAATCCTGTGTTGCCAGCATCTCTAGACGCAATTAATAATTTCAATCTTTCCACTAATTCATTAGGATTATCCCAGTACACGAAATCTACGTTTTTTTTTCCATCTTTTTAGTAACGGTAGACCCTTTCCCTGAACTGCATTATTCAGTTTAAAAAGAGGTTTAATTACTTGCAAATATTTTTGTCCTTTATTACTTTTTATTGGTTTACTTGGCTCATAGTCTCGACGATGTGCATTTGTATCAAGTAGCATCGACTTATAATTTTGCATATCACTGTCTGTAACCAAACTTAAATCTACATCTTTCTTAAGCAACAACTGTTTTAAACCAGAGGTATTTCGGTATTTACGTCCAGCCACGATAATGTTTTGATCGCTGATTGTTATGCAAGCAGAACCTAACATTAGTTTCCCGCGGTCTGCTCTAACCCCAAATGGAATATCTACCAACGCTTCTGAAGATACTGACCAGGATGACGTATCACAATCTTGATTCGTTTCAACTACTGATTCATATGAAGACTCACTGTTGATATCAGATTCATATTTGTCTTCATCGTCATTATTATCATTATTTCCTACGCTTCCAGTTCCTTCTTTCTGTAAAGTTTCGTTAGTAAACGGAACATCACCAAAATCATTACTAGCACGCAGAAACGGAGTTTGCTTACTTGCATTAGCAATTAGGTTGAGAGGTTCTGTTACAGGTTTGAAAACAGATTCCAGTGCTTGTTTATTGGTAATCTCAGCATCTCTCATTTTTCGTACTTTTATCTTCACAGCTTCTGCCGCATCAACAATTTGTCGTTTCAATGATTTTTCCATATTGGTAAAACAGGTCGTAATTGATTTAGCGTTGTAAGGCGAATAATAATGACAGGCAGGTAATGATCTTATATACTTACGTATTCGTGTTCTTAGTCAAAGACTGCAAACGTGTCGAATTTACTTCTATAACACCCTCTGTTTTTGGAACAATCCTTATTAATTACAACGTAATTGAACGGCTCACTCCATATTTTTGAGCACATTTCACGAAATTCAATCCATGACATGTCAGTGTTGACGTGTTCATCATAAACATGTCTCATATTTTTTTCATCTTGTTTAAAAAGTACGATAAGGTTCGCATTGTCTCTTACTAGTTGCTTAGGGATTTTACTATATGTCTGATTTAGATAAAAGCAGTCGATGAATTTATGTCTCCCCATTGCAAAAAAATCGCGCATACTGTTTTGATTTTCACAAGCAACATCATCAAATACAATTACAGAATTTGGTTTTGCGGTCTGAACACTTATTACTTGCTCATTTTCATAGTATTTCTGGAACGAAATATCTGGTACTCGTTGCAAAACTTTTTCTAAAAATATGTACTTGGGTTGTTGCAAGGTTTTCGAATAAACATAAACATTTTGAAATCTTAATCCATTCTCATGTATAAGAAGACCCACTAATAAATTAGTTTTTCCACAATTTGACGGTCCGCAAATGATGCATCGTATGGATTTAGGTAATAATTCTCCATGACGAAAACCAGTTTCCTGAGACTGAACGCAAAGTTTGTTTACATTTAACGAATGTGGTTGTTTTACAAATTTCATGGTATCTCATTGAAATGGTTATAACAACAATGGGTCAATTAATCGATTACATCGACATTTATATGTTGTTATGATTTTTGTGAACGTTTCGTTTACTATTTTGTATGTATGTATATACCTATGCACGGATCGGACAAGGTAAGTCATCGATATCTATATTACCTAATATGTCCACACAACTCTATTGTATAGTTATTAGTCACTATAAATAGTGGTCTTCATTAAACTTTTATACACATACATATCAAGAGCTCTTGAAATGAATAAAATAAAATACTGTCCTAGATATGAAATTTATAACAAACATCAAATTCGTGTATTCTCGTTCAGACATTATTGGGCGACAACCGATTCACAAAAAAGATTGGTGATGGAAATGTCTGATGCAGGTTTTTTTTATTGTGGAAATGGTGTAAACGATAAAGTCATGTGTTTTTCTTGTGGAGGCAGTATCAAAGATTGGGAGATTTACGATGATCCTTGGTTGCAGCATGCAACACACTTTCCTGATTGCTTGTATTTAAATGCTGTGAAAGGAAAAGATTATGTTGATAAGTTCCATCCAATACATCGGGTGGAATAGGAATCTTTATCTTAGTTTAAATCGCCCTCGATAACAAGTGGCAGATGATTTAACCAATAATAGGTATGTGTCGTACTTAATACAAAATAAATCATAATTATATATATATAAATATATAATCGTAGTACCTAGAAGAATGAAACATTTTGAAATTAGAAGCGATTACAAACTTCAAAAATAAATCCGGATTTAATATTTAGGAAGTTCTATTAATGACAAATTTAGTGTTTACAACATGACGTTCATGTTACTTACAATATAAATGCATGGAATGCAATTTATGTGTGCGTGGGAAGCGCGCATTGCATTGACATTGCACTTCGCCGATTTGAACGAACAAAGCATATTTATACATAAAGCTAATTTACATCTAATTAACAACCATCGGATACGGTTACCGTCAACGGAACTATCTATAGCTGCGGATTCACACAGTTTGTACGCTAGATTGAATAATGTGAGATACGTTTCTGATCCGGCTGCCGTTGTCAAGTGTTTCTGCACCTTAGCTTTATACATGTAAGGCAAGGATGGAGTATCCGTGTGACCACATTTACCACTTGATTGTTACGTGTTGATGTAAAAGGATGTATCGTCTGCAATGTGTTAAATTAAAATTTAGATGTCCTCGAGCCAATCTGGTCACAGCCAAATGTTTGTGGAGAGACATGAGACAATCTGTTCTAAATTTTAGTTTAATGTACGCGGTAGCTTAAAGTTCAGATGTCCTCGAGCCAATCTGGTCACGAAAACAGGTATGTGTGCTAAGCGGCAATGCACCATCCCTAAGTATGTGGAGAGATATGAGACAATCTGTCCTGAATTTTAGGCTACTGGATCGTCCCAATATAGACCTGATTATGTTAACGAAAGTTTGTGTATGTTTGAATCAAGGTATGGTAAAGTTTTATAATGTACGCGGTAGCTTAAAGTTCAGATGTCCTCGAGCCAATCTGGTCACGAAAACAGGTATGTGTGTTATCCTAAACGACAATGCACCATCCCTAAGTATGTGGAGAGACATGAGACAATCTGTCCTGAATTTTAGGTCACTGGTTCGTTCAAATATAGACCTGATTATGCTACGAAAGTTTGTGTATGTTTGAATCAAGGTATGGTAAAGTTTTATAATGTACGCGGTAGCTTAAAGTTCAGATGTCCTCGAGCCAATCTGGTCACGAAAACAGGGTATGTGTGTTATCCCAAGCGGCAATGCACTATCCCTAAGTATGTGGAGAGACATGAGACAATCTGTCCTGAATTTTAAGTTACTGTTTCGTTCAAATATAGACCTGATTATGTTAACGAAAGTTTGTGTATGTTTGAATCAAGGTATAGTAAAGTTTTATAATGTACGCGGTAGCTTAAAGTTCAGATGTCCTCGAGCCAATCTGGTCACGAAAACAGGTATTTGTGTTATCCTAAGCGGCAATGCACCATCCCTAAGTATGTGGAGAGACATGAGACAATCTGTCCTGAATTTTAGGTTACTGGTTCGTTCAAATATAGAGCTGATTATGTTAACGAAAGTTTGTGTATGTTTGAATCAAGGTATAGTAAAGTTTTAGCTGTTTTAACCTGGTGAGTATAATTACATGAATCTGAATCTGCGATACCTAGTTGATAGAGGTAAGCCATCGATACTAACAGTATTTTACTACACTATGTAGGAATTCATACTTCACCTTCCGTTCCCATCGAGTGGAATAGGCGCCGAACCAGTATTTTACTGCACTATGTAGGTTTTCATTTATATTATTGGGCATTCTACTCCACCGAGAGTGACGAGGCGAACGAAGTGAGCCGATGGAACGGAAGGTGGAGTAGGATGCCCAATAATATACTACTCAAGACTGTCCATAAAGCAATTCACTCTTTTCATCGAATGCAATCTCTAAACTACACAGTTATTTTTAACTAGTATTACCATAAATTCCTTCAGGCGGGCATTGAACGATCAATTATACTGCCAAATATCACGAATTGGGCAATGTTTCCATACGTTTAGGGTTGATATTTAAGATTCCGCAATGATTGAACAAGTCTGAACTTATTGCACTATATTTTAATTGCACCGTGTAGGAGAAGTATTGCCAGGTATTGCTCACACGAAGACATGGAAGCTTATGGGCTGTCAATGTTATTAGTCTCAATCAATTTAAACTATTCATTATACGTAAGTTGTGCCTGAAAGCCATTTATACCGTTAAAGATTATATTGAGGACAAAAAAGCTTGGGATTAACGCTGCTTATATATGCTCTTTGACATTTGATAATTATTATATACACTTTGACATGAATATTTACTTTGAGAAGAATAATATAATATTATGTTTTAACTTTGTGAATGCGAGGACTATGTGGGTTTTTTTTTATTTTTATGGATGGGAAATCATCAAATAACTTCTCCCGCTCTGGGTGGAGCAGGAGGGCGTGTCAGACTTTTACTGACTAAAACCCACCCGTGTTCCTTCAGTAGCCCTTAAGCCAGGGGCTGTGGTGTCTCTTTCGAACAAACCCGCACCCCTGGCAGGCATCGACCCTTGCGGGTCCCATCATTTTTTGTGCTGACATCTCTTTGAGGCGCGCGTGGAACACAACGCGCCGTCGACTTGGGCTTGGTCCTTACCGGACAGCGAGCTACCCATTACTCGCCGTCCGCAAGCCCATGCCTACGGTGGCCGGAAATCGGCCCGGGATTCCCGACGCCCAGGGCGTCTCCGTATCCTGCGGCGGCTGGGGTCGCGAGGGCGCATATGCTGCCTCTCCCTCACGTGCGCCGCCTCCCTCTTCGCGAGCATTACTGCTTCGCTGAAGGAGGTGACGGCTCCCCATGCCCTCTCGCTCCGTACCATGGCCTGGACCAGGGCCGGACGCGAGAGATCGCCGCCGCCGATCGCCTCCACGAGGACACGGCGGTGCTCCGCCCAAGCAGGGCAGACCGCCACCGTGTGCTCCACCGTGTCCTCAGGGCGATCTTCGCAGTGGAAACACCCGGGCGTTTCCTCCCGCCCTATCCGAAACAGGAACCTCCCGAAACAACCGTGTCCGGTGAGGACCTGCGTCAGGCGGAAGGTGAGGACGCCATGCCGCCTCTCAAACCACTCCTCAAAGAGGGGACTTACCGCCGCAATCGTGGCGTGCCCAGCACTGGGTTGCGACAATCGCTCTCTCCATGTCACCATGAGATCCCGCCGGAGCTCTGTCCGCTGTGCCGCGATTTCCCGCGGCAGCGGAGTTACGCCCCGGCGTTTGGCCTCCTCGCGCCACTCCCACATTTGCGCGAGGACCTTTGCCTCCAGATCCCATGGCGGTAATCCGGCAAGGAGGCCCGCCGCCTCGCCGGAGATCGTGCGATATCCCCGGATCATCCTGATCGCCATGACCCTATGGGACGCCCTCAACTTGCGAGTTGGTTGGCGCCTCAATGTAGGCGCCCACACCGGCGCCCCGTATAGGGCCATGGACCGCACGATCCCCGCGTAGAGCCTCCGGCAGGAGGCGTTTGGCCCCCCTAGATTGGGCAAGAGCCGCTTCAACGCAGCCCCGGCCCGCTCCAGTCTGGGAGCCAAACGGCGGAAATGCTCCGCGAAGTTCCACCGGCTGTCGAGGACGAGTCCCAAGTACTTCATCGTCGACTCGACGCCGATGTGAACCCCTCCCACCGTTATCTGGGAACCCGTCGGTGGCGCATTCCGAGGACCATGAAACCACATGGCCTCGGACTTGTGCAATGCCACCTCGAGTCCTAGTTGCCGGATCCTATCGACGATTGTCGCAACCCCTTGTGTCGCTATGTCGGCCGCCGCCTGGTACGACCTCCCTTGCGCCAGGACCAGCGTGTCGTCAGCGTAGCAAACTACACTGACGCCGCTAGGGAGGTCGGCGCGCAGCACCCAGTCGTACCCGATGTCCCACAGATGCGGCCCCAGGACCGATCCCTGCGGGACACCACACGACATCTCTCGCCGGTTCCACTCTCCGAGGTGACCGGGGTAGATGACGGACCTGTCCGTCAAATAGGCCTCGACCACACGACAGAGGTAGGTCGGCATCCGGTGATACCGGAGTGCCTCCCTTATGCAACTCCAGGGCAGGGTGTTGAAGGCATTGGCGATGTCTAATGACACCGCCAAGACGACCCCACCCCGGGCCACAGCATCCCCCGTCGTGAGGGCTCGCACGCGCAAGGACTATGTGGGTCATGTTTTGTTTTTGTGTTTAATGTCTTTCTCAGTTCGTTTTTAATGTTAATCTGGCAGTTTGAGTACTTTATGCGGCCTACCCAAATGTCCTTTCTTTGGTATCGTTGGTCAAATCGTGGAGCTCCTGAAGTTCTGAGATGAGCTGTATCATTACTGATAAATGCGTGCACTGATTGGACAGGTCCACTCAATCTATGTGGTTCTTTCCTCAAAATACCATTTCAGACACTAATCCACATGGTCTTCACATGGTCTGACCAAGATTATGTCTGGACTTTAAAAGAGACTGTGACCTTTGAGTTTGTTTCAGCCTTTCTTCTCAGAGTAGTCAGATAGGAAACGCCGACCTCATCTAGTTAAAAAAAAAAATGTCCAATTATCATTTAAAGCGTGAAAATAATGGATACCTTCAGTGCAAGAGCTGTTTCAGACAAATTGTGCAATATTTGCGCAAACTTGTTGTAGATGTTGGGGCCGCCGAATGATTGTAATGCCCTCTAGGGTGACACCTCTTAAAAAATATGTTCCATAACTAACACCTTTAAATCACCATACTTGGCCAACTACTGTGGTGAACCGCTGGGAAGTGTCCTTGGCCCCCTTATTGTTTATAATATACATTAAACGAACTGCCCAACTCCACGGGCGAATATACTATACTCTTTACAGATGATACTATCGTGTTGACAAAAGAGAAAACTCTAGATAACAGTAACATAACTACGAATAAAGCATTGACAGATTTAATCAATTGCCTAGATAGGAATAACCTAAAAATGATTACAAGTAAAACTAAATTTATAACATGGGTCATTCTCAGGAGACTCATTATTTGGTTGACTTCGGTGTCAATTTGTTTTTTTTTTTTTAATTTAGGCATGAAATATCAAATCTAGAGTTAACACTGTACTACTAACATGCTTCAAATTAACTCTAGATTTGATATTTCATGTTAACAATGCCTAAATTAAAAAAAAAGTTGACACCAAAGTCAACCAAATAATGAGTCACCTGAGAATGACCCACTTTTTAGTCATAAAATAATCACAAAAACACTAGGAAATTAAATGGAATTAAGTTTAAAATACAACAATAATGACATAGAAGAAGTTAATAATATCAATTTTTAAGAGTAGTTATGGACAGACATTGCAATTAGAAAACTCAAGTAGATAATGTGTGTAATAAATTAAACAAATTCGTATTTACACTCAGGAGGAATAAAAAATTAACAGACATTAAGACAACCTTATTCGTGTACCATAGCCATGTTTGTTCTGTTTTAAGGTATGAAATAACTGTATGGTGAAATTCAACGTATGCCCAGAGGGCATTTGTAGTCCAAAAAAATGTGTTAGGTCAAAATTCAATCTTATATGGACATACTCTTGTAAACCTATTTTTATTAAGCAAAAGCGGCTTACCCTCCCGTCTTTATATGTATTTGAAACCTGTAAATTTGCAAGAAACAATCTAAGAAAAAACTCGCGTTTTGGAACAGATGAAAAAGCTGTGTTTAAGAGGAAAATAGCACGAAAGCCACTGGTAGTCTCACGTAATGGACTAAGGGTATGCAAAAAAAAATGTTATAGCATATGGGAGAAAATATATAACCACTAAGCCGAAGAATTTGGAAGTGCTACAGATTTAGAATTCATTATTATTATTGATCGATATTTTAATATAAATTATTATTTTAGTATTTAATTTGATTTTTTTACTAATTGTCATGTAATCTAAATTAAAATTATGAAACTATTACTAAGATTTTATGCTATTATGGGCATAGAGAATGCAATAATATTTTCAAAGCTGAAATGCCGAATATAGTCAAACCCAAAGATTTGAATAACCTATGTTAGCTACCTATATTCTTGCAAATAAAGATATCATTATTTCATACCTATTTTCTTTTCTCAATCTTTTTTTCCATTGTCGAAAAGATTTACAACAATAATAATTTATTATGGTTCGCTTTTATCTTATTTTCAAACAATTGGTTTTAAATTGCTTTTGTCCAAAATCTAGAGCATAATACACATAAGTACACCCTCAAAATTGCCGAAAGGTACTTAATATTTCAATTAGAGTACATCACGGTCGAAAAGGATTATTCCGGCCGGATCAACTGTGTTCAAACCTAAACATTGTTCAACAACTGAGATAGATTCGAGTTATTACGCTGAAGTTATAAGCAGATGGCGGAATGATGTTGTTATTGACGGGAGAAGAAACATTCTACCAGCTTTCGATGGATTTTGTGTATTCATTTGAAATATTTTCGTAAACTGACTAGGTATAGTCTTTTACAGCTTTACGATTGAAAACGCAACGCCTGAAATTGCTACTCAGGTACAACATTTAAATCTTTCATAGCCTTTTTTATACTAGCTTAAGTGTATTTAGCTACATTCTTTACTCATATTAGATACCAAAAACTGTGTAGTGTCAGTTTCATTTAACCATCTCGATCAAACGCATCGAGCGCGTTTGGGGCGTGGATTTACTATTTAAAAACGTTTTATTTCAGATGTCAGGATCCATAAGGTATACATACATTAATTATTTTGAAATTACAGACATTAAAAAAGAAAAGGAATATGAAAATCACAAACTAAAATTTATAAATTGAAATTAAATTAAAGAAAAAATTTACAAATTTAAATTAAATTAAATAAAAACTAAAGAGTCGAAGCAAAGTAAAAACAGGTGTATTTATAGGTGTACTATAAATAAACCTCTGCTTTTTCGGGGACTATTCCCACTGCGAAGATCGTCCTGACGACACGGTGGAGCACACGGTGGCGGTCTGCCCTGCTTGGGCAGAGCACCGCCGTGTCCTCGTGGAGGCGATCGGCGGCGGCGATCTCTCGCGTCCGGCCCTGGTCCAGGCCATGGTACGGAGCGAGAGGGCATGGGGAGCCGTCACCTCCTTCAGCGAAGCAGTGATGCTCGCGAAGAGGGAGGCGGCGCACGTGAGGGAGAGGCAGTATATGCGCCCTCGCGACCCTAGCCGCCGCAGGATACGGAGACGCCCTGGGCGTCGGGAATCCCAGGCCGATTTCCGGGCACCGTAGGCATGGGCTTGCGGACGGCGAGTTATGGGTAGCTCGCTGTCCGGTAAGGACCAAGCCCAAGTCGACGGTGCGTTGTGTTCCACGCGCACCTCAAAGAGATGTCAGCACAAAAAGTGATGGGACCCGTAAGGGTCGATGCCTGCCAGGGGTGCGGGTTTGTTCGAAAGTGACACCACAGCCCCTGGCATACGGGCTACTGAAGGAACACGGGTGGGTTTTAGTCAGTAAAAGTCTGACACGCCCTCCTGCTCCACCCAGAGCGGGAGAAGTTATTTGATGATTTCCCAACCAAAAAAAAAAAAAAAACCTCCAAAGAAGTGATATTGTGAAATGCAGTTGTTAGTACTGTTTCAAATAAACTAGTAACGCCATCTGTTATGTATTTGGACTATCACTGTACTGAATGTATGAAAGACAAATAAATTGTTCATTCGCTCTGTCCACAGAAAAGCGTTGTTTGAATTATCAGAAATAATTAGAAGAGATGTTATTTTAATAATAAAATCAGCCAATGTCAACTTACATGTTCAGAACCAAATACAATTAAGAACAGAATATCCGCCAGTGAAACCATATCAATCTTTCCCGCTTCGCCCATTACGAGTAACAGCCTTATAAAGGTCTAAATAACGAAGTTTCTGAGAGGGTTGTAATTGAAAACGGCTGATAATAACAGACTTTTACTTCGAACATGGAGAATGTTCGAAGTAAAAGTCTGTTATTATCAGCCGTTTGAATATTGAATATTTAAATGATTATCCAACGGTTTCTTATCGAAACAGGGATTTTGTTTTATTTATTTATGTAGAATCTGTTTGTTTATTTATGGTTATTACATGTTAAAGATGTTGTTATTAGTTTTATGAAGATAAACCGTAGGTTGATAAAGATAGGTTAAATGAAGAATTCAAAAATTAACAAAATTAAATCAAAAATATAATGTAATTTGTTCAAATTAGGCTGAGATCTGCCTTTTTAGACCGTAAAAATACATAAGACAGTCCCCAAAACGCCCTACCGTCACCACTTTCTGTGCTTTAGCTTGGAAGAAGAAGTGGCGCAACAAAATGCCGAGCAACACAGCTGTATGTTTAGTTAGATAGACTTGATTCTTTACATAATTAGGCAAAGTAATAAATATTACGAGACATAGAACATTAATTAAATAATTTGTCATACGTCAGCTAGCCAAGCCAATATCGGTGCAATATACCAACAAATAAAATGAAAACTCAACTCAAGTATAAAGAATTAAAAAAAAGCATAATACCAAAATAAAAGCCTCCTGGTATAAAATGCGTCTTCTTAAATTAAAAAATGAAGACCTTTATCGCATTCGACTGCATGAGATTGCTTATAATAGTCATCCTTTTAAAACAAGGTTCTTGTTTCCATCTTTTTAAATTAAAGTTCACTTGATAAGCAGTCGGGTTTTTTGATGTTTTTTTTTTTTACAGTTTTAAGCTATTGCATAGCTTCTATCGCGGGCCTTGAGCGTGGAGACCGAAACCAGAAATTCCGTAACGAAAATAATGTCACACCTAGCAACAGGTCGGACTGTTGCATAGCAACGGAGGAATGATATGTTAAAATTGCAATTTTGACCGCTTTATCTGAATTTTCATACACAACATCGTATATTTATGGATAGTTTATGAAATTTTCTTACCGTTTTAGCAGTATTTTAGCCATTTCATACCGGGGGGTATAGTATCTGTTTATTACCTGATACTGTACTTACGCTTCTTTTTCATTCATCCACATCATCTTTATGTTTTAGTATCCTTTTACGACTTATCCTTTTACATTATTTATATTTCACACTTTGTTTTCCGTATTAGTACTCTGCGAATCGGTCTTAAACGATTCGTCTATTTAAAATTACCTGATTTTACATAGAATTTTCCATCTTTTTACATAATAATATTATTGTTATGACATTTAAGTCAAACGTGTCAAACTGATGTCTACTTATTCTTTTAATTGTCTATGCAGTCTATTCAAGGCAAGGAAGGTTGCATTATGATTGTATTTACTAAAAATAATTTTATATCGTTTGGGATAGCCCAAATTTGGTCTTTTCTACCTAATTACGTTGTCTACTAAATAACGGAATTCTAAATTGTTATTATAAGATTTTTATCAAGGAGGTTTGATGTCTTGGCCGACCAGACCGAAAAAAAAGAAAAAAAGGGACATGACTGGAGAAGTCATGTCGGCTGGAGAAGTCAAGGGGGAAAAAGTTACTAAGCTGAAAATTCGGGGTTAAGGAGATGGGATTGAAAGTGTATATCATCATGAAGAACACGTTATATCTATAATTGCATCAATGTTACGCAATTGCCGAGTCAACTAAAAGACAAAGGTTACTAGCGAAGCTCTCATGAAGAACACGCTACTCATAACTGCATCAATATTATTCAATCGTCAAGGCAGCCAAAGACAACGGTTACCTTCTAACGAAGCTCACTGAAAATTACCTTGAAAAGGTGGACCGGCTCCTAAAGTGGCATTTCAAGTATATTGACTAGTGGATCGAACTTTTTGACACCAAGACTGAAAACATTGCCATTGTCAATCTGACCTATTACTTTCCTTACCTCTACCTTGAGTGTGTACTTTCTACACAGGTACCCTTTTTTATAACTACACTATTTTGTTTATTTTTATTATTTTTTAAATTGAACTGTCTACCCTATTTTTTACCTTTTATTTGTTAGGAATAGGTAGACATGACAGGGGTGTTTGGTTATTTTCGTTATAATTGCATAAGTTGATAAAAAATGCTATGCAATAGCTTTACCGCGGCAGTCTCCGAGTGCCACACGTTTTTTTTTTTAGTTAATGTAAACATTTTTGACCTTAATGATACCTATTTATGAAACCCTTTGTTTTGATACCCTACTCAATAGGTTTTGATGACATAATTATGGCGCCAAAAATCGGCGATAATTTAAAAAAAAATACCGAGTGTCACTTTCACAATTAAGACGAATCTAACGGCGTCTCTCAAGCTGAAATCGATTAAGCCGTTTAGGTTACAGAGCGTGCCAAAGAAATATACATAGTTACATACACTCGAAAAACATAATCTTCCTTCTGGAGCAGTCGGGTAGTAACAAAATCATCGTCAGCAAGACGACCAGTCAACACAAGCAGCATCCGTTCTCGAGCATAACGCAAAGATCATCCATAACCCCCAGCCATATTTGAGGGAAGGAGGCAGCCCGACCCCCGATGCTACTGCAAGCACTGACATCTAAGCGAGCATGACGAACTTGCTACCGGTTGTTCAGGCAAGAATAGAATGATGAATTATTGTCGAAGTCTCTAGCTAACCACATAAAGCAATACAACATATCATAAAAAATATTGATATGAGTAGATCATGTCAATTAAATTTGACAGAGATTATAGCCTGGAATATGAAAAAGGACATTGGCTTCTTTTTTACGCGATAACCGACATCCACGCGGGCGGAGCCCCGGGCATACGCTAGTTATATTATAAATTCTAAAGTAAGTTTGTTTGTTTGTTACGCTTTCACGTTAAAACGGCTGAACGGATTTGGATGAAATTTGAAACACAGAAAGACCATGACCTGGATAAGGACATTAGTTACTTTTATCCTGGATTGCAGATGAAGTCGGGGGCAACAGCTAGTCATAAATAATTGGCAACGAGCGCTAATAAAATAGAATCGAGCGAAATTCAAATAACTTTCAAAGAAATTCAAAAACACTAGAATCATTATTCTAATCTCAAGCAGTTGCTGATTTAATTACTTTACATCTCGAAGGCAATAAACAAAAACAAAGAAACAACAAAATCATTACCATTCAGATCACGTAATAGGGCTGTATTTAAATCAAGTGCCATCGCGATCCCCCACTTCGGTATCCGCTGAGGTAACGAGCCACTTAGTCTCACTAACCTTATGTACCTAAGTTTTATTAGAATTCTTAGCAGGCCAATAAGTTTACACTTGACTTGGGATAGGGAAACAGAAAAAAAGGGAAGAAAAAATTCGGTGGAGTGATCAAGTGGAAAATTACTTGAAGGAAGTACGCTTATAGGGATTACACACTGATACGGAGATCGGAGAGTCGAGCAATGTGATGGGGAAATGGGCGACTTTTAAATCGTACAATAGTGGTGAACGGTCCTTTTTTGCCTGTAGTAATATTTTCACAATAAAAATCATATTTTGTTAGCAAAACAGATTTTTACTAAATTTATTTACAAAAATATCATTATTGTTTAAATTATTCAATTTAAAAAACTTTTAAATATTTTTGTCTGTTTGTTCCGACTAATCATGGAAACGGTTGGACTGATTTTGACCCTGATTTTGATTTTACCTGATGTAATTTTTTCCCGGTAGCACCTCGTGGGATAATTTCCGACACTCACGCGAGCGAACCCGCGGATAGCAGCTAGTTTATTACAGTTCACAGAGCTACAAAGTGTTTTATACCTTAACAGATATGTAATAAACCTCTAACTCAAATAAATTATAAGCCACAATGCAGAGGACGAATAATCTATTGGTGTCAGAAAACGTGTCGAAGCTAACTTAAACAGGCGCAACGCGCATCTAATAGAACCAACGAAAACTTTATGGAAATTAATCTACTAGAGTTGCGTTACACGCAACTGTCTGTGGGAGCTTCTAATCTATGATATAGGCACAATTTCTGATGTACAGCGTAACTTTAATTTTTATGTGCGGTGTCTGAGGATTTTTTTTTGCTTTTTCCATATCTTGCAAATACACTGTATTAATAAACGAAAGAAGAGATTCTCAAGTCGACGCGGATATTTCTTTTTACACACAGATAGCGCAAAACTTAAATAGAATATTTTTTTCGAATCATCAGCTATTCAAACTTTATCAACTGACCACAAACACTGGACATGAATCACTCCAAAAATTACAAAAGTACAGCCCTTTGCAAATAAAACAAAAACAAATAATAACACGATTCCAATCGTTCAACTATTTTATATTGAAAACAAAACAATTTTGGTTCGCGTCCAAATTGAATTACATATCAAACCGATGACAGCGCTGTCGTTATGTTTTTATTTTTATATGTTTTTAGACATTGATTGATGGGTTCGGTCTGGATAAATATTCTTTTAAATCCAATATAGATACTTGAGGCCTTATTATTGATCGAAGCTTGAGGCGATTCGCGGATTATTTTTACAACCTATTTCGGGCGTAAAGTGTGATTTAAGAAAAAAATGTTTTAACAGATTCAATTATTTGAAATAATTCTTTCAATTATTTTAATAATACTTTTTATGAACTTTCAATTGCAGAATTGAACGTTCATAAAAATAATTATTTTAAATAATTGAAAGAATTATTTAGTACCTTATCAGTAAAGTTCCAATTAACTCTTGAAACCGTTTCAAAATGGAAATTTGTGTAAAGGCAACTTCCATGTAGTTTTCCTACAAAATGTCCAACAAGAGATGCGTCTCGCTGTGGCGTCGCGTCTGTATGCGGGAGTCTTAAAGCATTCATCAATACTTCTACCGTTCGGTGTTAGTCGTCATTCGAAATCCCATATTTTTAATAAGATTACAATATTTATTATGTATCTTTTGCTACGAGTTTCGTAATTTTGTCTGTTCAAATTAGATCACTGAGTTGAATATTGTTGAATTTTTGAATAGGTATTATTAAATAGAATAGAAACGTTTCTTTCTAGATATAATAATAATAATAATGAGGTTCCTCTCTCAGCAGCCCTGACCACCGGTAGCTTGGACCCTGTTCCCGATACCGGTGGGCTACTATTTTTATATATTTTTTTTTTTTTTATCATTTTTATAAAAATATTTAAAAATATACAGAATATGTATAAAAGAAAATAAACGAAATAATAATAATCTTTATTACACAAGAAAGTGGTTTCAAAATAGTGTGAAGTCCCTGATTCACGTTCTAGGTGATATACCTGTTTTACAAGATCCAGTGCCCTCTCCCAGTAGGAGACATTACAGAATCTTATGCAAAAAGATTAACAAAAATAAAAAGAATGTGGTAACAACAAAAAGTAAAATAAACTAAACACGGTTAAAAGAAGCCTGTATTGAGTATGCGAGTGTTTGTGTGTATGTTTGTGTCTAAGTGTTGTAACAAATCAAACTTAAACCTAAGGGAAATAAAGATTTAAGCAGATTTTTACATTTTTAATTTAAATTAATAAAAAAATACAAATAGTTTTATAAAAATTACCTATTTCACTAGAGTCCTTTAGTATCACAAACTGGGAGGAGGATATATTGTGAGGAGGGTTCTTAAGTCACACACACTGGGAGGAGGATATGTCGTGAGGAGGATCCGGTATGAGCGCCTTGTTGTCTATTGGTGCTCGGTTCTAGAACGAGCAGTGGAAACAGGAGGGACCCGACAAAACTCCGAAGCTCAATAGTAGGGCCGCAGCAGTAGTATTAGCAGTAGTAGTATTATTAGTGGAGGCTTTTCAGAAAAATAAACAGCACCTCCATACATCAAATTACGTCGCTGTCCCTCTTCGTAGTTCCCTCTCGTAGTAGTCCCGCTTTCTGCGCTTCGTCCTCTATTTATACTAGTTTCAGCCGTTCCAGAACATTTTTTACATTTTAAAATTATATCCTCCAGTGGCCAGACACATGTAACCAGCCAGCACATATTATACAACCATGTGTGTGTAAAGAATTTAAAGATATAATTTAAAATTAAGAAGTAAACAATCATAGTTAATAAAATACAATATTTCAGCTTATAATATTGATAAAAATAATTTATAATAATTAAACCAAAAAGTAATTCTTTATAGACTAGTGAGAAACTCTATGGGAAAAAGAAAAGTAATTGACAGTTTGACAAATCTTGACATACATGTCACAACATAGAAAATTACAAAGATCAAATTTTATTTTATTACAGATATTAAAGAAATAGTTATTGTAACACGCAAATACTATATTTCCTTCCAGAAAATGAGTATGAAGGTACATAGAGAATGCTTAAATTTCAAGGTTAATGTTAACAAAATGTAAGTATAAAGAATAATCATTACAGTGTGAGCGTAAGTGCGTGTGTGTATGAGTGTGTGTCTGTGTGTGTATGTATGAGGGTGTGCTTGTATGTGTGGATGAGTGTGTATTTGTGTGTGTCAATGATTGATCAGGTAGATAGAACGTTCTATGACTTGCCAAGCAGTTACTAGGTGCCTATCATTTTTTTTATTTTTTAATACTAAGTTTGCCCTAAACTTTTATTTTAATTTCTATTTTAGATTATTAATTTTCGAATAATTATAAACGTAAATTTTATTTGACATTGTATTTATAATAATAATTAGATGACATTGTATATAAAAAAATATTCTGTGATTGTAACTTGTCATTTTAATATGATGGGAGAACCTGAAATAAATGGATTTTACTTATTATTTTATTTACCAATAATGGCGTAAAGACAGCACTTTGCATAGTAGACCCTCTCATATAGAAGTAGCTATCACAGGTAAAATTAGCTTATGAAATCATTTATGTGCCTAGTTTGGCAACAAAATATGCTCCCATTTTTAAGAAAAATGACTCGTTTTTCTTCATAGGAACTGAGCATTAATCGATTTCCATCTTAATAATGCTCTAGGTACTAGCAAATCTTACCCTGAATCTTAAATGATGTTAATTAGAATTCGTCTAGAAATATTGTACCAAAATGTTATAATTTTCTTAGAGTTTAACCAAGGAGTTGGCAGTGTGTAGCAAAACTCCGGGAGTATCGTTACGACATGATTCGTTTTTTTGCTCATTCGATTATTACTTAAGCTCAGTAACCGTATAACACGCCTTACTTGTTGCGACTTATTCTATGTAGTTACTTTATTTAAATGCTGGCTAGTTATCAGAACAATTTGGCATGAAGTTCGACTATATTTTTGTAAAGTTTTATTTTTAATTAATATTAAAGAGTTGAAAGAAAAGGAAATCAATCTAATGACAAGAAGTATGTGTGAGCGATGGTATGACAAATAAAAATCTGCACAATTCTATATTATTTTTAAATTAAAAAAAAATAACATTAGATACTACGTACGGCAGATAAGCACTGTTTAACCTTGTACGCCCTGTGTCAACTAAGTTGCACACTGTTTTACAAAAATAGTACTCAGTGCCTCGATAGATGGCGTTGATCAAATATTTAACACACGATGTCAAGATTTTCTGTCGATAATATAAGGTCTCTCTGGACTTAGAATAATTTAGTCTTGCCAAATACACTGTGGGAACAAGGTTGCTGTGTTTTATTTAAAACCTTCGGATGCTCCATCCGAAGCCCTGAGCAGACCCTGGCTGGACATCATCAGGTCGAACATGGTCCTTCGAAGCCGGATACACCAGTATCTGGGCACCAAAACGGTGGTGCATTTTTTGCGTAACTGAGTGGGGGGGGGGGGGGCTCTTCCGAGGAAGCAGACCAGCTCGTGAGGAGCTGCTGCAGCATCATTCAGGAGCCAGGGTTTGGTGGTGAATCCTGCCTTGGACTTCGAGACAGGCGCTGGCGCTGTCAGGATATTGGACCCGGAGCCCACCTGAAGAATCGAGGGTGACCACGTGGAGTGACGTCACGAGGTTGGTGCAATCGTGAGTGAGTGAACCAAAGTGAAGTGAAAGAAACGTAAGTGTTTGAACAAATTATTAGCTACTGTCAAATAGTGGCAACTGTCATTTCCAAAAGTGACGTTGACAGTGACAGCCTGTCATTCAAAGTGACAGTAACACAGTCTGTCATTCAAAGTGACAGTGACACTAACCGTCATTAGAAGTGACGTTAATTGTCATCGGCGTTACAATCTGCAAACTTTAAGAAAACGTTCCAGAGACTTTTAGAGATTTTTAACAAAAATATTGTGTTTAATTTTCGTCATTCATTGGGTTTGGACTGAGTCCTTTGCGCTTCTTTAAATAAATAACTTCGTTTAGTTAATAGTTAAACTTCGATAATTAATTTTTGTACTTGTTTATTTATTTGTTTTTCTCTCGCCTAGTTGTTTGCTATTTTTAAGATGGAGTCCAAACTGTTACTTCAAAGTGACAATTTGAATAACATTGTAAAGGCTAGACGTAACTTTAAAAAGTCTCCTAAGGAAAGGATCACAGATATTTACGTTCAAGTGAGATTAGAAGCATTAGAAAAATTATGGGATGTATTTACTAATACCCACAAAACGTTAATCGAAAAATTTGGTTCTCAATTAAAGGATCATGAATATTTAAAAGACGATATGTATGATGAAGCTGAAGAATGTTATTTAGAATATAAAACAGAATTGAAATCTGTTTTGCTGTTATTTTGTAAAGATTCAAAAGATGAAAATGTATGCGGTGGGACTCCACAAGACGAAACAAAATCTCAAACTGTTCAACTACCCAAAATAGTTATTCCTAAATTCTCTGGAAAGTATGAAGAATGGGTTTGTTTCCGAGATTTGTTTATTTCACTAGTACATAGTAATTCAAAATTGAGTAATGTCCAAAAAATTCATTATTTGAAAAGTTACTTGACCGGTGAAGCCGAACAATTAATAAGGCAAATACCGATTGCAGACGACAACTATGAAAGATGTTGGACGTTATTAAAAGGTAGGTATAATAATAAACGGTATCTATCTCATAACATAATAAGGCGACTTCTTAGTCAGAAAAACATTACTGCAGAATCAGCATATCATTTGAAGGAATTAGTGGATACTACCAGCGACTGCTTAAGTGGGTTGGAAAACCTCGGAATAGATGTAGAAAATTGGGATATAATGATTATTCATATTTTAACTTTAAAATTGGACTTGGAATCAAGAAAGCAGTGGGAATTTGAATTTAGTAGTAGCAACAGTTCCGATGACTTGCCAACTTACCAGCAATTCAAAGATTTCTTAACAAATAGATACAGAGCCCTAGAGTTTATTGTTAATAAACCTTCAGCAAACAGAACCAACGGCAATAATAATAATTCTAAATTAAAATCATTACATGTATCCGAAGTTGTCTGTTCGTTTTGTTCTGAAGATACTCATAGGTTAAGTGGCTGTAAGAAATTTTCTCGTGAATTAGTAGACAAACGTCGCGATTTCGTCACTACAAAAAATTTATGCTTCAACTGCTTGGGTAATAATCATACAGCAAGGGCTTGTCGCATTAGTACCAAATGTAAATTATGCCATCGTCGTCACCACACACTATTGCACCCAAGGAACTCAGATACGCCTGAGACCACTGATGTCAATTCAAACCGGGAAGCGGGCAAGAGCGCTTCGCAGCCGGAGGTGGAATCTCCTAAGGCAGGGGGATCTACTGAAAATACAGAAGGCCAAACGTCGGTAGTAAGCTGTTTTTCGACAGGTAAAATTTGTAAGCAGGTTTTGCTAGCGACGGCGCTAGTCAAGGCAGAGTCGAAATTCGGTAATCTTCACGTTTTAAGAGCGTTACTGGACCAAGGCTCGCAGGCAAACTTTGTCACAGAAAGCACGGTTCAGGACCTGAAATTAAAAAAGATTGCATTGAGAAGTAAGATTTCTGGTCTAGGGGGAGATCAAGAACTACTTTCCAAATCAATAGTGTACATGAAAATTCGATCGAGAGTCAATCCACATTGCGCATTCACCTTTAAGGCTCATGTTCTGTCCTCAATCACTACTCTCCTTCCAACGAGGAAATTAGATGTATTGGAATGGTCAGAATTAGGAGGGATTGATCTTGCTGACCCGAAGTATCATCAACCTAATAAAATAGACCTTTTATTAGGAGCTGAGATGTATAGTCAGATTATAAATGAAGGATTGATGCATAGTCCTACAGGTTCTCTTATTGCTCAGTCTACAGCTTTAGGTTGGATTTTATCTGGAGTTGTAGATTCGTCCGTTACTCAAACGGAAGGTGTACTGTCATTACATTGTCAAGTACAAAAAGAAGAGGACTTATTAAAACGATTTTGGGAACTGGAAACAGATCAAGAGCTATCTAGTCAACAGAAAATGACAGATGAAGAATTAAAATGCGAAGAGCTGTTTAAAGCTACGACGGTCAGAGATGTAAAGGGCCGTTACATAGTGAACTTACCATTCCGAAGCGAAGATCCAGGCTGCAAATATGGTGGTTCAAGATCCATAGCTATAAAGCGGTTTCATGCCCTGGAAGTTAAACTTAATAAAAATGTCGAGCTTAAAACAAAATATGCAGAGGTAATGCAAGAATATTTAGTACTAGGTCACATGAAGCCACTAGCCGAAGCGGATATAGAAAATAAACATGCGGTCTACTTACCTCATCACGCGGTTGTGAGAGACGACAAGGACACCACAAAGGTCCGAGTCGTCTTTGACGCTTCCTGCAAGGGAAGTAATGGGATTTCTCTTAACGACGATTTAATGATCGGTCCTGGGTTGCAACCCGATTTGCGACATCTATTAATTCGGTGGAGAACTCATCGTATTTGCCTAATATCGGACATAGTTAAAATGTATCGAATGGTGCGCGTGGCTAATGAACACACAGACTTTCAACGTATTGTGTGGAGAGACCACAAGGACTCGGCCCTTAAGGATTATAAGTTACTTACCGTAACCTTCGGGACGTCTTCTGCGCCCTTCTTAGCGGTTCGAGCGATGCAGCAGGTGGCGTATGATGAAGGAGCGAAGTACCCACTGGCGGCTGAAAGAGTCCTCAACGATTATTATATGGATGATCTGCTGACCGGTTGTGATACTATTGAAGAAGGCATACAAATTTACAGTCAAATGGAAGAATTACTGTCTAAAGCAGGATTCAGTTTACAGAAGTGGTCGAGCAACAGCGATGAATTACTGGAGGAAATAATCGGTGAAAGGTGTAAAGGACAAGAAAGGATAGGTAAAGAGATCGACATTAAGCAGGATGCGATAATAAAAACACTGGGACTTACCTGGAACAGAAGCAGGGACGCCTTCCAGTACTCCTGCAAGTTGTCTCCATTGCAAGAACCTGTAAAAAAAGAAAAGTATTATCGGAAATCGCAAGATTATTTGACCCTTTAGGATGGGTAGCTCCCGTGATTGTACTAGCCAAAATGCAAATTCAAAAATTATGGATTTCTGGGATCACATGGGATGAGGAAATCCCATCTGAAATAAAAAATGAATGGTATACTTACCGCAGAAGTTTAGGTGAGTTGAAAAATATTGCGGTACCCAGGTGGGTAAGTACCAACTCTAGCAATGCCAGAGTCGAATTGCACGGCTTCTGCGATGCCTCGAAATCGGCATATGCTGCGGTCATTTATCTTCGAGTAATTGATTCGATGGGCAATATTCTTATTTCGTTAGTTACTGCCAAAACCAAGGTCGCACCGATAAAACAAGTGTCGATTCCGCGACTAGAGTTGTGCGGGGCAGTTTTGCTGAAAAGACTGTTGTTAGAAGTAGCAAAGGTATTGCATATAGAAAAACAGAATGTGCGAGCTTGGACTGATTCCAGCATTGTGCTGGCTTGGCTTAACGGTTTGCCGAATAAATGGAAGGTATTTGTCGCGAATCGGGTGTCAGAGATACTTACCTCGTTGGATCCATGGCAATGGTCGCACGTTCCTACAAAACAAAACCCCGCCGACTGCGCATCTAGAGGCATGCTCCCTGCAGAGCTAAGCAAGCATTCATTGTGGTTTCAAGGACCTGATTTCTTGCGGGAAATAAACATTAATTATGATAAATCTCAAGATTTGAACACTGACTTAGAGTCAGTCGGAGTGCATCACGTTGTAGAAGATCCGGATATCTGTGATAGATATGCAACGTTGACGCGGCTTACCAGGGTTGTAGCATATTGTAGGCGTATGTTTACAACAAAGAAAATCAAATCTGAAAAAATGTGGAAAGGTTATTTAAGAACAGAAGAAATAAATGAAGCTTTTGAAACGTGCGTAAGATTGTGTCAAAGAAAACATTTTGAAGAGGAAATAAAGGCATTAGAAAGGAAGGAACAAATTAAATCTAAAAGTATTTTAAAACCATTAACTCCATTTTTAGATGAAAAAAATATTATAAGAGTAGGCGGCAGATTAGAAGAATCCGAATTAAATAGTTCAAGAAAACACCCCATTGTTTTACCAAAAAAATCACATTTTACTAATTTAATTATTGATTTCGGTCATAGGCAAACTCTTCATGGGGGTACACAATTAACCTTGAGTTACATTTATAATAAATTTTGGATCTTCGGAGCAAAACAGCTTGTATCTAGCCATATACGGAAATGTGTTACATGCGTTAAAAATAATGGGCTTACCTGTAATCCACTGATGGGGCAGCTACCTTCGGCTCGTGCCAAACCCTCTCGCGCATTTCTTCGTAGCGGTGTAGACTTTGCTGGACCTATTCAATTACGGACAGCAAAGGGTCGTGGACATAAAGCATATAAAGGATATATATGTTTGTTTGTCTGCATGTCAACGCGTGCCGTTCATATTGAAGCAGTATCCGACCTTACGTCGGAAGGATTTTTGCAGGCCTTCAAAAGGTTTGTAGCGAGAAGGGGCCATTGTCAGGAGGTGTGGAGCGACAATGGCACAAATTTTGTAGGCGCTGCAAAGGAACTGGGTGTTCTCTTCACCAGAGAAAAGAATAGTATTTTGTCAGAGCTAGCGGAAACTTTAGGGACTAATGGAACTTCCTGGCATTTTATTCCACCTCACGCGCCCAATTTCGGGGGACTGTGGGAGGCTGGAATAAAATCGGTGAAGTATCACCTAAAACGCATCGTTGGCACTTCCACCCTGACTTACGAGGAACTAGCAACTGTGTTAGCCCAGGTGGAAGCATGCCTAAACTCCCGGCCGCTGTCTAGATTGGGAACCAATTCCGAAAATACGGAAATATTGACTCCTGGCCACTTCCTGGTTGGTGAACCTCTTGTTACGCCACCAGACTATAACTTCGAGCACTCCAATTTAAATTCGTTGAAGAGATGGCAATATACCCAACGTATGTTGCAAACATTCTGGCGAAAGTGGTCTCAGGAATATTTGAGGCAATTCTTGTATAGACATAGATGGACTTCAGAAACTTCCTCTCCGAAAAGAGGAAATGTGGTTTTAGTCAAGGAAGACGGTCTTCCTCCGTGTCGTTGGGTTTGGGGTTTAGTAGAGGAAGAACATCCAGGTAATGACGGAATCGTACGAGTGGTCTCTATTAAAACGAAAAACTCGATCATTAAAAGGCCTGTATCAAAATTATGTTTGCTTCCTGTTGCTGAATAGCCTAGTTATATTTAATTTTTAATAATAGGGTTTTTATACTTAAGTAAGAGAATTCATTAATAAGTGTATGCACGGTGGTGGGAATCCAGGTATTTTTGTTGTTACCATTTTAGTTTACCCTATACAATAATTGTTAAGTTTACATTTATTTAGTCTAGTTGGTTAATATGTAATTTTAATATTTGTTGTTGCCTGAACTTTTTATAATATTAAGGTCAATTTATGTTTGCCCTTAATGGGGGGAGAATGTTTAACCTTGTACGCCCTGTGTCAACTAAGTTGCACACTGTTTTACAAAAATAGTACTCAGTGCCTCGATAGATGGCGTTGATCAAATATTTAACACACGATGTCAAGATTTTCTGTCGATAATATAAGGTCTCTCTGGACTTAGAATAATTTAGTCTTGCCAAATACACTGTGGGAACAAGGTTGCTGTGTTTTATTTAAAACCTTCGGATGCTCCATCCGAAGCCCTGAGCAGACCCTGGCTGGACATCATCAGGTCGAACAAGCACAACAGAGTTTAGTCATAGGTAATAGTTTTGACAAAAACAAAAGAAGATCTATGATAGATCTAAATCCAGACCGGATTACTTTTACACATATACGGAATACTTTTAATGCTGGTAGTACGTTCCCGTGAGATGATTTTCGACATCTGTGAGGGCGAAACCACAGGGATAAGCTAGCTTCCATTAAATAGTTAATTCTGTTAGGTTCCGTTTTTCCATGGAAAAACTAACATTGTTTGTGATTAGCAATATTACTTTTTCTGCTTGATTTATTTAGAAGTCAATTTCCTAGAAAAACTATATGTTTATAACTATATGTTTATTTGTTTATCTTCAATCAATTATCTTTCTTACTATTTATTCTAGTTTGACAAAATCCCTGAATTTATTAAAATTTTGTGTTTATTTTAAATTTGATGAAGATAATGATTTGTTAATGTTTTTTTTTTTATAAATGACGAAAAATTGATATGCTATGTCTAGAGTCATGTGCTAAATCTATGGTTACAGAAACCGCGTAGATATCCTGGTATGGCACCCTGGATTTTAATGATACATAAACAAACAAAATTGAGGTTTTGTTGGAAACTAAAACTGTTCTCTAATTATAATCCTGCATACATGATACTTTTAGGTACAGTTTTTAATTAAGACCCTCATTAATCCTAAACCTGACACATTAATGGACCCTAGCAAAGACTTTCGTGCTTGAAATTTTGTCTATTATTCGGCAATGGAGTTATTGGTTTCATTCCGTTTATTTATTTTAAATAGGGTGAAATTTTAAAATACGTATGTAAAAACCGCCTAAGGGCTCATTGAATCAAAAATTATCCTAAAAGAATTGTTGCACAAAAGTACAACTACTTTTCTATAATGAGTTGGGACCAAAATAGAATATAACAAAAAAATAAAAAAAACATTTATTCTCAGGTATCCAGGAATCATAATGTTAGTAACAATTTACATACAAGCTATGTTAGTAACATTTACGAAAAAAACGATGTCTAATCAACTATATTAGCAGGTATATGCAGTTGGCTTAAAAAGTGTAAGATAGGGAATCCAGCTTGCTAGCAATGACAACCGGAGACTGTTGGAGCTGGCACGCACTCTGCAAAACAGAGATTCTGCACGCTTGCGTCTGATTGCAGTGAAGCCGTCAGTTTACGCGTCCGCGAACGTACCCGAGGCACTACAAAAGCCTGGCAGCCCCAATATCATTCTAAATGTATTATTGTACTGCACGCGATAAGAAACTTGAGAATATGCCTTAAAAACCACACCTAACAGCGTGAGAACTAAGGGTAAGAGAATGATGATGATAATTATAATTATAAAATGAGATGGTTATATTTCAAAGAACAACATAGTTTGTATAATCGTCAGTCTTAACACAGCCTCAATCCACCCACTTACAGCTGTCATCTCAGTGCTTTTAAGAACTAAATCATCGCACACATCCAAAGTGTTAAACCTGAACAATTATCTTATTTTCACAGCTAACAATTAACAATTTAGCTCAAGCACACGCCAACCAAAACTCGTGTAATCCTCTCGGCTATGGAAAACAGGTGCTAAGTAATTAAATTGTGAAGTAATCCGTTCCGTATAATTACATTTTGGATTGTGGTTAAGCGGTTGAGTGCCGTTTAGAACGCGACTTGACTAGAGAACAGTGTGTCGAATATGTGACCGCAAAATTGATCCAGATGGCGACGAGTGCAACGACTAATGTAAATGGCGTTTAGTCTATAGTATATTGGATGTTGTCATGAAATTATGTTTTTTCTCTAGAACACAGACACTTGTTTTTTTTTCTGTTGTGTACAGGATAAGTTTTTAACCAGTGCGCAAACTGTAACCATAAATTCAGCATATCATTCATCCATTGTTTATCATACAAAACAAATCAGCTGTTTCATAGAAAAGTGCAATACCTAAGTGGTCAAAATGTATGGAATAACTGATTTTTTTTCTAACCGACAAAAAAAATCTGCGCTGGGGGTTTAGAATGATATTATTATTTTATTATTTATTCTTTGGTTAGACAACCTAGCAGCTAAATAGCTGATGCGTATGTATCCAAAAGCTTGGAATCTATTCTTGAAGCAGTTCAGTGTGGTAGCCATGAATGATATGGTGGTGAATTCATGGTTACAGTTTGCACACTGGGTAAAAACTTATCCTGTATTGTGTGCCTTAAACATAACTGGCGAAATATTATAAGGTACTGTTGAGAGTGTGGTCTGAAGAATCAGGTTTCTAAATAAATATGTGGAAATAGGAGAAAGAAAACTCAGTAAACGTTGTTAGACGGTTGCTATTGAAACTTCAAGTGACGAGAGCAGTATTTTAACATTGGAACGTCTTTTTATCTTCATTACAAATGGCATATAAAACTTAACAAAAAGTAGGTTTTACAACATCCGCCCTTAATGGAAATAAAAAGTTAAAGTAGTAATGCTAAACACAATAGAAAAGAATAAAACATTACTACCAGACTATACAGAAATACAAAACATAAACCGACGAAAAATAAATAAATAGAAAATTATTCTACCTATTTATCTCTAAACCCATATTAACAACGCACCTATGATGAGCTATGCGCCTTAAGGGCTTGGTTAAAACATCGGCTGTCATTTTATCCGTAGGTGTAAACTTTATATCTATAAAACCCTCAGTAACCTTTTCACGAATAAAATGATATCTCGTATCAATGTGTTTTGTTCTATTATGGTGGATCGGATTTAGCACAAGTTTCTGTGCACTTTGACTATCGTTGTATAGCAACACCCTGTCAGCAAAACCAGTAACGTCACACACTAACCGTCTGAGGAAAATAGCCTCCTTTGCAGCACTTGTTAAGGACATATACTCAGCTTCTGTAGACGACAAGGCTACCGTCGGCTGCTTCTTACACTCCCAACTAATAGGTCCACCTGCTAGCGTGAAGTAGTAACCAGTGTACGACCGACGGTCATGTACACAGTTTGCCCAGTCAGCATCCGTGTATCCACACACACGTCTACCAACTTTCCTGTAAGTAATACAGTAATTCATAGTACCTTTCAAATACTGTAACACTCTTTTAGCGGCCAACCAATGCCTCTTATCATAACAGTTATTAAACTGACTTAAATAGCTTGTGGCATAGGCTATATCGGGTCTCGTATTTACAGCTAGGTACATGAGGCATCCTATCAAGTTTTGGTAAGGATATTCACCAAGAGATGTTGGATTACCTTTCTCCAACTTGTTATTCTCCAAAGGTGTGGACATCTCCTTGCAATCTCGCATATTAAACCGCTCCAACACTGCCTGGATATAGGTCTTCTGACTGACCATGATTTTACCGTCAACACGGTTAATATTTAAGCCTAAACAATACGACAATGCACCCAAATCTTTTAGCGAGAAAAAATTTTCTAAGTCATTTTTGACAGAGTCAAATGAACTTTTTTCTTTGTAAAAGACAATTAGATCGTCAACATACACTGCAAGTATTATGGTTTCATTACCAAACTTTTTCAAGTAAACACATGATTCCGAAGATGTTCGTGTAAAACCAGTTTTCGATAGAATTTCATGCAATTTGATATTCCAGGCTCGAGCTGCCTGCTTCAAACCATAAATGGATTTTCTGAGCAAACAGACTTTACCTTCTGCCCCGTGCTCAGCAAATCCCTCAGGCTGCTGCATGTACACCTCCTCGTCTAAGTCCCCATTGAGGAATGCGGTATCGACATCAATGTGTTGGATCTTTAAATCCATTTCTGCTGCCAACGCTATAAGGGTACGCAGAGATGAATTTCGAACCACAGGGGCAAAAGTCTCGTTATAGTCAGTCCCCCAAACTTGACTAAAACCTTTTGCAACTAGTCGCGCCTTATACTTGACTATTGCACCGTTCACATCCCTCTTTATCTTGAACACCCATTTACATGGAATAATCTTTTTATTTGGTTTATCCACTAATGTCCAAGTCTGCTTATTCAATAAGGCTTTGTAGTTGAGAGTGTGGTCTGAAGAATCAGGTTTCTAAATAAATATGTGGAAATAGGAGAAAGAAAACTCAGTAAACGTTGTTAGACGGTTGCTATTGAAACTTCAAGTGACGAGAGCAGTATTTTAACATTGGAACGTCTTTTTATCTTCATTACAAATGGCATATAAAACTTAACAAAAAGTAGGTTTTACAACAGGTACACCTATGCCTACCCCTTCAGGGAAACTAGGTGTGAAGTTATGTTACATTATGTTTATGTTGTATTCTGTGCCTTTTAGTCTGTGCTAAATAAATGTATTTTGTTTCTTTTCTTTAGAATTTGTTTTAACGCTCGAGTAGGTAGCTTTTCAATAACCAGAGTAGTTAATTATTTTTCATAATAAAACAATGGACGATTAAATTGATGTTTTCCTTGAATAAATTTATATTCTTGAAGAACAAGACACGAATTATGTATTTTTCGAAAGGATGAGGGCGTTCGAAAGATGTCGTTTATTTAGAATGGCAAAGCCGATGATTAAGAGTGTGATAATGAGAATTTATTTCAAAATCAAAAAAAAATCTTAAAAACCTGTATTGTTATCAGACTCAATGAGTCTGCCTATCAGTCGAGGGGGCTTTTAAAACAAACATTACATTACATTACATAACAATTTTCAAAACAAAAAGTGTTATGTAATGCGATTCATGTAATTATAAAGTCGATTATCCTGCGGTTGTCGGTTCCGCGATTGGCTGTCCATTAGTATGGACGGACGGACGCCAGTCGAGTACAGCGAGAACACGTTGACTCTGACCGCTCGATCGTGCGAAACGCCGATAGTTGCTTTTGTTACCACATTCCTTTTAAAGAGAACAAGAGTAAGAGACTTGACACAAATTGTTACCCTTCTTCTGCAAATAATAGATTTCAAGAAATTCTTGGTTTGAACAAAAAAAGAAAAAACAACCGACTTCCAAAAAACACTAGAAAGTGAAAAATAACTTTAATTTCGGAAGTCGGTGACTGGACATGTATTTTATTAATTTCTTGTCACCGCCTTCCGAAATTAAAGTTATTTTTCACTTTCTAGTGTTTTTTGGAAGTTGGTTGTTTTTTTTTTTTGGAAAATGTTTTTATGTTACACTTTATAGTTATGGTAGCTACCCACACTAATACGCATACCGTTTATTTAACAAAAACGTATTATCGAGGCTAACGCAAAAGCAACCCAAGAAAAGTCGATAAAATGCATATATGACTACTCTTGAGACAAAACCTATCTTTTAAAAAATATATTTTGAAATCGATTAAAATTGCAGGAGATACAGAGGAAGGTACGTACATTGATGAGTTACTTTCAAAATGATGGATTGCAGAGTTACTTTCAAAACAATTAGCGTAGAGACATTTCATCACCTCACCCTTTAATCAGTATGTTATATGTATTTATATATTATAGTAAATATGTATGAATGAATGTATATTATAAGTTTATTATCTATTTATGTTTTAGTGTATCCATGTTATGTATAATTCATTATGATGATTGTTTTTTGAATAGTATTGTTTTTGTAATATTATTCTTCTCAACCAAAGCACCTGCCATATAATCTCATCACCAACCTTGGTTCACTGGTAGAGAATGCCTAAGGCATTAAGTCCACCTTTGTACCTTTTTTTGTGTGCGAAAAGTTTAAATAAACAAATAAATACATATTTAAAAAAAAATAAGTTGATAAATGATAAATGATTTTATTTCTGTAAGTACTTTTACACTTTTACACGTGTGAGATGAATTGAGAACCTCCTCTTTTTTGAAGTTGGTTAAAAATATAAGCAACTGAATTGTTTCGCCGTGAAATCCGCAAGAGCGGAAAGACAAAACATCCGTGAAATCCTTCTCATACCAAAGTTCACGGGAAAATTTATTGTCAGCTGATTTATCTGCGCTGATACCGCCCCAGATCTCAAAGCAGCTCAAGTCGAAATGTTTGGGAACAAAATAATCGCCAAGACGTGGACTATCGATTTTATAAAAGGAGAGAGATGAAGCTGCAGCAACTCGTTGAATAGAATAATCTTCATGTTGTGCACCTTAAAAGTTACAGTTTAAAAAATTGAAATTTTAGGAAGGGTGACACACTGAGCGGTCTTATCGCTAAGAGCAATCTATCCAAATCTATTTTATATCTTCTTTTTAGTAATTATTCCGACTTATAAGTAAATAAAACTCTTCAGTTTGTCTTCATTTTATTATTCGCCATAACATTTTATTGCATGTTGTAACAAATCAAACTTAAACCTAAGGGAAATAAAGATTTAAGCAGATTTTTACATTTTTAATTTAAATTAATAAAAAATACAAATAGTTTTATAAAAATTACCTATTTCACTAGAGTCCTTTAGTATCACAAACTGGGAGGAGGATATATTGTGAGGAGGGTTCTTAAGTCACACACACTCGGAGGAGGATATGTCGTGAGGAGGATCCGGTATGAGCGCCTTGTTGTCTATTGGTTGTAGTAAGACGAGCAGTGGAAACAGGAGGGACCCGACAAAACTCCGAAGCTCAATAGTAGGGCCGCAGCAGTAGTAGTATTATTAGTGGAGGTTTTTCAGAAAAATAAACAGCACCTCCATACATCAAATTACGTCGCTGTCCCTCTTCGTAGTTCCCTCTCGTAGTAGTCCCGCTTTCTGCGCTTCGTCCTCTATTTATACTAGAGTTTCAGCCGTTCCAGAACATTTTTAAATTTTAATATTATATCCTCCAGTGGCCAGACACATGTAACCAGCCAGCACATATTATACAACCATGTGTGTGTTAAGAATTTAAAGATATAATTTAAAATTAAGAAGTAAACAATCATAGTTAATAAAATACAATATTTCAGCTAATAATATTGATAAAAATAATTTATAATAATTAAACCAAAAAGTAATTCTTCATAGACTAGTGAGAAACTCTATGGGAAAAAAGAAAAGTAACTGACAGTTTGACAAATCTTGACATACATGTCACAACATAGAAAATTACAAAGATCAAATTTTATTTTATTACAGATATTAAAGAAATAGTTATTGTAACACGCAAATACTATATTTCCTTCCAGAAAATGAGTATGAAGGTACATAGAGAATGCTTAAATTTCAAGGTTAATGTTAACAAAATGTAAGTATAAAGAATAATCATTACAATGTATGCTGTGAAATTTTCAACTGGGTAGTTATAACGGTTCTAAAGATACAACCGGTTGACAAACATACAACGACAAACGACATACGTTGGCAAAATTGTATAAATTTGTATAAATAAATTACTGTTACAATGTACCTTTGTGAGAGAAATAAACTATAACTATAACTTAAAAATAATAATAATGTACAGTCACCAGTAGGTCAAGCTATCCCAAACTGTCAAATTTTCCCAATTGAACATAAACCTTATTGCTTTGTAATAAAGTTGAAAAACTATCGAAGAAATTTGACAGATTGGGGTAGCTTGATGACTGCTGGCCTCTGTACCTATATTATGATATATTTTGAGAAGCATAATTATATCCGAATTGTTTTTATTTTTTTACTTTAAGCTATTTTCTTTAAATCTTCTAAAGAATTTAATAATAGTCAATCATGTCATTTAAATTCATTTTTGTAAAATTATTTTGTAAATGCATGGAATGAAAGGCTTTTTTAATTTTTTATTTATAGCTATAACTATAGGAAGTCGGCTAACGATCGGTTCCTGTAAAAAAAACGGGTCGTTTGCTTACCAATGGTAGCATTTTTTATTACCAAACTGAGCAAATGAATGGTTTCGTCAGCTAATTTTACCTGTGTTTGCTAGTTCCATATAGGATGGTCTACTCTGCAAAGATATGAGGCATTTGCTTTATTTTTTCTAAAGATACAAGATTCTTAATTTTAACCTACAACTCATCATCATCATCATCATCAGCCTATAATGTTCCCACTACTGGGACACAGGCCTCCTCTCGGTGAGAGGGATTGGGCCGTAATCCACCACGCGGGCCCAGTGCGGGTTGGTAGATGTCACATGTCTTCGAATTTTTGGTTCTAAGGACATGCCGGTTTCCTCACGATGTTTTCCTTCATCGTTTTGAGAGCAGTGGTGATGAAATAATTTACACAAAGTAAAGCGCCTGGCGGGGTTCAAACTCACGACCTACAACTCGTAAGTCGTGGCCGTTACCACTTGGCCACCACTGCTCCTGACCTACAACTGTCCGTAAATTATAGGAATCGGCCAGGTTCAAAACCCTGAAAGTAATTAAAGTTATTTTTGCATCTGCACCTTGGCCATTTTCAACTCTCGGTCTTAAACCGAGGATTGAGAATCCAACAGAGTGCATCCCAAGCCGTCGAAAAAATATACTACAATATAAATAAATCTTTAATTCTGCATAAATTCTGTAACATTGTTTTGATTTAATAATGGCTTAAGTTAATTTTACAGAGTGAAAAATCCTGATTAGCAAGTGTCCCTTCAAAGTGATGTGCATATGGAAAATAGGGCACAGGTTATAGACACTAAATTCATGAAGGTAAGTCCAGGAGAACGAAAAAATAAAAGAAAAGGATACAAGAAAAAAAAACATTAAATGAAACCGATCGCTTTTCAATTCTCTTCGCTGAGCAGTGGGTTGAAAATACAGTGCGCGAAAAAAGATCGCCGCGATATTTTTACGTCCGTCCTAAAGTGGAGTTAACTTGGAACTTCTACTTTTCAGCACAGCGATCATTATTTTTAATAATAAACGAAAAATATTATTTTACCAACTCAGTGATCTGACGAGAAGATGCTGAAGTTTCAAGACTAAGTTATTACCAAGTTACTTAAGTACATTTAGTTGGGTAAACTTGGTTTGTTACCCGTTCTCGTGAAAAACATAATTTATTCTGTAGTAAGGACTAGCAAAGAATATTAATAGGTAGCTCTCCAAAAAGCTTGTTTAGAGGTACTTTTACACTTGACAAAGATTTTCGTCGAGGATCGTAGCTAAATATTTATTTATTTACTACTACTACTATACTATTCCACTAACATTTGTTTTACAGGTGGGAACTCACAATAAAAAACCAATCAGATAGGTACTACAACCAACTAAAATATTACAAGAAATATTTTTCGACTGTCTAGACTGACAGGGTCCAAATTAATACGCTATACACAGATAACAATAGGGTAAGCAGCATATTAGCAGCTGCATGTTTCGATCGAAGCTACGATTGCCGTAGTCGCTTCGTGGGTGCTATCATCCATTACATATAGCATAGACCTCTCCCTTTTTGCAATCCCGCGCTTCTTTGGTTTTCTTATAATTTCGTTCCTTTCTTAAAAAATCAAAATGGCAACGTTTGAACTATCTTTGCCGGTTATGGGTCGTTCTCCGACTAGTATTCGTCAGGCTCTATACATATAATATATATTTGTTAAATATTTAAAGGAAAAAAAGGTACCGTGACAATAAAGCATTTTTTTAAACAGTATAATTATGTTAATAGAATGTCATGTGGGATACGTGGTTTTGTATGTGATAACCTCATTTACACTGAGAATTCAAGATAACATCTACAAAGGTTACAAAATGAGCGTTTTTCTGTCCCAGACTGCGATTTCTAGTAAAATGTAAATGCACCTTAACCATAGGGCCCGGGCAGCGAATTATTAAGTACGATGATAATGAAGGGAGCCCAATGGGGTGAAAAAATTACAAGATTTACGCAATATGCGCCCAGACGCTCTGCGCCTACGTTATATTTACCTACCTTCTTTACGTAGCAAGATGTCAGTTTATTTTTCAGCCTAAAGCTACGTTCGTTATTCCCTTCAAAAAATTCACAAAAGTAGTGGCTTATTAACTAATATTACACCTACTAAAAAATCATAATAAGCCTATAATGTTCCCACTGCTGGGACACAGGCCTCCTCTCTATGGGAGGGAGTGGGCCGTAATGCCCGTAATCCACCACGCGGTCCCAGTGCGGGTTCGTAGATGTCACATAATTCTTGATTTTTTTGGTTCTAGAACATGCCGGTTTCCTCACGATGTTTTCCTTCACCGTTTTGAGAGCAGTGGTGATGAAATGTTTTACACAAAGTAAAGCGCCTATCTGGGTTCGAACCTACGACCTACATCTCGTAAGTCGCATCAGTTACCACTAGGCCACCACTGCTCTCAACTAAAAACAACTACCTACTAAAAAAATATAACTATAAAACAATAGAAAAAAATCAGGCAACCTTATCTACGCTTGCTAGATATGCAATCTACTTGTAGAAAAATTTCAGCGCTAAATGGTAAGAAAAATGAAATTCAAAATGTCCTATGGAACGTATTATACTAAACACTGAGTCCCTACAAAAGTTCAATATCCTAGCATAGGAATCAAGGCATCGGCATTGATTATTTCTTCAAGCCATGGCGCTTCACAATCTGTTGCACAACAAGATAAGTTAATCTTGTTGAGCAACCGCTCAGAACTAGTTAACGATATATTTTAGGTATTTCCAAGAGGCACACGTTTTCCCACTTTTTTCTACGACATCCTGTCGTACCAACGAGAGTGAACGGGCTTCTCTATAGACACCTCTTCAAATGTTCATGAAAATATTTGGTCAACAACGTAAATAATGCAATTAATGTTATTGAACCGTCAAATTGAAAGCCATAAGCTATAAAGCACAGTAGGGGTGTTACGTAATCACTGAGCTGGCCCTGCATATTGCATCGTACGCATCATTTTTTGATTTGTTGATGTCAACTTATTGCTATAAGGGAACTAGTGAGAATTTGAATTAAAAAAAGTCTTGCTAATCCAAATAAGAAGATACTTGGAGCACTCAGTGAAAAAAATACAGGCAAAGGCAAAGTTTAGAAAGAAAAACTGAATAGAGATTCTTTTTAACCAGTTTCTAAAAAGGAGGAGGTTTTATGTTCGACTGTATGCTTTTTTCAATTGGTCAAGGAAATTTGCTTATTTATTGAAAAACACTACAAAGTGATCATTACATTAAATTTCGGAAGGCGCTGTTTTTGGTTCTGTATTTTGCCACCGGCTTCCGAAAACGAAGTATTATTTTACTGGTAGTTTTGGTGGTTTTTTTTTTTACTTTTTTGTTTTGGCTCACCTTATCCAATCGTTCACCGGTTATCGCCGGACGTAAAAGAATAGCACCATCCCATTTATTCCCGTGGGTATCGTAGAAGGCGACTAAGGGACTTACTAGAGAATCGGCAGCAGCGTTCTCTATGCATTTTACCACAATACTGCGATCGCCAACCGGCCTGCCAAGTGTGGCGAATATAGCAAAACCCCGCTTTTGGAGGAGGCTTATGTACAGCCGGAAGACGCCCGTCTTTCAGTTGTAATGATGATCCAATTGTTTAGCCCTGGCTATATAAACAACAGTGACAAGCAGTTTTATAAAATCGCCGGCATACACCAAGTGGATTAAATACGTAATTAATGTTATATAAATAAATCCATCTGTTTGTGCAGCGGAAATAAAAATAAATCCTTGTATTGGAAATGCATATATATGATGTTTTCAATAAATAAACCGTTCATTGGTAAATAGAAGCCGGCTATTATACGAAAGTTGAAGAAGGTTATTATAATTCACAAATAAGCCTCGTAGTTTAATAGGTCCACGATTAAAGTTTATGCAAATATTTATGAATATTCTCATTTTTAGGGTTCCGTACCTCTAAAGGAAAAAACGGAACCCTTATAAGATCACTTTGTTGTCCGTCCGTCCGTCCGTCCGTCCGTCCGTCTGTCAAGACCGTTTTTCTCAGGAACGCGTGGAGGTATCAAACTGAAATTTCTATATGATACTTAGTTCTACTGTCCCTGGAAGCTGTAGAAAAATCAACCTTCTAAGTCAACGCAATCAAAAGATACAGCCATTTAGGCTGCAAAATTCCGCAAATTTTCGAAACTCGCACGGGAATCAAAACCTACAGGGTACTTCCCGTAAACTTAGAATCTTGAAATTTTGTACGAAGTCACGTCTTATAGTACAGATATAGGAAAAATTACGAAAACCGTAAATTTTTAGTTTCGTCATATAAAAAAAAATATTTTTGACAATTTTGAACTTTTACTTATATACCCACAGGTTTGTACGGAACCCTCGGTGCGCGAGTCCAACTCCGGTTTTTTTCCTTTTTTCCTCCTCGCCTAACAACGGTACCTGTAATCTAAACGATGAACGTCTCCTAGCAATATTTCTAGGCTGTAATTTATATTTTCTTTACCCACTTAGTAAGATGTTGTTTTCCTGGTGTTTAAAGTTCTTAGGCTGTGCCCTGTTTATGTTGGGTAGAAAGCCTTAAGCAGATTCAGGGTCATCCAAAAAGAGCAAAACTAAAACATTACTCCCGTATTTAGTAGTCATACAGTTTTTTTTTTGTTTGGAAATCTGCAAATAACTACTCCCCGCTCAGGGTGGAGTAGGAGGGTGTGTCAGACTTTTACTGACTAAAACCCACATGTGTTGCTTCAGTTGCCTGTGTGCCAGGGGCCTTTCTTATCCTTATCTCTTTCGTACAACCCGCATCCCTGGCAGAGGATATACCGGGTGGCATGGACATCGACGCGTAACCTGTTACCATAGATTCAGTACAATAATCTGAACCCTGCATTTAATTTAAAAAAAATGGTCTTAAAAAATACCTGTTTCATACAATTTGACGGCGTATGTGTTTGCAGTTTTCAATGAAACAGCAGATTTTCTTTTTTGATAACCTATGTAAATTTTCTAAGCTAGGGGTTTTTAGAATTATGTGCCTACCCCCTGTTGTATACAACATTAGAACGGTGTGATCATATTTAATGGTGTATACATACCATTAATCTGAAAAGAAATCTCCAAGGGACGAAAATCAAAATCGCGCTAAAATAATCAGCTATGCCTAATTAATCCCTAGTCGACTATAATATGGAACCTCTGATTTTATTCTGATACACACTGTATACATATAATACAGTTGGTAATTTCATCATCATCATTTTAGCCGAAAGACGTCCACCGCTGGCCATAAGCCTACCCCAAAAGGGGGGTTTTGACATAATCGCCACGCTTGGCAGGCGGGTAGGCGATCGCAGTATGGTGGTAAAATGTATAGAGAACACTGCTGCCCATTCTCTAGTAAGTCCCTTAGTCACCTTCTACGACACCCATGGGAAGAAATGGGATGGTGCTATTCTTTTACGTCCGACACCACACAGAGCAAATACGGTTGATAATTTCAACGCAAGAAAAATAATTGTATTATAATTTAATACGCTTTAATTTTAAAGCTAGGCACCAAAATGTATGGTATCATGAAAACATTTTTTAAGAAGATCACTCTAAAATTTTGACTTATTTAGCTACTGCTCACCTTAATAACATTTACTAATTGAATAATGACACAGAACCCAAAGTTCAACGGTTAAATTATCCAACAGACCTATTTAGAATAACCAAGGACTTCAAAACAATGTAAAGATATTCGCCATTTTAAGTAACATTTCTCAGGCGGAATCCCGAGAGCCGATTGTTTAATGTACCGTACAGACTTTAGTCGGTGTCATAATCGGAGCAGTCAGCTGTACTCTAAATAGATTCACGTTATCGAAGTTTAATGTGGGCACAATGAGGTTAGAAGATTATGAGGCGCTACCTCATGGGGAAAGTAAAACTCCAACACTTGATACTCGCAAATCATCATCTGTCTTGGGTATGTAGGGGTCGGCTTCCATCTAACTGGAAGCAGCTAGATACCAGTATTTAAATGGAGCGACTGCGTATAAGACTTCTACAGCCCAATTACAGGGTAGTACAATACCCCTAAGTAAGACTTTCAGACTTTCGGGCTTCTAACTACCCGTAACGACTGTCAAAGATCCACGAATGACAGCCAAGACCAACAGCTTGTGGTGCTCTCCAAGGCACCGCGAGGTCTTGGTACATAAAGATGGTCACCCACTTACGGACTAACCGTGGCAAGCGTAGCTTAACCTGATCGATCGACCCGAGTGACTATTACTGCCACAAGCCCCACACGAAGGTCTGCAGTATAAGTATGCAATGCACTTAGTTTTGACAACTCAACAATATTCAATTTGTTATTTACGTTGTCAGCGGACACATTTTTCAAACATACGAAGCAAAAGTTTAAGATGTTCATTCAAAATCTTTCGGATTGTGATTGTAAGTATGTTACGCAATTGGGGGGCTGATCTTATATGGAAAGAGATTAGAAGAACCATGCAACAAGCGCATTTTATGAACAGTGTTCAGTTTATTTCTACTCCAGCGGTGAATGCTGATCTGCAAATGATTATAGCCCAGACTCTTTAATCTGTGAATGGTAGGTATCCGGTGGTATCAAAGAGACGAGAAAAAGTGAGAGTTAAATGTTGGCACTCGAAAGTCTCTTAAAGAGAGAGCAATATGAGAATGCAACGACTAGACTGCAGTGTTAAAGGCTGCCTTGCGAATGACTATTGTTGGGGCCTTGAAATCTGTTAATATTTGGAGTCTGATAGCTTTGAAGAGACCAGTAAAACCCTGACCCTCGAATGTCTCATGGAGAGAGCGAAAAGAGAATACAACGTCTAGACTCCAGTAGTAAGCACAACTAGAAGCTCATTTAGTAGTAGGCATTTTTTGGGCACACTCGTTCAATCATTGACCTCATCAATCGACTGCACTGCTCTCAAAACAGTGAAAGAAAACACCATGAGGAAACCGGCATGTCCTAAACCAACAGTTCGACGACACGTGACATCTACCAACACGCACCGGGCCCGCATGGTGTATAGCGGCCTACTCTTTCACACCGAGAGGAGGCCTGTGTCCCAGTGGTGGGAACATTATAGGCATGAGCATGGTATGGGCCCTGAAACATTTGAATGGTAGGTATTGCCGGATTTAGGAATGATATTTGACTGATTGTAAGTTATTCACGTGGAAAGAAAGTCTAGAACGATATGGTTATGTGACAAAGGTAAAGGCATTTGCCTTGCTGTGGGAGAAACCGAGATAATACAGACGAAATAGAAATATAGAAAGAAAGAAAATACATTTATTTAGCATAGACTAAAAAGGCACACGATATACAGCAAAAAAAAAACATTAATTGTTATCTTTTTTTTGTATGTGTTTGTTGCTGTTGTGTTGTGTCTGTGTCGAATAAATGTTTTCTATTCTATTCTATTCTACAATACTTGAATAGTGGCGTTAATAGTTGCCACATAATTGGCCATATAATTATCCAAATGAGCACCAGTCTTAACTTACGCCCCATTACATCAAATGTTTGCGAGAAATTACCCATACCTTAGAATTAGTATAATGGCTGGGAAACGCATTGTTATTGTCAATTGCCTTTGTAACATGTTCCGTCCGAGCGTAGTACAGTAATCACTTTGATGATAGGCCAGCGCTAGTTGTTAATAGGCTCAAAGTACACATGCAACTGGATAAGGTACAGTTAGTTTTGGAGCTGTCAATGTCAAAATATTGGCAAGATTGAATTCATGCGCCCGTGTCACTTCCTACCTCACCGCTGAGGCGCTGACGTCTACCAACACGGTCTACACTTCCATGTCAACTGCACTGTTATTTTCGTTTAAAATATTATTGCTGACTAATGCAGCCATTATGTCAATATTTTGACATCGACAGGTAAACAGTTATGAAAATCGAGTCATAATGAGTCCGTCCGTGTGGTGCCGGACGTAAAAGAATATCACCACCCCATTTCTTCCCGAGGGTTTCCTAGAAGGCGACTAAGAGACTTACTAGAGAATGAACAACAGCGTTCTCTATGCATTTTACCACCATACTGCGATCGCCAACCCGCCTGCTAAGCGTGGCGATTATGGCAAAACCCCCCTATGTCCAGCAGTGAACGTCTTTCGGCTGAAAGGATGATGATGATGAATGAGAGATACAAAAACGTGTTATGTCACGAAAGTTTTGCAACTTTCGCACCCGTCACTTATTTCAGGTTACGCCAGTTTTCCTCCCCTAAGCTCATTTGTTAGTAAAACCATGTAAACATCTTAAGAAATATCTGGCTAATCAATTTTATTATCTTCGAATGAGTCATTCGTTCAGTCTGTTTAAAACTCCAATTACGTTAATTTGTTTACGAAATAGGCCAAGAAAAGAAAAATAGACTCTACATATTTTTAGGTAAACTTACACCTTTTTTTGTAGATATTATAGACACAGGATTTGCTTACACATCAAGATAATTATCGGCATTGCCTTAAATGAATAATTATGTAATATAATAATTGTTTTACTTCAGCGAATCGATCCTAAGAGGATCTCAGTTCTCCATAGACATCCTACCTCCTTACCGCCATCTTTATAAAACGGCTCTTACGTCATTCACGTACAAATGTGGGCGAGTCATACTTTCCGAGTTAGGAACTACCTAACTGGAACTTGGAGTGCTGTTAGTGGACTTTAAATATCGAAGTAGAACTAATTCTTGGAGTGTTTCAGTAAGAACCGTTTCTTGTTAGCGGTAAGTAATATAAAAGGTGTTACTTGGGAGTTCTAATTTATTGGAAATGTGTAAAATGCGACTCGGAAAAAAGTTGGATTCTTATGAGACGATTTCGTCTTGGGTTACTCTGTCGAACCACCTTCCGTCAACCGTATGATCACCAAAAGAGATAAGTAGGTAATTAAGATCGTCGAATATAGTTTAAGTTTAGAGAGAAACGGTGGTTGTTTACGAATAAAATAAAATAAAATGAATAGAAAACAAACAGTTTATTGATCAAATTAAATTTCTTAATGATAAGTAATCTGGGGCTTATTTATATCGTATGGTGACTGTAACTACTGATTAAGGCAATACGTGGTAGCTAGAAGCCTACCTGGTAGTGGTTACCAACAATTTCGTTTCAATAGGGTAGCAGGGACGAAGCGATATGTCTCATGCACATGTAATGTGTAACCACGCACCAAGCACCGGTATTTACCCATATTCTACCGAACACAACCAAACAAGGGCTTATAGCTAAGTAACAACAGCCACACGAGTCAAACGATCAGGGTAAGCTACGCTTCCCGCGGTTGGTCCGTGGATGGGTGACCATCTATACATGCCATAACCTCTGTGCCTCGGAAAACACGCTAAGCCGTTGGTCTTGGCTGTCATTCGAACATCTTTAACGGTCGTTACGGGAAGTCAGAAGCCCGAAAACTTTGGCAACCAAGTGGTATCGTATGACCCAGTAACTGGGTTGTGGATGAGCAGTCATTCCATGTAAAATACTGGTACTCAGCTGCATCGGGTTAGACTGAAAACCGACATCAACGTGGTTCGGTGTAGGTAGCCTTTAGCTTGGGTCAGCATCTGCCTAGGCAGACCCATACTCCACTTAACACATCAACTGGCTTTGAAGGCAGAAATAAGTATCTATGGTCGTACAGTAAGTACTAAAAAAACCAGTATGAGCTGGCTTCACATTCTTTTGAAACTCCGTACCTACGCTAGGCCAGCTCAAGGCAAAGTTTAGCCACCGACGTGTGGTCTACCGTTCTCCCTATAATTACTGCTTCTTCACAAAGAACACTACAGCACAGCCGACGAGAGAATGCGTTTCTGACACCTGTCAGTGTGACAATTCTAGTAACTATAACTCGTCAGCCTTCAAACCAATAGTGAATGGACATCTTCTGGGCTTGCTCGTTCCATTATGGACCTCATCCATCGTTTTCGACTAGCCGGGATTGCGGTCAAGAGCTGGACCATTTCGCAATGCTACTATCCTAATGATGTTATGAATTTGAAAGTTTGTGTTTGAATGCCTGATACTCAATTACACAAAACCGGCTGAACAGATTTGGAGGTAATTTGGCGCACAGATAACTTATAACCTATGTTAACACAGGATACTATTTATCTCATTAGTACAGATGCCACGAGACACATTAAGCTATCTCAAGCTATCAAATTTTCCTAATTGATCATGAACCTTATTCCTTTGTTATAAAGTTGAAAAACGATCAAAGATATTTGACAGATTGGGGTAGCTTGATGGAGTCAGAGCCCATTCGTCTCCTAAAATTCGTCCCCCAGCATAAAAGTTGTAGATTCGGCCCCTATATAGGTGCCCATTGGTCTCCTGGTAGGGGACCAATTAATATTTTAATAAAAAATATTATTTTTAAGGTACCCATTCGTCCCCTCTAATATAAATACAATATAAGTTAAAGATTCGGCACGGTGCCTATTGGTCCCCTGAGATAAAATTAGCTATATTTTACATAAGAAACGGTTAACATAGTACACTTGTGAACAGTTTATAAACGGAATTAATTTAATAAATCATAACAGATCATTGAAAAAAGAGCTATGATGAATGATAATCCGTCATGATAATAATATAACCTGTCGATAGGCTTACGATGTAAAATTGTCTCACTACGAATGGCTTGTTAAAAATTGTATTTTGTTAGTTTCTAGGACATTGTGATTTTGTATGTGTTAATCTTATTTGAAATGAACATGATATCTACCGAATTACTATATTTTTTATTTTAGCCTTTTCTGCGCGACTGTACCAGGACTACCAAGCTGCAGTATACACATATACATGTACTTATATTAGAAGAATGAATAAAAATAAATATTCTTCAGGGGACGAATGGGCCCCTCAAAAGTTCCCGGGGACGAGTGGGCACAGGGTGCGAATCTTAGGGGACGAATGGGCTCGGACCCGCTTGGTGTGCTGACGTCTGTACGTTCCCGTGGGATAATTTTTGATCTACAGTCGAAGCCGCCGGTAAAATTTATTAAAAATATATACATACTAGCTTTTGCCGGCAGCTTCGTCCGGATACAAACTATCTGAATCCCAAACATTCAAATCCGTTCATTCATTTTCGCGTGGTTGAGTAACAAACATCTAAACATACAAATTTACACGTGATGTGAGGCGATTCCAATAAATAATTTCAAAAATCAGTCCACACATTAGATCATCGTCATCATCATTTCAGCCAAAAGACGTCCACTGCTGGACATAGGCCTCTCCAAGCCCGCCCACTTTATAATATTAGTAGGATTAAATTCGTTTTCGTTTGTGTGAAACCGACGGGTCTCAAGAATGATTCTTTCAACGGCCGTACTTTACATAATAATCTAATCATGCGATGATTCTTATAAATCTACCTAATCAAACAAAGATAAATATCAAAACAACACATACTCGTACATACAAGATTGCGTATCAGGCACACACATATTTACTGTACTTACATTTTTTGTTGGTGTATAGTCAAGAATAATATTGTAAAGACGAGTTTTTTTTTTTTTGGTAGCATAGTCGACCCTGAACGATGTATACGCACACAATTATGATAACAAAGAAATGAGCGACTCAGTTGGTGGCTGCCACTCGCAACGCAATGTTCACATCACACACAGAATTGCAATACTGTTTTTGATTACGTTTTGATCGTGTTTAAAAGTATTGTTATCAGTTACAAAGGTCAGTGGCGGTGAAGTTTTCTTTGTGATGATAATAAAGAATTTAAGAGCAGTGTACATGAAATGTGATAACAGTGATAAGTTTGTTTGGAACTCATCACTTCGCTTCAATCCGTAGAATCTATAGTCTGCCTTGTTGTAAACGGGTATTTTATCGGCCACACTACGGTATGTACTTACTTTTTTTTGTCTTATGACAAAGTGTACAGAATATCAGTCATTAATAAGCATAGTGTTTGTTAATCCAAGATATAAACTATCCATTCAGCCGTTTTTGCATAATTGAGCAAAAAACATCCAAATCTTCACATTTATTTATTTATTTAAAATTGCGTATATAACACCTTAACAGCTGCGCCAATGCGATGTTACTACTAACTATACAAACAAACAGTTCGCAAAAAGTCATCTTACTTACATTAATAAAAATAAAAAAAAACAAGAAATTAACATGAAATATGCCTCTAAATATTTTCAAAGCACTTCAGTGTTTCTTCTGTGAACCTCTTCAGGCTGCACTGAAATATATCCACCTCCATGGAAATAATATTGACCAATCTTATGGCTCGTGACAAGGGTGCAAATTTGTTCAGGTTTGTCCTAGAGGATGGCTCCAGTAGTGTTGGTGTCGGACGGTTTATGATATTATATGTAGGATAAAATTCAGAATAAAAAAATCTGCTATCCCTAACATTTTGAGCGCGTAGGTAATTGCACTTTTCTATAAAACAGCAGATTTTTTTTGTATAATCAACGAAAACTTTATACGCTAGGGGTCTAGAGCGATGAGCTGAATTCACGGTTACAGTTTGCGCACTGGTTAAAAATTAACCCTGTGTACACCTATAGCTTCTGCCCGCGATTTCGTCCACGTGAAATTTATTGTTCTTCTGACCCACTCCGTCGCATTGCATCGCCCACCGCGATATTATTTCGTTTTCGCTTAGCGATCTTTTTTTATTTCTCTTGGATCCTTAGGGACAACCCGTGACGGGTGCTTGAAGCGTGATAGTAAATAGCTTTCCTCAAAAATTGGGTCATTAAATGTAAATATAATTTTCCAAATGCAGTAGTTCCAGAGACTAACGTTCATACAAACAACAAATTCTTCAGCTTTATTTTTAGTAGCTGTATATTATCTGATTGGTCTAGAACACTAGAGATTGTAAATTTTTCAGAGTCGTTTTTTTTTTGGTTTTTTGTTGCATTTGAATATTAAGAAACCGTATCCAACTAAATTTAAGATTTCCAGTGTAACAAAAACGTTTGGTAGAATTGAACATCCTTGAAATCATATAAGACAATGAAGTACCTACACTACATGAGAATTGGCATATTATTTCTTAAAATATATTTAATTAACTTTATTAATTCTTTCAGAAATAAATATGGCAGCAACAAACCTATCCAGAACAGCACAAAGACTGCTTACATGCAGAAATATTTCCTTGACTCATAGAAAACATGGCAGTCTTTGGACAGCCGACAACATCGTCAAATCACCTCATAAGGATGTGGATATCCCGAACAGAACTGTTCCTGAGCACATATGGGAGAATATGGAGCGATGGGCAGATAAAACTGCAATTGTACGTATCTTTATGTCTGTAGTATTTTCAACTGCCGTGAGGGTCTCGTGCTCACAACCCCTACTGCTAAGTCGAGCTCAGGATCTCCCTAGTTTGATTCGTGTCTGGGTCGGAAAAGATAGAAACATAGCATGGATTCGGAATTTATGCCCGGTTGGAACACATGGGACAAATGGGACCTAAAACAATACTGGAAAAATAATATTGTGTAGTTAATGTTAATATTATGTTCTAAGACGAACTTGAGGTAGGTTCGATGACTTGTGGCATTCACCAGTACGCACTTCCTCCCCGAGTGGGTTCCCGCATTGTCGTTGCGGGGGGGCTTAGTAACCGTGGTCTCCCATCCACGGTGAAGCCAAGAGGAACCCAACGGTGGGGCCGCTCGTCAGGGCTTTTGCCTTCAAGCCATTGACGTAGCGGCCAAAAAGTAGGTTGCGGTGAGGTGCACCGCAACTGAGGTGGGCCGCGATGTCGAATGGGAGGCATCGCGGCTGAGGGTTACAGGCTGCGGTAGAGGAGGAGTGCCGGTGCTTCTGAGCAGCGCTCTTCCCTTCCGTGGCCTGGACGGGGCCGCCACCGTTTGATGGCGGACGCGGTGGGGCCGCAGGGGAAGAGGAGTGTCGGTATAGCGTCAGCCGCTCTCCCTATCCTCTGCGGCCGAAAAGTGGTAGACGGGACGGCGCGTTGTGTTCCTCACGCGCGCCGTCAAAGATGTCAGCAACCACAGGTGGGGTCCGCAAGGGCCGATGCCTGCCAGGGGTGCGGGTTTGTTCGAAAGAGATACCACGGCCCCTGGCATACGGGCTACTTAGGGAACACGGGTGGGTTTTAGTCAGTAAAAGTCTGACACGCCCTCCTGCTCTACTCAGCAGGAGAAGTCATTTGATGATTTCCCACCCAAAAAAAAAAAAAAAAACCAGTACGCACTTCCACAAATCAAATCAAATCAAAAGTCATTTATTCAAACTAGGCTGAGAGTCAGCACTTTTTCAAAGTCAAAATTACATAAGACAGTCCCCCCAAAAACGCCCGCCCTTCACCATTTCCTAGTGTTTTAGCTGGGAAGAAGAAGTGGCGCAACAAACTCGCCAGCAGCACAGCTGTCTGTTAAGTTAGAAAAAATATAAAAAATAAAACGATAAATAGAGTCTAATAAAATAAACAATTATATGAATGTAACTCATACAACTCCTGTCAGTAGGTAAGCTAGTTCTGGTGAAAGAACACAAACATTGTGTTGAGTTAATCACAACGACCAACTATTCTTATCGTTTAAGTTCCTGGCCTGTGCCGGGAACTGTGGAAGTGCTGTTCCCTCTCAAAAAGCGAAGACCTGTAAATGTTCCAGCAGTGACATCTTTATAGGCTGATTATGCTTTGGTATGCTTTTCGTATGCCAGGTATAATATGAAAGTAAAATATTGTTTATTTCTAAGGATATCGACACTAGATAACATTATATGACTTTTTGTAGTAAAACACGTTTTTTTTTAGGTATGTGCGATAACAGATAGATCATATACTTACCATCAACTGTACAAATACTCCCGGAATTTCGCTGCAAAACTTCGTACGCAGTTGAAGATCAGGGATGGAGACGTTATTTGTATTATGATGCCCAACTCTCCTGAGTATGCCTTGGCAGCCCTGGGAGCATTAGAGGCTGGTGCTGAAGTCACCACTGTCAACCCTATTTATACTCCATGTAAGTATGCTGCCTCTTTAGTTTATTTACTTAGGATCTCGAACAAAAGATACATTATAAAAGGACATTAATAATGCGCAACATCGGGTATTGATTAGGTGTACTCTTCACTTACAGGAGACCAGAGCATGCACAATAAAGTTAACAACTTAACTAAGAAAGTTAGAATATTAATAATAGTTTTAAATATTAAGTCTAGTTAGAGTAATCGACTGCTGAGCATAGATTCGATTTCCGTTATTACGGTGTGGGTATTAAAATTCAGTGCAATATTCTTTTGTTCTTGATTTCGATGTCCGTCGTGGTAATAACATTTTTACAGCTCATTACAGCATAACTACTGTAATAATTGTAATCTCGGGTTAAAGATATCTTTATTTTCATAAGAAATAAATTTCACTTACATGAGATATTTACATTATTTAAAACATTTTTGGTGGAACGTACAGTTTTGATAAAGAGAAAAAAGAAATACAAAATACAGAAATTAGTAAAAGTGTAGGGTAATCGCTAAAAGATTGAACATAGCTAAAATGTAAACACACAGAACGCAATCTGTATTATTTAATACCTCGATAACAAGTCTCATAAAGGGTATTATTATTTATAGCTCTTCTTAGATAACACTACCTCTTACGTGATAATATTAAATAAATAATTATCTAATCTAAATATAAAATAGATTTAATAAAATCTTAATCATTTATTTTATTACAGATGAGGTGGAGCGCCAAATAAAACAATCCAATCCTAAAATTTTGATTGGTGTACCAGAAACTGTCCCGATTCTACAAGAAGCTTTATTTTTAGCCAAAAAAGACTTGCCTATAATCACTGTCAAAGAAGCAAACAGCGATATTCCACCAAAAACTATTTCACTCCAAGAATTTGCACTAGCTGATAACGTTGATCACAGTGTTCTTAAAGAGGTTGCAAGAAATTCTAAGGATGTAGCTTTTCTGCCATATTCTAGTGGTACTACGGGTCTTCCAAAAGGCGTGGAATTAACGCATAGGAATATTGTTGTCAACTGTCTGCAGCAAGATGTTGACAGTGTCCGGCATTATGTTGAAACTACAAGTAAGTTTTAAAATTAAATACGAAATCATACAATAAAGAAATAGTTTTGATTTGAGAAATATTTTAGAGAGCAAACGCCAATACGACAAATTAAAGTTGATTGTAAACGATCAACAATCCCCCCCCCCCCCGAGTGGGTTCCCGCATTGTCGTTGCGGGGGGGCTCAGTAACCGTGGATTCCGGCCACGGTGAAGCCAAAAGGAACCCAAAGGTGGGGCCGCTCGTCAGGGCTTTTGTCTCAAAGCCGACGACGTAGCGGCCAAAAAGTAGGTTGCGGTGAGGTGCACCGCAACTGAGGTGGGCCGCGATGTCGAATGGGAGGCATCGCGGCTGAGGGTTACGGGCTGCGGTAGAGGAGGAGTGCCGGTGCTTCTGAGCAGCGCTCTTCCTTTCCGTGGCCTGGACGGGGCCGCCACCGTTTGATGGCGGACGCGGTGGGGCCGCAGGGGAAGAGGAGTGTCGGTATAGCGTCAGCCGCTCTCCCTATCCCCTGCGGCCGAAAAGTGGTAGACGGGACGGCGCGATGTGTTCCACACGCGCGCCGTCAACGATGTCAGCAACCACCGGTGGGGTCCGCAAGGGCCGATGCCTGCCAGGGGTGCGGGTCTGTTCGAAAGAGATACCACAGCCCCTGGCATACGGGCTACTGAGGGAACACGCACCCGTGTCTTTCACTGACTAAAACCCACCGGTTTTAGTCAGTAAAAGTCTGGCACGCCCTCCTGCTCTACTCAGCAGGAGAAGTCATTTGATGATTTCCCAGCCAAAAATATAAAAAAAAACGATCAACAATCCGGATACCAAAATTGCTGCGTTTATTTATAACATGTAGGCTATAGAATTTACGGCGTCAATTGAATCAGAATCGAATCGGACTTTTTTATGCGCGTGTTTCTTTGACAAATAACCTATTTGCTTTCTTTTTTTTTCTTTAAATACATCGTTCGTTCTTCTTAATTGTCAGGTCTTTGTAAAGACAACGAGTAGTAGATAATTTTCTGGGACTACGTTGCCTACATTTTGGAAACCGTATTGAAAAACCAAAATTAAATTATTATTTGCTTGCTTACATAAACAAATCATAAGATCATTCTGCACTACTTGTGTTTTACAGTTTATACACGCAAAACGCTCAAAAGGGCAATTTTTTTTTTTTTTTTTTTTTTTGAGCTGAATATTTCTAAGCAATAATATTTTAATTACAGAAACAAATCAAGATGTGGCTTTGGGTGTGCTACCATTTTACCACATCTATGGACAATCTGTAGTAATGTGGCACAAACTATCAGTGGGATATAAAATAGTAACGGTGCCTAAGTTCCAGCCAAACACATTCATTGAAACAATGAAGAACCATAAAATAAACCTACTGTGTGCTGCTCCACCTTTAGGTAAGTAACATTTAAAAAAGTAAAATTTAAAAGAATAAAAGACGTAAAATAAAATTATTAAATAAGTAAAATAAAAATTTATACAGTAGGTACTGTCCAATCTCGTTAACTTCGTTGGTCATATGATTGTTGATGTGACTTAGATGATCCTGTCCTGCGATGTGTTCGATTTCTACTAGCAGACCGGTGTTTGTATTTGTGCCTGGGAAATGGGAACAGTCTCCCCTTCATCATCATCAGCCTATAATGTTCCCACTGCTGGGACACAGGCCTCCTCTCGGTGAGAGAGATTGGGCCGTAATCTACCACGCGGGCCTAGTGCGGGTTGGTAGATGTCACATGTCTTCGAATTTTTGGTTCTAGGACATGCCGGTTTCCTCACGATGTTTTCCTTCACCGTTTTGAGAGCAGTAGTGATGAAATAATTTACACAAAGTAAAGCGCCTGGCTGGGTTCGAACCCACGACCTACAACTCGTAAGTCGCGGTCGTTACCACTTGGCCACCACTGCTCTGCTCTGTCTTCCCCTTATGACATGGAATTTAAACACAACTTGTGAGATATAACTGTAATGTAGGTACACCTCTGTCCAACCCTGCTAGGTTATATATAGGCTTTTTAATGTGTAAATAAAGAAAGAAAGAAAAAAGTATTTATTAGACCCGCAAGGTATAGGACAAAGTTAACTACACAATATACCTGAAGAAATAAAATTAAAATAAATTTAAAACATATACATGTATATATAACATAACACAATGTTTCTCCGAAGGATTAAGCAGTGGTGTACCTATAGTACAGCCGCATTCCGCCAGTTATGTTTAAGTCCCATGTAATAAGGGGCGAAGCCGCATTCCGCCAACTATTTTTAAGTCTCATGTAATAAGGGGACAAGCCTATTGCCATCAACCGGACACAAATCTAGACTCCGGGATCATCATCATCATCATCATTTCAGCCGAAAAACGTCCACTGCCGGACATAGACCTCCCCAAAGCTCCTCCACTTCGACCGGTCTTCTGCTTCCCACTCCGAGATGCTACTGAGAAATTCCTGATAGGAAAACCCAATCACACCTTACCCCCTCTGGGAATTGAACCCAGGACCTCATGGTCTACAGGAAGTGATGAAGGGTGGGCGTTTTGGGGGACTGTCTTTGTAATTTTGACGTTCAAAAAGTGCTGACTTTCAGCCTAGTTTGAATAAATGACTTTTGATTTTGATTTTTTGACAGTAGCTCTGGCTACCACTAGACCTTTGATGCAGTTGTATGTGTGAATGTAATTGAAACTATGACCTCCCACATGGTGGACCGATGACCTTGTGAGGACCGCAGGAGTCCGCTGGATGCTGGAAGCACAGAACCGGTCGAAGTGGCGGAGCTTGGGGGAGGCCTATGTCCAGCAGTGGACTGGAGTGTCTTTCGGCTGAAATGATGATAATCTAGCCAAATGACCTAAATCTATGTAATGTTTTTAGTACTGTTTCTTGGTTCACATCCTGGGATTAAAGAAGAACATCTGGCACCAATGAAAGTAATTACTTCTGGTGCTGCTCCGTTAGCTAGAAATGACGTTGATAAAGTACTAGAAAAAGTTAAGGTAAGATTGTATCCAGGGTTCAATAGTCGATTATTTAAAAAAAATGTTTTCTATACATTTTGACCCCATTAGTATTGAACTTTTCTATGAAATAAAAGATCTTTTTTTTTTAACTGGCGCAAAATGTCTTCTAGAATCATGTACTGAATTCAAAGTTACAGTTTTGCGCGTCGATGTACCGGCTACCCTATATTTATAATTTTGTGCTAATCTCAAACTTTTCGATTACACTATCTTCACACTTAAATTATATTAAATATGAAGAATTGTGCCTTTTTACTGATTCACAGGCTGACAATATAAAAAAAAAAAAAATTAAAGTTCAAAAAATACCTACAGTTTTTTCTCATTTTTGAGGTTATGTAGCACGGCCGATCCTAGTTATTTTCAAAATATTGATAGCATCTCAAAGGACTAGTCTTGCTCTTTGAAATGACGTTGAGTTTACTCAAATATCTTTTTTAAACTAAAATAACTAGGATCGGCCGTGCTACATAACCTCAAAAATGAAAAAGAAAATTGTATTTTTTGCACTTTTAGGTTAGGATATCTCGAATCCCTAACGTGATAGAGCAATTTTAAGGACAGATTCGAATTTAGCGCGTCAACATCCTTCGGAAAAGTATAGTCTGGTTTCTGGGTAAGAGTGTTCGTCAAATTTTGTAATTTCTTACTCGTGCTCTATTTGATGTTTCTCTTTAAACAATAATTTATTATTACATCCGAACTCGTTTCATTAAGTACCCAAGACGTTGCTTATGCTAACAGACAAGGTGATCGACTTTTCTAAGCCAACTGAACCGTAAAAAAAAATCTTTGAATACTAAGCCTCCATTAATATAAAAAAGCTTAAACAAAATTATCAAAAAAAAAACCTAAACTGAAGAAATCCTCAAGGAGCTATTCTAGCGAAGATAAATGAAGAAAACAAAAATAATCCGAACTTGCTTTGCATAATAAAATTAGTCGAAACTTAGTAACATTAATATCCTTCAAAGACTTTTTTCTAGATTGAGTTTTATTTTCTCCTGAATGGCCTGTTTATTTTTATTCTAATTTGAAGACACGTTAATGTTTGCTAGAGATGGATAGCCAATATTTTGTGTTAAAACCTTGCCATTTTCTGGGATTTTTATAACACCCACGACAAAAAATATAGCTATGTTCCTCCAACTTTTCTTATTGCTTACTATATCAATATATACGATAAATTATGCGAAAGTATTGTCTGCCTGTTTGAACGGATTTCAAATTTGGCAAAACAGGCAAATCATGACTCAAGTTGGGACATAGGATAGGTACCTACTTTTGATTCCGGTAGTCTAGTGCGTTGTCGTGGAATAATTTCCTTCCTACAAATGGGCAAAGCTGTGGGAAAATCTTAACTAATATTGGACAGAGAAAAGATTTGTTTGTTTGTTAGGCTTTCACGCTGAACGGATTTGGATGAAACTCGGCACATGGATAGACTATAACCTAGATTAGAACAGACAGAATATTTTTTATCGACATTCCTGCGGGATTGAGACTTATGCGGATGAAACCGTATTACATAATATTTTCTATATTTTTTAGCACAATATGGACTTTTTACAACTCTACGGGATGACAGAAGCATCGCCACTTGTGACGTCAATGTTACCAGGGTCTAATGACTACTCGAAAGCTGGATATGCTGTACCAAATACTGAACTGAAAGTTGCAGACAAAGATTTACGGTCATTGGGACCTAATGAGGTAAGTTCAAACATTGTAAAAATATTGCACAAACCTACAAGAGCCATTTATGAATTGGTATTTTCTTCTTAAGAAGAAATTCCATGATTACTCTTTTAAAAATAATTAGCTTTTACAAAGTTTTCATTTTACACTGTTAATAGACATGGCAGCACCCTAATTGCGTAACTCACGATTAATCATAATCGGTTTCAATTTGACAGTTCAACAGTATTCATTGCGTTATTTACGTTGTTGAGCAGACACGTTTTTCGAACATATGAAGCAATGGTTTAACAATCTGTTTCAATACGAAACAGATTATGATGAATCGTGAGTTACGCAGTTAGGGTACAGGATAGCCTAGGCTAAAGTTACTAGGAACTTAAAAAAATAGAAATGGTTAGCATAAATTTTTACTTATAATTATTTGTCACATAATTTGATTAGTCTACCAAACTAGGAGAAACAAATTTTATGTTTCCCGGATTCTCTCGATAACATCGCTTCATTCATTTCCTTAATAAATTAAAGCCAAATTTAATTTTAGCCCGAATTAATTTTCAACTAATTAATATAATTTTGAAATCATCCATCTCTTTACTCCAGACGAGATTGAGCCAATATAATTTTATTAAGGAAACAAAAATGTTTGGACTTTCGATTTTGACTATACGAAAACGATTTGTTCTTGGAAAAAGAAGTCTAACGCCCCGAAGGGTTTCCTCACTCACATTCCGCCAGGTTGTTTAAGTCCCATGTAATAGGCAAGCACAATAGGAATCAACCAGGCAAAAATCCATTCTTCAGGATTCTACTGAGATGGCTAAACTCAATAACACTTTGCCTGGAAGTTAAACTTAGTACCTCATGTTCTGCAGCGTTTGCGACCACTACACCGACAAGGCAATCAAATAAACAGTAATAATAAGCCTTTAGTTACTGATATCATCATCATCATTTTAGCCGAAAGACGTCCACTGCTGGCATAGGCCTCCCGTAAGCTCCGCCACTGCTACAGGTTCTGTGCTACCCGCATCCAGCGGAGTCCTCATCCTAAATTTAAAAAATAAAACTGCGATCGCCAATACGTGTGCCAAGTGTGGCGATTATGGCGAACTTCTTCCCCCCAACATGACTGATATACTAAAACGAATTACAATAAAATAATTCAAGCAAAAACATATTTATTACACCAGTGTCTTCGCCGATCAGTACGTCTTTTAACACATAGGCCTCCTGAGGCTCCTCCATTTACCATGATCTCATGCGTCTCTAGCCTACAAGGCACCAGCTGTCTCGACTATATCGTCGTCCCAGCGTTTGCGTTGTCTTTCTCTATTTCTTTTGGATCCATCTCTAATTTGCCATTCCGTTATAGCTTTGGACCAGTTATTGTTCCTATCGCAGAGTCTATGACCGGCCCATCTTCATTTCTGTCTTTTTTTTTGTAGAAGGTGGCATCTTTTAATTTGGTAATTTTCCTCAGATCCTTTGCTCTGTTTTTGTATTTCAAGTGGTTTAGATTCAGTAGAACTTAAACTTGAAATAAACAATAATCATCTTAAAATAAGAATCACACCAAAATAATTACCTAAATCCGTTCACTTACAGCTGGGAGAACTTTTTGTTCGAGGACCTCAAGTGATGAAAGGCTACAGAAACAATCCAGAAGCCACAAAGGCAGCTATTTCAGAAGATGGCTGGTATGGATCTGGTGACCTTGCAAGCCTCGACGAAAATGGAATCGTTACGATATGCGACCGTTTGAAAGAACTGATTAAGGTATTTTAATTAAACCGATTAAAGTATAAAAATGGTTGTATTGACGACTCACAGAAATGAATCATTTATCATGTAAAGGGGAAACGCCAGGGTATAACGCGGGAACTAAAATTTTCTTACGTTTTTGCAATTCCTATTGTGTATATTCAAAAAAATATGATTCACAACCGTAAGGCAATTACAATCATTACAATCGTGAAGTGTCAATCATCGTGTGGTGCCGTACGTAAAAGAATAGCACCATCCCATTTATTCCCGTTGGTGTCGTAGAAGGCAACTAAGGGACTTACTAGAGAATGGGCAGCAGCGTTCTCTATGCATTTTACCAGCATACTGCGATCGCCAGCCCGCCTGCCAAGCGTGGCGATCATTGTAAAACCCACTTTTGGGGAAGGCCTATGTCCAGCCGTGGACCTCTTTCGGCTGAAATGATGATGATGATGAATCATCAAAACAACCCTCCAAGTACATATAATACAATATTTTTTTTTGTTTTTTGGGTGGGAAATCATCAAATAACTTCTCCCGCTCTGGGTGGAGCAGGAGGGCGTGTCAGACTTTTACTGACTAAAACCCACCCGTGTTCCTTCATTAGCCCGTATGCCAGGGGCTGTGGTATCTCTTTCGAACTAACCTGCACCCCTGGCAGAATATAATACCATTGAATGACTATTTAGAAATGATTGTTTCATTTGACTATATGAACTTAGAGGGTGTTATTGCTGATTCTAATGATAATAATTATGTAAAGCTCTAAGATCTGTTACGGTCACGAATCATATTTTAAATCAACATACAACACGACACTGACAAGTGGTATTGTAAAGTAACTAAACCGCCGAAAAAACTGATAGGCAAAAATAATAAACCTGTTTTGTTTAACATTAATAACTAAGTTCGTAAGGCGGTGACATCAAATTAAATTACATGTCCAAAGTCACTAATTTCCGATCTTAGTTATTAAGGTTAAACAAAACCGGTTTAGAAATTTTGTTTTTCAGTTTTTTCGGCGGTTTAATTTTTTGTTCATAACCTCAACTGATATATCAAAGTGTCTAAAGGCACACTTTTATTATTTTATGCCACTTTCGTTATCAGGTTCAATATTTTATAAAATCTGTTTCAGTTTTTAAAATATTTGGTAGATAGTGCCTACCCAAATAAAATTTTACACAGACCCCTTTTGATCGTCAAAGTGTTGTTTGACTTTTAAATGGTAATTTATCTTTAGCTGTACTGTTTTTCAGAGCTTAACATGACCATAAGTTAATTTACCATGGTGGTGGTCATCATGGTTAGGGTACTCACAATATTTTTCTTGTTACATTACTACTGAAAACAAGAACCTTATTTTCTGGCCGTGATAAAACTAAATATTAACAAGTATTAGTAGTATTTTACTAGAATTTACAATGATTTTACTAGTATTAACAATTATATTACTAGTATTAACAATTATTTTACTAGTATTATCAATTATTTTACTAGTATTAACAATTATATTACTAGTATTAACAATTATTTTACTAGTATTAACAACTACTTTCAGGTAAAAGGCTACCAAGTTCCACCAGCTGAATTAGAAAACGTACTAAAAGAGCATCCGGACATTCTAGACGCAGCAGTACTCGGCATTCCTGATGCGAGAATGGGAGAAGCTCCCAAAGCCTTCGTAGTTTTAAAAGATGGACGAAAATTAGATGCAAATGGTGTGATTTCCTTTGTATCTGAAAGAGTTGCAGTATACAAGCGAGTGAAGGAAGTTGTATTTTTAGACGCGTTACCGAAGAATCCCTCTGGAAAATTATTGAAAAGGGTTTTGAAAGAAAAGTATTGTTAAGTTTAGTTTATTTGTTATTAAATACTCAAAATATACTGGAAATTTCTATGTTATTGAATGGAAAACAAGCTGCTCATCTGGTGCTAAGTGGTCACCGCCAATATCTGTCATAAAAGAGGCTTCACAGATGCGTAGCTATCCCAGAGACAAAGCTGGAATGTGTGATGTGCCTGTAATTACTCTGGCACCCATACCCTAACTAACATTGTTTGTCAACCGCACAACGTCAACGGGACATCAACGAGAAACGAGATCATTTAAACCATACTTGACGTCCCGGAGGTGGTGTGTCATTGTAATTTTATGTTTCGCTAAAACAGCGACGTACCTCGTGACTAAATAAAAAAACAGTGGCACTCCGGGAGTGCCGACAAAAGTGAAAATATGAACAATTACGTGTGTATTTTTTGAATCGGCTGGAAATATTTTTTGACTTGTCAGATTATAAACAACGTTCGACGTTCAACGTTGTTCGTGTTGTCAGTAGTGTCGAAAAGTATCGCGAGCTCAATTATTTTTTTCCATCTCAAAAAATGTCCAGCGCGCAAAGAAGTTTTCACTTCAATAACAGCCGCTCGAATCGATTGAAGGTTTAGCTACGCTTGCCGCGTTCATTCCGTGGATGGGTGCCCATCCATAACATATCGAAAGTCCTCCGTGTCTCGGAAAACACGTAAAGCCGCAAGGTCACGTATGTTGTTTGTTCATCTTTGACACTCCTTACGGCTAGTCAGAAGCCCTAAAGTCTGACAACCAGTCTTACCAAGGGACATCGTCGTTACCCAGTTACTGGGTTGTGGAAATCAGATGGGTAGTCGCTCCACGTAAATAACTGGTATTCAGCTGCATCCGGTTAGACTGGAAGCTGACCCCCACATAGTTGGGAAAAGGCTAGGCAGATGATGATGGGGAATAATGTATCTTTTAAAGACAGACTGAGTAGGTATAAGCGAAACAATCTCAATCGTTGCTATCGTTGCATATTAGGATTTTTTCTAAAATTACGCTAATCATAGGTATTCAGCGGCATCCGGTTAGAGTGGAAGCTGACCCCAACAAAGTTGGGTCTAGGCCGAAATATTGCTACTTCGGCGCCGTCATCTAGTTCTCGTTGATGTCCCGTTGACGATGCCGGTGGAGAAACGGCCTAGAATCAAAACAGGGATGACGTTACTAGGCGGATGAAACATGTGGGTAAGCATGGAAGTAGCACCTCTAACAAGCTCTTTCACAAATAACTTTATTACTAAGCAAACAATGATCTTACAAAGAGTCATCCTTCTCCTGGCCTAATCTTAAGTTATTTGAGGTCGGTCCAACATGTCTTTTACTTCCGTACTTCGTAAGTCGTCATCTCGGAATACACCCTCTTTCTAACCATATCACCATTCACACATTTCTTTGGTCTCCCCTTACTCCTATAGCCATCGATCGACATTCATACTCAAAACTTTCCTCGCGACATTTTTCTCATTCCTTCTTACAACATAATACTCAATGATCTTACAAATAGTATTTACTCTTTTGATTGACCTTTTAAACAATAACAAAAGGTACAACCACCCACTTAATAACGTTTTCCAGAATAGGAATAAAAGCATTTTACGTACCACATTGCTTTAAAACATTACGTCAATTTGCGTGGAAGGGTAAAAGTAAACAAACATTTTCTGAAACAATGGTGCCGATTGAGAGAAAAGCTTTCAACTCTGTAAAATACTGGGCATTCTTTTAACTAAAACCTTTTTGTTTCATTAGCATGAAGGAAAAATGGCTCTTTGAGAGCCATAGACAAAGTACACACATACGAATTTCACTGAATTTTTTTCTAGAATTTTTTTAAACGATCGGTCTCGAGCCTTTTTCGCCTATGCAACTTTTTTTTTTTGGCGGATGGGAAATCATCAAATAACTACTTACTCTCGCTCTGAGTGGAGCAGGAGGGCGTGTCAGAACTTTACTGACTAAAACCCACCCGTGTATCTTCAGTCGCCTGTGTGCCAGAGGTCACGGTATCTCTTTCAAACAACCCGCACCCCTGGCAGGCATCGGCTTTTGCGGGCCCCAACAATTGGGGCTGACATCTCTTTGAGGCGCGCGTGGAACACAACGCGCCGTCGACCAGGCCTTGATCCTTACTGAACATCGAGCTACCCATAACTCGCCATCCGCAAGCCTACGCCTACCGTGGCCGGGAATCGGCCTGTGATTCCCGTCGCCCAGGGCATCTCCTGCGGCGACTAGGTCCGTGAAGGCGCATTTTCTGCCTCTCCTTCATATGCGCCGTCCCCCTCTTTGCTAGCATTACTGTTTCGCAGAAGGAAGTGACTGCTACCCATGCACTCTTTCTCCATACCATGGCCTGGACCAAGGCTGAACGCTAGAGATCGCCGCCGCCGCCGATCGCCTCTACGATGACACGGCGGTGCTCCGCCCAAGCTGGGTTGACCGCCACCGTATCCTTCACCGTGTCCTCCGGGCGATCTACGCAGTGGAAACACCCAGGCGTTTCCTCCCGCCTTATCCGAAACAGGAACCGCCCGAAACAACCGTGTCTGGTGAGGAACTGCGTCAGGCGGAAGGTGAGGACGCCATAGCGCCTCTCAATCCACTCCTCAAAGAAGGGACGTACCGCCGCAATTGTGCCGTACCTATTGTTCGCCTAGGCTTTGTATTTAATTTGACTACACGCGAACTGAAGTAAAATTTATTCTGAAGAGTATGTATCTAGAATAGAGAGCTGCAGACTAATTGTGTAACACACGTTCAATCATAATCAAACAATCCTTGCTTTTCACTCGACCGTAAGTCGAATATTTCTTATTTTACGCATCATCTATTCAACTAGACCATCATTAGTGATTGGGACACCTATAATATAATATTGTAGAATATATTTGAAAAAAAAAGAAGAAAGAAAAACTATTTTATTATACATACGCACAGGAAATACACATAGAAAAACATAAAAAGAACCATTTTAGAACGAATAAATTTATCATTATAAAAACCAAAGAATATAAACAAGAAAAAAACATACCTGTGCTAGGCCAAAATGGCTCTTATCTCAGCATAGTGCTGCGATTCAAAAAGGTAAGACTGTGTGACGCAAGTACCCTACCGGACCATACTGAAATGTTAATCAATTGCAGTGCGACGCATGGACATCCATCCATCTGAGGAACAGATGGACAGACACTGACGTGTCATTCTGTCTCGTGTAAACGGGTGGATGCTTCGCTTAATCCTTATTGCAAGCGAGACGCCTACAGAATATACAGTTTGGCCGCAATGCGCGCAAGGATAAGTTGTTTTGCATTTAAAAGTAAATACGGCCACCTCTTCACCTACGTTTGGACATTTTTTGATGGCCACAGAAGTGGTGGCTCTGTCTTAGCAGCCGTGACTTACCCAGTCAGAAAATTAACTTTTTTAAATTATTTCATCACCACTGCTCCCAAAACTGAAGGCAAATATAGAGAGGAAGCCAGTATGTCCTAGAACTTATAAAATTCGTTTGCAGTGTCCACATTATAGGCTGGTTAATGCTAATAGATATTGTTTTTTTTTTTAAGAATAATAATAAATAGCGGTCACAAATCCGAAATGCATTATAGAAGTATGTCAAGAGAGACCCAGAAAGTCTGTTCGGCTTTTAAAATTATTTTGAACAGTTGTCGCTAAAGAGTTGGTTAAAAAAATACACGAATATCACACAATTCTGTTTTACTGAACGAAGTAGGTAAGTAAATCTTCATAAAAACTTAACACACGTATTTGTTCCGCTACGTCATGTTACTGGAAAATTTACCGGTACGTATACCGTTTACCCGGTTATTATGGACATCAACCACAAAGTATGGAGGGTCACGTACGTTCATAACAACTGAACTTTAGCTACTGGCGCACCACTTTTGAATTTCGAACGAGGATGGCGAACGTGTTTTTTTTTCTTTTTGCATTTGCGTATGGTCTACAGATTAAGATCTACACTATAAAGAGTTTTTAAGGCATGTTTCACCATCTGCGCGTACGTTCTAATTTAATTACTTGGAATCATAATTTTTGAATATTAATTCTGTACTATATTTAAATATCTGTTGGGAAGCTTATTCTACAAATGTTATATTGTATCGCCATCATGTTGCAACCGCTAAACTGATACGGCCGCGGCCTCAATCTAGTAAAATGGTGGAACTATTTAAAAGTGCCCTTTGTGAATTTTCATATAAAAACTCAAACTCAAACTCAAACTCAAAGCATTTATTTCAATTAGACCTTTCACAGGCACTTTTGAATTGTCAAACAAAAATCGAAGTTGAAGCTAGGTGCCCATTCCAAAAACGTAGATCTCTCTGGAGAAGAACGGGCAAGAAACTCCAAGGACACTCTTTTAAATCGTGGGTATTACAAAATTTGTGTGTGTGGGAACATTATTCTTGGTGCTTCTATATGTGAGAACAATGTAAAAAAATGTAATAAAATAAATTAAAAAAAATAAGATTCAAAATAAGCCATGGCAGATAAGAGATGACCAGTCTCAACCGACGGCGCCCGTTCACGAACTTGACGCATGGATCAGCACCATCCAGCTCAACCATTTTCTAGGGAACCGAATGATCCAACACACACGCCACCATCAGTGAGACATTTAAGTGAGCATGACATACTCTCAACTACCACGTTTTTTCAAGTCGACGTACATTAAAACAACATATTATAAGGATGCATGGTACTCACATTTACAAAAATTTGACAAAATGCTTCTAAATTATACAAAACTATAGTTTCAATCCTATTTGAGAAATTCATAAAATTTGACTTCCAAAAAGAAAGAAAAATATATAATAAGTATCTATTGAAATTTTAATAAATAATACTTGGTTCAGTAAAATCAAAAACAAAATCGTAATGTCACAAAATTAATAAAAATAGGAACAGAAATGTTCGCAATGTCAGAAAAATAATAATAATAGGAACAGAAGTGTTCGTAATGTCAGAAAACATAAAAAAAAGGGGAAGCATCTCTTCCAAATATTAAAATGTTAATTAGTAAGCCCAGGTGGCTGTGGAGCAGGACCAGCATTAAGCCAGGCATTTTTATCTAAGATATAATCATCTAACTTATAATATGCTTGTCTACATAGTGTGCGTTTAATGCATGACTTAAATTTATTTTCACTTAGTTCAAGAATATCGACTGGTAGTTTATTATAACATTTTACACAGTACCCCATAAAAGAAGTATGTACTTTAGACAATCTGAAACGTGGTTGATCTAATTTGTTCCTATTTCTAGTGTTAAAATTATGCCTGTCACTTATCTTACTAAAAAGATGTAGATTTTTCCGAACATACATAATGTTCTCATAAATATATTGAGAAGGTACCGTCATGATGTTAATTGTTTTGAACAGTTCCCTTAGAGATTCGCGTCTGCGGAGGTTGTAAATGGCTCTGACAGCCCTCTTTTGCAGAATAAAGATCGACTCAACATCCGCAGCCCGTCCCCATAGCAAAATACCGTAAGACATGATGCTATGAAAGTAACTAAAATAAACAAGTCGCGCGGTATCCACGTCTGTTAATTGGCGGATCTTCCAAACAGCGTAAGCGGCAGAACTTAGCCGCCCTGCAAGTGATGTTAAGTGAGGACCCCACTGTAGCTTTGAGTCAAGCGTGATCCCCAGGAAAACCGTTTGTTCGACGAATTCTATTATCTCCTTATTCAATACAACGTGACATTCACTACTTCTGACATTCGGCAACGTGAATCTTATGCATTTAGTTTTCTTTCCATTTAATACCAAATTATTTACAGTAAACCAATTATGGACCTTAACTATAGCGCTATTTACCTCGTCAAGCTCCTGTGCGTGTCTCTTAACTTTAAAAATCAGTGATGTGTCATCAGCAAATAACACCATTTGTGGTTGGTTTTTTAGTAAATGAGGTAAATCATTTATATATACTAAAAAGAGGAACGGACCCAATATTGAACCTTGCGGTACTCCCATTTTGACTTTTAAGCCCAAGGAATTCACACCGTTTATTTGAACTTGCTGCAGTCTATCATTCAAGTACGATTTTACCAAGCTAAGCGCAAGTTCACCCAGTCCGTAATGCTCAAGTTTCAAGAGAAGTGTTTCGTGATTCACGCAATCAAACGCCTTGGATAGGTCGCAAAAGATACCTATTGCATCTTGCGCCTCTTCCCATGCTGTAAAGATGTGTTTTAATAAGGTGACACCGGCGTCAGTTGTGCAACGTCCTCTTGTGAAACCATACTGTTGATCGTGTAGGATGTTATTACGATTAAAATGATTGAGCATTTGATTTAACATAACTTTTTCAAACACCTTGCTGAAAACTGGCAAAACCGATACGGGTCTATAATTATTCATATCTTTGCTGTCGCCAGATTTGAAGAGTGGAATAACTTTACTGTACTTCATTAAATCTGGGAACACCCCTTGATCTACACACAAATTAAATATTAACGCCAAATAGGGTGCAACTGTCTCAATAATGGATTGACATACTTTAGTAGACATGCCCCACAGATCTTCCGTAATTTTGATCTTAAGTTGCTTATATGTCTTTACAACGACCACAGGGTTTATATGTTTAAATTTAAATTCCACAGGACAGGTTGAAACATTCGCTCTTAATAAATCAATAGCAAGTGCGGGCGAAGAATTTAAAGTTTCTGTAGTTTTAATAGGAATATTGGTAAAGAAAGTTGCAAATTCCTGAGCAACATCGATGTTATCGCTAATGAGACCGCGGGAAGTGTCCAGTGTGTAATCGGTATTAAGCCTTTTGCTTCTGTTCGTTTCATTGTTTATAATTTTCCAAACTGCCTTAATTTTATTATCTGCTGATTTGACCTTGTGGCTAATGAATGAAGCTTTAGCTACTTTGCAGATATTTTTAAAAGTTTTAGAGTAAGTGGCAACATACTTAGTAAAAGATTCTGTGTTAATATACGGCTTAAGGCCATACAGTTCAAATAATCTTTCTCTACTTTTCCTGATGCCTTTAGTTGCCCAGTCACTAAATAAAAATTTAGGGCAAAAAGTTTTAGATTTTTGCCTAAAATAATTATTGAACTCTGTTTGTACTGATGAAAATAATTCTTTGTACAAAATATTACCATTATTCACATTTAGTCCCTGAACACTTAACTTGCTAATTAAAGCGCTATTAAACTTATTTAAATTACCCGATGTTATTGGTCTAGTTTGTCTCTGTACTTTTTGAATTGGTGTGTTGGACTCAAAAGTAACGGTTTGACCGCTGTGATCAGAAGGGAGATAATTTACAATGGCTTTATCTAAATAGTCGCAGTCACAAAAAACATTATCAATACATGTAGCAGTAGCCGTAGTTATTCGCGTTGGTTCCAAAAACACATTTGAAAGATTGAATGATTTAAAGAGGCTTAACAATCTGCTACTATTTGAATTATTTTCCAAAATATTAATATTAAAGTCCCCACAAATAATTACTGACTTATTACCAGTTGCAAGTTTTGCCAAAACTGAACACTTGATTGAAACCTTATCGTACCGTCAACCTTACAGTTGATATTAGTTTCACACCTTACAAAGAGCTCTGTCATTCCTCTTCTTGCCACCATGTTCGCAGAAAACGGTCTTAGCAACTAAGAAAACATTTCAAAACTTTTCTTCGATCCTGACAGCTCAATGTTCAGCTCTACCACTGCTGAATAAAGTCTAAATTCAGATAGTAGAAACCACCCTCTGTTACTCTAGTTTAAACTCATGAAAGCCACTTTTGAATCCCATAACTACAATAGTCTAGGTGCTCTGAACAACTGAATCTACCATCAGACGTCAACTGGTGAAAATAAGCACATTACTAAATTGGCTCGACAAAGAGAAAACCATTTAAGTGCTGCTGTTTTCGTTTTGCTATATAGGGGTTAGCGTGCCTTACACACCGAAGTGATTGCGAATAATATTGCATTTCGAATTAAAAAAAAAAGGAGTATTTTCAACCTAAATGTAAATTCCCATTGCTGGGACACAGGCCTTCTCGCAGATTATTATGTGATAATCGAAAGTGTTACATGTATTCGTATTTTTGGTTGTAGGACATGGCAAGAGCGGTGGTAACGAAATAATTTATTTACACAAAGTAAGATACCCGTGTAGGTTCCAACCAACAACCTCGTAAGACGAAGCCGATACCGCAGGGCCATCACTGCTCTTGTTTTTGTAAACTCTTTATTCATTTCGAATATTTCGTTCGAAATACAAATAATAATCTATTGACTGCACTGTTAAATTCAGAAATAGAGGTTGAGAACTTCATCTAATTTGACATCACTTAAAGTGAAATTCAAAAATAAAAAACACGTACGAATTCTTGAATTTTACTGGATAAATTATTGGTTAAGTAGATTTAATTTATTTCAATTTTAAAATTTTAAAATTTTCAAATCAGAAATAGCGTGTCAAACATGGTTGAGTCAACAAACTGAAAAAAACGAACCCTTTCCCATTTCAGTTGTGAGTCATAATATATGATTCATGGGGATCGCTATTTGATTTGCAGTCACTGGGAGTTATTTTTTTCATCAGAATGGCTTGCTTGTCATTAAAGTATACAATAAAATTATTTTATGTACAGTCCAGTCAGTTAAATGGATTGTTTAGCAAAATTGATTAAATTACTCTTGTCTTGTTGTTGAGGGGCTCGTGGTTAAGTAATATAAGCCGCACGGGTTGATTTTTCAGGTTAAGCTGCGCTAGCCGCGGTTGGTCCGTGGATGGGTGAACATCTTTACATACCAAGACTCCTCCGTGCCTCGGAAAGCACGTAAAGCCGTTGGTCCCGGCTGTCATTTGTGGATCTTTGACAGTCGTTCGGGTCGCCAGAAGCCAGAAAGTCTGACAACCAGTCTTATAAAGGCGTATCGTATTACCCCGTAATTGTGTTGTGGAGGTCAGATTGGCAGTTGCACTTTGTGAAACGCTAGTATTCAGCTGCAACCGGTTAGACTGGAAGCTGACCCCAAAATAGTTGGGAAGGCTTTATTTTGTGTAATTTATTTCGTTACCACTGCTCTCAAAACGGTGAAGGAAAATATCGTGAGCAAACTGGCTGGTTCTAGAATCAAAAATTTGGAAACCCGGGACATCTACCAACCCACACTGGGCCCACGTGGCCTTTGGCCCACTTCCTCTCACCGAGAGGAGGCCTGTGTCCCAATATTGGGAACATTATACTGATATGACGAGAATAATTTAAAAAAAAAATTACGTACTTAATAGTAGTAGATGTGATTGACTTTTGAAGATTAAGTACAGATCTGTCAAATTTTCCCAATTGAATATGAACCTTATACTTTTGCAATAAAGTTGAAAAACGATTCAAAGAAATTAGACAGATTTGGGGTAGCTTGATGTGCTGGCCTCTGTACGACATTAGTTATACGAAGTTTAATTTGCTGTCGTCTTTTCGTCTCCATTTTATAGACGATGACAAAATCGTATTAGGAGGACAAAATTAACTTCAAGTTTCCTGAGACGACCCTTCTAAGAAATGTGGTAGTAGATTAACCGACTGGTTAATTAGGGACGCCCAAATGCCGTCTAATGACAAGAATGACCATGAAGCTAGATCAGCACAATTTTATGGCTCCCTACATTTAAAGGAAAAGATAGATAGTGTGATAATGCACAAAAATTTTGGAAAAGTTTTTTTGGCTTTGCAGAAAATCGAAAAGTTATGTACCGTTTATTTAAGTTTTACATGCCGTTTTTTGCGTTGAAAAATCCTCGGTAATCCGCTAATGGAAAGACAGAGTTGTACATTGATAATTGACTCTTTTTCCGTGGTTGTGTCTGTTATGGTCTTTGAGTGTTACTACTTCTTTATTAATGTAACTTCTATCGATAAAACTTAAGAAGATTCTGTCAGACGGTAAGTCCTCTCATTCCCGTTAGAGTCTTGACAGGTAGCATCAAAAAATGTAATAGAAAAATACCCTATACGGTCAATTGCAAGGCCAAGACCCTAAGCCTTCCCAGTTCAACCTAATTCCCTACATGCAAGGGTTTTCTAGAAGAAAAATGGCCACAGTAGCGGCTGTCATCGAAATAATGGCAGCGGGGTTTATTTTACGTTGTCAAAAAACGCTTCCTAGGAAGCTACACCAACTTACTTTCATAACGTTTCAAGTGACGTCATTTGCCTGAAGGTACATTGCAAACAAGATGTCGCGTTTTCTTCTGTAGGTAGTCAGAAACCGTAACTTTAAGGCGGTGATTTCTTGAAAACGCTTAAAAAGGTGGTTTTTGAAACCAGTGTATCTCTTTAACCGTAAATAATTTTGAAAGCAAAAAATATATGATATTTTCAAGTCTTTTTTGCATACAGTGATAGAATTCAAAACATATTTAAACACACTTTAATGCATCAAAAAATCATCAAAGTCACCTCTTAATTTTCTTTAAAACCAGTTTATCCCTTCAATAACAATTACTACTGTAATTAAAAATATACCATAAAATTCCAAATGCCAAACTGCATCCAGTGATGGATGTCATTTTATTTGCATTTTTACGACAATGCTTGCCCATTTATTATTAGAATTTATTACAACAGATTTTAACCCATATCGGATTGCAGTAAGAACTATTATCGCTCATAACGACAATACGATGAGTACATTCAAAATTACCAGGGCCTTAATCAAATGTTACATGACGGTGTAAACGTATCCAATGAGATCACCCTCCCGGCAGTTCTAGGTTAACCCGTCGCCATTTCTGAAAGTATAATGGGAATCTCGGATTAAACTAAAGTTTTAATTAGTTGCAATAGTGAATTGGAAAAGTCAGGACGTCCGTTTTAGGAAACGTGCGGCCATATTGGAAAGTTAAATAGGCGATTTTAAACTAGACAATATTAATTCTTTTGTTTCGAAATGTTTCCTTCTATTGTCTCTCTTTTTTACTAAGCACATCTTTTTTGTATGGAAATCTTCTGTTTAGATATTGTGTGTAGATTTTTAAGAAATATAACCACCACTTTTCGAGAGGGCTCTGGTACCCCGGTGCCACGAATGTGGAGAAATTTACCTATAATTTTGCCCATAAAATCAGGATTATTTTCAAGACAATCAAAACTAGGACACCAAACAAACAGAAATGTATGTTGAAGGCCTCTCGAATAATAACCCCATTTAATGTGTTATTGCTCGATTCAATACAAACACAACTCACGTTTTTTTTTTTTTTTTGTGGCCATGACACGATTTAGTAACCTGTAAAACAATTCTGTTTTAAGAGCGCTTTCACAGGTCCACTAGCGCCACTCCTTTAAAAAAATGTTATCTCGTGACTGAAAAGGAATTATGGAAAACGGCTCAATCAGCTGTCTCGGTAAGTGTGTCTAGAATTTTCTAATACCTTTTATAAAGTTTCATATTGAGACACGAAGCAACAAAATACGATCTAAAGGAGGTGGCCGTTTTTCTTTAGATCGAATTTTGTTGCTTAAAAAACGCTTCAGTTTTTATGAATGAACAATATTCCAACAAAACCAACCAATCTTTTAAGTATTCCGCCATCAATCTGCCGAAAAGTAAAATCTCGTTCAAAAAACGCAATTCACCCATAGATAGTTTTAACGAGGTTCGAAAAACAATAAAAAATAAGGCCCTCAAAACTTTGCCCAACAATACACAGAGTAACAATACAGTTTGGCTCGCGAAAATTCAATACGCCGAGAAACAAATGAGTATACTTTTTAGATTGATTTATTGTACTTTTTTCCAATAGGGCTTCACTTTTTTATGAACAGCTGATCTTCTTTTTTCCAAGCTGTGAAGTTGGTGCGAATTTAATCAGAAGTAAAGTATTGTTCCGTAGCGGTTGGTCTCACAGTTCATTTTATTCGTTTTTCTTTACGAGACGCCAAAAGAAGTTCCACTGGACTTTCACGTTGATTGATAACTAGAGCATGTCTGAATATTGTTCTTCTTTAACTTCCACATTGTTAGGCTAGCTTAATAGCACACTGGAGGGACCAGATTGACAAACGCCAGTTTGCTTCAGGCCGTAACATCTGTCATGTCAATCTTATGACAATAGATTGACAGTTGACGCATTGTCCGAAGGAAGGCAAAGTCTTGCTTGAAAAAAACGAAACACTCATCTAAAACATTGCCTCAATATACCATAAAAATAAACCGACAAACTTAGAAAAACATCCGAGGAAAAATATATAATCAGCACACTCAACGAGCTCAATCACACTGTTTCCCAATCGTTTATGTAAATGGAATAACCCATTCAACTTTATGCACCTACGTTATCAGAGTCCAACTGTGGCCAATAAAGTTGGTAAATATGCAATTATTATAACTAGTTAGTGGAAAGATAATGGCAACGGGAAACGTTTCCAATAGTACCATCGACGATTGTGTTCGTAAATATTTTTTAGTTCCCAAGATAGGCTGGTGGAGTTGCTGTCTATAGGGCTATAAAAGTGTTGTTTTATCGACACATTTGCTAGGAAATAATGGGTCTATGGGGATATATTTAAATGCATAACATGATCAGCCTATAATGTGCCCACTGCAACAGCGTCCTCTCAGCGAGAGGGAACGGGCCGCAATCCACCACGCGCGCCCAGTGCGGGTTGGTAGAACGTAGATAAAAAAATTAGAAGACGTGCAAGACGTGTGAAATCTGTTACATGTCTTCGAATTTTTGATTATACGACATGCCGGTTTCCTCACGATTTTTTCTTTCACCGTTTTGAGAGCAGTGCTGATGAAATAATTTATACAAAGACGCCTACAATAACGCTTGGCTGGGTTTGAACCCACGACCAACAACTCGTAAGTCGTGGCCGTTACCACTGGGCCACCACTGCTCTTACAGCTTATCCTATTTATATGTAGCTGATATCTTAGTTATTAAATTATTTATTTATCTAACTGAGGAATCCATGTTCCTTTTTATCTGACTTGAATATTTAATCAAAAGTCGTTAGCAACGTCATAACTTCTGAACCAATATTGAACATTTCACAATAAAAATTGTACTAAATAGGTAAACTTCAATTAATTGATCAATAAACAGTCACAAAAGAAAACCTACTTATCAATAATGATTTACTCCTGAACATAGATAACAATATAAAGTACGACGCACAAATAAAAAATAATGATGTCGTCATTCAGTCGCAAATTAAAAAGCGAAAACTTATTGATGCGTACTTGAAAACAAATCAAGTGTAAAAAGAATTTCCTCAGAGCATCTTCTCTAACAATGTTGAAAGGGACTCGCTTAAAAGCTAATTCGATGGAATAGATATATCGAATTTCGCTGAGACTGGTGCATTCGAGTGAGTGACAGTAATTGCTCGCTGCATCCCGACACCATTACGTTGCTTCGACAGATTTTTAATGGCGCACGAACACTGGAACAAGATTTACGAGTTATTAACGAAGTCACTTTTTTGTTTCCTGTTTTTCGATGATAAAACGTTTATAACAATTTTATCTGCTGGTCGTCTAGATTTTCTGATGTAGTAAAGTTGTAGGATAAAAATTATGATGGTGATGTGTATCACCAAGTCCGTTTAGTACCTGGTTTTTATTACGGCGGATGATTTCATACTAATCCTACATCATTGTTTACTTTACTTCGTGGATAGTGTCTATCCAGAGACTGCAGAGGCTTGAAGTTTGATACAATCCCAGAATACATTACTAACTTGGTGTCAGGTTTGCTTTCAGTTAAATAACTGTTTGTTTGCAACTAGTTATTTCCCGAGGACACAATCACAAGGAGCTTTAGCCACTACCTTCTTTTTTTTATTTCGCTCGTGAGACTTCATTCCATTCCATTTATAAAATTTTGCAGTCGCACCAGCCAGTGACACGGTATGATCTATTCTTACTCCAAAAGCGCACGCCCCTTCAATTTAATCCCGACATTCTCAATTAAGCTTAGTTGAAATCCATTCAGTAGTTCAACATCTGAAGTTCAAGGGTTAAGACAGACACTATCTATATCCCAAATCCTCCATTATATCTTGCATTAATTTGAAACAATTTCGGAGACGAAACAAATTGACGGCCATTTGTCAGAACTAACCACGATTATTTGGCTGTCAAGATGAATAGAAATGAATTATGACTATCGAAATTATGTTACGGTCGATGAAAACTATTTGGAATGTACCATTTGTCATACCGAACGATTATTACATGGGATTTTTTATTCACATTTTTTATTCGTTTATATATTATAAGCATTTGTCACTTTTCGTTTCTATGAATGATGTTCTAGGAGTCTAGACGATTTTTTTTTTCAACTTTTTCTCTTCTAGATTGCATTTGGATTATTCGCCATTACTTATATCTTCAACAATTTACTATTTTGATTAAAAACAGTATGTTGTTTGTAGAAATAGTATACTCTACATTTTAAACTGATAAATTCTTAATGTGATTATTAAAAAAAAAACCTTCACGAGAAAAAAAAAAGCAAAGAAGGTGTTCCACATTTCGCAAAGTAACAGTAGTTACAGATTAAAGTTTTTGCAGCGTTGATTCAAACCTTCTTTGTAGTCGAGTCTAATAAATAACTCAGTAAAGAAATCTAAGAGTTTAGATGTCAGTTTAAGCTGTGAGCCTTGCGAGTGCTGTAGTGGAGTGAGAAAGTGCCACATGACAGGGAAAAAACCGAAGTAAGAGATGAAAAGACTGGATATAGTATCGGACTATACAAGAAAGATAAAATGTTTATTTGTAAAAAGATAAGGTCACCCGGTTGGTGAAAAAAATATACCTATTAAAAAGCTTAATCACAAGCACGGAACAGAAATAGTCAGCAGCTGTACCTCGTGGTTGTGACAAAATGGCTTCCACTCTGAATGATGCTGTGCCATGAAATTCTGTCATCTAATTCGGGTAAAGCAAAGATGTGGTATGATATTACAATGTTCAAGTTATTGTGGTATTTGAACCGCAACAATGAACGGTCAAACAGTTCCTTCTTTGAATGTGTGTATCCTTTCAATATGTGTGTGAATTTCTCAGAATATTATTAATTCCATTCCAACCCAACGCATATGAAATGGCTAAAATGTACCAAATTATAATTGGCCCTTGAAATAAACCTACCGCTATATACCGGCACTGTGTGATAACTAAAGAATAGAAGTCCCGAGCCAAATCTTTTAGCTCCGCTGTATCAGCTGCTTACGAAGGGCGGATGTACAGTCAACAAAACATGTATGCAGGCAAGAAATAACCATCTGTGTAAAATTATTTTCATTGCGTGCCTGCATTCACCTGGCCCAAGTCCTGGCTTAGGGTTGCTGTAGAGAAAATCCAGAAAATCCAATAAAACTTAGCTAGACCCGCGTGTCGAATCCATGATTATATATAGGAGGATCAAGTCAGTAATCATCATCATCATCATTTCAGCCGAAAGACGTCCACTGCTGGACATAAGCCTCCCCCAAGCTCCGCCACTTCGACCAGTTCTGTGCTTCTCGCATCCAGCGGACTCCTGCGGCCCTCACATGGTCATCTGTCCACATGTGGGAGGCCTTCCAACTTTACGTGTTCCGGTACGCGGTCGCCACTCCAGAACTTTTCGGCCCCATCGGCCATCTGTTCTGCGAGGAATGTGCAAGTCATTAATACACAGCCCAAAAACAAAATGGAGAATTGGCTCTACCAGCTGATGACAACAAGTTCATCGGCTGTCCCATATTTAAACATAACTGGTGAAATGTGGACGTACTAAACCCCTGCGTAAGTCCTCAGTCCTCAGATAATATGGGTGTGAAAAGGGTAACTATTAAACCCTAAAATAGTAAGCAAGGACAAATAGCCGGACACTTGCAAAAAGTCCGGACACTTCACTTTTGTCATAACCATTTCTTTTTTCTGATATTCTTTTCCAAACTTTTTTATCTACTTTAAAATCCCATTTCATCGGAATGTCCAGACAAGTGACAAAGCCAGTCAAAATCCGGACTGAGGACCAAAAAGCCGAACAAATCCAGACGGATCGTAATCCTAGGTGTGTAATAAATAGTAAATGAGATGTGTTACATTCAAATTTAAAATTGATTTCCATTCAAAAATAATAAAACGGCAAAAAAAAATTGTAGCATGGTCGTTATTTATAATGTGGCGCACGTAGTGAAGTCAGCTAAAGAAAACAGCCTAGCAAACGTAAACGATATAGACTAAAGAAATGGTTTCTACTGCACTCGACTACACTCTGGACATTGTAAGCTATGTTTTACCCAGTATAAAAATATAAATTTTTGACAGCTTCCAACAGTGGCTGAAAGGATTTCAATGAAATTTGGTCCATCACCCGGAGAAGAAAATAGGCTGCTTCGCATTCTGGATTGCAGACGAAGTCACAGACAACAGCTAATTTATAATATGTATAGATATTTCGAAATAATAACAAGGAATCTGAACAAAATAAGTCGTAGCATGTTCGTTATTTTATAATGCGGCGCACGTAATTGAAGTCGGCTAAGGAAAACAGCAAACATAAGCGATATAGACCAAAGAATTGGTTTCTGCTGCGATCGACTGTACCTCTGAGTACACAATGCAACAGCCACTATAACTTTTATAATACTGGACATTGGTTACTACGTTAAGACTGTCTTTTAGAAATTATTGGCAGCTTAGAATAATATCACTAATCATCATCTGCCTAGCCTTTTTCCAACCATGTTGGGGTCAGCTTTCAGTTTAACCGGATGCAGCTGAATACCATATTTTACATGGAGCGACTGCCTATCTGACTTCCACAACCCAGTTACTGGGTATCACGATACCCCTTGGTAAGACTGGTTGTCAGACTTTCGGGCTTCTGACGACCCGTAACGACTGTCAAAGATCCACGAATGACAGCCGGGACCAACAGCTTAACGTGCTTTCCGAGGCACGGAAGGGTCTCGGTGTGATGTAAAGATCACCCATCCACGGATCAACCGCGGTAAGCGTAGCTTAACCTGATTGATCGACCCGTGTGGCTGTTATTACTTAGCTACAAGGCCCTTAAAATAATATTATGATTGTTGAAATCAAATACGAAAATTAGGACTATTTCCTACTGTTTTATTTCCTACTAGCAGGCTCTTTTAAGCAACCTATCCGGCTCGAAGGACCACCATCGTGAACCGTGAACAGCTCGAGAAACATGTAGCATTTTTTTTTTTTGCAGTGGTAGGAAGCTTGATGTCTATTGACTATCTACCCAATACGATTACATATGTACTCAAAGAATATCAGCCCTATAAAGATTGGTAAACCATTTTATAATTTTTTGTGAAGCATGTTTTTGGGTAATTTTATTTGAATTTTTGAATATTTCCATCTAAAATAGGCGTAATTCATGATATCATACATAATTATTGTAGTTCTTCAATTCAACTACCTAGCAAGACGAATACCTAGAACACATTATGAAAAGGAAGTAAAAGCTGGCAAGTTATAAAAAATAAAAAAATAAATTCTGTTTGATTATCATAGAACTAAATAAGTTGAAATGTAGAAATCTTTGTTACAACTATCACTACAGCTTTGCTTACGCGATTTGCGGTAGTGTGGTGTTTGAAAATATCTTCTATTTCTTATACATGAACTCAAACCCTCTTCCCATGGGATGGGCGGAAACAATAGAACGCCAGTTGCTACGATCCTGACAATACTCCTTTTGGTTCGTTTACGTTCTCTTACTTATCTTCTAAGTAACTGACTAAATCCTTTCAAAATGGTGAAGGAAAACATAGCGAAGAAAGCGGCGTGTTCCAACCGATCCAAACATTCCAAGACATATGACATCTACCAGCCCGCAGTGGGCCCGCGTGGTGGCTTACGACCCACTCTCGCCGAGAGGAGGCCAGTGCTTCAGCAGTTATCTATCTCCCGACCGTGCAAATACACATTCTTGGTTTACTGCAACCAGACTTGAGGAGGTTATTCTACAATGCAAATGCGGTTTAAAGAATACGGCTTTATTTACGGGACTGTTTCTACCATATGGGCAAAACTCCAAACTTTCGTGGTTTTAGATAAGAGTCTTGATAAACAACTATTTACGTTACAATTTAGTTTTTTGAAAAGGACCATTTCCTTTGTTATAAGAGATACGTTTGCACGGCACGATATGAAAACCGGCCAAAAGATAATGGAAATCTAGACAAAATACAGATATGTGCATTGGCAAAGCAACCAATTTTATCAAAAGTTAAACTCAAACTCAAACCATTTATTTCAAATAAATCAATTACAGGCACTTTTGAATTATGAAGGTCGGTGAGTTATAAAGATGAAGCTAGTTGTCCATTCCAAAGCGTAGGTACCTATGGAGAAGAACGGGCAAGAAACTCCATGGACTACTAATGATAAACTTAATCTTACAGAACATCGTGCCGGTAATTCCTGAAGGGTTAGGAAAAGGTGTACCAGATGGGGGTTTTATTATTAAGGGATGTCTATTTATTCCTTCGTTTCGACTTCAAAGTTATTTCAATTTCCCTCAAACAAGGATGTATCTATGAAAAATAAGTTCGGAAGGCGGTGACGTAAAATTAAAATAAATTTCCAAAGTCACCGACTTCCGAACTTAGTTATTAAGGTTAAACACAGCAGGTTTATAATTTTTTCTTTTCAGTTTTTTCGGCGGTTTCATTTTTTTTTTAAGTTTTTATTTTACAATTTTTTGTGGCTATAATCTACTAATTACTACATGCTTAGTTTTTTATTACTTTTTGTAATACACAACTCGATATTAAAATCTGTGAGTAAACAATCAATCATCCCTGTTGTACCCTTAGGGTTAAATTTTTTTGGGACCAAATTTATATGGGACCAACTTTGGGGTATAATACCCTTTCCAATAAAAAAAGAATCATCAAAATCGAACTACTCTGTATAAAGATATGCGTGGTCATCGCGTCGAATTAAGTAACCTCCTCCGTTTTTTCGTCGGTTAAAAACAATAAATTTGTTATAAAAAATGCAAGCTAACTAACTAAATAAATAAACACAAAAACAAAAGGACACTTAGGCGTCGAAGTATTCGTCGGCATCGCTGTCATCAGGAAACGTACCCAGAAGACTGGCAGCATTGCCACGTTGAATGGCAATGCTTATTCCTTGGCCGTAAAATGACCCAGCCTTCTGATCACGTGAAGTATTATTAAGTAATACACCCACATTTGACAAGAACTTACCAATAGATGCATAGTTTACTTTCTTCTTCTTCTTAGCGTGTCCATTGCAATCAGTATAAAATTAGCCCAGAATTTCGCTACTAGCTCAGGCACTTTCAGCAGCGTCCATCAACTCCTGTAACGTGCAGACAACAAGACACGCTGGACACGATATTAAGTGCCGCATTGTTTGTAGGACAGCACTTCATTAACAGGGCGGAGTCATCTGTGAATATCTACGTGAGCAGGGTTTATTTTGAAAAATGATAACTCTGTACATATAGAAAATAAATAAATTGTGGCATATGCGTAACTTATTATATATAGCGCACTCAGAAGGCAGCAAGACAAAAGAACAACAAGCGTCTTAATCATGCAGAATTAAAAAGGTTTATTTATTTTCCTTCTTCATTTCTAAAGTAAGCAAGACAACAAAATCAAAATCAAAATCAAAATATTTTTATTTCATATAAACCTGCATGGGCACTTATGAAACGTCAGAAGCTAGGTGCACGGTTCCAAAATGTTGTTTCCTATGGAGAAGAGCCGGCAAGAAACTCCACGGTTACTCTTTTAAAAATGATTGGCTTTAACAATGTTTTCAGATATAAAATGTATGGGAGGACAGTGCAGGCCTGTAAATAAGTACCAGGTACTTAGACGAATCCAGAATAGAAAATCGTCTACAAATCTACAGTCTGTAAGGCCTACAACGTTCTCCCATTCACAATATGTAAAATAATCTACATAAATAAAATGAACCTAATTAAACATAGTGACATGATTAACATGACAATCACTAAAAAATAGTTGATATTAAAATTGATGTATAATGTCAAATAATGACGAGAATATGTCAGCATTGTAAAAATAAAAAGAACATTGAGAGCAGTTAAAATCAAAAATCAAAATCAAAATATTTTTATTTCATATAAACCTGCATGGGCACTTATGAAACGTCAGAAGCTAGGTGCACGGTTCCAAATTGTTGTTTCCTATGGAGAAGAGCCGGCAAGAAACTCCACGGTTACTCTTTTAAAAATAATTGGCTTTAACAATATTTTCAAATTACAGAGATTAAATGTATGGGAGGACAGCGCAGGCCTATCAATAAGTACCAGGTACTTAGACGAATACAGAATAGAAAATCGTCTACAAATCTACAGTCAGTAAGGCCTACAACGTTCTCTCATTCACAATATGTAAAATAATCTACATAAATAAAATGAACCTAAATAAAATTGATGTATAATGTCAATTAATGACGAGAATATGTCAGCATTGTAAAAGTAAAAAGAATTAAAAAGAACTTTGTATTTGAGAGCAGTTAATAGACTTTCACATAGTTATGCTGTTAATGAGGTACCAGGGAAGCCACATGTGCAGAAGGAATTAATGCCAAACTTCCCTGTCTTCAACGTAGTCTTTTATCTTATAATATGCTTTTTTGATAAGGACACGTTTGATGTGCGTTTTAAACTTTCCATCGCTAAGTTCTGTAACCGACTTTGGCAACTTGTTATAGAAGCGGATACTGTTCATTAGAAATGACTTGCTAGTTTTAGTCAATCTAAATTTTGGAATCACAATTTCATCTTTACTACGTGTATTCAGATTATGGAAATCGCAACGTTTTTTGAAAAGGCCTAAGTTTTTGCGAACGTACAAGATATTTTCTAGGATATAAAGAGACGGCAGAGTTAGAATATCAATTTCGCTAAATTTGTTTCTAAAAGACTCGCGAGGCCCCATTTTATAGATTGCGCGGATTGCCCTCTTTTGTAAAATGAAAATTGAATCTACGTCAGCTGCCGATCCCCACAACAGAACGCCATAAGACATAATACTGTGAAAATAAGCAAAGTAAACTAACCTAGCTGTGGCTACATCCGTCAACTGCCTTATCTTTCTTACTGCGTAAGCAGCTGAGCTTAATCTACTTGAAAGAGCTCTAATGTGAGCACCCCATTGCAATTTTGAATCTAAAGTAATTCCCAAAAATACAGTTTCCGAGATAGCATCTAGTTTCTTCCCATCAAGTTTTAAGTTTAGACCTACTTGGGGTACATTTGGTAACGAGAACTTAAGACATTTAGTTTTGTTCGCATTGAGTAAAAGATTATTAGCGGCAAACCATTTCGAAAGAACAGCTAGACTATCATTGACATGTAAGACATCTGTATCTTTTCTATTTATTCTAAAAATAAGAGAAGTGTCATCAGCGAATAAAATTATATCCGAGAAGTTATCCATCAGGTAAGGAAGGTCATTAATATAAACTAGAAATAAAAAATGGCCAAGAATTGAACCTTGAGGCACGCCCATCTTAACTAGAGACCCCGAGGACGTCGCCCCATTAACGTTTACTTTTTGCTGCCTGTTTGATAAGTAGGAAAGTACAAGATCAGCAGCCTGTCCACGAATTCCATAGTGGTGTAATTTACAGATAAGTGTATTGTGGTCAACGCAGTCAAACGCTTTTGAGAGGTCACAGAAAATGCCAATCGCGTCTTGGGAATTCTCCCAGGATTCCAAAATGTGACTGATGAGTTTTACTCCTGCGTCAGTCGTCGACCGACTTTTCGTGAAACCAAACTGTCGACTATGTAAAATACCATTTGAGTTAAAATGTCACAACATCTGGTCTAGCATGATTTTTTCATAAATTTTGCTCAATGCTGGAAGCACAGATATAGGTCTATAATTAGAGGGATCACTCTTACTACCTGATTTGAAAATTGGTACTACTTTACTATGTTTCATTAAGTCAGGAAACGTACCGCTGTCTAAACATTGATTAAATATGCCTGTTAGGACAGGGGCAATTGTGTCAATGATATTTTCGAGAACCTTAACAGAAATCCCCCATAAGTCTTCAGTGTTTTTTAAAAAAACAAAAAGTTAACTTGTAAGCATTCGGCAAGCCATTGCCACCCATCCGGGAAAACACCGTAGCAAGCGCAGCATCACCTCTCTCATTAATTCATACTCAAGTGTGCCCCTAACAAATATAGCTAAAATATAAATGTACTGAACAAAAGTTCGTAAATCCAATAAATTACGCTTAATTGTGCGCCATTTTATGTGTCTTGTTTTAAACGTTGTTCAATTCGTTCTGATTTATGGATTCGCATTGTACGAGCAGAAGAAAAGTGATATTGGTTAATAAATTGTCTTATGAAAGTCCTTTATTTAGTTGGTCTTCTATAGCTTTATAATAAAGGGAGGTGGGGTTTTATGTAGGAACCTACTGTTTATTTATTTTTTTACTGTAAAAATTGTACAGATTACGCAAATAGATAACATATTTGTGTGATCTCTTTTTTACAGTTTTTCAACCTGGGGTCTTTTAAGCATGAATCACGTGGTATCGGCCTAAGTTACGGGCGTTTACTACTCTGTTCTTAGAATGAATGACACCAAGATTTGACTGCTGTCCCAAATGCCGATGCGTGCGAAAAAATAAAATTTAAGGGATACTACAACCACTTTTGGCCGGGTCTGTATCTTCGTTGATGGTCTCAGAGTAGACCCTGACTTGGTTTCCGTAAGTCGTTTTCGGGTGACCACTGAAAATCAGCGCTGTGGGAGCCATAGCACAGCAATATAGTGAGTGAAAACCTTTTTGTCACAGTCACGATATTCAGCTACTGACTATTTCTGTTCTGTGCTCGTGATAATAGTTCTTAATTTTTTATTTTTTGTCGAGGTACCTTATCTTTTTTTTGTAATCACGTGTGTGTACAGTAGTATGAGTACCTACTAAAACTTAAAAATAAACTCGTAGTGTGATAGGTTAAATACCAATAAACCGAATTTGCCTAGCAATAAAAGACAGACAAATAGCCATATTCACATTTAATAATAATTATAATAACGGCTATAATAATTAATAAATTGTCAAACACTATTTCAGCTTTCTCCCCGAAATGCTTATCGTGAAATTAATTTAGGCGCTCGTCGACTATTTACTTGATTAACGGAGAAGGACGGGCGCAGACGAAAAACCATTAATCAGACCCGCCTTTTTATAGATGCCAACTAAGCATTCTCTTTTGTAGTTGCCCTTATCTTCAATTACTTTATAATATTTTGTCAGAAATTTTGTCATGTAGGATTAGTTTTGGTTCGTCTTCACGAGGACTGAGGGAGATTCAAGGTCAATACTTTATTTCTTATAATTTTAATGGATGTTGGTGACTAAGATTAGGTGGTAGGGATGCAAATTGAAACCATGTATTCAGCGCATAAATGATAAATGATTTTATTTCTGTAAGTGGGTTTGTACAAACACTTTTACACGTCAATCATATTTTTTTAAACTAGATGAGGTCGGCGTTTCCTATCTGACTACTCTGAGAAGAAAGGCCGAAACAAACTCAGAGGTCACAGTCTCTTTTAAAGTCCAGACATAATCTTGGTCAGATCATGTGAAGACCATGTGGATTGGTGTCTGAAATGGTCTTTTGAGGAAAGAACCACACAGGTTGAGTGGATCTGTCCATTCAGTGCACGCATGTATCAGTAATCATACGGCTCAACTCAGAACTTGAGGAGCTCAACGATTTGACGAACAATACCAAAGAAAGGACATTTGGGTAGGCCATAGGTAGGGTAAATAGGTAAATATTCATGTGAAAGTGTATATAATAATAATCAAATGTCAAAGTGTATATAATAATAATCAAATGTCAAAGAGCAAAACAAAGAAAAAACAACATTCAGTACACAAAATTGGAGCAGGTCAATCCCAAGCTTTTTTGTCCTCAATATAATCTTTAACGGTATAAAAGGCTTTTTTTTTTTTTTTTTGGGTGGGAAATCATCAAATAACTTTTCCCGCTCTGGGTGGAGCAGGAGGGCGTGTCAGACTTTTACTGACTAAAACCCACCCGTGTTCCTTCAGTAGCCCTTAAGCCAGGGGCTGTGGTGTCTCTTTCGAACAAACCCGCACCCCTGGCAGGCATCGACCCTTGCGGGTCCCATCACTTTTTGTGCTGACATCTCTTTGAGGCGCGCGTGGAACACAAAGCGCCGTCGACTTGGGCTTGGTCCTTACCGGACAGCGAGCTACCCATTACTCGCCGTCCGCAAGCCCATGCCTACGGTGGCCGGAAATCGGCCTGGGATTCCCGACGCCCAGGGCGTCTCCGTATCCTGCGGCGGCTGGGGTCGCGAGGGCGCATATGCTGCCTCTCCCTCACGTGCGCCGCCTCCCTCTTCGCGAGCATCACTGCTTCGCTGAAGGAGGTGACGGCTCCCCATGCCCTCTCGCTCCGTACCATGGCCTGGACCAGGGCCGGACGCGAGAGATCGCCGCCGCCGATCGCCTCCACGAGGACACAGCGGTGCTCCGCCCAAGCAGGGCAGACCGCCACCGTGTGCTCCACCGTGTCCTCGGGGCGATCTTCGCAGTGGAAACACCCGGGCGTTTCCTCCCGCCCTATCCGAAACAGGAACCTCCCGAAACAACCGTGTCCGGTGAGGACCTGCGTCAGGTATAAAAGGCTTTCAGGCACAACTTACGTTTGATGAATGATTTAAATTTATTGAGACTTAGATCTTGAACATGGCTTGGAAGTTTATTATAAAAGCGTATACATTGACATCTGAATGACCCACCTATTTTCTTGAGCCTTGTTGATGGTACAACAAATTTGTGTTTGTCCCTAGTATTTATACTATGGATATCACTGTATTTTTAAACAATTTAATATTTTTATGAGCATATAAAAGATTTTCATATGTATACTGTGAAGGCACAGTCATTACATTTATCTCCTTAAATTTATCTCTGAGAGAGTGTCTCGGACTTAATTTATAAATTGATCGGACAGCTCTTTTCTGCAAGACAAAAATAGTCTGAATGTCGGCGGCATTTCCCCACAATAGAATACCATACGACATTACACTATGAAAATAGCTAAAGTACACTAAGCGGGCTGTCTCTACATCAGTTAAATTACGAATTTTTCTAACAGCGTATGCTGCAGAGCTTAGCTTTTTCGACAATTTAGCTATATGTAGGCCCCACTGAAGCTTGGCATCCAAAGTTAAGCCCAAGAATACAGTGCTATCTTTTTTTTTTTTTTTTTTGGGTGGGAAATCATCAAATAACTTCTCCCGCTCTGGGTGGAGCAGGAGGGCGTGTCAGACTTTTACTGACTAAAACCCACCCGTGTTCCTTCAGGAGCCCTTAAGCCAGGGGCTGTGGTGTCTCTTTCGAACAAACCCGCACCCCTGGCAGGCATCGACCCTTGCGGGTCCCATCACTTTTTGTGCTGACATCTCTTTGAGGCGCGCGTGGAACACAACGCGCCGTCGACTTGGGCTTGGTCCTTACCGGACAGCGAGCTACCCATTACTCGCCGTCCGCAAGCCCATGCCTACGGTGGCCGGAAATCGGCCTGGGATTCCCGACGCCCAGGGCGTCTCCTTATCCTGCGGCGGCTGGGGTCGCGAGGGCGCATATGCTGCCTCTCCCTCACGTGCGCCGCCTCCCTCTTTGCGAGCATTACTGCTTCGCTGAAGGAGGTGACGGCTCCCCATGCCCTCTCGCTCCGTACCATGGCTTGGACCAGGGCCGGACGCGAGAGATCGCCGCCGCCGATCGCCTCCACGAGGACACGGCGGTGCTCCACCCAAGCTGGGCAGACCGCCACCGTGTGCTCCACCGTGTCCTCAGGGCGATCTTCGCAGTGGAAACACCCGGGCGTTTCCTCCCGCCCTATCCGAAACAGGAACCTCCCGAAACAACCGTGTCCGGTGAGGACCTGCGTCAGGCGGAAGGTGAGGACGCCATGCCGCCTCTCAAACCACTCCTCAAAGAGGGGACTTACCGCCGCAATCGTGGCGTGCCCAATACAGTGCTATCTTCAGGATTCAATTCTTCGCCCTTTATCAACACATTAGTTTTCACCTGTTTAACGTGAGGTAGCGTAAACTTAATGCATTTGGTCTTTTTTTCATTAAGAAGCAAATTATTAACATTGAACCAGTGAACTACTTTTGAGATTGCGCTATTTACATCGTCATTAACAAGTTGCTGACGTTTAAGTCTAAACAAAAGTGAAGTGTCATCCGCAAACAACACTATATCATGATTATCCTTTATGAGGTAAGGCAAGTCATTAATATAAATAAGAAACAAGAAAGGACCAAGAATTGAGCCCTGTGGGACTCCCATTGATACTACGGATCCCGGAGATCTTTTTCCGTTTACATCAACACACTGAATCCTATTACACAAGTATGAAATAAGAAGATCCAGAGCGGTGTTCCGGATCCCGTAGTGGCGGAGTTTCCTGATTAGAGTTTCATGAAGTGCATGAGTCTAGACCTAACGCAGACCATTTTGTGCGGGTTGTTCGACAGACATACCGCGCCCCCTGGTACACAGGCAACTGAGGGAATACGGGTGGGTTTTAGTCGGTAAAAGTATGACACGCCCTCCTGCTCCACCCAGAGCGGGAGAAGTTACTTGATCGTTTCCCACACAAAAACAAAAACGCAGCCATTTCCGTCTGTTATAAAAAAAAAACCTGCTGTTTCATAGAAAAGTGCAATATCTACGTGGTCAAAACGTATGTGATAGGTAATTGTTTTTTTAAGAACCGACGAAAAATTTCAACTAAAGCCTGACCGATACCGCTGTACCGCGCCTTAGGAATGGGCGCGGCGCGACGGGGGAGCAGTGCAGGCCTCTGAGTCGTCAGTGCAAACCGCCCATTCGTCACCACTCACAACGTCCGTCCCCCGCCTCGCCGCGCATATAAAAGGCGCAGTACAGCGGTATCGGTCAGGCTATTAGTTGAGAATCATGTATCGAATCCAAAAGTTTGCACGTCGGTGAAGGTTTAAATTGCTGTCACACAAGCAATGGAGCGCTTAATATCGTGTCCAGAGTAGCCTGTTACTTACACGTTACAGTAACAGATGGACGCTATTGAAGGTGCCAAACAAATAGCCAAATTCTAGGCCGATTCTAAATAGATTGCCAGTGACACGGTAAGAAGAGGATACGTACCTACCTACTTACTTACAAACTTTTCAATATTTTAAAACCATGACTAAAAACATTTATATGGCGATGAACCGGGTGTTGTGGCATTGTAAGTTGGAAAAGGCCTATGTCCAGCAATGGGCTACTATAAGCTGAGTTGGTTGATTGACTTGATGGAGGCTATTTTAGTAAACAGTACAATAATAAGTATTGCCTTGTCAATTCAATGCAATTATTACTCATTTTCATAAATTTGTATAAATTAACTACATTTAAGGCGTTGCCCAAACGCATGACACCGTAAAACGCTCAGTTTTTGTCGCTCAGTTATGCGTATATTCATGCATATTACAAGCCAAAAAAATTGAGTGTATTGCCAAATGTTCAAAGAAAAGACGAATGCAAAAATATTTCACAAAATAAAATAGAACCATGATAAAACAATCGTAAAACAGAAAAAAATTTTTTTCGATAATTCTCAAAATATTGATCGTAAACAATCATATTTTATGTAATGATAGATAATAAAGATAATTCAATCAACTAAAGAAATAAATAAGCACAAAATTACTTAAATTCTGGTGGTAATTCGATTCAACTAACATCAAATAGATCACTGTTTGAACCTTGTTTATTGCCGTGGTCGTCATTTTCAAATACTCATTTGTCTCTTACCGCGTCCTAAAACAAGAAAATCACACTTTGCTGCAGGCTTAGCACGAGCACCGATTTGTCGACGGAAGAATAGACATGACTATTAAATAAATAATGTACAATAGGATAAGATAGCTATGCTTTTCTACTCATTATCACAGTTATGCGTTCTAAACGAATCATGATTTTGTAGATAATCGTATTACTTTGTGGCTGTCGAGTAGAAAGTTTTGTTGTCAGTGTGATTTTGACAGTTTGGGAAGAAATATTCTTCTGAAATAGTCTACGTTTATAGGGACCTAGACAAATATCGTTAGAAACGAAAGACTAAATGCCAGATTGTAAAAGGATTTCTACGGTGCGATAACAAAAATGTAGGAACGAAATGTCACTTTGTATTGAAAACGCGCTGTCTATTCTTCGTAGAAATACAAAGCGTCATGCTAAGCCCGCTGGTACGATAATCAACACTCATTTCTGTGGCGAATGTCGATCGCTTCTATATTGAGGTATCATTACGGCCCAAAATGGTGTGGCAGGTGCATGTATGTATATTTGATACCCAATTTGATAGTGCCGCTCCGAAAGTGGCAAGATTATCACTCTTGCTTGACCATTTTAGCCTGAATTTAGATCAGATGGAACACATTTCCTACTAGATATTACCTACTATAGAATATAATGAGAAATGTACCAGTTTTGCCTTGTACACCCTATAGACAAAAGATCTTCGTCTCATAATTTCTTGAGAAATGTATTTTTGTTTATGTTTTTCATGTAATTGTTTTTAGAAGACGTTCTTCTTTTAAACATTATTTTTACCGTCATACAAAAGCACAGACGCCAGCTCATCAAGCTATACCAAACTGTTTAGTTTTCGAAATTGAACATGAACCTTATTCTTTTGTAAAAAAGTAAAAAAAAAACTATCAAAGAAATTTGACAGATTGGGGTAGCTTGATGTGTAGCCCTTCTGTACCTACTCATCTAACCAGTTTGACCTACATAATGATTATAATTTATTTATATTAGTTTCTCAAAGAGAGCTGTGGTGGCTCCAGTGGTAACAGCCACGAAGTGTGGATTGCAGGGTCGAACCCCGACAGGCGCTTTACTTTTTGTAAAATATTTCATCAACAATGCTCTAAAACGGTGGAATAAAATAAAGTGAGGAAACTGGCATGCCCTAGAACCAAACTTTCGAAATCAGGTGACATCCACCAACTCGCACTGGGCCCGCGTGTTGTATTACGACCCACTCCCTCTCACCGATAGAAGGCAGGTCTGTGTACCAGCAGTGGGCACATTATAGGCTGATTATGCCAGTGTCTCATTCAGGTGTATTTGGGCGTTTATAATTTTAATTGGATTTCAACTAACACATGACATAAACTAGTAGGTATCTAATAATTATTGTAATTAAACACGTCTATAAGCTACCATGAGCGTTGCAAGCGTGTAATTACTCTAATGCTATATGATAAAGAAGTAGGTAGGTACGTTACCTTCATTTAGTGACTTTATTTGCTTTTTAGTCTTAAATGAGACTGAAAGGTCGGTACATTATAAGAATATAAAAGCGTAAACCGTGAGGGGCTTGTGGCTAAATAACAATAGCTGCATGGGTCGATCGACCAGGTTAAGCTACGCTTGCCGCGGTTGTTCCGTGGATGGGTGACCATCTATTCATACCAAGACCCCTCCGTGCCTCGGAAAGCACGTTAAGCCGTTGGTCCCGGCTGTCATTTGTGGATCTTTGTCAGTTGTTACGGGTCGTTAGAAGCCCGAAAGTCTGACAACCAGTCTTACCAAGGGGAGCGTAATACCCAGTAACTGGGTTGTGGAGGTCAGATAGGCAGTTGCTCCATGTAAAATACTGGTATTCAGCTGCATCCGGTTAGAGTGGAAGCTGACCCCAACATAGTTGGGAAAAGGCTAGGCAGATGATGATGAAAAGCTTATACCGATAACATTAACTCAATGCTACTCGTGCTTTAAAAATACCGAATTGCTAATATCAAATCCCATAAAGTCAAAAGTAAGTGCATCATTACAATACCGTACACTGCAGTAAAACAGACCAACCTAACCTAAATGTTATACTACACATCAGCAAACAAAAACTTAATCAAAATGCGGACAAAAAATTCACCCAGTCACCGAAATCGTTGGACAATGCGAGCCAAGCTGGCGCTAGAGTAAAATCAAACCTCAAATCACACACACCCATTGTCCCCACGGTACAGAGGCGGGCACAAGTGAATTGTAAATTGTTCAGTGCACCCAACTGTATTTTCGCTCGCTAGCTCAAATCGCGCCGATTGAATAAGCAACTGATATCGAGAGATTTGGCATAGCTACGGTTCGAGCGCCTAGTGTAATGTCGCGTTTAGAAATGTTATTTACACTTCTTGTTGGCCTCAAGTGTAGATTACTGTTGCTGCGTTCCGGGTAACAGTTTCCGAATAATGTATTTAGCGGTTTTGTTCTGGATTTTGACGCGGGTTTTCAGTAGATTGACTCTTTGGCAGTTTTGTTTATGTCTAGAATGGTCTACATTGACTACTAATGGCTCATATTGCACCAAATATTCAGGGATAAAGTGAATGACTTCGATGAATAAAGCCATTTAGATAAATTCCAAATAAAGTAGAGTAGCTAATAATTGCCATCCCTATTTGTTTCATTTATCATGGTAAGCTGCTTACAATATTCATTATTAGACATTCTATAAAAACAACGTTCAAAACAAAACCTTTTGTTTATCTTATAATTCGAATGTATTTGAGTCATTTGTTTGCAAAACAATTGATAATAATAGACCTTGTTTATTTCATGCTCCAAATCTTTTGTAAAGGATGTGCCAATAATTTTCTTTAGATAGCGGCCATACTTTATTTTCACAAAAGCCGTTAAGTTCAAAATTGGAACGGGACAATTTTGGTACTAATTAGATGCAGGGAAATGGTTAAAAGCTTTTGTCCAGAGAAAAGTCAGGAGCAGTTATGGGTTTTGGACTAATGGCTGGGTTCCTACTATCTAAAGTCCGAAGAGGCGTGATCAGGAGGCCTGGACATTATTGGACCTATTGTCCTGTTTGAAATATCGTCGCTCGCGCTGACAGTGTGTTGGGAAAATTCTTGCTTTGTTAAACGTGATTGATATCGGGTAATTTTGGAAGTTCGGGAAATATAATTGCGTAATAGAATTTGATTTCCATTGTGATTTCCACTATCAATGGAAAATCATTAAATTTCCTTATTGTTCAACGAAATCCAGAAAAAATATCTTTAATAACTAATCCTCTTAATAGTCAACAAAGAATAAAGTTATTCCAAGTTTAAATCTATGAAAATGTGTGGTTATTCCTTTGTTATTCCTGATATTATACCGTATTTATTAGTAAGAGGGTCTTTGAGAGGGGACTGAGAAGACTTTTCTATTGAAGTTTCTGAACCAAAGAAAGCTCATGTAAGCTAAGTATATAATTTATAATTAGGGCTTAAAACTCATTAATGTATTTCACATCAGACGCTTGCTTACGAAACAAGTTGATCAACTAACTAAGACATTCATTAACATTAATCATGTAGCACTGGCTGGCGACCATAGACCAGAGAATTGAATGGAAGGTGCATAGACACGCTAGAGTACTTATCAAATCAAATCAAATCAAATCAAAAGTCATTTATTCAAACTAGGCTGAGAGTCAGCACTTTTCGAACGTCAAAAAAAATAAAAAATAAAACATAAGACAGTCCCCCCAAAACGCCCACCCTTCGACACTTCCTAGTGCTTTAGCTGGGAAGAAGAAGTGGCGCAACAAACTCCCCAGCAGCACAGCTGTCTGTTCAGTTAGAAGAACTTGATACTGTACAATACAATAGTAAAAAATAAAATGATTTAAAGAGTCTAATAAAATAAACAATTAAGTATATGAATGTAATTCATACAACCTGTCAGTAGGTAAGCTAATTCTGGTGAAAGAACACAAACATTGTCTTGAGTTAATCACAGCGACCAACTATTCTTATCGTTTAAGTAGTCGTTAATAGAATAGTATGCCTTAGAACAAAGGTTGGATTTTACTTTGGCTTTAAACGCACTAAAATGTAAATCTAACAAAGAAGAGGGAAGCTTGTTATAAAAGGTTATACCAAGCCCAACAAATGAGTTATGAACCTTATGAAGCCGGTGAAAGGGAGCACGTAGTATATCCTTATTTCTAGTATTTATATTATGAATATCACTGTTTTTAGTGTATAAGTGTATATTTTGCCTAATATATAAGATGTTAGCGAATATGAATTGCGATGCCACCGTGAGAATACCGATATCTTTAAAAAAATCTCTTAGGGACACTCTAGCACCCAGTTGGTAAATTGCTCGAACAGCTCGCTTTTGAAGAACAAAAATATTTTGAATATCAGCGGCTTTGCCCCACAACAGAATGCCGTAGGACATAACGCTATGAAAATAACTGAAATAAACTAACCGAGCTGTTTCAACGTCAGTGTACTGTCTTACTTTTCTAACAGCATAGGCGGCCGAACTGAGCCTTCCCGCTAGGCTTGATATGTGTGAGCCCCACTGAAGTTTAGCATCTACTGTTATGCCCAAAAAAACTGTCGAGTCTACGGTTTCAAGCACCTCTTTATCTAACACGATGTTTGGACCAAGATTTCTAACATTCGGTAAGGCGAATTTTACACACTTTGTCTTCTTGGCATTAAGTACTAGGTTATTTGCCGTAAACCAATCCGTAAGCATTGAGAGTGCACTGTTTACGTCGTCAAAATCTTGTCTATTCCTGTCTACTTTAAAAATAAGAGAAGTGTCATCTGCAAACAGAACAACATCACAAATACCCTTTAAATAGAATGGTAAGTCATTGATATATACTAAAAACAAGAATGGGCCGAGTATTGAGCCTTGAGGCACACCTAACTGAACTGGTAGCCCGGAAGATTTTACACCATTACTTTCTACACATTGGAACCTACTATGTAAATAAGAATTTATTACGTTTAAAGCTTCGTTATGGACACCATAATAACGCAGTTTACGCAAAAGCGTTTCATGGTGCACGCAATCATATCGACTGTACCTTTTATAAAAGGTACAGTACGAGCATAAATATATCACTATGATTATCTCATCTCATCTGATATTATCGGCAATAATAACAGATTTCATTATTCATCCATTATTTTATGACGGAAAATATATTTATTTGATCATTTATTGAAGGCATATACAAGTCTCAACACAAATTTGGAACATCGTATGAACACAAAAACTATCTTGCGAGACAGTGGTGCCGATTCTGTTGTCACAAAATTATCTAAACTAGACTAAAAATCACCAAAATTTAGTTTATTCCTGTCAAACGACGATTTCCCATTCCAAAATTGACGAAAGTGACACAACTTAACTATATTTTAGTTTGACAGCACTAAGATTGCACTGAGTTATTAGTTTAGTGAAAAAAGCAATTTTGCTATTCTGTTGTTGTCAATTTCATTATTGTATTGAACCTAAAATTTTGATTGTCTAACTAAATCTGACTATTTTTAATCGCGATTAAATAGGTGTGGATTAAAATTAGTTGTCAAGAACTAAAATTCACACCATCACCTCAACTTTTGGTGCAAAAATAGTATTGTTTTTCTTTTTTCTTATATCTCGAAAATGGTGCGTCCTATCGCAAAAATAATGAAAATTGCGACCCCCTTTTTAAAATCCAATACACATCTAAAACTCAACATGTGGGTAATAATTTTTCATATTTTCCATGAAAATAAGTGAAAATTCCATATAAACACGTCGAGGCTGCCGCCCATGCGCGCCTCTGGCTCTAAAAAAAATCACGTGGTCGGGCAAACAAGTACACGTTGCGAAGCCAAAACACATACCACGTGCGAGTCGCGATTGTCAAATTCGATTTTAGTTGTGTCAAAATTGTTTTTAAATTTAGAGACATTTTTGTGCAGAATAGCGTTAAGATTCTCACAGTCAAAATAAGGAATTTTAGTTATAGTTTAGTTAGTTTAGTTCGGTGTACAACAGAATCGGCACCAGTGTCGCCAAAATATAGAATTCTGCATCGGCTTTAAAAACATGTGTCAATGCAATATTAACGGACATGTATTGCGTCATCCATGTGTTGCTGGACGTAAGAGAATAGCACCATCCCATTTCTTCCCGTGGGGTAGAAGGCGACTTAGAGACTTACTAGAGAATGGGTAGCTGCGTTTTCTATGCATTTTACCACCATACTGCGATCGCAAACCCGCCTGCCAAGCTTGGTGATTATGGCAAAACTCCCCTTTTTGGGGGAGGCCTATGTCCAGCAGTGGACGTCTTTCGGCTGAAGTGATGATTGCGTCATCAATATCTGCCAACATTTAAAAAATAAATCCGATCATATGAAGCAATGTATTGTGTGTATTATAGGATTCAAATTCTGATGGATAGTGGATTACGCAAGGGTGCTGAAATTCAAATTATAAAACAAATACCCACACGCTTTCTTCTCTATTCTATACTTAATTTCGAAAACTAGCCTTTTTCAGTCACTCTACGTTCGCATTCCCCACCCTTACGTAAGCAATTACGCACTTGGGGATCGTTAAAACGAGGGTTGGAATCGAGATAATTAAAGTTCCCTACAGTCGTGGACTACGTTCAGAGGTCAAACATTATGTTTAAATAATTAACTGGGTCTTCTCTAAATACTTACGTAAGTGGTTATGAAAAGTTTCATATCCGGACACTGCTGGTATAAAGGGTAATGTCGGAGGGATATTACCCTCGTTAAGGGCACTTACCCTGATGTTTAGGTACAAGCCAGGCTTATGGTCCTAGTACTTTAAAAACTATTACGGGCGGTTAGTAGTATTAAGCTAGATTTAACGCTTGTTGACAATACATTATTGCGGTTGAATGAAATCTAGGGTTTGTTTTGAATAACTACACATGTTTAAGTATAGTTAGCACTATTATTAGATATCACGGACATTGATATTATGAAGTTAAGAAAAGAAAAACTTTTTAACAAAAAATTAAACAGCCGATAAAACTGAAAAGAAACTTCCGAACTTCGTTATTAAAGTTAAACAAAAAAGGTTTATTATTTTTTGCTTTTCAGTTTTTTCGGCAGTTAAATATTTTGTTAAAAAGTTTTTATTTTATAATCTTTTGTGGCTACAATTTTTGATTACTTTTTGTAATACACAACTCAGTATTAAAATCTGTGGGTAAAAAATCAATCATCCACTGTTTTCCTACCCTTAGAGTTGAATGTTTTTTTTAATTTAAAAAAAATGTATGGGACCAACTTCGAGGTATACCCTTTCTAATATAAACAAACACCCAAACAAAAAAAAATACGCGTCCACTTGAGAACCTCCTCCGTTTTGTCTTCGGTAAAAAAAAGAATTGATGAAAACTTCCACGGACTTCAAAAAAAAAAAATTGCAAACAAACAAAATTAATACCACCCTATGTCGCGTTAAAAATAATATCCTCCAAGGATTCATAAAATTATTACAGTTTATCATCTGGAACTTTTAATATTGCAGGATTTTTAACATTCACAGCTGCGATTTTTAATAGACTCTTGTAAAAAAAAAGATGTCGTTGAGTATTTTTATTTCAATACACTGTTTGTTTTTCCTCATTGTTAATCGTAAATTCGTTCGTGAATTTGGTGGGTATTGATACTTCAGTCTTCTTCATTTATTTCTTTTCTTTATCAAAAGGAGACTGACCAATGTCCATTTTTCATACGGTCATATGCGGGCCGACCATTGAATTGAATTAATGAAAAGAATGTGAATTTCACATATTTACATTTCATTTATTTGTTATTATAAGCCAAAGTAAGGCCACGGTCCTACAATACATTAGAACATTCATTTACTTATGCATGTATAGCAGTTCTATCTTCTAATTAATTACTTAGTTATTAGGAGCTATCTCATTAATTTAACATTGATTAACTTTGATAATTGCATGGACTTGATACATTTGCTGAACAGAGGGAAATTCACGTACATATATTTAAATGATTGATCACAGTATAATCTCAGTTTCAATCTGTCAAAAATACCTCTGATTCATGCATATTTTTGCAGTGGTGCAGTGAACAGTAGGGTCACTACCGCGAGTTACGAGTTGAAGGTTCAAACCCAGTCGTTGTGCAAATTATTTCATGACCAGAACTCTCTAAATGGTGAAGGAAAAGATCAAGTGGAAACCGAAATGTACTGGGCCCATGTGCTAGATTACAACTCACTCCCTGTCACCGAGAGGAGGCTGTGTCCCAGCAGTAGCAACAGAATAAACTGATTTTGCTGCGCATATTTTTGACGTTGATCGTCGCTGAGATGAGATTGCGACTAGACATTGAACCTTTCCATGTCTGCAACAATTCAACATTTGAATAGAGACTCACTATAATACGTCTCTAGCGTTGGAAGGCCTGTCACAAGATGAACCGATACCCTTGTGAAGGCCGCAGGAATCCGCTGGATGCGAGAAGCGCAGAAACGGCTTGGGGGAGGCTTTCGTCCAGCAGTGGACGTCTCGGACTGTGAATGTGAGGGACGAAAGTGTGTGTGTGTGTGTGTATATGTGTGTGTGTGTGTGTGTGTGCCAGGATGCCTAAGTTACTCACCAACAAACAGCAAAGGTATCGTGTTTGGGCTCATTGAAAAAATTAGTGATCAGGACGAGGAATGAGGATAAATTAGTAACAAACTTCACTGTGGGAAAAATATGCAACGATGTGCAGATTTAGGCGAGCGAGACATTAAGTTTAAAAAGCAGGAAATAAAAATTTCATTTAAATTTATTTTTTTGCATTATATCATCTCCTGCGTAGTTGTTCAGGAAGATATAACTAAGTATTGACCATTTCACTTAAAAACTATGGATTAATAAGTAAACACCTACTGAAACTATACTTTCATTTTCCACCAGCAATTCATAATTCAGTTGAATGAAGGAAGCAAGTGAGGTGGAGAACACGGCATCGCCTAAAGTTATATTAGTCAATGTCACGTCGGATTAGCTTCTCTCTGCTAAAGTTTCTGTCAGCTAATGTTGAGTTATAATTTAAGAGTGAGAGCGGGAAATCTTTTTTCCTGCTATTACTCCCAAAATTCACTTAAATAGTCACAATTTCTTGCAAAATAATTACAAAGATCAACGTAGGTACCTTTCAAATTTCGTGCTAATATTACGGTATACTACATACTAAATGTTTTTAAATACAAAGCAACATTACATGACATAGTTAAAAATATCTGAATAACATATCAATCTTATCGCCTAAATAAAGCCTTTTTATAGTTAGATGAATAACAACTACCTTTTTTACGTTTTATAACTGGTATTGTTATTGCAAAACAAGGTTTTTATTTTAGGTATGGTTTAAACCATCCAGCCTGTTTTTGAAATAAGAACCTTACTGAAATCGAAATACAGCTCCTTTTACAAAACTGACAACTTAGTCCAGTGCTACATTGTCATTTTTGTATTGAGAACTTTACCCAAATAGAAGAAAAGTTGGTAATCCCAAAACTGACTGAGAGTTTTAGGTCTACTAAAGTTAGATCGCGTTTTGTATTAAGACGGAATGAGTTTTTTAAAGGAAAAAGAATCAAAGAAAAATTTGTAGAAATCTCTCATTACTTGTAACTCACATTTAGAAGATACACTTACTTAACGTTATTTTCACCAAGTTCTTGGAATACGTCTCTGAATAAGTAATACATGAATGATAGCGTATTATTAGATGCTCACACCTAATACGTCACTCAGTATTAATGGTTAACTTTCAGAAACCTTTGTCGTAATTGACGATATAACCAAGGCCTTTGATAGGGTTCGACACACTAGAGTAATTAGTGAGGTTCTTAATATGTGATCAATGCCCGTCTGCGCAATTGGATATTCAGTGTACTAACCGAACGGTCATTAGAGGTATGGGTAGGTTTAGCTTACCCAGTCTAATAGCAATTAATATTGGGTTACCTCAAGAGTGTACTCTTTGCCCCAAAAATTTCTAGATGCTTGTACCTGTAAATTTCTAAAGTATATTAAATTTGACAAGTGCTTAGGATTAAAAATTAAAATATAATTCTTAAATTTATATTATGGACTAATTTCAAAAACAACAAACACACTCAGTGTAAGACCCGAACCAAAAACGTCAAATTATGCGATATTATGTAGGTGGAAAAAATGTATTAATAATTTGTAGTAGTATTTGACCAACGACAAAATATTATATTTTCCTAATTTGCAGGCATACCTATGTCGTATAAATTTCACAGCCTCATTAAAGTAATACAAAGGTTCACCGACTTTATCACCATTTACCGCCGAAAATATACATACTTTTGCCATCATTTTTGATAAAATAATAGTAGGAACATAATTCGCCACAACGAGCGTCCCCCAGTGTATTTCCAATGACAACCTATACTTTCCTTTTGTGACGAGTTGAAAATAGAATAAAATGAAATGTTCGCTTTCAGCCCTAAGCAAATAAAGTTTGTCAAAAACTTTCTACAATTTTCAATAAAATTCGCCGATGTCACAGTCTATGGAATTTTATAGGTTATCGCCGGTAGTTTTAAAATTTTGTTATTCACTTTGTAACGAAGCGTGATTTTACAAAGCCTTTATCTTTCGCTATTGGAACTTTTATAGTGTTTGTTATATTGACGAGATTAGGACAGTAACGAATTATTTCTCTGAAATATAAAATTAGGTTATTCCTAAGAGATTATTTTAATTGACGAGATTAGAACTAAAAGGATTGGAATTTTCATTAATGCTAGCATTAAATTGATACAGCAAAATATTTATTTTTGTACGAGGTTTCCGCTACGTCCGCAGGTTATTACCGAAGTTCACGTTTACTATTCATCGAAGTTCAGTAAGCAAAAGGGAAGCTAATTGGGAACAAATAAAACTCATTTTAAAATGAGTCTATTAGGAAACGTACTTTCATGAAACACTTAAACTTAGAATCACAATATGTTTTCATTACGACAATACAATAAAATCCATTTTTTCAATGTCGGCTACTAGATACAACGCAATGGGTTACGTGAGATTTATCACGATCTAATTTCTAATTTAATATTATTGTATTTTTTAATGATAAATGCTACTTAAACTTGTCCATTACTACATACAGGTTTTAGTAGCTTTAATCTTTTGAGCACAACTTTCACAAACCGTAAATAATATTCCAAAAGACGACGTCCGAAAATAGGACACTTTCCACTCCACTTCATATTTCCAAAACTAACGTTTAGTATCCGATACATCACTTTGCATAAAGCCGTCCCACTAACTGACAAGTAAATTAAACTGTCGATCATGTTACATAAAACACGGGCACAACGGCACAAGTCTGTTACAGCCTGTTTTAGCTTCTATATATTTTTGCTCACGAATTCAGTTTCCGTTTCGAATCAAACTTTGGCGTAAACTCTTGTTCTAGAGTGGATTGAGTGGAAATAAAGAGGTTTCAGGGAAGGTGTATACAATTGAAACAGAAGTGAAAAATGTGTTTTTGAAACGGCCTTAAATAGCTGAAAATGGCGTCAAAGAATTATGTAATATGCATAGCTAAGGGAATTTTATTTTTGGCAGTAATTTTTCATATTTGTAACGAGCGGGGTCCTTAGTTACTATTATTAAGTGCCTCACACAATAAAACTCTGATAAATAAAAAAATCTGTTTTACACAGTTTTTACCAATTTTTTGGCAAATCCGTATACAAGAATAATAATTACTTACCTTTGGCAAGTTCAAAGTCATCTTTATGCACTTTGGCGAAAAGTTTCATTGAATTAGTGCCAAAAAAAATGAGAAAATTTTTCATTAAAATTGGAATTTGACTAAAAAGCTAAATTAAATTTTCCTTAATGTTTGCAAATGAAATTACTTATGAGTAGTTTAATTTGCAAATTTTTTTTTTTTTTTTACAATAAAAGTGGCAGGCACCTATTACTTACTTACTATTATAGGATTTATCAAATATTGTACACTAGCGACCGTCCTTGCTCTGCACGGTTCTTAAGACTTATCAAAAGATCAAGATTTCTTTGTTATATGTTAGTTTAAATATTTATGTATTTTATACATAAACCTTTCGAAATAAATTCTCAAAATAGTGAAAGCCGCATCAAAATCCGTTACCTCTTGTATAAAAACCGACATAGATGAACAGATACGAAAAGTGAATTCAATTTATAGCATGTGTATAGATTACTCAAATCAATTGGTTGCTGTAGGTACCTACTCGTTCCTACCACAAAAAGTGTGTCAATTTCTAGACAGAAAATCACGAAAACCAGCCTAACCAATACCCAGAACACATTCAGACCATAAACGTCAACCTATAAAAGGTTTATTACGCCGACCCGTCGGTTGATCACAGAATCAGTATCCTACACGAGATCCTTTGTAACATTAGCAGTCCTTTCATTACAAAAGAAAGTTCCAATATGTCCGTATTCTGGATCCCCGATAAAATATACGATCTGTCCTGTTTCCAAGGATTATTATTACGAAGACGCCAAGAATAAAAAAAGAATGTCAAAAAGGGATTTATTTGAAGCCCTTTTGGTGGCAAATGAGGTGGAATCGACGTCAGCATTATATCGTCTGGATTTAACGAAGGCGTCGAATTTAGACGGACGCCTGTCGAAAGGAAATTCTGATAGGGGACGGTGTACAGTGTCACAGAGGTTTGCAAGATGGAACTATGATCGAGTATCTTACTGGCAATTTGTATTCGGTTTTCTATCGCTTTATGTTCGGGCCTGTTTTCAAATAGGTGGCTGCATAAATGATGACGACACTATGATGACAAGGCTATAATTCACAGGTCACCAATATCATCGTAATTTCGATACGCTTTCTTTACTCTTTGGTTACAAACTGTGGGAAGCATGTATTATTATGTAGATACAACTTCCTAAGAAAAAATGCAAAAAGAGTGTGTATGGAGTAGCAGGTGGCATTTTATACTTTCTGCCTACCACCATGGGACAAAAGCGTGAGTTTATGTATGAGTTTGTATATAAGTTTCTAAGTATGCACATATATACAGCACGTATGTAATGCCTTTCGACGAGTTATTATCACGTAATAAATAATAGATACATATGTAAGACAAAATATAATATTAAATAACCATCACATTTCACGTAAGAACATAATAACTATTGCTTCCTCAATTATTGGCATAAATACCTACACAGTTATTGGCATAAATACCTACACAAGAAATTTAGCTCTGAAAGATATTTTACTCTATATGAGAAAAAATCTAAAAATACATCATTGGGATAGCTTAGCCAAAAAGCAGTTTTAGTTCATGAAATAACAAAATAAAATTTCAAAATTCAATTCAAAGATTTCAGTATTTTTTTTTTCTGTTTTTGAACACAATGAAATATTAGTCACCATGTTATTACGTCATGCCGCTGTTTAAACTAATCAACTGAACAACTTTGTACTTTTATTATTTTCGTAATCAAAGTAATGAAATAATTTACATTCAAGGAACAGCAAACCAACGATGAGTAGAATTAAAACTTTTTTTATTATAAACAATTTATCATTTCATATATCATTTTTATGGCACTAATCGATTAAATAAAAATGTTGTGTTTTTTTTTTAGTGGATTACAAGCATTTTAGAATCTACATAAGACACTTTTCAAAAATGGGTGTAATACCGTATTGCTGGTGCTTCTGATACATAGGAAATTAAAAAAGGCAGTAAATAGATGTCATGAACCCCATAAATAAATGGTCGTGAAATTCTTTTTTTATCACGGTTCATGTTAGGAACGGTATTTAAAAGTAGGTTACATACCAAAACGTTTTATTTAAAATCCGCTCAATAATGGAAAACAATTCATTGATAAAACCCAAAAACGTTTTGCAGGATATTTGTCGCAGAATTAAAAGGCTGATGCAAAAACCCTAATGCTTTTGGAAAAAAAATCTGCCTTCCTTTATTTTCATTAAAAGCATCTATATTTATACTTATTCTGGTGTTAACGATAATTTCAACTTCATTTCAGCCGGAAGACGTCCACTGCTGTACATAGGCCTCCCCCAATTCGGGGGGGGGGGGGGGGGCTTGCCATAATCGCCATGCTTGGCAGGCGGGTTGGCGATCGCAGTATGGTGGTAAAATGCATAGAGAACGCTGCTGCCCATTCTCTAGTAAGTCCCTTAGTCGCCTTGTACGACACCCACGTGAAGAGATGGGATGATGCTATTCTTTACGTCCGGCATCACACGGTACAATTTCAACTTAATTGTAGCGATTCCTAATAAAAAATACTAACGGACAGATTGACATAGGTACTAAAAAAATTTACGAAATCACATCATCATCGTTGGCAGTCTTATTCCACCCAGTGTATGCCTATTCCCTTTTGTGTCAAAGTCAAAAGTCTAAATCAAAGCATTTATTTCAAATAAGCACGCCGTTTTGATCGTCAACATTTATTCTAGTCGCCCTTTCCAACATGTAGTTTCGTATGGAGCAGGATGGGTAAGGAACTCCACCGTTACTCTTTTAAAATGTTTTAAGTACAATATTTATCACACATTCATCATATAATTTTGTGTGAAAACGATGCACCCAGAATTATATTACCATACCCAAATAGGTAAGGTCGTGAGTTCGAACATAGGCAGGCGCTTTACTTTGTGTAAATTATTTAATCACCACTGCTCTCAAAAAGGGTGAAGGAAAACATCGTGAGGAAACCGGCATGTCTTACAACCAAAAATTCGAAGGCATGTGACATCTACCAACCCGAACTGGGCCAGTGTGATAGATTACAGCCCTCTCCCTTTCACCGAGAGGAGGCCTCTGTCCCAGCAGTGGTATCATTATAGACTGATTATGGTATGGTATGGTACAATCAAGCCAGTTTTCTCACGATGTTTTCCTTCACCTTTTTGAGAGCAGTGGTGATAAAATTCTTTGCACACAAGTAAAGCGCTTATCTGGGTTCGAACGTACAACCAACAACTCGTAATTGTACACTTGGCCACCATTGCTCATATTCAGGATCATGGTCAGCAATAAGAATCACGGTGTTCTTTTTAAATAATGTTATGTAGAAACTCAATTAAAACTAAATTTTAATTTAAAATAGGAGTACGTTATATCCTACTTATGTTTCGAGGAAGTAAAGGTTACGTTTAAAAATAATTCAAAATTAGAATAACGTTTCAGCGCTTCGGGCGCCGTGGTCGTTGGCTACCAAGAAGATATTAACTATCTCCATTCTACGTGTCGAGTCACTAAAAGAGAGATTTTTTCCTCTAAGATATTGTTTTAATGAAAATGATTTCTAGAATTTAAGCATTTTTATAGTATATATTTGAATATCATGTTAGTCAAACCACCGATAACCGACAGTTCAGTTGGAGCGCCTACCAAAGCAAAATCGATTTGACAAAAAAAGAAAGAAGAATTATACCAGAGCGGTGAGAACATCATAGAAAGCGATTATTGCAAGAACGAAGAGTTTTAATATGGGTAGTGCTTACGAACTGAACCTGAGAAGTCAGGTAAGAAGGAGGAGTAGGTTTTTCGAGTTATATTTACCACAATCTTTTATGAAAACTTTTAAATTCCCATGCTAAAAATGCTGTTTTCGTAGCTCAACGTTGAAATTCATTAAAGCTCCAAAGAATTTCAAGAAAACTCACAAGTGTCTGAAGTGGTAATTCCATTCTTTTAAGTGTCAAATAATAGGTACCTAATTATTTCGGCGAGCATTCTTAAAACTATAAGTTCTCTGGTGAAAATATATAGCAGCTAAAGTGAAAGAATATTGGATTTTTAATTGGTCTTAGGGAACTCTGAACCTCGCTCCTCTGCTGCGGTAAATGTAGCGAAACATTTAAGAAGCATTTTTATATTTGTGCTACACCTGAAGGCCAATTCTCGTAATTAAAAACGTTCGCAGTGTCATCTCAGCGACAATCGAATTTCAAAAATGTGTCAGAAATGTATGGAAACTCGAGGAATTTTTGACAGATTGACACTGAGATCAGACTGTGAACGTTCTTAAAATTAGCAGAATTGCCCCTCTGATTGCTTCAAAGCGAAATGTTGAGCATTATTAGTTTACCACTTATATAAAAGCCGAACACAATCACAATGGGCCTCACAAGAAGGCTTAAAGTCACCCAAAGGGCGATGGAGAGGGCTATGCTTGGAGTTTCCCTGCGTGATCGAATCAGGAATGACGAGATCCGCAGGAGAACCAAGGTAACCGACATAGCCCGAAGAATTGCCAAACTTAAGTGGCAGTGGGCAGGGCACATTGCTCGTAGAACAGATGGCCGAGGGGGCCGAAAAGTTCTGGAGTGACGACCGCGTACCGGAAGACGTAAAGTTGGAAGGCTGGGAGGCCTGATGATGGTGGACAGATGACCTTGTAAGGGCCGCAGGAGTCAGCTGGATGCGAGAAGCACAGAACCGGTCGAAGTGGCGGAGCTTGGGGGAGGCCTATGTCCAGCAGTGGACGTCTTTCGGCTGAAATGATGATGATGATGATGACGATGATGACTTATATAAAACTGTGTTCCGACCTTTCGTACACTGCGCTTCTCCTCCACATTTATCATGCGCACAGCCAAAGCGTGGAACTCTCTGCTTGCGTCTGTGTTCCCTTCCACATTTAACCCGTCTACCTTCAAAACAAGAGTGAATAGGCATCTTCTGGGCACGCTCGATTCATCATACGCCTCATCAGTCGCTTTCTTATCAGGCGTGATCGAAGTCTAGAGCACGCCCATTAAGTAATAAAAATAGTGTGGTGATGGCCTATTCCGTGTGCTGCCGGACGTAAAAGGATAGCACCATCCCATTTCTTCTCGTGGGTGTCGTGGAAGGCGACTAAGGGATTTACTAGAGAATGGGCAGCAGCGTTTTATGGCAAAACGCCCCTTTTGGCGGAAGCCTATGCCCAGCAGTGGACGTCTTTTGGCTGAAATGATGATGATGGCCTATTGATAACAGCCCCGATTTCGATTTCGTGTTTTTAATTTCATCACCACTGCTCTCAAAACGGTGAAGGAAAACATCGTGTGGAAACCAGCATCTCCTAGATCCAAAAAATCCCTTTTAACCTGTGCTTCTCCGCCTAGTTTTTGAAGAATGTGTAACTGTGAACTGTATAAATAAAATAAAAAAACTCTAATTATTTACCTCGTCATCATACACCGATAATGGAAACAATAAAAGGATTCTTCTTGGTAACGTTCAACAAACTCGCTAACTACCAGACGGTATTTTATGATTATTGCAAAGCCCGCTGTGGCCTCTTCTTACCCAAATTATGCTATTCGATTTAATGCGTCCTCTAGCTGCCAATCTTTGCGCTGGCATTTATAAAATTTTCTTTTCTACTCTAAGTTTGAAAGTCTGCTTTACACGATGCGATTTAACCGGGTGTCGCGTACCTTAAATTGCGAGCAATGCTGGCCCAGTCGTAACGGCCGTGACTTAGGAATTGAAGATCGTGAGTGCGAACCCAGGCAGGCACTTTAGTTTGTGTATTTAATTTAATCACCACTGCTCTCCAAACGGTGAAGGAAAACATCGTGAGGAAACTGGCATGTCCTGGAACCAGAATTTCGAAGACATGTGACATTCACTAACCTGCACTGGGCCCGCGTGGTGAATTATGGCCCACCCCTCTCATAGAGAGGAGGTCTCTGAGAGGAGTGGTCTCCGGCGTGGAGGTTAGAAATTATCCCACGGCAACATACTACCGGAATAAAAAGTATCTTGTGTGTTAATCCGGGTCACAACTTAGCTGTGTGCCAAATTTCATCCAAATCCATTCAGCCCTTTTTCCATGATTGAATAACAAACATCCAAACATCTTACAAATTTTTACAATTCAAAGTCAACCCAATATTCTGTTATTAAATCAAGAAAAATAAATCACTCAGACGAAATAAAAAAAAATATGTCATTACAAGTTTGAAATTCGTATAATTGTGGAACAACTTCGCATCGTAGCAATTTCCTACAACATTGCATAACATTTTTGAAGAAACGGCTTTTTCACGAATTTCCTAGTTGAAATTGGCAGCTGCATAGGAATTGCCGCCAAATATTCATTTTGTATCGCATCGTGCTCCCGAATGTTAGGTATGAAGTGTCACAGGTGTTTTGAAAACACCGCAATTGGAAATTTTCATAATCTCATCCTGTGGTTTCCTATTTTATTTTTCTTTGTGAAGTAACGGTTCTATCCGGCTTCCTCTAGCCTGCAGCTTCCGTTGGATTCTATAGAAATGTTACCGTGAAATCTTAGGTGAAGTCAGATATACTTCCACCTGATGGTAGGTGGTAGGATAAGTCATTAATTCATGAATAACTGAATCTTAATTTACACAAAATTAATTAAATTACACACAAAACAAAAATCTTTGATGATACAAAATTATTTCAAATGACATAAATCCCTACTTCCATAATAATATTATAAATGCGGAAGTAACTCTGTCTGTCTGTTACGCTTTCACGCCTAAACCGGGCTACTCTTTTACGCGATAACAGGCATCGACGCGGGCGGAGCCGTCGGCAAAAGCTAGTTCTTAATAATACACTAATAGGAACTACAAATATTCAATGGCATATAGACATTTGCTCAATAGGAACAGTTTTAATTTTGTTTTTACAGAACCAGTATGAACCGTCAGGCTATTGAACAAAATATAACGGTAAGGGAGAGGCAGTATATGCGCCCTCATGGCCCTAGCCTCCGCAGGAGACGCCCTGGGCATCGGGAAAGCCAGGTTGATTCCCAGCCACCGTAGGCGCGGGCTTGCGGACGGCGAGTAATGGGTAGCTCGCTGTCCGGTAATGACCAAGCCGGGGTCGATGGCGCGTTGTGTTCCACGCGCACCTCAAAGAGATGTCAGCATCAACTGGTGGGGTCTGTAAGGGCCGATGCCTGCCAGGGGTGCGGTTTGTTCGAAAGAGATACCGTGGTGCCTGGCACACAGGCAACTGAGGGAACATAGGTGGGTTTTAGTCAGTAAAAGTCTGACTCGCCCTCCTGCTCCACCCAGAACGAGAGAAAATATTTGATGATTTCCCACCCTCACCAAAAATAAAATAAAATGGATAACGGTCATGAAACATATTTTTTAAACATACAGCCTAACACTGATCTGCAAATTGCAAAGAAAACGTAAGAAAATTTGAATTTTACGGGCTATCCGGGGGTTCCCTCATAAATACAGATACAAATGACTCCATAAATAATGGTACAGAGAACATTTCAATCAGCCATATCATTCTAAAGTCGTTCTATATTGAGAGAGTAAATGTTAGCGATTGAGACTTGCCCCTTGCTTGCTTAGTAATTGGAGTGGCAAGGATATCTGTGGAAACTCCACCGAATGGGTTTAAACACAAGCCCGTAAGCACAGATTACCCAACATTCACATTTGCATGACTTCGTGTTGGACAAATATTTGATCCAATCCTATCTCCCGATGTTTGCTCACGGGCCATATCAAGCCTCGAATATCTTCATTCGTGGGTTTGCGTTTGTACAAGTAAGTCAATACTTGTTTGGCTTAGAGTTAGTTAAAATTCATTCTTTTTCATTGTAAATGTACTTCGCTAAGACAAATAAATTATGTGGGATGTGTCCCTATGTTTTGCGTGGTTTGTTTTATCATAATGGATCTATCGAAATAACTAATTTAATAACTTTATGGAGAGCTAAAAAATAGACATTGGACATTTTAAAAAAGTGGTAAAATGTGGGCGTACTATAGGTGCCTAATCTGCCTATCCCTTCAAGTATTACTGAGGTATTATGTTATGTTTGATATTGTAAAATTCAATCATTTCACGAACAGTGCTAATGCATTACAGTCTACATATGTATAGACTAGTTATCTTCTCAATCGAATATTCATAACTCTATAGCTACATGCTCATAAATTCACGCACCTAAGCAGCTATTACAATGTATTGCGTCGCGCGATGAATCTCCAATACTATTGTTGTTGTTAACACCGTCAAAATCCGGCTTTCACGCTAATGTGTTTATTTATAAACGATTTCCTTCCACCCTTGGTTGAACATGTACTGACGAAATTTTTGGGGCCGCGGCCGTACTGCAGCGTTTACGCTTTCACTTCGGGTTTGTGTTTATTCATATATCTAGCGCTCAGTAGCCCCGACCGCGTTCGGCGCTGCAATTTGGCCTTCACCAATTCGGGGAAAATTTGGGGCCGATTCGTAATGTCGAGATGGTTGAAACGAACTCGCACTAGGGCCTCAGAACTGCACTAGAGCACGCTTATTAAATATTTTGCGCGTTTGTTTAAAGAAATCTCCAAGCTGTTGATTGACAGTTCTCGTGACCCAAGACCTGGCCTATACCTTGACCAGATGCTTAGCATTGCCATACAACGAGGCAATACAGTTTCTTGGGCACATTATCAGTTGACAGCGATGCGGATGCAAATAAATGAGTCGTTCTCTTGATTATTATATTTTAAACTAAAACCTATCAAAATGCCGTAAAAAAATTAAAGCGTATTTTTTTTGATGATTTCTCTAGTGTCCAGTAATACCTGTTTGAGATGAGTCTAGAAAAGTAGAAAACCGGGGATTTCGGCGACAACTTTAAAAATGTTGGGTGTTCCGTCCATCAGCTATTTACTATGCTATGCTGAGGTAGGAGCCTTTTGGCCTCATGCAGGACTTTCTGTTTTATTTTTAACCGACTTCAAAAAGGAGGAGGTTATCAATTCGACATGTTTATATTTTTTTTTTTTTTTTTTATGTATGTTCGGGCATAACTCCGCCGTATATAGACGGATTTGCAAAATTCTTTTTTTGTTCGAAAGTTGTTTATTCCAAAATGGTCCCATATAAATTTCATATAGATCTGATGATGCGTTTCGAAGACAGACAACGGAACTCTTCAAAACATCACAGCAAATCAACCGCGAATGCTGCTATCGCATAAATATGCATTGTTTTAACCCCAAGGATGATGAAATTTCGAACTGGTATGGGGTAGGTAACTAAAAGTTAAAAATAAAAACTTTTTTCAAAAAAATGCGGTGACAAAGAATTAAAATACCTACACATCCAAAGTCACCGACTTCCGAAATTAAAGTTATTTTGCACTTTGTAGTGTTTTTTTGGAAGTCGGTTGTTATTTTTTTTTTTAAGTTTTTTAGTTTTTACTTCCAAGAAATTTGTTTTTTTTTAAATAGTTTTTGTACGATTGTGTGTTTAGTTTAGTATGTGATCTTCCTGTACGAGTCACAATAAATACTTTTTCTTTCTTTCTTTATCCTGGTCTAATGAAGTAGCATAAACAACCTACAATATTTTCCCACTGCTGAGACATATAAGCCTCCGCTGTGAGAGGGGATGGATCATAATCCACCACACGGGCCCAGTACTGGTTGCCGGATGACACATTTCTTCGAAGTTTGCTTCTAGGACATGTTGTTTTCCCAGACCATTTAGTGAAGTAGGGAAGTGAGTAATTTAGATCTGTTTTTTTTTTTCACTATCATTGTATGCACGATTATCTATGACATATAAACTTATTTTATTAAACTTTCTTTGTTTATAAAAGGAATCGTCGCGTTGCCGTGCACACATTTAGCTTCTGTGTGTTTTCACTCTTTCCGAATAATAGAGAATAGGGGATGTGAAGGGATGATAATACCATAATGGGAAATAGCTAATGTTGCGTGAGGGCGCATTTTCGTATGCACTTGTATCATAAAACAGGATTAGTAGACGGTATACCTACTTTATACGAGAAACGTATATTCATTGTATAGTCTTAACAGGCATGTGTGTTTAAAGTAGCCCTTCATTTTTCAATTTATTGCGAGTTAGTCTTGGTATGTGGAGCTTGGTAGCCCTTCAACCATGATCTCTTTCGCACGTTTTTGACGTTGATGACCCATTTTTCATCACCAGTGATCCACCATGGAGTGTAAAATAATGGCGCTGCATCTAGTCTAGAAGCTAACCCCAACATTTGTCATTTGGGAAAAGTTGATGATTTTGTACAAATTGTTCAGTATTAGGGTACTCATGGTGATTCCAATAATTAAATTAAAAAATCAGCTCACACATTAGATGGCTTGATCTTGTGAGGAGCTATGACTGATAAATAGTATGCCTAGGTATAGGTACGCCGAAACAACATTGGGTAATGAATATTTTATTCAGGTAAAAGCACCTTTAGACGGATCGCAAATGACCCGGAGCTACTAATTGTTTTCTTTTAATTTCCTCTGTTATATGTTGCTTGCAAATTAAATGATCGCTTCTTTTATTGTATGACCTTTGTTTTGTGAAAGAGTTCTTTTTGTTTTCATGGTCAATTATTGTACAGTTTTTGTTCCAGTACCAAAACTTTGAATTGCTATTTTTTAACCGAGTTAAAAAAGGAGGAGGTTCTTAAGTCGAACCATATTTTTTTGTATGACCACTCATAACTATTTACAGATACGTCCGTTTTTTGAATTCCCTTTTTTTGGAAAGGGTACTTATACTTCTAAATTGTTCCCTAACGTGGTATCATCTGCCAGGGATGCCGGTTGTTCGAAAGAGAAACTGTGGCCCCTGACACCCAGGCAACTGTGGAAACACGGGTAGGTTTTCATATTTCATATTCATATTGTATTATAGAAGTTAGAAAGCTTATATATATTTATTTAATATTCAGACAACCATTGATCCATTAAATTTACATTTATATTGTTAGTATGAACTTAAAAACTATGTTAGTACTTAATAACTAAAAGAGACTTAGTCCTCTGTGTGAGGCTCAACACCAGTGGGCTGTCTAACTTATTGACTATAACTTTCAGGATGCTGTTATTGCTCCCACGCAATCTGCTTAGCAGTGAGGCTGTCTTTTTGCGCCAGGTGGCATCAAAGCCGTCTGTGCGCGACTCAGCGAACATTGTTGACGCACTGCAGAAGCGCGGCAGACGTAACAGCGCCCTGTAGGCATTGTTAAACTGGATGCGCAGAGAATTGTAAGCCCTTTGGGTATATCTGAACCACAGGCTCGCTGAGTACAGAGATGTGCAATACGCTTTGAATAAAGTTACTTTCACCGCGTCTGTACATCGAGCGAACCTGCGGGCCAGCATGTTTGCCCGGACTGACAATGCCCTGCGCTCCCTCTCCATGTCTACATCATCTCCAAGATTTTCAGTAACCACATGCCCAAGATACTTGAATTGGTATACTCTTCTAAGAGGAATACCATTGAGTAACAGTGGTGGAACAACAGTTGGGCACTTTGTACCCGCCTTGAAGATCATGCACTCTGACTTTTTAACATTATAACTTAGACCGTGTGTGGCAGCATACTTTTCACATACAGCAAGCAACTTCCGCAATGCACAAATCGAGGGAGCCAGCAGCACCATATCGTCGGCATAGCTAAGGTTGTTTACACTGACACCATCCACGTAGCACCCTACGGGCATTTCACTGAGTACCTCGATCAGTGCATTTGCATATAAGTTAAAAATCAAGGGGGAGCTCAACCCCCCTGCCTCACTCCGCATTCCAGTCTGTATTCACTCGACAATTCGCCTGCCCACTTTACATTATTTTCCTGATTAAGGTACCAATACCTAAAAAGTGACGTCAGCTCTGGCGGTAGGCCCGTTTCCTTTAGCTTCTGCCATAACATATCATAAGACACTAGGTCAAATGCCTTCGAGAGGTCTAGAAAGCAAGCATAAACCGGGGTTTGTCTGTCAGTGTAATATTTCACAGTGTGCTTATGGCTAAGAATAGCAGTCTCAGCCGACAAGCCAGGACGAAAGCCGAACTGAGCGTCATGTAACTTAACATGCTTGTTCAAATATGAGTTAAGCACACTGTCAAATACTTTCGCTGCAATCGTGGCTAGCGAAATGGGTTTATAGTTAGATTTTTCAGACACATCCCCCGTTTTATTCTTGGCAATCGGTACCACCAGAGTCTTCATCAGGGAAGGGGGTAGGTGTGAGTGATTTATGCACAAATTAAATATCATTGCAAGTACTCTAGGAAGGTGGATACCAGCATACTTGAGGTGTTTCACGCTGAGAGCATCAAACCCCGGGGAAAAACTAGGAAAAACTAGGCTTAAAGCTAGGTACAGAAATATGTATGGAGCCTGTAAGGGCACAACAAAACAATAAAATTAAGATTACCTACTTAGAATAAAATTAAAGCTACTACATAACGTCGCTCTAATTCGTTAACCTGCTAAGTTCATTTTGACATAGTTTACAGGACAAAGAAAAATCTGAATTATATCTCTATTAATTTATCAATCAAAATTCTGAAAATCCCGTTGGTTTCTATAATTTTTCTTGATATTTTAACAATAAATGTAGCAGCATAACTTATACACATTTTATAAAATTTTGAAAAGCAATTATTCAGCAGTTTGTCGAGGTGAAGTTTCAATTTGCTTGAGGACTTAGCAGTTTTCTAAATAAAATAAAAATTGAGTATGGTGTATAGATTAATGAATTGTGCAGTAAAACGAATTTAATCAGTACCTAATCAAAAAAAAAATTACTAAAAATTTAACAATCAGTCTTCTTTAATAGGAAACAGGGTTAAAATATCTAAGATATACTCTTTTCATAAACAATCTGTAATAGTTTTAATATACGGTATTATGTGTTGGTTTTATAGTATTACGTGTCGTACAACACGTAATACTACAAAACCAACACATATTGACAGGATACTTCTAAGTATTTTTTTTATAATTATTAATGACAGCCATTTAATATTGTTTTACGACGAGGGTGCGTTTTTAAGCTTGCGGAATGGCGGGGTTGAAGAGGGGTCTCATTAGTACGTCAACGAGTTGAGTGATTCACTATTAGTATAAATCCGAGTATTATTACGATGAACTACCATCAACCAAGCAACTTAATCGGGAAGGCAGCATTCACAATGGAAAAAATCGAGCAACGCGCCTTTATAAACTTCCTTACCAAGCAAGGAAAAACGTCCAAACCATTACGAAAGAGATGTTCTCCGTTTATGGAGACTCTTGCCCTTGTAAAACCATGATTTACAAGTGGCATCGTCTGTTCAAGCAAGGACGAGAATCACTTGAAGACGATCATCGGCCTGGGCGCCCCATCGAAGTGACCACACCAGAAATCATCGCTAAAGTCGAAAAAGTAATATTGGAAGACGCTCGTCTTAAGAAATTAGGTTAGCAGAAATGGAACAGCTTGCAGAAATAGTTGAAATATCCGATAAAACCATTTTTACAAATTCTTCATAACTTTCTCGGTATGACTAAGGTCAGTGCAAGATGGGTGCCGAGAACAGAAAGTACACCTCGATTTAGCAGGTTTTCGTTGTGGAGATTGACTGTTGTTCAGAAAGCAGTTTTTCGGGCATAGCATTTGTCACCTTTTTTGGCTAATATCGCACTTATTCCTTAAATGATACGGTAGATATTAGATTGAACTTTTTAACTGGTATAAAAAGTAAATTTAGCCAAAAAATGGACTTAGCAGGTTAACGAATTAGGCCGACGATAATTAAAAATAAAAATCTTGGTATTTAAATTAATTTTAGAAATGATCCACCCAGAGCGGGTGAAAATATTTGATGATATCCCGCCCTCAAAAAAAAAGGAAGTATAATATATATTTACGTGTTAATTGCATCACATTTTCCATAGGCAAAATCAGCCGTAAGACATCCTGTGCTGGACAAAGTCATGACGTATATTGCCATTACAGCATCATTCGACGATCCATGTGTTGGTGATATTTGCATGGTGGCAATTGTAAGAAGCATTGTTTATTAGCGGATCACTTGGGTTCTTCTCTCTGCTCATCCACTTAGTGTAAAAGATTTTTACAAGGCAATACACTTACGGAACCAATTTGTAGAAATCAATGTCCAGACGTTTATGCCGTGTAGTCGATAGTAGGTAGGTAGTTATTTGATTTGAGAAAACTGGATGCGGCAAATTACTTCTTGTAACCGACTCATTTGCCTGTTTTCTTTTTTGTTGTTGTTTGTTTCGCGATGCCTTCGGTAATTGTAACTCGATTACAAAAATGCTTTTTTTCATGGATTAATAGTAGTATTTATTTCATAAACAAAAAACATTTGTGTCGAAATATAGGAATACACCACGAACTTAAGATTATTATTGTGATTACACTCAACCAAAAAATAAAAACACTACAGCGAGAATACATATATATCAATACTTCTTAATTATTACGTGTCAAAATATTATTTATGAAATTATTGCAATAGGAACATTCTAAAACTAATCGTAACCAATAATTACTTTTTTATCCTTACAAAATTCGTCAATACTTTAATGACACTTGTGAATCAATAATGTCTTAAGTTTATTTCTAAATACATTCAAATTCGGAATATTCTTTTCAACACACTTGCTCATAAAATGGCTCTAATTTCACTACAGTTAGGCACATAATGACACCTATTATCAAACTGTGACTTTTTCATTACTATTATTCACTAGTGAGTTATAGAATTGGTTGAGTTGCTTTGTTCTTAGTGAGTTATAGGTTGTTTTTTGTTTGAGTTGCTTTGTTCTTAAAAACGATGATGATGATGATGATGGATGATGCTGGATGATGATGGATGATGCTGGATGATGATGATGGATGACGATGGATGATGATGAATGATGATGATGGATGATGCTGGATGATGATGGGTGATGATGGATGATGATAGATGATGATGGATGACGGTGGATGATGATGGATGATGAGGGATGACGATGGATGATGATGGATGATGATGAATGATGATGATGGATGATGCTGGATGATGATGGGTGATGATGAGTGATGATGGATGATGATAGATGATGATGGATGACGATGGATGATGATGGATAATGATGGATGACGATGGATGATGATGGATGATGATGGATGATGATGGATGATGATGGATGACGATGGATGATGACGATGGATGATGATGGATGACGATGGATGATGATGGATGATGATGATGGATGATGATGGATGATGATGGATGACGATGGATGACGATGGATGATGATGGATGATGATGATGATGATGATTTAGTATTATTTTCTTCGCAAGTGTGTTGAAAAACGTCGTATGATACACGTGTGTATTGATGATTATCGTCCTCGGCTCTCTTAAGACCCTCGCCTGACGGCTCGGGTCTCAATGGCGCCTCAGCGATAATCACCAACGTTACACACTTGTACCATAATGTACTATTAATTCTGGTGGTAATTTGTTAAATAAATTAACCGACTGCACACTTGATGAGTGTTTTACAATAATAAGGTTTGTTTGGAGGATAGAAGGCAGATCTTTTCTCCGAGTTTTTACTCTATATTCTCTCTCAGTCTCGGTCTCCAGCTTGTTAAGATTTTTATGTAAATGAGTAAGGAGAATTAAAATGTAAAGGCAAGGTACTGTTAAAATTTGTAGCGTGATAAAATATTCCTCAAGGATAGTCTAAAATTAATTATATTTCCTTTTTCGGATAGTTTTTGCGTTAGGTTCGATAATACGTATTTAATCCACTTTGTTTATCTTAACGATCTTCTAATACTTCCAGTCACTGTTATTTACATAAAAAGTAGTGCTATTCGCATTGGTTTTTATTTACACTATTTAGTTAAATAGTGTAAATAAATACAGAACGAAAAAAATACACTACAAAATGAAAAACAACTTTTATTTCAGAAGTCGTTAGCATAAACTAAAATACAGTAGCAAAGACACTTGACACTTGTTCCCTCGAAAGGTTGGGCAGAGGAGTCCCATATTTCGCCAGTTATAATGAAGTCCTATATAACAGGGGGCCGTAGCCATGAACCGGGCACAAATCCACACCCCGGACTTGTACTGAGATATTCCAGATACAAAACATAATATCGCTTTGCCCGATCTGGCAATCCAGGATGTCATGCTCATCAGTAGCGTTTGCGACCACTACACCAATGATGCACTATAAAGAAAGAAAGAAAAGTATTTATTGTGACTCGTACAGGCAGATCATCATCATCATCTGCCAAGCCTTTTCCCAACTATGTTGGGGTCGGATTCCAGTCTAACCAGTTGCAGCTGAATACCAGTATTTTACATGGAGCGACTGTCTTTCTGACCTCCACAACCCAGTTCCTGGGTAATACGATACCCCTTGGTAAGACTGGTTGTCAGACTTTCGGGCTTCTGACGACCCGTAACAACTGTCAAAGATCCACAAATGACAGCCGGAACCAACGGTTTATCGTGCTTTCCGAGGCACAGCGGGGTCTTGGTATGCAAAGATGGTCACCCATCCACGGACGAACCGCGGCAAGCGTAGCTTAACCTAATCTATTGAACCGTGCTGCTAATATAACTTAGCCACAAGCCCCTCAGGAAAATCATATACTGAACTGAACACAAAATCGTACAAAAATTATAACAATCAAATTTCTTGGAAAAAAAAAAAAAAGACGTTGTCACGTCAAAATGCCGCATCAATAATTTAGCAGTTCCATCTACTCCTTTCTTTTCCCAATAGTAATGTAACCTGGTGAGGCGCTCGTTTCTGTAGCATCTGTTCAATTTTCCCGCTTTACTAGATCTTGTTTCGGCACAGATAGAAAAGTGTTCAGCCTACGGATATTGGCGCTATTCTCATTATGATAAAAGGTCCAATACCGGGATACCTTTGCTGTTTATATGTTTCTGTTTTTGTGTTTTTATTTGATTTGGTACAACTTTACTATAGAACCTGTTTTTGTTTTCAATGTTGAATAATAAAATGTGTGATTTTTATTTTATTTACAAACAAAAAGATGGGAAGAGCTTAAAGAGGCTTAAAATAGTTATATTTTTATGCTTTATTATTCTTTCATCATCTTAGCAACACTAAATTAAGTAACTAGGACCTTATAATTATTATGTGTGTGGGTTTGTATGTATCTACATATTATGTTTATCTGTTCCCACATAACCTTTAAACTTCTTATCATAAATTAATTGACAAAATATGGTATCGTTGGATGGAGCATCTTGATCGTTCACTGATTTAAAAAGGAAAATGGCGCCCTCTAGAGGACAAGTTACGAACAAAAAAAAACTATTTTCATGTTTCATTTTCAGCGGTCGGATTTTTGTTTGTCAACTTACTTTTTTATTAGTTTAATTACTAGTATGAGTTTCAAAATTGGAGAAGAGTTACGAGGGTTAGTAACCTGTGGAGGTTGTTAAAGGAGCCCTCCGCCAAGTGGAACACTGAACTAAGGGATATGTGTACTACTTACTGAAAATATACCAATAAAAAAAAAAACTATGCTTTGTTGTAAAGGTTATTAAGGGCAGTACCTATCCACCTACCAACCAAACTCAAAAACACAAATCCAACTCGATAATCATCTCAAACCCAGAGTAGATCCAAAAACTTCGATAAAAAGTTAGTGAAATGCGCCCATTCTTATGTATCCGATTTTCCCAAAGACTTTTAAACAAAATAAATCATTCAACCCTTAAAGTATAACGGTATAAGTATAACTTTTTGGAGCGATACTTTGGACCGTAATATTTAAAATTTTCGAGACAAAAGCTTCCACAGATTTACGATAGGTTTGTGTAAATTGGAAACTTCCGGAAGACATTGTATTTGCCGCAAAATTAATGTCGTCCACATCAATGTTTTATAAAAATACTAGCTGCTGCCCGCGGCTCCGACCTTGTCAATGTTGAATTATTTGGACCAGGCTTCTCTGGCCTAAGGAATAAAAATATCATAAAAACTTCCACCCTCTATTTCACCCCTTTACGGAAAGAGTTTCCTAAAATCGTTTCTTACCTGACATCTCCTACTCATATTCCACCTCTATGCCAAATTTCATCTTCACAGGTCCAGTAGTATTTGAGATTTCGTGATTAATGTACAGACGCCAGCAGGTCAACCTATCCTAAACTGTCAAATTTTCCCAATTGAACATGAACCTTATTCCTTTGTGATAAAGTTGAAAAACTATCAAAGAAATTTGACAGATTGGGGTACCTTGATGAGCTGGCCTCTGTACGAATGAGTGACCTTTTGCTTTTATAAATGTATGTCGCAGAGATATTGCCAAACCATTGATATTATAATTTCACTAGGCAAATTACAATTGCACGAAACTTTGTCAACCGCTTCCATTTCTCTCCTCTCGAGTTTCTTGCCAGCTTTTCTCCGTAGAAAGCGACAAATTGGAACCGTCCACAGTTTCTGACGTTTCATAAGTGCCCATGCTGGTTTATCTGAACTAAAAGATTTTGAATTTGATCATTTCAGCCGAAAGACGACTGGACTTAGGCCAATCCCAAGCACCGCCACCTCGAACGGTTCTCTGTGCTTCTCGCATCCAGCGGCTTACTAATGGTCTAAACTAAAGACTATATAACTCATTATTGGTTCTATAGATAACTCACGTGACGACAACACATCACCAAACCATCAGTAGCACTATTATAAATGTAAAAAACTGCAACGCGTTGTGGTAATTACGAAATGCCATGACGCATACTAGAATTAAGTTCACGTTGCACAAAAGGTTTTATGAAAAAAAAAATGTAGGTACCTAAATAAATCAGCACAGTATTTTGTACAAACAACAGTATAATTCCCGAAAATGAAGTAATTAAAGGAAGTTAACAAATCGTTATGTTTCTACGAATGTAATATAAGATCACGCCTATTATTCTTGGTCAAATAGGACGTTTGGTCTCGATGCCTACATGAGCTTTTCTTGTCTACCCATGTACCGAATTGTCTTGGGCATTCCTCCAGCAAATTGCACTTCGAAGTTTCTTCGCACCAGCCGCAGTTGAATCTCTTATCCAGAGCTTGGCACTCCATACAGTTCCTTGCCATGAGGTCACACTTGTATACTACAATCAAGACCATATTGGAATATGGTTCTGCACCGCCCCACAGCAGCCTCACGTAACCCATAGTTACAACATGACTTATCCGCAATTTTGTCATGTCACAGTACAATTTACTGTCACCAAACGAACCTTTCAGTCTTACGATCGATCGTTCTATATGTATTTCGCACATTATATTCCGTTTGTAAAGCGTTAAATCGTCTATTCTCAAATTCAGTGTGATGAATCTCCTTATGTTGGCGGGAACAAATATGGGATCATTTGATATTATTTCCGTACAAAATCTTTGTCGAGAAGTCTTGTGATATGCATTATCGAGGAATACTTTTTGAGGGCAATTTAGAGTTGGGTAGTGCGTGCAACCCACTTTGTGGCACCAATCACAATGAGTGCCTGCCCTCTTACAATCCCAGCAACTGTTAAATGAAGTACAGTAAGCCTGGACTGAATCCATTTCGGATACCTTCGTGTTATATGGTTTCGTTAACTTAATGTATGTGAGCATAATCCAAACCATTTGACTAAAGTTTAACATCATCCTTAATGTCTGCTATTGAGTCTACGATACTCTTTAAAATGTTGTATGTATATGCCCCTCCTGAAAGGTAAATAGTTATTTGTGAGTTTCATTTTAAATGGATAGAAGAAAAAATGGTACCGCTGAATACTACACCTTAGTACACTATATTTCATCATCCGCCTAGCCTGTTCCCAATGTTGGCCGACTTCCAAGTATAACTGGATGCAGCTCACTACCAGTATTTTACATGAACTGACTGACTATTTGACCTCTACAACCCAGTTATCGGGTAGTAGGACATTCCTTAGTAAGACAGGTTGTCAAACCTTTGGACTAGTGACGACCCGTAACGGCTGTCAGAGATCCACGAATGACAGCCAGGACCAATGGCTTATCATGTTTTCCGAGGCACGGAGGGTATTGGTATGTATTTAACTACACTCTACTTGTATTCCTACATTGAGAATACTGGTTCAAAATGGTTTAGAATCAGCCGTTTGCAAGCCAACCCCAAAATAGTTTGGGCAGATGATAAAGTTGAGAAATATATCACAATTCACTAGGGGTGCGGGATGCTGCCAGGGGTACGGGTTGTTCGAAAGAGATACCGTAGCCCCTGGCACACAGGCAACTGAGGGAACACGGGTCGGTTTTAGTCAGTAAAAGTCTGAAACGCCCTCCTGCTCCATCCAGAGTGGAAGAGAAGAGCAGCGGAGAAGTTATTTGATTTCCCACCCAAAAAGAAAACCCATAACGAAAACTGAACTACTTACAGATTATAGTGAAATCCGAATTATGAACACCACAACAAGTAACTCTTTCAGCAAAGTAATCCATACTAAATATGTTTGTCGGTGTCCTTATATTTATAACTACAGGTGCAAAAATGTTTTCAAACAAGACTTGTAAACTGCTATTTACAAGTCTTGTTTGAAAACATTTATGCATGTATCGAAGATTACATATTCAATGATATCACTGATTATGTAACAATGATGTATTGTTTGGAGATTAATTGTTTTTTATTTAATCACAGCTAATGCCAATTATCTCACGAAGCGTATCAGGAAGTGTAGTGTGGATCGCTCACAGTTTGATAGACAGACGACCTTAAAATTTCAAGCAGCAAAGTGGTCCACCACTTTCTGCATCTAATATGGATGTGGAAGGTTCAGTACAGGATGTTGTGGCGCAGCCTGGGGGAGGCCTATGTCCAGCAGTGAACTGCGGTAGGCTGGATTGATTTATTGAATACTAATTCGTCCTACTAAGACAACCTAATACTATAGCTACCTTAATTTACTAACTGCAGTAATTTATTGTTATTTATACATGTAATTATAACAATAAAGCGAATTATTTTATTTCACTTTATTGCTACATGGGACTGCTTGACCTCAACCACGCCTGGTGGAAGCGATGGATCCACGATCAAGGAGCGTGCCCAGTAGATGCCTGTTCACTCTTGCTTTGAGTCAATACAGCATCAGTACTGACATCAAATACTGACGTATGTAACCAGTTTTGTTCCGACTGCTACGTAAAAACCTCCTTCTCCCTTTTCCAAACACTCTGATTTTGTGTGTGAGACAATCTTTTTAGTGGGCAATGGGTGAGAGTGTCGTCCGTCCTCACAACCCGCAATGCTGCCTCGCATTCTTAACACACCCAATCAGTAGTGCTTATACCATCTGACATGTGTCAATGGCTGACCCAATTCTAGTTAGGCTCAAAAATGTTTGACAAAATTGAGAAGGTCCTTTTTTTTTTTCTTTTTTTTTTTTTTTTTTAGTTGGGAAATCATCAAATAACTTCTCCCGCTCTGGGTGGAGCAGGAGGGCGTGTCAGACTTTTACTGACTAAAACCCGACCGTGTTCCCTCAGTTGCCTGTATGCCAGGGGCGGCGGTATCTCTTTCAAATAAACCCGCACCCCTGGCAGGCATCGGCCCTTGCGGAACCCATCGGTTTGTGCTGACATCTCTTTGAGGCGCGCGTGGAACACAACGCGCCGTCGACCTGGGCTTGGTCCTTACCGGACAGCGAGCTACCCATTACTCGCCGTCCGCAAGCCCACGCCTATGGTGGCCGGGAATCAGCCTGGGATTCCCGACACCCAGGGCATCTCCTGCGGCGACTAAGGACGTGAGGGCGCATATACTGCCTCTCCCTCACGTGCGCCGCCTCCCTCTTCGCGAGCATCATTGCTTCGCTGAAGGAGGTGACGGCTACCTATGCACTCTCGCTCCGTACCATGGCCTGGACCAGGGCCGGACGCGAGAGATCGCCGCCGCTGATCGCCTCCACGAGGACACGGCGGTGCTCCGCCCAAGCCGGGCAGACCTCCACCGTATGCTCCACCGTGTCCTCAGGGCGATCTTCGCAATGGAAACAGCCGGGCGTTTCCTCCTGCCTTATGCGAAACAGGAACCTCCCGAAACAAACGTGTCCGGTGAGGACCTGCGTCAGGCGGACGGTGTGGACGCCATGCCGCCTCTCAAGCCACTCCTCAAAAAGCGGACTTACCGCCGCAATCATGGTCAAGGTCCTTAATCATTAAGGTGCCTCGTTGGTCTATTGGTAGCAAGCGCTACTGGGTTCGATTCATAGGTCGGGGAAAGTGTAAATGGGTTTTCCATTAGGAATTTCTCAATAACGGCCTGGAATCTGAATTTGTGCTCGATTGATGTCTATAGGCTCGCCCCCTGTTACATGAGACTTAAAAATAAGTGGCGTGTGGGGAAATGTAGGCGTATTGTAGGTACCTAACTAACTAGCTTTTGCCAGCGGCTTCACCCGCGCGGAACAATCTTTCCTTATTTAACTCCTTTAGGGGTTGAATTTCGAAAAATCCTTCCTTACTCCTTATCTACATTATAAAAGGAACCTCTGTGCAAAATTTCAGCTTTCTAGGTCCAAGGGTTTGGGCTGGGCGTTGATGAGTCAGTCAGTCAGTCAGGACTTTTCTTTTGATTTGTATAGATAGAGAGATAGATAGACGGGCATGAGTTTTTTTTGAAAAAAAAATTATATCTGTTAGATGTTTACAATTCATTTTATTACAATTGCATATCCGGCATGAGTACAGCAGCCTAAAAGTGTAAAGTTTAAATTAGATCAAGATCACAAGTTATGTGCATGGAGTGGCAGTGACTACAAAAGTTACGGAGTTGTTACCAAAATAATAAAACTAAACATGTTTTTTTGGTATATTCGTCGAATTGCCCGAATTAACTCGGCTTTTCGCACGAACCTAATTTATTTGTATTTTGACAATTCCAACAATTCGTATTAAGGAATTGGCACGTTTTAAATTTTATGCAATAAAGTTATGAGAAAGGGTGCTTAAAATTCAAGACGTGCCAACGGCTACTACGTATTTCTGGTGTTGTCGATTCGCCCACAAAAAATTAACTACGTGCAAATCGGTTTTAGAAAATGTAATATCATTTTATTGTGTCCATTCGCCCGATTCGGTTGAGCAAATTCGTCTTTCATATATCTAAAATCGACGACATGGTGCCTTAGAACTCTACAGCTTAAAGTTACAGATTTGTTAAAGTATTAGTTAAACAGTACAGTTACGAGTATTCTATCTGTATAATTAATTATTTGTCATTAATTTAAAAACACAGCACATAACAATTTACCAAATTCGTATTTTTTTTGGAATGTAGCTAATCACTTGTTGATATATAATTATGGTGACTGGTAATTAGTGACCGATATTTAAACACATGATTGTACTCATCATTATGAACAACTTTTATTATGGGAACAAACCCGAAATCGCGAAAAAAATACCGCTGTTCCCTACATTTTGACGAGTTATGCGGACCCGTAGTAAAAGTTGTTCATGATAATGAGTACAATGATGTGTTTAAATGTCGGTCACTAATTACCAGTCACCCTATATAATGTATTAGCTTTTGCCAGTGCATTTCCCCGCGTGGAGGTCAAAAATTATCCCACGAGAACGTACTATCAGGATAAAAATTATCCCATGTGTTATTCCAGGATATAAACTATCTGTGTGCCAAATTTCATGCAAATTCGTTTTGCCGTTTTTGCATGATTGAGTAACAAACATCTATAATACATACAAACTTTCACAGTTATAATAATAAAATTATATTATTTTATTATTGTAATTTTTAATTAACTAAATGTTCAAACATAAATAAGTTTCTTACTATAACGATCACAAGACAGCCTGTTCAGAGTCCATCTTAAGCTACTGTCGGGACATTTTTCTTCAATCACACATTTCCCTATTGGATCACACCATCCGCATCCATATTCAGCTGGGATTTCCCTACAAGCAACACAGTAATCGGCCAACGTTTCACAATTGTATACAATTAACGGAATATCATTCGAATATGGTTGAGCTCCGCCCCAAATCAAAGTAAGATAACCTCTATCCGAATCACCATATGGTCTAGCATATGAGTGCAACTCAACCGGATAACAATGCACAACATCATTTAGTATCAGTCCCTTAAGATGAGTCGTCATGTCTCCAACCCTGATCTGGCATATAATTTCTTTGTCATATAGTGCTGGATCTGGCACATAGACTTTAACCTTTATCCTTGTTCTTACCCCCCCTGGGACTAATATGGGCCCTTCGTGTTCGGCGTGTGGACAAGCTTTTATTTCCCCAGTTATATTAGATTTCTCAGCTTTAATCTCAGCGAAAGGACATTTGTTTTGAGGATTGTCTGTGCATCCATAGTTATGGCACCAGCCACATGGAAACCATAAGCTTTTCACGCATTCGTAACAATTGACAAAAGAACGGCAGTAACTGCTTGTGTCCTTCATCGGTGCTGGAAATTCGTTGTAACGGTTCATTGATTGCAGAAAAGTCTTGATTCTGAACATGTCCTCGGGTTTCAGAATGACTTCGTCTTCAGAAAATGCCGCAGCAGGTTGCATCTTTTTTGCATTCCATACATCCATTGTTTTCACTTTACTCATAAAGAGTATTAGGGGTAAAATTCTAATCCACATAATGACCGTTCGGTCTAAAGAAATTACACCAAAATCAAAATATTTTAATTCACATAAACCTACATGGGCACTTATGAAACGTCAGAAGCTAGGCATATCAAACACTGGCTCCACACGGTCTTTTCTCAGTATATATACCTAACACGTTTCTTATTATTTCCATGGCCGTTTGTTTAACATAACATTATGGCCTAGGTTCAATAGGTCCTATGAAGATGTAGCAATAATACAATTACAATTGTCTTTCTCTTTCTATGGACCTTATTATTTTTCAGAGGGTCGATTTTCATAATGTTTTTTTAAACATACGTACTTCCCTATAGTCCATAATGTTGAACAAACAATCGTTGTTCAGCACCGTATTAACAGTCCCGTATCTTAACGAACTATTGTCACTTCAGATCATGTCACGCAGGGATAACACTGAACAGATAAATCAGTACCCCAATTAATGTAACTCACTGAAATACATAATACATTTCTTTAAATATTTGAAAACTTAGTTTGCTCGCTAACGTAAATACCGCAAAGAATATTGTGGAATTATGTAAATGGGGTGTGTGAGAGTAATACAATTACCCTGTATATCTATTTGGTCTTACCGAACACGAAATAATCATAAGCGATCGACTTTGAGGAAATTTGATCGTAGAATAGGAAAAGACACACGGTACGAATTTTGTTTAAAACAGACGGATTTCAAAAAATAACTCTTCATGTGTAGTATGAACCGTAACACACGCTACGGTTCATACCCAAGCATCATGTCTTCGCTGTGATGTTGGCATAAGACGCAAAAATACTGTTTGAAAACGAATGCGCATTTCAAAGAGACAACGTTGAGAAATCTCAAAGAAAGAAGTCCAGTTTTATTTCATTTGGAACAGGACACTGGTACAAACGAAGTAATAGTTGACTGCGACTAACTTGTAAATACAGAAGTGAATTTGGCGCCATGTTGCAAGAGAGTTGTAATGAAAAAGTTTCTAACTGGCCAGAGGAAACTCTAAAAGCTGTTAATCGAGACATTCATGTTTGCGTCGGAAATAAATTGGTCCATATAAGTCTTCTAGCCAGTTTAATTGAACCAATACCAATAACTTGTTGAACCAATATTTTAATAATATCCTTTACGTACCATGTTTCTGGCAAATAAAGACATTCATTCATTCATTCATTCATAACTACATATAATAAAACCGTTGTTATTGTACTTTTTAGTAGAAATCGCGTTTTGTTCGGTATTTTTTTTTAATTATTATTGTGAATGCGAAGAACGAACCCTATATCAAGTAACATTAACGTTTTGAAATGTTAACTGGCCAGTCACTTAAAAACATCGTAGGTCGCAAAAATTTGCACTGTACCGATTTCTTGGGATGTTGTAAGCATATGCCAATAGTTCAAAACCAAGTTTGCAACTTCGTAAGACCTGTGATAACTGTATGATTTCCTTCCACGATAACTTTGTAACGTGCACGTATCTCCATTATTTTTTAACGTATACGTGGACGTCCACTATGATAACGTCTCGTTAGAAAAAAAATTATCCTCTCTGGTCAAATTTTTTAATCTTATGTTTATAATTTACTGTCTCATCGAGCATTCTGATGCTGCAGGTGCATCTACTGTCTACATAAACAGTGAGGACTGACAATTTTCTTTTTTTTTATTAAAATTGCTAGTTCAATTAAATGCTCCTTAATGCTGCTGCGAGTGATGTTGTGTGTTCACCTATATAATTAAAACAAAACGAAATAACTCAGATCATTTAATATCTTTCGGCTATCACGGCTCGCTTGGTGGTGTTGTATCTATTGGGGTTGCATCTATTGGGCTTGTATCGGCGGCATCACTGGGTCCGGTCTCATCTTTTACTGCGTCACCACCAGTAACATCACCAGCCCCAGACTCGACAGTAGTAGTACCATCTTCCGCCGGATTAATGGCATCGGATTCAGTAGCATCCGATCCAGTTTCACTATTGTCAGTTAAAGTTGTATCTTTAGGGTCGTCAGCAACATCAGTACCATCATTACCAGTATCAATACTGATAGGTGTTGTTGTCGCAGTACGCATGACGGTCCTGAAGGTGCTTGGCTGCTTGTTTTCACAACCAACGTAAATGTTGACGGAAACAGGAAGCTTGTAAGCTGATTTGATACGAACGCTTATATATTTTTTCCTTAGACCACCACGAACAATTGTTGTTATAGGACCTCGGCCCTGTCCTAGACGGTCGACAACCCTGAAGTAGGTTATCTGTAAAAAGAGATTGCGTTATCAATAAAACACACAGATTCAAAACTATATAGGGTGTAATCGCGAAAAGAAAATCAGCTGTTCCCTACATTTTGACGACTTATGCGAACATAAATGTAGGGAACAGCTGATTTTCTTTTCGCGATTTCAGGTTTGGTCCCATAGTAAAAGTTATTCATAATGATGAGTACAATCAAGTGTTTAAATGTCGGTCACTAATTACCAGTCACCCTATATACGAAAGGGAGCCACATGCTTATATCGACCTAAGTATACTAAATCAATTGAAAGTAAAACAATTCCTTTACATTTTGCAATAGCTGCCTACTTTTAATTTCCTTCATTAGAAAAACCTGTAAAAACTATGGATTTTATGTTATTTCGAATTTGAGTAACCTTTGACCGCAGTGATGTTCATCCTACTTATATTGTACATACTAATATCCAATCCTACTAATGATCATAAATGTGAAAGTTTGTATGTTTGTATGTGTATTGCGCAATCACACAAAAATGGCTTATTGGATTTGGATAAAATTTGGCACACAGATGTGTTAATCCAGGATTAACACATAAAATATTTTTATCCAGTGGTAAGCTCCTAGCTCTTAGCTAGTCTACACTTATAATAATAATATAAACTAATAATAATAATTAATATTTTTAAATGTTCCTATATTTTTAGGGTTCCGTACCTCGGAAGGAAAAAACGGAACCCTTATAGGATCACTTTGTTGTCCGGAACGGTTTCTCAGGAACGCGTGGAAGCATTAAGCTGGAATTTATATCAAATACTCATGTCTACTGTCCCTTAGAGCTGTGAAAAAATCTAACTTCTAAGCCAACGCAATCAAAAGATACAGCCGTTTATGCCGCAAATTTTCTACACTCGCAAGGGAATCAAAACCTACAGGGTACTTCCCGTGAACTCAGAATCTTGAAATTTGGTACGAAGCAAAGTCTTATAGCACAGATAACGGAAAATTTGCTAAAACCGTAAATTTTTAGTTACTTCATAAAAAAAATTATTATAAAAATACCATAACTTTTACTTATATACCTACAGGTTTGTACGGAACCCTCGGTGCTCAAGTCCGACTCGCACTTGACCGGTTTTTTATGCTAATATTTAAAAATGTAATTTATAGTATCTAGTGGAGTCATAAAAAAGAAAAACTACTAAAATTATTAAGAGGAAAGGATTGTTTGATTGTATTGAGGCTCCGAAACTACTAAACCGATTTGAAAAATTATTTCACTGTTGGGAAGCTACACTATTGCCGGGTGACATAGGCTATACTATTATATACGGGAACGGGATATACGCGAGTGAAACCGCGGAGCGCTGCTAGTATATTATAACTTAGTCTACAAGTTTCCATTAAAATGTAAAAAACAAAAAGTTGATTGCTCCATAATATCTAAACAGCCTTACTATGCTTCTAAAAAGCTACATGTCATTGTTTGCAGAACCGCGGGAAAATAGTACTGAAATAAAAAAAGCAAGTAAAACTTACTGGACATTTAAAAAATCTTCCATAGGCTGCAGAAGTAAAACCAAAAGGCGACGGAGCCTTGTATATATTATCTTGAGCGACTAGAAAATCATTTCGCCTGAACATACCGAGGTAAAAGTCCCTGCATGCTACGAAGTGTGTAAAAACCAACAGATTAACTGAATACCATAATGTATTCATTGTATTTTGTACATTAGAAAAAGTAAATTTAACTGTGTTTAGTGTTTCAAGTGGTGATGGTTACGAATTCAATGCCGATACACGTGGAGACGTGGTATAAATAATTTATAATTGTATCCGTTTATTAGCTGTTAATTTTATCGTGTATTTCATACTGGCGGTTAATTACTTTCCTATTCCGTAGTGGCAGTGCCTAATTGTTTAATCTTTTAAAGCCTTTTGCATCGTGGTTATTGTGGGTAGCCCGTTTCGTTAATTCAGTTTCTGTACATACATGCTGCTGATATTGACTTTATTTTTAATATTTTTTTTAATGTTTTAAGGCAATTCGTGTTTTTGATATTTACATGTCGTCGTATTCGTAATTGATTCTAGAGCACGTGAGTACCTACGGTCGTACAAGTCTTAGGCAGCATAATGGCGATGGGTTAAAAGACACTCATGTGTACTAAATTAGATGAGTAACTAATTAAGTGTACTAATAAATAAAAAGAACTACAACAAGGACACTTTGGCATACAAGTAGGTCTCGTCCGTTTCCATCGCTGTCAAGTGTCATCCGGAAACATGCCACTTCTAGGCACTGGCAGCATTGCCACGTTGAATGGCAATGATAATAAATAGCTATATTGCGATAAATATTTCCGTTTATGGTTACATATATGGCAACGAAGAATTCAAAAACGATATTAAAATGTATCTTTAAAATAATGAACAAATATAATATTAAATGTTATTTTATGTTTTGAAAACGAACGCGATAGCATGAAGCCCATTAATATTATGAGGGTATCGAGTCTCAAGCTGTAACCATGAATTCAGCACATGATTCCAGTGGTGTACATTTATTTCGTTTTGTAGAAAACAACCGTATATCATTATTATTATAAACATTTATTTCATACCAGGGTCCATAAAACTTGTTAGTAAACAAAATACTCATGAAATTAATGTTAGTACATAAGTAGAATAAGTATTCAAACAACAAAACAAATTATACAATGACATGAAGCCGCATCCATATTTGCAGCATAGGGGACTCCCCCCGATCTGCAAAAACACCCATTATAGAGTTGGAACTGCCACGAACGCGAGTGAGTAGGTTATAATAACCGACGAAAAATTTCAACGCAGTGAGGATCAGAATCACATCGCCGATTTCCCTCTCGTCCTGCACAGATATGACAATATTCTCATGTTGACCTATTACATTAAATGTATACCTAGTTTCCTACTTTTTACGCAATATTACACATACTAATCAAAATAACATTTCAAACCTGTCTTACTTTTACTCTTTATTCTAAAGCTTCGCATGATATTTTCGGTACACGCAAGCTGTATTTTTGTGTAAGAGGCTTATGGGCCTTACCATGCGTTTGCACGGTACGGAGACTGGCAAGTAACGATAAAAGTGGATCACACAGGATTATACTGACATACTTGATATTATTATGTTCTTCCATGTTTACTTCGTCTTCGTACCTGCTCACAAGATTATAATTTTTGCACGTTCGAGGTATCCTTTTTGGGTTTCTCTGTCATTCTCTTTGCTGAATATTTTGACGTTCGAAAAGTGCTGACTGTCAGCCTAGTTTGTATAAATGACTTTTGATTTTGATTTTGATTGAATATGTACGTTACTTGGACATGAACTTGTATGAATCGCGGCTTAAAAAATATTTCATAAATGTCAGCTTAGATTTTTTTTTTTTTACCAAGTAACTTCAAGGTTACAAAATCCGTATCCAGTCTCTACATATTTTCATATAAATTAGTTAGAACATTGCATCCAGGTGACGCATTTTGAAGCCGTTTTCAGCTGATTTAATCTTAATTGGGTTCCTTTACCTTCTGACCAGTGATAATCGACAAAAAAAACGATAAAGTACTACTCATATAAAAGAAAGTTTGTATTTTAGTGAGTTAATGAATTTGGATGATTGTTGATAACGCCTTAAAATAGTGTCGCGTAAAACAAGTGAGTATTTTGTGAAGTATTTCAGTTTTTTCAACCTCAAAGCCGGCGAAGCCAAGGGCCAGAGCTAGTGAACAGAAAAAACTAACTAGTTTTAAACCGATTTTGGATTTAACATTAGAAACAAGCCACTTCTCTTTGAGAGAGAATTGGCAATAATACACCACGTGTGCCCAGATCGGATAGATGTCACATGTATTCTTTCTGTTTAGGTTCGAACCTACGACCTCGAAGTCGTAGGTCGCGACCGTTACTATTGAGCCAGTACTGCGCTTTTTTTAGTTTGGATTCATTTTGCTCCTATTATCTTTTCTACTGTAATGTAAGTAGTCTATTGCTTCTCATCTTAGAACAGACTGAGTTAGTTCCAACGCAAACCATGAGTACGCAACAAAGACCTGTCGTTTGCCTCTGCGACTAATCGTTACTTCAGGCGTCGTCGTGCAGGATGCAATCATTATCTTTGAGATTCAACACAGTTTAATGTCTGATTTGAAAACATGGACAACAAACGTATCCATTCTAAGATTTGCAAAATTATCAGACGATCACCTTCCTCAGCACTAACAAGAAGAATGAAACTGATAAGTCGCTGTCACTCTGCACCGTACGTCTAGACGCTGCGATCAGTAGCAAGATCGTGCGGCTCCTGAAGCCTGCCGTAGCCACTCTGCAAATTGACGGCAAGTGTACAAAGCTTTGAAAAAATACATATTTGATAAAATTTATAACATTGAAAAATATCTTACAGCTGATACTTCCAACAGATTTTCTTGATTGACGCATTTTGTATGCATTTTTGTATTGTTTATAAAAAACGTGCTCAATTATTTCCGTTTAATGTTTTTTTTTATTGTTAATAAAGATTACAACTCATGTATAAAGTTTACAAAAAACGTTATTTTATTTAATAATCGCACCTCTATAAATGAAATAACCTCTATTCTCACCTCTATTGATGGAACCCTCTATAAATGAGACAGATATTTATTTATACCTGAATATCTGAAACACTGGGTAAGTGAGACAAATTTGCAGGTTCCTTAAGGTCCCAGTTATCCAGACTTTACTGTACCTATATGAAACTTGTCGGTCGTACCCTGTCGTTGCGTCTAGTCGCTGACTTGCGCATTTCTGTACCGTCTTGAAACTGTATCTTCGGTTACAATTTGCGCTTCGATCTCTTTTTTCCCGTGGGCAATTCTTCATGGATACCCTCCGTCTGAGATGAACATAATCAAAATCAAAATATTTATTTCACATAAACCTGCATAGGCACATATGAAACGTCAGAAGCTAGATGCACGGTTCCAAATTGTCGCTTCCTATGGAGAAGAGCCGGCAAGAAACTCCACGGTTACTCTTTTAAAAATAATTGGCTTTAACAATGTTTTCAAATTACAGTGATCATAGGTATGGGAGGACAGTGCAGGCTTGTCAATAAGTACCAGGTACTTAGAGATATGAAAATACAGAATAGAAAGTCGTCTACAAATCTACAGTCTCTAAGGCCTACAACGTTCTTTCATTCACAATATGTAAAAGAATCTACATAAATAAAATGAACCTATTTAAACAAAGTGACATGATTTTCATGACAAACACTAAAAAACGGAGGTTCCAGTCGAACTCCTACCGACTAAAAATCCCACTGTCCCTGCTACTACCATAATCGGAGGCCCGGGAAAAGCTTGTACATCCGCCGCACCCCCGACTGACATCAGCTCGCCAGCTCGCCATGCCTAGCGAGCCCCATCACCAAGTACGGCCGATCCTATGACCGCACTTACTTCTATTATGGCGTGCCACCTCTTTGAGCCTGATTGCTTGAGCTACGACACAGCCCCAAATTCGCCGGTCACCCTTTATAAAGGCTCCTTCAGACAGGCGCGACACGACACTTGTAGAACAATTTCCATGAAGTTTTAATAGAAATTGTTCTACGAGAGTCATGTCGCAGTGACGCGTCGCGCCTTTTTGAAGCCATAAGTGCAAACAGAAAGTAACTTTTTGGCAAACTGTGACTAAGTTGAAAATTTTCTTTGTTTATCTGTGAAAAACAAAGTTTTTGGCAAGGGCAGCAAAAACCTGAACATAAAATCATGAATATTCTTTATACTGCAGACTCCAATTTCATTCATTGTCGTTCCATAAATCCAACAAAATTTTATACTCCAATCGTAATTCTTTTTCGTAGATAATCTATAATACTTTTCGAGGGCGACTGATCCCTGCCAAATAGCTCGTAAATCTGTAGACCAATAAAATTTTTGTTATACCCTCATTCTAGGTACTTCGGTGCACCTGTCACTAATGTTGCTATCTCGCTTACACAAAGGATTCGTAACGTAAAGCTAGATACACAACAAGGCTGTTATTATGTAGTCATATCTTTGTGAAACGACTTTCTTTTTTTTATGTGAAGTTGTTATATCTATTTGCTTGTTAGCATTTGTTACTTCGTTACAAAAAGACGGTATTTATTTATAGGTCTGTGGAATTCTAGGCCCTAATTTCAGGTCTCGCATAATTCATAACCCGAACTAATTTTAAATAATCAGAATACCCAATGCCGTGGTACAGGTCAGACTTTTACTGACTAAAACCCACCCGTGATCCCTCAGTAGCCCGTATGCCAGGGGCTGCGGTATCTCTTTCGAATGAACCCGCACCCCTGGCAGGCATCGGCCCTTGCAACTCTTTGAGGCACGCGTGGAACACAACGCGCCGTCGACTTGGGGTTGGTCCTTACCGGACAGCGAGCTACCCATTACTCACCGTCCGCAAGCTCATGCCTACGGTGGCCGGAAATCGGCCTGGGATTCCCGACGTCTCCGTATCAAGCTTCAAAATTAAGCCCTGATACAGTGTGAATCGGTCTTTACAGTTCAGTTTTCTAATTTCAAGTGGAGATCTACTCAGGTTTATTACAGAACCTAGACTGAAAGTAACATTAACCTTTTCAATTCAATTTTAGTTTGAACTAGACATTGTGAATTTTTTGTAAGGATTTTGCTCTTCATTTGAAGGTGCACGTATCTTTTTTGTTGAAATTATTATTTTTGAGCGAAAAGACGCCTTCTCTGGAAAATATTATTTTGGCTTTGTTGGTCCAGTAGTCACAAGTGAGACTGCTGAGCAAAGGGTCGTGGGTTCGATTCCTAGGTTGTGTAAATGGAATTTCACTGAAATAATCACAGTGGCAGCCCATTTGTCTCCGGTTGATGGCAATTGGCTCGAATCCTGTACATTAAACTTAAAATAGGTAATGTCCGTAGACTAACTTTTCTGCAAATACAGGCGTAATGTTTAGTAATGGTCACGTCCACTAGCCAGCATTCTAACTGCGTAACTCATCATCATCATTTCGGCCAAAACACGTCCACTGCTTGACATAAGCCTCCCCGAAAATGGGGGTTTCCCATAATCGCCACGCTTGGCAGGCGGGTTGGCGATCGCAGTATGGTGGTAAAATGCATGGAGAACGCTGCTGCCTATTCCCTGTCCCATAATCGCCTTCTACGACACCCACGGGAAGAAATGGGATGGTACTATTCTTTTACGTCCGGCACTCCACGGAACTTAACTACATCCTACTATATACATATATAATATTATAAATGTGAAAGTTTGGATGTTTGTTTGTTACTCAATCACGCAAAAATGCCAAAACGGTTTTTTTTTTTTGGGTGGGAAATCATCAAATAACTTAACCCTCTCTGGGTGGAGCAGAAGGACGTGTCAGACTTTTACTTACTAAAACCCACCCGTGTGGTAACACGGGTGGGTTTTAGTAAGTAAAAGTCTTCAGTAGCCTGTGTGCCAGGAGCGGCGGTATCTCTTTCCCCAACCCGCACCCATGGCAAACGGATTAGGATGAAATTCGGCACGTGACACATCAATAGTGACAACTCCTTCGCAAGGCGGTGTCACACGATGGAGACCACTGTTCTGTAATAAAAACTTTTCCAAAAAAAAAACCAACCGACTTCCAAAAAAACCACTAGAAAGTGAAAAATAACGACCCCCTACCCCAAACATTTTTCGCCGGTTATACAAAAAAAAATCAGCTGTTCCATACATTTTGACCGCGTATTGCACTTTTCTATGAAACAGAAGATTTTTTTTTATAACGGGCCAAAAATTTCTGCTATAGGGGGTCTGAGATCCCATCATCAGATCCTGATTTGGTGCCAATGGGACCACCTCAGGAGGATACTTCTCAAAAAAAAAATGCGCATCGGTCCACAAATGAGGGATAAATCGGGGAATCATTTTTGACCTCAACGTGGGTGAAGCCGCTGGCAAAAGCTAGTATCAGTAAATCTCGATCTTTTTTCAAATCGAATCAGTTGAAAAATCAATTAAATCGTCTTTTGCTAAATTAGCTCTTCTGTCCTTTGCTTATACGCTTTATATCCATTAGTGTGTTTTTTGTACGCAATTAATTACGTACTCAGAAAAACAAATTAAAAGATTAATAAAATATTTAATTAAAAATAGTAACAACAGAAAGTTGATGTTAAGACGTCGGTGTCCGCGAGGAAAGAGAGTGAATCCCTCGGTGCATGCCAGCAAGGCGCACCCGCTGCCCGCGCGTTGCTATCTTCACAGTTGTTAACTTCACGACAGTTCTCGAGCGCCGTCTACTACCTAACAGTACAAAAAAACACTATCAATTTGAATCTAAATAATTTCGAAACATATTGCCAATCCATTGCTACATGTGTTCGAAAAATGTGTACATTCAACAACGTAAAAAACGCAATTAATGTTGTTGAACTACCAAAATGTAAGTAATTTCAACGCATTTACCCCGCAGAGCTTTTAATATTATTGCTAAGCAGAAGTAAAAGACGTTAGTTAACAGCGATGGCGTCACAAAAGATGGCCGTCTGTCCTTTACGAGCGCCATACTTGGTACCCTCATTTGACTTTAAGTACACACTTCAACTAAGACATAAGCTGCAGGCTTACTGCCTTTTTTTTTCAGTCTTAATTTCCATACTAATCTTGAAGACAAGTGTGAGAAAAATAGTCATAGTTTTGGGTCGTGATGACGCCTTGTGGCTTCTAGATCTAGTTATAGAACATCACACTTGTATTTCCCTCAAAGGAGTAGGCAGCGGTGATTTAGTATTTCTACGTTTTGACTGCCGGGGGTTTTGTCTAAGTAATAGCAGTCGCGGTTGGTCCGTGGATTATATATCTTATATATATTATAAAATTTCTATGTCACAATGTTAGTTACCGTACTCCTCCAAAACGGCTTTACCGATTTTTACCAAATTTTATATGCGCATTCAGTAGGTCTGAGAATCGGCTACTACCTATTTTCCATACCCCTAAGTGATAAGGGTTAAGGCAAAACAACGTTTGCTGGGTCAGCTAGTAATATTCTAAATGCGAAAGTAACTCTCTCTGTCTGTTTGTTACGCTTTCACACCTAAACCGCTATACCGATCGTCATGAAATTTGGCAGAGATATAGTCTTAGATATGGACAAGGACATAAGCTACATTTTTACGTGATAAATGACGCGTCTCCGTATCCTGCGGCGGCTAGGGTCGCGAGTGCGCATAGACAGCCTCTCCCTCACGTGCGCCGCCTCCCTCTTCGCGAGCATCACTGCTTCGCTGAAGGAGGCTACCCATGCCCTCTCGCTCCGTACCATGGCCTGGACCAGGGCCGGACGCGAGAGATCACCTCCACGAGGACACGGCGGTGCTCCACCCAAGCCGGGCAGACCGCCACCGTGTGCTCCACCGTGTCCTCAGGGCGATCTTCCCAGTGAAAACACCCGGGCGTTTCCGGGTGAGACTATCTTTACATACCACCTCTTCGTACCTCGGAAAGCATGTTAAGCTGTTCGTTGCGGCTGTTATTCGTGGATCTTTGACAATTGTTACGTGTCATCAGAAGCCCGATAGTTTGGGAACCTGTCTTACCAAGGGGTATCGTATTACCGAGTACCCGGGTTGTGGAAGTCGAATTGGCAGTCGCTCTATGTAAAACCAACAACATCATTGGGAAAGGACTAGGAAATGACGATGTTTCGACTGCCTACAAGAGTTTTCTGTAAAATACAAAAAGAGAAGATAATACCTACCTAAATATTATAATTTTGAGGAACTCAAGGCTATACCATAAATAATTAATGAAGGAAATATATTTTAATAGCAGTGTATTACAAGTAATATTAAAATGTTAGAGTATTAATTAATAAGCACACCATAATAAGTATATATGTCAATAAAACTAATTGTTTGTGAGTCAGATATTAGAAACTGGAGTTTACATAAAGTACGCACTCATCGCTGCGTACACTTGCTTGCAAATTAAGTGACTTGCATGTAATGTTTATAACTTATTTTTGTTTTATTTAGATACTTTTTTATTTATATATTTGCTTAGTTTATCTTGTATCATTCTGATGTCAGTGCGGAAACCTTGGCTTATCCTATACTTCTATACTATAATAATATTATAAATAGGAAAGATTTGATTGTTTGTTTGCACTGAATAGTCTCCGAAACCACAGAACCGATTTGAAAAATTATTTCACTGTTTGGAAGCTACACTATTCCCGGGTGACCTAGGCTATATTTTATCCCCGTATTCCCACGGGAACGGGAACTACGCTGGTAAAACCGCGGAGCGCTGCTAGTAGTTAGTATATTCTGAAATCGCCAACTCGCTTTGAGCAAGCGTGCTGGTTACTGCTCATGCCTTCTCCGTATCAGAAGAGGTCTTTACCCTAAAATATAAAAGTAATAGCCAAGTCTTATTATTGTTTTTGTAGCAAATATTACTAAGCATTGCGAATGTTTACTTCTGAGGCGTAGACAAAGGTGTGTGGTATAGCCAAGTTTTGCTAAATAATTATGGCATATGTCTAACGTCGGGTTTTTGTAAACAAAATTTATTGATTTTAGCCTTCACGAGTAGCTATAGTATAGGAAACTCAGATGCGCCATTTGGGCTAAAATTTAATTACTACTGTGCCATCGACACATAAAAAGAAGGCGCTCCTTGAGCAGTAAGCGCAGCAAGCACTTTGCTGATCGACTATAATTTTAATAATTACTATCCTAATTATTTTTTCTCATTCAGTGTGACAGGTACATTGACGCGCAAACTGTGTCCATGACATTTTTTGTCGGTTATTATAACAAAAATCTGCTGTTTCATAGAAAAGTGCAATTCCTACATGGTCAAAGTGTGTGAAACAGCATTTTTCTTTTATCCGACTAGAAATTTCAACTCAGGGAGGTTCAAAATAATGTGTACTTATGTATCTGATGAATTTATGTTTATAGTTTGGCCTTCGTTGTCAAAGCTGTTGTAAATGAAAGACGGGTTGACCAAGAACGATTTTTATTAAGTACCCACAATCTATTATTATAATGGCAACCTACCTACATTATACGACAAATTGCACCTTCTATTTCACGTGAACTAAGATAAGAAGAACAATTAAACAAAATTACAAAAAATCCGTCAAGAAACATGATTATTTGAAAGTTGTTACCTTTCCCACGGCCCCAACTCTAACCAGATAATCAAAGGTTAGGGCCCTCTTCATAAGAGAGCAATTATTATTTTATTAATTTCTTAAGAAGCCGCCGTCTCATGTTACAAGCAAAATGTTCCTTAATATGCGCTCAAGTAGTTAATTGCGTAACATCTAGAGCCTCCGTTAAACTTTGTAAAACAATCATGGTTTTAATGAAAATCTTCTATGTTATGAGTATTTTGTTACTGTAGATACTTTTGTGAGTGTATTTATTGCTATTGACATAGTATTGGTACGATGTGACTGAAGTAGATTTATGGCATTATATGGCCTTTACACAAGTGACTACGTAAACTGACTACAGCCACGGACTGTCTAAATGGCAATTCGAATAGGCCGCAGGTTACTAACATCACAAGTTCGGCGGCTGACTAAAATTGACCTTGTAAATGCTCTGTCACGGGCGATCGCCCGCCGCATGAACGTCGACATTTGATGCAAAATGAACCAGTCATCTGCGATTTTTTTCGACCCGTGTAAAAAAGGGTGCGATTCGGCTATATGTGAAATAAAAATTTATTTAGATTCTTTAACCCGGCAGTCATTGTCCTGCACTTCATATCAACAATTCAGACAAAATACCCATAGAAATTGCACTTTAGTTTTCCCAAATTTTCCTATTTTCCCGACTACTTTTTATATTATTTTTTCCTTAAAAACCGTATACGGACTATTGTAAGCATTATAAACCAAAAATTTGCCAAATCAATCCAGCCGCTCTGGTGGCCAACTCTCCAACAACGAAAATACGGGCCTGTCCGAAAGAAGTTCAAAACTTCAAAGTAAATCTTACAGCTGATTTTTTGGAAGGGCAAAAACACGTCGGGAGTAGGGACAACTGTCAAATCGTGTTGTCATTCATTCTTAGTTCGGGCCTCGAACTAATCTTATGTCGATAAGTAATACAGAGTTGAAAACGATCGTACCTTCAGTCGAAACTACGGACTTCGTGATAAAGGAAATGAACAGCATTTTTTTTTTATATGGATTGAGTATTAGTGATACCTATCCTAAATTTGGTTGACAAAAACGTTTTTCGCGAAAAAGATTTAAAGAAACTATAATTACGGAAAATGTAAGAACCATGTTTACAATTATTTGTGGATTTACTTCTCTAGAATAAGTAAAAAATATTGTAGCTTCATTTAGAATGCAAAACAGTCATAATTTAAGGCGTAGTAACACCGGCAAAATTACCTTCAGCATAAGAAAAGGCACATAATTTGTAAGCTTGAGAGGCCGAGTTGCTAAACTAATTAGGCACAGAATATTCTTTTTGGAGCAAAATATTATAATACAGCCTAGAAACAAAATGGACTTCACTCCTTTAGTTTTCATAATCTTAAAATTCGGTTATAACTTGTATAGCGCTGCTCTTGTGGCGCATGGCTTATATCGGAACTAAAGCCGCCATCTTTCTATAAATATTTTTCACAAAATGTTTAACAAATTCATTTGAGCGCTAAATCTTCGCAAATATCCTCGTTACAGTGTCGTTTGGTCTTTTTTTCTGTGTCCTAATTGCGTAACACACTATCAATCAAAATCTGAATAATTTTGAAAGATAACGTAATTTTTAGTATTTATTTTTTGAAGTGGCAAATCATCAAATAACTTCTCCCACTCTGGGCGGAGCGGAACTTTTACTGACCTACTGTGTGCCAAGGGCCACGGTATCTCTTTCGAATAACCCGCACCCCTGGCAGGCATCGGCCCTTGCGGACTCCACCAGCTGGTGCTGACATCTCTTTGAGGCACGCGTGGAACACAACGCGCCGTCGACCCGGGCTTGTTCCTTACCGGATGGCGAGCTACTCATTACTCGCCGTTAGCTAGCATGCGCCTATGGTGGCCGGGAATTAGCCTGGGATTTCCGGCATCCTAGGCATCTCCTGCGGCGACTAGGGCCGTGAGGGCGCATAGATTGCCTCTCCCTCACATGCGCCGCCTCCCTCTTCGCATGCATTATTGCTTCACAGAAGGAGGTGACGGCTACCCATGCACTCTCGCTCCGTACCATGGCCTGGACCAGGGCCGAACGCGAGAGATCGCCGCCGCCGATCGCCTCCACGAGGACACGGCGTTGCTCCGCCCAAGCCGGGCAGACCTTGACCGTATGCACCACCGTATCCTCCGGGCGATCTACACAGTGGAAACACCCGGGCGTTTCCTCCCGCCTTATCCAAAACAGGAACCTCCCGAAACAACCGTGTCCGGTCAGGATCTGCGCCAGGCGGAAGGTGAAAACGCCGTGGCGCCTCTAAATTCACATCACAAAGAGGGGACTTACTGCCGCAATTGTGGCGTGTCCAGCACTGGGTTGCGACAATCGCACTCTCCACGTCACTATGAGATCCCGCCGGAGCTCTTTCCGCTGTGCCGCGATTTCTCGCGGTAGTGGAGTTACGCCCCCTAGTTTTGCCTCCTCACGCCACTCCCATGTGTACGCGAGGACCTTCCGCCTCCAGATCCCATGGCGGCAATCCGGCAAGGAAGCCCGCCACCTCACTGGAGATGTAAATTTATTCCTGCATAATTATGTTAGAAAAATGTCAGCTCAACGACGTGAAAAACGCAATGAATATTGTTGAACTGTCAAAATTAAAAATCTTCTTACTTTTGCTGTGTTACGATTACCCTTCTGGTTAGCGCGCAATTGATTACTATAAAACTTTTTATCCTCGTATTTATACTTTTATACTCTTGCTTTGCTCGTTAGCACTAAAAACTACAAGGACCAAATTTGACTGTAAATATTTTAAAAAATCATTCTATTAATAATTTGGCAAACAATGAGGAGGCAAGCATTCGAGAAAATCTAACTAACGCTAACTATGGACAAATTGGACACCACAATTTTGATTGACGGTTATTAATTACCCGTCAATCAAAAATATGGTGTCCGTTAATTTAATTACGGTTACGTTTAATAAGTTTGAACAAGCTTTATTTAGGTCTATGAATTATGTATTACATCTCCAACAGTCCCCTCCTATTTTTCACTCCATACCAGGGCCTAGAGACAAAATACATTTCTGTTAGCGTTCACGCCAAACGCTACGCCAAAATTTATGGGAATCACATTGCCAGCGGAAAGGACACGACGTAACCTTTCCGCAGGTAATGTCATGTTTAGCGTGAACGCTAACAGAAATACGAGTATGAATTGTCTAGGCCTGCAGCTCCCTTGCTGCTCTCTTCCAGCGACGCCCTATACCAAGGTCCATACCTCATGGTGCCCTTAGCATGTAGTCGTAGTTTCTAAGCCCTTGCTGGATGCCTTAACTTATTAAAATAGGTACAGGCAGGTCCAGTCAAGCAACCTACGAGATTTGATTCCAAAATATATATAAAAAGCTCCAATAATTTAGGACAAGACAAATATTTAATTACATCTACAGCCTAAAAACCTCGACAATTTCGTTCATAGCTCCGCAAAAACAAATTGATCGTACCACTTTTAACCATAATTACGACGACGAACTATTAAAATAGTCAACGAAACAATTAAATAATTCACATGTTATAAAATTTTCTTCAAGTCTTCGCCAGTAAGTCGTTGTTTGTTCTATAAATGACACGGCGAGGGCGTAATGTGTAGAAACGGCCTGTTTCATTAAGACAATGGGTTTAAATTGCAGCGGTTAGACAGACGGACGCAAAACGTCCGTAGAGCAAGTCACAGGCGAGAGCGATGATTTTGACGTGAGTTATTTTTATTCTAGACCCAATTCATCAAGCTTTTTGCAATATTAACGCACTCTCAGTCTCTAAAAAAAAACCGGTCAAGTGCGAGTTGGACTCGCGCACCGAGGGTTCCGTACAAACCTGTGAGTATATAAGTAAAAGTTCAAAATTGTCAAAAATATTTTTTTTTATATGACGAAACTAAAAATTTTCGGTTTTCGTAATTTTTCCTATATCTGTACTATAAGACGTGACTTCGTACAAAATTTCAAGATTCTAAGTTCACGGGAAGTACCCTGTAGGTTTTGATTCCCGTGCGAGTTTCGAAAATTTGCGGAATTTTGCGGCCTAAATGGCTGTATCTTTTGATTGCGTTGACTTAGAAGGTTGATTTTTCTACAGCTTCCAGGGACAGTAGAACTAAGTATCATATAGAAATTTCAGTTTGATACCTCCACGCGTTCCTGAGAAAAACGGTCTTGACAGACGGACGACGGACGGACGGACAACAAAGTGATCTTATAAGGGTTCCGTTTTTTCCTTTAGAGGTACGGAACCCTAAAAATCGTTCAAAACGCTTAACATGAAATTAGTGAAAGAGGCTATTATTTTCATTACTTACTAGATTTTGCCAGTGGCGAAATTGTCACGTACCGGAGCGTACCATCGGGATAAAAACCCTATGTGTTATTGCAAGTTACAAACTATCTGTGTACCAAATTTCATCCAAATCCGTTCAACCGTTTTAGCGTGATTGAGTAACAAACATCTAAACATACAAGCTTTCACATTTATAATAATCATATTAGTAGGATATGTATTTTCTATTCTGTAGTAAATTAAAATATACTACCAACAAGATCATTTCAGCCAAAGATGTCCTGACTGTTGGAAATTGGCCTCTCTCAAGAATCGCCATGACAACCGATTTTGCGCTGCTCACATTCAGCGGAACCTTGATATTTCACTGTTATCATTGGTCCGTGGCAATTATTTGTTATTTTAACATGCGCATTCAGCGTATCGCCGTTTGTAGAGGCGATAGCGCCAATGTCTACCTAGACCCGTTCGGGACGCGCGCTGTACATTGCAGCATGAAGTGATCAAGTCTTTCATGACTAAAAGTTTGTTCCGTTTTCAAATTCAAAGTAGTCTAACAGTGCATTTTGTAAGAAAAAAATTAAAATATTTGTATTTGGAACACGCACAACGAACGAAATATTTAAAACTAACAGAAAAAAAGACCTGTGCTAGGTCGAAAAGGCTCCTATTTAAGAGGTTTTTGGAACAGGGTTAAAAGCTCACTCATCCTTCATAGAAAAGGGAGTATCCTCCGACCAGACAATTGTTGTATCTGGTGGACAACTGCCCGACGATAAGATCAATATCGGAACGTTGAACTCTGCTTGCGCGTTGCAGAATCTTGCGTGACGTCACTGTGATATGTAGTTCGTATGTGACGATTTAGTTGCCGCTACACTATCTCAGCATAATATTTCTTAATTTAAGATACCGTAGCGCTGCTATTCTGACAGGACTGACTTTATGACTCCACTAACACACCTTTATACAAGCATAAACCTCAAAAACATCATTCAAAGTTATGGATCCCGCTGCAGCTTATAACTTATACCATACACCGTAGACAGACGAGCAAGACAGAGGCATAGTTAATTCCTGGCCAAGGAAATAACGTGCATTAATCAACTGCAGGCAGGACTAACTGTAATGGACCCCTCATATCTGTTCCTTAGTAATTATTTAGACAACATTCGCTTGCTCCTTCGTGTGTTTAAAAACTTTAACTAAATGGTTTGAGAAAATTTGAGCCTATTATTGTTGGAAACACAAAATGAAAAGACGTATGCTTAATATTATGAGAAATGTCGAATTAAGGCATAAACATATCAGAGACAAACATTTTGACATTACAGACACTTCAATTTTATTTATTTGTATTTACGTACAGTTGATTTTATCTAATGACTGATTACTTTATTTAGAACGCGGGGTAATGCGGCAACATTTTTACCATACATGCCTATGTTTCGTTTCCCGGTTTATTTCGATCAACATAACCACAGTTAAAGGCACCTCTAAAGAAAACATTGGAAAGGTCTCAAACTTGAGATAAGATAAATTCCCGTGGGTTTCCTCTACATCACTGTTTAGGTACGTACATACAATCACCAACTCCAGGATATAACGACCATGGAACCCTCAACTGGCTTCAACTGGCTAATGCTGTTATCCGAATAGCTGGCTTGAATAATCAATAGATGCTTACATAGTCTAGATATTTTCTTAGTTCAGATGAAACTGTTCGGTAGGATAACTTAGCTAACGCTTTAATCTTCGTATTTTCTGGTGAGAATGCGACCTGCGGTTTTAAGATTCAATGGACGCCAGCAGGTCAAACTATCCTAAACTGTCAATTTTTCCCAATTGAACATGAACCCTATTCCTTTGTTATAAAGTTGAAAAACTATCAAACACATTTGACAGATTGGGGTAGCTTGATGTGCTGGCCTCTGTACATCTGTAAAAAAAAACAACATGAATATTATTTTTTATCTTCGAACAAACATAGCCTCAAAACTCGATCCTGCGGGTTTGTTCGAAAGAGACACCACAGCCCCTGGCTTAAGGGCTACTGAAGGAACACGGGTGGGTTTTAGTCAGTAAAAGTCTGACACGCCCTCCTGCTCCACCCAGAGCGGGAGAAGTTATTTGATGATTTCCCACCCAAAAAAAAAAAAAAAAACCCCATAGACAGGGTCAAATTAAATTATATGGGAATACTTTCCTTACGTGTTGGGTATCGATATAAAAAACTAAAAGAACAAGAAAAAGCATTATTTCATTGGCAATGTAATTTTACGTGGGATTTTTTTTATCCGAATGTCCAAAAAATATACCTTTTCAGTCGTTTAGTTGCATTAATGTACTTGTCAATGTGTTACCAAACGTTTTTGAACAAAGTGTTTTTATTCGGTTCATTAGTTGTCGAGATCTACCGTTAAGCGATCGCAATACGTGGGTAAAGTATTGCCAGCTAATTTATTTTGACCCTGTAGACCAGTCCCAACTATAACCGTCAATTTGATCTCACCATGGTCTTCACTCCGATCGAGCCCGGCCCGTCCCTTGCTACCTTCTTCCAGCGAGCCCCTAAGCCCAGGTCCATCCAGGCTTAGCAAGGGAACTGTGATAAGACAAGCGTTTTGTCGTCGGAAGAGTAGACAAAAATGACGTTTACGTATAGACGGTTGACAGTTTCACCGAGAAATGTAGACAAGCGATTTCTATTCTACAGTAGAGTCGAAATAGAAAGCGTCATGCTAAGCCCACAGGGGTTGCTCTTAGCGTAATCGCTTGGTTTGAAGCCCTGGTGGCCTGGGAGCTACGGGAAGTCCGGTTAAGCAGCCGACAACTTCTTAGGTAGACCAGCAAGATGTCATTCCCAAAAAAAAAACACAATGGTCTACGCCTTGGTCTTCTGCGATGCCGTTAGTCCACAACACATCAGACATGTGGCACACCTGTTCCAAATTAAAAAGATAAAACATAAGTGTTAACTCAGTGGTAAGTCTAGCATAACGAAAATCACTTTTACTGCTACAACGTCAATTTGACAATTAATTACCATACTTGTTGCCCCCTGTTTGTTGCTGCGCTGGTCCTGGTAACGATTTACCTACATACCTACGTAAGCACCATTTCCTACCATTTTAAGACCTTATCATTATCAGTGTACAGCAGTTCACTGCTGGAGATAGACCTCTCCAATTCCACGCCATTCAGATCGATTCTCAGCAACTCTCATCCAGACGCTACCAGCTACCCTACAAAGATCGTCGCTCCACTTAGCTTGTGGGCATTTGATCTTAAGTTGGCTGTTTCGCGGTCTCCACTCAAGAACACGTCTACCCTAACAGTCATCGGTTCAACAGCTTATGTGGCCGGCCCATTGCCACTTCAGCTTACTTATTCTGTGAGCTATGTCGACAACTTTGGTTCTCTGTTCGGTTACCTCATTCATTTTAAGACTCACCTTATTGTAATAATCCAAATTTAATAACTGAGACATAAAATGGAATATACTTACATAACCACTTATAGTTACCTAATTAATTAATGAAAATAACAATACAATTATAATACCCTAAGACAATTAAAACTATTAGCAAAATAAAATATGGCGTACAAACTGGTAAAATTTTACAGTTTGGGATAGCTATGAAGTCTGCACAGAGGTCAGCAAATCGAGCTACCCAAATCTGTCAAATTTCTTTGATAGAGTTTCAAGTTTATTACAAAAGCACAAGGTTCATGTTCAATTGGGAAAATTAGACAGTTTAGGACAGCTTGATGTGCTGGCGTCTGTGCATTTATATACCCAAATGACTGGCGGCATGGCCACGTTGTATGACAATATTGTTAATAATAATTCCATGTTTCTAAAAGGACGCAGGCTTCACTAAAAAACTCCTAGTAAAAAAAGCAACAACTTTTTCAGTAAAACACCGGGCCTTTGATCCGAATAATTTTATTTAGGTATTTTTATTTCCACGTAAGCCGGTATTTATGCGAGAGAAATACACTTTTTTTACGTTGCGTTGCGCACTGTACAAATAAATGGAGTTTGGGTTTCGCTGTTGGCGATCAAAATATTGAATAGAAAATATATTTTTAAATCATGGAGAGTGGTGTGATTTTGGCTTTTTTTTGTTTGTCGGTTGATATAAATTATACAATATGTTTTTATTTAGTTTCAACTATCGACACTGTTTCGTTCATTTACGAATTTTTATACCCCGTTAGACCGCTTATATTTTTGTTCCGACTGCAGCAAAGCCCAAAAACTTTTTTTTTTTTTGTAATATTTATTATTATTATTAAACACATCTACTGAAAACTGCATCCACATTTTGTGACTTTGGTACGGACCAGTGTTAAATCTTATATTTCTTGAGCTGTCTTCTGAAAAACTTGTCGTTTATAGATTAACTTAGATGTGCTTTATTTCATTGACAGATAAATGATAGTGACACAACATACAGTGTTGCCACCGGAAACCGTGACCGTCACAAAAGCAAAGTGGCCCATTCCGAGGCTTCATGAGATACAGAGTCAGTTCAAGCGCGACTAGCACCGTCGGCGTCGTTCTGGAAAATTATCTGTTGAAATGACACAAAGGCACCGCGTTCAAGAGCTGTCACTGTCATTTCGTTATAGAATATTGACACTGACAGCTCTTGAAGGCAGTTTTAATGTAGGTACTAATCGCGTTCAGTTTCATTGGTGAAATTGCTCCTAAACTCCTAAGCGCTCTGCCATATTACATGCAGAGTGTGCTACTCTGCCAAAGGTTGGTAGCCTGTTGCCTACGATCATTTCTCTCAATCGCTTTTTACGACTGAAGTAGATAAAAACTTTATATACTGACCTTTCTTTTATGGTCACGTCACGTTGGATATTAAGGGCCTATAGAGGGCATCAGTTATGAGGGAATTTACGAGAAATGGATTAGATGGAAGAGTGCCTATTTCGTACTAAATATTCCAAGCTTGTCGAAAAAGAACGAAAATACATTACTACTTACTACTTTTTCTTTATTATGTCTCTTGATAGATCTCGGAATTTTGGAGTCCCGGATCTTTGGAGCCTCATACGAGGGGCTGAAACCAACTCGCAGAGGCCTGTAAGACTTTTTAATGAAATGAGGCACCAACCGACAATCAGGTTTATTCCGAACCTGACCCGAAATCCTAACTCGGTAATGGTTAGGCTAGAAACTTGAAAAAAAAAATTGTTCCGAACGTAACCCTCTTCCTAACCTAACCTGACCCGATATATCGTTCCCATCCTAACCCGAATTGCGATATAGATAGGTTTCCCAGGGCTCCTCTTTCTTAGAATAAAAATATCCCTATGAGTCAAATCAGAGTTTAAGATTTACAATAATTATAATATCACAGAATCAACATGATTAATAAACAATATAATCACTTCTCCTAGGTATTTTCATTACTTACGTTTAGTAAATATTTACACTCCGATTTAACACTTAATTATCTAGGTATACTTTTTGTAAGAAAGAGGAGATGGTAAACCTGTACAGGATAATTTTTTATCCAATGCACAAACTGTAACCATGAATTCAGCATATCATTCTAAACTAGCGTAAAAAAAATCCAACGGTTATACAAAAAAAAAAACTGCTGTTCCATACATTTTGACCGCTTAGGTATTGTACTTTTCTATGAAACGGCTGATTTTTGTTTGTATAACTGACGCTGAATTCATGGTTACAGTTTGCGCACTTGATAAAAATTATCCTGTATATCGCAATTCGGGTTAGGATAGGAACGATACGTCGGGTCAGGTTAGGAATAGGGTTACGTTCGGAATAAAATATTATAATTATTTGCAAGTTCCTAACCTAACCCGCTACCGGGTTAGGATTTCGGGTCAGGTTTGGAATAAACCGACAATCATCTCTGATCGGATTGTATAGCACGAAATGGAAACGTTGATATTGGACGATGGTTTTGGGAAGCTTACTTCTTTTGCTTTGATTATTATAATAGGATTCAAAATCAAATTATCCTACTAGGGACGTAAAGTTCAGAGAAGTAGTCACAATTTCCGAAAAGCCAGATCGATGTTATAGCCTTTATCTCTATTTATAATATTTGTATTTGTATCAGAAATACTTTTCATTTTTGCGTAAGTAACATTCTTTACAATTGCGTCGGGTTATTGGCTGATCTTTCGTTTTCTGACTATTACTGTCTCACTGCTGGGCAAAAATATGGTCTCATACAGAGAAGGCACTCACTAAGAAATATGATTCAGAATTTCATATTTTTACGTTCTGCTAGTTTGTGCGTTTGCCGCATACAGAACTGCTTTAGGTACTAATACGCTCGACAGGGTAAATTTTTAACCAGTGCGCAAACTGTAACCATAAATTCAGCATTTCATTTAAAAAAATCAGCCGTTTCTTAGAAAAGTGCAAAAAATCAGCTACTCAACAGGAACAGCTGATTTTTTTGATCCGACGAAAAATTTCTACGTCTAGAATGATATATTAAATTCATGGTTACAGTTTGTGCACTGGTTAAAAATGTATCCAATAGAAGTTGAGCTGTATCTAATTAAAACCGCTGATCGCTCTCACTGCGCCCGAACATTGAAAGTCGAACAAAAGCGGGAACAAAGTCCTCTCAGTACACTCACGGGTGGCATTTAAACTGGGATGCTTAAACTTTTTCGCGTTCATTAAATCATTGTTATCTTGCATCTCTTTTTTTCGCTCCTCCTCTGGGTGCAGTTGTTTCTGAAACTATTTATTCATTTAAATCTTTTTTTTTTTTTTTCAAGTCTTGGTATTCTGGAGCTATGGTTGCATACGGATTAATTTCTTATTCTTTTAAGGGGAAAGCGGCAGGATAGCCCGTCAAATTCCAATTTGGAATTCCGAGGGTTTCGAAGAAAGAAGTAAGAAGTCTGAAAGTTCTGTGAATAGTGACGAGATATAAAGTATCATCACTTTAGTTCGAATTTTAATTGTTTTCAGAAACTTAACAGTTCAAAAATAAATGTTACCATACTAAAACTAATAATAATGTTGAGGTACTGAACGATTTTGCGTAAAGAGCGAATGATGAAATGGTTTCAAATAAAATTATTTTTATCAGTCGTTTGAAAAATCATTTGTAAGATGTGGATTATAAGAACAATTTATTAATAAAAGTAATTTAGTTTTTTTATTTCTTCTAATAGAAAGAAACTAAATAAATTACCTTACTACTGAAAAACAAAATGTATAACAAATTCTACAATTCATAGTTAGTGCATATCATGTTTTTAAGACAGTTTTTAAATTTAAAATTAAATAAATGCATGTGAGTACATTATTTCAAGTTCATTCAATTTCGTTCATTCTTACACCTCACTATCTTTTTTCTATCAAAATCTGGTAATCATTGCGTTATTTACTTTGTTGAGCAGACAAATTTTTCGAACATTTGAAGCAATGGTTTAACAATCCGTTTCAAAACGAAACAGATTATGATTAATCGTGAGTTACGCAATTAGACTTCTACTGAAATTTGACAGAAAAACCCAATAACACTTACCTCAACCGATTCTCCACGATCGGTTACCCGGCTGGTCGGCCCAACTCACATTTTTGAACCTACGAAAAAACGGAGGAGGTTACTCAATTCGACGCGTATATTTTTTTTTTTTGATTTTGATAATTCTTTTTATTGGAAAGGGTATACCTCGAAGTTGGTCCCATATAAATTTCGAAGAAAAATTCCAACCCTAAGGGTAAGAAAACAGGGGATGATTGATTGTTTACTCACAGATTTTAATACTGAGTTGTATAATAAAACAAAAATTAAGCATGTAGTAATTAGTAGATTATAGCCACAAAACATTATAACCATTGAACCCAACCATTCAAACCAACCATTTGAATAAATAAATAAACTTTTTAATAAAAAAATTAAACCGCCGAAAAACCGAAAAGTAAAAAATAAAATAATAAACTAGCTTTGTCCAACCCCAATAACTAAGTTCGGAAGTCGGTGACTTTGGATATGTATTTAATTATAATTATGTCACCGCCAAAAAGTTTTTTTATTTATTCAAATGGTAATGTTTACACGACATTGCGTAAATTTTGTCAAAATATCTTAATCAGACACTTAAATGTTTACCCAAAAATAGCAATTAGCAACGATATCACTAACATAACTAACATATTATTAAACAAAGTCCCCCTCCGCGTCTTTTTACCTGTCTGTATATCTGTTCGGGATACACTCAAAAACCACTTAACAGATTTTCATGCAGTTTTCACCAATAGACAAAGTGATTAATGAGGAAGGTTTAGGTGTACAATTTGTTAACGATTTGTGTAAATTGGTTAACGTGGGCATAGCCGCTGGCAAAATCTAGTTCAATCTGACAGTCCCACCAAGACAGTTTACTAGAATGACCCACTTATTTCCCTAGGGCTCTATGTTGATAAGTAAATATTCTATCATCATCATATGCCTTTTCATGTTGGGGACAGCTCTCAGTCTAACCAAATGTAGCTGAATACCAGTATAACAAAATACCTTGTGATATATTGCAATTAAATGAAAGGAAATTTAAAACTCATATTAAAAGTACGCTTTGTAAACAAGCGTATTATACATTAGAGGATTATAATTATACAAGATAAGAATGCTTGGAAACATGCTGGTCCTGCTCCATAGGACAATCCAGAGTCTAGACAAAATCAAACTGGTTGCTAATTTAATTATATAAATATGTGGGCACCATGTATCTATCATAGAATTAATTTATCTTTATTGCTTCAGTTGCATTTTGTTACCTTTTTTGGTATAGTAATTTTTTATTCTGGGTGCATCGTCTTCACATATAATTATATAATGAATGTACTATGATAAATTGTATGTAAAACATTTTAAAAGAGTAACGGTGGAGTTTCTTGCCCGTTCTTCTCCATACGAAACTACATTTTGGAATGGGCGACTAGAATCAATTCAATTTTTGTAATGTAAATGTTGACGTTCAAAAGTGCCATAAAAGTGCCTAATTGAAATAAATGCTTTGACTTTGACTTTGACTTCTACATGGAGCTACTGCTTATCTATCTGACCTCCAAAACCGAGTTTCTGGGTAACACGATACCCGTTGGTAAGAATGGTTGTCAGACTTTCGGGCTTCTGACGACCCGTAACGACTGTCAAAGATCCCTAAAAGACAGCGGAGGTGTCTTGGTATGTACAGATGGTCACCCATCCACGGACCAACCGCGGGAAGCGTAGCTTAACATGATGGATTGACCCGTGTGGCTAATATTATGTCTAACCGAAACTATACCAGTATTCTACATGGAGCGACTGCCTATCTATCTAACCTCAACAACCGAGTTTCTGGGTAACATGATACCCTTTGGTAAGAATGGTTGTCAGGCTTTCGGGCTTCCAATGACCCGTACAACCCGTCAAAGATAAGTAAATCATATGGGCCTAGCCTTTTCCCAACTATGTTGGGGTCGGCTTCCAGTCTAACCGGATGCAGCTGAATACCAGTATTTTACATGGAGCGACTGCCTATCTGTCAAAGATAAGTATATCTCATAATGTGACAAATCAAAGAAAACGCCTTGCACTACAAAAACGACAGCAATCCATCACTGTCACGTGACGTCGTTTAAAAATGACATGTTATTGTTGGAGGTGCCCTGAGGCGATACCAACGTCATAGAGACTGGAAATCTTTTCTATCTGGACATGGAGATGTATAAATTTCACAGGTTGTGTGTAAAGATAATGTTCTTCAGTCCCATGATAGGTTTCTCGTTAAAACGGGGGCAGAAAACGATAAATTTGCGAGTTTTAAGGCAATCTTCCATGTTTTTTTTTTTTTTGGGTGGGAAATCATCAAATGACTTCTCCTGCTGAGTAGAGCAGGAGGGCGTGTCAGACTTTTACTGACTAAAACCCACCCATGTTCCCTCAGTAGCCCGTGTGCCAGGGGCTGTGGTATCTCTTTCGAACAAACCCGCATCCCTGGCAGGCATCGGCCCTTGCAGGCCCCATCAGTGGTTGCTGACATCTTTGACACCGCGCGTGTGGAACACAACGCGCCGTCCCGTCTACCACTTTTCGGCCGCAGGGGATAGGGAGAGCAGCTGACGCTATACCGACACTCCTCTTCCCCTGCGGCCCCACCGCGTCCGCCATCAAACGGTGGCGTCCCCGTCCAGGCCACGGAAGGGAAGAGCGCTGCTCAGAAGCACCGGCACTCCTCCTCTACCGCAGCCCGTAACCCTCAGCCGCGATGCCTCCCATTCGACATCGCGGCCCACCTCAGTTGCGGTGCACCTCACCGCAACCTACTTTTTGGCCGCTACGTCAATGACTTGAAGGCAAAAGCCCTGACGAGCGGCCCCACCTTTGGGTTCCCCTTGGCTTCACCGTGGCTGGAATCCACGGTTACTGAGCCCCCCCGCAACGACAATGCGGGAACCCACTCGGGGGGGAATTTTCCATGGTCAATTCTAGTAGTTATGGTACACGACACGCAATTGAAACGCATCGTGTATATCAAGAAGAAAAGAACATTTAAAAAATTCCAGCGCAAAGATTGGCAGTAAGAGCACGCATTAAAACGAATAGTATAATTTGGGTAAGAAGAGGCCACTGCGGGCTTTGCAATAATCATAAAATACCGTCTGGTAGTTAGCGAGTTTATTGAACGTTACCAAGAAGAATCCTTTTATTGTTTCCTTAACGGTGTATGGTAACGAGGTACATAATGAGAGATTTTTTTTTCGATTTCGGCACTTCATCGTTCCGTGTGGTGCCTGACGTAAAAAATAGCACCATTCCATTTCTTCTCAGGAGTATCGTAGAAGGTGAATAAGGGACTTACTAGAGAGTGGGCAGCAACGTTTTCTATGCATTTTACAACCATACTGCAATCGCCAACCCGCCTGCCAAGCGTGGCGATTATGGCAAAACCCCCTTTTGGGAGAGGCCTATGTCCAGCAGTGGACGTCTTTTGGCTGAAATGATGATGATGATGATGATGGCCGTTACTCGATGGATGAAGAAAGAACTGCCTCTTTGGTCTAGTGGTCGCAAGCGCTACTGCTGAGCCTGATGTCTTGGTTTCTATTCCCAGGTCGGGAAGAAGGTTTTTCTATCTGGATTTTGTCAGTAGTGTCCCGGAGTCTAGATTCTTGCCCAGTAGATGGCAATAGTCTCGCTCCCTATTACATGAAACTTAAACAGAACTGGCGAAATGTGGGTGTACTATAGGTACACCTCTACCCAACCCTTCGTGTAAACATGGCGTGATGTTATCTTACGTTATGTTTCGAAGAAAGTTTATTTAGCTCAGACTAAAAGGCACACACCAAAGGAACGCAGGACAAGGTTGGTTCAGGGCGTTACTTCAACACCTATTTCTGTCACCAAGGAGTAGTATTGCTGTGATGCGGTGTGAAAACTATTGGTACCGGTTTAATTACAGGCACATAAGTCATTCCATCTTTATCTCTGGAAAAGCAACGTTCGATAGGGTCCTAAAGATGAGCATTCTTCAGGTCAACGTCTTACTTTTGTTAGTATCAATAATAAGTGACGCCCAAGCTGTTGTTTTGTAGACAAATGCAGAGAAGCAATATTGAAGTGCTCATCCAAACTTGGTTCGAATCACAAGCTAGTTTACACATACCAAACGTGTATTGTAGCGACATCTGTCCCAGTGATTGTGAACTACCTAGTTTGGCATGAGTGACATTAAGTAACATAGATGGCGCTAAGCCACAGAAACCTACGAGCCAACGCAAACATTGTTGTATTCAATCAAATGAAAAGACTAGAAGTCATCCATATTAAATTAAAATGCTTATCGAATTAATTTTAACACGCTTTTATTGGCTTAACCTATACAGGTTAAGCCAATAAAAGCGTGTCAAAACAAACATACGTTTGTAAGCATCTTTGTTTGTAACCGACTCCATTGGACTTGATTTTGACCCACTTCAGACGGTCAGATTTCATTTAAACTTTGTAGGCTTATAAAGGACCGATGATAATTCAATAATTTCATGTTCCATAATGTTAAAAAACACGCTATTGTAGTTAGAACTAAAAAACACGCTAAAAGCAGAAAATAATTAGAAAAAGGCATGTGGTGCTTTTTGAGGTACTTATTTTTTGTGTTAAAGCGTGTTTTTTGCATTTTTTTAAATCTATTACCTATTTTTGTTCTAAAAAACCGGTCAAGTGCGAGTTGGACTCGCGCACCGAGGGTTCCGTACAAACCTGTGGGTATATAAGTAAAAGTTCAAAATTGTCAAAAATATTTTTTTTTATATGACGAAACTAAAAAAATTCGGTTTTCGTAATTTTTCCTATATCTGTACTATAAGACGTGACTTCGTACAAAATTTCAAGATTCTAAGTTCACGGGAAGTACCCTGTAGGTTTTGATTCCCGTGCGAGTTTCGAAAATTTGCGGAATTTTGCGGCCTAAATGGCTGTATCTTTTGATTGCGTTGACTTAGAAGGTTGATTTTTCTACAGCTTCCAGGGACAGTAGAACTAAGTATCATATAGAAATTTCAGTTTGATACCTCCACGCGTTCCTGAGAAAAACGGTCTTGACAGACGGACGGACGGACGGACGGACGGACAACAAAGTGATCTTATAAGGGTTCCGTTTTTTCCTTTAGAGGTACGGAACCCTAAAAATTAAACACGCCTAACAGGTAACAATTATGTAGGTATGGAATAATGTCAAAACAGGCAAAATCAGTGCACACGTAACGATGCCATTAAAAATAATTGAAATATATATTGGTACCTATGCCCGGGTGACACGAAGAAAGGTTTTAAACAACTTTTTCAGACTAGTTCCGAGCAGACAGAATCAGAATCTGCTTCGCTGATTGAATAATGACGAAGAGAGCGAGAGTCGCCCTCAAATTAAATGGGATAACGCTAGGCAGATACATAGCTAGTTTCGCAACAATAATAAAGAAACAAAATTGGCCAAAAAATCAGCTTCGCCATACAACGTGGCAATGCTGCCAGCCTTTTGCTCACTTTTGCCATTGACAGCGTTGCGGTCGTAGCGGATGAATTGTTTGATGACCTGTGATTCTGTTCTCTCTGTTTTTTTTATAGAGATACATGACCACACGGGTACACATCAAGCTATGCATTTCCAGAATAAGCTGTTCTCGCATTGTATAAGTGCGAGATCAGCGTAAACTGGAAATGTATAGCTGGATGTGTAGCCGTGTGTACAATTAATAAAGAAGCTACTAAACTAAAACGAATTTAAAAATAGTAGTTTAATTTGACAGTAAATAGATGGCCATCTTTATTTTTAGCTAACAACAGACTTATGGTTGATTTTATTACACGTTGCTCGGTCACAGCAGTCTGGGTAGGGAAGTAATTTATCGCCAGGAACTATGGCGCAGCCGTCACCAGCGGAGATAGCACCACAACTGAAAACAAATAGATAATAGTGTTAGTAAAATACTGTTACATCTGTAGACACTGGGCTTTGGATTGCCCCCGATTTGTTTTGAATAATGAGACAAGCACATAACCGGTCGAAGTGGAGGAGCTTGGGGGAGATAGTGGACGTCTTTCGGCTGAAACGATGGTGATGGTAGTGGTGTCCAATATCTTTCGAGAAAAGTATATGTTTCTGAGACAATGTTTGTGTTCAAGACAATGTTTGTGTTCTTTCACCAGAGTTTCCTTGCCTTATTAACTTAATTGTTTGTTTTTATTTGACTGTATAAATTCATTTGAATTTACTTAGTGTTGACATAATCTACTCATTGTTTTTTATTTTTTTAATAATGAGTTAAATTGCAAGATGTAGCTAGCTAGCGACCTCCATAATTGGTCTATTATATCTAGAACAGTTTTAAATTTTTATATTTCGTCTCCTACCATTGTATAAAATCAAGTTCTTCTAACATAACAGACAGCTGTGCTGCTGGGGAGTTTGTTGCGCCACTTCTTCTTCCCAGCTAAAGCACTAGGAAGTGTCGAAGGGTGGGCGTTTTTGGGGAACTGTCTTTTGTAATTTTTGACGTTCAAAAAGTGCTGACACCAGCCTAGTTTGAATAAATGACTTTTGATTTGATTTGATTTGAGCATTAGAAAAATGAAATATCTAGAGATTATTCTTTAAAATAAAAGTTTACCAACAACTTAACTTTACAACTAAAATGTGTAGAAAAAATGGACGCCGTAGAAAGTGCCAAGTTCGTAGCCAAATTCTAGGCTGACTGTATTTAGATTGCTATCATCAGTCTCCTGTCCTTATTCCTATTTATTTGTGGTCGGCGCAACATGGTCTTTCTTCTTACACACTTCTCTATTAGTCGTCATCTGCGTAGTCACACCCTTTCTAACCATCTCATCATTCACACAGTTCATCCATCGTTTATTTGGTCTCCCCCTACTCTTATAGCCATCGACATTCATACTCAAAACTTTCTTCACGAGGTTTTCCTCATTCCTCCGTATCACATGCCCATACCATGACAACCGACTTCCACACAACTTTTCAGTTATCGGTGCCACTTTCAGGCTTCCTCTTCATCATCATCAGCCTATAATGTTCCTACTGCTGGTGCTGGGACACAGGCCTCCTCTCGTTGAGAGGGATTGGGCCGTAATCCACCACGCCGGCGCAGTGCGAGTTGGTAGATGTCACGTGTCTTCGAAGTTTTTGTTCTAGGACATGCCGGTTTCCTCACGATGTTTTCCTTCACCGTTTTGAGAGCAGTGGTGATGAAATAATTAACACAAAGTAAAGCGCCTGTCTGGATTCGAACCTACGACCTCGTAAGTCGCGGCCGTTACCACTTGGCCACCACTGCTCTCTCGGCTTCCTCTTATGTACTCATTTCTTATTCTATCCATACTTGTAACACCACACATACCTTTTAACGTTCTCATCTCAGCTACATGCAATTGCCTTTCATTCATCCTTTTTGTGACCCAACATTCTGACCCATACAAGACGGTAGGTCTTACTATGGTTATATATTATCTTCCCTAAGGAAAATGTGGCAGTCGCAGATTGTTATTAACCGCTAAATAAAACGTTTTTATACGATGGTCTGAATCAGAACCAGAGAAAGCATTGGATTAAAATTTAACTAAATTGCCTGTCCGACTGCAGGGCAAAAGCCTCCCTCTCCATTTTCCAAACAATTCTGTCTTTTGCTAGTCAGGCCAGGCCTCCAGTTGTCAAGCTCGTCTCGCCATCTTTTTCTTGGCCTGTCGCGATGGCGTCTTGCGTTTCATCATCATCATCATCAGCCTATAATGTTCCCACTACTGGGACACGGGCCTCCTCGCGGTGAGAGAGATCGGGCCGTAATCCACCACGCGGGCCCTGTGCGGGTTGGTAGATGTCACATGTCTTCGAACTGTTGGTTCTAGGACATGCCGGTTTCCTCACGATGTTTTCCTTCACCGTTTTGAGAGCAGTGGTGATGAAACAATTTACACAAAGTAAAGCGCCTGGCGGGGTTCGAACTCACGACCTACAACTCGTAAGTCGTGGCCGTTACCACTTGGCCACCACTGCTCTCGCTGCGTCGTGCGTTTAGTAGGACTCAATAAGTGTTTATTTTAGCTCATTTGTCATGTTAACATGCGACGTCATGTCCGATTATAATAATCCACCAGTTTTCCAATGTACCAATGCTGGATTATGGTAATATCTCACTCATTATATAGGCTTGATAATGTCAAACCCATTTATATTTATTCATAAATAATTTTACTATAAATAATAATAAAATGTGAAAATTGGTATAACATGATTATTAAATATGTTCCTGATAAATGTAGGTGACATAATATAAGTACCTACATAAAGTTCATCTCTATGGGGTTTTTTTTAATTATTGTGTAAGTACATAACTTACCTAAATACAGTAGTTATGTTGTCTTTCCGACAGAGGAATTGGAGACATCTTTTTCCATCTTGAGGTGAAAATGGCTTATTATAAGGCAAAACTCTATCCAGATCTGGCATATAACAACCTTCAAGATGCTCTGAAAATTAAAAATTATTTTATTACACACAGTAATTTATAACAAGGGCCTATACTATAAGTACCGTGTGGTGCCGGACGTAAAGAATAGCATCATCCCATCTCTTACCGTGGGTGTCGTAGGAGGCGACTAAGGGACTTATTAGAGAATGGGCAGCAGCGTTCTCTAAGGATTTTACCACCATACTGCGATCGCCAACCTGCTTGCCAAGCGTGGCGATTATGGCAAGCCCCCCCAAATTAGGGGAGGCCTATGTCCAGCAGTGGACGTCTTCCGGCTGAAATGATGATGATGATGATGATACTATAAGTCACTTTATTGGTGATGTTCTTCTGAAACGTCAGGTGCGGAGCAGGTACTCGCAACTGGCGTGCGTGTATGACCAGATGACATTCTTTTTTGAGGATAGGATATCATCAAATACCTAACTTCTCCCGCTCTGGGTGGAGCAAGAGGGCATGTCAGACTATTACTGACTAAAACGCCGTGTTCCTTCAGTTGCCACTGTCCCAGGGTCCACGGTATTTCTTTCGAACAACCCACACCCCTGGCAGGCATCGGCCCTTGGGGACCCCACTAGTTGGTGCTGACATCTCTTTGAGGCGAGCGTGAAACTCAACGCGCCGTCGACCCGGGCTCGGTCATTACCGGACAGCGAGCTACCCATTACTCGCCGTTCGCAAGCCCAAGCCTACGGTGGTCGGGAATCAGCCTGGGATACCCGACGCCCAAGGCGTCTCCTGCGGCGACTAGGACCGTGAGGGCACATATACTGCCTTTCTCTGACGTGCGCCACCTTCCTCTTCGCGAGCATCGCAGATGGAGATGACAGCAACCCATGCCTCTCACTCCATACCATGGCCTGGACCAGGGCCAGACGTGAGGGATCGCCGCCACCGATCGCCTCCACGAGGACACGGCGGTGCTCCGCCCAAGCCGGGCACACCTCTACCGTATGCTCCACCGTGTCCTCAGGGCGATCTTCGCCGTGGAAACACCCGGGCGTTTCCTCCCGCCTTATCCGAAACAGGAACCTCCCGAAACAACCGTGTCCGGTGAGGACCTGCGTCAGGCGGAAGGTGAGGTCACCGTGGCGCCTGTCAATCCGCTCCCTAAAGAGGAGACTTACTGCTGCAATCGTGGCGTGCCCAAATGACCAGGGTCCTAAGTCTGCTATTTTATAAATTCGTCATTCCAACACGATCCCATTGTCATTTTGCTAAAAGTTCGTAATCTGCTAAATTCATAATGGTCGATCAGTGGTCGGTCAATGGTCTCGTAATAGAATTGTGTTATAATGACTTTGTCGTATTGTCATTATTATAAAGCCCGTTAGTAGAAAATGATTTTCGAAAAAATACTACTAAAGAACATTTATTCATGCCGGATTCCATTTTAACGTAAATGTATTTAAATATTATTTTTTAACATATTATCTTAGGAACTGTTAAAATTTTAGCAGATAACCCCCCAAGTCAGTCATTCATTTGTCATTATGTACGAGATTACCAATAAATGCCATTTCTTTCAAAGGAGTGTCAGTGGCTAACCACTGGAAAGTCATAATGACGCCATTTTAGAAGATTACCAAACTTGTCAAAATCAACAATTACGAAATCAATTAAAGACCATTCTGGCACAATTGTAATAGCAGACTTGAGGCCCTGATATATGAACGTCAACGAAGCATAAAGAGTACACATAGTGGGTGGCGGTTATTTGTTTCTGCTTACCCCTTGGAAAAAAAGCATGAGAGATGTAAAATTTTCAATTTAAATTATTATAACGGAGGAGTTCAGCTGCAAGTGATCCATTGTCACCGACTTCAGAACTTAGTTATTGGGGTTGGACAAAGCAAGTTTATAATTTTTTACTTTTCGGTTTTTCGGCGGTTTAATTTTTTATTAAAAAGTTTTTATTTTATAATTTTTTTGGCTGTAATCTGCCAATTACTACGTGCTTAATTTTTGATTACTTTTTGTAATACACAACTCAGTATTAAAATCTGTGAGTAAACAATCAATCATCCCCTGTTTTCTTACCCTTAGGGTTGCAATTTTTCTTCGAAATTTATATGGGACCAACTTCAGGGTATACGCATTTTAATAAAAAAAGAATTATCAAAATCGGACTACTCTGGAAAAAGTTATGCGTGGTCATACATAAAAAAAAACGCGTCAAATTGAGTAACCTCCTCCGTTTTCTTCTTCGGTTAAAAAATAAACAAAAACAGGTTTACAACATTTTTTGAACCGACGAAAAAACGGAGGAGGTAACTCAATTCGACGCGTATATTTTTTTTTTTTTTTTATGTATGACCACACATAACTTTTTGTATTCGACATTTCAGCTAAGCCCGTGTTAAAAAAACGACACGTCAGCCTTCCAATATGTAACGAAAAAATTATAGTTTGAATATAACTTTCGTACTCTCAATACTAATACGACGTATCTGTATCTACATATTTTACTAAAATATGTATGTACACAAATAATTAAATTAGTAAATAAAATTAAAAGTAGGTTATGTTAAATTTTTAACCACCTATACTGGCCCAATTAACTCTACAACAATAAACATCTGTATGTAGGTCATAAGGACTACAGATGTTATTTTTGACACTATAGTATGTTTGTGAGTCACTCACAAAGCTACCTATAAACTAAATGCAGAAGATTGGCTTTACCAAATGTTAAAAGTACTTATTGTGACATAGTATTGAATAAAGAGAAACTATAATTCGGCGATAAAACTGTTTTCCTAGGGATCACGCTCGACTCAAAACTACAGTGGAGTCCTCATTTAACAGGTCTTGCAGGACGGCTAAGTTCAGCAGCATATGCTGTAAGAAAAATCCGCCAATTCACTAATGTAGAAACCGCGAGGCTTGTCTTTCATAGTATCATGTCATACGGTATTTTACTATGGGGACGGGCTGTAGATATCGAGTCTATTTTTATTCTGCAGAAAAGAGCCCTTAGAGCAATATATGGCCTCCGTCCGTACGCGGGACTCTCTAAGGGAACTGTTCAAAGTTATTAATATCATGACGGTACCTTGTCAATATAATTATCTATGAGAACATCATGTACGTTAGGAAAAATTTCAATCGTTTCAGTAAACGAGGTGAAAGACACACCATTAGAACTAGAAATAGGCACCAATTGGTTCAACCAGGCTTCAGACTGGCTAAAGTAGACTCATCCTTCATGGGGTACTGTTTAAAATGTTACAATAAAATACCTCCCCACATACTCGAACTGAATGAATCGAAATTTAAATCTTGTATAGAACGCACACTATGCAGCCATGCTTATTATAAGTTGGGGGATTACATCGCTGACAAAAAATGCTTGGCTAAACGCTGCTTGTCCTGCTCCACAAGGTAGCTTAAACTAAATTGAATAATATTTGAAAACATTGTTGGAGCTGCTGAAGACTGTAAAAGCTATCTTTGCATTGTATACATTCAAAAATTTTGTATTGTATAATTGCATAGCATATGTGTGAGCACTATATTCCTATTATAAAGCAAACATTTACAGGGTACGTCTTTCTTTGACTTGACGTGCTTTGGCAGCTGAGAGTATGTCATGCTCACACAAATGTCTCGGTGATGGTGGCGTGTGTGTTGGATCATTAAGTTCGCTTCAAAATGGTTGAGCTGAATGGTGCTGGTGCATACGTCATGTCCGTGAACGGCCGCCGCCAGTAGGTACTGGTCATCTCTTAGCTCCCACGGCTTATTTTAATTTCTGAATTGTTATTTTATTTTTGTTCTTACGGACGCTTTTAATGTGCACTTTTTACATCATTCTCACATTGACAATTTCAACATAATGATGTAACCAACTTTTTGTAACAAAATCATGATTTTAAAAGAGTGCCCATGGAGTTTCTTGCCCGTTCTTCTCCATAGGTACCTACGCTTTGGAATGGGCAACTAGCTTCGTCTTTCCAACTCACCGACCTTGACAATTCAAAAGTGCCTGTAATTGGTTTATTTGAAATAAATGCTTTGAGTTTGACCTAATAGTCACAGTTATCATAGTTACTCTGGAGAAACAAATAGCTTTAACGGTGGTGGATACTGGTGGTAGGAAGCTGATGATAATAGTTCACCACCTAACGTCATCATCTCAACGATAAGGGCCTTTCTGAATGGCAACCAGAATTTGTGTGAGTGAATGGAAACATCACAGGTGGTATGGGAGGCGAAAACATTTTCGGCCGACCCTAATAAGTAAACTAAGACAAGGACTAAAAGAAGTAGAATATCTATGAGGTTGTTACCTACCACAGCGTGAAGGCAAAATGGATTTATGTATATTCGGATTGCAGCCCCGTAGTTATAAAAAAACTCGCATCCTACATACATCAAAAGTTTATTTACAACAAAAAAAAAAAAAAAAATTTTTTCGGCCGTATTTCCTCGTATATTTCTCGGGTACATATCCTTGAACCGTTCCTATGTTTTAGTTCATCAATAAGGGGCAAGTCGACCTCCAATTCGGCAGTACTTGGTAATCTCCGCGCCCACAAAAAGTCCCTTTCCAAATATTCAACACCAAGTTGATTTATCACGTATGCCATCATATAGTTTTCGTTCACATTTTTCACAACAAATCGAATATGATATTCCTTTTCAGCACAATTGCAGGTGACGTTCTTGAGAGACAGCAGATCAATTCCACTGTCGACAACTCGTACAGGCTCTGGTAACGGATCTGGATCACTTATCTTCCGGAACGGCGCTATTCGTTCTAAGAATGTCATAATCACAAGAAGAGTACTATTATTTCCGTCAGAGCAAGAACACTGAATGTTACGTTGATCTTCAGACAAGGCAATCGTAACACACAAAGGTGCTGCTAATCTTGGATACACCATGACTGCTGTGTAGTTTCCATAGATTTCGTTAATATTAGCTGCTTGTAGAACACTCAGTAACGCAGAGAGGATTATTACTTTCCTCATTTTGAACACTGAATAATTATTTGATAACCTACTTGTTTGGAATGAGCGACGTAGCTTCGTGTCAAGTTTGTACTAAGAGTTATCAGGGAGTGGGGCAGATGTTCTGGTTACTGACTGTTAACACTATAGCATTTTTGTTGATAAAAATAAAGCACGACTAACAACAGTGTAAGCGTATCAGACTGATTCGAGGCCTTTGATCTGTAGGACACAACAGGCTCATGATAACAATTAGTACGTAGAAAAATCTAAATAAAATTTATTAATGCATATTTGTGGGCATAAATATTGTAGTGCAGACAGACTGCTTCTAAACCGCATTTTGCATTCAAGCTTGACTTAAAACAAAGTAATAATTTCATATTTAACATACTCATTTCCTGAGTTTTTTCAACTGGTAATTGTATTCCTACTGCATTGAACACTGCGCCAATAGATATTTGGGTTCACCATGAGTGGGAGACTACGGCTACTGAGCCCCCCCCGCAACGGCAGTGCGGGAACCCACTCGGGGGATCATTCTTGGGGTCAAAACAATGCATATTAATGCGATAGCAGCAACATAAATAAATACGGTTGATTTGCTGTCATTTGTTTAAGAGTTCCGTTGTCTGTCTCCGAAACGCATCATCAGATCTATATGAAATTTAAATGGGACCATTTCGGAGTAAACGCCTTTCTAAAAAAAATAATGGAAATCGGTCTAAATATGACGGAGTTATGCCCGAATCTGCACCTAACTCCTAAGTTAAAGAGTTGTACCTTCCTTCATCAGCTCAGCGTCATGAGATGATGAGATGACCATACGCAAATGTCTCAATAGCTTTAGAAAATATAAAACGTCGTTAATACCTAAAAAATTTGAGGGTTGCCCTCGATTTCCATAGAATTCCATCATCAGATCCTGACTTGATGCCAATGAGACCACCTCAGGAGTATAATCTTTCAAATAAAAAAAGAATTTTGAGAATCGGTCCACAAGTGGGGGAGAAATCGATGAAAATACAAAAAAAAAATACATACAGTGGAACATATAACCTGCTCCTTTTTTGGAAGTCGGTTAAAAAATATAGTTAGTGAATATAACTTTTGTGCTCAATACTAATACGACGTATCTGTATCTACATATGTTGCTGTATTATATACATTATTAATAAATTAAATAAATAAAACTAAAAGTAGGTTAAGTTAAATTGTTAACTACGTACACTGGCCCCCAATCAACTATATAGTGTCAACTCAACAACAAACATCTGTAGGTCATAAGGACTACAGATGTTTGTTTTTGACACTAGTGTGTTTGTGAGTCATTCACAAAGCTACCTAGTAGTCACAGTTATCATTTAACATAGTTACTCTGTAGAAATAAATAGCTTTAACGGTGGTGGATACTGGTGGTAGGAAGATGATGATAATAGTTCACCACCTAACGTCATCATCTCAACGATAAGGGCTTTTCTGAATGGCAACCAGAATTTAACAGAAGATAAATAATATAAGGGAGTGAATGGAAACGTCACCGGTGGTATAGGAGGCGAAAACATTTTCGGCCGACCCTAATAAGTAAAATAGGACAAGGACTAAAATAAGAAGAATATCTATGAGATTGTTACCTACCACAGCGTGAAGGCAAAATGGATTTATGTATATTCGGATTGCAGCACCGTAGTTATAAAAAAAAAACTCGCATCCTACATACATTAAAAGTTTATTTACAAAAAACAATTAATTTTTCGGACGTATTTCCTCGTATATTTCACGGCTACATATCCTTGAACCGTTTATATGTTTTAGTTCATCAATAAGTGGCAAGTCGACCTCTAATTCGGCAGTACTCGGTAATCTCCGCGCCATCAAATAATCCATTTCAATATATTTATCACCAAATTCATTTATCACGTATGACATCATGTAGTTTTTATTCACATTTTTCACAACATATCGAATATGATATTCCTTTTCAGCACAATTGCAGGTGACGTTCGTGAGAGACAGCAGATCAATTCCACTGTCAACGACTCGTACAGGCTCTGGTAACGGGTCTAGATTACTTGTCTTCTGAAACGGAGTTATTATTTCTAAGATTCTCATTACCACAAGACGAGTACTATTATTTCCGTCAGAACAAGAACACTGAATGTTCCGTAGATCTTCTTCGAAGGCAATTGTTGTACAAAAAAGTGTTTCTAATCTTGGATACACCACGACTGATGTGTAATTTCCATATATTTCATTAATATTAGCTGCTTGTAGAACACTCAGTAACGCAGAGAGGATTATTACTTTCCTCATTTTGAACACTGAATAATTATTTGATTACCTACTTGTTTGGAATGAGCGACGTAGCCCCGTGTCAAGTTTGCAATAAGAAGTATCAGGGAGTGTGGCCGATGTCCTGGTTACTGACTGCTAACACTTTAACCTTTTCGTTGATAAAAATATAGCACCACTAACAACAGTGTATGCGTATCAGACTGAGTCGAGGCCTTTGATCTGTAGGACACAACAGGCTCATGATAACAATTGGTACGTAGAAAAATCTAAATAAAATTTATTAATGCATATTTGTGGGCATAAATATTGTAGTACAGACAGACTGCTTCCCAACCGCATTTTGCATACAAGCTAGACTTAAAACAAAGTAATAATTTCATATTTAACATACTCATTTCCTGAGGTTTTTCAACTGGTAATTGTATTCCTACTGCACTGAACACTGTACCAATAGTTATGGCGACACAAAACGAGACAAATACACAATACATTTTTTAACACACACCTTACTTAACCGACTTCTCAAGTGAGACTGTAGTGTCAGACTCAATGTTACTACTCGTGATATTTAATAAATATAGCAAAATAAAATAACATTGTACGTCAAATATCTATGTAAATTAAAACACTAATATTACACTAATATTAAATTAATGCGCCTTATAATATAAACGAGATTATAAACTGGAATAATTTTATTACTTTTTCAATCTAAAATGAAGTATACATATTAAACAATAAAATAAAAAGTTAAAACTGTGTTGGAGTCCACTTTCTTCTTTTTTTAAATATATAAGTAAATAAAATTCGTCCCATTTACAACTTTCGCCCTTCTGCAAAGGCAAAAATATAATACTTATTCACAAAATACTCAAGGCTTCTTCAGACAAGCGCGACGCAACACTACTAGAATAATTTCCATGAAGTTTTTGTAGAAAACTAGCTTCCGCCCGTGGCTTCGCCCGCGTGGAATTCGGAAATTATCCCGCGGGAACGTACTACCAGGATAAAAAGTATCTAACGTGGTTTCGAGTTAATCAGAGAGCGCGTTAAAATTCTTCCATACAAACTTTGAGACCCCCCAATCCCCATTTAGGGGGTAGTTTAGAAAAACAGTAAATAACCAACTTTATAATTTACTTAGATAAGTATTTGTGCCAAGTTTCAAGTTTATTAACTCAAGGAATAAGATTTTTCATACAAACAAAATCCCCCCTTTTCACCCCCTTAAAGGTCGAATTTCCAAAAACCCCTTCTTAGTGCTCCCCTACATTATAAAAGGCAGCCGTGTACAAAATTTCACGTTCCTAGTCCTAGTAGTTTCGGCTGTGCGTTGATTGATCAGTCGGTCAGTTTCTCCTTTTATATTTATAGATGTTCTACAAGTGCCACGTCGCGCCTGTTTGTAGAATCCTTCATCTTGACTACCTCATATTCATATTATAAGGTACAATTACGGACCCTGTAGGGCACAACAAAACGTATTAAAAAGAAACAAATTACAATCAACAATTTTTAAATAATCATATCATTAACATTAATCAAGTAAATTTATTTTATTGAGATCAGATAAATCATAAATAATTATTTGGATCAACATATTATTATTACATCATATTAAAATATTGAACTATGCATATAACAATGTATCTATCTGTGTAGTATGGCGTGTGTTTGTGTCAAATATTTTTTGGTCATATATAGGTATATTCGTTTATTGTGTAGTACGCTTTTTCAATCAATATTTGCTTGAGCTTATTTATAAATATCGTGTCGTTGGTTTCATCTTTTATGTTATAGTGGTCGCAAGTGCAACTGCTGAGCGAGAAGTCGTGGATCCGATTCCCGGGTCAGGTTAAGTGTTAATTATTTTTTTTTACCTGAAATTTCTCATTAGCGGGCCAAAAACTCGATTTGTGGTCAGCTGATGACGTTGAAAAATAAACATGAAAACAAACAGTTTTTTTTAATACATATTAGGTTTTTTTTTTCAAAATTACGAAATAAAAATATTGTAGATGGTTATCGTCAAAAATTAGCTGATATTAGATTTATTTTGGAATAAAGAAATACCGTAATTTTTTTGTTAAATATGGCATGAATTTTTCGAAATAATTGGCAAGAAATTGCTGCAACAGAACAAATTTATAATGCAGCTGTAAAGATATGAACTATCAACGAGGATACAGTACTGATAGAACTTGAACATTGCAAAACAAAAAAAAAACTATGAGTTTTTGTGGTCATCTGTGAACAAATTGAATCCCGTTGCTTCGTAGGCAGCTAGGACTTTGCAAATCATCAAACTTTCTCTCGCTTCCTACTACATCAGCAGCGTGCGAGAGAACATTTAGTACGTACAGCGACATTTATACCAAAAAATCGTAATAGACTGACAAATGATAGGGCTAAGAAAATAGTGTATATTGCGCATAATTTAAGATTATAATCAGTACAATCTACAACAATATCGACATAAGCAGGAATAATCAAAGTTCTTGATACTAATATAACAGTAGATTCAGAATCAGATGAAACAAGTAAAGAAACAGAACATGTAAGTTATTCCGTTGTCGAAAACACAAGCGTAGCTACCGATACCGATACAGATGTTTGTAGCACTGATGAACGTTAAAGTATTTTTTAATAATAATGTACCTCTATGTTTATTTTCTAATTTCATTGATTTAAACATAATTTGACTTCAATTAAAAGTGAAACAATCATATTTAGTTTTATTTCACCTTTTCTGAAAAAAAAAAAACAAATTTAGCAAAAAAACGACGGTACCGAGTTTTTCATGTTTTTTTTTTTCGAGATTGTAAAAAAGAGCATTTGGTTTTTTTTTTCAATTTACATCTCTAGTTGTGGCTAACCTAAACTTTATTTTAATCTCGGTATGAAATCCTCATGGATATCATCCGCCCTGGGGTGGGCTGACGGTTGTGTCAGAGTCTTACTAACTGGAACCACCCCGGTGGTCCATCCCGCACTTACACCGGGGATCACGGACTCTGATTCAACTTCTGCGATCCCCGGGCCCGCCTCTACGTCACCTCAAGTCAGAGAGTGAGGTCTTAAACTACCCTCTCCCTTTTCCGTTCCTTCTCCCTTCCTTCCGCGCGTGGAGCACTATGCGCCGCCATCTCGGGTCTTAAGGAATAGGGGGCGACGGATGTCCCCAGATCCATCGCCCCTGGACCCGTTTAGGGGCGCTGGAAGAGGGTATTATGAGTGGCTGTGCGGAAGAGATCTCAACCATGCTCCGAGAGCACCTGTCACCCGAAACGACAGGAAGCCGTGTCTCCTCCCTATGGCTAACCTAACCTAACACTTCAAGAAATACAGTCGTGATGTTATGTAATATTTTTATTTCTCCCTTGACTGTACGTTTACCGTAAAAAAATCGTGTCAGGGAAGTCGTAACATGACGCCATAATGTCGTTGTTGCCATTGACATTGAGAGGATTACTGGTTTTGTGACGTTAATAACATGAATCTGTGTGTTTGAATTTTATTAGCTTAATGTTTTATTTACAAATTGCGTGATTACAGCATAATCGGCCTACAATATTCCCACTGCTGGGACACATGCCTCCTCTCTGTGAGAGGGAGCGGGCCGTAAGCCACCACGCGGGCCCAGTGCGGGTTGGTAGATGTCGCATGTCCTATATTTTTTTTAGTTCTATGACATGCAGGTTTCTTCACGATGTTTTCCTTTACCGTTTTGAGAGCATTGGGATGAAATTATTCACACAAAGTAAAGCGCCTGTCTGGGTTCGAACCTACGACCTACATCTCATAAGTGACGGTCGTTACCACTGTGCCACCACTGCCCTCTAATTGCGTGATTGTTTTCCAATAATTTGTATTATGGTTCAAACTAATTTTGGCTTTCAATTAAATAAACAAATATCAAAATTCAGTATGAACTAAAATCAGAAATAGCAAAAAGATATAGAAATACGATAATTTTGGAGAAACATAAAATCCACGTAGGTACCTTCTTAAAATAAGAAGTATTTTCTGTTGGTTGCTTTTGTAAATCAAAATAATAAATTAATCCAAATTGCTTTAAAAGACATAATTATCTAAATACCGTGAAATATCATAAAGTCAATTGAAAGAAGCCATAACAGGGTCTTCACCTAACAAAGATACCCCAACATGCCAGTAGGTATATTCGACCTCGTAATATGTTTACCATTGTAATCGAACATTACCAGTAAATTGAAACTTCATTACAGTCCTTTTATACAATTATTTTACAACTGATAGTAGCAACCCAATACCAACCTTATTCTTACTGCAGTAAAGATCGCTGTGATTTTGAAAATGAAGCAAAGTCAATGGTAAAATTGACTTATGGCCGATTCCTATAGTTTACGGAGAATTGTAAGTTAAATTAATATTATATATTTATAACTCTTGTATCTCTACCAATAAAGAAGAAAAGACCCCCCACCCCCCACATGACGCGCAAGTTTTTGCTTGTCCATTTCGTATCTGACATTGGCAGATTTGTTGATATCGGCACAAATGCCAAAATGCCATAGAGGAAAAATATTATAGAATATACGTGTGACAATCAGACTGAGGGTGATAAAGCAATTACGAGTTCGAATATACAGTGAATTCATTCAACCAACCCTCACACACAACCCGCAAACAAAACCATATCTATGACTTCCGCAATCTAATCCCAATTCATAGAGATCATTGGAGCGCACAAAAAAAACTGGATAACTGTACTAAATTAATAACGTTCACACACGAATTTTTGTTTCTGAAATTCCTCGAAATTGAAACCAGAGCTATGTACGGGGGCGAAACAATAAAAAAAAAGTCCTATCAATAGCCGAAACGTTCACCTTTTTGGCCGCAACGCTGCGTTTTGCAACAGAGGGGGATCGATTGAAAAATAAATTGCCGAGTTGTTTGAAATTCGGCGTCCGTCCAACGAAGCCCGTTTTCAATTTGTGCCATATTATTTTTGCGTGTGGGTTTTTACTTTAAAAGGTGTGCAAGATATTAAGGTGGTGATAAAACCCTTAATAGCCGATAATAATCTTGAGTCTAATAAAAGTAGGTAATGTTAGCTCTCAAAACTTTTCAACGAAGGAAAAACGTCGCTAAAATAACAATAGTAGTTACTTCTGCAATTATTGATACGCACAACCACCACTTATAAATTTAATTTTATTAAACTGTATTTCTTGTCGATTCTTGTCGTTAATTATTGTTCTATTTCCTCTTCATCTTAATAACTACGTAGTCGATTTTTAGACAGCCCAAATCGAAAGAATCGCACCATCGAATCATCAAATCGATAATTGCAATGGCAAAGGTTAAGTGGTCACTCAGCGATCATACACGTCTTGATGAACTACATGCCTATCATCTTTAGTACAAACTGGACAACGAGATACATCGCTCGTTTTAAACACGAATACAGTGCTCAAAATGTGGAAAGCAATAATCCTACCAGCGTTGCTCAGTGTCGTTCAAGGAATATGTCTATACGATGTCTATGGAAATTATTCGGTTGTTTTGGTGTGTCCAAATTATGTTGTAACTGAACCTGGATGCGTAGCCGTTGCTTTTTCTGAAGACTCACGAAACTTTGAGTGCTCCTGTTCAGATGGAAGAAACTGCACACTAGTGGAAGTTAAGCTGCTAATACACCCTGTTCTACCTATCATTGTGAATTTTGAACCCGTAGTGCGATCAGTGCCTGTAATGTTAGTTAACAATATGGGTGATCTTTCTCTCGTAAACGTATCTTGCAGTTATGCAAATACATCCCTTAATCGAAGTGTTATTGAAATAGTGAATAAGAACTATTTACTAGGTTACGTGGCAATGAACACAAACGACACCCTTGTTTTCTTGATGGCTCGCGAATTACCAACTGCTTCAGAATTAGAGCAAGATATTACAAATATTGAAAAACTAAAACACAGAGCCTGGTCACAGTTGTGTACCCGAGAAGTATATGATCATCTTCATCCTAAAACATAATTGTGTATACTTTTTACTAAGTAATTTCAAAACGTAAGAAAAGTGCGTGTGGAAAAATAAATGTTACTTGATAGTAACATTGAATATTTTTGTGTGTATACGAGATGAGCAATATTACCAACAAAAACAAATGATTGGTCAAAGAGAAGTTTGAAAACGCTTCTTTCTATACGAACTTTGTCTGGTTTTGTACAATTTCAGTTTTTAAGACAAATTGTAGTGGTTTATTTAAAAAAAGCAAGATAACATGCAAAACCCAATTATGTTTATAAGTAGGTATGTGCCAAAGGTTATCAGTTGAGATCAAACACTCACGCTATACAAGTTACAGTAGTCGTCACAGTACTTGACAACAGCAGTATAATATCGAATTAAGAATTCGTCATGTGGAAATTTATAATCATATCTTCAATATTAATTCTCGTTGAGGGAACAGAGATACAGAATTTCTATGGAGAATGGATCCCAGTAGCGAATTATACGTTGCGACATGTAATCACTTCTCGTTTGCAAAATCTCCGGACGACGTGCCATATACGTGTGATGATGGAAGAAATACGACTTTAGTCTTGGTTGAAAACAAGCCGGTTACAAACGGAAATGCACCAACCACAGGAGGTGAACAAATACGACTTCTAGATGTCGATACTCCTGCCGAAGTGATGTCTGCATTGAACGTCACCTGCAATTGCGGTGCCGAAAAATCTACGACCCAAGGCGTTGCCAGATTAGTAGACGACAACTACTTTATTTTATATCGAGCCATAGGATCTACTCGTACTGAGCAGTCTCAGAACTATGCCCAACTTTTCGCGAAGGTAGTTGTGCCATATGTTAAATTGATCCGCGATAAACAAGGTATTGAAGAACTGCGTTAGAGACAAGGGGCTTTGATATGTTGTAGTGAATATTATGAACAATTCAAACTTATGACCGTACGTTATTAACAAGAAACAATGTGAAAGTTATTCGTTATTTAAAAAAAAATTGTATGAAATGTTAAAATGGTTACAATCATGTCGTATACCCAAATATTTGTATGGAGATTCTCATGAGTTACTATAGTCTGCGAACTGGAACACAGGAACTTCACTTGAGCTTGTAGGCTGAACGAGCGGAGCAAGCTCATTAAACGGGATACGAGACACCACTCACGTCACCTTCAGTGCAGATACAAAAACCCAACTTATCTACCAACTTCGGAAAAATTGACATTAAAGGGAATTTGGTCGCGGGCTCGAACTCACTGGTGGACCTGGCTAGAAAGCACGCTGTCTCACCAGGCATCATGTCCGACAGGGGTAGTATCAGTGATGAGCAAATGCTAGTCTACATGTACAACGTCATTGAGTGAGATGCAGGATCATCTATCTTCTATCTATATATACGAGTATAAAAGGAGAAACTGACTGACTGATCGATCAACGCACAGCCGAAACTACTACGTCTAGAAACGTGAAACTTTGTACACGGCTTCCTTTTATAATGTAGAGGAGCATTAAGAAGGGGTTTTTGGAAATTCGACCTTTAAGGGGGTGAAAAGGGGGGATTTTGTTTGTATGAAAAATCTTATTCCTTGAGTTAATAAGCTTGAAACTTGGCACAAATACTTATCTACGTAAATTATAAAGTTGGTCATTTATTGTTTTTCTAAACTACCCCCTAAATGGAGATTGGGGGGTGTCAAAGTTTGTATGGAAGAATTTTAACGCGCGGTCTGATTAACCCGAAACTCAGTATTTATGTCTAAAACCAAATATAAAGAACTAGCTTTTGCCCGCGGCTCCGCCCGCGTGGATGTCGGTTATCGCGTAAAAAAGTAGCCTATGTCCTTACCCATATCCCAGGCTATATCTCGGCCAAATTTCATGACGATCGGTTCAGCGGTTAAGGCGTGAAAGCGTAACAGACAGACAGACAGACAGACAGAGTTACTTTCGCATTTATAATATTAGTAGGGATAACGTCTATCAGGGTTTTTCGAAACTCTACCCCTAAAGTCGTAAGAAAGAGTAGTTCATTTTACAAGGGATGACTTTACTGCATGTTTTGATTAACTCGAAAATTGGTATAAATAACCTATACGTCAAACTAATGTAAAAGAAACAAAAGACTAAAAAAAAACCTTTGAGGGTGAAAAGGGGTTATAGTTTGTTTGAAAAGTTTTCTGTGGAGAAGTAAATAATATAACTACACATAGGTACCTGAGCCATATTAATATAAACCTGAAACTTGCTGAGGTGGTTTTGTGCGAAGGATAGTGATCACTTTATATTGTTGACGGCAGAAGATAAATATTTATCCTATTAATATTACAAATATGAAAGTTGTTTGGATGTCTGTTACTCAATCACGTAAAAACGACTGAACGGATTTGGATGAAATTTGGCACACAGATAGATTATAACCTAGACTAACACACAGGATACCATTTTTATCCCGGTGGTACGTTCCCGCGGGATACTTTCCGACTTCCACGCGGGCAAAGCCGCGGGCGGAAGCGAATTTTTAATAAAACAGGCGCGTAAAAAATTTAGAAAAGTCCTTCGGATGATCGGGTTTTATTAAAAAACTACTGCATAAATCAATTACCAATAAAGTTTAATGAACTTTTCGATAGCTATGCTTTGTTGGTACCGACTTGGTTTACGAGATTTTACACTTCTTTTATTACTTATTTACGCCCAAAGTTAGATTAAATTAGCAAGAAAAAACGAATCTTTGTTGGCTTCTAACTTTTAATGGTTTTTTTTAGTATTCTGTTTCCATACAGACATATTAATAATGAGACAAAATCATAATTATCATATTTAATTTTAAGTAACACTGTCAGTCATTGGTACTCTGAAAGTATGAAGTTAAAATATTGGCAAGATTATATTCACCCAGCCATTCCCGATGAAGCTACAACCCTCCTCCAGGAGAGTAGCAAGCTCACCAGCGCTCTCAAGATTCACACGCTACAGACTGCCATCCTTCCTTCCTAGCCGCCGAGGCCTGCCGCGACGTTCCAATCCATGTCCGCCCAGACCTTTGCTCGAGCCAACCCGCGCCGCTGAGCCTGTAGCATTAAATTCGTTCCTAAATAGTATTGCTACTGAATCTTCCATCGACGCTCTAAGTCCAGGTATGTCCCCACAGGGTGTGCCCTTAGCGTGTGGTCGCTTTAGTTTTAAGTTTTGGCCCTGGCTGGAGGCCTTAATTTATTAAGTTAGTCTAGGTACGTAGCTAAAAGGCTGTCGGCTACTTATCAGGCAAGTCCGGTTGACGTGCGAGATCGAGCGTGTCATCCCCAAAAAAAAAATCACCCGCCCGCTTCCTTCCCTACCTCACCGCTGACGCCTACCAGTACGGTCTGCACACACGTGTCGTCTGCACTGTTATTTTCGTTTAAAATACTGTTGCTTACGCTACCAATGCAGGCAACATGTCAATATTATGACGTGTACATAACAGATTCGAAACTATAAAAATCGGGTTATTCTCGTTCTGAGTAATAACTACGAGTAGCTATTAGATCAAGGAACAGTAATAAAACAAACGCTTCTGTAAAATCGATCATATAGTCAATATCAATCACGTAGTTTTGCATAGTCGGTAAAAAAATTGCCACATTTGTAGCATTGCTTACATTTTTAGCAGCGCAACAAATGTTCATGAAGACATAGATACTGGCTTATCAACTACATTATTATAATCTTTCACAATAACAACATCAAAGTCATCTAAGCATTTTCTTCACTTAGGTCCACCATAATTTTCTATCGCGCACATTATTGCTCCTTCTCTTTCTCTCAGATCTTCAATGCTTGTCATAACGTCAAATAATTTCGGTTCCGGCACAATTATTTTCGCAAAAAGATACGCAGCGTTCTGTTCTTTGTTAGTACTAGTAGTTCCGGCAGATGGCGGGACATAGTGATACATAATGAAGTAGTTGTCGTCCACCAACCTTGCGACGGCGTGATCATTAACTTCTTCTTTCCCACATTTACAACCGATGTTCAAAGATGGCATCACCTCTGCAGGAGTATCAACTACCGCCATCGGCATCGTATACCGTTCCAATAACTCTCCAGTTTCCGTCATCATGGAAACTTGAACTGAATTTGCTTTTCTTCCATCGGCATACATACACTGCACACTAACCGGGCTTTGAGTGAACGAGAAGCGTATGCAAACTGGTTCGTTTGCAGAAGGTGGATATAGAGCAACCATCATCCAGTCCCCGTAAACATTTTGTATACCTTTTGCTTGAATGACAGTTAAGAGTACAGATACAACTATTATTTGCCTCATGATTAAATGCTTATAGATCACTGAACTAAAGTAGCACATACACTGATGCATGTGTCATGGTTGTGTTTAATTTGGGATGTAATAAACTTTGACCTATACTGATAAACATAACATATGATACGCTGCGCTCGCGCTCTGACCGCGTGGGAGTAGAGTAACAAAACTCGGTTGAGAGTATTAATAACCGTTTATTATCCTCGGAGACGTGTAAGTAGAGTTGTCATCTAAAACGTTCGTTATGCACTCTCTTGTTAGAAAATGTATGTTACGAAATGTATAGAAGCAAAAGCTGATATTAAAAATATAAACATTTTTATCGGATTGTTATTTTTTTAATTAGTGCTGCCATCTAGTGACGAGTGATTGAATTCCTAACGGAAGCTCATTCATAATAATCGATTGACTTCAGAGGAGACTAGAAGAAATTACTTTAAGCAATAACACAGCCGTCTGTAACGTAATAATGTCTGTGAGTTTTATAACGTATGATAAAAATGGTTCATTCGTTCTTTACGCAAAATCATTCACTACCCTAACCTATTAGTTTTAGTATGGTAACATTATTTTTCTTTGAACTGTCAAGTTACTGAATCCACTTAATTTTAAAAGTTAAAATATATGTCCTGATTTATATCAGTGTATTGAAAATATGTTTATTGAATGTTACAATTACTGCTAGAATCCCTAATCACTATTTTGTTTATATGTGCTACCCCGTGTTATTTAATATCATTGATGATCAATGATATTAAATAACACGTGGTCACCATTAAAAACTTTTGACACAATCAAAGTCACAACAATCAAACGTTTATTTTAAAACAATACAGAATGGTGTGAACATCCTAGTGAGTCAATAATTGGAGATATTATTCCGTCGCGAAGCAATGATTTTTATCTAAATCATTAATTACCAACTTTATTTTCAGTACTCTTGAATCCACCATAATTTTCTTTCCCACACATCTGGGCTCCTCGTCTGTTCTTGAGATCTTCAATACTCATCATAACATCATTTAATTCTTTTGCAGAGACGACATTTCTTCCAAAGAGTATTGCTGAGTTCTGTTCTACCGCAGTACGAGTATATTCCATGGACGGCGGAATATTCCCATACATAATGAAGTAGTCTGCATTCACCAATCTTACCACAACACGGTCAATAACACGAACATCCCTGTCACCACATTTGACGCTGATGTTCAACGCTGGCATTACTTCCTCTGTCGTTTCTACCACTCTCAACGGCGTCTGATGGCGATTAATTAATCCTCCAGTTTCTGTCATAATAGAGACTTGAACTAAAGTTGCGTTTCTTCCATCAGCATATGTACATTGCTCATTGTCTGAGCTTTTAGCAAACCCGAAGCGTATGCACACAGGGGCGTAGGTAGAAATTGGATAAAAAGCGACCTCGAACCAGTCCCCTAAGAAATCGTGTACATCCGCTGCCTGAGCGACGACAAGGAGAGCAGATAGACTTATTATTTTCCACATGGTTACTAAAGTATGTCCAATGCTGACGAATACTCTTGGACTGAAGAATATTTGGAACGTCTGTATTTATATTCGGATGCAACCGAACTGGTTACAAAAACACCGTTGACCCTACCAGGGGTCAACGGTGTTTTTGCTACATGATAAATATAAATCAATAATATGTGTTGCACATCTTGTTGTATTTTATATGCATACAAATGTTCGTTCTCATTAAAATCTGTAATCGTGATTCGTGTTAATTGGAAGATCTCAACTTTTCTTTGACGTTTTACGATTCGTCATTTAAAAGTCTTGCCTCTTTGTCGTTCTGTCGTGCCTATACATCTGTGACGTTTCAACGGACAATACATTATGATAATGCTATAGTACTGTGTTGAGACGTCATTTTTGTTGGAAAGAAAATTAATGCAGAATCTATCATGTTACGGGTTGTTGATGTGGATTTAACTTATCTTCGAAGTAATTCTACGACACTGCAAAATTATTTCACTTTGCCACATGATTTCGTGGTTGGTACTTATGTGATATTAGATTACTATTTTTGCCAGGCGTACCTGACAAAGAAGTCCATTTAAATGTTTCAAATTTGCACGCTCCTTAGTTTTTGAGGAAAATGCGTTCTGAGCTAAATTTAACTGTCCAGGTACACTGTAATATTGTAGATTACAGTGTACCTGGACAGTTAAATTTGACAGTTTGATTAGGAAAAAACGAAGTAAGGAAACTTGATTGGCTTACTACAGTATTTAAATATATCTAATTAGATGGACCACATTATGACGACTGATGCATAAAATATTTTTTAAATACAATTTCTAAATCATTTTCTTACTCATTTTACCGCTTTATGTTGTATTTTTAAATAGCCTTCCGCCCGCATCTTTGCCCGCATGGAAGTCGGAAATGATGCCGCGGGAACGTACTACCGGGATAAAAGTATCCTATGCATTAATCTAGGTTATAACCTATCAGTGTGCTAAATTTCATTCAAATCCGTTCCGCTGTTTTTGCGTGATTGAGTAACAAACATCCAGCATGTTCACAAACTTTCACATTTATAAAATTACTAGCTTCGTTCGCGTCAAATTTTTTGCTTCCCCGACCCCCGTCACCTCGAATCGCCTGCCCGTGCGAGTACTTCGTTTTCGTGACTTTTTCTCTTTCCTCGGCTCCTAACACTAAAAGAATATTTCAATTCGAACCAGTAGTTCCTGAGATTAGTGCGTTCAAGCAAACAAACAAACTATTCAGCTTTATAAGTATAGAAGTAAAGTAGTAGGACCAGCTTTTGCCAGCGGCTTCGTCTTCATGGTGGTCGGAAATTATCCCACGGGGAGATGATTATCGGTATCCTATACTTTAAACCAGGTTATAAACTATTTCGTGGGTGTCGCAGGAGGCGACTAAGGGACTTACTAGAGAATGGGCAGCAGCGTTCTCTATACATTTTACCAGCACACTGCGATCGCCAACCCGCCTGCCAAGCGTGGCGATTATGGCAAGCCCCCCAGATTGGGAGAGGTCTATGTCCAGCAGTGTACGTCTTCCGGCTGAAATGATGATGATGATAAACTATTTGTGTGCCAAATCGTTCGAGCGTTTTTGCGTGATTGAGTGACATAGAAACTTTCACATTTTTATTGTAAGTAGAATTTATTTGTGTACTTTTTTTTGTCGTATTAATCTCCTCATTTGCTTATAACATACAACCGTTTGTCTAATATATATTTTTGCAGAACTACTCTCAGGAATGCGAGTTCTTGACCCGTATCGTTTATAAAAGCTTCATAATTATATTACCTCCGTAAAATAACCAAAGTCGTCGACATAGTCCACAGAATTAGCAAAACAAAAATAAAAGACATAACATATTTATCAGATTTAAATTGTTTAAAAATCAGTAGCATCTAGTGACGAGTGATGGAATTCCTAACGAAATTCAAAATGATCGATCGACAACAGTTTACTATAATTGTATTTATGTATGCTGCCCCGTGATTCGGGATTTATAATCGTACAAAGCAAAACTTTGACATAACCAGAATTAGAGATTAATCAGTCACGCAGCAATAATTTCTATCTACAGTATTAATTACCACCTTAATTTTAAGTACTCTTGATTCCACCATAATTTTCTTTTGTACACATCTGGGCTCCTCGTCTGTTCTTGAGATCTTCAATACTCATCATGACATCATTTAATTCTTTTGCAGACACGACATTTCTTGCAAAGAGTATTACTGAGTTCTGTTCTATCTCGGTACGAGTATCTTCCCTGGACTCCGGAATATGACTATACAAAATGAAGTAGTCTGCGTTCACCAACCTTATCACAGCACGGTCTCTAACACGAACATCCCTGTCACCACATTTGGCGCTGATGTTTAATACCGGCATCACATCCGCTGGCGTCTCAACCACCCTCATTGGCATCATCGGCGAATGCTGGCGATCAATGATTAATCCTGCACTTTCTGCAATTATAGTGGCTTGAACTAAACTTGCGTTTCTTCCATCAGCATATGTACATTGCACATTTTCTTTGCTTTTAGCGAACGTGAAGTGTATGCACATAGGGACGTAGGTAGAAATTGGATAAAAAGCTACCTCGATCCATTCCCCGTAGAAATCTTGTATGTCCGCTGCCTGAGCGACGATAAAGAGAGCAGATAGACTTATTATTTTCCACATGATTACTAAAATGTGAACTGTTGAATACTTGGAACGTCGGTATTTATATTCGGATCCTACCCAACCGGTTGCAAAAACACCATTAACCTCTGGCATGCTACTGATAAATATATATCAATAATATGTGTTGCACTTCTTTTTGTATTTATTATGCGTATAACGATCCCTTCACATAAAATACTTTAATGGTGATTCGTTATAATATTTTGGAAGGCCTCAACTTTTCTTTGACGTTTTCCGATGCGTAATTTAAAAGTCTTGCCTCGATGTTCGTGATACTGGATGGTACGTGACTAATAACACAACAGGCAATTCGTTAGCACATATTGAGCTCCGGTAATGCATCTAAAGGTATATCACTGATAATAATGCCATGGCATTCAGTTCGGTCTTTGTTCTAACCAGTATCTCGATGTAGTCTTTGGTTCTAACAAAAATGTATGCACAATCACACCATTTATTTGGACACACTTCGTAAAACACAAAATACAATACCAGAAAAAGTAAATATAAACAACTAGGTACAGCAGTGTGTGCCTCACGGCTGCGCCAAAAAGGTTCGTTTCAGCATTAATGCCAGACAGATCCTCCAGCTGTCCAACGCTGGATGTGGATGTTACTAAACTTCGCAGTAATTTTACGACACTGTAAAATTATTGCACTTGGTCACACGCCTTCGTGGTACCTATGTGATATTTGATTACTATTTTTGCCAGACGTACTTGACAAAGAAGTCTATATAAACTGTACAAATATGTACGCTCCTTAATTTATGAGGAAAACACATTCTGTTCTAAAAATAATTGTCCAGGACAGTGACCTTGCCAATGTTCAAATGCACTGCAACCTGTAGCAGGTAACTAGAATTGTAAACGCATAAAAAAAATTAAAGATGATAAGTTTACTTGAATTGTTAAGTAATACCAATATGTAACTGTCTCACAAGTTAGATCCACCACATATAACAATTGATGCACTAATTATCCCAAAGATATTTTCTCAAACATTTGTACACTCTTCTTAGCATTTCATGGTATTTTAAATCTTTTTTTTTTCCTATTATTAATCTGCTCTTGTATAACATACGACCTGTCCTTTTAAGAAATGTTTTTCAGAGTACCGTACTTACTACTAGTATCAGAAAGGAGGGGTTTTGACCCGTTTCAATTATAAAAGCTGCAAATATTAGGTACCTTCGTACTACTTGCTGGTTCGATATAGAACCAGCCGGGGCAAATCTATTCGCTAAAAGTGAAATTAATCTTGAAGTAAACTGTAATTCTTCCTGATTGCCAATATTGACAACTCACTTCTCCTTATTTTATCTCGCTAAGGCTTTTACAAAACAGCATCGCACATAAACAAAACATTTACTTAATTTAATGTTATTTGAAATAACCCTACGAACTATTTGATAATGCCGATAAAAAGGGTGCAATGTTTACGAGAATCGAAGGTTAATTATTGTTTATAAATTATAATTATTTTAAAGATGAAGTTAACAATAATATCTGTTTTTCAAAGTCTAGGTCACTGGTCTGTCAATGCTTTGTAAACTAATTTAATTGTGACTTCAATGAAACTTCCTTGGATATGCTTATCTTTGAATTTATATTATATAAACAAGATGTTAAGACGATTTTTAAATTGCTTTATTAACTTAAGATTTTCAAGTTACACGACAAAATCTATTTTTAACCGACTTCGAAAAAAGGAGGAGGTTATATGTTCCACTGTATTTTTTTTTAATGTTTGTTCATCGATTTCTCCCCCATTTGTGGACCGATTCTCAATATTCTATTTTTATTTGAAGGAAGATACTCTTGAGGTGGTCCCATTGGCACTAAGTCAGGATCTGAAGATGGAATCCCAGGGAAATCGAGGGCAACCCTCAAATTTTGTAGGTATTAACAATGTTTTTCATATATTTTCTAAAGCTATTGAGACATTTGCGTATGGTCATCATCATCTCACGACGCACGACTGCTGATGATGGAAGGTTCAACTCTTTAACGGTTAGGAGTTAGGTGGAGGTTCGGTTTGCAAAATTATTTTTTTGATCGAAAGGTGTTTATTTCGAAATGGTCCCGTTTAAATTTCATATAGATCGGATGATGCGTTTCGGAGACAGACAACGGAACTCTTCGCAAAATGACTGCAAATTAACCGAGATTGCTGCTATAGCATAAATATGCATTGTTTTGACCCCAAGGATGATGAGATTTCGAATTGGTGTGGGGTAGGTACTATAACTAAAAAGTGCAAAATAAAAACTTTTTCCAAAAAACACTAGAATGTGAAAAATAACTTTAATTTCGGAAGGTGGCGACTAGAAATTAATAAAATACCTACATATCCAAAGTCAGCGACTTCCGAAATTAAAGTTATTTTTCACTTTTTTGTTTTTTTTTTGGAAGTCGGTTGTTTTTTTTTTTTAGTTTTTATGTTGTGTATTATTTTCATATTTTCTCATTTTATTTAATGGCAAACTTTATGTTTGTAGGTATATTGTAATAGCAATTACCTATTTTATTTAACTGGTGAGTTTTTGAAGCTTAAAATTGACATTAAATAATTTAATAAATTAATAGTATTCTGTACATTTGTGTAGAGACTTGCCTATCTTACTTTAATATTTCCATGCCAACATAAGGCGAAATGTATCATCATATGTACCTACCATTTTTTGTACCGCATACACTGCAAATAAATAACTTTGACTTTGTCAAAACAATGCATATTTATGCGATAACAGCAATCGCGGTTGATTTGCTATCATTTTTTGAAGAGTTCCGTTGTCTGCCTCCGAAACGCATCATCAGATCTATATAAAATTTGAATAGGACCATTTTGAAATAAACCCCTTTTGAACAAAAAAGGAATTGTGGAAATCGATCTATAAATGACGGAGCTATGCCCGAACCTCCACCTACCTCCTAACCGTTAAAAATAGTACCTTCCTTCATCAACTCAGCGATGATGATGACCATACGCAAACGTCTCAATAACTTTAGAAAATATATGAAAAACATTGTATTAACAATGTTTTACCTATAACATTTAAAAGGGTTGCTTATCGAGGGCAACCCTGGTATTCCATCAAAATCAAATCAAAAATCAAAATCTTTTATTGGCACAAATAAGGTACAGAAAATTCTTAAGATATTACTCGATCACATTTATGCCATTAATGTCGGCGTGCAAATTTACATGCTTGAATACTATTTTAAGAAGTGAATTAATAAAGATGAATAATGCATGGGATTAGTAAATTACAATTCAATTCAATTAAATTCGGATACAGATATTAAATTAAATTCAATTCGGACACAATTATTATTCAATACCACAATTCAGAACTTATACCTAATCTAAAAAATCAACTACACTATAAAAGTATTTATCATCAAGCATTTTTGTTACGCTACGCTTAAATAAAAATAAAAAATGTAAGTTTATGTTGCTTGGTATTTTGTTAAATAACTTGATGCACATGATATAGGTAACTATTGTTGCTCGTGAGTATGAGATTCATCTTGGGTTAATAAAACATGTTAGTATTATGAGATCGAGGGGCATAATAGCTTGTCGCCTGCTGAAAAAGACTGTTACGTTTGAATACCTACAAATAAACATGATTCTAAGATATAAATGCGTGGTAAGGTTAGTATTCTTTAGTTTCTAACAAAAAAGCGACAAGACTATTTGTTTCAGCCCAAATATAGCCCTTTAACTCTTTTTTTTTGCATTACAAATGCTTGATCAATTTCCACACAGCGACCCCAAAGAACGATACTATATCACAAAATCGAGGATAAATAGCCGTGGTACGCAGTAATTGCGGCGTTTCGAGATATCTCGCAGCTAATACGCATCAGAGGATAGACAAAACTATTAATTCTACCGCAAACTTCTTATACATGTTGTTTCCAGGAGCAAAATTTGTCTAAGGATATCCCAAGAAATTTAGCTAAATCAGTTTCTGTCAGGGCTACCCCTTTAGCTACATTTAGGTCTAAAGATTTTCATCTGTATGTATGAAATTTCATGGTTTTACTAATATTGGCCATTAAATTGTTGGCTTTTTTTTTTTTGGGTGGGAAGTCTTCAAATATCTTCTCCCGCTCTGGGTGGAGCAGGAGGACGTGTCAGACTTTTACTGACAAAACCCACCCGTGTTCCCTCAGTAGCCCGTATAATAATAATAATAAGCTGGCAACACAAAGTCAACAAGACGTCTCGTTTTTCATATTTGCAAATTTTAACATTTAATAATAAATTCGACCCTTATCAAAAGTGATTTCCGTGATAAAACAAATATAAAATCGGAAGAATCATTGGAAATAAAATAATTAATAGACCAGAAAAACCGAATATGCAAAAATACAATAATTTAAAATTACCGAATCGGAGGTGACATCTGTCATGTCACCTCCGATAAAATATCAAGAAAATAAAAATTGGAAATGATGAAAATATGTTAATAAAATGTTGACAAGATCAGCCGCAAGAAAAGCACGCCCACCACCTCCGGACTCGTCGCTCAGCTCCGCCTCGCCGCCGCCGGTACCCAGCCCCACTGCGGGCGCTGTGATGACACCGGCCGCGGTAGTTGCGTCGAGCTCGAGCGACGAGTATTTCTCCCCGCCAACGACGCCACCACCTGCTCGCCAACGGGGAGGACGCCGGCCGCCGGACGGCTTAGGACCTCGAGGCCCACCGGCCTCTGATAAGGTCCCAGCTCCCGGCGGAAGTGTGCAGCGCATGAGATGGACAAGATCCATCAATGAAAACGTCATGCGCTCATACTATGGGGCTACAGAAGGAGGAAACAATCTGACCGCGTACCGTGTTCGGATGCTCTCTCTTTTTCAGGTGCTTGAGCCAGCTGTCAACGTTTCGGCACAACGACTGTCGGATCAGGTGCGGGTCATTCAGCGTAATCATATGTTGGATGACACTGTACTTGATCGCCTACGAACTGAAATGCGGAGTAGCAATGTCATCGTCCCCCCGTTACAGGCTGTTATGGTACCACCACAGTTTAACACAAGTCAAGCTGACGAGGGGAGTGATGACAGGGCTACAAACGTAAGTACCCAGTGCAGTGAGGAATTGAGGAGTGCTTTGGAGGGTGCGATTCGGGAATATCGGTTCATGTCGCCCGAACTTAGGCCACGCTTACCTCGTTTGCCCATGCATAACAAAAATAGGGCGCTGGTGGCGGCTTTGGATTCGCAGTTATCAAATTATTTTGATGACTGCGAAGACCTCACCGATACTCATTCGATTCTGTACTGCGCGGCTGTAGCGGCATGTAGTGTAGCTCATGTCAAATTCGCAAATGACTCTAGAGCTACGCGACCGAAACCAGCCGTTCCAGCTTGGCAGTGCAGGATTGAACGTCGTATTGGTGGGGCCAGGGCCCTCATCGGCAAACTAATCTGCTTCAGGGAGGGCAACACTCGCCCTAGAGTGATGCGCTTTGTGAGGCGGGCATTCTCAGGGACTGATACCAGCCCTCAAGATTATATGTCCCGTATCACAGAGCGCATAGACTTCCTGAAGCAGAAAGTGTATGCATGGGCAAACCGTATTCGTCGGTATAAGAGGCGAGTAGACCGATACACTCAGAACCGCACCTTCCAGAGTGATGAAAGGTGGGTTTATAGGACTTGGGAGCGACCGGACCAAGGTGTGGCTGATACGCGCCTACCGGATGATGACACCATGTGCTCTTTTTGGCGCAATATCTGGTCGGCGCCTGTCAGTCACACCGAAGGTGATTGGGCTCGAGACGTCGAGCGAGCCTGCGATCCCATACCAGAAATGGGAGCTATTACCATCAGCCCCCAAGATGTAGCTCGTGCAGTCCGTTCGCTGCCCAACTGGAAATCTCCAGGGCCGGACGGGTTGCACAACTTCTGGATCAAATGGTTCATGGGATCGCACGCTCGCTTGGCGGCTCAGTACCAGACTGCTTTGGAGTCTGGTTCGCTACCCCAGTTCCTGACAACAGGAGTTACCCACCTGCTCCATAAATCAGGTAGTACCGCGGAACCCAAAAATTATAGGCCGATCACGTGTTTACCGACGGTCTATAAAGTTCTTACATCTATTTTGAGAGCTAAAATTTACAATCATATAGACACTAACTCCATCATGTCTGTCTCTCAAAATGGATGTCGGAACGGGTCCCGCGGTACTAAGGAGCTGCTCCTCATTGATATGGCCATTAGCCAACAGGTTCGCCGTTTCCGAAAGGATCTTTCGACATGTTGGATAGATTACAAGAAGGCCTATGACTCAGTGCCACATACATGGCTCATGAGGGTGCTGGAGTTGTATAAAGTAGATACAACTCTACGCACCTTCCTGGTGTCATGTATGGGGCAATGGAGGACGGTCCTTCGATATCCAGGATGTCGAAACATCCAGAGGAACAGCGAGCCGATAAGGATCGAGCGAGGTATATTTCAGGGCGACAGTTTGAGTCCGCTTTGGTTCTGCCTAGCCCTGAATCCTCTAAGCACACTGCTGGAGGATTCAGGTATAGGCTATCGGCTGAGGAGAGGTGGTCAGGTTATATCTCACCTCCTCTACATGGATGACCTAAAACTCTTTGCCCCCAACAATTTGCAACTGATGGAGCTACTGAAAGTAACTGAAACCTTCAGTAGCGCCATCGGGATGGAATTTGGTGTGGACAAATGTGCGGTCATGCATGTAAAGCGAGGGGAGATTGTGGAATCCGTGGGAACCCAACTCTCGGATTCCATAAACCTTCGAGCCCTCTCCGCAGCCGAAACCTATAAGTATTTGGGTATGTCGGAAGCGTTGGGCATCAATGTCACTGACATGAAGCAATCGTTGAAGGAGCGCTTCTTTGGCCGCCTGAAGAAAGTATTTAATAGTCTTTTATCAGGCGGAAACAAGGTGCGCGCCTTCAACGGTTGGGTCATGCCGGTTTTGATGTACTCTTTCGGCATACTCAAATGGACTCAGACCGAACTGGACGCCCTGGATAGGAGGGTCCGTACGCTGCTTACTGCATATCGAATGCATCACCCACGGTCATCGGTAATGAGACTGTATATCCCGCGAAAATGTGGAGGTCGAGGCTTTTTAAATGCAAAGACTCTCCACAATCGCGAGATATGCAGTCTCAGGGATTATTTCCTAGCAACTGACGTGGGTATGCATCGAGATGTAGTTGCGGTGGATAAGGGCCTCACCCCGCTCTCCTTGGCTAAAGAGAACTGGCGCAGGCCTGTAGTGCTTGACACTAATGATCGCATGGAAGTATGGCAGAGTAAGGAGCTTCACGGACGCTTTTTCCGGGCTCTACATGAACCCGATGTAGACTTTTTAGCGTCCGTAGCCTGGCTACGTTTTGGTGACCTCTTTGGGGAAACCGAAGGTTTTGTCTGTGCAATTATGGACGAAGTTATTATGACGAACAACTACCGGAGATTTATTGTGAAAGACGGCACGGTTGACATTTGTCGGGCATGCCACCGTCCGGGTGAATCAATCAGACACATAATCTCCGGGTGTTCTCGTCTAGCTAACGAGGAGTACTTGCATAGACACAACCTTGTAGCCAGGATTATTCACCAGCAACTTGCTCTGAAATATAGCCTTGTGGATTCAGAAGTGCCATACTACAGGTATGTGCCCGACCCAGTTCTCGAAAAGGGACATGTCACACTGTACTGGGATCGATCCATCATCACTGACAGGACTATTGTTGCCAATAAGCCTGATATAGTGGTGGTGGATCGACTAGAGCGGCGTGCAATGATCGTTGATATAACGGTCCCGCATGACGGGAACCTCGTGAAAGCCGAGAAAGATAAACAAATCAAGTATCTTGACTTGGCTCACGAGGTTGTCGACATGTGGGATGTGGACTCAGCGATCATTGTACCGATAGTTGTTACAGCCAATGGCATTATAGCCAAGAGCCTCAACCAACATCTGAGGAGGCTCTCGTTGGGCAGCTGGGTCAAGGGCTTGATCCAGAAAGCGGTACTCCTGGACACGGCTCGCATTGTTAGGAGGTTCCTCTCTCTGGAGCCCTGACCGCCGGTAGCTTGGACCTTGTTCCCGATGCCGGTGGGTTACTATTTTTTATATTTTTAAATGTTTTTATATTTTTATACTAATATTTAAAAATGTAATTTATATGTGTTTATGTTAAATAAAGGAAATAATAATAATAAAAATAACTTGGCAACACTGAAAAGTCAACGACGTCAATTTTTTTTCATATCTCTTATTTTCCGTTTTTATCCATATTTATTAATTTCTGTCAGTCACATCTGTATAAAAAGCAATATTAAACCTTTTGGAAGAAATCCACAAATAAATTAACATCCAAACGTGATCCAAACACGTTACTTTAATGAAAAAAGGAAACAAACCGAAAACCACGAACAATGACGGCTGTCAAAGCCGTCAACGAAAACCCATATGCATGGAAACGAAAGAATGAAAAATAAATTATGAAATGTTGACGAGATCAGCAGCTCGCCGTGCACACCCACCACCTCCGGACTCGTCGCTCAGCTCCGCCTCGCCGCCGCCGGTACCCAGCCCCTCTGCGGGCGCTGTGATAACACCGGCCGTGGTAGTTGCGTCGAGCTCGAGCGACGAGTATTTCTCCCCGCCCACGACACCACCACCTGCTCGTCGACGAGGAGGACGCCGGCCGCCGGACGACTTAGGACCTCGAGGCCCACCGGCCTCTGATAGGGTCCCAGCTCCCGGCGGAAGTGTGCAGCGCATGAGATGGACACGATCCATCAACGAAAACGTCATGCGCTCATACTATGGGGCTACAGAGGGAGGAAACAACCTGACCGCGTACCGTGTTCGGATGCTCTCTCTTTTTCAGGTGCTTGAGCCAGCTGTCAACGTTTCGGCACAACGACTGTCGGATCAGGTGCGGGTCATCCAGCGTAATCATATGTTGGATGACACTGTACTTGATCGCCTGCAAAAGGAAATGCAGAGTAGCCATGTCATCGTCCCCCCGTCGCAGACAGTTGTGGTACCACCACGGCTCACCACAGATAACGCGCCTCAAGCTGACGAGGGGAGTGTTGACAGGGCTACAAACGTAAGTACCCAGTGCAGTGAGGAATTGAGGAGTGCTTTGGAGGGTGCGATTCTAGAATATCGGTTCATGTCGCCCGAACTTAGGCCACGCTTACCTCGTTTGCCCATGCATAACAAGAATAGGGCGCTGGTGGCGGCTTTGGATTCGCAGTTATCAAATTATTTTGATGACTGCGAAGACCTCACCGATACTCATTCGATTCTGTACTGCGCGGCTGTGGCGGCATGTCGTGTAGCTCATGTCAAATTCGCAAATGACTCTAGAGCTACGCGACCGAAACCAGCCGTACCAGCTTGGCAGTGCAGGATTGAACGTCGTATTGGTGGGGCCAGAGCCCTCATCGGCAAACTAATCTGCTTCAGGGAGGGCAACACTCGCCCTAGAGTGATGCGCTTTGTGAGGCGGGCATTCTCAGGGACTGATACCAGCCCTCAGGATTATATGTCCCGTGTCACAGAGCGCATAGACTTCCTGAAGCAGAAAGTGTATGCATGGGCAAACCGTATTCGTCGGTATAAGCGCCGGGTAGACCGATACACTCAGAACCGCACCTTCCAGAGTGATGAAAGGTGGGTCTATAGGGCTTGGGAGCGACCAAACCAAGGTGTGGCTGATACGCGCCTACCGGAAGATGACGCCATGTGCTCTTTTTGGCGCAATATCTGGTCGGTGCCTGTCAGTCACACCGAAGGTGATTGGGCTCGAAAAGTCGAGCGAGCCTGCAATCCCATACCAGAAATGGAGGCTATTACCATCTGCCCCCAAGATGTAGCTCGTGCAGTCCGTCCGCTGCCCAACTGGAAGTCTCCAGGCCGGACGGGCTGCACAACTTCTGGATCAAATGGTTCATGGGATCGCACGCTCGCTTGGCGGCTCAGTACCAGACTGCTTTGGAGTCTGGTTCGCTACCCCAGTTCCTGACAACAGGAGTTACCCACCTGCTCCATAAATCAGGTAGTACCGAGGAACCCAAAAATTATAGGCCGATCACGTGTTTACCGACGGTCTATAAGGTTCTTACATCCATTTTGAGAACTAAAATTTACAATCATGTTGACACTAATTCCATCATGTCTGTCTCTCAAAATGGATGTAAGAATGGGTCCCGCGGTACTAAGGAGCTACTCCTCATTGATATGGCCATCAGCCAACAGGTTCGCCGTTCCCGAAAGGATCTTTCGACATGTTGGATAGACTACAAGAAGGCCTATGACTCGGTGCCACATACATGGCTCATGAGGGTGCTGGAGTTGTGTAAAGTAGATACAACTCTGCGCACCTTCCTGATGTCATGTATGGGGCAATGGAGGACGGTCCTTCGATATCCAGGATGTCGAAACATCCAGAGGAATAGCGAGCCGATAAGGATCGAGCGAGGTATATTTCAGGGCGACAGTTTGAGTCCGCTTTGGTTCTGCCTAGCCCTGAATCCTCTAAGCACACTGCTGGAGGATTCAGGTATAGGCTATCGGCTGAGGAGAGGTGGTCAGGTTATATCTCACCTCCTCTACATGGATGACCTAAAACTCTTTGCCCCCAACAATTTGCAACTGATGGAGCTACTGAAAGTAACTGAAACCTTCAGTAGCACCATCGGGATGGAATTTGGTGTGGACAAATGTGCGGTCATGCATGTAAAGCGAGGGGAGATTGTGGAATCCGTGGGAACCCAACTCTCGGATTCCATAAACCTTCGAGCCCTCTCCGCAGCCGAAACCTATAAGTATTTGGGTATGTCGGAAGCGTTGGGCATCAATGTCACTGACATGAAGCAATCGTTGAAGGAGCGCTTCTTTGGCCGCCTGAAGAAAGTATTTAATAGTCTTTTATCAGGCGGAAACAAGGTGCGCGCCTTCAACGGTTGGGTCATGCCGATCTTGATGTACTCTTTCGGCATACTCAAATGGACTCAAACCGAACTCGACGCCCTGGATAGGAGGGTCCGTACGCTGCTGACTGCATATCGAATGCATCACCCACGGTCATCGGTAATGAGACTGTATATCCCGCGAAAGTGTGGAGGTCGAGGGTTCTTAAACGCTAAGACCCTCCACAATCGCGAGATATGCAGTCTCAGGGAATATTTCCTAGAGACCGACGTGGGGATGCATCGAGATGTGGTTGCGGTGGACAAAGGCCTCACCCCGCTCTCCTTGGCTAAAGAGAACTGGCGCAAACCTGTAGTGCTTGACACTAATGATCGCATGGAGGTATGGCAGAGTAAGGAGCTTCACGGACGCTTTTTCCGGGCCCTACATGGGCCCGATGTAGATCAACTAGCGTCCGTAGCCTGGCTGCGTTTCGGTGACCTCTTTGGGGAAACCGAAGGTTTTGTCTGTGCAATTATGGACGAAGTTATGATGACGAACAATTACCGGAGATTTATTGTGAAAGACGGTACGGTTGACATCTGTCGGGCATGCCACCGTCCGGGAGAATCCATCAGACACATTATCTCCGGGTGTTCTCGTTTAGCTAACGAAGAATATTTGCATAGGCACAACCTTGTAGCCAGGATTATTCACCAGCAACTTGCTCTGAAATACAGCTTTGTGGAATCAGAAGTGCCGTACTATAGGTATGTGCCCGACCCAGTTCTCGAAAATGGACATGTCACACTGTACTGGGATCGATCCATCATCACTGACAGGACTATTGTTGCCAATAAGCCTGATATAGTGGTGGTGGATCGACTAGAGCGGCGTACAATGATCGTTGATATAACGGTCCCGCATGACGGGAACCTCGTGAAAGCCGAGAAAGATAAACAAATCAAGTATCTTGACTTGGCTCACGAGGTTGTCGACATGTGGGATGTGGACTCAGCGATCATTGTACCGATAGTCGTTTCAGCCAATGGCTTGATAGCCAAGAGCCTCGACCAACATCTGAGGAGGCTCACGTTGGGCAGCTGGGTCAAGGGCTTGATCCAGAAAGCGGTACTCCTGGACACGGCTCGCATCGTTAGGAGGTTCCTCTCTCTGGAGCCCTGACCGCCGGTAGCTTGGACCTTGTTCCCGATACCGGTGGGCTACTATTTTTTATATTTTTAAATGTTTTTATATTTTTATAATAATATTTAAAAATGTAATTTATATGTATTTATTGAAATAAAGGAAATAATAATAATATTTTTCCCCGCCGACGTCGCCAACACCTGTACGTCGGCAGGGGAGAGGCCGGCCACCGAAGAGCTTGGGACTTAGGGGCCATCCGGCCCCGAGCCGAGTCCCCGCTGCCGGTGGTTGTGTGCAGCGCATGAGATGGACTCAGTCTATAAACGAGAATGTCATGCGCGCATATTACGGGTCTACAGAGGGGGGAACTAACCTCACTGCGTACCGCGAAAGGATGCTGTCTCTGTTTCAGGTACTGGAACCAACCGTCAACGTCTCGGCCCAACGACTGTCGGATCAGGTGCGGGTCATCCAACGCAATCACAGGTTGGACGATACCGCACTTGATAGGCTGCGCTCAGAAGTACTGAGCAACCTTATGGTCTCGACTCCGACACAAACCGCGGCACATGCGTCAAGGATTGATGCGATATCGCCGCGGTCTAATCATGTTGAAGAAGATGATAGGGTTGTCACAGTAAGTAGCCAGTGCAACGCTCGACTGAGGAACGCACTGGAAGATGCGATTCGCGAGTTTCGGTCCACCCCGACCGAACTTAGACCCCGACTACCACGGTTGCCTATGCACAAGAAAATTAGGGCGCTGGTGTGTGCCTTGGACTCGCAGCTCAAGAATTTCTTCGAGAGCAGCGAGGATCTTGTTGATACACACTCGATCCTGTATTGCGCGGCTGTTGCGGCATGTCGTTTAGCTAACGTCAAGTTCCCAAACTGTGACGGAGCTACTCGACCGAAACCAGCCGCACCAGCCTGGCAGTGCAGGATTGAGCGTCGTATCGATGGGGCTAGGGTACTCATCGGCAAACTATACTGCTTCAGGGAGGGCAATACACGTCCACGAGTGATGCGCTTTGTGAAACGGGCTTTCTCGGGGACTGGAATCAGCCCTCCAGAATACATGTCCCGTGTCACAGAGCGCATCGACTTCCTGAAGCAGAAAGTCTGTGCATGGGCAAACCGTATTCGGCGGTATAAGCGGCGGGTTGACCGATACACGCAGAATCGCATGTTCCAGAGCGATGAGAGGTGGGTATATAGAGCTTGGGAGCGACCGGAGCGAAATGTGACGGACGTGGGCCGCCCGGATGATACCGCCACGAGTGCATTTTGGCGGAGCATTTGGTCGGTACCCGTCTGTCACGTTGAGGCAGACTGGATGCAGGATGTCGAGCGATTGTGTGAATCAATACCAGAAATGGAACCGGTGTCTATTACACCATTAGACGTAGCCAAAGCAGTCCGTCCGTTACCGAATTGGAAATCACCGGGACCGGACGGACTGCATAACTTTTGGCTAAAATGGGTTACTAGTTCACACAATCGCCTGGCATCTCAATTCCAGTCATCCTTAGAGTCTGGGTCGCTACCACTGTTCCTAACAACAGGCGTTACCCACCTGCTCCATAAATCAGGTAGTCCCGCGGAACCCAAGAATTATAGACCGATTACATGTTTGTCAACGGTTTATAAACTTCTTACATCCATTTTGAGAGCGAAAATTAATACGCACATTGAGAAAAACTCGATTATGTCTTCCTCTCAAAATGGATGTAGGAAAGAGTCCCGCGGTACTAAGGAGCTACTCCTCATCGACATGGCCATTAGCCAACAGGTTCGTCGATTCCGCAAGGATCTGTCGACATGCTGGATAGATTATAAGAAGGCCTACGACTCGGTGCCACATGCATGGCTCATGAGAGTGCTGGAGTTGTACAAGATTGATACAACTCTACGCACCTTCCTTAAGCCGTGCATGGGGCAATGGAGGACAGTCCTTCGCTATCCAGGATGTCCACAGATCCAGAGGAATGATGAACCTGTATGGATCAAACGGGGAATATTCCAGGGCGACAGCTTGAGTCCACTTTGGTTTTGCTTAGCCCTGAATCCTCTAAGCACACTGCTGGAGGATTCAGGTCTAGGCTATCGGCTGAGGAGAGGTGGTGAGGTTATATCTCACCTCCTATACATGGATGACCTTAAACTCTTTGCCCCCAACAAATTGCAACTGATGGAGCTACTGAAGGTAACTGAAACTTTTAGTGACGCCATCAGGATGGAATTTGGTGTGGACAAATGTGCAGTCATGCATGTAAAGCGAGGTGAGATTATGGAATCTGAGGAAATTCAACTTTCGGATTCCATACACCTCAGATCCCTCTCCTAATCCGAGAGCTATAAGTATTTGGGTATGTCGGAAGCGTTGGGCATCAACGCTGCCGACATGAAGCAATCGTTGACGGAGCGCTTCTTTGGTCGCCTGAAGAAGGTGTTAGTTAGTCTTCTTTCAGGCGGAAACAAGGTGCGCGCCTTCAACGGTTGGGTCATGCCGGTTTTGATGTACTCTTTCGGCATACTCAAATGGACTCAGACTGAACTCGACGCCCTGGATCGACGAGTCCGTACACTGCTGACTGCAAACCGGATGCATCACCCACGATCATCGGTGATGAGACTGTACATTCCGCGGAAGTGCGGGGGTCGAGGCTTTCTGAATGCCAAGACCCTCCACAACCGCGAGGTGTGCAGTCTCAGGGAATATTTTATAAAAGCCGAAGTGGGTATGCACCGTGATGCGGTCGCAGTGGATAAGGGACTCACCCCACTGTCCATGGCTAAAGAGAACTGGCGCAAACCTGTAATACTAACTACCGATGACCGCAAGGAAGTATGGCGAAACAAGGAGCTTCACGGGCGCTTCTATCGGGCTCTTCACGAGCCCGGTGTTGATTTCTTAGCGTCCGTATCCTGGCTACGTTTTGGTGACCTTTTCGGGGAAACTGAAGGTTTCGTCTGTGCAATTATGGATGAGGTTATCTTGACGAATAACTACCGGAGACATATTATGAAGGACGGGACGGTAGACGTGTGTCGGGCATGTCACCGTCCGGGTGAGTCCATCAGACATATTATCTCTGGTTGTTCTCGTTTGGCTAACGGCGAATACTTGCACAGGCATAACCAAGTAGCCAGGATTATTCACCAGCAGCTTGCTTTGCAATATAAACTTGTGGATTCGGAGGTACCGTATTACAAGTATGTGCCCGACCCAGTTCTTGAAAATGACCATGTCACGTTGTACTGGGACCGGTCTATCATTACTGACAGGACTATTGTAGCCAATAAGCCTGATATAGTGGTGATAGATCGGTTAGCGCGCCGCACAATGATAGTCGATGTTACCATTCCGCATGACGGGAACCTCGTGAAAGCTGAGAAAGAGAAGCAAATGAAGTATCTCGACTTAGCACACGAGGTTGTTGAGATGTGGAATGTGGACTCGGCTGTCATTGTGCCGATTGTTGAATAAAAGACGTGTGCTCGATACAATATTTATTCCAGAAGAAACCAAGGGAAAAGACAAAACAAGCGACGCTAGGTGAGCACCATAGTGTCTTCTCTATTATTACCTACTTATATTTTCTATTAAGGTGTGTACATACACAACACCTCTACCCTTAATAACTAATATAACAAAACAAAAAACTATAGCTAAGACTTCAACACCTTAAAATAACATCGAACACATAAGTCACAAGTAAATTAAACAAGTGTGAAAATGATCCTAAAAACATCCAAAAAAATATATATATTATTAATTATAAATGTGTTAATGAACTTAAGTTCTTATCATCAAACTAAACATTAACTTAAATAAATTATCTTAATCAATTTCGTCATACCACCCGTATCGTGCTGGAGGTTTACGTACTCTTACGGGACGATTACTAGTTGTGGCAACATTGCCAGTATCCTCGCTATTAGCCGACACATTAGGTTCTCCCGGCGAACTACAAGATACTTCCATAGCAGCATCTTTTGCTAACACGACTGGTGGTACTACTGGATCTAGAGACGAAACTCCACCTAAACTACCTTCTCTCAAATCACCCGCACTTCGAACTGGACCCTCGCCACTGATCATGGGAAATGATAATGATTTTCTTGAATGCCTATTTATTTCCAACTGTTTCGTAACCTGATCTAGTACTGTCCTTTTCCTGGACATATCTTTATCCACATTTTCCATAATTCTTAGCCTCAGCTGATCGACATGTCTGTGAGTTTCCGTTCCTACGTCAGACCTAATAGAGTAATTTGTTTTACCTAAACGTTCAAGTATCGTTCCAGGTACCCATTTATCGGAACCTCTATATTCGCGATACCAAACACGAGCGCCCGGCTCGAATCCGCGCTGAATCCCTCCCGCGTCTTGCTCACTACGACCTTGGCGCGCAGCGACCTGCGATTCTCGTTCTGGTTTTAGGTTATCCAACCTCATACGAAGACTACGACCCTGTAATATACTAGCTGGACTATCACCGGTAGTAGCGTGTTTTGTGTTCCTGTAAGCTAAAAGAAACCTAGTCAGAGCTATTTCGACATTGAGATTCTGTTTGAACGCCTTCTTTATAGTGCGTTTACAAATTTTTACCGCGCTCTCAGCTGCACCATTGGAAGCTGGGTGATACGGAGCTGTGAAAATGTGTTCTATGCCATTATGTTTTAGGAAGTCTTGAAATTCTAAACTTGAAAAGGGTGGGCCGTTGTCACTAACCGTTTGTTTTGGAAGACCAAATTGCGACCACAAACTACGTAGTACATTGATGACTGCTTGTGCTGTAGTTCTATTCATTCGGACTGCTTCTATCCATTTTGAGCAAGAATCTACAATAATAAGATAGGTCAAACCACCTATAGGCCCTAAAAAATCCAAATGAAGCCTGGACCAAGGACGTGACGGCCACGGCCATGAGCATGGTATGTGTGCAGGCGGTGCATCGGCTACAGCCGCACATACTACACACGAGCGACATACCGCCTCCAGCGCTTCGTCTACTCCCGGCCACCACACGTAACTACGAGCTAGCGACTTAGTCTTTACTATTCCCATGTGTACCTCATGAAGTTCCGAAATTACCTTAGCTCTACATGACAACGGTATAACTACACGATGACCCCACATAATACAACCCAATTCGCAATACAATTCGTTCTTTCTATTAAAGTATGGTTTAATTTCCTTTATTTCAACCTCCGATGGCCAACCGTCCATAATATAACTTAAAACGCGACTTAAAATTGGGTCATGTAATGTTTCTTTTTTAATTACATTATAATCTAGCGACATGGCTTCCACTGCGAAGTGCAAATATGTTTGCTCTGGTAAAATTTCCTCTTCAGCTGCTGTCTCTTTTTTTTGTGAGTCAATTAAACGTGAGAGACAATCTGCTATATTTTTATCCGTTTTGACATACTCTATAGAATAATCATAAGCTGATAGTTTAATTGCCCAGCGTTGTAAACGGCTTGCCGCCGCTGTAGGAATACCTATGCTAGGCCCAAAAATACTAACAAGTGGCTTGTGGTCAGTCCTAAGTACGAACTTCCTCCCGTAAAGGTACTGATGGAATTTCCCAATAGCGAATACAATTGCCAAGGCCTCCTTGTGAATTTGACTGTAGTGTAGCTCATGAGTTGTGAGTGAGCGCGAGGCGTACGCAACGACACGTTCCTCACCTCCTGGTTCGCGCTGTGCTAGCACGGCGCCTATCCCGCGCGCGCTTGCGTCTACTGTTAATACAGACTCCTTATCCATGTCAAAATGTACTAGCGTTTTTGTACTACACAATTTTTTTTTAATTCTAATAAATGCAGAATTATGTTCAGTTCCCCATTTCCAATGTCTACCCTTCTTTAAGAGCTGGTAAAGAGGCGATAACTGCATGCTCAAATTCTTTATGAATTTCCCATAAAAAGTTACCATTCCAAGAAAGGATTTCAATTCTGTGACACTGTTTGGATGGGGCATGGTTGCAATAGCCTTTACCTTGTCTGGGTCTACTCTTACGCCATCCTTACCAATAATAAAGCCTAAGTATTTTACTTCTCTTGCCAAAAATTCGCATTTACTTTTTTTTATTTTTAGACCGTTTGCTTCTAGTATTTGCAACACCTCTTCAACGGATTTTAAATGGCTAGCCAAATCTTTATTCTTAATTAAGATGTCGTCGAAAAATACAATTACATTTGGATTATTCTTAAACATGTTTACCATTAATTTTTGAAATATACCTGGGCTTGAGGATAACCCATAAACCAAACGATTATACTTAAATAATCCCCTGTGTGTGTTGATAACTGTATACTTTCTAGAAGACTCTGCTAAAAGTACCTGGTTATAGGCTTGCGATAGATCTAGTTTTGTAAAGAAAACATTCCCGCTAAGATTACTGAATAAATCTTCCATTTTTGGTATCGGAAATCTATCGATCGCTAAAACTCTGTTTAGGGTTACCTTATAATCGGCACATATTCTTAGGCCGCCGTCTGCCTTGCGTACCACGACTAGTGGCGTGGCCCAGTCGGAATGGTCCACTGGTTCAATAACCCCAGTTTTCAGCATGGCCTCCAGCTCGGCATCGACACGCTCACGCAGCGCATATGGCAGAGGCCGCGCGCGACAAAATGTGGGTATTGCCCCGTCGTGCACATGCAGCTCTGCCGTACCTCCTTTAAATTTACCTAATGTGCCGTCGAATAGGGATTCATGCCTGGAAACAACTTCATTGATTATTCTGTCATAATTAAATTTGCAGTGAGTTTCATTCTGATCGGCTATCAAATGACATTTGGATACTTTAATAGGTATATTTAATTCAGCTAGCCATTGCCGTCCTAATAAATTTGAGGATCCTTTGTCCAAAACATACAGATCTAATGTTTTAATCACACCATTATAGCTAACCGTTGTTTCTAAGAATCCTATAGGTTGAATAGTTGTGCCATCATAAAACTTGATGTTCAAATTACATCTATTCAAGTGCAAATCGCTGAACAATTCATCATAAACACTTTTACTAATGCAAGATAGGGCTGACCCAGTATCTATCTCCATATTCAGTAAACAATTTTGTACCTTAACAGTTATACACACCGGTTTATAATTGTTTAAAGACATTTGATGCATGGGCTCTTCATCATCTAGGTTGCTATTGCTTCCGTTGTCTTCCTCATCCAAAGAGTACAAAAGAGCCCCTTCTCGGCCACTCCGGCCACCGCGCTGCACGCGCCCCGCTCGCCTCCACGTTGAGCGCCCGCTCGTACTACGGCTGCTACCGCGCCCTCCACGTGAAGCTTTGTTATGTTGACTATCGGCCGATCCCGCCAATTTACTTCGTCTAGTATCATTGTACCCCGGGCACATCCTTCTCAAATGACCGACCTCGTGACAACTACTGCACACGTATTTTTTATATTTGCAGTCGTTAGCTTTGTGTTTATTATCGCCACAGTTTGGGCACTCTTCGAGTTTGTTCAGATTTTCCGTTGCCCCCGTATTAGGCTCTACAGCAATAGCGTCTCGTTCCGCGGCCTCTAATGACAGCGCTAAGCTGACCGCTCGATTATAAGTGAGATCGTCTTCAGCGAACAGCCTTTGGCGTATTATATCGCTTCTGATGCCACAAACTAACTGGTCGCGTAAATTTTCATCCAATGCTGTTAGGAAATTGCAGTGTTTCGACAACTTTTTCAGCTGTGTGACATATTCCGCCACCGATTCTTCCATTTGCTGTCGCCGCTGCCGGAATCTAAATCTCTCCGCTAAGATCGATGGCGTTGGCTGCAAGTGTGCAGCCAATAACTCCACTGCTCTATTTAGCGTCAATTCAGCGGGTTTTAGTGGACTAGCTAGTGATGATAGGAGCTCATAAGCCTCCTCCCCCATCATCGAAATCAGCGTTGGTAGCTTGAGCTCATCTTTTACGCTATTAACTAAAAAGTACATTTCTAGTCGCTCCACATAAGCGGACCAGTTCCCTGTTGTTATATTGAACTCACGTACCTGTCCCACCGACATTTTATCCGGTTTAGCGCTGTAATTACACTATTTTTATAAATTTTAATTTTCCTCGTCGCCACTGTTGAATAAAAGGCGTGTGCTCGATACAATATTTATTCCAGAAGAAACCAAGGGAAAAGACAAAACAAGCGACGCTAGGTGAGCACCATAGTGTCTTCTCTATTATTACCTACTTATATTTTCTATTAAGGTGTGTACATACACAACAGTATCAGCCAATGGACTGATGGCCGAAAGCCTCGAACAACATCTCTCGAGGCTCTCGTTAGGCGGCTGGATCAAAGGCCTGATTCAGAAGGCAGTACTCCTCGATACGGCTCGCATCGTGAGGAGGTTTCTGTCTCTGGCGCCCTAACCACCGGTAACTTGGACCCTGCTCCCAATATCGGCGGATCCCTATTTTATATATTTGTTAAATGTTTTTTTAAATTTTTGTTTTATAAAATATTTAAAAATGTATTTAATAAGAACTCAAATGAATAAAAGAATAATAATAATAACGCTGGCAACATTTTGTCGACAAGACGTCTGTTTTTCAAAAAATTTCTAATTTCATAAGTATAATAATTTTGACCAATTTTAAAAGTACCTTCATTAATTAAATCAAACCAGAACCTGAAAAAAATTATTAAGAATCTAAAGAAGACAGAAAAATATCATAAAAATGTAACAAAAACATATAATGTACTGGATCGGAGGTGACATGACAGATGTCACCTCCGATAAAACAACAAGACAAAATGAAATTATGAAAATAAAAATGACGAAGAAATGTTGACAAGATCAGCGGACTCGTCGCTCAGCTCCGCCTCGCCGCCGCCGGTACCCAGCCCCACTGCGGGCGCTGTGACGACACCGGCCGCGGTAGTTGCGTCGAGCTCGAGCGACGAGTATTTCTCTCCGCCCACGACGCCACCACCTGCTCGTCGACGGGAGGACGCCGGCCACCGGACGGCTTAGGACCTCGAGGCCCACCGGCCTCTGAAAGGGTCCCAGCTCCCGGCGGAAGTGTGCAGCGCATGAGATGGACACGATCCATCAACGAAAACGTCATGCGCTCATACTATGGGGCTACAGAGGGAGGAAACAACCTGACCGCGTACCGTATTCGGATGCTCTCTCTTTTTCAGGTGCTTGAGCCAGCTGTCAACGTTTCGGCACAACGACTGTCGGATCAGGTGCGGGTCATCCAGCGTAATCATATGTTGGATGACACTGTACTTGATCGCTTGCAAAAGGAAATGCAGAGTAGCCATGTCAACATCCCCCCGTCGCAGACAGTTGTGGTACCACCACGGCTCACCACAGATAACGCGCCTCAAGCTGACGAGGGGAGTGTTGACAGGGCTACAAACGTAAGTACCCAGTGCAGTGAGGAATTGAGGAGTGCTTTGGAGGGTGCGATTCGAGAATATCGGTTCATGTCGCCCGAACTTAGGCCACGCTTACCTCGTTTGCCCATGCATAACAAGAATAGGGCGCTGGTGGCGGCTTTGGATTCGCAGTTGTCAAATTATTTTGATGACTGCGAAGACCTCACCGATACTCATTCGATTCTGTACTGCGCGGCTGTGGCGGCATGTCGTGTAGCTCACGTCAAATTCGCAAATGACTCTAGAGCTACGCGACCGAAATCAGCCGTACCAGCTTGGCAGTGCAGGATTGAACGTCGTATTGGTGGGGCCAGAGCCCTCATCGGCAAACTAATCTGCTTCAGGGAGGGCAACACTCGCCCTAGAGTGATGCGCTTTGTGAGGCGGGCATTCTCAGGGACTGATACCAGCCCTCAGGATTATATGTCCCGTGTCACAGAGCGCATAGACTTCCTGAAGCAGAAAGTGTATGCATGGGCAAACCGTATTCGTCGGTATAAGCGCCGGGTAGACCGATACACTCAGAACGGCACCTTCCAGAGTGATGAAAGGTGGGTCTATAGGGCTTGGGAGCGACCAAACCAAGGTGTGGCTGATACGCGCCTACCGGAAGATGACGCCATGTGCTCTTTTTGGCGCAATATCTGGTCGGTGCCTGTCAGTCACACCGAAGGTGATTGGGCTCGAAAAGTCGAGCGAGCCTGCAATCCCATACCAGAAATGGAGGCTATTACCATCTGCCCCCAAGATGTAGCTCGTGCAGTCCGTCCGCTGCCCAACTGGAAGTCTCCAGGCCGGACGGGCTGCACAACTTCTGGATCAAATGGTTCATGGGATCGCACGCTCGCTTGGCGGCTCAGTACCAGACTGCTTTGGAGTCTGGTTCGCTACCCCAGTTCCTGACAACAGGAGTTACCCACCTGCTCCATAAATCAGGTAGTACCGAGGAACCCAAAAATTATAGGCCGATCACGTGTTTACCGACGGTCTATAAGGTTCTTACATCCATTTTGAGAACTAAAATTTACAATCATGTTGACACTAATTCCATCATGTCTGTCTCTCAAAATGGATGTAAGAATGGGTCCCGCGGTACTAAGGAGCTACTCCTCATTGATATGGCCATCAGCCAACAGGTTCGCCGTTCCCGAAAGGATCTTTCGACATGTTGGATAGACTACAAGAAGGCCTATGACTCGGTGCCACATACATGGCTCATGAGGGTGCTGGAGTTGTGTAAAGTAGATACAACTCTGCGCACCTTCCTGATGTCATGTATGGGGCAATGGAGGACGGTCCTTCGATATCCAGGATGTCGAAACATCCAGAGGAATAGCGAGCCGATAAGGATCGAGCGAGGTATATTTCAGGGCGACAGTTTGAGTCCGCTTTGGTTCTGCCTAGCCCTGAATCCTCTAAGCACACTGCTGGAGGATTCAGGTATAGGCTATCGGCTGAGGAGAGGTGGTCAGGTTATATCTCACCTCCTCTACATGGATGACCTAAAACTCTTTGCCCCCAACAATTTGCAACTGATGGAGCTACTGAAAGTAACTGAAACCTTCAGTAGCACCATCGGGATGGAATTTGGTGTGGACAAATGTGCGGTCATGCATGTAAAGCGAGGGGAGATTGTGGAATCCGTGGGAACCCAACTCTCGGATTCCATAAACCTTCGAGCCCTCTCCGCAGCCGAAACCTATAAGTATTTGGGTATGTCGGAAGCGTTGGGCATCAATGTCACTGACATGAAGCAATCGTTGAAGGAGCGCTTCTTTGGCCGCCTGAAGAAAGTATTTAATAGTCTTTTATCAGGCGGAAACAAGGTGCGCGCCTTCAACGGTTGGGTCATGCCGATCTTGATGTACTCTTTCGGCATACTCAAATGGACTCAAACCGAACTCGACGCCCTGGATAGGAGGGTCCGTACGCTGCTGACTGCATATCGAATGCATCACCCACGGTCATCGGTAATGAGACTGTATATCCCGCGAAAGTGTGGAGGTCGAGGGTTCTTAAACGCTAAGACCCTCCACAATCGCGAGATATGCAGTCTCAGGGAATATTTCCTAGAGACCGACGTGGGGATGCATCGAGATGTGGTTGCGGTGGACAAAGGCCTCACCCCGCTCTCCTTGGCTAAAGAGAACTGGCGCAAACCTGTAGTGCTTGACACTAATGATCGCATGGAGGTATGGCAGAGTAAGGAGCTTCACGGACGCTTTTTCCGGGCCCTACATGGGCCCGATGTAGATCAACTAGCGTCCGTAGCCTGGCTGCGTTTCGGTGACCTCTTTGGGGAAACCGAAGGTTTTGTCTGTGCAATTATGGACGAAGTTATGATGACGAACAATTACCGGAGATTTATTGTGAAAGACGGTACGGTTGACATCTGTCGGGCATGCCACCGTCCGGGAGAATCCATCAGACACATTATCTCCGGGTGTTCTCGTTTAGCTAACGAAGAATATTTGCATAGGCACAACCTTGTAGCCAGGATTATTCACCAGCAACTTGCTCTGAAATACAGCTTTGTGGAATCAGAAGTGCCGTACTATAGGTATGTGCCCGACCCAGTTCTCGAAAATGGACATGTCACACTGTACTGGGATCGATCCATCATCACTGACAGGACTATTGTTGCCAATAAGCCTGATATAGTGGTGGTGGATCGACTAGAGCGGCGTACAATGATCGTTGATATAACGGTCCCGCATGACGGGAACCTCGTGAAAGCCGAGAAAGATAAACAAATCAAGTATCTTGACTTGGCTCACGAGGTTGTCGACATGTGGGATGTGGACTCAGCGATCATTGTACCGATAGTCGTTTCAGCCAATGGCTTGATAGCCAAGAGCCTCGACCAACATCTGAGGAGGCTCACGTTGGGCAGCTGGGTCAAGGGCTTGATCCAGAAAGCGGTACTCCTGGACACGGCTCGCATCGTTAGGAGGTTCCTCTCTCTGGAGCCCTGACCGCCGGTAGCTTGGACCTTGTTCCCGATACCGGTGGGCTACTATTTTTTATATTTTTAAATGTTTTTATATTTTTATAATAATATTTAAAAATGTAATTTATATGTATTTATTGAAATAAAGGAAATAATAATAATATTTTTCCCCGCCGACGTCGCCAACACCTGTACGTCGGCAGGGGAGAGGCCGGCCACCGAAGAGCTTGGGACTTAGGGGCCATCCGGCCCCGAGCCGAGTCCCCGCTGCCGGTGGTTGTGTGCAGCGCATGAGATGGACTCAGTCTATAAACGAGAATGTCATGCGCGCATATTACGGGTCTACAGAGGGGGGAACTAACCTCACTGCGTACCGCGAAAGGATGCTGTCTCTGTTTCAGGTACTGGAACCAACCGTCAACGTCTCGGCCCAACGACTGTCGGATCAGGTGCGGGTCATCCAACGCAATCACAGGTTGGACGATACCGCACTTGATAGGCTGCGCTCAGAAGTACTGAGCAACCTTATGGTCTCGACTCCGACACAAACCGCGGCACATGCGTCAAGGATTGATGCGATATCGCCGCGGTCTAATCATGTTGAAGAAGATGATAGGGTTGTCACAGTAAGTAGCCAGTGCAACGCTCGACTGAGGAACGCACTGGAAGATGCGATTCGCGAGTTTCGGTCCACCCCGACCGAACTTAGACCCCGACTACCACGGTTGCCTATGCACAAGAAAATTAGGGCGCTGGTGTGTGCCTTGGACTCGCAGCTCAAGAATTTCTTCGAGAGCAGCGAGGATCTTGTTGATACACACTCGATCCTGTATTGCGCGGCTGTTGCGGCATGTCGTTTAGCTAACGTCAAGTTCCCAAACTGTGACGGAGCTACTCGACCGAAACCAGCCGCACCAGCCTGGCAGTGCAGGATTGAGCGTCGTATCGATGGGGCTAGGGTACTCATCGGCAAACTATACTGCTTCAGGGAGGGCAATACACGTCCACGAGTGATGCGCTTTGTGAAACGGGCTTTCTCGGGGACTGGAATCAGCCCTCCAGAATACATGTCCCGTGTCACAGAGCGCATCGACTTCCTGAAGCAGAAAGTCTGTGCATGGGCAAACCGTATTCGGCGGTATAAGCGGCGGGTTGACCGATACACGCAGAATCGCATGTTCCAGAGCGATGAGAGGTGGGTATATAGAGCTTGGGAGCGACCGGAGCGAAATGTGACGGACGTGGGCCGCCCGGATGATACCGCCACGAGTGCATTTTGGCGGAGCATTTGGTCGGTACCCGTCTGTCACGTTGAGGCAGACTGGATGCAGGATGTCGAGCGATTGTGTGAATCAATACCAGAAATGGAACCGGTGTCTATTACACCATTAGACGTAGCCAAAGCAGTCCGTCCGTTACCGAATTGGAAATCACCGGGACCGGACGGACTGCATAACTTTTGGCTAAAATGGGTTACTAGTTCACACAATCGCCTGGCATCTCAATTCCAGTCATCCTTAGAGTCTGGGTCGCTACCACTGTTCCTAACAACAGGCGTTACCCACCTGCTCCATAAATCAGGTAGTCCCGCGGAACCCAAGAATTATAGACCGATTACATGTTTGTCAACGGTTTATAAACTTCTTACATCCATTTTGAGAGCGAAAATTAATACGCACATTGAGAAAAACTCGATTATGTCTTCCTCTCAAAATGGATGTAGGAAAGAGTCCCGCGGTACTAAGGAGCTACTCCTCATCGACATGGCCATTAGCCAACAGGTTCGTCGATTCCGCAAGGATCTGTCGACATGCTGGATAGATTATAAGAAGGCCTACGACTCGGTGCCACATGCATGGCTCATGAGAGTGCTGGAGTTGTACAAGATTGATACAACTCTACGCACCTTCCTTAAGCCGTGCATGGGGCAATGGAGGACAGTCCTTCGCTATCCAGGATGTCCACAGATCCAGAGGAATGATGAACCTGTATGGATCAAACGGGGAATATTCCAGGGCGACAGCTTGAGTCCACTTTGGTTTTGCTTAGCCCTGAATCCTCTAAGCACACTGCTGGAGGATTCAGGTCTAGGCTATCGGCTGAGGAGAGGTGGTGAGGTTATATCTCACCTCCTATACATGGATGACCTTAAACTCTTTGCCCCCAACAAATTGCAACTGATGGAGCTACTGAAGGTAACTGAAACTTTTAGTGACGCCATCAGGATGGAATTTGGTGTGGACAAATGTGCAGTCATGCATGTAAAGCGAGGTGAGATTATGGAATCCGAGGAAATTCAACTTTCGGATTCCATACACCTCAGATCCCTCTCCTAATCCGAGAGCTATAAGTATTTGGGTATGTCGGAAGCGTTGGGCATCAACGCTGCCGACATGAAGCAATCGTTGACGGAGCGCTTCTTTGGTCGCCTGAAGAAGGTGTTAGTTAGTCTTCTTTCAGGCGGAAACAAGGTGCGCGCCTTCAACGGTTGGGTCATGCCGGTTTTGATGTACTCTTTCGGCATACTCAAATGGACTCAGACTGAACTCGACGCCCTGGATCGACGAGTCCGTACACTGCTGACTGCAAACCGGATGCATCACCCACGATCATCGGTGATGAGACTGTACATTCCGCGGAAGTGCGGGGGTCGAGGCTTTCTGAATGCCAAGACCCTCCACAACCGCGAGGTGTGCAGTCTCAGGGAATATTTTATAAAAGCCGAAGTGGGTATGCACCGTGATGCGGTCGCAGTGGATAAGGGACTCACCCCACTGTCCATGGCTAAAGAGAACTGGCGCAAACCTGTAATACTAACTACCGATGACCGCAAGGAAGTATGGCGAAACAAGGAGCTTCACGGGCGCTTCTATCGGGCTCTTCACGAGCCCGGTGTTGATTTCTTAGCGTCCGTATCCTGGCTACGTTTTGGTGACCTTTTCGGGGAAACTGAAGGTTTCGTCTGTGCAATTATGGATGAGGTTATCTTGACGAATAACTACCGGAGACATATTATGAAGGACGGGACGGTAGACGTGTGTCGGGCATGTCACCGTCCGGGTGAGTCCATCAGACATATTATCTCTGGTTGTTCTCGTTTGGCTAACGGCGAATACTTGCACAGGCATAACCAAGTAGCCAGGATTATTCACCAGCAGCTTGCTTTGCAATATAAACTTGTGGATTCGGAGGTACCGTATTACAAGTATGTGCCCGACCCAGTTCTTGAAAATGACCATGTCACGTTGTACTGGGACCGGTCTATCATTACTGACAGGACTATTGTAGCCAATAAGCCTGATATAGTGGTGATAGATCGGTTAGCGCGCCGCACAATGATAGTCGATGTTACCATTCCGCATGACGGGAACCTCGTGAAAGCTGAGAAAGAGAAGCAAATGAAGTATCTCGACTTAGCACACGAGGTTGTTGAGATGTGGAATGTGGACTCGGCTGTCATTGTGCCGATTGTCGTATCAGCCAATGGACTGATGGCCGAAAGCCTCGAACAACATCTCTCGAGGCTCTCGTTAGGCGGCTGGATCAAAGGCCTGATTCAGAAGGCAGTACTCCTCGATACGGCTCGCATCGTGAGGAGGTTTCTGTCTCTGGCGCCCTAACCACCGGTAACTTGGACCCTGCTCCCAATATCGGCGGATCCCTATTTTATATATTTGTTAAATGTTTTTTTAAATTTTTGTTTTATAAAATATTTAAAAATGTATTTAATAAGAACTCAAATGAATAAAAGAATAATAATAATAACGCTGGCAACATTTTGTCGACAAGACGTCCGTTTTTCAAAAAATTTCTAATTTCATAAGTATAATAATTTTGACCAATTTTAAAAGTACCTTCATTAATTAAATCAAACCAGAACCTGAAAAAAATTATTAAGAATCTAAAGAAGACAGAAAAATATCATAAAAATGTAACAAAAACATATAATGTACTGGATCGGAGGTGACATGACAGATGTCACCTCCGATAAAACAACAAGACAAAATGAAATTATGAAAATAAAAATGACGAAGAAATGTTGACAAGATCAGCGGACTCGTCGCTCAGCTCCGCCTCGCCGCCGCCGGTACCCAGCCCCACTGCGGGCGCTGTGACGACACCGGCCGCGGTAGTTGCGTCGAGCTCGAGCGACGAGTATTTCTCTCCGCCCACGACGCCACCACCTGCTCGTCGACGGGAGGACGCCGGCCACCGGACGGCTTAGGACCTCGAGGCCCACCGGCCTCTGAAAGGGTCCCAGCTCCCGGCGGAAGTGTGCAGCGCATGAGATGGACACGATCCATCAACGAAAACGTCATGCGCTCATACTATGGGGCTACAGAGGGAGGAAACAACCTGACCGCGTACCGTATTCGGATGCTCTCTCTTTTTCAGGTGCTTGAGCCAGCTGTCAACGTTTCGGCACAACGACTGTCGGATCAGGTGCGGGTCATCCAGCGTAATCATATGTTGGATGACACTGTACTTGATCGCTTGCAAAAGGAAATGCAGAGTAGCCATGTCAACATCCCCCCGTCGCAGACAGTTGTGGTACCACCACGGCTCACCACAGATAACGCGCCTCAAGCTGACGAGGGGAGTGTTGACAGGGCTACAAACGTAAGTACCCAGTGCAGTGAGGAATTGAGGAGTGCTTTGGAGGGTGCGATTCGAGAATATCGGTTCATGTCGCCCGAACTTAGGCCACGCTTACCTCGTTTGCCCATGCATAACAAGAATAGGGCGCTGGTGGCGGCTTTGGATTCGCAGTTGTCAAATTATTTTGATGACTGCGAAGACCTCACCGATACTCATTCGATTCTGTACTGCGCGGCTGTGGCGGCATGTCGTGTAGCTCACGTCAAATTCGCAAATGACTCTAGAGCTACGCGACCGAAATCAGCCGTACCAGCTTGGCAGTGCAGGATTGAACGTCGTATTGGTGGGGCCAGAGCCCTCATCGGCAAACTAATCTGCTTCAGGGAGGGCAACACTCGCCCTAGAGTGATGCGCTTTGTGAGGCGGGCATTCTCAGGGACTGATACCAGCCCTCAGGATTATATGTCCCGTGTCACAGAGCGCATAGACTTCCTGAAGCAGAAAGTGTATGCATGGGCAAACCGTATTCGTCGGTATAAGCGCCGGGTAGACCGATACACTCAGAACGGCACCTTCCAGAGTGATGAAAGGTGGGTCTATAGGGCTTGGGAGCGACCAAACCAAGGTGTGGCTGATACGCGCCTACCGGAAGATGACGCCATGTGCTCTTTTTGGCGCAATATCTGGTCGGTGCCTGTCAGTCACACCGAAGGTGATTGGGCTCGAAAAGTCGAGCGAGCCTGCAATCCCATACCAGAAATGGAGGCTATTACCATCTGCCCCCAAGATGTAGCTCGTGCAGTCCGTCCGCTGCCCAACTGGAAGTCTCCAGGCCGGACGGGCTGCACAACTTCTGGATCAAATGGTTCATGGGATCGCACGCTCGCTTGGCGGCTCAGTACCAGACTGCTTTGGAGTCTGGTTCGCTACCCCAGTTCCTGACAACAGGAGTTACCCACCTGCTCCATAAATCAGGTAGTACCGAGGAACCCAAAAATTATAGGCCGATCACGTGTTTACCGACGGTCTATAAGGTTCTTACATCCATTTTGAGAACTAAAATTTACAATCATGTTGACACTAATTCCATCATGTCTGTCTCTCAAAATGGATGTAAGAATGGGTCCCGCGGTACTAAGGAGCTACTCCTCATTGATATGGCCATCAGCCAACAGGTTCGCCGTTCCCGAAAGGATCTTTCGACATGTTGGATAGACTACAAGAAGGCCTATGACTCGGTGCCACATACATGGCTCATGAGGGTGCTGGAGTTGTGTAAAGTAGATACAACTCTGCGCACCTTCCTGATGTCATGTATGGGGCAATGGAGGACGGTCCTTCGATATCCAGGATGTCGAAACATCCAGAGGAATAGCGAGCCGATAAGGATCGAGCGAGGTATATTTCAGGGCGACAGTTTGAGTCCGCTTTGGTTCTGCCTAGCCCTGAATCCTCTAAGCACACTGCTGGAGGATTCAGGTATAGGCTATCGGCTGAGGAGAGGTGGTCAGGTTATATCTCACCTCCTCTACATGGATGACCTAAAACTCTTTGCCCCCAACAATTTGCAACTGATGGAGCTACTGAAAGTAACTGAAACCTTCAGTAGCACCATCGGGATGGAATTTGGTGTGGACAAATGTGCGGTCATGCATGTAAAGCGAGGGGAGATTGTGGAATCCGTGGGAACCCAACTCTCGGATTCCATAAACCTTCGAGCCCTCTCCGCAGCCGAAACCTATAAGTATTTGGGTATGTCGGAAGCGTTGGGCATCAATGTCACTGACATGAAGCAATCGTTGAAGGAGCGCTTCTTTGGCCGCCTGAAGAAAGTATTTAATAGTCTTTTATCAGGCGGAAACAAGGTGCGCGCCTTCAACGGTTGGGTCATGCCGATCTTGATGTACTCTTTCGGCATACTCAAATGGACTCAAACCGAACTCGACGCCCTGGATAGGAGGGTCCGTACGCTGCTGACTGCATATCGAATGCATCACCCACGGTCATCGGTAATGAGACTGTATATCCCGCGAAAGTGTGGAGGTCGAGGGTTCTTAAACGCTAAGACCCTCCACAATCGCGAGATATGCAGTCTCAGGGAATATTTCCTAGAGACCGACGTGGGGATGCATCGAGATGTGGTTGCGGTGGACAAAGGCCTCACCCCGCTCTCCTTGGCTAAAGAGAACTGGCGCAAACCTGTAGTGCTTGACACTAATGATCGCATGGAGGTATGGCAGAGTAAGGAGCTTCACGGACGCTTTTTCCGGGCCCTACATGGGCCCGATGTAGATCAACTAGCGTCCGTAGCCTGGCTGCGTTTCGGTGACCTCTTTGGGGAAACCGAAGGTTTTGTCTGTGCAATTATGGACGAAGTTATGATGACGAACAATTACCGGAGATTTATTGTGAAAGACGGTACGGTTGACATCTGTCGGGCATGCCACCGTCCGGGAGAATCCATCAGACACATTATCTCCGGGTGTTCTCGTTTAGCTAACGAAGAATATTTGCATAGGCACAACCTTGTAGCCAGGATTATTCACCAGCAACTTGCTCTGAAATACAGCTTTGTGGAATCAGAAGTGCCGTACTATAGGTATGTGCCCGACCCAGTTCTCGAAAATGGACATGTCACACTGTACTGGGATCGATCCATCATCACTGACAGGACTATTGTTGCCAATAAGCCTGATATAGTGGTGGTGGATCGACTAGAGCGGCGTACAATGATCGTTGATATAACGGTCCCGCATGACGGGAACCTCGTGAAAGCCGAGAAAGATAAACAAATCAAGTATCTTGACTTGGCTCACGAGGTTGTCGACATGTGGGATGTGGACTCAGCGATCATTGTACCGATAGTCGTTTCAGCCAATGGCTTGATAGCCAAGAGCCTCGACCAACATCTGAGGAGGCTCACGTTGGGCAGCTGGGTCAAGGGCTTGATCCAGAAAGCGGTACTCCTGGACACGGCTCGCATCGTTAGGAGGTTCCTCTCTCTGGAGCCCTGACCGCCGGTAGCTTGGACCTTGTTCCCGATACCGGTGGGCTACTATTTTTTATATTTTTAAATGTTTTTATATTTTTATAATAATATTTAAAAATGTAATTTATATGTATTTATTGAAATAAAGGAAATAATAATAATATTTTTCCCCGCCGACGTCGCCAACACCTGTACGTCGGCAGGGGAGAGGCCGGCCACCGAAGAGCTTGGGACTTAGGGGCCATCCGGCCCCGAGCCGAGTCCCCGCTGCCGGTGGTTGTGTGCAGCGCATGAGATGGACTCAGTCTATAAACGAGAATGTCATGCGCGCATATTACGGGTCTACAGAGGGGGGAACTAACCTCACTGCGTACCGCGAAAGGATGCTGTCTCTGTTTCAGGTACTGGAACCAACCGTCAACGTCTCGGCCCAACGACTGTCGGATCAGGTGCGGGTCATCCAACGCAATCACAGGTTGGACGATACCGCACTTGATAGGCTGCGCTCAGAAGTACTGAGCAACCTTATGGTCTCGACTCCGACACAAACCGCGGCACATGCGTCAAGGATTGATGCGATATCGCCGCGGTCTAATCATGTTGAAGAAGATGATAGGGTTGTCACAGTAAGTAGCCAGTGCAACGCTCGACTGAGGAACGCACTGGAAGATGCGATTCGCGAGTTTCGGTCCACCCCGACCGAACTTAGACCCCGACTACCACGGTTGCCTATGCACAAGAAAATTAGGGCGCTGGTGTGTGCCTTGGACTCGCAGCTCAAGAATTTCTTCGAGAGCAGCGAGGATCTTGTTGATACACACTCGATCCTGTATTGCGCGGCTGTTGCGGCATGTCGTTTAGCTAACGTCAAGTTCCCAAACTGTGACGGAGCTACTCGACCGAAACCAGCCGCACCAGCCTGACAGTGCAGGATTGAGCGTCGTATCGATGGGGCTAGGGTACTCATCGGCAAACTATACTGCTTCAGGGAGGGCAATACACGTCCACGAGTGATGCGCTTTGTGAAACGGGCTTTCTCGGGGACTGGAATCAGCCCTCCAGAATACATGTCCCGTGTCACAGAGCGCATCGACTTCCTGAAGCAGAAAGTCTGTGCATGGGCAAACCGTATTCGGCGGTATAAGCGGCGGGTTGACCGATACACGCAGAATCGCATGTTCCAGAGCGATGAGAGGTGGGTATATAGAGCTTGGGAGCGACCGGAGCGAAATGTGACGGACGTGGGCCGCCCGGATGATACCGCCACGAGTGCATTTTGGCGGAGCATTTGGTCGGTACCCGTCTGTCACGTTGAGGCAGACTGGATGCAGGATGTCGAGCGATTGTGTGAATCAATACCAGAAATGGAACCGGTGTCTATTACACCATTAGACGTAGCCAAAGCAGTCCGTCCGTTACCGAATTGGAAATCACCGGGACCGGACGGACTGCATAACTTTTGGCTAAAATGGGTTACTAGTTCACACAATCGCCTGGCATCTCAATTCCAGTCATCCTTAGAGTCTGGGTCGCTACCACTGTTCCTAACAACAGGCGTTACCCACCTGCTCCATAAATCAGGTAGTCCCGCGGAACCCAAGAATTATAGACCGATTACATGTTTGTCAACGGTTTATAAACTTCTTACATCCATTTTGAGAGCGAAAATTAATACGCACATTGAGAAAAACTCGATTATGTCTTCCTCTCAAAATGGATGTAGGAAAGAGTCCCGCGGTACTAAGGAGCTACTCCTCATCGACATGGCCATTAGCCAACAGGTTCGTCGATTCCGCAAGGATCTGTCGACATGCTGGATAGATTATAAGAAGGCCTACGACTCGGTGCCACATGCATGGCTCATGAGAGTGCTGGAGTTGTACAAGATTGATACAACTCTACGCACCTTCCTTAAGCCGTGCATGGGGCAATGGAGGACAGTCCTTCGCTATCCAGGATGTCCACAGATCCAGAGGAATGATGAACCTGTATGGATCAAACGGGGAATATTCCAGGGCGACAGCTTGAGTCCACTTTGGTTTTGCTTAGCCCTGAATCCTCTAAGCACACTGCTGGAGGATTCAGGTCTAGGCTATCGGCTGAGGAGAGGTGGTGAGGTTATATCTCACCTCCTATACATGGATGACCTTAAACTCTTTGCCCCCAACAAATTGCAACTGATGGAGCTACTGAAGGTAACTGAAACTTTTAGTGACGCCATCAGGATGGAATTTGGTGTGGACAAATGTGCAGTCATGCATGTAAAGCGAGGTGAGATTATGGAATCCGAGGAAATTCAACTTTCGGATTCCATACACCTCAGATCCCTCTCCTAATCCGAGAGCTATAAGTATTTGGGTATGTCGGAAGCGTTGGGCATCAACGCTGCCGACATGAAGCAATCGTTGACGGAGCGCTTCTTTGGTCGCCTGAAGAAGGTGTTAGTTAGTCTTCTTTCAGGCGGAAACAAGGTGCGCGCCTTCAACGGTTGGGTCATGCCGGTTTTGATGTACTCTTTCGGCATACTCAAATGGACTCAGACTGAACTCGACGCCCTGGATCGACGAGTCCGTACACTGCTGACTGCAAACCGGATGCATCACCCACGATCATCGGTGATGAGACTGTACATTCCGCGGAAGTGCGGGGGTCGAGGCTTTCTGAATGCCAAGACCCTCCACAACCGCGAGGTGTGCAGTCTCAGGGAATATTTTATAAAAGCCGAAGTGGGTATGCACCGTGATGCGGTCGCAGTGGATAAGGGACTCACCCCACTGTCCATGGCTAAAGAGAACTGGCGCAAACCTGTAATACTAACTACCGATGACCGCAAGGAAGTATGGCGAAACAAGGAGCTTCACGGGCGCTTCTATCGGGCTCTTCACGAGCCCGGTGTTGATTTCTTAGCGTCCGTATCCTGGCTACGTTTTGGTGACCTTTTCGGGGAAACTGAAGGTTTCGTCTGTGCAATTATGGATGAGGTTATCTTGACGAATAACTACCGGAGACATATTATGAAGGACGGGACGGTAGACGTGTGTCGGGCATGTCACCGTCCGGGTGAGTCCATCAGACATATTATCTCTGGTTGTTCTCGTTTGGCTAACGGCGAATACTTGCACAGGCATAACCAAGTAGCCAGGATTATTCACCAGCAGCTTGCTTTGCAATATAAACTTGTGGATTCGGAGGTACCGTATTACAAGTATGTGCCCGACCCAGTTCTTGAAAATGACCATGTCACGTTGTACTGGGACCGGTCTATCATTACTGACAGGACTATTGTAGCCAATAAGCCTGATATAGTGGTGATAGATCGGTTAGCGCGCCGCACAATGATAGTCGATGTTACCATTCCGCATGACGGGAACCTCGTGAAAGCTGAGAAAGAGAAGCAAATGAAGTATCTCGACTTAGCACACGAGGTTGTTGAGATGTGGAATGTGGACTCGGCTGTCATTGTGCCGATTGTCGTATCAGCCAATGGACTGATGGCCGAAAGCCTCGAACAACATCTCTCGAGGCTCTCGTTAGGCGGCTGGATCAAAGGCCTGATTCAGAAGGCAGTACTCCTCGATACGGCTCGCATCGTGAGGAGGTTTCTGTCTCTGGCGCCCTAACCACCGGTAACTTGGACCCTGCTCCCAATATCGGCGGATCCCTATTTTATATATTTGTTAAATGTTTTTTTAAATTTTTGTTTTATAAAATATTTAAAAATGTATTTAATAAGAACTCAAATGAATAAAAGAATAATAATAATAACGCTGGCAACATTTTGTCGACAAGACGTCCGTTTTTCAAAAAATTTCTAATTTCATAAGTATAATAATTTTGACCAATTTTAAAAGTACCTTCATTAATTAAATCAAACCAGAACCTGAAAAAAATTATTAAGAATCTAAAGAAGACAGAAAAATATCATAAAAATGTAACAAAAACATATAATGTACTGGATCGGAGGTGACATGACAGATGTCACCTCCGATAAAACAACAAGACAAAATGAAATTATGAAAATAAAAATGACGAAGAAATGTTGACAAGATCAGCGGACTCGTCGCTCAGCTCCGCCTCGCCGCCGCCGGTACCCAGCCCCACTGCGGGCGCTGTGACGACACCGGCCGCGGTAGTTGCGTCGAGCTCGAGCGACGAGTATTTCTCTCCGCCCACGACGCCACCACCTGCTCGTCGACGGGAGGACGCCGGCCACCGGACGGCTTAGGACCTCGAGGCCCACCGGCCTCTGAAAGGGTCCCAGCTCCCGGCGGAAGTGTGCAGCGCATGAGATGGACACGATCCATCAACGAAAACGTCATGCGCTCATACTATGGGGCTACAGAGGGAGGAAACAACCTGACCGCGTACCGTATTCGGATGCTCTCTCTTTTTCAGGTGCTTGAGCCAGCTGTCAACGTTTCGGCACAACGACTGTCGGATCAGGTGCGGGTCATCCAGCGTAATCATATGTTGGATGACACTGTACTTGATCGCTTGCAAAAGGAAATGCAGAGTAGCCATGTCAACATCCCCCCGTCGCAGACAGTTGTGGTACCACCACGGCTCACCACAGATAACGCGCCTCAAGCTGACGAGGGGAGTGTTGACAGGGCTACAAACGTAAGTACCCAGTGCAGTGAGGAATTGAGGAGTGCTTTGGAGGGTGCGATTCGAGAATATCGGTTCATGTCGCCCGAACTTAGGCCACGCTTACCTCGTTTGCCCATGCATAACAAGAATAGGGCGCTGGTGGCGGCTTTGGATTCGCAGTTGTCAAATTATTTTGATGACTGCGAAGACCTCACCGATACTCATTCGATTCTGTACTGCGCGGCTGTGGCGGCATGTCGTGTAGCTCACGTCAAATTCGCAAATGACTCTAGAGCTACGCGACCGAAATCAGCCGTACCAGCTTGGCAGTGCAGGATTGAACGTCGTATTGGTGGGGCCAGAGCCCTCATCGGCAAACTAATCTGCTTCAGGGAGGGCAACACTCGCCCTAGAGTGATGCGCTTTGTGAGGCGGGCATTCTCAGGGACTGATACCAGCCCTCAGGATTATATGTCCCGTGTCACAGAGCGCATAGACTTCCTGAAGCAGAAAGTGTATGCATGGGCAAACCGTATTCGTCGGTATAAGCGCCGGGTAGACCGATACACTCAGAACGGCACCTTCCAGAGTGATGAAAGGTGGGTCTATAGGGCTTGGGAGCGACCAAACCAAGGTGTGGCTGATACGCGCCTACCGGAAGATGACGCCATGTGCTCTTTTTGGCGCAATATCTGGTCGGTGCCTGTCAGTCACACCGAAGGTGATTGGGCTCGAAAAGTCGAGCGAGCCTGCAATCCCATACCAGAAATGGAGGCTATTACCATCTGCCCCCAAGATGTAGCTCGTGCAGTCCGTCCGCTGCCCAACTGGAAGTCTCCAGGCCGGACGGGCTGCACAACTTCTGGATCAAATGGTTCATGGGATCGCACGCTCGCTTGGCGGCTCAGTACCAGACTGCTTTGGAGTCTGGTTCGCTACCCCAGTTCCTGACAACAGGAGTTACCCACCTGCTCCATAAATCAGGTAGTACCGAGGAACCCAAAAATTATAGGCCGATCACGTGTTTACCGACGGTCTATAAGGTTCTTACATCCATTTTGAGAACTAAAATTTACAATCATGTTGACACTAATTCCATCATGTCTGTCTCTCAAAATGGATGTAAGAATGGGTCCCGCGGTACTAAGGAGCTACTCCTCATTGATATGGCCATCAGCCAACAGGTTCGCCGTTCCCGAAAGGATCTTTCGACATGTTGGATAGACTACAAGAAGGCCTATGACTCGGTGCCACATACATGGCTCATGAGGGTGCTGGAGTTGTGTAAAGTAGATACAACTCTGCGCACCTTCCTGATGTCATGTATGGGGCAATGGAGGACGGTCCTTCGATATCCAGGATGTCGAAACATCCAGAGGAATAGCGAGCCGATAAGGATCGAGCGAGGTATATTTCAGGGCGACAGTTTGAGTCCGCTTTGGTTCTGCCTAGCCCTGAATCCTCTAAGCACACTGCTGGAGGATTCAGGTATAGGCTATCGGCTGAGGAGAGGTGGTCAGGTTATATCTCACCTCCTCTACATGGATGACCTAAAACTCTTTGCCCCCAACAATTTGCAACTGATGGAGCTACTGAAAGTAACTGAAACCTTCAGTAGCACCATCGGGATGGAATTTGGTGTGGACAAATGTGCGGTCATGCATGTAAAGCGAGGGGAGATTGTGGAATCCGTGGGAACCCAACTCTCGGATTCCATAAACCTTCGAGCCCTCTCCGCAGCCGAAACCTATAAGTATTTGGGTATGTCGGAAGCGTTGGGCATCAATGTCACTGACATGAAGCAATCGTTGAAGGAGCGCTTCTTTGGCCGCCTGAAGAAAGTATTTAATAGTCTTTTATCAGGCGGAAACAAGGTGCGCGCCTTCAACGGTTGGGTCATGCCGATCTTGATGTACTCTTTCGGCATACTCAAATGGACTCAAACCGAACTCGACGCCCTGGATAGGAGGGTCCGTACGCTGCTGACTGCATATCGAATGCATCACCCACGGTCATCGGTAATGAGACTGTATATCCCGCGAAAGTGTGGAGGTCGAGGGTTCTTAAACGCTAAGACCCTCCACAATCGCGAGATATGCAGTCTCAGGGAATATTTCCTAGAGACCGACGTGGGGATGCATCGAGATGTGGTTGCGGTGGACAAAGGCCTCACCCCGCTCTCCTTGGCTAAAGAGAACTGGCGCAAACCTGTAGTGCTTGACACTAATGATCGCATGGAGGTATGGCAGAGTAAGGAGCTTCACGGACGCTTTTTCCGGGCCCTACATGGGCCCGATGTAGATCAACTAGCGTCCGTAGCCTGGCTGCGTTTCGGTGACCTCTTTGGGGAAACCGAAGGTTTTGTCTGTGCAATTATGGACGAAGTTATGATGACGAACAATTACCGGAGATTTATTGTGAAAGACGGTACGGTTGACATCTGTCGGGCATGCCACCGTCCGGGAGAATCCATCAGACACATTATCTCCGGGTGTTCTCGTTTAGCTAACGAAGAATATTTGCATAGGCACAACCTTGTAGCCAGGATTATTCACCAGCAACTTGCTCTGAAATACAGCTTTGTGGAATCAGAAGTGCCGTACTATAGGTATGTGCCCGACCCAGTTCTCGAAAATGGACATGTCACACTGTACTGGGATCGATCCATCATCACTGACAGGACTATTGTTGCCAATAAGCCTGATATAGTGGTGGTGGATCGACTAGAGCGGCGTACAATGATCGTTGATATAACGGTCCCGCATGACGGGAACCTCGTGAAAGCCGAGAAAGATAAACAAATCAAGTATCTTGACTTGGCTCACGAGGTTGTCGACATGTGGGATGTGGACTCAGCGATCATTGTACCGATAGTCGTTTCAGCCAATGGCTTGATAGCCAAGAGCCTCGACCAACATCTGAGGAGGCTCACGTTGGGCAGCTGGGTCAAGGGCTTGATCCAGAAAGCGGTACTCCTGGACACGGCTCGCATCGTTAGGAGGTTCCTCTCTCTGGAGCCCTGACCGCCGGTAGCTTGGACCTTGTTCCCGATACCGGTGGGCTACTATTTTTTATATTTTTAAATGTTTTTATATTTTTATAATAATATTTAAAAATGTAATTTATATGTATTTATTGAAATAAAGGAAATAATAATAATATTTTTCCCCGCCGACGTCGCCAACACCTGTACGTCGGCAGGGGAGAGGCCGGCCACCGAAGAGCTTGGGACTTAGGGGCCATCCGGCCCCGAGCCGAGTCCCCGCTGCCGGTGGTTGTGTGCAGCGCATGAGATGGACTCAGTCTATAAACGAGAATGTCATGCGCGCATATTACGGGTCTACAGAGGGGGGAACTAACCTCACTGCGTACCGCGAAAGGATGCTGTCTCTGTTTCAGGTACTGGAACCAACCGTCAACGTCTCGGCCCAACGACTGTCGGATCAGGTGCGGGTCATCCAACGCAATCACAGGTTGGACGATACCGCACTTGATAGGCTGCGCTCAGAAGTACTGAGCAACCTTATGGTCTCGACTCCGACACAAACCGCGGCACATGCGTCAAGGATTGATGCGATATCGCCGCGGTCTAATCATGTTGAAGAAGATGATAGGGTTGTCACAGTAAGTAGCCAGTGCAACGCTCGACTGAGGAACGCACTGGAAGATGCGATTCGCGAGTTTCGGTCCACCCCGACCGAACTTAGACCCCGACTACCACGGTTGCCTATGCACAAGAAAATTAGGGCGCTGGTGTGTGCCTTGGACTCGCAGCTCAAGAATTTCTTCGAGAGCAGCGAGGATCTTGTTGATACACACTCGATCCTGTATTGCGCGGCTGTTGCGGCATGTCGTTTAGCTAACGTCAAGTTCCCAAACTGTGACGGAGCTACTCGACCGAAACCAGCCGCACCAGCCTGGCAGTGCAGGATTGAGCGTCGTATCGATGGGGCTAGGGTACTCATCGGCAAACTATACTGCTTCAGGGAGGGCAATACACGTCCACGAGTGATGCGCTTTGTGAAACGGGCTTTCTCGGGGACTGGAATCAGCCCTCCAGAATACATGTCCCGTGTCACAGAGCGCATCGACTTCCTGAAGCAGAAAGTCTGTGCATGGGCAAACCGTATTCGGCGGTATAAGCGGCGGGTTGACCGATACACGCAGAATCGCATGTTCCAGAGCGATGAGAGGTGGGTATATAGAGCTTGGGAGCGACCGGAGCGAAATGTGACGGACGTGGGCCGCCCGGATGATACCGCCACGAGTGCATTTTGGCGGAGCATTTGGTCGGTACCCGTCTGTCACGTTGAGGCAGACTGGATGCAGGATGTCGAGCGATTGTGTGAATCAATACCAGAAATGGAACCGGTGTCTATTACACCATTAGACGTAGCCAAAGCAGTCCGTCCGTTACCGAATTGGAAATCACCGGGACCGGACGGACTGCATAACTTTTGGCTAAAATGGGTTACTAGTTCACACAATCGCCTGGCATCTCAATTCCAGTCATCCTTAGAGTCTGGGTCGCTACCACTGTTCCTAACAACAGGCGTTACCCACCTGCTCCATAAATCAGGTAGTCCCGCGGAACCCAAGAATTATAGACCGATTACATGTTTGTCAACGGTTTATAAACTTCTTACATCCATTTTGAGAGCGAAAATTAATACGCACATTGAGAAAAACTCGATTATGTCTTCCTCTCAAAATGGATGTAGGAAAGAGTCCCGCGGTACTAAGGAGCTACTCCTCATCGACATGGCCATTAGCCAACAGGTTCGTCGATTCCGCAAGGATCTGTCGACATGCTGGATAGATTATAAGAAGGCCTACGACTCGGTGCCACATGCATGGCTCATGAGAGTGCTGGAGTTGTACAAGATTGATACAACTCTACGCACCTTCCTTAAGCCGTGCATGGGGCAATGGAGGACAGTCCTTCGCTATCCAGGATGTCCACAGATCCAGAGGAATGATGAACCTGTATGGATCAAACGGGGAATATTCCAGGGCGACAGCTTGAGTCCACTTTGGTTTTGCTTAGCCCTGAATCCTCTAAGCACACTGCTGGAGGATTCAGGTCTAGGCTATCGGCTGAGGAGAGGTGGTGAGGTTATATCTCACCTCCTATACATGGATGACCTTAAACTCTTTGCCCCCAACAAATTGCAACTGATGGAGCTACTGAAGGTAACTGAAACTTTTAGTGACGCCATCAGGATGGAATTTGGTGTGGACAAATGTGCAGTCATGCATGTAAAGCGAGGTGAGATTATGGAATCCGAGGAAATTCAACTTTCGGATTCCATACACCTCAGATCCCTCTCCTAATCCGAGAGCTATAAGTATTTGGGTATGTCGGAAGCGTTGGGCATCAACGCTGCCGACATGAAGCAATCGTTGACGGAGCGCTTCTTTGGTCGCCTGAAGAAGGTGTTAGTTAGTCTTCTTTCAGGCGGAAACAAGGTGCGCGCCTTCAACGGTTGGGTCATGCCGGTTTTGATGTACTCTTTCGGCATACTCAAATGGACTCAGACTGAACTCGACGCCCTGGATCGACGAGTCCGTACACTGCTGACTGCAAACCGGATGCATCACCCACGATCATCGGTGATGAGACTGTACATTCCGCGGAAGTGCGGGGGTCGAGGCTTTCTGAATGCCAAGACCCTCCACAACCGCGAGGTGTGCAGTCTCAGGGAATATTTTATAAAAGCCGAAGTGGGTATGCACCGTGATGCGGTCGCAGTGGATAAGGGACTCACCCCACTGTCCATGGCTAAAGAGAACTGGCGCAAACCTGTAATACTAACTACCGATGACCGCAAGGAAGTATGGCGAAACAAGGAGCTTCACGGGCGCTTCTATCGGGCTCTTCACGAGCCCGGTGTTGATTTCTTAGCGTCCGTATCCTGGCTACGTTTTGGTGACCTTTTCGGGGAAACTGAAGGTTTCGTCTGTGCAATTATGGATGAGGTTATCTTGACGAATAACTACCGGAGACATATTATGAAGGACGGGACGGTAGACGTGTGTCGGGCATGTCACCGTCCGGGTGAGTCCATCAGACATATTATCTCTGGTTGTTCTCGTTTGGCTAACGGCGAATACTTGCACAGGCATAACCAAGTAGCCAGGATTATTCACCAGCAGCTTGCTTTGCAATATAAACTTGTGGATTCGGAGGTACCGTATTACAAGTATGTGCCCGACCCAGTTCTTGAAAATGACCATGTCACGTTGTACTGGGACCGGTCTATCATTACTGACAGGACTATTGTAGCCAATAAGCCTGATATAGTGGTGATAGATCGGTTAGCGCGCCGCACAATGATAGTCGATGTTACCATTCCGCATGACGGGAACCTCGTGAAAGCTGAGAAAGAGAAGCAAATGAAGTATCTCGACTTAGCACACGAGGTTGTTGAGATGTGGAATGTGGACTCGGCTGTCATTGTGCCGATTGTCGTATCAGCCAATGGACTGATGGCCGAAAGCCTCGAACAACATCTCTCGAGGCTCTCGTTAGGCGGCTGGATCAAAGGCCTGATTCAGAAGGCAGTACTCCTCGATACGGCTCGCATCGTGAGGAGGTTTCTGTCTCTGGCGCCCTAACCACCGGTAACTTGGACCCTGCTCCCAATATCGGCGGATCCCTATTTTATATATTTGTTAAATGTTTTTTTAAATTTTTGTTTTATAAAATATTTAAAAATGTATTTAATAAGAACTCAAATGAATAAAAGAATAATAATAATAACGCTGGCAACATTTTGTCGACAAGACGTCTGTTTTTCAAAAAATTTCTAATTTCATAAGTATAATAATTTTGACCAATTTTAAAAGTACCTTCATTAATTAAATCAAACCAGAACCTGAAAATGTAACAAAAACATATAATGTACTGGATCGGAGGTGACATGACAGATGTCACCTCCGATAAAACAACAAGACAAAATGAAATTATGAAAATAAAAATGACGAAGAAATGTTGACAAGATCAGCGGACTCGTCGCTCAGCTCCGCCTCGCCGCCGCCGGTACCCAGCCCCACTGCGGGCGCTGTGACGACACCGGCCGCGGTAGTTGCGTCGAGCTCGAGCGACGAGTATTTCTCTCCGCCCACGACGCCACCACCTGCTCGTCGACGGGAGGACGCCGGCCACCGGACGGCTTAGGACCTCGAGGCCCACCGGCCTCTGAAAGGGTCCCAGCTCCCGGCGGAAGTGTGCAGCGCATGAGATGGACACGATCCATCAACGAAAACGTCATGCGCTCATACTATGGGGCTACAGAGGGAGGAAACAACCTGACCGCGTACCGTATTCGGATGCTCTCTCTTTTTCAGGTGCTTGAGCCAGCTGTCATCGTTTCGGCACAACGACTGTCGGATCAGGTGCGGGTCATCCAGCGTAATCATATGTTGGATGACACTGTACTTGATCGCTTGCAAAAGGAAATGCAGAGTAGCCATGTCAACATCCCCCCGTCGCAGACAGTTGTGGTACCACCACGGCTCACCACAGATAACGCGCCTCAAGCTGACGAGGGGAGTGTTGACAGGGCTACAAACGTAAGTACCCAGTGCAGTGAGGAATTGAGGAGTGCTTTGGAGGGTGCGATTCGAGAATATCGGTTCATGTCGCCCGAACTTAGGCCACGCTTACCTCGTTTGCCCATGCATAACAAGAATAGGGCGCTGGTGGCGGCTTTGGATTCGCAGTTGTCAAATTATTTTGATGACTGCGAAGACCTCACCGATACTCATTCGATTCTGTACTGCGCGGCTGTGGCGGCATGTCGTGTAGCTCACGTCAAATTCGCAAATGACTCTAGAGCTACGCGACCGAAATCAGCCGTACCAGCTTGGCAGTGCAGGATTGAACGTCGTATTGGTGGGGCCAGAGCCCTCATCGACAAACTAATCTGCTTCAGGGAGGGCAACACTCACCCTAGAGTGATGCGCTTTGTGAGGCGGGCATTTTCAGGGACTGATACCAGCCCTCAAGATTATATGTCCCGTGTCACAGAGCGCATAGACTTCCTGAAGCAGAAAGTGTATGCATGGGCAAACCGTATTCGTCGGTATAAGCGCCGGGTAGATCGATACACTCAGAACCGCACCTTCCAGAGTGATGAAAGGTGGGTCTATAGAGCTTGGGAGCGACCGAACCAAGGTGTGGCTGATACGCGCCTACCGGAAGATGACGCCATGTGCTCTTTTTGGCGCAATATCTGGTCGGTGCCTGTCAGTCACACCGAAGGTGATTGGGCTCGAGAAGTGGAGCGAGCCTGCGATCCCATACCAGAAATGGGGGCTATTACCATCTGCCCCCAAGATGTAGCTCGTGCAGTCCGTCCGCTGCCCAACTGGAAGTCTCCAGGGCCGGACGGGCCGCACAACTTCTGGATCAAATGGTTCATGGGATCGCACGCTCGCTTGGCGGCTCAGTACCAGACTGCTTTGGAGTCTGGTTCGCTACCCCAGTTCCTGACAACAGGAGTTACCCACCTGCTCCATAAATCAGGTAGTACCGCGGAACCCAAAAATTATAGGCCGATCACTTGTTTACCGACGGTCTATAAGGTTCTTACATCCATTTTGAGAACTAAAATTTACAATCATGTTGACACTAACTCCATCATGTCTGTCTCTCAAAATGGATGTAAGAACGGGTCCCGCGGTACTAAGGAGCTGCTCCTCATTGATATGGCCATTAGCCAACAGGTTCGCCGTTCCCGAAAGGATCTTTCGACATGTTGGATAGATTACAAGAAGGCCTATGACTCGGTGCCACATACGTGGCTCATGAGGGTGCTAGAGTTGTATAAAGTAGATACAACTCTGCGCACCTTCCTGATGTCATGTATGAGGCAATGGAGGACGGTCCTTCGATATCCAGGATGTCGAAACATCCAGAGGAACAGCGAGCCGATAAGGATCGAGCGAGGTATATTTCAGGGCGACAGTTTGAGTCCGCTTTGGTTCTGCCTAGCCCTGAATCCTCTAAGCACACTGCTGGAGGATTCAGGTATAGGCTATCGGCTGAGGAGAGGTGGTCAGGTTATATCTCACCTCCTCTACATGGATGACCTAAAACTCTTTGCCCCCAACAATTTGCAACTGATGGAGCTACTGAAAGTAACTGAAACCTTCAGTAGCGCCATCGGGATGGAATTTGGTGTGGACAAATGTGCGGTCATGCATGTAAAGCGAGGGGAGATTGTGGAATCCGTGGGAACCCAACTCTCGGATTCCATAAACCTTCGAGCCCTCTCCGCAGCCGAAACCTATAAGTATTTGGGTATGTCGGAAGCGTTGGGCATCAATGTCACTGACATGAAGCAATCGTTGAAGGAGCGCTTCTTTGGCCGCCTGAAGAAAGTATTTAATAGTCTTTTATCAGGCGGAAACAAGGTGCGCGCCTTCAACGGTTGGGTCATGCCGATCTTGATGTACTCTTTCGGCATACTCAAATGGACTCAAACCGAACTCGACGCCCTGGATAGGAGGGTCCGTACGCTGCTGACTGCATATCGAATGCATCACCCACGGTCATCGGTAATGAGACTGTATATCCCGCGAAAGTGTGGAGGTCGAGGGTTCTTAAACGCTAAGACCCTCCACAATCGCGAGATATGCAGTCTCAGGGAATATTTCCTAGAGACCGACGTGGGGATGCATCGAGATGTGGTTGCGGTGGACAAAGGCCTCACCCCGCTCTCCTTGGCTAAAGAGAACTGGCGCAAGCCTGTAGTGCTTGACACTAAGGATCGCATGGAGGTATGGCAGAGTAAGGAGCTTCACGGACGCTTTTTTCGGGCCCTACATGGGCCCGATGTAGATCAACTAGCGTCCGTAGCCTGGCTGCGTTTCGGTTACCTCTTTGGGGAAACCGAAGGTTTTGTCTGTGCAATTATGGACGAAGTTATCATGACGAACAACTACCGGAGATTTATTGTGAAAGATGGTATGGTTGACATCTGTCGGGCATGCCACCGTCCGGGAGAATCAATCAGACACATAATCTCCGGGTGTTCTCGTCTAGCTAACGAAGAATATTTGCATAGGCACAACCTTGTAGCCAGGATTATTCACCAGCAACTTGCTCTGAAATACAGCCTTGTGGAATCAGAAGTGCCGTACTACAGGTATGTGCCCGACCCAGTTCTCGAAAATGGGCATGTCACACTGTACTGGGATCGATCCATCATCACTGACAGGACTATTGTTGCCAATAAGCCTGATATAGTGGTGGTGGATCGACTAGAGCGGCGTACAATGATCGTTGATATAACGGTCCCGCATGACGGGAACCTCGTGAAAGCCGAGAAAGATAAACAAATCAAGTATCTTGACTTGGCTCGCAAGGTTGTCGACATGTGGGATGTGGACTCAGCGATCATTGTACCGATAGTCGTTTCAGCCAATGGCTTGATAGCCAAGAGCCTCGACCAACATCTGAGGAGGCTCTCGTTGGGCAGCTGGGTCAAGGGCTTGATCCAGAAAGCGGTACTCCTGGACACGGCTCGCATCGTTAGGAGGTTCCTCTCTCTGGAGCCCTGATCGCCGGTAGCTTGGACCTTGTTCCCGATACCGGTGGGCTACTATTTTTTATATTTTTAAATGTTTTTATATTTTTATAATAATATTTAAAAATGTAATTTATAAGTATATTTAATGGAATAAAGGAGATAATAATAATAATCAATTAACACAAAAAAATATAGAAAATATATCATCAAAGATCCATCAGTAACAAATGATAAATGTCGAAAGTGTCACACACAACCAGAAACAATTCAACATATAACAGGAGCGTGCACAACTCTTACGCAGATAGATTACACACATAGGCACAACCAGGTAGCAAATGTAATTCACCAAAAATTAGCACTCAAATACACACTCATAAAGGACACAAACACTCCGTATTACAATTACACACCACAAACTATCCCAGAAAATGACACACATAAACTTTATTACGACCGCGCCATACTAACCGACAGGACAATTCACTACAACAGACCGGATATAACCCTACAAGATAAAATAAATAAAGTTACTTACCTAATAGATATAGCCGTTCCCAACACACACAACGTTCAGAAGACAATATCTGAAAAAATTAGTAAATACGCCGAACTCAAAGATGAAGTAACTAGAATTTGGCGCCAGCAAAAAGTTTACGTGGTCCCTATAGTCCTCTCCACAACAGGCATCATTCCAAATCACCTTATTCATAGCCTTAAATTACTAAACCTAAAAGAAACCCTCTATATCACCTTACAAAAAGCTGCAATTTTAAACACATGTCGTATTGTCCGAAAGTTCATGCAAATAGATGAAAACGAAATAGGGCCTCATCAAAACACATCTTAAACATAACACAGCACACGCTGCCTTTACTTGGCTTCGGTCCGTAAATATTGCAAAAACCAGCCAAAGAGCTGAGAAGAAAAAACTATACAAAAAAAAAAAAAAAACATTTTATTATCAGGCATCTATGGCCCATAGCTAAAATACACAAAATAATCTTAAAATATTAATAAACTAATACATATTAAGAAACTTATTATAACTATAGTACCTATAACTAAACACGTAAAGTGGTCGGCGTCGTGTATCGCTATGAGGTGTCGCGTAACCGTCCTCGGAAACGTCGATATACGACACCTTTCGGCCAAAAGTCCTCTTTCAAGCAGATCTGTAGATGCTGGGTTGGAACTCGTACCACGAATGACTTAAAGTTGATGTCGTGGCGCGATTCCAACTTTTCGACCCTCAGAGTCCAGTTGGTCTTCACTTTCACATATTGCACGACGTATGCCAGGGGCTGTGGTATCTCTTTCGAACAAACCCGCACCCCTGACAGGCATCGGCCCTTGCGGGCCCCATCATTTTTAGTGCTGACATCTCTTTGAGGCGCGCGTGGAACACAACGCGCCGTCGACTTGGGCTTGGTCCTTACCGGACAGCGAGCTATATACAACAACAGCGTCAGTAAAGTCAAACTAGATTCAACTGGCCCCGATTTCAACATCAATAGAGGAGTGAGACAAGGGGACCCAATATCTCCAAAACTATTTATTGCAGTATTGGAATCAATTATAAATCAATTATATTGGAAAAAGTACGGCTTGTCTATCAAAGGAGAATACCTGAGTCATTTAAGGTTCGCAGATGACTTGGTACTGCTATCTGAAACCGGTGGCAGCTTAGAGCACATGATACAGTCACTATACGAAGCTAGCAGACAAGTCGGATTAGAAATAAACTTGACAAAAACAAATACCATGACAAACAGTTATAAAAGAACCATCTCACTAAAACACAAACCATTAGATACGTGGAACAATATATCTACTTGGGAAAGCAGATATATTGTTTATCTACATTGGACAGCAATAGCAACGAACTAGAGGTGGAGCGCAAAACAAGAATTACGTGGAGTAAGTTCTGGAGTTACAGAAAAGTAATGAAAAGTAACATGCCAACAGACTTGAAAAAGAAGATGATGGATACTTGCATTTTACCATGTCTTACATACGCTTGCCAGACGTGGAAATTTACGAATAACATCAAGAATAAATCGTGCCAGAGGGGAATGGAACGTAGCATGCTCAATATAAAAAAACACACAGAATCCGCCATACAAAGATAAGAAGCATAACCAAAACAGTAGATGCGCTCAATTATGCTCAAAGATTGAAATTCAAGTGGGCTGGCCACGTAGCACGACTTAAAGATAAGAGATGGACTTCTAAAGTAACTACATGGGACGGTCCGCAGGGCAAACGGCATGTCGGTAGACCGTTAACGCGCTGGGAGGACGACATTAGGAAAGTCGCTGGACCGCACTGGATTTATGTCGCCAGAGACAGAGACAAATGGAAATCTTTGGAGGAGGCCTTCACCTGAGAGGGGTCCATGCATATAAAAATAAAAAATAATTACTTGATTATACTAAAAATAATAATAATTTACCTATTTTAATATATATATTTTGATTTTTCCAATTTTTTATACCAGAAACAATTATTATATCCGAATTGTATTTTTTTTTATTTTTAAACTATTTTCTTTAAATCTTCTAAAGAATAATCAAGCATGTGATTTAAATTCATCATTGTACAATGTACAGGTATATAAAAAGAAAATATCATAAGGCATCAAAAAATATATCCGCATCGTTGTCAATGGGAAAAGTGCCCAAAAGGCTGGCAGCATTGCCACGTTGTATGGCAATGCTGATTCTTTGGCCGAAAAATAGGCCAGCCCTTTGGTCACGTGAAGAGTCGACCAACCGCTTGGAAATGTCTCGGAACACTAAGTGGGCACTCGGACCCCATGGCCCTAGAGTTTCAACCCCAAACGGCTCGAACATATATGTTCCAATAAGATTGGAATATTTGCGCCGTTTGAGGTTTTCCGCACCTGCAGCAGCCGCCCCAGCACAACCCGCCGTACTAGAAAGATGGGATGGCGCAAGGGTGTCGACACATGTTGCATCCCACACCAAAGGCCGACCTAACTTCCAAGGCATTATGGTCATTCCATCTGGTCTCTTCCCATCGTCGCGTGCCAAGCCATTAGGTTCTAGAACAGCTGGCACCCCGGCAGTGACAAGAGCACGACGGATAATGTCATTGATGCTGGCGTGCCGTGCTATCCGGCCTGCGCTCCTGCTGCAGGATAAGCCATGGTGTCCGAGGCAGTCGACACCTTCACCGCATTGACAGCGATGCAGAGCCACGCAAGGAGCGCCAAGACGCAGGCATGTAGCGAGCCGGAAGGTCGAGTCACCCAGCATGGTGCCTATGTTGGGTGACGGTAGTGCCTGCAGCCAGAGGCCCGACTCCCATTCACCCACAGCCAGAAGGCGAGCACGCTCAGCAGCATTGGTGGACGTATTAATAAGTTTATTCCGTACCAACCTGCAGAGCGGCTCATCCCACTGTCTCTGGGAAGATGGGTTCACGGGCCGATCTGTATCCGGGCAAGCCATTTTCCAGGCATTCACCGCATCGGTCAAGCACGGCACTTCAGAGTCAACCAGGCAACGGGCTAAAATTTTCCCAGCCAACTTTTCAGTGCTGTGGACAGAGGACAGGAAAGCCGGTAAGCTAATACTAGTAATTTTATGGACGCCGAGGCCACCAAAACGGATGGGTAGAGTGGCTTGAAGCCACGCACGGTCGTCCAAGGCCACATTTAAAATGGATGAAAGTGTGCTGCGAATAATTTGGTCAATTTTGTCCAAGAGCTGTGGATGTTTCCATAAAGCTGAGGAGCGTAGAAAATATATAAAATTCGGGCCAAAACAACAGTATCTAATCAGGGTGAATGCCGAGTGTACATTTATTTTAGAGAGTCTTTCCGAAATGTCGTTGAAATTTTTAATTTTATCGTCGATGAATTGAGAAAAGCTGTCTTCCAAAATTGGGGAACCTAGGAGGTGCAGTGAACTTTTTTCAAGAATTTTGATTTGTGGGGCTATTTCGTTAAATTTTTCTAAGGTTATTTGTTTGTCGGTGACGTCAGAGAGATAAATTTCACATTTTGATGGGTTAAGGTCCAAGCCAATAGATTTAAATTGTTGTTTGAGGAGTTTTAGGTCTTTCAAAACGGTGTCTATGTCACCTCCTAGCGTTCCATCATCTAGATACCATACGTTAATTTTTGAATTTAGTTTCTGGATAATGGGATGAATAGCTAAGCTAAAAATGACAGGCCCGAGAGGGTCACCCTGTTGGCATCCTACTGCAGATTCTAAAACATTGTCCTTGTATAGTAATTTGGAAGGGTACCTGTAACATTGCCAAATAAAACCATAAATTTCGGGTAGCTCTTTTTTGACTTCAGCCAACAAAGTGTCCCTATTCACAGAGTTAAGATATATTTTTTGATGCCTTATGATATTTTCTTTTTATATACCTGTACATGTTATAATTTAAAGTGTTACGTGTGAATCATTGTACAATTATTTTGTAAATGCATGGAATAAAAGGCATTTATATTTTAATTTTTAGTTTATTTATTTATTAATCATACAAAGACATGACAAAGGCATGTCCTAGAACCAAAAATTCGAAGACATGTGTCATCTACCAACTCGCACTGGGCCCGCGTGGTAGATTACGGCCAACTCCCGCTCATGGAGAGGAGGCCTGTGTCCCAGCAGTGGGAACGTTATAGGCTGAGTATGTTTGTATGAGTATGTAATCATTACATACAAAGAAAAACTTTGAAATAACCAGAATTAGAGATTAATCAGTCACGTAGCAAGGATTCCTATCTACATTATTAATTACCACCTTCATTTTAAGAAGTCTTGAATCCACTATAATTTTCTTTCGTACACATCTGGGCTCCACGTCTGTTCTTGAGATCTTCAATACTCATCATAACATCACTTAATTCTTTTGCAGACACGACATTTCTTCCTAAGAGTTTTGCTGAGTTCTGTTCTACCGCGGTACGAGTATCTTCCCTGGACTCTGGAATATTGCTATACAAAATGAAGTAGTCTGCGTTCACCAACCTTATCACAGCATGGCTACTAACAGGAACATCCCTGTCACCACATTTGAGGCTGATGTTTAACGCCGGCATCACTTCTGCTGGCGAATCAACCACTCTCATTGGAATCATCGGCAACTCCTGGTGGTCAATAATCAATCTTCCACTTTCTATAATTATAGAGGCTTGAACTAAACTTGCGTTTTTTCCATCAGCATATGTACATTGCACATTTTCTGTGCTTTTAGCGAACTTGAGGTATATGCACACAGGGACATAGGTAGAAACTGGATAAAAAGCGCCCTCGATCCATTCCCCGTAGAAATCTTGTATGTCCGCTGCCTGAGCGACGATAAAGAGAGCAGATAGACTTATTATTTTCCACATCATTACTAAAATATAGACACTGCTGACGATTACTCTTGGACTGATGAATACTTGGAACTTCGGTATTTATATCCGGATCCTTCCCAACCATTTGCAAAAACACTATTAACCTCTGGCATGCTACTGATAAATACAATCAATAATACGTGTTGCCCTTCTTTTATATTTATCATGCGTATAACGATCCCTTCACATAAAATACTGTAATGGTCATTCGCTATAATATTTTGGAAGGCCCCAACTTTCTTTGACGTTTTACGATTCGTCATTTAAAAGTGTTGCCTCGATATTCGTGACACTGGATGGTACGTGACTAATACCACAACAGGCAATTCCCTTGCACATATTGATCTCTGGTAACGCATCTAAAGGCAATGTATCACTGATGATAATGCCATGGCACTAAGTTGAGACCCGGTCATTGTTCTAACCAGTATCTCGATGTAGTCTGTGGTTCCAACAAAAATGTATGCACAATCAATCATTTGACAGGCTGCGAGTTGTGGATCCAAAAAAAAAGAAAGAATACCATTTATATGGACACACTTCGTGAAACGACAAAATACAATAACAGAAAAAGTGAATATAAATAACTATATAGGTACAACAGTGTGTGGCTCATGGCTGCGCCAAAAAGGTTCGTTTCAGCATGAATGCCAAACGGTTTTCTATTGTGTTCCTTAACTTTTTTAACCATATTCTAAAGTGCCTAATCATCATTTTTCCGAATGATAACTTGCCCGAACTTTATGTCACATAATATAACATGCCATAAAATTGATATCTCTAAATACAATATGCCCTAAATTAGTCATGAATTTTACAATCAATAATATAAAAGTAATAAATCCGTTTTCAATAAAAGTTACAAGTCCCAAATTCAAATTATTTTATGTTAATTTTTATTAATGTTTTTAGAACAAATTTGTATTACAAAGCTTTTGTTATGAACTTCTCTCGTACGTAGATACGAGTTAGGTATATTACAGCAGGCAATATTTTTCCTTCTACCGATTGTTTTGAGATAGTTCACTAATTGTTGTGTAGTTCCCTGTAAGAAGCATGCAAGCAAGCATGCAGCATGCAAGCGACCATGCAACATACAGCAGGCACGGTTTCTGTCACGGCTCCGGCGCTGCGGGGCTCCACCGGTCCCATGCGAGCTTATCGTCGCAGATGGTTTAAGTTTGCTCCTCAACTCGCGGGCCGCCTCGCACCTCCGCGCCTACGCGATTCTAAATTATACTCTAGTGGTAGGGCAGACAAGACCGCGTGGAGTCGGATTTACAGCGATTCTTTTCTGTCACCAATACCTTATTTTTATTAAATTATATAAACACAATACTGAGGATATCTGACCTTATTTCAAACAAAATTTGGATATTCAATTATTATAGTACTCGATATTATGACAGAAAAGTTTTAGAAGTAAAGAGAATTATGTAAAACAAAATTTCGAAGTAACAAACGTGTTTATGGATAGTGATTTTCGGACAAGCAATTTTAGGAGAAGAAAGGGAGTATCATACCAGACAGATGCTGTCCAACGCTGGATGCGAATGTTACTTACCTTCGCAGTAATTTTACGACACTGTAAAATTATTGCACTTATTCACACGGCTTCGTGGTACCAACAAAGAAGTCTATATAAACTACAAATATGTACGCTCCTTAATTTATGAGGAACACACATTCTGTTCTAAAAATAATTGTCCAGGACAGTAACCTTGCCAATGTTCAAATGCACTGCAACCTGTGGTATGTAAGTAGAAAAGTTATTGGTTATACGAAATTAAAGATTTTAGTTTATTTGATTTGTTTAATAATACCAATAGATACCATCAAGTTACATCCACCACATATAATAATTGATGCACTATCCTAAAGATATTCTCAAACATTTGTTTACTCTTCTTAGCTCTTCATACTTTTATTCTGCTTTTGTATGACAAACGACCTGTCTTTTTGATAAATATGTTTTTCAGAGTAGTACTATCAGAAATGCGGGGTTTAATAAATTTTAAAATATTTTTATAAAATAAACTTCATCATCATCAGCCTATAATGTTCCCACTGCTGGGACACAGGCCTCCTCTCGGGGAGAGGGATTGGGCCGTAATCCACCACGCGGGCCCAGTGCGGGTTGGTAGATGTCACATGTCTTCGAATTTTTGGTTCTAGGACATGCCGGTTTCCTCACGATGTTTTCCTTCACCGTTTTGAGAGCAATGGTGATGAAATAATTTACACAAAGTAATGCGCCTGTCTGGGTTCGAACTCACGACCTACAACTCGTAAGTCGCGGCCGTAACCACTGGGCCACCACTGCTCGAAATAAACTTACAAAAAACATTCAAAATATAAAAAATAGTTGTGCGCTGGTATCGGGAGCAGGGTTCAAGCTACTAGTTGTTATGGCTCCAGAGACAGGAACCTCCTCACGATGCGAGCCGTATCGAGGAGTACCGCATTTTGAGTCAAGCCTTTGATCCAACCGCCTAACAAGAGCCTCGAGAAATGTTGATCGAGGCTTTCGGCCATCAGTCCATTGGCTGATACGACAATCGGCACAATTACAGCCGAGTTCACATTCCACATGTCAACAACCTCGTGTGCTACATACGTCGAGATATTTAATTTGTATCTCTTTCTCAGCTTTCACGAGGTTCCCGACACAATAGTTTTTACTGGTCCAACAGTTAGTCAAACAGTGCTAATACCTCGCATCCCAATGATTTACCTTTTCATTTTAAAGGAATTCAATTTCCCGTTAAGGTATTGTTTGCCGTAACAATTAATAAAACACAGGGGCAAACATTTAAACACGTAGGAATCGATTCACGTCAAGACTGCTTTTCACGTTGACAACTAAAGTCGCGTTATCAAGATCAGGTTGCGGAGAAAACCAGTATGTTCGTCTACCACAAGAAAATAAAACTAAAAATACCTTCTACAAAAATAGTACTGATTGTATAAAAACCTCCATAATTATTTATTATTACATACCCACATTTTATAAGACCCCCAGTACTTTTACTCAGCTTTCCTTTATTATTATTTAATATTATTTTATTATCTTTTCCCGTGACATTTTTTACTGTAGTTCCATTTTTGTAGGTATTTTTCCAGAAAAGCTTTCACGGCGAAACAACTGAATCGATTTTGACGAAATTTAGTATAGAGTAAACTTAAACCTCAAGGGAGTATATAGTATGCGGCGGTAAGTCCCCTCTTTAAGGAGTAGCTTGAGAGGCGGCATGACGTCCTCACCTTCCGTTTGACGCAGGTCCTCACCGGACACGGTTGTTTCGGGAGGTTCCTGTTTCGGATAGGGCGGGAGGAAACGCCCGGGTGTTTCCACTGCGAAGATCGCCCTGAGGACACGGTGAAGCACACGGTGGCGGTCTGCCCTGCTTGGGCGGAGCACCGCCGTGTTCTCGTGGAGGCAATCGGCGGTGGCGATCTCTCGCGTCCGGCCCTGGTCCAGGCCATGGTACGGAGCGAGAGTGCATGGGTAGCCGTCACCTCCTTCAGCGAAGCAGTTATGCTCGCGAAGAGGGAGGCGGCGTTTGGCAGGGAAGTTTGGCATTAATTCCTTCTGCACATGTGGCTTCCCTGGTACTTCATTAACAGCATAACTATGTGAAAGTCTATTAACTGCTCTCAATGTTCTTTTTTATTCTTTTTATTTTTACAATGCTGACATATTCTCGTCATTATTTGACATTATACATCAATTTTAATATCAACTATTTTTTAGTGATTGTCATGTTAATCATATCACTATGTTTAATTAGGTTCATTTTATTTATGTAGATTATTTTACATATTGTGAATGGGAGAACGTTGTAGGCCTTACAGACTGTAGGTTTGTAGACGATCTTTGTAATTTGAAAACATTGGTAAAGCCAATCATTTTTTAAAAGAGTAACCGTGGAGTTTCTTGCCGGCTCTTCTCCATAGGAAACAACATTTTGGAACCGTGCACCTAGCTTCTGACGTTTCAGAAGTGCCCATGCAGGTTTATATGAAATAAAAATATTTTGATTGATTGATAGATTGGCGCACGTGAGGGAGAGGCAGTCTATGCGCCCTCACGACCCTAGCCGCCGCAGGAGACGGAGACGCCCTGGGCTTCGGGAATCCCAGGCCGATTTCCGGCCACCGCATGAGCTTGCGGACGGTGAGTAAATGGTAGCTCGCTGTCCGGTAAGGACCAAGGCCAAGTCGACGGCGCGTTGTGTTCCACGCGCGCCTCAAAGAGATGTCAGCAGAAACCGAGGGGCCCGCAAGGGCCGATGCCTGCCAGGGGTGCGGGTTTGTTCGACAGAGACACCGCAGCCCCTGGCATACGGGCTACTGAGGGAACACGTGTTTTATTTTGTCATGCTTTTTCTGGTGTACAATAAAGCGTATATAAATAAATAAATAAATAATGCTTTCCCAAACAAAACAAAAAAAAGGAAGTATGTAGTAAATATGATTTATCCAACCACAATAACTGATATTCACGTGGTCGAAGTCGCGGGCAACAGCTAAGTCGATTATCAAAGCTGCAAATATTAGGTACCTTCGTACTTAACTATTGAGGTGATCGGCACAATAACCAAATTCATCAATACATCCCATAGAATGAGCAAGATGAAAATATGACAATAATATGACCGGTTACTGCTCTCGTAGCCTGTGGCGACGCGACCGGACGACGCAACTCAAGTAGATCTATTCTCATGAAGTTTTGAGCGTATTGTTGAGTGTAATTGGCAAAAGACGCCCCCAAGCGAGATAAATCAAGAATCTTCGAAAGGAGGCCGGTAGCAGCTGTATAAAAGTAGCCGGCGCTCGTGTAATATGGCGTGCTATTGAAGAAGCATATAGTCAGCAATTATCTTCTAAAGGCTGACAATAAAGAGAACGATGAGTTAGTTACATTACAAATCAACGAAACAATTTAGGTGCTTTAATATATCTTGATCTATCTTGTACTGATAGTCAGTGCCAGAAGGTGAGAGTTTGGCGAGAAAAATCATGATCAGCGAATAATTTTCCCACTGCTGGGACACAGGCCTGCTCTGGGTCATCCATCACGTGGGTCCATTGCGGGTTGGTAAGTGCCAGATGTCTTTGGAGTTTTAGTTCTAGGACATGCCGGTTTCCTCACGATGTTTTCCTACACCATTTGATAGCAGTGGTGATGAAATTATTTTGCGCAGAGTAAAGCGCCTGTCCGGATACGAGCCTATGTGCTATAACTCGTGAGTGCTCGGCTGTTACCAAAAGGCCACCCCAGCTCTTCTGGAAAAAGTAGCTGGTCAATTTTTGTACAAATATAATCGCAAAAAGTGAAAGTAAGCTTGAAGTAATTTGTCATTCTACCTGATTGACAATATTAACAACTCACTTCTTCTTATTTTTCTCGCTAAGATTTTTACAGAACATCATCGCACTTATCAATAATAACATCTTCATCTTTTTAACATCATTAAGACTGGATATTTTATTGTTTGTATTTTTTATTAAGCCAGGTAGTAATTTGACAGGTGCTACGTCAAATTCCTATACTGAAAATCAAACGCACAAAGACTTGTACGTCAGATTACCATCTAGGATTTTAAAAAGATGTTTAGTCTACTCAACAAAAGATTTACTCAGTATAATGTCATTTGAAATAACCCTACGAACTATTTGATAATGACGTTAAAAAGGGTACACTGTTTACGAAGAATCGAAGGTTAATTATTGTTTATAAACTATACGAAGTTTACAATAATATCTATTTCTGAAAGTGTAGGTCATGGATCTGATATCTCTTTGCAAACTAATTTAATTGTGGCTTCAATGAAACTTCTTTGGATATGCTTATATTTGAATTCATCATCATCACCATTTCAGCCGAAAGACGTCCACTGCTGCACATAGGCCTCCCCAGGCTCCTCCACATCGACCAGTCTTGTGCTTCCCACATCCAGCGGATACTCGCGGCTTTCACAAGGTCATCGGTCCACCTTGTGGGAAGCCTTTCCATTCTACGTCTTCCGGTACGCGGTCGCCACTCCAGAACCTTTCGGCCCCATCGGCCATCTGTTCTGCGAGCAATGTGCCCTGCCCACTGCCACTTAAGTTTGACAATTCTGCGGGTTATGTCAGTTGCCTTGGTTCTCCTGCGGATCTCTTCATTTCTGATTCGATCGCGTAGGGAAACTCCGAGCATAGCCCTCGCCATTGTCCTTTGGGTGACTTTAAGCATTCTGATAAGGCCCATTGTGAGCAACCACGTCTCTGTACCATAGGTCATCACTGGCAACACACTGGTCAAAGACTTTCGTCTTGGGACACTGTGGTATTAGGGACGAGAAGATATTGCGAAGCCTACCGAACGCTGCCCAGCCGAGTCGAATTCGACGATTGACCTCTTTCTCGAAGTTGGACTTACCTAACTAGACAGTTTATCCTAGGTAAACGTACTCGTCCACAACTTCGAGTGTAGCGCCTCCGATCGTTATGAGAGTGGGTGTTACATGGGCATTTGACATGACCTTTGTCTTTTCCATGTTCATTTTAAGACCCCCTCTTTCGGAAGCTCTACTGAGGTCCTCCATGGTCTCAGCCATGACGACTATATCATCGGCAAACCGAAGGTGAGTGATGTACTCGCCATTGATGTTGATGTCAGCCCCTTTCCAGTCCAGAACCTTGAAGACATCCTCCAGTGCAGTGGTTAACAGTTTCGGAGAGATATCATCTCCCTGTCTCACACCTCGCTGCAGAAGGATAGGTTTCGAGGACCAGTCCTGGAGTCGGACTGACATAGTGGCGTTTTTTCACAGACACTTCAACACCTCGAGGTACCGATAGTCAATCTGGCACCGTTGAAGAGACTGCAGTACAGCCCATGTCTCGATCGAATCGAAGGCTTTTTCGTAGTCCACAAAAGCTAAGCAGAGAGGCAGGTTATACTCTTCGGTCTTCTGTATAACTTGCCGCAGCGTTTGTATGTGGTCTATGGTGCTAAAGCCTTTACGGAATCCGGCTTGTTCGGGAGGCTGGAAGTCGTCAAACCTGCACGCGAGACGGTTTGTGATGACTCTCGAAAACAGCTTGTAGACCTGGCTCAGAAGTGAGATGGGCCTACAATTCTTAAGAAGAGTGTTATTACCCATCTTAAAAAAAAGTACCACGACTCCTCTGTTCCATGCCTGTGGCGTTTTGCCCTCGAGTATGACGGAATCAAACAGCTTCTGGAGGGCCTTAGGAACGGGTTTTCCACCGGCCCTCAGGAGTTCGGCCGTGATTCCGTCATCACCCGGCGCCTTGTTGTTTTTAAGCTGCTACAGAGCCATCCTAATCTCGTACAAGTTAACGTCCGGGATATCTTCGGTGTAGTGTATCTTTGAATTAATATTACGTAAACAAAATGTAAGTATAGCCGATTTTGTAATTGGTTTATTAACTTAAGATTGAAAACCATTTGCATTTCAAACGACAAAGTATATTTGTCTATGGTGGCAGTTTGATATTTCCAACCTAAAAGTCCTTTCACATTTTTTTTACATCTGACAGCAGCAACCTAACAGTAACCTTACGACATCGAGAATAAAGATCATTGTAATTTTAACACGACAGCAACCTCATCACAAAGAGTGTAAAGATCACTGTCATTTACACATTGATGCAAAAATCAGAGGTAAAATAAATTCAAATGGACTGTAGTGAAGTTTCAATTTACTGGGAATTGTTGCCAAAAGTGGTTGAGGAAAAACTAGATAAACTTTACAAGCAGCCAGCAGTGCTATTCTGCAAAAATCTCACTGTGAAAGCATAGGTGAAGTGACCTGTCAAAAGTGTCAATTTCTAGCATCAGATAGAATGACAGCTCCCGCACCGATGTTCTCACGGTGAGATTGTAACATAATAGAACGGCAGGTTATATAGAGGTTCATCCTTAGTAACATTGAAAATGCAAATGTGGCTTTTTATTAGTTTAGTGATAAATTATGCTTATTTCTTTAAATTGGTTAAAAACACACGTCAAAATTATATTATGTTTTTAAAACTAGATGAGCTCGGTGTTCTCTCGCTTCGTAGGTACTCTGAGAAGAAAGACCGAAACAAACTCAGAGACCAGAATCTCTTTTAAAGTCTAGACTTAATCTTGGTCAGGCCATATGAGGACCATGCAGGTTGATGAGAAAGATATTTTGCGGAGAAAAACATACAGAGATGAATGGATTATACATTTTTATTTTGCGTTTTAGTCGTACTTTTAATCACTTAATTTGCTATTATCTTAAGTTTCTTCTTGTGATTGGGTTACCAAAATAAAAAGAACAAATCAGTTTAATAAATACTGTCTACATACTTACTTGACATAACTCACAATCGAAACTGATAAATACAGGACCAAAACGAAGCTCTCTCCAGAAAGCTAAATGATAGGAAAATCACAAAAATCTAGTCATAGATTTATAATTATTGTGATGAAATAATAGGGAGTAAATGAGAAAAGAGAATGGAAGAAGAAGTAATACGGGACAAGTTCAAGAAGAGAATGAATGCTGTTCATCGGGGTTTATTTTAAAAGAAAGACATGATTTGGGAAAACAAAGGAACAAAACAAGATTAAAGTTTGTTACAATATTTATTTTTAGCAGAACATTTAGTTTTTAAACACATTTGACCTGCGGACAACATTGTGGGTACATCAGCCCTTTTTTCTTATCAACAATTTTGCACCTTGGATCAGTTATTTTCGGTATATCGCATCTGGAAATAAATTTATAAGTTACTGATTATTATTATACAGACAGTGATACTTCTTCTTCGTTTCGTGTCGATGGTACTCGTACACTTTCTTTTTTTATACGGTTTGAGCCAGAGCAGTACGGCAACCCCAATTCAAATCACGATGGGTGAGTTTCACTAATTAAACTGTCAGTAAACCTAAACCGCGTTAAAGAGCTGTCAGTATAATCACTGTTGGGGAATATTGACACTAACAGCTTTTGCGCGCAATTTTTCTGTGCTGATTGCGCTCAGCTTTATTGGTGAAATCAGCCTTTTAAAGGTCATAGTAAATGTGTTTATCGCTAGTTCGGCGCAGTCATCTCGTTATTGTTGACGTCCCAGTAGCGGTGGCAATGGACAAACGCCCTAATGGCAATTTCAGACACAATATCATTATCATCAGCGATTGGCATTTTAGCTTCTCGCTGCATTCAGTTTAGCAATCATTTTATGTCAGTCGCTGCATCGAGCTTCCAAAAACCACTGTTGCCGATGCTAAATGTATCGTGTCAATTTTGGCTTCAACTGTAGTCAGCGTGCTAACAACGGCTTTACTATTAAGACTTACTTAGTATACACCAACACTTGAGAGGTGCATTCTACCATCATACAACCAGGTCTCGGTAATACTGTATTGAATGGTATTACTATACCCAAATCCTTAATGTAGCAACCTTTTTGGTCACCTAAAAAAGAAACAACACTTTTACTGCTTGCGCACTGCATTTGATCGTAAATCTGAGAAAATGAGGTCCAAAATGTGTGCAATTGGATGACGGGTTGAACTTCGATCAATTCGGTCTTTTTGAACGTCAAAATTACATAACACCGTCCCCTCAAAACGCCCGCCCTTCACCAGTGCCTGCCTAGTGCTTTAGCTGTGAAGAAGAAGTGGCGCAACAAACTCCTCAGCAGCACAGCTGTCTGTTAAGTTAGAAGAACTTGATTTTATACAATAGTAGGTAATTAACATTAAGAAACACATAAAACATTAAATTTGCTATTAAGTATGTCAGCTAGCACACGCTAATATACCGACAAAACATTGAAAACTATTAGTAATCTAGTCGGTTTTTTTTTTTTGAGTCTGGGTAATCATCAAATAACTTCTCCTGCTCTGGGTGGAGCAGGAAGACGTGTCAGACTTTTACTGACTAAAAACCACCCGTGTTCCATCAGTAACCTGTATGCCAGGGGCCACGGTAATTCTTTCGAACAACCCGCACCCCTGGAAGTAGCACCCGTTCACGAGCATAACGCATAGATCAGCCACTACCCCCCTCTCTATATTTGAAGGAAGGAGGCAACCCGACCCCCGACGTTACCACAAGCAGTGTCATCTAAGAGAGCATTACGAACTTGCTGCCGGTTGCTCAGGCAAATAATATGAATTGTCAAGGTCGCTAGCTAACTACATATTTCAATTCAACTCATTTAAAACATTGTAACGAGTAGATTAAGCCAACAATAAATGAAAATAAACTTAATTAAACAGTCAATAAAATAAAACGTTATATGAACTAACATAATCACAAAACCTATCATTGTCCGATGACGCCCGATAACTGAGTGTACGCACTTACATATTTTTACATAATTTTTGGTTCGATTGACCAAGATAGGCCGACGACGTACGAGCATAGTTCGGCCGATGATGGATTAGGTGTACGCCTCGTGTTAGCCTAATGTGCGTTTCAAAGGTTCTACAGTCAACAAGGAACCCTTATAGTTTCACCATGTCTCTCGAGACTCTTAGGACTTGAGAGCTGTAATTTGGCATGGATATACATATTAATCAAACCGACAAAGTGTATGGAAACACGTTCACATTACGACGTTATCGTCGACGAAAATTTGAAAGTGGCTTCATATATTTCCATACATCTTATTTCCCTGAATTATCGTGATATCATGAATGTCCACGCTAATATCGTCATGTTAGAAATTATAAAAGCGAACATTGTGTAATTTTTCTTCTTTTTGTGACTTCTGAAATCACAATACTAAAAATAACTTTGTCAACCAAATAATCCATAGTGCACGTATATTGTTAAGGTAAATATTCCGAATCTCCGAATGTAGCTCCGAAGGTAGCTCTTACACAAAATGACGTAACGCCGATGATTCAGAATCGAAGTATTCTGCCAAAAGCTAATGATTAAGTATACAAAACTGTGTACATAATCTGTTTATTTAATTAGAGACGGAAGAGGATTTCCTCCAACTATGATTGGTAGTCTATCTATAGTATGACGTGAACAGCCAAGGTTTGGCTCATTAGGTGCTTCTACGAATGTGATTGTTTTGGTTAAATTTACTGACAGAAAATGCACAGTCTGAACGACTGTATCTTGAAGCATGAAATTGTGTTGATATTGAGAGCCTTGTAGAACTAAGTTGTAGGTAAATTACGGATGGAATATTTGAAACTTTTTTCCTATAGTAGATAAATAGGGGTTGGAAGTTTGTAAGACTATCAATGGGAATTCGTCATTTATGCCGATGGGAAGACATCCCGCCAGTGAGGGGCTTCTGGCTAAGTACCTAATATACCCGCACGGGTCGCTCAATCAGGTTAAGCTAGGCTTGCCGCGGCTGGTCCGTAGATGGGTGTTATTTTAACATACCAAGACCCCTCCTGGGCACGCCACGATTGCGGCGGTAAGCCCCTCTTTGAGGCACTCCTCAAAGAGGAGGCGCCTCTCAAGCTACTGCTTGAGAGGCGGTTTCGGCGTCCTCACCTACCGCCTGACGCTGGTACTCCCCGGACACGGTTGTTTCAGGAGGATCCTGTTTCGGATAAGGCGAGAGGAAAGGCCCGGGTGTTTCCATTGCGAAGATCGCCCTGAGGACACAGTGGAGCATACGGTGGGGGTTTGTCGGCTTGGGTAAAGTACGGCCGTGTCCTTGTGGAGGCGATCGGCGGCGGCGATCTTTCTGGTCCAGGCCATGGAATGGGTGAATAATGGGTAGCTCGCTGTCCGGTAAGGACCAAGCCTGGGTTGACGGCGCGTTCTATTCCACGCGCGCCTCAAAGAGATGTCAACACAACCTCATGAGGCCCGCAAGGGCCGATGCCTGCCAGGGGTGCGGGTTGTTTGAAAGAGATACCGCGGCCTCTGGCATAGCGGCAACTAAGGGAACACGGGTGGGTTTTTTATGGATGGGCATTAAGCCGTTGGTGCCGGCTGTCATTCGTGGATCTTTGACAGTCGTTAATGGCCGTCAAAATCCCAAGTCTAACAACCAGTCTTACCAAGGGGTACCTATTGTATTACCCAGTAACGGGGTTGTGGAGGTCAGATACGCAGTCGCTCCATATAAAATTCTGGTATTCAGCTGCATCTAGTTGACTGAAAGCCAACATCAACAGTCAGTCAGTCAGCCACGAACCTACCTCTTTAGTAGGAGATCATCCATTTAGAAAAAAGTTTTTTTGTATAAATATTTTAGCAATTCGCACAATAACAGTTTTTTTGTGTAGACCTCGGGATTTGTTTGTGGGACCTTGACATCCTCAAGAAGGCTTTTGCGGGTCGAAATAATTAGTTGATTTTTTTATTTGTCTATCTGACATTTCTTTAACCAGATAGTTTATTTTTGCAATATATATATTATTATGTTGATACACCAGTCCCGGCCATCGTCGAGACACCTGTCAGTGCGACCAAAATCATTCTAGGATTCTAGTCTTGCTAATAATATTAATATCTGGATGACCGAGTTTGCTCGGTTTTTTTTTTTTTTTTTTCTAAAAATGAAATCTAGCTAGATCGATTTATCGCCCCCGAAACCCCCTGCATAACAAATTTCATGAAACTCGTTGCAGCCATTTCCGAGATTCAGATTATATAGGGTGACTGGTAATTATTGACTTGATAGAAAAATCAGCTGTTCCCTACATTTATGTTCGCATAACTCGTCAAAATGTAGGGAACAGATGATTTTTTTTTTTCACGATTTCGCGTTTGTTCCCATAGTAAAAGTTGTTCATAATGATGAGTACAATCATGTGTTTAAATGTCGGTCACTAATTACCAGTCACCCTATATTTAAACAAGAATTGCTCGTTAACTGTGAAAGTTTGGATATTTATATGTTTGGTACTCAATAAAAAAAATAAAAATAAAAAAAACGACAAAATGACTTTACGTATTTGGATGAAATTTGCCACACAATGGTTTATAACTTGGATGAACATATAGGATTCTTTTATCCTGGTCGTACGTTCCCGTGTGAATAATATTCGACCTCCAAGTGGATGAAGCCGCTGGCAAAAGGTAGTGATTCCTTGAGTTAATAAACTTTAAACTTGGCACAAATACTTATCTAAGTAAATTATAAAGTTGGTTATTTATTGTTTTTCTAAACTACCCCCTAAATGGGGATTGGGTTGTCTCAAAGTTTGTATGGAAGAATTATAACGCGCTCTCTGATTAACTCGAAACCACGTTGGATACTTTTTATCCCGGTAGTACGTTCCCGCGGGATAATTTCCGACTTCCCCGCGGGCGAAGCCGCGGGCGGATGCTAGTGTATCATGTACACCATGTTTAAACAAATAAAAAATCGTATCTTATCTTAGCATCGCATCGCCAGCCGAAAAAAGAGTCAGATCTTTCTGACTCTTAAGAGAAAACGAAGTAGTATCGCGTACTTCGTTTTCTCTTAGAGTTCTTTCTGACTCTTTTTTTCTTTTTACTCAGCTCTTTAGGGTCGCAACGTGATGTTAAATAGCGTATAAACTTTCCCAAAAACTGGAATAACAAATGAGAAAAAATGGTAGTTCCAGAAATAACCCCCTACATACAAACTTACAAACAAATTTTACCTCTTTATAATATTGCAGTATATGCCTAGCCTTTTCCAAATTAAGTTGGGTTGGGGTCGGATTTTAATCAAAGAACCATTACATGGGGCGACTGCCTATCTGACCTCCACAACCCAGTTACTTGGTAATTCGATACCCAGGAAGGGTTGGTTACCCGGTTGTGAGGCACTGGAATACAGTTCACTGCTCCGGTGGTGCCCTCTACAATGTTGAATAGCAATTTTTTTTTATAATGTTGAATTAAATTGCACAATTTCTATAATAATTAATAATCTTACGAACACAGTTTTTTGTATTTATTAGTAACAATAGAATATAAATTGTATTCCGAATTAAAACGATTTATAAATGGTTAATAATAATAATAAATTGTTAAAACTGGTTGTCAGATTTTGAAGCTTCTTACGACGTCAAAGATGCACAAATAGCAGCTGGAACCGACAGATTAACGTGCTTTCCGAGGCACGGAGGGGTCTTGGTATGTAGAGATGGTCACCCATCCACGGAATAACCGTGGCAATTATAGCTATACTTGATAGATCGACCCATGTGGCTGCCCCTTCGTACACGAAAATGGTGAATAAAATATTTTGAAACTTTTGAACGAACCCAGTATTAAGTACTAGTACAAAAAAACTACAGGGCAGCTATTCGACGCTATGTATTTATCGTATTCCTTGATGAATCTCATTAGTTATAATGAGCGTTGTCGATGAAATGACAAAACAGCTGATGTATTAATTTAATATTTTCGTTCGACCATGGTTGCGTAAATGAACGGCTTTGGCTACCTCAAATTATGTAATTTCGTTGCTTTTCGCAGTATTTTCGTTTTTGATGACGAGATTGTTTTAATCACTATTAAGGCCCTGGTAATTTTTAATGTACTCGTCGTATTGTCGTTATGAGCGATCATAGTTCTTACTGCAGTCCGATACGGTTAAAATCTGTTGTAATAAATTCGTATAATAAATGAGCAAGCATTGTCGTAAAAATGCAAATAAAATCGTATTAAATTAGATATTATCTATTTGATAATAAATAATCCATCCAGCCCCTCTATTAAAAATACTAACTTTTTAATTATTTAAATTAAAAGATTAAAACGGCCGAGTATTTGCTCGATTTGAGTTTAGCAACTCTTAAACAATGTATACCTAATCATCAAACTCAACTTTCTAAACGAAGTCGAAATTCACTTGTTGCTGTATGTTAATGGAATTAAGGAGTTTGTTTGTGAAGGGAATTATGAAAATGTGTGTCTTAATTAGATTAGCTACACCTACCTAGCCACATTGTGTCACACCAATAAAGATTTTTTTTTTTAAATGTCTAAATTAAACATTTTAATTAATAACGGGTATAGCCCAAGGGTTGCCCGTCAGAGCGCTACCCACATTAATGAAAAATGACATTTTATAACTTCTTCCGAATCGGAATCGGCCTGGGATTCCCGACGCCCAGATGCCCATACAATGACAACCGATTTTCACACAACTTTTCAGTTATCGGTGACACTTTTAGTTCAAGTCAAGTTTAATAAACCACATTCCTCAGAATTTCTCAATAAATAACCAATTCAAACAGTCAACCGAGTTCCGCACCCACTCCATAAAAATAAACTAAATAGCAAAGCTATTCAACATACTAAATCATTTATCTGTTGAATCAAACTAACGGCATAACATTCCTAAGAAAAAGCTTGTAAAAACCCCGAATTGTTGACAAATAATAAATAAAATACCTCAATTTATATCGAATTTGTTACTATGACGACCTCGAATTTGAAAATTGTGTAAGTACAGATCCGGTGTATTAATCCCTACTAATATTATATATTATAAATGCGAAAGTAACTCTGTCTATCTGTCTGTCTGTTAGGCGTTCACGCCTAAACCACTGAACCGATTTTCATGAAATTAGGCAGAGATATAGCCTGGGATATGGCGAAGGACATAGGCTACTTTTTTACGCGATAAACGACATCCACGCGGGCGTAACCGCGGGCAACAGCTATTCTGTACTATAATAATTATCTATACTTCTATACTAATAATAATAAGGTCATCAGTCCACCTTGTGGGAGGCCATCCAACTGTACGTCTTCCGGTACGCGGTCGCCACTCCAGAACCTTTCGGCCCCATCGGCCATCTGTCCTGCGAGCAATGTGCTCTGCCCGCTGTCATTTCAGTTTGGCAATTCTTCGGGCTATGTCGGTTACCTTGGTTCTCCTGCGGATCTCTTCATTCTTCATTCGATCACGTAGGGAAACTCCAAGCATAGCCCTTTCCATTCCCCTTTGGGTAACTTAAAGCCTTGTTATGAGGTCCATCATGAGCGACCACGTTTCAGTTTTATATGTCATCACTGGTCACACGCACTGGTCAAAGACTTGCATCTTGAGACGCTGCGATATCGCTGCGGTTTGCTTAGAATAAATCTTGAAAGCATTCACTCACTGACAGACAACGCACAGCCTAAACGACTGGGTCTAAACCATGCAATTTTGCACAAGATATCTTTACGTTACGAACGAAAGCACTGAGAAAGGATTTTTGAAAATTCATGCACTGCAGGGATTTGATAGGGCTTCCGGCTCAGTAATAGCCGCACGGGACGATTGATCAGACTAAGCTACGCTAGCCGCGGTTGTTCCGTGGTTGGTTGACCATCATTACAGACCAAAACCCCAACATGCCTCGAAAAGCACGTTAAGCAGTTGTTCCCGGCTGTCATTTGTGGATCTTTGACAATCGTCACGGGTCGTCAGAAGCCCGAAGGTCTGACAACCAGTCTTACCTCCACAACCTAATTACTGGGTAGTAATTGGGTTGTGGAAGTCATATAGGCAGTCGCTCCATGTAAAATACTGGCATTCAGCTGCATCCGGTTAGACTGGAAGCCGACCCCGACACAGTTGGGAAAAGGCTAGGCAGATGATGAAGGGGTTAAATAGGGGATGAACGTTTGCATGGTAGGTCGTAATTTTTTCTTTGGGACATCACATCGGACTCACGCTTGTTCCCACGACGACTTAACAACCTATACATTTCCGTATACACTAACTACTCATTGTATGAAAAGCCTATTCAATAGAATAGAATAATTTTATTTCAGAAAAAGTCTAGGGTTAGTAACAATTTTGCTTATCCTCTAGTGTTAGTACAGACACAGATTACAAACAATTAAAAAACATTTTAACAAAAAAATTTAACCGCCAAAAAAACCAAAAAGTAAAAAATAAATAAACCTGGTTTGATTAACCTTAATAACTGAGTTCGGAAGGCGGTGACTTTGGATAATTATGTATTTCAATTTATGTTTTTTTTTTTTGGTGGTTATTTTTTTTTTCAAATGTTTTATTTTATAATTTCTTGTGGCTTTAATCTACTCATTACTACATGCTTAATTTTTGATTACGTTTTGTAATACACAACGTATTAAAATCTGTGAGTAAACAATCAATCATCCCCTGTTTTCCTACTCTTAGGGTGGGTTTTTTTTTTCGAATTTTATATGGGACCAACTTCGGGTTATACTCTTTCCAATAAAAAAATAATTATCACAATCGGACTACTCTGAAAAAAGTTATGCGTGGTCATAAATAATTAAAAAATAAACGCGTCGATTTGAGAATCTCCTTCATTTTTTCGTCGGTTAAAAAATAAAATTCAGTGTGGAGCTGCATCCACCTCCGCAGCATCGGGGAATTCCACCGATCTGCGAATGCACTGAAAACACTTGGTGTTGGTTTGGTCATGCAACATCAGGGATGCACATCTCTTTCTAACGATAGCGGAAAAACCATCAATGTTTTAACCGCAAACGTCCCTGACGCACTGCAATGCCACGGCACTCGCAGCAGTACTCTCAGTGCATTATTATATTGAACGCGTAGGTCAGTATGCCCGCTGAATGAAGTTGATCCACAGGCTGCACGTGTAGGAGGACTGACAGTAACCTTTGAAAAGCCAGCGACCCCCTATCTATATTACTGATTGTTTATTTATACTGTAACTGCCCGTGACATCCCGTCGCTCGGGCCGCTTATCAAAATACCAGCGTTGCGACACTTTTTCTAAATGTCGCAGCATTATGCTGAGGTAGGAGCCTTTTGGCCTGAGCTCCGGTGGGATCTCATGATGACATGGAGAATGGGATTGTCGCAACCCAGTGCTAGGAATTCCACAATTGCGAATTCCACAATAAGTCCCGTCTTTGAGGAGTGGATTGAGGCGCCATGGCGTCTTAACCTTCCGCCTGACTCAGGTCCTCACCGGACACGGTTGTTTCGGGAGGTTCATGTTTCGTATAAGGCAGGAGGAAACGCTCGGGTGTTTCCACTTCGTGGATCGCCCTGAGGACACGGTGGAGCATACGGTGGAGGTTTTCCCGGCTTGGGCGGAGTACCGCCGTGTCCTTGTGAAGGCGATCGGCGGCGGCGATCACTCGCGTCAAGCCCGGGTCCAAGCCATGGTACGGAGTGAAAGTGCATGGGTAGCCGTCACCTTCTTCTGCAAAGCAGTAATGCACGTGAAGAGAGAGGCGGCGCCCGTGAGGCAGTATATGCGCCCTCACGGCCCTAGTCTCCGCAGGTGACGCCCTGGGCGTCGGGAATCCCAGGCTGATTCCCGGCCACCGTAGGCGCGGGCTTGCGGATGGCGAGTAATGGGTAGCTCGCTATCCGGTAAGGACCAAACCGAGGTCATCGAAAATATTGTAAAAGCCAATTATTTTTAAAAGAGTAACCGTGGAGTTTCTTGCAAAGCAAACGACAAATTGGAACTGCGTGCTGTGCACCTAGCTTCGTTTTTTTTTGTTTTTGTTTTGGTAGATTGCTTTACGGGCCAAATATAATTATACGAGCCGGACTGGTATAACACTGAGCAGTATTCGATTGCAAGTAATATATTAAAACTCCGCAATTGCAATTTTTGCCTAGTCAAACTTTATTAGAGTTTCGACTTTATTTACCGTAACAAAACAACAATAATATCAAAAATTGGTACCTAATGAAAAACATAATAACTACACACTTACTCAGATGATCAGGTATTTCTGCCAATTCCTCCTGGTACAGAACTGCGTTTACTATACCAGTGATTAAAACAAATGTAATCACTTTTTGAACCATCTCTACTTCAAATTAGATATCTGTTTTGTAGGTACGCACGACTTGACAGTTTTCGTTCTTTGGGGTACAAACAATACCTATATTAATAATAGCTATTCTTGAAATGCTTTGTTTTTATTCCGACCGCCACCACGCTCCATTAGGTATTTGTAATTTACATCTTGTTATTAATTTCCAAATTACACATCCAAGCAATAAACTGAATGCAGTTTATTACTTGAATGTACCTCATTAGTCGAGACACAAGACGACTTACACGAAACGGGCGAATGTATACTTTTAAATAATATATTATCTTCTGTAGGCGACTTGCACGTCTTTAAATTATTTGTGGGCGAATGAACCACTCCAGAAATATGTAATGGCAACGGGGACGTTTTAGTATATTTTGCACTTTTTCAACACACTTACGAGGAAAAACAAACCTGTATTGCATAAATCGTTTTACCACACAGCAACAAATGCGTTCCAAACAAAATATGAAAACTATGGGAAATGGCGCGGAAGTTATTTTTTTTTTTTTTTTTTGCACGCGCCAATTGCAAGGTGATTGATTACATATAGCCATATGGCCTACTTTAAAAATATCATTTTAGTGATAAAATGTAAATATTTTATAACAAATTATTGTGAATTAAAAATAATTTGATGATGATGATGACATTTTTTTCGTCATAATTAAGGACACATATATTTATTCAAAAAAAAAAATGGATTTTCAGCGGCATAAAACCTCTTTGTTGTTACAAAAAAAGAAACTATACTACCCGGTTAAATTGAAAATGCTCTGTTTACTCGCATATAATTAGCAGTTAGGTACTAACTTAACTTAGGTACTGTAGGGATAATTCTATTATGCACTAGTGCGTAATAGAATTATGCACGTGTGTGTTATAGTTCGGTTTATAGCCCTAAGAACGATGTAATAAGGCTCACTTTACGAGCAAGCGTGTTGAAATGAATTTTATGCATGGTAGTTATAAGAAACGTCACTGAAATTACATGCTATAAAGTGCAATGCTAAACAGTGCAGTTATGGAGTTGTTGATTCGCCCAGAAGTAAATTACTTCATGCGAGTCGCCTATAGAAAACAATAAATAATTCAAATGTGTCGATTCGCCCGATTCGGGCAAGTATATTCATGCGAAATTAATAAATCAAATATGTAATTTAAAATGTTAAAAAATATTGACTGTCACAAGTTTTTTGATAACTGCTACACCACTTTTGGTATTGCATTTTCTTGTTATACTTGTCTTAAATAATTGATTTGCAGTCTGTTTCATATTAATATTTATTTCGCTACAACTATGAGACTTACTGTTAGTAACAACAACACACGAAAATAGTTTTCTTATGAAAAATATCTGGTTATTACTGGTTAGGGGCCAAAACCATAATTTCTAGTTTCTCTCTCATAATACAGTGAGTATAACTTTAGCGCTTTGCGCTTGACCTATTTTACAATAATTCATTGTCACTGATCTCTTAAAATTCAATAATTTTGATTAAAAACTCACACATACATACAATATATTCTAACTATGTGAATGGAAAAAGAAAATAAATATCTGAATAATTATAATACATCATCGGTGGGCTGAGAATGTACCTTGCGCAAGTGTCTATGCGGTTTGCCTGTGTTTCGCTGGGTCTCTGATTTTAACACTCCAGGGCTTTGCCTGTTAAGATAACGTTGGAGGCAATTGATGTTAGCACAGCATTCGGGGTAAGTTTTAAAGAACCTAATATTCTTAAAGTCACAGTCAATGTCATCGGTGAGATCCAAACCACATCTGCAAATGAAGGAGTTATTGTTAATATTGAAGCAGATTTCTATGATAAGAAACGTTTTTAAAAAGTAGTAGTAGATATTACAGATGGTAAAAATTAAAATGCATAGTACTTACGCATTATAGGAGATACCACGTGGGGTGCATTTCATAACATAACAATATCCAGGAATTTGGATTGTTTCGCCGTAAGGGATTACTCTGCTGACTTTATTGATGTAGCATCCTTCTGTATTGGCTGAAAATAAGAAAGAAGTAAACAAAACCATCCATCATTGGAGGTAGGTACTAAAGGTTTTAGACAACAAAGATTTAGCAGACTAAGCCTACATAGTTCCCTTTGTTGTGACACAGGCTTCTTCTCTGTGATAGTAAGTGGGCTATTATCTACCACGAGGGCCCAGTGCGGGTTAGTAGATGACACGTCATGTTCATGTCTTACTATGTTTGGTTCTAGCATTCATCACGATGTTTTACTTCACCGTTTTGAGAGCAGTTGTGTTGAAATAAATTACACTAAGTAAAACAACTGCCTGGGTCCCCACGACCGAAAAATCGTACAACTTGTCAGTAAGGATTGTTATCACTGGGTCACAACTGCTCAAGAAAGATTTAAGTCATTCACAAATCTGCCAAAAAAACCAAAATGAAGGTGTTCTATCAAGAGTCGATAATATTGTTGCTTAAGTCCTGGAAGCCATCATTATCTTTATGAATTAAATACTATGATTAGATCTAATACAGACCGTATTTTTCAGATATCCAAGTTGGTTTTCGGTCATCACTCCAAATTCCGCCACTAGCTGTACCGACGAATAAAATAAATAATAGAATTCTTTGACACATTCTTTAATCTTTGAGATAGACTTGAAACCAGTGAAGTTATTTCTTTGGATTAAGAACTTGCCTTTTCTAGTTATAAGCCCACAAATGAAATCCTCACAAAAATCAATTAATTTGTAATCTTGAATCTGTATTATAAATGTAGAGATTAGTTCATTGGTTTCAGTTCACGGCTCGACTGAAGCATTCCAGTGAAAAAAAAAGTCAAGTGATATATATCTAAGTTTTGTTCATACATAGGTTTTACAATAACCACTCAATACGATCCACTAAAAGAAAAATCGTCAAAATTGGACTACTCTGCAAAAAATATGCGTGATCTTATTTTAAAAATACAACGTGTTTTGCATCCTCGTCAAATTTCAGGAGGCTGTTATGAAAGACATAAATAATCATATAAAATTACGATACTTGCTCACTAATGAATACATACTTGTTTTTTTAGTTATTAGGTCTTTACCTATGAAATTGCCGTTCTGCAGTACTGGCCATTTCAAATCAAAATAATTTTTGTTTGGCTAAGAATTCTAATTTCAAATTAATTTTATTTTAAAAACATGGATTTTTTTTTCTAAAAGTAGTCATTTCTTTATTGATTAGTGTTACATTTTCATCGCATTTCAATCTTTTTCGTCATCATGGATACGTTAAAAATTCGAGTAATTATGGAATATGAGTACCGTCGTGGCAGCAACGCGGCACAAGCGGCACGCAACATCAACGACGTTTACGGAGCTAACACTACAAACCAACGCACCACCTGTTATTGGTTTGCTCGCTTCCGTTCTGGAAATTTCGACCTGAAAAATGAACCTCGCGGTCGTCCGAAGACTTTGGTCGACAATGACGAATTAAAGGCGATTGTGGAAGCTGATGATACACAATCTACGGCTGAATTAGCAGCAGCTTTCGACGTTAGCGTCAAAACAATATTGGTCCATTTGCGTCAAATTGGCAAGGTAAAAAAGCTTGACAAATGGGTGCCCCACGAACTCAATGATCGCCAGCGCGAAGTACGCGTCGAGACGTGCCTTGCACTGCTCAACAGACACACAAATGAAGGAATTTTGAACCGCATTGTTACCTGCGATGAAAAATGGATTCTGTTTGATAACCGTAAGCGCTCAGCAAGTTGGTTGGATCCTGGTTCAGCACCTAAACAATGCCTTAAACGAAAACTTACCCCTAGAAAAGTGATGGTCACTGTTTAGTGGTCTAGCGCCGGTGTGATTCATCACAGCTTCTTACCAAACGGGGTGAGCATTACTGCAGATGTGTACTGTGAAGAACTGAACACAATGATGGAGCAGCTGGCGCATCTCCAACCAGCATTGGTCAATCGCTCGTCTCCGCTGCTCCTGCACGACAACGCGCGACCTCATACTGCACAGCAGACGGTCTCCAAGTTGCAAGAACTGGGGTTGGAAGCTCTCCGTCATCCGCCCTACTCACCAGACCTTGCGCCTACAGACTACTACTTTTTCCAGAATTTGGATAACTTCTTGGCGGGAAAAAAATTTAATACCCGAGAGGCAGTACAAAATGCCTTTGAAGAATTTGTTGCCTCCCGTCCAGCTGATTTCTTTAAGAAGGGCATCAATAAACTGCCACTGCGATGGCAAAGATGCATTGATTGCATGGGTGATTACTTCGATTAATACAAATAAAAAATTCATGAAAAAAATTCGTTTAAATTTTTTCATACAAAACGGCAATTTCATAGGTAAAGACCTATTATTTAAGTTTAACAGTATTTCAGAAAACACCTCTTTCAAAGTACATAATCGCCCCGTTCCGTATGCGGTAGGCAGTGCCGCACGACTATATCGCTGTGTGTTACAGTGCGGTATCACATGGGCCGCGTTTTAACATGCATGTCCGAAAAAAAAAAATGCCAAACGCCGATTTCCGAAAATATGGAAAAAAATAACTACTTATTTTATTATTGATTCGTATCGAGAATCATTAGCATAGTTACCTCCTTGAATTTGACGAGGATGCAAAACAACACGTTGTATATACCCGTTGACTTAAGGCTAGGTTGTTCCGGCATGTAGGCCTTTGAAACGCTACCTCCGCCTCCCCCAAATGCGGCATGACGTATTTATTTACGGTGAACTGTCAAGCATTTAGCAGAAAATTCATGCCATAGTTATAACATATTGTAGTTGGTCAACTGAATTATTTTTGCTTAGGTTCGAATTTTTTTCCTTGGTTTTAGGTACGGTATGGTAAAACTAAAAATATTACTTAAAGTTCCCTGTGTAGGGTAAGTGTCCTGTAAGTTACCTATTGAGCGTTTTCATATTATCAGATATTGATACCAACCCGATACCGATATGTCGGCAGCTGTACACATACCGATTCGAAACCGATATATTTAATATCGGCCTGATGATATTGGTGAATATCGATGACCATCGCGACTCACCAAACGACCACAGTAGGTACAGTACCTAAGTATCGACGTCTCGAAGTCAGCAATGCGAATAAGTGTGTTCAATTGAAAGAATGGCCAGTTCTCTCACCTCTATTGTGCTGCAGGCTTAGCACGAGAACCGTAGACAAGCGTTTTGTCGTCGGAAGAGTAGACAAAAATGATGTTTCCCTATAGACAGTTGACAGTTTTGTACCAAAAAAAGTAGACAAGCAATTTCTATTCTACAGAAGAGTAGATATAGAAATGCGTCATGCTAAGCCTGCTGATATCGGAGTCAGTCACTGTCTACGATAACTAATGTGACAATAACAACTCTATGTAAAAGCGTTTATTAGGTACTAAACGTTTGCGAAAATCTAATCCCCGGTATCGTGGCGGTGTCGAAATCGGCTAATGTGCTGTGTTGTAATTTAATGTAATTGTTAAAGTGATGTAATCAACTAGTTTCGAATGAAAATCAAGAAATGTATTAACATTCAAAACTAGCTTTTGCGTGAGGCTGGTAGTTCCAGAAATAGCGATTTCAAACATTTATGAAAAAACAAACCCGGCTTTACTATTATTATGATTGCTACGAGTTTCAACCTCAGGACTAGCTGCTTCTCACACGGACAACTGTACGTCAATTGATCCCGCGACACCAGTCCTGTTTGCTTTGTTTCTTTGTATATTTAGGCTGTTGAGAGCAAATCTACAAATGTGACATAGTTGTGTACAGGGAAGTTTTATATAATATGGCACAATAGTGGTGTCTTACGACTTCTACGCGAACGAAGTCACGAACAGAAGCTAGTTACAGATACATATGGTTTGGCGGTTGTAGGGTGAAAATGAAAAACAGCAATAGTTTCATTTGGAAATCATGCTTCCAGACCTTTCAACCAGATAATTTCCAGACAAGTTTTAGTTGTTAGTGAATTTAAGAATTTGAATTCGAACTGATGGAACACGGGTGGGTTCAGTAAAAGTCTGATAAGCCCTCCCGTTCCGCCCAGAGCGGGAGAAGTCATTTGATGATTTCCCATTAAAAACAAAAAAATACCCTTGTGCAATTTGTTTTTTGAGAAAACAAATGTCTTTAATTCGAAATCATGCTTCTGGAAGCATGATTTCGAATTAAGGACATTTATTTTCAGAGGTTCCCAGCGGTTAAGCTAAGCGTAAGTTGTCAGTGAATTCAAGAATTTATAAAGTCGACAAGCTGTGTGTCCGACGGTATTTCTCTTCTTCAAAATGGTAGATTTACATACAAATCATCCACTATTTTATTTACATCTTTGGTGGCAGAGGTTTCGAAGATCCTGATTTTCAGATTTTTATCAAGTAGAATACGCTTAAATGGTCATACTGTTTCGGTTACACTGTAACCATATTCTTTTGTTTTTGGTGTTTGCCATCGCTCAGAAAGAACCGTAAATATTGTGAGCTACATATGAAGGAACAATTGCCGTACTTTATTGTCTAGTGAAGTACGAGTACCTACTGCTCCAGCTATAATTTGTCGAAACTATTATTATATGACATCAACATTAATATTTTAAAATCACGGATTCGAGAAAAAAACTTGTATTGCTAGCTCCGCTATTCGAGAAATATCAATAAAGTTGTTATCGTGTTCCTTCCATTTGGTCGTGTACCTTAAAGCACTTTTGTCTGACCAAATTTTTTCCTATTTTCTCTGTTGGTGTCAGACTGAAAGTTCTTTATATTATTAGTATACAACCGACAACCAGACATATTGTATAATATGTAATATTAATGTAGGATATGATAGTAGCGAACACAGTTCGGTGCAGAGGAAATATCATAGTTGATAAGGATGAAACTGCTTAAAAGAAACTTAGAAAACTGTGATTTGTACAAACTTCTGCATAAACGACGAATACGACTCTCACTTGACTATTGTTTCATCGATAATAATTTGTAATGTGTCAACACTATTTTAAGATGACAATTAAATGTCATCATGTTGCCTAGAAATAATCACATTTTCGAAAACAATTTTATGAATTAAAACTATTACATAATTACAAGATATTTTTTCTGAGCTATCGCAATTTCATAAATTAATTAGTTATTATTTTACTTGATTTTTTTGTACAGGCGCAGAATGAGCGAGTTTTTGAAAATGTTGACACAGGTCCACCCCCGATGACGTCCCGCAGGACTCTGACAGACTCTGAGCGTGTGTTGATTTAGCCGGATTTAGATCTTTTTGAGTTTATTCACATAAATCTACTAAACTAAAAAATTGAACCTTTAGATTCCCTCTTAAATACGATTCCCTCATCGTACATGCAATTTTCACATAATTTTGTGCTCTTATTAGGAAATGAGACGGAAACTGGTTTTGAAATCGACCCTGTTTCGGTTTTTTTTTTCATCGAGCAAATTGCAATTAATCGTGTTTTGAACCTTTAATTTCCCTCAAACAAGGATCTATCTATGACATATGTTTTTTTCAGGGCCTAAATACACGAATTTGATCATTTAATCTTGATTCTGAAACAGGCAATTTGGGACAACCCCCCGTTAATAACCTCCTAATCTTTCTGCGATTAAAAGAGTGTCCATAGAGTTTCTTATCCGTTCTTCTTCGTAGTAACTTACAACGCTTTGGAATGGATAACAAGCGTCATTCTAACTTCGCAAATTATTGTCTTAGGAAAAAATTAGAATAAATTGTGCACTAGAAATGGTTTTATTGAAATAAATGCTTTAAGTTATGAGAAAATAAACGCAATGTTTGCAAATCTGGCAGGGATATAATGCTGAATGGCTGTCAATAATTGGACTTTTTTTAGCTCTACCCGTTGTGCATGTGCCCTGTGTATGCTGAGGAGTTTCTTGCGCCATTTCTTCTTCCCAGCTAAAGCACTAGGAAGTGGTGAAGGGTGGGCATTTTTGGGTGACTATCTTATGTAATTTTTACGTTCAAAAAGTGCTGACTCGCAACCTAGTTTCAATAACTGACTTTTGATTTTGATGTTTTATGGCAATAGCCTCGTCGCACAAAATGGGAGTTTTGTTGAACTTAACTCGCAGAATGTGGATGCACAACAAGTACACTGATGACTCCTAACAAAGGTATTTCATACCTTTTTTGGGCACTAGTCTCTCACAAAATATTAAGCCAATTTTTTAGATTAAGCCCTTCCTCTGCAGAACAATATTTGTGCTGGGGAAAGAAACAAGTCGTGGTAACATATTGGTCTTGAGCAACCGGAGTTTCAATAAAATATTAGGTCAGCTTATACTGTTTTGGTTGCGTATACTAAATATTAAAAACAAAACTTAGATAGAAGGGCGTTAGTAAGACAACAAACTTTAAGTACAAGTACAACTACAAACTCTTAATAAATAATAATATTGAAAACTGTTTTAATTTATTAAAATTATCAATTTGTAATATGGAAAACCATTCTAACAAGACAAGTCTTCTTATTCCTTATTTCTAGACTTTATTTTGGTGTTCGGTGGAGTTTTTCCTTGATGTTTCATTCTTTGGTGTCCTCCAGGGCAGGTCGTTTTCGAAACACTTAACTATTGGACAGCATCTGGGGTAAGGTTCGCTAAAGTCTGCTTCGATGATCAGACATTTATCATGGTCTTGAGAAGTAACTCCGCATCTGGAAATACAAGTATAAGCATAATCATAATCAGCCAACCCACCATGTGGGTCCGGTACGGATTGTCTGCGATTTTTATCCTTGGACATATTTTCTTCACCATCTTTAGAGCAGTGGTGATAAAATAAAGCACGTGCCTGTTTTTCAAAAACACAGAGAAACAAAATTCCGTATAAATTTTATAATAATCAGATCGAAATGTGAGTTATGTTTAATTTATTACTTACGAAACGTAATCGATCTGTTTGAATGTGCAATGAACCAAATAGCAAAACCCCAAAGCGTTGATAGACTCATTGAAGCGAATCACATCGTCGATTTCCCTGATATAGCATCCCGTTTTATTCCCTGCAAATTTTATTCAAGTTTGGTAAGAAAATACATACACTCACCGTTTGTGCAACCGCCACTGTCAACGGAACGTCAACGAGAAACGAGATTTCTAGAACCGAGCGAGACGTAATGGCGTGCGGTTATCACGCGGCCATAGTAAAGGAAGGTATCGCTACTTCTGCCAGAGTCGCGAATTTGTTCGAAAGAGTTTCCATGTACCTTGCACAGAACTGAAGGAACAGGGGTGGGTTTTAGTCAGTAAAAGTCTGACACGCCCTCCCGTTCCGCCCAGAGCGGGGAAGTCATTTGATGATTTCCGTCAAAGAAAAAAAGGTATCGCTACTTCAGCGCTTCATCTAGTTCTCGTTGACGTCCCGTTGACGTGGAAGTAAAGTCGTAAGGCCGTTTGTAGACAAACGGCCAACACAGTGGTGTGCAGTCCATAAAGACAGAAAGACACTGCCTACCCTACCTAAATCAGATCATTATGTAAAACTAATATTATTTTATCTATAAACAAAAAAAAATATTCATAAATCAGCGCTACCTGTCGAGCGTCGGTCGTATCATTAGTATCATCGATACAATACCCATTCGTTCGTACAGTTTGGCGCAATTTCGCATTGCGATGCACAAGCGTCGCTGAGTGCCTCGGGAGAGACATTAACTATGCGCGTCTTAATGTTTATATGTGTGCTCTCGTGGTCATGCAGATTTATTATGTGTGCGTTCCTATAAAGACGTGGCACACAATGTAACAAATTACGCACACAACCGTATATTGTAGTCACTGGCTTTTTACGAGACAAATTACGAAACTTACCGAAGTTATCCGAACAAAGTTCGTTATGCCGACTATTTTAAAAAGTATCATTGTTTCAACGACGCCATTATTTTCTTTTGATTTAGTTGTTTTGGTTGTGAGCTATGAACTATATGAAGCATGTACTTATTTAAGATTTTAACGTTGATAAATAGTATGAAAAATAGAGCCCCTTGAGCGGCCACGGGATATATTTAATCCCACGCGCAAAATGCCGTTGAGCGGCCACGGGATAAAATCTATCCCACGCGCGCTTTGTTGCGGAGTGACTCATTCACTGTGAAAGTTTTTCAGGTGGTGTGTGTACAGATAAAGTAAAAAATGATGCATTTTCAAAAGTATGTATCGGTGAAAAAAAAAAATATCGTGAAAAGTAGTTGTACACCGGATTTGCAATTAATAGGTACAAGCTAAAGGTAAAGTCAATACAAAACAATTTGCCTCACAGGTTGCATGCTGTGTAAGTAGGTAGAGCAATCGGTTATTCTGATTTATTTTTGCCTTTTTGTTTTTATTGCAGACTACCCATCTAAAAACTCTGTGCACGCCACTTAAAGTCAACGTGCGCACGGCCGTAAAACTATCACAGCGGGATTTTTTCGTGCACTGGAATTTTAACGAACTGTACCAAGAGCTGAAAATCGAACAGTGTGTTTTTTCGACGCGATTTGATGCTTTCTGTTCGATGATCAATGCTCGTTCCAACGATAAAACCCACCGCGATACATTTACGTCTATGCTTACGTGGCCTTAGGCGTTGTTAACGGTCTCGAGCGATCCGACTTGCGTCAAGCGGACCGCGTACGTATCGCCTGTTTCCGTATATCGCTTCGCAAGTCTCGTCTCGGTCAGTAGTCACCGCAGTCGCTTTCGCAAGCTGCATATCATGACGAAAGACGCGATTCGTCACCGAGGTAAGCAAAAGACATTGGTCGGAGAAGGCAAAAGATGAAAGAGAAATGGAAAAACATTGGAGAAGTCAGAAGTTGGACAGTGATCATCATCACCATTTTCTTGCAACCATCCCAATTTTTGGGGAAGGCATAACATGTCGTTTTCTTCCATTTTTTTTTTGTATAAGCCTCATCTCGATAGTCGTATCGTAGACCATATTATCTATCACTCAGTCTATGCTTCGTTTCTTTGGTCAGTCCCTACTCGTAAAACCATCCACATACATAGTCAGTGTAGTTTAAAAAAAGTAACTGTAAAGCTTAGGAAACAGTCCATGGTCCACCTTGACCTAGATGGAGCACCCGTATGGCCGGTCACACTGATGGCCATAAAAACAATGCTGCGAAGATAGCAGAGAGCGATGGCTGTCCGTATGATGACGAATACCGTACGATCTTCCACAACGTGACGGTGAGCTGCATAAGCTATTTAGAATTGTAAACCAACCTGAAGGGTGATGCCAGATCATAAGTACCTACAGGAGTTTTTCGAAAAGACATAGTGACAAGAACAGAACATTTTTTACCAAAATATGAAAACACTGACCGAATTCTGTGGGTTTCTTCGGTAACTTACTGCTCCAATTAATAGCATTCGTACCAACAATCAGTACAAAAACTAAAATATTTGAAACCATGATTATACCTTCACCAATATTGTTTTTTTTTTTTTACTTGTAATAAAACCACAACAAATATTATTTAACACATCAACAAACTTTGCTCGAATCTTAATGAAGCTTGACAGTTGACATCTTTAATTATTCAAATTCACATTCTACAAACTCACGACTTTCTCTGCGACTATGCGATTTTTATTCCGGCAATGAAACCGATAAAGACTTAAATAAATTGACGTATTTACGAGGTGTAAAATATGGTTTCCCGGATTAATTTGTTTTTGTAAAAGATTTAGTCATGGTTAGCACTTCTTTTATTATTGACAGAGAGCACACATTTTCTCTCACGTTAAACGTTTTATTTACTTTTCCATACTCCGTAGTTTACAGTCGATTCTGCTGAATTGTACTTTGTGTTATCTTCAATTTAATATTTGTTTTCGTGTTGGTTTGTAAGTAAGCAAGTCGCATGTGTGTTACCCGCGAAGTAATTTCATAAATCTTAATAACTGTGTTCGCGGTCTGATGCAGCGGGTAACATTATTTTAAATTATGACATGTCGTTTTAAATGAATACATTCGTTTTAATCAGTGGTACATTCTCAGCCGTCACGCTTGTTATTATTTAAAGAGATGGCAGAACTTGACTGTTTTTACTTCAAGCAAGGTTATTTAGGTGCGTGGCCGAAATCGGAACTAAAGACGCCATCTTGTTTTGTCAATACAATTACACAAATGTTTACCAATAACGGCCCCCTGTGAATGTCATTCAGCTAACAAGTTAGTGAAAAAGAAAATGTTTTACAATAAGCCTACCCCAAGCCTAATCGAAATATTATTATACATTCACATAGTCATTAACTAAGGCCCGTATTACAGAACGTCACTCGATACTCAAGCATTACCTACTTAAATCTAGTTTCAACCAATCAAATGGCTTGAATCTAGTTTTAAGTAATGCTTGAGTATTGAGTGACGTTCTGTAATACGGGCCTTAGTTTATGACTATGTGAATGTATAATAATATTTCGATTAGTCTTGGGGTAGGCTTATTGTAAAACATTTACATTTTTTCAAATTTTTTTTTACGGGCCTAAGTCCCGTATTACAGAACCTCACTCAAGACTCAAGCATTACTTAAAACTAGTTTCAACCTATCAAATGGCTCTAATCTATTTTTAAGTAATGCTTGAGACTTGAGCGAGGTTCTGTAATACGGGCCTTAGTGACTATATTACACTTTGATGGTTGCAACTCTGCCAGGGGTGCGGGTTGGTCGAAAGAGATACCGTGGCCCCCGGCACACAGGCAACTGAGGGGACACGGGTGGGTTCTAGTCAGTAAAAGTCTGACACGCCCTCCTGCTCCACCCAGACCGGGAGAAGTTGATAATTACCCAAATTAAAAAAAAAAAATTGTTTGTAACTAGAATTAATAACTGCCTCGTTGGTCAAACGAAAACGGTCCAAGGTTCGATTTCTAGGCCGGGTGAAGTATTAGTGAGTAATTATTATCAGAAATCAGTAGCAATCATAAGTCAAGATTTGTGCCCGATTACTATATTGCAATTGGTTCGCTCCTTTTTATACAGGGAAAGTTTTTATCCAGTGCGCAAACTGTTCAGCATATCATTCTAGACGCCTTAGCGCAGAAATTTTTCGCTGGTTATACAAAAAGATATTAGCTGTTTCATACAAAAATTCAAAACCTACGCGGTCAAAATGTATGGAACAGCTCATTTTTTTTTTTTGTATAACCGGCGAAAAATTTCTGCGCTAGGGGGTCTAGAATGATTATGCTGAATTCATGGTTACAATTTGCGCACTGAGTAAAAACTTTTCTTGTATTAAGAAACTTAAACATACTTAACTGGCGAAATGACTTTGTTCTAATTACCACTGCTCAACCCACCAGGGGTACATGTTATATTATTATGTACTTATGCAGTTATGTAGCGAGAAGTCCGCGGTTGGTCCGCAGATGACCATATTTACATAAGTACCAAAATACCGCGGGGCCTCGCAAAAGCACGCTAAGCCACTGATTCCGGCTGTATTCGTGGATATTTCACAGTCGTTATGGGTCGTCAGAAGCCCGAAAGTCTAACAACCAGTCTTACCAAGGGGTATCGTATTTCCTAGTAACAGAGTTGTGGAAGTCAGATACGTAGTCGTTTCATGTAAAATACTGGTAATCAGCTACGTCCGGTTAGACTGGAAGCCGACCCCAACATAGTTGAGAAAGGCTAGGCATATGATGATGAACGCTTTATGATTGATCACACTTTCATTTCTAGACTTGTTTTAATACCGTAACTGTGAATTATATTCGATTAATAAATCGTTTAATAGTGAAAGTTGCTCAACTGCATTCAGAATCGATGACCGCAATAATACAGGATCATCATCATCATCATCTGCCTAGCCTTTTCCCAACTATGTTGGGGTCGGCTTCCAGTCTATCCGGATGCAGCTGAATACCAGTATTTTACATGGAGCGACTGCCTATCTGACCTCCACAACCCAGTTACTGGGTAATACGATACCCCTTGGTAAGACTGGTTGTCAGACTTTCGGGCTTCTGACGACCCGTAACGACTGTCAAAGATCCACAAATGACAGCCGGGACCAACGGCTTAACGTGCTTTCCGAGGCACGGAGGGGTCTTGGTATGTAAAGATGGTCACCCATCCACGGACCAACCGCGGCAAGCGTAGCTTAACCTGATCGATCGACCCGCGCAGCTATTGTTACTTAGCCACAAGCCCCGCAATAATACAGGATATGGATTCCAATATAATTGTACCAAATAAAACATCATCATCATTTCAGCAGAACGACGTCCATCGCTGGACATGGGCATATTTAAGAAAATGGCTCTGAATATTTTGTATAGCGAGTAACTCAGCGAGTAGTTGAACTAAATTTAAGCTAAGTAATACAGCAATACTGTAGCAGCGACTGTTGTTTTTTTTTTAATTTTTAATCACTTGTCTTCAGCACTTCTTTTAACCTTTAGTTAAACCGTGGACAATGGTGTGGGTTACATGTTTGTTAAATCTTAGTTTAAATAATTTATCTGTATTTTGTAGCATGTAACTGTTTTTTGTCCCCCAAGCACCACCACTTGGACCAATTCTGTGCTTCTCGCATCCAGCGGATTCCTGCGGCCTTCACCAGGTCATAGGTCTATCTTGTGGAAGGCCTTCCAACGCTACGTCTGCCAGTACATGGTCGTCACTCCAGAACCTTCCGGCTCCATCGGCCATCTGTCCTGCTAGCAATATGCCCACTGCCATTTAGGTTTAGCTCTAATTCGAACTATGTCGGTGCGAGCTGCGCCAAATAAAACACTCACAATAATTAAAGTAATTTCTAATTCAATAAAAATAAATTAAATCAACAATTTGGTGGCAAGATAGCTTCTAGAGTTTTGTGACAAACTCTTTGAAAAGGAACTCTATCTATTCGTCATAAATGACTCTAGACATCGTGCTGTTAAAATCTTGGCATTACCGCATAAAACACACTTTCGGTCATTCTTTTCATTTGTTCGAAAATTTATTTTTCATTTTCGCGAAATAATTTTTCTGAACCGGCCACAACTTATTTTGCATTATTTTGTCTTATATTTATTTATCATCTGCAGTCGATAAATATATGGCACATATGAATTTCTACCAAAGCAAAATCCTGTTTCTTTATTTATAACACATTCAAAATACAAGTCTCAATAACGCCAGGATTCTAACACGATTTTTAACTTAAACTTAACTTATAACAGTAACTTATTTAGAACAGATTATTGTCGAGATCACACTTGATGTCTGGGCAGCATTGCGGGTGAGGTTTGCTCAGATCCACGTCAGTGACGTAGCATTTTGGATCATCAGTAGACACGCTGCCACATCTGGAAAAAAATGATTTGATTTGATTATTTTGGTTATTTCAGTCGATGATCGACGGCTTTATATATCATCATCATCATCTGCTTAGCCTTTTCCCAACTAAACTTTGTATTTTACATGGAGCGACTGCTTATCTGACCTCCACAACCCAGTTACTGGGTAATGCGCTTGCTTGCTTGGCAGGGGCGGATCTTGAATTTGTGGGGCCCTGGGTTAATATTGCTTAGGGGCCCTACCTAATTACTGAAGCAATTGCCATTTTGTTCAAAAACTTTTTAATTGTAGATAATTTTTATTATTGACAATATCGTCTATTGTTTCCAGTTCGGTTGGGGGCCCTCTGTATCCACGGGGCTTTGGGCTGCAGCCCAAAAAGCCTTTAAGTAGATCCACCCCTGTTGCTTGGTAAGTCTTTGGTAAGAATGGTTGGCAGACGGTCGGGCTTCTAACCACCCGTAACGGCTGTCAAAGATCCCCGAATGACAGTCGGAAACAGCGACATCACGTGCTTCCCGAAGCACGGCTTTATACACACTCGAAAAAAAAAACTGTTATTTTCCACAGAACGCTAAGACTCTAACAGCCACACTCAGAAAGGTACATTAAATTAGTCCTAACGATTACTTAACTAAGTAGCCTTAAATACATTAATCAACGGTATATCCCAGAGACACAATTTAAGGGTTCGTTAGCAAACGACAGGTTTAAGTAACCGTAGGGCGAAGCATCTCCAAATCGTCTTATCGATATCATATCGATAAAGCCTTGGTGTAGCCACATTTAAAAACAGTTGATAAGAAACCACAAAAAAGTTTATATAAACACGTTGAAAACTATTATTCGTAGTAATATAAATGATAATCAGTTCATTTTTTCACTAAAATACAAAGCGAAACAATTATTTTCATTTAAATAAGTTAAAGCGATTGCGACTTTTTTGCTATGGCATCACTACCAATTGTCAATGTTAAAACAGGGAATAATAATATTAATGTTTTTGTTTGTGTTTCATTCGCGGGGCGAGAAAGTTTTGTGTTGTGAATTTTAAATTTCATCTGAATGTGCAACACGGCCAATCCCGTGGTTTTAGGTTTAGATTAAAGATAGTTCTAGGCACGTGTTATTAAGATCTTGGGAAACAAATAGGTGCCATTTGTATAGTGAGCATTTTAGAAAGTAGCCAGATGCTAGGGACCTCACGGCAACTCGGGAAGTTTTGGTATTTGTTTATTGCCGAGCGTTGTAATAGAATTAATTGTTTAATTATTTCCGTAATGTTTTGTTATTAGTACGTATGTATGAACGAAGATCTTTGTCGGAGCCTGTTGATAAAAATATTTGCATTCCCTTTTAGTTCTTTAATATTTTTGACATTTTGTAATAACAGTTTGTGCAGGTAGGTATTCTTATCCGCACCAGATGTGTTTCTATAGATTTCAAATAAACAACATCCTAGCGAGTACGAAAAAAAAAACTGCATTATTGGAGGAAGAGAGAACCAAAACATTGTTGGCAAAAGCTAAAACAGATAAAGACGAAGAATTTAAAAAAATCGATTGGAAAACAGTCATCCTGATTTGACGCTTTTTGGTTAAACCTAAAATAAAAGTATAATTATTTGATTAATTTGTGCATTTTTATTTATAAAGGTATCAATTTTAAGTAAAAAACCTTTCAACCAAGGCTTGTCGCACTGTAAAACCATAGCTGTTGGAGTTTTCATTCATTTGTGCTACATCAACAATGTATATCTAAATTCAAATCTATGTGGTGCATGGAATTCTTGAATAGAGTAGATATTTAGTAAAAGGATCAGAATAATCTCATAAATACCGCTTTGATCCTACTTCTCTACATCTTCTGGCATAGTCCACAAACTCAATACAGTCTAAATCAGATATTATTGCTTTTAAATAAATGCAAAAGCTAATTCACTGGTAAAAATAAATAAATAACCACAATCTTAAATGTCAAAATCAATAATTAACAAGTTAAGTAAAGGTCTTGCTGTACTTAACTTTAATTGTCACTAAGGGCCACTAACGAACCGTTAACTGACTCTGAGAGTGAACTATTTTTAATTTTTACTAAGGAGCCTCTTAAGTAACCGTTAGGCGTCTCTGAGTGTGGCTGTAAGGACCATTAAAATGTATTATAACCAAAGTTCTACACAAGGGCTAATCATTTGCACGATTTCAGCTTCTTAGGGTCTCCAATTATTAACGTGGAAAAATACAAGCTTTATAACCCCTTGAGCGGCGGATAACAGTACAATGTTTAATTTTAATGTTATGTTTAAATAATGCGTTAAAACATAATAGCTCTCTGCTCGCCTTTTTCAAATACACTTTAACTATGCTAAATTTCACTGTTCACGTAATTTTGGTAAAAACTGGTACTAAGTTTTTGCTTAACGTATTAATATACAGATTAATGTACTTACGAGGCATAGTCAATAATTCTGGTTGAGCAGTATATCGTGTAGCAATATCCCACCGGAGTGACTTCAGTGCCGAAGGAAACCACGTCGTTTATCTCTTCTATATAACAGCCTTCTTTGTGAGCTGAAAATATAATGAAAATTATTAGTTGTGGTTAAATAGTTTAATTTCTTGTTAGGCCTATCCATGTTTAAATACACCTCGAGAAGTACTTTTTATTTTTAACTAACTTTATTTGTAAACCACCTAACAGCTGAAAACTACAAATAATAATATTCTTGTCTATTATCTATTATAGAAATATTTTTAGCTACAGACACATGTAGGCTTAGCAAGACGTTTTCTATTTCTACTCTAACGTAGAATAGAAATCGCTTGTTTACATTTCTTGGTTCAAAACTATCAACAATGTACACCGGAACGTCATTTTTGTCTACTCTTCCGTTTACAAAACGGTTCTCTACGGTTCTCGTGCTAAGCCTGCAACGCACCAAGGTACCCCAATCCGTCAAATTTCTTTGAAAGATTTTCAACTTTATCACATAAGTTTAAGGTTCATGTTCAATTGAGAAAATTTGACAGTTTGAAGTAGCTTGATGTGCTGGCGTCTGTACAATACTTATTTTGTATAAGTAGGTATGCGTTTGCCCAAACCTACAGGAAAACCAGCGTCATGTTATGTTATTAAACTTTTTGATGGTTACCAGTTCGAATACAAGTTCGCTTATTAAATTTGATGTTGAGAAATCGATGTTATATTTGATTACTCTTATTGTATTTTAATGTGTATACATAATCTGAGACTGTGGTACTTAATCAAAATAATATTTGTATATTTTCCCGATAATGTTGCGTTCACTATAAGAAAAAAAAACATCTGATACCTACAAGGTACCTGATATTTTTGTTAATTAGTCGATTCAAAGGAAACCAGTATTTTATTAGGCCGGTTGATGTCGCACGCTAAAACATAATTTAAATTCAGATTTGTTTCAAAACAAAACAAAAAAATAATTGCGTCATCAATAAAATTCTGGTTTTCATTTAGTATCCAAATCACCACTACGCACACACAACACATGTTGACAAGGTAACATATTATTTTAATCAATCTCGTCTCGCTTCTGGAGTAGTAACTAATATTAACTTATAGATATCAAAAACTGTCTCATATTTATGTATCTTGAAGATTACTTATTTGTTATTTTTTTATAATATAAAAGCAAATTCACAGCTGGCAATAAAAAAGAGAGTTGATAAAACTTAATTAATCTGTTCACTGTTTACTTTGCTCCATTTTTTTTTTTTTTGTGTAACTGTTTCTCATAATGTGGCGAAAGATATTAACAAAAACAACATTAACACACATTAATTATTTATAACCAAAAACAAGTTAACAAACGTTCAGGATGTTGTTACTACTTAAGTCGAAAAGGAGAAGAAAAATTACAGAGCCAAAACTCACCTAATTCACTCGGTTTCTCGGGGAGTCTGCGTAACCACGTTGCTGCACTCGCGGTACCAACAATCAAGGTAAGTAGTAAAATTTTTGACACCATTTTGTGTGAAAAGTCCAACTTAATCAGATAGAAATGCTAGAAACGACCGAAATTCGCTCAGCGGCTAAAAAGAACTGCTTAGTTTCATACAAATAAACAATGTTTTTATATTATTTAATTCACGTATGGTATGACCAGTATCGCACCGCTATTTATGTGTAGTTTCGAGCTATCCGAGAGTCCGAATGATCGCCCGCCGGCCATGATCTTGTTTTTGTTCCAAAACAACCGCTTACACACTTGCGATTTTAGATAACTTTTGCGATTATTTAATTTTATCTCAGCACTATAAAATTACATTTAGGTACCCATTCAAATTAAGAATTAAATTAATAGTCGAATGGGTAATAGTGAAAAGTTGGTTTCGTGACAGGCATTGTTTATTTACATAACTTATTCAGTTTCTAATTAAAATATGCTTCAGAAAGAAAGCATCTTCTATTATTATCTGAAAAATAAAAGGTAATCTAAAGTGACATCCTCAGTACGTTACCATTAGACGACCCTGTTACTAAAACTAAAGATACGAAGAGTTCGTAAAACATTAATTTTTATAGACTTGGAAAAAAAGAGTTTTATTGTTGCTTCTGACAGTAAAATGTTATGCAACAGACATACTTCTGGTACTGCATAACACAAAATAAGTAGTTATTTGTAAATTTCGCTACAAATTCTACTCACAATCTATTTATAAAAATTATTGCAAACCTATTATTAATCACAAAAAGTGAGTAGCCAAATACCTATGAAACAATCACGATGATAGTCTTAGTGGTAAAAACTAAAAAGTCACTACAATGCTTTAAGTGAGCCATAAACAAGAAATATTTTAACACTTATCACGTTTCCAGGGTTCAAAGACATTTCAAAGCATCTGAATGAGAATGCCACAACAGATCATTATTTACAGACAACATTAACGACTTACACATACTTCGCTACTTCAGTCGTAAGGTGTATAGAAAGCCTAACGAAGGTCGCAGGCAGCGTCGGAATGCGCACTTGGGATTTACATGTGATTCATCAATTTATATGTAAACAAACTTTTTTATTTCCATAAAAATTCTCATAGATCCGTGAAGTATTTTTACTAAAATGAGATGCTGTCGCCAAAACAGCAAATTTTTTCTCTCTTTTTCCGAAGACGTAATTCGTTTGTTGTTGTGATTTTATTGACCATGTATTACCACATTCTTGCTACTCGAGTAGAGGTCAGCGATTCAAGCTTGACTGTGATATAATATTCTTCGAAAGCATGCGCGTAGGTATGTTTAATACGAAAGTCTCGAAAGGTAGATCGGAATTTTCTAGGGTAATTCCCACTTATAGCTATTTTAAAGCGAATTAATATCTTTTCAATATTTAACTTATTCATTTATTTATAATCTTGTGAGGGGCTTGTGGCTAAGTAATAACAGCCCCACGGATCGATCAATCAGGTTAAGCTACGCTTGCCGCGGTTGGTCCGTGGATGGGTGACCATCTTTACAGACCAAACCCCTCCGTGCCTCGGAAAGCACGTTAAGCTGTTGGTCCCGGGTGTCATTCGTGGATCTTTGACAGTAGTTACGCGGGTTGTCAGAAGCCCGAATGTCTGACAACCAGTCTTATCAAGAGGTATCGTGTTACCCAGTTACTGGGTTTTGGTGGTCAGATAGGTAGTCACTAGTCACTCCATGTGAAATACTGGTATTCAGCTGCATCCGGTTAGACTGGAAGCCGACCCCAACATAGTTGGGAAAAGGCTAGGCAGATGATGATGATTTATTAATAATCAGATTACACAAAAACAAAATATTTGACAGTGTCAATACAGTCAGATTACTTTTATCGGAGGAATTAGTTTCAATAATAAATTTTATAGAGAAAATATCAGAATGATGACTGTTAAAATATTTGCCTTTAGAAAAGTCTCGTTCACAACCAGTGAGATCAGTCATGTTTATTCTTTATACCAACTTGTCATTCGTTCTCAAGACTGCAAAAAAAATACTTAAACGGCATCAAACTCCACAAGGCTAGGGGAAATTTAACTTCGGAGATCTACGCAGTTAAGTACTTACTGTGAGTCAAAATAAGGAAACTTTTCCTCTACCCACTTATTACGGAATACTTAAAGTGTTATTTAATTAAATCTCACCGTGAAAACTTTGGTGGAGTGAGCTTGAAGAGAACTGTCATGCCTTAAGAAGCTCGGGATTGACAGTTCGCTTCAAGCTCAATTCTACTTCACTTAAGTTTTATGCAGGATAGACCGGCTGTTCCAATAAGTTCTTCCTGTGTATCTATCTCTGTGTATGTGTATGTCGGCTGTCACTGAAAACCAGCGCTGGGGTTCTGTCTTACATAGGGTCGCAGCATAATGCTGAGCGATAGCCGCGTGGATGTGAGGCATGTTTCCCTCAACCTTTTCTTATTTTTGAATTCCTGTTCTTTTTGCGTCATGTTTACCGAAAATAAACGTATTTTCTTTCTTTTCGATAAACATGACTTTTCTTCTTTTTACTTAGCTGAACGACTCCTAAACGACTGAACCAATTTTGATGAAATATTTTTTGTGTGTGTTTGCGTGGGCCTTTGGATGGTTTAGATTCACAATTGGATCCGGTAGGTGGTGCTGTGATCGAGTTCTAGGAAACAAGACAACGTCTGTCCAGTCAGCTAGTGTTATGTTATATATTTTCGAGCATTTTAATGATTTTGACCTTCACGTCCTGTAGGACTTGACAATAATAAGGTCAAAGTCGTATGAGCTTATTATTGACCCACTGTTGGATCGTCCTTACCAGGCCTGCAGACTGTGCGTTGGCAATTAAGTACAGGTTTCCTCAAGACGTTTTCCTCTATCGTAAATAAGGTGTCCTAATTCTGTACGAAAAACCTGTATTTGTCCCGGATTTTGGTCCCTTAGCAACCATTTTGTAACCCTGAAATCAAACCTTCTGTCTAAAACGAATAACAAATATTAATAACATCATAAAACTGGACATTAGCATAATGCGTTTTGTTTCTTTTGTATTGTACGCTTACAACCATGTTTTAGTAGGTTTTATGTTACTTACAAGGTCAAAAGTTCAATATTAGTATATGGTGCATGCTGTTTACAAGCAAATAGATGATGAAAACAAGTTTTTTTTTTAAGTTCAAGATATCATACAACTCACCTTGACGTTTGACATTTTATACTTGGAATCTAGTTTTAGCTATGAAGCAATAACTACATAAATTTCATAATTAGTCTAAAATGCTGCTACAGCTGGGACACAGGCCTCCCCTTAGTGAGAGGTAGGCCGCACCACGCAGGCACAATGCGAGTCGGTAGATGTCACATAGATAGATAGGTAATAGGGGCTGTTGTCCGCAACTCCACGTCAAAGCGCGTATTTTGCGTACGGGTGGGAGAATCGGTCATTCGATCCACCCCAGCTCCTCGAGAAAGGCCAGCAACGCCTTGGTGTTGCTGACAATCTCACGTAGGGTACCTGGGTTACCGAAGTAATTAGCCCTGTAATTGGCGACCACCGGGCAGTTTAGCAGCATGCCCAAGTAGCACAGAACTACATTATAAATTGTCACATCAGGCCCACAGCGTTAATCTAAACATTTATAAAGTCTTATTAGTATTCACCCGGACTGCAACAGCTGTTGAGAAAAAAACGAGGCTTACTGTAACGCTTTTTTCTGTACGTTAATTCTATTAAGCACCACAGACACGCCACAGAAGTCACTGTTATTCAGCGTCTAGTAGTGCAGTACCCTATCAGCTGCAAAAGCGCATGTTTGTAAACACAAATAATGCAGTTTTCTAAACAATAGCCCACATGTGTACTATTGGGAACGTGCACGACACCAGCGCCACCATGTTATCGCAACAAAAGGGGAATATGTCAAACATTGAATGAAAAGTGCATAATGTTTTTTTGATTAAAAATAAATAAAGTAAAAAGACAATAAAATTAGTGTTTTTATAGATATTTGTTAAAACAATTAAAGGGAACATGGATGTGATTATAAAAACTGGTTTTGAGAGCGTAAAACATGAAATAAGTTTTCAGCCTCAAACTATGCTGAAGGGGAAAAAATGGTTTTAGCTGAACACGTAAGGAATGTCGAAGAACTAAGAACTAATGGCAATAGTTATTTAATACGAGCAAACATCATTCGTCAAACATCGGTGACCTTAACACCCTATAACACAAGTTTAAACGTAAGTACTTTCCTAACCTAACAACATTCGCTGATCTATTTTCCAGGCTGCTTTTGGAAAAATATAGAATTTACACTTACTATTTCCACTGGTATTTTTGCAGTTTATAACACATCAAGAATAATGACCCAGCTTCAAAACAGCGTTTGACAAGTTTCACTAACCCCTTTTGTTACACAATTCTGCCACACCGTGCGCTGCCATCGCTTACTATATCCCTTCCATACACCTCGCTCGTACTCAATAAAACCGTTGCATTTTAATAGAGAACATATGAACCACTATAACGTAAGCAATTACTTTGCGAAGAAAATTGACAAAAAAAATTATGCTTTATGCTGCATACAGATAAACTTTTACCCTATTAGTCAGGTGTTGAGATGTCAGCACAAAAATGATGGGGCCCGCAAGGGCCGATGCCTGCCAGGGGTGCGGGTTTGTTTGAAAGAGATACCACAGCCCCTGGCATACGGGCTAACGAAGGAACACGGGTGGGTTTTAGTCAGTAGAAGTCTGACACGCCCTCCTGCTCCACCCAGAGCGGGAGAAGTTATTTGATGATTTCCCACCCAAAAAAAAAAAAAAACCATGCACTCGAATAACAGCATTTGTCTAGACCAAGACAGAACTTATAGTGATTTTCACATCGATCCATGGCTGATTTGTATTTCACAAGTGCTAAACTATTTTACGCTTTTCTGAATTCCACGCCACAGGTGAACACCCGTACAGACCTTAGCATTAAATTAAGATTAAAACTGTTCACTTTTTTTTTTTTTTTTTTTGGGTGGGAAATCATCAAATAACTTCTCCCGCTCTGGGTGGAGCAGGAGGGCGTGTCAGACTTTTACTGACTAAAACCCACCCGTGTTCCTTCATTAGCCCGTATGCCAGGGGCTGTGGTATCTCTCTCAAACGAACCCACACCCCAGACAGGCATCGGCCCTTGCGGGCCCCATCATTTTTTTTGTGCTGACATCTCTTTGAGGCGCGCGTGGAACACAACGCGCCGTCGACTTGGGCTTGGTCCTTACCGGACAGCGAGCTACCCATTACTCGCCGTCCGCAAGCCCATGCCTACGGTGGCCGGAAATCGGCCTGGGATTCCCGACGCCCAGGGCGTCTCCGTATCCTGCGGCGGCTGGGGTCGCGAGGGCGCATATGCTGCCTCTCCCTCACGTGCGCCGCCTCCCTCTTCGCGAGCATCACTGCTTCGCTGAAGGAGGTGACGGCTCCCCATGCCCTCTCGCTCCGTACCATGGCCTGGACCAGGGCCGGACGCGAGAGATCGCCGCCGCCGATCGCCTCCACGAGGACACGGCGGTGCTCCGCCCAAGCAGGGCAGACCGCCACCGTGTGCTCCACCGTGTCCTCAGGGCGATCTTCGCAGTGGAAACACCCGGGCGTTTCCTCCCGCCCTATCCGAAACAGGAACCTCCCGAAACAACCGTGTCCGGTGAGGACCTGCGTCAGGCGGAAGGTGAGGACGCCATGCCGCCTCTCAAACCACTCCTCAAAGAGGGGACTTACCGCCGCAATCGTGGCGTGCCCAGCACTGGGTTGCGACAATCGCTCTCTCCATGTCACCATGAGATCCCGCCGGAGCTCTGTCCGCTGTGCCGCGATTTCCTGCGGCAGCGGACTTACGCCCCGGCGTTTGGCCTCCTCGCGCCACTCCCATATTTGCGCGAGGACCTTTGCCTCCAGATCCCATGGCGGTAATCCGGCAAGGAGGCCCGAGAGCCCCCGCATCCGCACACACGTGGCGACAGAACCCCGGTTCAGGACGACCAGGTCTGCTTCCAGACCCCAGTCCTCCACCATCCTGCCCCGCACGTTCGTCAACCGGGAACCCCAAGCCAAGTTCTTGGCATTGAAGTCCCCGAGGACGAGCACGGGGAGGGAACGAAACCCGACGACGACGTCTCTCAACTCCGCAAGGGAGTTGTGGAACTCGGCGAGAGTTCGGCTCGGGGAGAAGTACACCCCTACCACGACTATCTCCCCGAACCGTGCTGCAACGCAACCCCGTCCCCTCTTGACACTCTCGAGGGTCGGGGTACCGGCGGCGGCCGACGAAATGAGGGTCACTGAGCCGCTCAGGTCCTCCACCCAGTCATCCCTGGGCGGGACAAAGTACGGCTCAGCGACCACGGCGATGTTAATCGACCACTGCGCCATGCTCTGGATCAACAGATCCTGAGCGGCGGCGCAGTGGTTGATGTTCGCCTGGAGGAGGCGTAATGGAGCCGTTACTGACACTCCATGTTAGCCTCCTCCTGGGCCCCCTGTGAAGGCCCTGCCGCGGTGCCAACGGCAGCGACGACGGCGGTGGAGGCGGCAGCAGCGGCGGCAGTGGCGGCGGTTGCGGCGGTGACGGCGGTGGCGGAGGGCTTGGCCCTGCCTCGGCCCCTGGCTTCAGCGGGTGGAGCGCAGGCTTTACTCCCAGCCCGGTGTTCGGCCGGCTTGCCAGCTGCCGCACATAGGTAACAGTGCGGCTTGGCGATGCACGAGCCGGCCTTGTGACCGGGCTGACCGCAACGGAAGCAGTGGGTGCTGCGGTCCACCTCCGAGGTGCATTGCACTCCCACGTGGTGGCCCACCTGGCAGCGGAAGCACCTCAGAGGTCTGGGTTCCAGCAGCTTCACCTGCGCTGAAACCCAGCCCACCAGGAGCCTTCGACCCTCCTCCGTTATCTTTCTGGCCGCCGACACGGGGCAGCTCACCGTTATGGTTCGCATCCCCGTGTTGTCAGGACGGATGGTGCCTGCCTTCACCTGCTCGGCAGAGCATTCCCCAGTCCTGACTACGGCGGCCACAACCTCGCCCTCCGTCACGGAGTCGTCCAGGCCCAAGATGCGCATGTCAGCGCACTTGGTGGGCCTGGACACTCGAACCTCGTCCGCGTCTAGGGACGCCCTGAGCCTTTCGGCCAAGGCGTCAGCGGTCGGGCCACTGGCCGCACCAGGGATCTCCAACATGCGGGCTCCGGTCGCAGTGACCCTCATCCGCATGCCGTTGGAGACACCCAGCTCCGCGAGGTTAACCGCCGCCCTTGCTTTCGAAAGCACGTCGCGGTAGGACACGCCCTTCTTCTCCGCTTCCGGCTGTAGTGTTATCACTACGGCTGCGGACTTCGGGGCGCGTAACCTAGCCGCGGCGCTACGCTTTTTGCGCCGCTGCCGCCTCTCCTTCCTTTTGGCCGCCCTCGCTGCCTTGCCCGCCTTCTTTTTCGCCCCGGCCACTTCCCATTCGGCGTCAGCCGCGGGAGATGGGGGAGGCGGGGCCGACCGTCCTGGCACCACGGCTGGGGGCGTAGCCGCCTGAGCAGCCACCCCTTCTTGGGCTTGGGCGGCACCGGTTTCGCCGGGGTCCGACCCGACTGCGGTGCCGACTTGGCCGTGGCAGTCGTGGCGACGGCATACGTGGACCTTTGCTGGCCCGATGCTGACCGGCTCGCCGCTAGGGGGGGGCGAAGGACTATGGCCTCCAGGGCGGAAAACCGACTCTGGAAGGCAGCCAGCTCCTGCCGAACCAGAGTCAGCACCCGGTCCTCCTCAGGCACGGGTCCACGCTGCCCATGCCCCGCCCCCTTCTGGGGCACCACCCTCGGGCCAGCTCCTCGGAGCACGGCCAGGTCCGCTCGGAGCTCTTCATTCTCCTTACGGAGAAGCTCCGTGGCGGCTGCCAAGCGGGCGACCTCCACCCGCATTTCGGACATGATGTCCGACGGAGGTCCGGTGTGCAGGTCCTCCGCTGCCGCCATAATGGAGGCTATGGCTGCGGCTATGGCCTTGTCTTTAGAGGCCTGAAGCCTCTTCAAGGCCACCCCCTTGACTGCCGCAGCCACAACCTCCGCGAGCCTGGCCATTCGCTCCTCGTTGGAGCCGCCAGCAGCATCCGGCTCGTCGTCAGACGTCTCCGAGAGGGCCCTGCTGCTGGTCCCCCCCGAGAGCTGCTCCTCCGTGGCCAACGCCTCGGATCGCTGGTCCGCCTCGACACTCGGCTCGGCGGGATCCTTTGTGGTTAGGCCTCTGCCTAACCGGACCCCACCGCTCCGACAGACCTTCCCGAGCTTTCGGGTCGAGGCCATCCCGCCATCCGAGGACGACCCCTGGCCGTCCTTTGGTTTAGGGCGCTTCTTGAGGAACTCTGCCCTCCTCGAAGCGCCCACTGCCGCATGCTCCGGGCCCTTCACAGAGCCCTTCGCGCTTGATACGGTGTCGGACTCCGACCCCGCATCACTCTCCTCCTCCTGTTGTGGTTTTTGGTTTTTTTTATTTATTTCCATAGTAGTTCCCACGAGTAAAAACTTTGTGTACTGGCTCAAAAATAGTGGTTCGCACTCGAGACTAATTAAGCTACCCATTACTCAAGCTTACAACCTCCCTCACGGTGCGCCGCCGCTTGGAGGTTTGGGGTAATTTTTTATAGAGGATTTCTTCCTCGCGGCCCGGGCGGTTAAGCCAAGGCCCTCGACCCCCGTCAAAAGTCAGAGACATGACCGTGACAATCTTCGGGGCTACGAGATTAACGGTGGCAGAAGGAGAGCGCTCCTTCTTGCCTGCCCGGTGGCAGGGTGAGGGCACACCGAGCCCGCTCTTACTCCGCCGCTGTGCGTCTCTGCATGAGCGCAGAGATACACGCGTTGGAGCGTCCCGCCGACAGAAACTCCAGCCTACGGGCACACGGGGAGGTTTCCTGTCCAAGCACCCCAAAACTGTTCACTTGCCATCCGCCATTTTCACTGCGTATCTAACTGTGTATTATTTTAAAATTTTATGTTTTCATTTTGGTTTATTTTAGATGAGATCAATTGTAATTGATTTGGATTACAAATTATTTACACAAAAACAGTTTTCTATCATTTTCTTTGTGAAAAACAAAAATATTTATTTTATTTAGTCCATTTCTGCTAGTTTTATTTCAGTATTTAGTGATATTCTGAGAGCGCGTGAAATTATTGAACTAAATATGTATGGTATTTTACAGTAAAGTTACCTCCCCAATAAGATTTCAAACATAATAGGAAGAAATCAAAGTTTAACTTAAGTATCATATTTTTTTTTTTTTACAAATGGCACCTGAGATCATAAAGACAGTTCTTATTAAAGAAAATAAATAATGTTAAGTTATTGCATTCTAAAATTTCGCTCAGTGTGTATTTTCAATTGTTTAAAAACATTTAAAATGTACATATTCGTCTTTCTTGCTGTATTATAAGTAATACGTGCCTTGTTTTTCAGACAATTTTCAGCTCTTGGGGTGACTGCTACACACATAAATGCTAACATAATGTTGTTATAATTAAATTATTTGTCAATTGGAATTATTACACAGCTATGTGCTGAATAATTTGTGCCGAAATTAGAGTTATATCAGCAGAGGATGCGCTGTCTACGCTGTTATACAGCTAATGTTTTCACTGTGCACTGTAAAAATGCTGTCATAAAGCACTTTTGTGCCACTTGGGCGTGCGCTGCTGTCTCGTCGTCCTCCATGCAGGCCCTGCACAGCGGACTGTCTGTTACTCCTAAGAAAAAGAGATGTTTGTTAAATGACCCATGGCCAGTTACAGCTGCTGTAACTGCACGCAGCTGTAATTTAGTTAGACGGAGAACCTGTTTTGTGAGGCGGGCATCGATCGCAGGAAGTGCTTCCTTAGCCTGCCTGCACTCACCTAGATCCAGCCATATCTTGTGATGTTGGTCCCTGGTTCGTTTCCTTACCAGAGTGCGTAGATACCCGACGGGGAGAGGCGCGATGGGTTCTGGTCCCACTGGTGCCATACTCGACCCCCTTCTGGCAAGTTCATCGGCTGCGTCGCTCGTTACCTAGCGAACCGCTGTGTCCTTTGATCCATTGAATGGTAATGTTATTGAGGCTACCTACCTGGTTTAGGCGCTGGTAGCACTCGTATATCAGCCCAGGGTCAACCGTGTGACTTTTAAGCGCTTGCAGAACATCCATGCTATCTGACTGAGAGTATGCGGATTGAGTGGTCTTTAGCTTCCCTGGCCATGATAGCTGATGCATGATAGATAGATATCACATGTATTTCGATGTTTTGGTTCTAGGATCTGCCAGTTCCAACCCCACATAAGCTCACGCATTTTTTTCATGGGAGTAACCACTAAGCAGAAACTACAGAGCGTAATCTTTGATTGTTTCTATTCTTACATGCTCCTTTTGCTTCATCCACTGTCATAGAATCATCATCTGCATAGCCTTTTCCTAACTGTGTAAGGGACGGCTTCCAGTCTGTCTGGATGCAGTTGAATACCAGTATTTTACATGAAGTGACTGCATATCTGACCTTAACAACCCAGTTACTATGTAGTACAATACCACTTGGAAAGACTGGTTATCAGACGTTTAGGCTTCTCATCATCATCATCATTTCAACCGAAAGACGTCCACTGCTGGACATAGATCTCCCCCAAGCTCCTCCACATCGACTGGTTATGCGCTTCTCACATCCCGCGGATTCCTGAGGCCTTCATAAGGTCATCGGTCCATCTTATCGGCCTTACAACGCCACATCTTCCAGTACGCGGTCGTCACTCGAGAACCTTTCCGGCCGCATCGGCCATCTGTTCTGCGAGCAATGTGCCCTGCCCACTGCCACTTAAGTTTGGCAATTCTTTGGGCTATATTGGTTGCTTTGGGTTGCCTAAAGCTTCTGACGACCCGTAATGCTGTCAAAGATCAAAGACCACTTTCTTGTGTAATAAAGAAAGATTTATTAAAGATCCACGAAATACAACCAGGACCAACGGCTTATTTGTCTTCCAAGGCTCGGAGCAGTCTTGGTATGTAAAGATGGTCACCCATCTACGGGGCGACCATGACAAGCATAGCTTAACCTGATCGATGGAACCGTGCAGCTATTGTAACTTAGCCACAATCCCCACTTTCACTACACCACACCACCCCATCGCATCGTAGCGCACCTTTTCGCTATTACTTCATTTTCGTTTAGCGTTTCACTCTGCCTTTTTTGTTTTGCCTGGCTATTTAAGGCCGCAATGTAATGTTAAATAGTTTTTAACCTTCCTCAAAACTAGGGTATCCATTGCAAAAATATTTTTTCAATTCCGACAAGCCGTTCCAGAGATTAGCGGGTTCAAACAAATTAACAAACTCTACAGCTATATTATTTTAAAATAGTATGGAATCAAATCGCAAACGATCGCTTACTAGTGTGACAGTCGCTTTAGGTTTAAGATACGAGGTTACAAGTTTAACGAGATGATATCAATTATATTTTGAGAGAACGAGATAACTTGCTAGTCTGGCTCCACTGAGCCAGACTAGCAAGTTATCTCGTTCTGTGTTCTCGACCCGTGATGATTGTAAATAGGTCACGGAAATATTATTTTAAACAGAACAAATAAATCTCATTGCTAAGGTATTGATAAACATAAATAAAAGAAGATAATTATATTTGGTAAATACACAGTACAAAAATGAAGACCGTTATAAGTCATAAGTCATTTATTCATTTGTTTAACATAGGTAGGTACAATAATGATGAAATATAAAGATAAATAAAGAGTGCGCTATGTTATGCCAGAGGGCGTACAAATGTTTGTTAGTAATAAAACATTAAAGTACCAAGCCAGACAGGTCTCAATGATTCAATTAAATACAAAAAATTTGAAAACAATAGGCAATAGAAACGAATGTATTTTTTTTTTAAATGTCAGTTACCTTGCACAACACAGACTAAAAAACAAATATAACACAAAATACAATAATAATGTCGATTTAAAATACTGATGTCAACAAAAAATAATTATGTCAATTTAAATTACTAATGTCACTATACAAAAACTTATGTCAAGGAAAACAATACATGCATTAGATTGTCATGTCAACATTCCAGCGGGTCTAAAAAGGCCACTTTGGCAGAATCATAATATGATCATATTATGAACCACATTAAAAATCGTAAAATGGTCCCAAACTGACAATTCATAATATTTTCTGCTCACAATTCATATCACGCAATTCATCTATGTGACAGTTTTGTATGGAGATTCGTAAAATGGTCCACAAATAATGAATTGCTTTAATGAAGTTTAAATGTCAAATAGCAGAATCATAAGATGTTAGTCAAGAGCAACATCTAACAATTCATATTAAGGATTTTGTGAAGAAATATTAGAATAATGGCCGATTTGGCCCTTTATGAAAATTTCCTTGAGCACGCGCGGGTTTTGGAGACCCTTTTGTGTCGCCGACGAAGTTTAGCGCTTCGGAAAATGGACCGGACCACGAATTTGTTGGCTTATTTAGGCTAGGTAAAAGTGTGTGTCGCGACCTCGTCCATGAGCTGAAATCTTACTTTAGTACCCGCCGAGATGGCTAGTGAACACCATAAGATGCACCAGGTGAGTGTTTCTAATTGTGTAACAATAACCATTTCCGGAGGAAGTATATTCGTTTTCCGCAAACCCAGGCATAACGGAATTCTATCATAACTGGGTAAGGAAGAATAAATGTATTATACCACCACAATACCTACATTATGAAAACTTTGTAAGTTTTGGTGAGGCAAGCCGCTCTTTCGATGTCTACTATATTTAGAAGGAATAGCTTCCTTCTATAGTTTGTACACGGCCTTTCCCTTTGTTTATATTTAATGTTTTCTGGTTTTACCAGATAAATAAGTAAGAATTGAAGTGGAGGAGCCTGGGGGAGGCCTATGTCCAGCAGTGGACGTCTTTCGGCTGAAATGATGATGATGATGAAGTAAGAATTGTATAAGTAGGTACATATATACCCCATACAGTTACCAAACGTTGTTGCTGTCAATAATATATTCTTAATGTTATCTTACAACCCTCATGGGACATGGGCCTTTTTACATGGGCTTTAAACATAACAGGCGAAATGTGGGTGTACCAGAAGCTACACGTCTGCCTAACCCTTCGAGGATAATTTATAGGTGTGACGTTATGTTATCTTACTATACTTTTCCTTCAATTTTATTAGATAGTAGGTATCTATAAATGAGGACAACTAACATTACACGTATTATTAAAACAAAACTATAGGAATAGGATATAATAGGTCTTTACCTATGAAATTGCCGTTTTGTATGAAAAAATTTAAACGAATTTTTTTCATGAATTTTTTATTTGTATTAATCGAAGTAATCACCCATGCAATCAATGCATCTTTGCCATCGCAGTGGCAGTTTATTGATGCCCTTCTTAAAGAAATCAGCTGGACGGGAGGCAACAAATTCTTCAAAGGCATTTTGTACTGCCTCTCGGGTATTAAATTTTTTTCCCGCCAAGAAGTTATCCAAATTCTGGAAAAAGTAGTAGTCTGTAGGCGCAAGGTCTGGTGAGTAGGGCGGATGACGGAGAGCTTCCAACCCCAGTTCTTGCAACTTGGAGACCGTCTGCTGTGCAGTATGAGGTCGCGCGTTGTCGTGCAGGAGCAGCGGAGACGAGCGATTGACCAATGCTGGTTGGAGATGCGCCAGCTTCTCCATCATTGTGTTCAGTTCTTCACAGTACACATCTGCAGTAACGCTCACCCCGTTTGGTAAGAAGCTGTGATGAATCACACCGGCGCTAGACCACCAAACAGTGACCATCACTTTTCTAGGGGTAAGTTTTCGTTTAGGGCATTGTTTAGGTGCTGAACCAGGATCCAACCAACTTGCTGAGCGCTTACGGTTATCAAACAGAATCCATTTTTCATCGCAGGTAACAATGCGGTTCAAAATTCCTTCATTTGTGTGTCTGTTGAGCAGTGCAAGGCACGTCTCGACGCGTACTTCGCGCTGGCGATCATTGAGTTCGTGGGGCACCCATTTGTCAAGCTTTTTTACCTTGCCAATTTGACGCAAATGGACCAATATTGTTTTGACGCTAACGTCGAAAGCTGCTGCTAATTCAGCCGTAGATTGTGTATCATCAGCTTCCACAATCGCCTTTAATTCGTCATTGTCGACCAAAGTCTTCGGACGACCGCGAGGTTCATTTTTCAGGTCGAAATTTCCAGAACGGAAGCGAGCAAACCAATAACAGGTGGTGCGTTGGTTTGTAGTGTTAGCTCCGTAAACGTCGTTGATGTTGCGTGCCGCTTGTGCCGCGTTGCTGCCACGACGGTACTCATATTCCATAATTACTCGAATTTTTAACGTATCCATGATGACGAAAAAGATTGAAATGCGATGAAAATGTAACACTAATCAATAAAGAAATGACTACTTTTAGAAAAAAAAATCCCTGTTTTTAAAATAAAATTAATTTGAAATTAGAATTCTTAGCCAAACAAAAATTATTTTGATTTGAAATGGCCAGTACTGCAGAACGGCAATTTCATAGGTAAAGACCTAATATATTTGACTAAATCAAATTCTCATCTATTCATAGTACTATTTAAACAAAATAATTAATCAGTATTTTTTTGTCTTCAGCTTTGCGACTCTGATTTGAATATTTTGAGTACCTATCGATGCTAGCCACGGAGGGGCTTATATGGAATCACCATCCACTTAACAGCCACTTGGAACAACTTCATCAGACTGAAAACGAAAACGTGTGGTTTATGACAAATACACATATCGAAACTGCATCACGAAGAAATCACCGCCTCGCTGCTGGTCAATCAGTACGAGATGCACTTGTACAACGGCTTTGGTCAGCGCGATAATAAATTTAGATAATTTTATTTTGCCTCTTTGTTTTTCTTTATATATTACTAGCTCTTGCCAGCGGCTTCGCCCGCGCGGAACTTTCATCCCGTATTTAACTCCCTTAGGGGTGGAATTTCGAAAAATCCTTCCTTATTCCTCGTCTGCATTATAAAGAGAACCTCTGTGCAAAATTTCAGCTTTCTAGGTTCAAGGGTTTGGGCTGGGCGTTGATGAGTCAGTCAATCAGTCTGTCAGTCAGTACTTCTCTTTTTATGTATATAGATTTCAATGTAATAACATGTTTAATATTAATATTTTATCTCTATGGGACACCAATATCTTTCGACTGCATCAGCAAGCCTCCCGAGGTTCTGTGCTATTTGCTGGCTGGCACGATCAGTAGTAGAATCGTTGAATCTCCACATAAGATAAAACTCTCCCGAGCCTCATCCAGTGGAGCCAGAGGGCGACCTAAAATACGTTATAATCACAATTAGTAACATCATCGTTTTCAATAGTCATCATAATTCTTAATCGCTATATGAATAAATAGCTGTAGGGTTATAAATCCCACACACTACAGTATCTTGTCTGCAGAGTTCGACGAGGCAGAGGCACTGTAATAGCATTGACCGGGGTAGTGCTTTGTGCAGACGCTTTACTCTGCCCAGGACTTGAGGCTGCCGTGATTTCGGCGAGAGGCTCAACACCGACAGAGCTCTCACTTTCAGTGTTGAGCATATCCGCAGTCGCAATCACCACTGCCTCTCTAAAATTCGCAGAACAAATTAGGAGGAAACTAGGAGGCCCTCCGCTTGTTGTGTTGGCATCAGCATTTATGCCAGCTACAATCTTTTTGAGCTTACTTTTATAGTTACTGACATACTGCAAAACAATATGTACCTATATGTTTAAAAAAAAACCGGCCAAGTGCGAGGGGAAATAAGATGAAATTGTGATGTTGCACACTATGAGAAATGTGAAATATGAAATTCAAATACTTACAACAGACCAATCTTTGGGGCATTTGGTTGTACCACTACCCTCAGCTTTGAGCAATCCAGCCAGCTTAGACCACTGGCGAGATGACTCTGCTCTACCTCGGGCAGTATTATTATAACCCCGAGCCTTGGCCAGGTTGGTGTTACGCTCCAAGAAATCGAGCAGAATGTTCCACTGGGAATCATAGCTGCACGTCTCTCCATTCCTACAAAATATTACGTACATTTGAATTTGTACAGCGATAAAATTAAATATTGATCTAAGATACCTTAGCTTTAAGCCATTTGTAAGACCTTTAAACATTATGGAATGCAAATAAAGATATGAATATGAATATAATCAAGTGTGCACTTACTTTGCATTTAAAAAATGATACAATTTGCACGAAATTAGTATTTTATACTATTATGCTCACGAAAAACTGAAGTTTTAAATTACCCACGTCAACATAAATGACATAACTCAAGGGATAAACTGAAAACTTTTTTGTACGCGTTGCCAGTCTATTAAGTTTTTATTGTTTCTAGTTTCCCTTTTCGGGGCTTATCTGCGGTATTTTAATCAAATTAAAGGTTACTTTAATGAAATAACATTTCAGTTGTAGAAATAAAAAATAAAAAACCAATTTGATTAACGAAAACTTTATAGAAATATTTACCGGTAAAATTACGGTCTTTATTTTTTGCATGCGGTAACATTTACACTAAATATGATTCTGATATGAATTGAATTGAATATGATTCAGCTAACTTGTGTCACCATTTTACGAAAATTAGAGGAATTGCTAATGATCTGCTGGGAATTCAGGAAATGAATTGCTTTTAGAGGAATTGCTTAATGTGGCCTTTTTAGGCCCGAGCATTTTTATCTGTTAAAAATTCCGTTTGCATCGGTTTTGGACTTCAAGTGTCATGAAGTTTTTATAGCCAAGCTTGATGCCTAAAAATGTAGTTTTAAGGTCGTATTGAGAGCATTTAGTTCAGATATCTGAGCTACGGACTCGTTTGATATTAAAACTTATTTTCACTACTGACCGACCTTGGAACGAAATTGGAAATTCCCAAAAGCATTTAGGTCATATTAAGGTACCAACATGCATATGGAAAGCTAACACGCTGGCTTTGGGTCGAATTACTACAGTAAACTACCCAAGTGAAACCGGAATACAATTAAAACTTTCTTTATTTTGTACAGGGTAAATTTTTTAACAGTGCGCAAACTGTAAATGGTTATGATATGCTTTCTAGACAAGCGTAGAAATGATTCGTCGGTTACACAAAAACAAATCAGCTGTTTCATAGAAAAGTGCCATACCTACGCGGTCAAAATGTATGGAACATCTGATTTTATTAATGTAACTAACGAAAAATTTCTACGTTAGGGGTCTAGAATTATATGCTGAATTCATGGTTACAGTTTGCGCACTGGTTAAAAAATAATCCAGTACGTAAGTGTGACCCATGAAAGATGAAATTTTTTCAATTACATTTCGTAAATACCAAAATATCTCAGAGATATCGGACTTAATCCCCTTCGAAATTATGTAGGTACCTATGTTATTGATTGAGTATTAATATTTTATGCATAATTATAAATCGCAGTATGGAATGCCAAACTGAGGTCAAGAGGTCGACATGCCCAGAAGTAAAGTGTGTTGAACATGGTTTTGAGACGGCTGGGGATATACGCTTGCTCATTCATGCTTATTTAAAAAGTAAATGAAAAATGTTTTCTGCACTCCCCGTCGTCTGATTTTTTCAAAGTGATTCTAAATTTCTAACAACCTGGGTGCTTACTCTCGAATATAATTCCGATAGATCGACATTGGAATTATCAGTTAAACGTCAGGGATTGGCTAGACTCAGTAAGCACCCAGATCAGTGGTGGCCAAGTAGTTCCGGCTGCAACCTACGAGTTGTTGGTCGTAGGTAACCCCGAAAGGCGCATTACTTTACGTGAATTATTTCATCATCATTATATCAGCCGAAAGACGTCCACTATGGTGGTCAAATATATAGAGAACGCTGAGAATATTAATATAGAATATAAGTATAATAGAGAATTCTCTAGTAACCCATGGTAAGAAATGTGATTGTTGGAATGGATTTTTCTTATACTGCATACACTGTTCCACAGTAACTTTGGAAGAGAACCTAAGAAAAGTGTGCATGTTTACAATTTTCTAGTGCTGATACCCATTATTCCAATAACTTGATAACATTCTTAGTGTCATATTCACATCACCATCCTTGCCCTATGTTAATTAGGGTCGGCATAATGTCTTCTTTCATTGGTCTACCGTCACGCTGTAATTCACTCTCTTCTCTGTCATATCGTTCCTCAAATAGTCTATAATATCTTTTCTTCATACGCCAAAAAATGTTAATTAAATCAGCATTTTCCCCAATTATTAGTAGCAAAAATTCTTTAGCACTTTTTACGATCTCGTTAACAATTTCATCGATCGTATCTTTATTATACTAGGCAATAAAGAATCATCTCCACATTGTGACGGCCAAACTATAGAACATACAATTTTTTACATAAAATTATTTTCAATAAATCAACGTGGAAGCCAAATTGACTGACGAAGCTGGTTTTTTTGTTCCATCTAATGATCGTATCATAAATAATATTGATGTTTTCAAACACACATTTGGTAACTACGATGTCTGTTCCGTCTGATTTATTGCTTGATGTCCAGACATTCCTCTGGAACTTGTTTCTATGGAGAACGACCTTGCCGTAAGTTGCCACGGACATGCAACTATCCACTTTTTAAATTAATGGAAAGCAATTTATTGGTCTATTGGTGTTTCTAGAAACATTTATTTGCGCATAATTATCTTCCAGTTATTGGGTTTTTGGTGTTTTTTGGCAATAGTGAAACCTTAATAAAACTCTTGCCAATATTCCAAATTATTTGGGGACGGCACAGTATTTTTCTTCTTCCACACTTTTCTATTAGTCGTTATCTCAGTAATCACCACCTTTCATTATAACTCCTTTCATCGTTTCTTTAGCCTCCCTTGCTATTATGGCCACCCACATTCATGCTCAAAACTTTCCTTACAGCATTTACTCTGGAGTGATAACTAGCACCAGTCAAGATGATGGCCTACCAAACACTTGGCAAACATATGAATCCAAGTAAGATTAGGTATCCAAGTAAGGTTAGTAGGATTAGGTTAGGACTATGCCAATATAATCTCTTGATCTAAATCTAACCAAGATTATGTCTGGACTTCAAAAGAGACTGTAAAGTTTGTATCTGCCTTTCTTCTCAGAGTAGTCAGATAGGAACCACCGACCTCATTGAGTTTTAAAAATATCGTTGACGTATAAAAGTCTTTGTACAAACCTACTTGCAAAAATAAAATCTATTTTCATTTATAGCAATCATGGCCACTTAATACACTCTAGGCAGGTAATAGTCTAGGTAGGTACGTGAAATAGAATAATATGGAGACATACAAAAGGAACAAAGGAGTTAAAATAAAACATCACCATTAGGGAAAAAACATAAACACAATGAAGTTGTTTAAAAAAAATATGATGGGAAAAGACGCGTGTTTTCGACAAATTCCACACATACCAATATACTAGAATTCTAATAACTTTTTGTTACCATGCCGAAATTTTTAACGAAATATACAGTATAAGTTTTCAACCAAAGCGCAAACTGTAACCATGAATTCAGCATATCATTCTAGATCCCCAGCGCAGAAATTTTTCGTCGGTTATACAAAAAAAAATTTGCTGTTCCATACACTTTGACCGCGCGCTTTTCTATGAAACTGCATATTTCTCTATGAGTCTTCATCTCGGTAGTAAACCCCATTTCACCCTATCATCTTTCACACAGTCCTTCCATAACTTCTATGGTCTGATTCTACTCCTGTAGGCAGTATTGGCTATATAGCCAATTATAAAATAAAGACCTGTGAAAGTTTCAAGCTACCAATTAATAAATTTTATCTGCTACTGCAATCAAAGAGACTAATGAGGTATTTTTATTCAAAAATTCAAAACACTGTCGCGACGCCTTGTTTTATTTTATCCAACAATAAATTATTATTTTCTATTCCAAAAATCAAAACGTCTGACATTTATTATTAGTTTCACAGCTTAATAATGTAAAGCGCGGTAAATACGAATCTCCAGCTGTTTTATGAGTTAATAATTGTCAATCAATATGTTAATAAGTATTATTTTAATAATATTCCATTATAAGACGAGGCTTTACTATACTTTATGATTAGATAAAAAATCTAAAATGGTGGTGGTAATTCTGAGAACTACTTTTTTGGATATTTTTATGTTTATTAGGCTACATAAGACCTTCATAATCATAATAGAATACTGTTCGGTCTAGAAATCATAATTATCCTAGTTTTTTTTTTTTTGTAAGTTTAGACCATCGTAGCCTTCGTTAGAGGTCTCTGAATATTGCAACATAATTTGTCACAGTAGATACTGAGACAGTAATTTTGAAATGGTTTGTCTTTCTTAAACGCCTTTAAACAGTTCTTTCTGTTGAATTTTGCAATAAATTTGCATCCAGTTTGTTTATACAAATACTTTTACACGTAAATCATATTTTTTTAAACTAGATGAGGTCGGCGTTTCCTATCTAACTACTCTGAGAAGAAAGGCTGAAACAAACTCAGAGGTCACAGTCTCTTTTAAAGTCCATAAATATTCTTGGTCAGATCATGTGAAGATGGATTGGTGTCCGAAATTGTCTTTTGAAGAAAGAACCATACAGATTGAGTTGACCTGTCCTCAGAACTTGAGGAGCTCAACCATTTGACGAACAATACCAAAGAAAAGACATTTGGGAAGGCCGCATAAAGTACTCAAACTGCCAGATTAACATTAAAAATGAACTGAAAAAGAGATGAAACACAGAAACATAGCTATCTTCTCCTATTGTACATCATTTAGTTAATAGTCATGTCTATTCTTCTGTAGACAAATCGGTGCTCGTGCTAGGCCTGCTGTAAGACAATAATACCTAGGCTAGTATTCTTACTATATCTTTCCAACCATTCAACAAAATCGTTAATTATGAAACTTCGAAAAGGTTAGTTAAAACTTAAACCATCGATATTAATCGATTAGTATTTCAGACGATACTCGTGAACATCGATTAGGAATTGGCAAATATTGATGCTATTCTGATTTCAAAATAAGGGCATCGGATTCTATAGAGATGATACATTGTATTTATTTCTGTAAATTGGTTAAAAAAACACTTTTACGATAATTATGTTTTAAAATGTGACGAGTTCTGCATTTCCTATCTGATTACTCTGAGAAGAAAGACTCGGAGATCACAGTCATTTTTCAAGCAAGTCCAAACATTGTTTTAGTTAGGCCATAATAATATGAGTACGATGCAGTTCAAAAAACCAAACAGATTTGAGAAGACCTCTCCAGTCAGTGCATAATTTCGTCAGTAATCGTGTAGCTCAACTCCAACGATGAAGAGGCCTTGTCACCAATTTACCATGTAGACCTAAATCATAAGATATAGTACCGTTTGCCTCATGAATAAGCCACAAAAGGCGCCAATATTGATGTCTTTATTGATCCATAAAGTTAACATAGAATTAGAATGGATCCTATAATAAAATCGATCTTTTATTGCTCCTTAATACCAAAAATTCCAAATATTCATCGCATTACCAAAAGATTATGTAAATCTTATTTTTTCTACCGTCCGTAGGTATCATACATCAAGGAGAGATCGAGTAAATATTTTTATCGATATTTGTTTTAGAAAAAAGGCTTCTAGATTAGTAATAACAGCTACGTTTGCCGCGCTTCCCGTGTGGTTCCGTGTGGTAACCGGGCGTAAAAGAATAGCACCATCCCATTTCTTCCAGTGGGTGTCGTAGGAAGCGACTAAGGAACTTACTAGAGAATGGGCAGCCGCGTTCTCTATGCATTTTTACCACCATACTGCGATCGCCAACCGGCCTGCCAACCGTGGCGATTATGGCACACCCCCCCCCCCCTTTGGGGAAGGCTTATGTCCAGCAGTGGACGACTTTCGGCTGAAATGATTGCCGCGCTTGGTCCGTGGATGGGTGACCATCTTTACATATTAAGACCCCTCCGTACCTCAGAAAGCACGTTAAGCCATGAATTTTTTGCAGTCGTCACTAGTCATCAGAAGCCCGAAAGTCTAACAACCAGCCTTACCCAGTTGTGGACACCAGATACGCAGTCACTTCATGTAAAATACTTGTATTCAGCTGCATCCGGTAAGACGGAATGCCGGCTCCAACATGGTTGGGAAAAGGCTAGGCAGGATGTTTGAACCATGCAACATTTATCCTCTTTCAGGTTGGAGAACTCCTGGTGACAGACCCCAACGTGATGTAATAATATTTGAAGAATCCTCAGGCCAAAAGTGAGATTTTTGTTGATGAAGATTTTGCTCAGAAGTGGTGACCTGGCGAAGATCGACAAAACTTGACACATCACCATATCTGATAGACTCAAATAACTAATCAAGATAGATTATGTTTTATTTTGTATTGGAAAAATAAATCACTTCTGAAAAACACTACCTACAAAGTTAATGAAAAATAACCCTAATATCAGAAGTCGTTGTCTTTGTACCCTCGTTTATTTGCCACCGACTTCCAAACTTAGAGTTATTTTTAACCGAAGAAAAAACGGAGGAGGTTCCCAAGTCGACGAGTATTTTTTTTTTTATGTATGACCATGCTAACTTTTTTCAGAGTAGTCCAATTTTGATAGTTCTTTTTTTATTGGAAAGGGTATATACCCCGAAGTCGGTCCCATATAAATTTAAAAAAAAAGCCAACACTAAGGGTAGGAAAACAGGGGATGATTGATTGTTCACTCACTCACAGATTTAATGCTGAGTTGTGTATTACAAAAAGTAATCAAAAATTAAGGATGTAGTAAATTATAGCCACAAAAAATTATTAAATAAAATCTTTTTAACAAAAAAATTAAACCACCGAAAATACTGAAAAGTTAAAAATAATAAACCTTTTTTATTTAACCTTAATAACGAAGTTCGGAAGTCGGTTTAATTTTTTGTTGAAAAGATTTTATTCATTTACGTTTTCGTTATGGTACCTTACCTACCTACACCACACACGTTCGTATATATTCACTTGCCAAGTAAATAACTAACTTGAAATTATTGCAACATCGTCAACATAAATTAAGTGGAAAATAAAATACGTATTCAAACACACCAAAGTTTTTTTTTTTTCAAATCGGTTTATAAATGTCGGAGATCTGAGGTAACAAGCAAAATAATTACAACCAAATCGTGATCCTCCTCCTTTTTTAAAGTCGGTTAAAAACAATATCAGTCTGGGATGGCGCCAGTCAAACAATGTGAAGTAAAAGTATTCGATGAAAAAGTGGAGGTAAAGAATTTATTTTATAATAATCATATGCTAATATGTTTTGAGCCGGAATCCCTCGTTGTTTTGATAATTATTGAACTACCTACTGAATACATTAGTGTTAATAAATCGTCTGTTGTATAATTCCAGATATAATCAGATACGGAATGGTGGCGCCTGCATATCAATAGATTTATGTAAATTGTGAGTTCGCGAAATTGTAGTTATTTACATAAAATATCATTTTAAAAATAGATCGATACGTCGTATTTTCTTTTGAGTTGCGCACGCGAGCCGTAGAGAAGCGTTTCGTCGACGGAAGACGGTAAACAAAAATGACGTTTACATGTAGACAATTAACAGTTTTGTACCGAGCAATGTAGACAAGCGATTTTTAATCTACGATAGAGTAGAAATAGAAAGCTTCATCGAAATAATTTACACAAAGTAATGCGATTGTCTGGGTTACCTACAACCAACAACTCGTAAGTTGCAACCGGAACCACTTGGCCAACACTGCTCTGGTGGTTAGAAATTTAGAATCACTTTGAAAAAATGACACGACGAGAAAAGCAGAAAACATTTTTCATTAACTTTTTAAATAAGTATGATTGAGCAAGCGTAATACCCAACCGTCTCAAAACCATGTTCAACATACTTTAACGCCTGTTGACCTCTTGACCCCAGTTTAGCCTTCCATACTGCGATTTATAATTATGCGTAAAATATAGATACTCAATCAATAACATAGATACCAACGTAATTTCGATGGGGATTAATTAAGTCCGAGATAGAAGTCTCTGAAATATTTTGGTTTTTATGGAATGTCATTTAGAAAAACTTTCTTGCTGATCTTACAAAAATTTTATCTTTCAAGGGTTTTTTTTTTGCTGTTGAGGAAATCATCAAATAACTTCTCCCGCTCTGGGTGCAGTGATCGTGTCAGACTTTTCCATGTGCTCTCAGTTGCCTGTTTGCCAGGAGCCACGGTATCTGTTTCGAACAACCCTCACCCCCAGTGTGCGGTTTTATAATTTCTATCGCGACGTCACTTCGAGCCGGAATGTTTAATTGAAGTTATGTTCTGATGCTCAAAATATTGGTGCTCAAACGGGAATACTTCGTTTAATTCTCTGTCGTTTCTGGGGACGCTTTCATGACGTTTGTAACGTCACTTAGCGAATCTTTTTTAGATAATATTTTTCATTAAATGTATAGAAATACGTGCAATTTATAAGGTTATCGTGAACGGAAATTAAAAACTGTCTTAATGTTTCTGTTTAACTGTGTAAAATTTGAAGTTTGTCCAGACGATACGTGGGATACTCAGAAAATATGGCAAAAATAAAAAAACCTTGTAAAGGTAAACATTTTTTTAATAAATCTTTTCAAAGTACTCTCCACTGGCCTCTATACAAAAATATCATGCGTCTGAACCAGATTTCAAAACACTTTTTTCAGTCCGCCGCAGACACCTCGTTTACATGCTGCTCGAACGCTGACAGCGCATCTTCCGGCGACGAAAGTTGTATCCCTTTAAACAGATTTTTATTTTCGGGAATAAAAAGAAATATCAAATAAAAAAAGCTCTGTATGTGTACTCATGTTTCCACAAATAAAGAATCTTGAATCTTGAATCTTGAATCACACGGTGCTAGGTCAGGGCTGTAAGGAGAGTGACCCAGGAGTTTGACCGGCGAAGGAAGGAAGTCCCTCATTTGAGCGCAGTGTACGAAAGCGCGTTGTCGTGGTGGAGCAGTAACCCGCGGAGCCCTGTGTTTAGTCGCTTGTTGCTCACAACAGAAAAAACTTCTGTCAAGCATTTGGTAGTATACCATTCAGTATTGATGCTTCTTTGGTTCCGTAAAGGAATTGACACCAAGTAGCCAGTCAAATTGAAAAAGCTCGCAATCAAAATCTTCCCCCTGCTTCTAGATCGCTTTACTTTGGTAGGCGTTGATTCGTTTTGAAACACCCAAACCGTCGACTGGCGCTTCGTTTCTGGATCGTATTGATAAATCCAAAACTCACCTGTGATGATTTCGTAAACACGCCGAGACGAGCCTGCTCCAAATTTGTTTAGCATATCATGGCACCATTCCACTCGGGCCTACTTCTGAGCATTGATGACGACACGCAGCGTGAAACTATCCTCCTCACGTGAAGGTGCATACATGTGTAGAATTTCGTGAAGGCTTCCTGATCCATCCTGCAGTATGTGCTGAATCTCTTGCCATGGCTTACATTTTACACTGCTAAAACGTTTTCTTCCGTAATCAAAGGGCGACCACCTCTTTCTTCATTCCCCAAAGTTAGTCGACCACGCTTGAATTCGTTATACCAACGATACACGGTTGCCTTAGATATGGCATTCATCCATGAATGCCAGGCACACTTGAAATCGTTAAAAATCAGAGCGCGAAAATGTTCCCGGTGCAGATTTTTTTTTAAGAGACACGATAATGTAAATTAGCTCGCAAACAATGTGGAGGGAAATTTTTAAATTGGAACGTATCTATTTTTACTTACAAATAATCATATTTTCAATATAGATTTTAACTGGCCAGTCTCTCATATATAAAAACATTTTTTCGCAATACTTTCTGAGTGGCCTGGTATAGTGCTACTACTTTCAGTGATTCTCAGGTGGAATCAGAGAATTTTGAACGGAATATTTGCTTTTTCAGAAATAATTATAAACAAAAAAAAAACATTGTACTTTGAAATAATGAGTAGTGGAGCGGTAGGTCAGACTTTTTAAAGGTCAACCGATAGGAATCGGCTTTTAGCTGAATACCAGCTACATGTAGTCTCCTTTTAGCTCAAAACCTACATGTAGTCCACAGTTTAAAAAGAAAACCTTCGAATTAATAGGCTCTCTAAAGACCCTCAAAATAGGCATTTGTTTCAGTGATGACCTCTTTATTAGACCCAAATCTCCTTCCACCCAGCTATTTCCTCAGGTTTGGAAACGGGAAATAGTCACAGGGGAGTCCCCAACACAGTCTTCAGTCTACTGCTGAGCATGAGGTCCTGGTTTCGATTCCCAATTCGGGCAAAGTGTTATTGCGATTTTTTATCTTGAAGTTCTTAGTAGGAGCCCGAAGTTGGGATTTTTGCGCGGTTGATGGCAATAGGCTCTTGGCAGGCCTCCTATTACATGGGACTTAAACATAACTAGCGAAATATAGGTACATCTCAGCCGAAACCTTCGCGGAAACAAGGGCGTGATGTTACGTGATGTATCATCTCGTATCTTTGACATAGACGTGCAATAAAATATCGATTGTGCACGTGAATACACACCATATATTACGTGAACGCAACCAAAAATCTTCCAATTTGGTCGATTTAGATAAATATGGCTATAAATATGATAATCATTGTTATTGTAACATATCATGAATTTTAATGTGCAATACTTTGTTATTTAAGTTCGAATACTAATTATAATTGGTCGCTCTCATAATGTTTTTTTTTATTTTTATTTACGCGAAATTTATACATTTAAATGTAGTTTAACGGAATATTTTGTGGTTTATTTTTCAACTTTTCCAATCAATAGCTATAAAAATATATTTAAGAATAGTATGGACACGCCAACCTGACGCCGTGTCTGCGACAGTTTGGCGACAGATAGCTCGTAGATACGTTGGTCATACTTCTCTATTATAATATTTCAAAGTAGATTCTTGCCTGTGTTTACTAAAACTTGGAAACTCACGCCTTCTTTCCGGTAGGTAGAAACTGCAGGACATCACCTACTACGGATCTTACATACTCCATTTGCTTAATTTACGTCCATACACGCACTCCGGCGAATACTACGCAAATGACCTTTCTGAAGAATATCACCAATAAGGGTACTAGAATTGTCCTCCTAGGGTATTTTCTCCCGGCGTTTCCACTCTCACACTTACCTTGTAAATACCTTTTGTTAGTCGCTTTTATTGAAACCGCACGTTGCCTTATCATATCATTCCTCACCCTTCATTCATAGTTACACCCATGCTTCGTTAAGAACGCATTTCCACAGCATGTATTCTACTTTCTTACCTCTTAATCCAACATTTACTTCCACTTAAGCGTAAGTACCAGCACAACATTGTGAACAATCGATCCTTTTTGGACATCGACTACTTGGTCACAATCGCATGTATGTATTACCTTTATTTCCCGCCTTAACTCTCCTTTCCACATCTTCATCATTCTTTTCATCTTTTGTCATCAGACTCCCCAAATGGACAAACTCATTCTCATCCTTTTATTTATGCATAAGCATAGCAGGTATCATCAAGTTTACCACAGTGTGAACACCATCGGATACCACGCATCATCATCTACAGCACAATTTAAGCCGAAAACGCCACAGCTAGACATAGGTCTCCATCAAACACCACCACTTCTACCTGTTCTGCGTTTCTCGTATCCAGAAAATTCCTGCGGCCTTCACCAGGACCTTTGTCCACCTTGTGGGGAGGTCTTTTAACGCTACGTCATCAAGTACCCTTCAAGCTCCATCGGCCACCTGTCCTGCGTGCAATGTGTCCTGGCCACGGCCACTTAAGAACAAAACAGGAAAGTATTTTAGAAAATTCAGTGCAGTGCAGTGCAGTTATATGCAGTGTGACTTTTGGACTTAATGTCTTGATTTCGATCCCCAGGTCAAGCCAAGCTTTCAAGACGAAAAAGATGGGTTATGCAAATAGACACATAAAAAAAAAAATTACTTACTGGCAATATTCGCCTAAGATACCCTTTGTTACCAGCTACAAACCTTTCAGCTATTTGACCTTTGATTTTGCAGCACAGTCAAAATCACAGTGATCTTTATACTTGTGCCAATAAAGTTGCTGTTGAGTTGCTACTATTGACAAGTCTGGTCAAATTACAGTAATCTTTATTTTCGTCGTATTAAGGTAGCTTCTACCGAATGGTTCTGGAGTGATGACCGCGTACCGGAAGACGTAGAGTGGGAAGGCCTCCCACAAGGTAGACCGATGACATTGTGAACGCCGCGGGAATCCGCTGGATGTGGGAAGCACAAGACCGGTCGAAGTGGGGGACGCCTATGTCCAGCAGTGGACGTCTTTCGGCTGAAATGATGAAGGTAGCTTCCGGGTTGCTACTATGAGAGGTTAAATAACTGTGAATGGACTAGACATTTTGTACAACTGACTATATTCAATGCTATAGTCTAGATATTTACTTCCTGCAGAGGAATTTTCTGTCGTAGTAGGTTTATTGTTCCATTTTTACATAGTTCTATTATTATACTTAGTTGTTTCCTATCGGTATCATCGGCGTACGCTACTCATGCCAATAGATGGACCGTTTAGAAATCAGTCGTTGGTTGATGAACGTCAGTAGCAAAACAAACGCTATTATTACCCACATCACTCTCTGTAAGCCTTTCGATTGCGAGTGAGACTAATGACAATAAAGATTTACGGTCCGACGACTCGGTTCAAGACTGCTTAATTATATCTGGGCTAGGTGTTGGTGGAACGGCGATAGACTTGGGGACATCCGTCGCCCATTCCTCATTCTATATGACCCGAGATGGCGGTACGTAGTGTTCCACACGCGCCTCGTGCGGGACGTAGCCTGCATAGCGTGGGCCATTACCAGTCCGGGTCAGAGGGCGTCATAGTCGCAGCCCCCGACGCAAGTGCACGAGGAAACATCGGTGTGGTATTATTAAGTAAGAGTCACACAGACTCCTCTGCTCACCCCAGGGCGAAGGATATCGATGAGGATTTCCAACCCGACAAAACAGAAAAAAAGGTGTTGATGAAATAGGTAGCTTATCTAGAGGTATCTTTATCGAATATGAAACCATAAATTAAAATGAACAGTTTGTCACAACAATACAATCAATATTTTCAATTTATTACAAACACACACAAACAACCGATTCTATTTGCAAAACTCTTCTTTCAGAGCTTTCCTGAGTATTTTCCCGGACGGATTCTTCGGTATTTCATTCAAGAAGGTGATTTGATTAATCTTCTTGTATGGCGCCACTCTTTTGGTGACAAACTCGATTATTTCTTTATCAGTAGCCTTGGTCCCTGGTTGTAAGACTACAAACCCTCTTGGTCTTTCCCCAGTGGCTGAATCAGGAACCCCAATAACGGCAGCATCCAATACTGCTGGGTGTTCTTTTAGTACGTTTTCTAATTCAGCTGGTGGGACTTGGTAGCCTTTTACCTGAAAGAAAGCAGACTCGTTTATTAGTAACTACCTAGCTTTTGCCAGCGGCTTCACCCGCATGGAGGTCGTAAATTATCCTGCGGAAACCTAAGATAAGATATGATAAGATAAGATTTATTTATTTATCTAAACATTGCATACATACAAGAGCATGCAAGATATTAGAAAACATCGTCTGTCCGTACTAAGTAAAAAGTGCCCTATGCACAGAGATACTTTATAACCTGGATTTGTTAATCCAGGGTTTTTTGCGTGAAAGAGTAACAAACATCTATCCAACCATTCTCACAAATTTTCACATTTACAACAAAATTTGTAGGATTTGTTGTTTGAAGAAACGGAAAATGGGCCAGAGAAGTAACAGAATGGTATCCTAGAGAAGGAAAGAGGAAGACTATTTCGAAGATGGGAAGGTGACTTGAAAACGACTGCGGGAGGGACATGGAGGAAACCAACTCACGACCTTTAGCTATGGAAAAGCCTGGGGGAGGCCTATGCTAAAGAGCAAAACAATCTAAAGATTTCTGACGTGAACCTTGAATGTGAATATGTCTTCCTCTGTGGCGTTTCCCACTTGGGCCTCTCCGCCGTGTCGCCCATATTGTCCACCTCTCGTCTGACAGTCGTGCCACATGCCCCGCCTATTTCCATTTCAGTTTTTGAGTATAATTTAGGGCATCGGTAGCTTGTGATATGCTTCTTATTTTTGTATGTCTTATTTTTTGGATTTTTGTAATTTTGAGCATGCTTCGTTCAAGACCCCGTTCTGCCACCAGTACCAATTAAAGTAACTCAATCAATAATAGACAAAATAACTTTAAATTTAATAAGTTGTATTCTATTTGTGGATATTAAAATAGACTCTATTTGGTATATTATTCACAGGTCCAGAAATAACATTAGCTCGTTGAATAAGTTTTTAATCATTAAAAATAACGTTATATTGGTCCTTAAAAACACCTGGCTAATCGCTTTATTATAATTATTATGATCATAAACATTAAATTATGAATGCCTATAAGGAAATTGATTTTATAATCCACTGATATCACTGATCATAAAGAGGCTATATGAACTATTAAAATCTTAGCAGGTGCCTAAGCGCCTGCTAAGATTTTCATAGTTGTAAGACGTATCTAAAAACATATTTTATATTTCTCTTAGGCGTTTTTCCCTAATTTACTCATCTCCTTGGTATCATCAACTTGTTAAGTTTATCTGCATCTTGCATCGCTTTTTGTATTTTAGTGCAGACTATAATAACGTTTCGTGTAGTGCCGGACGTAAAGAATAGCACCATCCCATCTCTTCCCGTGGGTGTCGTAGGAAGCGACTAAGGGACTTACTTAGAGATGGGCAGCAGCTTTCTCTATGCATTTTACCACCATACTGCGATCGCCAGCCCGCCTGCCAAGCGTGGCGATTATGGCAAACCCCCCCCAAATTGGGGAGGCCTATGTCCAGCAGTGGACGTCTTTCGGCTGAAATGATGATAATAAAGTTTCAGAAGAAAATGTACCTTGATTAGTTCCTTGAGCCTATCAGATATAGTGATGAGTCCAGTTTCGTCGATCCTCGCCAGGTCACCAGTTCTGAGCCACTCTTCATCAACAAACACCTCGCTATTGGCTTTAGGATTCTTCAAGTATCCTTTCATCATGTTTGGGCCTTTCAGCAGGAGTTCTCCTACCTGAAACAGAATAATGTTGTATGGTTAAATCAATCTGCCTGCCTAGCCTTTTCCCTACCATGTTGGGGTCAGCTTTCAGTATAGCCGGATACAGCTGAATACCAGTATTTTACATGGAGTCACCTCTACAACCCAGTTACTGGGTAATACGATACCTCTTGCAAAGACTGGTTGTCAGACTTTCTGACGACCCGTTACGACTGTCAAAGAGCCACGAATGTCAGCCGCGAAAATAATAGCTAATTTAAAAGAATGAATTTAGTGCTTTTGTAGCACTATATTCAAACATAGGTCCAGTATAAAGACATTACCACAAAAATACTTTTTTTTTTTTTTTTGTTTGTTTGTTGCTTTTTTTTTCTGTTTTAAATATAAATATTTCTATACCACACGGGTCATCATCATCATCATCATTTCAGCCAAAAGACGTCCACTGCTGGACATAGGCCTCCCCCAGGATGGGGGGTTTTGCCATAATCGCCACGCTTGGCAGGCGGGTTGGCGATCGCAGTATGGTGGTAAAATGCATAGAGAACGCTGCTGCCCATTCTCTGGTAGTCAAAGTCAAAGCATTTATTTCAATTAGGCACCTAAAAGGCACTTTTGAACGTCAACATTTACATAAAAATAGAATTGATTCTAGTCGCCCATTCCAAAATGTAGTTTCGTATGGAGAAGAACGGGCAAGAAACTCCACCGTTACTCTTTTAAAATGTTTTACATACAATTATTTATCATAGTACATTCATTATATAATTATATGTGAAGACGATGCACCCAGAATAAAATTACTATACCAAAAAAGGTAACAAAATGCAACTGAAGCAATAGATAAATTAATTATATGATAGACACGAGTACATGGTGCTCACATATTTACAAACATTGTAAGAGTAAGTATACGATTTTCCTAGAATATTAACAAGAAATAAGTCAGTGTGTGAGTGTAAATCAATGTCATAAAATATAATTATTTATATAATTCAATTAGCAACCAGTTTGATTTTGTCTAGACTCTGGATTGTCCTATGGAGCAGGACCAGCATGTTTCCAAGCATTCTTATCTTGGATATAATCCTCTAATGTATAATACGCTTGTTTACAAAGTGTACTTTTAATATGAGTTTTAAATTTCCTTTCATTTAATTGCAATATATCACAAGGTATTTTGTTATAACATTTAACACAGTACCCCATAAAAGATGAATGTACTTTAGCTAATCTGAAAAAGGGTTGATCTATTTTGTCTTTGTTTCTAGTATTAAAATTATGTCTATCACTTATTTTATTAAAAAGATGTAGATTTTTCTTACATACATGATATTTTCATAAATGAATTGGCAAGGTACTGTCATAATATTAATCGTTTTAAACAGTTCCCTGAGGGATTCGCGGCGACGTAGATTATAAATGGCTCTGACAGCTCTCTTTTGCAAAATAAAGATGGATTCAATGTCAGCAGCCCGACCCCACAGTAAAATGCCATACGACATAATGCTGTGGAAGTAGCTAAAATAGACCAAACGCGCGGTTTCTACATCTGTTAACTGTCTGATCTTTCTAACAGCATAAGCGGCCGAGCTTAGCCGCCCCGCAAGAGATGTTATATGAGGTCCCCATTGCAATCTATCGTCTAGCGTGATTCCCAGGAACACCGGTAAGTCCCTTAGTCGCCTTTTACGACACCCACGGGAAGAGATGGGATGGATACCACACGGGTGAAGAAGATTATTTTCATCCTATCAGCAAGTACTGGTTATAATTAAGGATTAATCCATTTCACCAAATGAAATATGACCTATCCCAATCTGCATCACAAGGATCAAAAACTCTGAACCCTCACCTCGCCAGGTCCCAAACTCTTCGTATTTCCATCCACAATCTTCATCGTTATGTTCGGCAGTGCATACCCAACGTCTTCGTACGTCTTCTTACCCAGAGGGGTCAGACTGACCAGAGGCGACGCCTCCGTTAAGCCGTAACCTTGGGTGAAATGGATATCACGCTGTAAATTGGAAAAGAAAATTTTAGTAGTAGGAATAAAGTATCAGACAGATTAAAGGATCCGTACCAACTGATTCTGTCCATAAACTACCATTGATTCTGATCTTTACCCTTTTAATCGTTTTAAGTAAGTTTTGTTATTATGAAGGTTGTTTTTAATGAACTACTCCTTTCTACTTTTTTTTTCACCGACGTTCATACATCAAAAGGGCTAGTGCGAGTTTTTATGCATATATTATGACCGTTAACTTCATTTGGTACTGAGGCCCTAGTGTGAGTTTCATTTTACCATCTCGATCAAACGTATCGAGAGCGTTTGGCTTCTCCGATTGACCTTGGATTGGTAAAGGACCAATTGGAACGCCGAACGTGCTCGATGCGTTAGATCGAGATGAAATCAAACACACTAGGGCCACTGAAACGAAATAAGCGCCGTTGGGTGACAAAAATGGGATTTCATTTGTATTTTATATGCTATTAACGAGACCGAGTAAGCCCAATATCGCGGCGTATTTTGGAATTTTCTCGCGCAGTGGATAAGAATCTAAAAGAGTACCCTAGCCGTCGAAAAAACACTGATGAATTTTCAATTTTCGGCGCCTTGAAGAGCGTTGATAATCCAGTGCATGATCTCCGGTCGCGATTACTACGCAGCTGACCATTTGAAGGCCATCAGCAATAAGATCTACATACTGTACAAACATATAATTATCCATCTAGCTAGCGTGACTGCATCTACTGAATGCCTTAGCACGTAAACTTAAATGCTTTGAACACGTCGAAGCTGAATATTTTTAGTTTATAAGTACCTGTGCCTTTTCGAAAAGCCTATGGATATCTGCAGAAGGCAAGGGTGCAGCTCCTGACATCACCCAAGTGACGTGTTCCAAATGTTTCGCAGTCACTTGAGGATACGATCCGAGGAACATCACTGAAAAGAAACCAAATGACAAAAGTTATTCTCACATCCAGAAATCTGGCCTTACCAAGAGGTATGGTGGTAAGGTGTTAAATCAGTAAGCCGGTTGAAAAGGCCAAATAGGCAGTTGCTCCATGTAAAATACAGGTATTCACCTGCATCCGTTTATACTGGAGGCCAACCCCAACATAGGAAAAAGCTAGGCAGATGATGATGATGATGATAATAAAGATGAAAACTTTTGAGATTCACCGCAGTCGGGTAAAACAAGGGCACTTAGCACCGAACAGGGTCCAAACAATAAATTATTAACAGGGCAGTTTACATGTAAGGTAAGTCAAGGTGGCATTCAATAGTTGCAACGCATACGATACATAATCACTTGATGCCACGTCCTACCAACACCATAGTCGTGCAAGTAAGAACGAGTTATCGCGTCGAGAGAGCGTCTACTAGTTTTCTGAACAAATCTGTGACATTATGAATGTGACCCGAATGCCCGCACAGAGCCCACGTTGTAGATGTGTTGGACCGCACGTGCCTCTTCCATATACAAAGCAGGTCTGAGTCTCGACGGCGAAGTTCTGAACTAGCAAGATTTTACTGATCTCGGAAGGGTGGGTCTGGATAAAAAAGATTTTTAAGATTCTTATCATACATACATTATATATGAACTCACATCTTCTTCCCGTGGGTGTAGGCAGAATCTACAGAACGCCACCTGCTACAATCATTGTATACTCTTTTTGCCTCGTTTACATTCATACATCTGGTCATACAAGCACGCCTGTTACAACGACTACGCACCTCCAATATGTCCTCCTGGGGCGTCCCCTCCCTGCGTTTCTACTCAAATCTGTATTGTACCTTTTGTTAATCACATTTCATTCATCCACTTAACATGTCCAAACAATCTAAGCATATTCTTTTCAATTTTTACTACGTCATCTGCTTGTCAGTGTAGTGTAATTATTATTCTATAGAACAAAACCAAACATTACCCATAGGTGGTGCCAAATACAGCAACGGCAGCCGATGTGTTAGTAACGCGTTCAGGAATATGTCTGGTTGGAATTTCGGCAGTGTTACCAGCTTCAAGCCAGCTGACATCTTGTGTAGCATACATATGCTAAGACCATAGGAGTGGAACAGGGGTAATACCGCTAATGTACTCTCTTGATGTGATTCTGGAATGTATAAATTAAAATAGTCTTTAAATAGTGTATAAATACAAGTCTATATTTTAATTCAAATTTGGGTGAATTTGTGAAAATAACAATAAATAGCAGATAGCTCGACACTTTAGGCGTCGGGAATCCCAGGCCGATTTCCGGCCACCGTAGGCATGAGCTTGCGGACGGCGAGTAATGGGTAGCTCGCTGTCCGGTAAGGACCAAGCCCAAGTCGACGGTGCGTTGTGTTCCACGCGCCTCAAAGAGATGTCAGCACAAAATGATGGAGCCCGCAAGGGCCGATGCCTGCCATGGGTGCGGGTTTGTTCGAAAGAGATACCACAGCCCCTGGCACACGGGCTACTGAGGGAACACGGGAGGGTTTTAGTCAGTAAAAGTCTGACATGCCCTCCTGCTCCACCCAGAGCGGGAGAAGTTATTCGATGATTACAACCCAAAAAAAAACCTCTTTCTAGAATATCATGTTTTACTCAATCCTATACCTTTCAAATCAAATCTATTTTTTTTTTAATTGTATTTTTCCGTACCCTTACTTACAAATACATGCAAATAAATGTAGATGGCCGTTAGCCATCTACGAGTACATTTGTACTTGCAACAATTGTAATTTCACGCAATTCCTGACTCACCAAGTCTAAAGTCTAAGATCTAATTACTAAATGGCTGGCTGAGTTTATACCTGTATAGACTAACGTTAAGTAGCATCTACGCACCTTATAGCACCGGTCTAATTTACTTAAAACTTACCAGTAGTATACTCGTATTGTCTGAACTCCGTATTCTGTTGTTCACAATTCGATACCAAATTCTTATTCGTCAATTGCACTCCTTTTGGTAGTCCTGTAGTACCACTAGAATATGGCAAAAACGCTACATCATCAAAACTTCTTCTGACTTCATTCAGCACACTTAGGTCTGTGTGGTTATCTTCAACTAATTCTTTGAAAGAAATGGTTCCTTCTGGTAAACTTTGGGTCATGTTCAGTGATATTATTGGAAACTCCTTCTTTGCTAGTTTAAGTGCTTCTTTAACTGTTGGCACTAGGTCTTCATTTGTGATGATCAGTGATGTACCTGACAGAACGATCTGTCTTTCTATTTCATCTGGAAATTTAATTCGAGAAATGTTAAACTGATTTTTCATGTCAAATTATTTAATTTAATTCGATTATGTTTCGTAGTGTTAACTTACTATTGTTTAGAATCATGTTTTTGTAACTGAATAGAAAGCTGTGCTGCTGGGGGCTTTGTTAAGCCTCTTCTTCTTCCCAGGTGAAGCACTAGGAAGTGGTGAAGGGCGGGCGTTTTGGGGGACCGTCTAAATCTAATTTTGACGTTTAAAAAGTGCTGACTCTCAGTTTGAACAAATAACTTTTGATTATGTCTATTTGTGCCCTTTGTACTTTTTATGTAGGCACACTTTCCTGTTGCAATTTTAGTATACCGAAAGCTCTAGTAACTGCCACCACCAGGATGCTTTTATTAAACAGCACAAAAATCAACTTACACGCAGTATAAATAGGGTTCATAGTCGTTACTATGCCACCTGCAGCAAGTATGCCGAAACTGATTATGGGGTACTCTGGAACATTCGGTAACAAAACGGCGATAGTGTCACCATCTTTTATTTTGAACTTTGTTCTCAAATTCGCAGCAAATATTCTTGATTTCTTGTAAACTTGCTCGTACGTGTAACTTCTGTTTGTATAAGCGCAAACCTAGAATAAAAAAATGTTTTATAAACATAAGAGGGAAGCGCCAGGAAATCCCGCGAAATTAAAAAAGTTCTTTCATGTTTTTCCAATTTGCCAGACAGTGGTGCCGATTCTGTTGTACAGACGCCAGCACATCAAGCTACCCGAATCTGTTAAATTTCTTTGATATATTTTCAACTTTAATGCCTCAGAATAAGGATCATGTTCAATTGGAAAAAATTTACAGTTTGGGGTAGCTTGATGAGCTGGCGTCTGTACACCGAACTAAACTAACTAAAGTATAGTTTAGAATTTTAGCTATAGCTAAAATTCCTTACTTTTGACACTGCAAAAAAATATCTCTTTTAAAAACAATAGGATATTTTCCAATTTAATAAAAACTATTTTAATTTGAAGATTGGAACGATATAATTAACAGAAAAATAAAAATAAATTAATTTAAATCCATTTTCTCAATTAAAAATGATTAACATCAAATTTCGTATTCGTTGTTTTGAATTTACCGCCAAAACGCTCCTTACGATGACTTTTTATCAGGTGACATCACGACGCCAGCTTTGTGTAAACTGCACCGGTACAAATACTTAGTTTGGTGCAGTTTTAGAAGTATTTGTGCACAGAGTGCCTCTGCCTCACACCAGTGATTTCACTTTCTATCCATAAAATCTTGTTAATTATAAACACGACACTCACTTGTTAACTTAATAACTACTTTAGTTTCCACAAAGTTGACGTCACGTGATAAAACGTCATCGTAACGAGCGTTTTAGCGGTAAATTCAAAACAACGAAAAGTAAATTCGATTTAAATCGTTTTTAATTGAGAATATGGATATAAATCAATTTACTTTTATTTTTCTGTTACATATTTCGTCCCAATCTTCAATTTAGAATACTTTTCAATAAATTGGAAAATACCTATATAATAATAATAAAATCGAATTTGACAATCGCGACTCGCACGTGTTATGTTGTGGCTTCGCAACGTATGGTACTTGTTTGCCCTACCCCGTGATTTTTTTAGAGCCAGAGGCGCGTTGGGGCGGTAGCTTCGACGTGATTTATATGGAATTTTCGCTTTTTGTATGTTAAATATGCAAAATGTTTACCCACATATTGAGTTTTAGAGGTGTATGAGGTTTCATAGAGGGGGTCGAAATTTTCATTATTTTTGCGATAGGACACACCATTTTCGAGATATAAGCAAAAGAAAAAAGAATACAGTACTATTTTTGCACCAGAAGTCGAGGTGTCGGTGTGAATTTTAGTTCTTGACAACTAATTTTATTCCATACCTATTTAATCGCGATTAAAAATAGTAAGATTTAGTTAGACAACCAAAATTTTAGGTTGAATAGAATAATGAAATTGACAACAACAGAATAGCAAAATTGCAATTTACACTAAACTAAAAACTCGGCAGCAATGTCAAGCTATATTTTGAACAAAACTGTTCACTTTTTCATGAAATAGTAATTCAATGGTATTTATTGAATGAAGGGGGCAATATTGATGATTTGAATTATTATTATAATTCTGTTAAACCATATTTATTACTGTTATATTTGTCATGAATCATAATTTGATCGACATACGACCTGACAATGGCCTGCAAAATTGCAAATTGCAAAAAAAGCGCGCAGTTGGTACGACATGTACCTATGTACAGTCACGAGCATTAATATGTATACACATCGCCAAATTCAAAAGCGATTTTCTTTTAAATAGCGATTGCAACCTTGAGATAACTTGGGTATTTCAGTATAGTATGGGTTCTAAAATATTATTTTAATAATAAAGTAAGATTACAATGAATAAAAGTGGAGAAAATCACTTTTAAAAGTTGGTAAGCGTATACATATTATTGCTCGTGACTGTACCACAGATATAAATATTATCTCTGTGGTATCTACATACATAAACTCACGTCTAGTTCCTAAGAAAATGTCAACACAGATTGCAACGATCCTTTCATAAAAATAATTTACAAAATCAAAAAACCCGAATTAAAAAAGATGGAAACAAGAAACTTGTTATAAAAGAATGACTATTAGACTGAATACTGTTTAAGCTCGCCTGTGAACAGCATATCAGCAGCGTGTACTACAAAGCCACATTGCCTACAGCTTTTGGCAAGGCGCAATAATCGTGGCGGTGTGTGAAAGACTTACAAAGTGTCACTTCTTAACTTGCCAACCGCACGAGCGGTCGAAATATTTTTTTGTCCTATTGTAAAAATCTAAAATAAACTAAATTCAAAATTATCACCGTATCATTGAAGAAACCAAATTCCCAATGATTCGATCCTTTATGTCGTAATAGACATAAAAATTTGGCGACCGTGACAGGACGAAAAACGAAGTATCAAAATTGCGTCGTTGAGTTGGCACGTGGCGTGATCATCGAGACCACAAAAGGCCGAGTTCCCGTCGTGAGCTGAAACCAACGAACATCCTGAAACCTTGGCATCGATGCAGCTAAAGTATCGACACAGGTGTACGGAAGAATAAGCAAGTGCAGAAGATTCATGTTAACCGGATCATCATAAGTTAAGTGCCCTTCCTTCCTCATTCTTACCTACCTATTTTCAATATATCCACAGCTATCCTAACTCCTATTGAAAGGTGTGAAAAACGTGCCTTCCACTTGTGTAATAATTTCTATTAATTAGGTATTTAGGTATTGCCTAGGGGTATCATACAAGGTCAAAGCTATCCTTGGTTAAAATTGGTTGTAATCCACTTATGTCACTAGAATACTAACATATTTCAGTAAAGGCCATCAATTGCACTCAATATCAATAAGTTGGCACGAAATTTATCTAAATAATCATCCCAAATTACTATTTTAAAATATTTTTCATTAGATTTTTCATCTACCCACATCGTGTATTTCTCATGCCATTCTAGGAAAAGATAACGTGTCGTTCTCAATTAGTCTTTAATTTGGTTTGCCAAACATTCCAGATATCTCGGAACATCACGCTAGCACCATTGGTACGAGCAGAGGTTGCTTTTCGTGCTTGGCAGCGTGGACCCGGTTTCCTGGTCGGCGGGTGGTGAAGTCGAATTGGGGGGCGTGAGATTCTTTTATTTAACTTTAAAATTATTGTTTTGTGCTGAACGTAGTTGAGTTACTCTGCGTGATAGTCAATTACCTATACTTAGAATATTTTGCTTTGACTAAATAGTAGTTTTAAATAATGGCGCAAGAAGCCGATTCAAAGAAATTACGCGAGTTGACTGTCAGGCGTAGCTCAATGAAAGGTCAGATTACCAAGTTTAAAAACTTTATGGATAAATTGTCGTCTTCGGACTCATTAACAAATGTGGAAATAGCTGAATTAAAGATTAAACTTGGTAGATTTGAGCAATTGTCAGCTAAGTTTGATGAGTTGCAAAGTCAGATTGAAGTCTTAAATAGTGGGAGCCTGTCATTAGAGCTTGAGGAGCGGGACAAAATAGAAGTTGATATGGTGAGTGCGCTCGCCATTGCAAAGGATCTGTTAGACAGCTGTATGCAATCATGTAGTCATGATTGTCATGAATCCCGATCTGAACCTCGTGACTCTGGTATCAGGTTGCCGCGTATACAAATCGCAAAATTTGACGGTGCGTATTTTAGGTGGCTCGAGTTCAGAGACTCCTTTTTGAGCTTAGTTGATCGTAATAAGCAACTCTCGCAGGTACATAAATTTCATTATCTGTTGTCTTACCTGGAAGGAGACGCGGCACTAATAATTTCCAATCTTGAAGTATCATCTGAGAATTACAATGAAGCTTGGAAGTTGTTGTGTGATCGTTACGATACTATAAGACTTCTGATTGATCATCACATGAATTCATTGTTTAACATACGTTCATTTAGCAGGGAAACTGTTAAGTCTTTACGATTTTTAGTTGACCATGTTACAAAAAACTTAAGAGCATTATCTAGTCTGGGAATGCCCACGGATAATTGGGATATGTGTGTCATATTTAATTTAACATCAAAATTAGACAATAATACACTTCTAAAATGGGAGGAATTTAGAAATCAGCTTGGTAACAATATTCCAACCTTAGAAAACTTTAAAAGGGTTTTGATAGATCGAGCTGATGTGCTTGAAGCTTTAGATAGGAATAAAACAGACTACAGCCCCCAAAAGGGTTCGCAGGTTCAAAATAATCAAATTCGTTCGAATAATTACACACAAAATAATCACAACAGCAAGCAGGATAAATATCAAAAATGTTTCATTAAGGCAGTAACAGCAACTAATAAAAATACTTCAAGTTCATTTGTATGTATAATCTGCAGTCAAAATCATAAAATATACGAGTGTCCTATTTTCAAAAACAAAACTATACAAGAAAAATGGGCAGATGTAAATAAATATAAACTTTGTTCTAATTGCCTCAAACAGGGTCATCCAGCAAAGGCTTGTGGATTCGGACCATGTCCAGATTGTAAACAAAGACATAATCGTCTCCTGCATAACCCCAGCGAGGCAGTAAATAATAATCATGCACATTCAGAATCGGAAGCTATTAATGTTAACTCATCGGAATATCAATTCAATCATGTTCTCTTATCTACTGCTTTAATTGAAGTTCATAACCCTAATAACAATCAATATGAAACAGTGCGTGCATTGCTCGATTGTGGTAGCCAAGGCAGTTTTATTACAAAATCTTTAAAGGATAAACTGTCACTCGATTCGATTCCAATAACTAGTATTAATATTATAGGTATCGGAAACCACTTATCTAATAGGGTAGAGGAGAGCTGCATTGTTAAATTGCAATCTATTTATAAACAGTTTGATGTTACCTATAACATGCTTGTCATGAATGATTTAACTGGTTATTTGCCGAAAGGCCACGTAAATATTAAATTCAAAATACCGAAACACATTAAATTAGCTGATCCTAAATTTAATGAACCCTCTCAAGTTGATATCTTGATTGGATGTGATCTCTTCTGGGATATCCTAGGAAATGAACAAATTTCTATAGGCCCATATAGCCTAAAGTTACGAAGTTCCAAATTTGGCTGGTCAATAGCCGGTCCGATAAATAAAAATAATTTAAATAGCATAAATTGCAACAATAGCATAATTACAAAAAACAATAAGACTCAAGAGTCTTGCATTGATAAACTACTTACCAAATTTTGGGAAATTGAAGAACTCCCAAACAAACCCATTCTTAGCGAAAGAGAAAGGGCGTGTGAAAAGCATTATTTGCAAAATACGGTCCGTTTGAGTGACGGACGATTTAATGTTAAATTACCTCTAAATAGTTCTCCAAGCAACTTGGGTGAATCCTATAATACTGCAAAAAAAAGAATGTTGAATTTAGAATCACGTTTTAGAAAAAATCCCATACTAAAAACACAATATGTTGATTTTATGAAAGAATATGAAGACTTAGGACACATGTCTGTGGCACCTAAAGGTAGACCATTTCCCTCATACTTCTTATGCCACCACGCTGTATTTAAGGACAACAGCGAATCAACCAAGGTCCGTGTCGTTTTTGATGGATCCGTTCCCACCTCCTCGGGCATATCTGTCAACGACATCCTCATGGTGGGCCCTAATATGCAGGACTCTCTCTTCTCCATACTCATAAGAGCACGTCAGTATAAATATTTAGTTACTGGGGATATTGAAAAAATGTACAGACAATTGAGAGTGGATGAATCCTGTAGAAACTTGCAATTAATCCTATGGAGAGAAGATGAGTCCTTACCCATCAGAACGATGCAAATGAATACTCTAACTTATGGCACCACAAGTGCGAGCTATTTAAGCACTCGCTGTCTGTGGCAGGTGGGCGAGGAGTGTGGGGACGAAACTATAAAAAATATAATACAACACGACTTTTATGTCGACGACTTAATCACTGGTTGTGATGATGAAAAACAATTAACTTATATTCAAAATTCCATATCCTCCGCTCTAAAGTCAGCCTGTTTTAATTTACGCAAATACAAAACGAATTCTAAAAATTTATTCAAAAATTCATCTCTAAATACTCAAAATAAACTAACTATTAGTGAAGCGTCAAGCACGCTGGGCTTAGGGTGGGAACCAAAATCTGATAATTTAAACTTTCCAGTACAACCATATCACAATCATGATACCATAACAAAAAGACGCATATTATCAAATGCATTTAAGATATTTGATCCTTTAGGGCTGTTAAGCCCATGTATAATTACAGCAAAAATGATACTACAAAAATTATGGCAACAAAAAATAGACTGGGACCAAGCTATTCCTCAAGAAATAGAGGAAAGGTGGCTAGAATTTGCGAGTAATTTAAACTGTTTATTGAATTTACAAATACCTAGAAGAGTATTATGCGATTCACCGAAATTAATAGAACTTCATTATTTCAGTGACGCTTCACAGAAGGCATATGGGGCATGTGTGTACATGAGAAGCACGGAAAATAACCATGACTTCACGGTACGGCTATTAGCTGCTAAATCTAAGGTAGCTCGTATAAATCCTATGACAATACCGCGATTGGAACTTTGCGCTGCGTTACTGGCTGCTAAACTATGCAACGGTGTCCTTGAGTCTATTCGTTACAAGCCGTCACGCATCGTTCATTGGTGCGATTCAAGCGTAGTGCTAGCATGGCTCACAGGTGATCCGACTAAACTCAAAACATTTGTCGCAAATAGAGTGGTTGAAATAACCGAGCTCACTGACGCATACTCATGGCGATATGTTCCCACAGACATGAACCCAGCCGATCTCATTTCTAGGGGTATAAATGCCAATCAAATAATAAATAATAGCCTGTGGTGGACAGGTCCGAATTATTTAATGAAAGATGAAACCAATTGGCCAGTTTTAAACTCCGTTGATATCAATAATATACCTGAAATTAAAAATACATCTAAATCTAAAACTCCTACACCTAAAATTCCAAATAAAACTAAATACTCACCGACGAAACAATCAGCATCTGTAACAAAAACTCATAAAACACAAAAGTCATTAGTAACACATAATAAAATCTTATCTGAGCAAAATGAATTAAATACTTACCTTAACACCGACACACTGCAACCTATAATAGATTCTGAAAAATAAAGCAAACTAAATAAACTGATAAGGATAGTCGCATGGATCAAAAGATTTTGTTTCAACATACGTAATGTTCATAACAAACAGGTTTTAGCTCTCAGCGCTAATGAGTTGGATGACTCATTTCATTATCTATGTCGTGTTGCTCAGTATAAATGTTTTCCAATTGAATACAAAGCGTTATCTAAAAGGTTACCTATAAACGTTAAATCTAAATTACTATCGTTGTCACCTTTTATAGACGACAACAATTTAATTAGAGTCGGAGGACGAATAAGTTCTTCACCTTATAGTTTTGATAAAAAACATCCAATTCTACTTGACTCATCCCATCATTTGACAAAACTTTTATTTGAAAGAGAACATTTACGGCACCTGCATGCCGGCCCGCAGCTGTTATTATCAATGATAAGGGAATCAGTATGGCCGCTAAATGGCAGAAGGTTAGCTAGACGCACAGTTCACAATTGTGTGCGATGTTGTCGTGTCCGAGGCAAAACTCTGTGTCCTAAAATGGGTGATTTACCATCACAGCGTGTGAGCACAGATTTCCCCTTCAATTCAGTGGGCATAGATTTTGCTGGACCTTTTTACATAATTAATCGTAAAGGTAAAGGTGCAAGAGTGAACAAATGTTACCTTTGCATATTTGTGTGCTTGCGTTACAAGTGCGTTCATTTGGAAGCGGTCTGTGATCTTACTAAGGACGCATTTGTGATGACATTACGTAGATTTATTGCCCGTCGTGGCAAACCCAATGAAATATTTTGTGATAACGGGGGTAACTTTGTGGCTGCTGCTAAAGATATAGGCGCTTTTCTTAAATTACATAACAGGGACTTAGCTGAATTTGCAACTCATGAAAATATAAAATTTGTGTTCTCACCTGCTCACGCTCCTCACTTTGGCGGCATCTGGGAAGCCGGAGTCAAATCTGCAAAATTCCATATAAAAAGAGTTATGGGAAATACCCATCTTACCTTTGAAGAAATATCTACACTTTTCGCACTAGTGGAGGCCGTTTTGAACAGTCGCCCCTTGTGTCCTTTGTCCTCATCTCCTGATGACTACCTCCCTTTGTCCCCAGGGCACTTCTTTATTGGAAGACCGCTGAAGGCACTGCCGGAACCTAACCTAGAAAACTTAAAAGAAAGTCACCTGCAACGATACACACGACTGCAACAAATTCATCAGCATTTCTGGTCACGCAGCGCGAATATATACACGAGTTACAACAACGACTGAAGTGGAAGACGAATGGAAAACCCCTAAATATTGGAGATCTCGTACTTATCCATGAAGACCATGTACCTCCATTGTGTTGGCGCCTTGGCCGGGTTACTAAATTATTCCCTGGTCCGGATGGAGTTTCAAGAGTGGCTGATTTGAAAACCACAAGAGGTGTTCTACGTCGGCCTATTATAAAATTGTGTCCGCTACCCACTGCTGAAGATTTACTGTTGAAAGAGAAGCCTTTCAACGGGTGGGAGGATGTTTAAGCTCGCCTGTGAACAGCATATCAGCAGCGTGTACTACAAAGCCACATTGCCTACAGCTTTTGGCAAGGCGCAATAATCGTGGCGGTGTGTGAAAGACTTACAAAGTGTCACTTCTTAACTTGCCAACCGCACGAGCGGTCGAAATATTTTTTTGTCCTATTGTAAAAATCTAAAATAAACTAAATTCAAAATTATCACCGTATCATTGAAGAAACCAAATTCCCAATGATTCGATCCTTTATGTCGTAATAGACAAATACTATATGCAACCTCATGCAGTCGGATACATCTTCTTAAATTTAACAATAATGACCTTTAAAATAAGTTTCTTTTTTCCATCTTTTTTAATTAAAGTTCACTTTTTAAGCAGTCGGGTTTTTTGACTATGTAAATTATTTCACAGTATTTATTTAGATAATATTATTATTTTTCAACCCAAAGCCAAGCGTGGCGATTATAGCAAAACCGCCCTTTTTGGGGGAGGTTTATGTCCAGCAGTGGACGTCTTTTGGCTGAAATGATGATGGTGATGATTATTATTTTATACGTTAATGAGACCTATTTATGAAACCCACTCAATAGGTTTTGAGAAAAAAACATTTTTTTTGAAGACAATTTGTTTTTCAATTTTGATATAGGTACCCAATGTCACTCTCAAAATTAAGACCAATCTAACGGCGGTACCTCTGAAGCTGAAATCGATCAAGCCGTTTAGACTACAGAGCGTGGCAAAGAAATTTACATCACATACTCGAAAATCATAAACCTCCTTCTGGCGCATTCGGGTAAAAAGGTAGGTAGAGTGCTACAAGGATTTGACATCTGATTGACATTGACATTAAAGCTTGACTTTCACGACGTCTTTATTTCTGAGGAGTATACAATCCGTTATTTTACCTCTAGTTTTGCATCACTATCAAAATCAGAGTTTGTTTTCGTAACATTAAGGTTGATGTTGCGTTGCTGCTGTTAGAGGTGAAATAATTGTGAACAGACTGTGAGTAAGGTCGATTGTCGATTAATTACAACAAATACGTAGTGGATGCTGTACCGATGCAACGAGTCACGCAGGTAAGGGATTTAGGGGTTGTTCTCACTCCTGACCTGTCGTTTCGCGATCATATAACGAAGATCTGCAAAAAGGCATTTAGAAACCTAGGGTTTGTTCTGAGGCAGACGCGAGACTTTACCAGCATCACAACCATCAGGGTCCTGTATGACGCATTAGTCAGGAGTCATCTGGAACATAGTGCTGTCATATGGGCCCCACATGAGGCTAAGTACTCATTGATGTTGGAGCGAGTCCAGAACAAATTCACGCGCCACCTGTACAAAAAACTCTATGGGATATACCCATTTTACCCTTTGATGTACCCCACTCTATTTGTACTGGGTATGGTGGGGTACAATCAACTCGGGGTGCGACGCGAGTTTACGTTAGTATCGTACCTGGTGAAACTGCTCCGAGGCATAGAGTACAACACGGGAGTACTGCAACGGTTGCACTTTTACGTACCCGACCGTTATGTGTGGAGGCGACGGCCCCCGCCACTGCTGGTCGTACCATCAGCCAGGACCAACTTGCTGGCTAAAACCCCTCTGACTCGAGCAATTCACACGATCAATGAAATTCATGTAGAATTGGATATATTTACATGTTACTGGAGTGAATTCGCAAAAGTACTATTGTTTATGTTGTGCTACAAACAATGATCTTGTTGTGATTTAATTTTAAGTTTTCGTGTGTGACTTCTCTATCGCATTAGGTTAAGTACCTGTAAGGATAGTTTTAAGGGTTTCAAATAAATAAATAAATAAATAAATTATAGGTACAGACGCCAGCACATCAAGCTACCCCAATCTGTTAAAATTATTTGATAGATTTTGAACTTTAATGGCTAAGAATAAGGTTCATGTTCTATTGGGAAAATTTGACAGTTTGGGGTAGCTTGATGTGCTGGCGTCTATACCTACTTCATTAAATTGTATGCAGTGCCAGCCCTTTTTACGTTTGCATACTAAATATTCCGTAGACTTAAAAAATATCAACAATGATGCTTAAATTAACCTTTGATTAAACCTACTTGAGTCTGTTATCACTCGTATTGGTATCAGCAAGTATAATTATAAATAAACAGACTCGAAATTGACTGGCCTTTGATCGAACCAAAACAGCGGGGTTACTGCGTAACACATTAACAGTAGGATTGAGTTTAATTTTGACAGGTCAGGAATATACATTGCGTTATTTACGTTGCTGAGCAGACGAATTTTTCGAACATATGAAGCAGTGGATTAGCAAAATGATTAATAGTGTGTTAAGCAATTAGGGTGCCGGCAACAGATAGCAAAAAATATCGGTAGGTGCCATAAATAGCCTATTTTCAATCCATGCATCATTATAATCGTGTTAACAAATAAATAAAATTGAAGTGTCTGTTTGTAATGTATAAAAATAACAATATTTAACGAAATGTAAATGCATATGAAAGTACATACGATACCTATAACAAAAAAAAACGATTGTATAGATTTTTGTCTCTCTGTTTGTTCCAGCTAATCTCCGAAACAGCTGGACTGATTTTTATGAAATTTGCTATGGTGATACTTTGATTGATCCCTGGGGAAGGACATGGGCTAAGTAGTCGTTTTTATCCATATATCGGAAACTAATATAATAATAAATGAATTGTTGCTTTTCATAAGATTTTTGAAATCATAAGATTTTTGAAATCATAAGATTTTTGAAATCATAAGATTTTTGAAATCATAAGATTTTTGAAATCATAAGATTTTTGAAATCATAAGATTTTTGAAATCATACGATATTTTAAGCCACTCCATAGCCCTAATGATTCCTTTTTTGGAACTGCATCTAAATATTATTACAAACAGCGATCGAAATGTTGATGAAATAGTTGCAAGACTAGTTTGCAGACGTGTCGAACCTTGAATCTGCATGTTACAATTATAAATTCGTACAAAGAAAATATGAGTTTGATTTATTTTTACTAACATGCTTCATCATATCAGCCGAAAGACTTTCACTGATGGACATAAGCCTCCCCCAAGACGGGGGGATTTGCCATGATCGCCACGCTTGGCAGGCGGGTTGGCGATCGCAGTATGGTGGTAATTTGGTAAAATGCAAAGAGAACGCTGCTGCCCATTCTCTAGTAAGTCCCTTAGTCGCCTTCTACGACACCCACGGGAAGAAAGGGGATGGTGCTATTCTTTTACGCCCGGCAACACATGGGAACACATGGGACTAACATGCTTACTAAAATGTATCTAAGACAATATACAATCAAACACGAAAATAAATATATTAGGTATATTATGTACAAGTACCTATTTGTATGAAGAGAAAAAAAGGTAATCGATTATTGGACATTAAAAAATTCATCCGAATCGCTATCCCAAACTGACAAATCTTCCCAGTTGAACATGAACCTTATGCTTTTGTTATAAAGTTGAAAAAATAACAAATTTGACAGATTGGGGTAGCTTGATGTGCTGGCCTCTGTACCAAAAAGGCTGGCAGTATTAATTAGTACTTAAAATATGTTCTTCCACTCGTAGACCGAAAGACTGTGTAATTACTTACCACAGCAGTTTTGCTGGCCCATTTATCCAGATTCCTAAACATGTACTGGTCCACAGTTAAATTGGGAATCTCAATGTCCTTGCAAGGAGAAGAAACCACTCTATCACTACTCCATACACTTTTTTTCCTAACACAAACACTTAAACTTGAATTCCTAAATCGAGGTTTGAAACGACATATTATTGTAGACATTTTACTTTAAAATTAAATTATTTCTAGTTGATAATAATATTCTCTTAAGAGAGGTGTGCAAGAAGTCACAGTCAAGCGTCTTCTAGTACACAACAATGTACATTGAATTAATTTATTTACAATAGACAATCGATAGAAACATTGCAGAAGTGTAACTTTTATGATGACTGCTCGACTTTAACTTTTTATCTTTAGGTTCATGTATATGTTGAACTAGGTACACTAAATCTTCGGTTTCTCAGTTATTTTTGTATATTTATTTTTTACTTTTCAATAACTTTCAAAATTTCTTTTAATTGGATCATCATCATCATCATTTCAGCCGAAAGACGTCCACTGCTGGACATAGGCCTCCCTCAAAGGGGGTAGGGGGGTAATTGGATCATTGCAACCAAATGCCCATATTATTTATCTTCGTAAGTTTTCAATATATTTTTGACTAAGGGGTAATTCATAGTTTAGTTAACTCACCGACTCTTTATTTTACTTTTAATCTTCTAATAAATATTTCTCATCATACATCATGGTTATAGGCTAGATTTTAAATCAATTTTCTCTTAGCTTTGAGTTTATGAGCTGTTCTCGCCTTCAAGCTTTTGGGCTAATGAGTGTCATCCACTCTTTTTTTATAATTATCTGTATAGTTTTCCATAACCTTAAAGAGGTTTGAGGAACAAGGTGTAAAGCCCACTCATACTAGAAAAGGGAAGATCCTCTGACCAAAGCTGATTGTATTGTAACAAATAAATGTATCTTTTTCAACAACTCACATCTTCCACAATTTTGTACCACAAATTCTGTATCTCCAGCTACTCACTGTTCAATTTAACCACAAACAGCACCGTTCACCCCCTATTTCTGCACCAGTACGGTGTGGCGGCAACCTCCTGCGCAGCATCCAACGGCCACCACCAGCCCGACAGACGCCACCACCACCACCATCAACATGCAGACGTGCCACCACAATGGGTGAGACGGCCGTTGTTGTATCTGTGTTGGTTTTAGCACGTGCTGTTGTTGTATAATGTATATGTGTTGGTTTTAGCACGTGTCTCTGTTGGCTTTTTGTCGTTGTCCCGTGTTTTGCCATGCCAGTTGCCCACATGACAAGTTGTGTCATGTGGGCAACTGCCCGACGCACGACGCGACGTTTGATGTTGGGATGTTATACATGTATAATCCGATGCAGGATTTGTGTGACGTCACGTTGATTAGTCTATTATAGCGTTGTAGATGCCTTCACGACCTCATGTGTTGATAAATCATCCAACTCACAGCAGCTGCAGCTTACGCCCGCTTGAAAATGTGTCACATTCATTTTGCGATCATTTTCTTTCGAATAAATAAATGGCCCTTATTTACACTAAACATTCGAGTAACTAGAATGGCCATTGTGGTTTGACGTCACCCCATTAGGGTAAGTAGATTATGGATGTGACCTCCGTGACTGAAAGTCGTACTCATTTCTCGTGTCACTTGCTTTATGTGGAGGTGTCTGTGATCAGCAGATTTAATCTGGAAGCGATCCCAAGCTTGTCCAACGCACTCTAAATATCAATTTTTGAGCTTAGCGAATCCATATGGTGAGGCCAACCTAACTAGCTCCATGCCACTCAGGGATCCGACGAGTTCCAAATGGAATGACAAAATCGATTCGCCCGGCTGGAAATCACAGGCACTGCTGACGAGAAAGACGACGAGGTAGTCAAAGCAAAAAGATTATGGAATAACGACAGAGTTTAAAGCGGTCTGGGCTATAGTCCTGAGAGAGCTAGCGAGTCTCTTCAACTCCGTCATCTGAGATGATATAACGCCCGAGGCTTGGAGCAGAGGTGTGGTGGATCTGGACTTCAAAATAGGTGAAAAAACTTTGCTGATACAAACCCCTGAAATTATAAGCAGAACCCTCCTCTGGCTTTGCTATAGTCGAACAAAATAACACCAATAAAGTAGGTAAATTAGAATTCACTCACCTGACACTCTCAAGTGACACGATATTTTATGACACGATGCCGCGCTGCTTGCCTAGCTTGGCCAAATTTAATATGTACTCGTAAAAAGTAAGCAATAACGTTTAGCGACTGTTTAAACATTCGATTTTGACGTTTAAAACTCCCTTAACTTTAATCAACGTTTTAAATCCCTTATTGAGTACCTATGCTGAATCGCTATGATTGTGTTATACGGAGGAACAGCAGAATATAAAAAAATATTTAAAAAAAAACATTGATTTTTATCCATTATAATGCCAGAATTAAATTAGGTGAAAAATCCAGTATACACAAAAATCGCGAACTCTTGTCTTTACGATTATTAATGCAAAAGCAGAGAGTATTTCGTCGGTCTACATATTATATGAAAACTTTTTTATATTAATCTAAATAGTCATTTTCTTTTATTCCAAAAGGCATTTTTTTTTATTGGCACCTTGATCCCTAGACACTTCATGACACCTAGGGAAATCATCAAATAACTTCTCCCGCTCTGGGTGGAGCGGGAGGGGCGTGTCAGACTTTGACATCTCTTTAAGGCGCGCGTGGAACACAATGAGCCGTTGACCCGGGCTTTTTCCTTACCGAACAGCGAGTTACCCATTACTCGCCAACCACAAGCTCGCGCCTACGGTGGCCGGGAATCAGCCTGAGATTTCTGATGCCCAGGGCGTCTCCTGCGACGACTAGGGCGTCTCCTGCGACGACTAGGGCGTCTCCTTCGACGTCTAGGGCCGTGAGGGCGCATATATTGCCTCTCCTTCACGTGCGCCGCCTCCCTCTCCGCTAGAATTACTGCTTCGCAGAAGGTGGTGACGGTTACCCGTGGACTCTCGCTCCGTACCATACACTGTACCAGGGACGGACGTTAGAGATCGCCGCCACCGATCGCCTCCACAAGAACACGGCAGACCTCCACCGTATGCTCCACCGTGTCCGTTCCTCCCGCCCTATCCGAAACAGGAACCTCCCGAAACATGCGGTCAGTATCCAGTCTAACCGGGGTCAGCTGAATATATTATTTAACGGTTAATTGAACCAACTGTATTACTGTCCTTTACCTATTGGATGACAATTATTTACAAAGTTCTTTATACGTGTTTTGTTGTGACTGATAACAAATGAAAACGTTTTATCTATTTTTATCTAAATACCAATTAAATATTTCATAGATATTACTTACTTTATTGTTCTTTATTTACTGTTGGCATCTAAAGATTAGTCCATGCATGATAAGGACTGTTTCAATCGTATTATTTTTTCTAATCACATAGATGCACGTAAAGGTGCGTCCAGATAGTCCGAGGCATGTGCTTCGAATGGTAAGCTAGGTACGCATGTTATGAGTCCATGTAAGTCAACGTCCAAACGGACGCAATTACGCGGATTTTTTTGTGTACTGGATTTTATCGTGTACTGGATTTTCAACTCTCAGTGTTGAACCGAGGATTGAGAATCCAACAGAGTGCAGCGCGTAGATAAAACAGTGTTCGACTTTCAATTCTTGGCGTCAAGCAGTACGTGAAGATTCAATGCGCATACTTCAGCACTTTTTTTTGAGGATGGGAAATCATCAACTAACTTCTCCCGCTCTGGGTGGAGCAGGAGGGTGTGTCACACTCTGTAACGATTAGGAGTTAGTTAAAGGTTCGGGAATAACTCCGTCATATACACCGTGACATTTTAGTCGTCTTACAAAGACGGTCCACTCAACGTATCCGACATAAAATACCTCTAGGCGTGATTACAAAATTGTAAGCATTAATTATTAGGTACAAAGATATAAATAATGCATTAGAATTATGAAACAGCCTGTTAATATTGTTTACGTCTCAAAGGGTAGAAGATAAGCATTACATTCCATCATTCATTCCATCTCCATATCAGGGTGCCCAGTGGTAACGGCCGTGACTTACGAGTTGTAGGTCGTGCATTCGAACCCAGCCAGGCGCATTACTTTGTGTAAATAATTTAATCACCATTGCTCTCAAACGGTGAAGGAAAACATCGTGAGGAAACCGGCATGTCCTAGAACCAAAAATTCGAAGACATGTGACATCTATCAACCCGCACTGGGCCCGCGTGGTAGATTACGGCCCACTCCCTCTCCTGGAGAGGAGGCCTGTGTCCCAGCAGTGGGAAAGTTTTTAGGCTGAGTATGTATGTATGTATCAGGGTGTTTCAAAGTACGTCATGACTCAAAAAATTAAATTCATAAAGTTCAAAAAAAGATTTTTTTTATTTAAAGGTATTGTAGTCATTGGATACATGAAGTGGGCTGCCGTTGTAAGACGACTATAATGTCACGGTGTATAAGCGGATTTGAAAATATTTTTTTTTTGTTCGAAAGAAGTTTATTTCGAAACGGTCCCATTAGAATTCCATATAGATCTGATGATGCTTTTCGGAGACAGACAGCGGAACTCTTCAAAAAATGACAGCCAATCAACCACGATTGCTGTCGCATAAATATGCATTGTTTTGACCTCAAGAATGATAAAATTTCGAATTGCATTGCATTGAACCAAAAAATTCGAAGACATGTGACATCTACCAACCCGCACTGGGCCCGCGTGGTTGATTACAGCCCAATCCCTCTCTCACCGAGAGGAGGCCTGTGTCCCAACAGTGGGAACATTAAAGGCTAATGATGATGATGATGATGATGCAGTAACGAACTTAGCCGAGTTTATAACTTTGAACCTGGATAAAGGACAGGCATGTACTGGAATCTTCCTGGACCTTGCAAAAGCCTTCGATACGATCTCCAGAAAAATTCTGATCAAGAAAATGTCCTTTCTGGGAATTCGTGGCGTTGCACTGGACTGGTTTATCTCGTATCTCTGTGAAAGAATACAAAGGGTTGTGCTAGGGGAATATTATAGTGACCCGACCACCGTGCATTTTGGTGTTCCCCAGGGAAGCGTGCTGGGGCCCACAATTTTCATTATTTATATAAATGGACTATGCAGCATGAACCTCCCACAGGCAAACATTTTTACTTGTGCTGATGACACTGCGATAATTTTTCATGGGAAAACATGGGATGAAGTGCAATGCGCGGTGGAAGGCGGGGTGAAGGCGGTTGCGAACTGGCTACAACACAATCTAATGACGCTGAATATAGAAAAAACCAAGGCCATCAATTTTGCTATTTCCAAACGTTCTTCTCCTAACAGAGTGCCTCGTCTACAGCTGCATTCATGTATTAGTTCCGACCAGTGTTCTTGTCCTTATATCGAACAAACTGACTCTATTAAATACCTAGGAGTCATTGTTGATAACAGATTGACATGGTCCGCACACCTGAGCGCCTTAAGGGGCAGGATTAGAACAATGCTGCGTATCTTTAAGCGACTAGGCAAGATTGCTGATGATTCAATCCTTAAGATGATTTACTTCTCAATTTGCCAATCCATTCTCAATTACTGCATAGTGGCGTGGGGCGGTGTGGGCAAGACCTCAGTAGTTAAGGTAGAACGAGCTCAGCGCGCTCTACTAAAAGTTGCGTATAGACGACCGTACCGATACCCCACTAATAAACTGTATTCGGAAGTGGGAATTCTCAGAGTTAGACAACTTTACATACTCTCTGTCACGCTACGATTTCATAAAACTGCCTTAAGCACGTGTGTCATTTCCACTCAGAGTTAGACAACTTTACATACTCTCTGTCACGCTACGATTTCATAAAACTGCCTTAAGCACGTGTGTCATTTCCAGGCGAAGGGTAAACTGGGACAAATTCCAATGCCATAAAACAATCGGCAGAAGGTCTTACGGTTTTATGGGACCACACATTTACACGAAACTCAATAGCCTACACAAAATACTAAAACTAACACAAAAAAAATGCAGACTGACGGTAACACATTGGCTTCTTGCAATGGACTACGATATGACAGAAGGTTTTTTAGTCTAAGTTAAAACTCACAATACTGCTCACACATTAAAATTCTCAAATACATAAACATATACAGTTACTCACATATGTACCTATAGCCTAAATACCAACACAACAGACACAAATTAAATCACAATGTACTCGCACTCACTTTTAATTTTGTATGCCTATTATTAAGTACCCCATTCTACAAAAATGTTAACGGAACGAAGTAGCCTGGATCTCACAAGACAGGGAATCCTAGTGTGAGATCCAGGAATTCAATCCATTTGAATGTAATCTTTGTAAAATAAATTTATTCTTATTCTTCATTCTTATGATGATGATGATGATGATGAGGTACTATAACTAAAAAGTGAAAAATAAAAACTTTTTGGAACTTGGAACGAAGTCGGTGACTTTGGATATTATGTATTTTATTAATTTCTTGCCTTCCGAAATTAAAGTTATTTTTCAAATTGTAGTGTTTTCCCGGAAGTCAGTTGTTTTTGTTTTGGAAAAAGTTTTTATTCGTTTATTTACCCCGCTGGGTGATAAATGATAAATCATGTTCATTTCTGTAAATAAGTTCATACAAACCCTTTTAAAAGTGGTATTTTAAAAACCAGTGGAAATCCATGTTCCCCAGCGGACTACTCTGAGAAGAAAGTCAGTAGTGTAGTATCTTGGTCAGATTATGTGGGCACCGTGTAAATTTTGTGCCTTTCGAGGAAAGACCCACACAGGTTGGAGTTGCAAGCATTTGTCAGTAATCGTGAAGCTCAACCCAGAACTTAAGGATCTCAACGACTCGACGACCAATACCAAATAAAGGCAATGAGGCATCCAACGCATAAAAAATCAATTTGTTGCACATGTCACGTACTGCTTCGACGCACCATAACAGTATTTTTGATTACTGCACCCTTGTAAAGCAAATTCAAGTAGTTCAAGTCAAAATAATATTATTACTAAACTCAGTCAGCGCTTCTCCATAGGAAACAACCAATTGGAATCGTGCCTAGCTTCTAAAATTTCATCAGCGCCCATTAGGTTAAATTTGAAAAATAAGAAAATTATGAGATGAAAATAAAACATTTTATTTATCTAAAATAGATTTATTCTTTTACCACTAACAAAAGTACTTACTTACTTATAACATTACACTTTATATGCCACAAAAATACGAAATAAAAATTCAAAAAAGTTTCATTTGGAAGAATTATTGTTTGGTCGTACTTATCTATCTTACAGTCATAATTTACATGTCTTATAATCCAATGAGTACATAATTAATAATTATTATATTATATACATAATTATACTCCCTAATTTATAAACGCTGCAATGATTAGGATTAAAAATTAAGGGATTAGATAATAATAATTAAGTTCGTTTAAACCAATGTTACGTATCGTTTTGACTTGGTAAAGCTATCAAAAAATCTTTAGTAGAAATGCTTCCTTAAAATGCTAAAATTTTAGTATGTCTAAAGCTGAAAACAGACGCTTCGCCTGAATGCATGTTCAATCGTGTTTCATTCCACGTTCATACAACACAAACAAATGTTCAAAAGAATTAACGTCCATCTGCTCTTTTCATTTCTCGATCATTTGGTAGGCGAGTGAAAGATGCAGTCTCCAGAATGCCAAAATCCAACACCATTGAATCGTTTTACAAATGCATTCATGCTGTGTTCAGAGGTTTCGCTTCCTTTGAAAGATGCTGAATGCAAGACTTATATGAACACAGTGAATCATCTGATATCTTGTCGAAATCTCTAATATTGTTGACATTTTAAAATAAGGCCTCTTCGCGTATTTTCCCGGTGCAATAGCATGCTACCATTTCAGTTTATATTTGCAGTAGTAAAAACACATAACAATTAAATTCCAATACCTTGCACAATACACCATTTCAAATTAATTTTCAAGAAAATATTTCCATGTGATCTAAAAAATATATACCTAAGTTCTCGATCTAAAAAATATATACCTAAGTTCTCGATCTTAAAAACTACTTACAACATACGACTTGACTGATTTATACCCTGCTTTATAATTTTACTCTTAACAGTACCGTTCCTTCAGAACCCTTCTTAGAATCTTCCCGGCTGCACTTTTAGGAACACTACTTATAAACGTTATATCGTCTACATGTTTGTACGCGGCCACTTTCTCATTAACAAACTCGCTAAGTTGTCTTTCCGTACATTTGTGACCATCCTTAAGGACTACGAAAGCCCTTGGTGTTTCGCCTTTAGCCTGATGAGGGACCCCAACCACTGCTGCATCGTTGACTGACGGATGTTCGCGTAGTAGGGATTCTAGTTCCGCTGGAGGCACTTGGTAGCCTTTAACCTGTGAAAGACCATTCATTGTTTTAATACGAGGTTTATTCTCTATTATGTTTATCGGTAACGGACATTAATATCGACCACCACAATTTCAAATGTCGTAAGTGACAGATATTTTAATATCCCAAAGGACATTTGCAATTCTCATCGTTGATGTTTGCCAGTCCATTGATAACATCATGTCATAAACATTCGTTTTACCTTGGATTGTAAAAATCAGGTGCCAGTTTCTCCACGTTAAACCAGGAACTCTTGAATACTTCAATACTGGCCAGTACTGGAGTATTCTAGAGTTGCTTATCTAAATAAATCAATATCTAATCAAGCCTAAATTAATAGAGGTAGGTAAAGGCGTGAAGGTAAGAAAGACGCAAGTATTCTATTCGGGAGAATGCAACGTTTTTGTTACATATTAAGTCTCAATGCTTCATTAATTGCTCATTATTAGGTATCAACACACACAAAAAAGTATTTACAAGGTAGATGTGAGTGAAAATGCCAGAAGGGGACTGCCTAGATATAGACCTAGACATACATTGTAGTGACCTTATAATTATGTTCTTCAGAAAAGACAGGTGCTTGCAACCGGCGAGTGTCTATGACCAGATGTATGAATGTTACCGAAGCAAAATGGGTTTGTTAGGATTGTCGTAAGTGTTCTATAGTTTCTTCCTACCTTATTGGATAAAGGCGTGCTTTTATGTTTAGTATGACAATACTGTCAACACCACGTCTAGATAATATTCTACCCAAAATTTACCTTGATAAGTTCCTTAAGCCTGTCAGCAATAGTGATGATTCCTTCTTCATCAGCAACAGCCAGGTCTCCAGTCCTAAACCAGCCGTCTGCAGTGAAGGACTCGTTGTTGGCTTGAGGGTTGTCTCTGTAGCCTCGCATCACTTGAGGACCTCGGATGAGGATCTCTCCAGTCTGGAAGATTTTAAATGAAAGATTTTTAATTGGCAGAATTTTTTTACCTTTCGTTTGGTCGTGCCTGATTTAGAAAAGAAAAGAAGTATTCAGGTATTGGACTCGCACAGGAATATCAGAAACACAAAAAAAAATTAAAAACGAAAACACTACTACACTACATAATAAAATTATAATAAGATTTAGACAAAAAAAAATAAAGCAATACAAAGTCCTGTACGAAGCCAAAAGGCCGCTATCTCAGCATGATGCTGCGACATTTAAAAAGTGTCGTAGCACTGGATTTCTGAGCCTATCGTCATTATTTCAGCCGAAAGATACCCAACACAAAATTTAGATGTTTTAAATAAACTTATTTGAATAGAAATTATTGTAAAATCAGCTAGTTTTGAATAGGGTATTTTCCGATTTCATAAAAACTGTTTTAATTTGAAGATTGGGACGATATATTTAACAGAATAATAAAAATAAATTGATTAATACACATTTTATCAATTAAAAACGATTAACATCTCATTTATTTTTCGTTGTTTTGAATTTACCGCCAAAAAGCTCCTTACGATGACTTTTTATCACGGGACATGTGACGTTAACTGTGTTTATACGGCACCGGTACAAATACTCAGTTTGGCGCCGTTTTAGAAGTATTTGTGCACAGAGGCACCGCACACCAGTAATATCACTTTATATCCATTAAAAATCTTGCTAATTATAAACTCGACATTCACTTATAAGTAAATTTACTTACTAACTACTTTAGTTTACTTAAAGTTGACGTCACGTGATAAAAAGCCATCGTAAGAAGCGTTTCGGCGGTAAATTCAAAACAACGAAAAATAAATTTGGTTTAAATCGTTTTTAATTGAGAAAATGGATAGAAATCAATTTATTTTAATTTTTCTGTTAAATATCTCGTTCCAATCTTCAAACTAGAATAGTTTTTGAAAAATTGGAAAATACCCTATTGCATTTTTCAGAATAGGTATACCAATAGGGCTCTAAGCTCTTCTAACTATCTATCCATCTATTACTTTACGCTTATCTCTACTTTTAAAATGTTCTTTCTCTCCATATAACGAATTTCATTAGGTAATGTCTAATTCAATTCTAATTTAGCCAAAGAATCAGCATTGCCATGCAACGTGGCAATGCTGCCAGCCAATTGACCACCTTTCCTGTTGAAAACGATGCAGACGAATTTATTGATGTCCTATGATACTTTTCTTTTATGTATTCTAAGTTGTATTACTAGTACATTCATGTTTTTATCCTATTTTTGTAATCGAAGCTGGTTGTATTTTTAGCGCCTAGGAATCAAATGTACATAGCTGGAATATTGATTACAATATTATCGGTACGATATCTGCATCACAATAATTTGCATCTATTGTTTCACAGAAGTTGTTATAACTGTATAGTTGGTAAGCATGCAAAGAGAAACCTTTAATAGATCGTCTTAGTTATAAAAGCGAGCCTTTTCACAAAATTTATTTTTCATTAGTATTGAGTAAGCTCGTCTCGAATGATACAATACAAACAAACGTTGCAAATCAGTCTACGCCCTTAAATGATCTATCTTCAGTCTTACATACCTCATTAGGTCCCAAGTTCTTTAGATCTTGGTCCACGAGCCTGAGTTCTGTGTTCGCCACTGGAGGACCTGTTGCTTCGTAACGGTTCAATCCTCTGGGACTGAGGGTGACTGTTGGAGATGTCTCGGTTAGACCATAGCCTTGTCTGAAGTCGATGTCACGCTGGAAAAGGAGAACGAGCGTATTATTAAGATTAGCATAATGCTTGGTGCCAACTTCGTTGGTGTAACGTCTGCTGTGCACGGGGTCCTGGATTTGATTTGGGCAAAATTATGTGGGTTATTTATTTATACATAAATATGCTTTATTGAACACCAGAAAATTTAAACAAAAAAAACCTACAATGGGCGGTCTTAACTCTATCTGCGATCTCTTCCAGGCAACCTTGGGATAGACAGTGATTGCGTGGACATAAAAATGGGGTCATTGGTGCATAATATAGATACAATTTACTATAATAGATACATAAATATATGTATGCTGTATATTAGATACTTATAAACATACATACCAAATATAAAAGCAAAGAAAATAAATGACGACTACAGATTATAACAGCTACCTACATCAAACTCACAACAACAAGTAGTGCTCCTTCACTATTCTCTTGAACATAGGTAAATATTGCGCGCGTTTTATTTTAACTGGCAATGCATTCCAAAACGAGCAGCCTGAACAAAAACCTTCCTATAGAGGGACTATTTGTGTAACATTTTTATGACAGCAATTGTTCTATAATTCTCGTCTTTTCTGTGAAGAATTCGAAGTCATAACATTATTATTAAAGCTAGAAGGCTTAAGCATACGTGGACGTTCGTTTTAGTACATCCATAATTAGCTAGCTATGTTAAAGTCCCATGGAACAGAAAACGAGCCTATTGCCAGTATTGCCACCAACCGAACAAAAATCCAAACTCTGAGCTGCTACATATAAATTCCTGATGGATAGACCCAAAAACACTTAGCCCGACCTGGGAATGGAAACTGGGATCCATTGCTCAGCAGAAGCACTTGTACTGACAAGACCAACGTGACAGAAACATGCTTTTGTTTTCTGAAATATATCAACTCAAACAAATTAATGATTGTCATGAAAATCATGTCACTTGGTTTTAATAGGTTCATTTTATGTATGTAGATTCTTTTACATGTTTAAAATAAAAAAAAAATCTTAAATCAAAAGTCATTTATTCAAACTAGGCTGAGAGTCAGCACTTTTCGAACGTCAAAAAAAAAAAAAAACATAAGACAGTCCCCCCAAAACGCCCACCGGCGCACAAAGCACTAGGAAGTATCGAAGCACTTCCTAGTGCTTTAGCTGGGAAGCTGTTGTGAATGACAGAACGTTGTAGGCCTTACAGACTGTAGATTTGTAGACAGTTTTCTATTCTTTACTTTCATTCCTCTAAGCACCTGGTATTTATTGACAGGCCTGCACTGTCCTTCCATACCTATTATCACTGTAATTTAAAAACGATGTAAAAGTCAATAATTTTTAAAAGAATAACCGTAGAGTTTCTTGCCGGCTCTTCTCCAGAGGAAGCCACAAATTGGAACTGTGCACCTAGCTTCTGAGGTCTCAAAAGTGCCCATGCAGGTTTATATGAAATAAAATACTTTGACTTTTTGGAACTCAATCAACTCAAAGCATTTATTTCAATTAAACCATTTACAGGCACTTTTGAACTGTCAAAAAGTCGATCAGTTGGAAAGTTGAAGCTCGTTGCCCATTCCAAAACGTAGATCTCTATGGCGACGAATGGGCAAGGAACTTCAAGAACACTAATTTAAATCAAAACAATTGGATATTACAAAATCTTGGGAACATTCTTGTTGCAACATTCAATTTTTTTACATTGCTCTCACATACAGAAGTATGTGAGAGCAATGTAAAAAAATTAATAATAAACAATTCTAAATATAAGATTAACAATAAGCCAACACATTTATAATTTTTATGCAAAATGCTTCTAAATTATACAAAACTATAGTTTGCAATGTATTTGAGATATTAAAAAAAAATGATTTCCTAAAAGAAAGAAAAACATTTAATATCTATTGAAGTATTCAATAAATAACTCTTGGTTCAGTAACAATAAAAACATAGGTATTCAAAAAAGTTATAATAATAAGAAAAAAAGAACCTTTTTAACAAAAAAATAAAACCGCCGAAAAAACCGAAAAGTAAAAATAATTAACCTACTTTGTTTAACCTTGATAACTAAGTTCAGAAGTTTGTTAGATTTTAGTTTTATTTTATAATTTTTTGTGGCTATAATCTACATGCTTAATTTTTGATTACTTTTTGTAATACACAACTCAATATTAAAATCTGTGAGTAAACAATCAATCATCCACTGTTTTCCTTAGGGTTGTTTTTTTTTCCGAAATTTATATGGGACCAACTTCGGGGTATATAAACCCTTTCCGATAAATTTCCGATAAAGAATGATCAAAATCGGACTACTCTGAAAAAGTTAGAGAATCTCCTTTGTTTTTTCGTCGGTTAAAAAAGTTCGTAATGTAGTAAAAAAGGGAAGCATCTCTTCCAAATACTAAAATTTTAACTATTAAGCCCAGGTGGCTGTGGAGCAGGACCAGCATTAAACCAAGCATTTTTATCTACGATATATTCATCTAACTTATAATATGCTTGTCTACATAGTGTGCGTTTTATGCATTATTTAAATTTCATCTCATTTAGTTCAAGAATATCGACTGGTATTTTATTAAAACATTTACACAGTACCCCATAAAATAAGTGTGTATAATAGACAATCTGAAACGTGGTTGATCAAATTTGTTCCTATTTCTAGTGTTAAAATTGTGCCTGTCACTTATCTCGTGAAAAAGGTGTCGATTTTTCCGAACACACCTACCTACATAATGTTTTCATAGATAAGGATATTGACAAGGTTTTTTTTTTTTTTTTTTGGGTGGGAAATCATCAAATAACTTCTCCCGCTCTGGGTGGAGCAGGAGGGCGTGTCAGACTTTTACTGACTAAAACCCACCCGTGTTCCTTCAGTAGCCCTTAAGCCAGGGGCTGTGGTGTCTCTTTCGAACAAACCCGCACCCCTGGCAGGCATCGACCCTTGCGGGTCCCATCACTTTTTGTGCTGACATCTCTTTGAGGCGCGCGTGGAACACAACGCGCCGTCGACTTGGGCTTGGTCCTTACCGGACAGCGAGCTACCCATTACTCGCCGTCCGCAAGCCCATGCCTACGGTGGCCGGAAATCGGCCTGGGATTCCCGACGCCCAGGGCGTCTCCGTATCCTGCGGCGGCTGGGGTCGCGAGGGCGCATATGCTGCCTCTCCCTCACGTGCGCCGCCTCCCTCTTCGCGAGCATTACTGCTTCGCTGAAGGAGGTGACGGCTCCCCATGCCCTCTCGCTCCGTACCATGGCTTGGACCAGGGCCGGACGCGAGAGATCGCCGCCGCCGATCGCCTCCACGAGGACACGGCGGTGCTCCGCCCAAGCAGGGCAGACCGCCACCGTGTGCTCCACCGTGTCCTCAGGGCGATCTTCGCAGTGGAAACACCCGGGCGTTTCCTCCCGCCCTATCCGAAACAGGAACCTCCCGAAACAACCGTGTCCGGTGAGGACCTGCGTCAGGCGGAAGGTGAGGACGCCATGCCGCCTCTCAAACCACTCCTCAAAGAGGGGACTTACCGCCGCAATCGTGGCGTGCCCAGCACTGGGTTGCGACAATCGCTCTCTCCATGTCACCATGAGATCCCGCCGGAGCTCTGTCCGCTGTGCCGCGATTTCCCGCGGCAGCGGAGTTACGCCCCGGCGTTTGGCCTCCTCGCGCCACTCCCATATCTGCGCGAGGACCTTTGCCTCCAGATCCCATGGCGGTAATCCGGCAAGGAGGCCCGCCGCCTCGCCGGAGATCGTGCGATATCCTAGGATCATCCTGATCGCCATGACCCTATGGGACGCCCTCAGCTTGCGAGCTGGTTGGCGCCTCAATGTAGGCGCCCACACCGGCGCCCCGTATAGGGCCATGGACCGCACGATCCCCGCGTAGAGCCTCCGGCAGGAGGCGTTTGGCCCCCCTAGATTGGGCAAGAGCCGCTTCAACGCAGCCCCGGCCCGCTCCAGTCTGGGAGCCAAACGGCGGAAATGCTCCGCGAAGTTCCACCGGCTGTCGAGGACGAGTCCCAGGTACTTCATCGTCGACTCGACGCCGATGTGAACCCCTCCCACCGTTATCTGGGAACCCGTCGGTGGCGCATTCCGAGGACCATGAAACCACATGGCCTCGGACTTGTGCAATGCCACCTCGAGTCCCAGTTGCCGGATCCTATCCACGATTGTCGCAACCCCTTGTGTCGCTAAGTCGGCCGCCGCCTGGTACGACCTCCCTTGCGCCAGGACCAGCGTGTCGTCAGCGTAGCAGACTACACTGACGCCGCTAGGGAGGTCGGCGCGCAGCACCCAGTCGTACCCGATGTCCCACAGATACGGCCCCAGGACCGATCCCTGTGGGACACCGCACGACATCTCTCGCCGGTTCCACTCTCCGAGGTGACCGGGGTAGATGACGGCCCTGTCCGTCAAATAGGCCTCGACCACACGACAGAGGTAGGTCGGCATCCGGTGATACCGGAGTGCCTCCCTTATGCAACTCCAGGGCAGGGTGTTGAAGGCTTTGGCGATGTCTAATGACACCGCCAAGACGACCCCACCCCGGGCAACAGCATCCCCCGTCGTGAGGGCTCGCACGCGCATGATGGCGTCCACCGTGGAGCGCCCCCTGCGGAAACCAAACTGGCTCTCCGCCAAATCCGGCCCCACCCGCACCAGCCGCCCGACGAGGCGGTCTGCAATTACTCTCTCAAAGAGCTTGCCCACCTCGTCGAGCAGCACAATGGGCCGGTAAGCGGACGGAGAGTCCGCTGGGCGCACCGGCTTCTTGATGAGGACCAGTTTCCCCGTCTTCCAGCGAAGTGGGAACTGGCCCTCCTCCAAGCATGCGCTTAGGAGCCCTCTTAGTCGAGGCCCGAGAGCCTGCAAGGCCAGGACCCAGGCTTTGCCGGGCAAGCCGTCGGGTCCTGGGGCGGTATTCTTGGCATTCAGCCTACGTACCGCCACTCTCAGGTCTACCTCGGTCACCTCTGGAGAGTCGTCGTCGTCGTCGGTGTGGTCCGCATCGGGCACCGCAGGAGGCGGAGCCATAGGCGGGGGAGCGTGCTCCCCTCGTGAGGGGAACAGAGCGCTCACCACGTCCTGCACGAGATGAGGCCGGAGACTCTGCGTCAGCGGGGGAGCCCAGGGGCGGATTTTATCACGCACCGTTTTGTAGGGGCGTCCCCACGGGTCTCTGTTCAGAGTCTCCAGCGACTCCTCGCGGGCCACAACTCTGGCCCGCAGGATCTCATCCCGGAGGGCGGTCTTCGCCACTCTGTACCCCTCGTACAGCTCCGCCTCAATGGCTTCCGTATCCGGAGGGCGGATACGGAGCCTGCGGTGCCTGGAGTAAAGGTGTCGCGCAGCAACACACGCCTCGCGCAGTGTTGATATTGACAAGGTACGAGTACCGTCATGATGTTAATTCTTTTGAACAATTCCCTTAGAGATTCGCGTCTGCGGAGGTTGTAGATCGCTCTGATAGCCCTCTTTTGCAGAGCAAAGATCGACTCAATATCTGCAGCCCGTCCCTATAACTAAATACCGTAAGACATGATGCTATAAAAGTAACTAAAATAGACCAGTCTCGCGGTATCCACGTCCGCGTCTGTTAATTGAGGGATCTTCCAAACAGCTTAAGCAGCAGAACTTAGCCGCCCTGCTAGTGATTTTAAGTGAGAACCCAACACTGTAGCTTGGAGTCAAGCGTGATCCCCAGAAAAACCGTCAGTTCGTCGAATTCTAATATCTCCTTATTCAATACAACGCGATATTCACTACTTCTAACATTCAGCAACGCGACTCTTATGCATTTAGTTTTCTTTCCATTTAATACCAAATCATTTACAGTGAACCAAATATGGACCATACGAGTAAGTATAGCGTTATTTCCGTCGTCAAGCTCCTGTGCATCTCTCTTATCTTTAAGGTGATGTGTCATCAGCAAATAACACCATTTGTGGTCGGTTTTTCATTATAAATCCGACAACTAACCTTTATACTAAATGGCCCTCCTCTTTACCTCAATCACGCCTGATGAAGAGAGCGATTGATGAAGTCTATGATGGAAAATAATGGAAAAGTCTCGGTACCTTAGTTCTGGTTATGAATCTTTCAGCATCACTGCCTGCTAGAGGAGCCGCACCATTGCACACAGAATCCACATGCTCAAAGGTTTTCTCGTTGGCAGCTGGGTGAGAGCCCATCATGAGAACTGAAATAGATTACAAATAAATCTACTTAGTAAAAATCTTAAATTCATTCATTTACAGATAGACAACGCACATCGTAAACCGTTTGATCTGGTTATAAAATATAAAAATGGCAGCGGGTCATATCCCACAAAGGTTCATGGTCCGTCCATAAGTTAGCCATTGCAATGCAACTCTTATCTCATTCTCATAAAATATAAATATGAATGATTGTTGTAAGTTTGATAATACTCAATCAGCAATCACTCTAATGTATACCTTACAGTACCACGATAGGAGTTACATTGCAATGACTTACTAATAGTTTACGTCGATTGTGAATCCAAAAATCCTTGGAGACAAACCACAATCTTGTGTCACATGAAACAGTGCATCCTATTGCATTTGTAACGTCGTATATACAATCATCTGCTTAGCCATTTTTAACTATGTTGGGGTTGGCTTCCAGTCTAACCAGATGCAGCTGAATACAAGTATTTTACATGAAGAGATTGCCTATCTGCACAACCCAGTTACTGGGTAAAACGGTACCCCTTAGTGAGACTAGCTGTCAGACTTTCGGGCTTGTAACGATCTTCTTCTGTCAAAGAAGAATGACAGTCGGGACCAACGGCTTAGCGTGCTTTCCGAGACACGGATGGGTCTTGAGCTGGAAAGATTGAGAGTAACCCATCCTGATAGATCCACAAGCCTTTGCTTATTTTAACAATAATATCTGGAGTTTTTTTTTTATTTGACTTATCTAAAAATAAAACCTAGCTAGATCGATTTATCGCCCCCGAAACCCTCTGCATGCTAAATTTAATGAAACTCGTTGGAGCCATTTCCGAGATTCAGATTATATGATATATACACAGTTCCAAGAATTGCTCGTTTAAAGGTATTAGATAGATAAGAGTGGACACAGAAGGTCTTACTCTCACTCAAAATCAAAAAAATCAAAATATTTTTATTTCTTATAAACCTGCATGGGCACTTATGAAACGTCAGAAGCTAGGTGCACGGTTCCAAATTGTTGTTTCCTATGGAGAAGAACCGGCAAGAAACTCCACTCTCTCTCCACTAAGCTCCACTAAGCGTAACAACAACATGCCCGTCAATTTAATAGTACAAGTCTTATAGAATCCGGACATTCAAGTTTATAGCGACCTTGTGCCTTATGTAAAAGTAATCACGTATCGCTTGAAGTAAACAAATAAAGTAGGTTTGGAGGTGTGTGCGTGCCTCGCGGTATGACCGTATGATTGTTTATTAATAAACTGCGCTCACACATCCATGGGTAGTGGTAGACGCTCTCATAAAAACACCTCGGTGTTGATTCACTCGTGTCTATGTATGAGTATGTTTATGTTATTGAGTTTCGGAGACAGCTATTTTTATAACAAATATTGAATATAGCTTGTTGGTTTTATGATATCTATCGATTCATCATCATTCTCTGGCCCGTACTTATCTAAATTTATTTGATGTCGGCGCAAAATGTATTTTTCTTCCATACTTCTCTCTAATTGGTCATCTTGGCAGCCACCCTTTTCTATGCATTTTGTCTTCCCCTACTCTTATAGTCATCGACATTCATATTCAAAACTTTCTGCGAGACTAAAACTGTTGCCAGAGCCGAGTCTCCTGTGTGTCGTACTTTAAGGATGCTTAACGCCCTCCTGACCACCTATCCTGAATGTGATCTGTTTGCTGATGAATGGAGCAAAATTATGCGTGTATGTCTGATGTTTTGCGAGAGTAAGTATGCTAGGTTGTCCTCTATTATTTGTTAGTACCTATTTGTAATATTTTTATTTGCTATACCTGTGTCTCTATGTTAATTAATGTAATTGGTGTTACCGTTTTAATTAACAATAAATAAATAAATAAAATTTAAACCACACAACAACAGATTTTCGCACAATATTTTCGTTAACCGGTGCCACTTTTAGAATTCCTGTAATGTACTAATTTTATTCTGTCAATCCGTGTCACACACCACACATCCCTCTTAGCATTCTCATCTCAACTGCATGCAATTGCCTTTCATTTATCTCTTTTGTGGCCCAACATTCTGATCTATATAAGACAGTAGGTCTTAACATTGTTTTGTATATCTTCGATTCGGTTCATTTTATCTGCGTTTTAAACCTAGAGCTTATAAATTTTATCTAATCATTTGAAATGGTCACTATCCAAAATATCTTCGACTTTTGCAATAACAATATCAAGAAGTTGATCGTACAATAATAAGTATATCCTTTGTTATGTCACTGCGGTATCTTTCCTTTATGTTACAACACTTTTTAATATTTACGACCACTTATCTGTAGGGATATCGGATCAGCAATTACTCCAAAAGCCTACAGGAGGTTGAACACGATAAAAAAAATACTCACCCAAAGGTGGAGCGACAAACAGAATGTTAGTCTTTTGCTTCTCAATAGTCTTCAGGAACGACTCGGATTGGAACTTGGCTAAAGCCACCAGCTTGGCACCGACGGATAGCTTGTGGAACATAAGAACTGTTGCCGCGTAGATATGGAAGAATGGCAACACGCCCATCACAGAGTCTTGATGAGTGGCTGGAAAAGGCAAAATGGCAATTTTCGCAAATTATATAGGTACTCTTTGCTAGGTATAAAATTTAAGTATTTTGACAGAGAGTGCTTGCCGCTACAGTCATTCAAGCGGTCATGAGGATGGTTTTAACTACAGCCGATGGCTCCAAGTCGATCGTACGACGCGGCGACGGTGGTAACATTGACCATAACCATGCTAATATTCCCTTGGTTTAAAGTACTTGAATGACAAAATAATATTAAATTGAATATTGAATCAGATATGAAAACTATATGTTAAAATTAAACGAATACAGGAAAAGGGTAATAAACGGAATGTCATTGATTATGGTATTAAAATTTAAATATCAACTCACGTGTTGTTTCATGATGAAATGCAATAATTGGGTCATTAATCTGCTCGCAGTTAGCAATGATATTCCTATGCGATAATTCCACACCTTTCGGTAGCCCTGTAGTCCCACTAGAATATGGTAGGAAGCATATATCATTGGTATTCCTCCTTACTTGTCTCAAAACAGAATTATCAGTGTGTATATCTTCGCTTAGTTCATTGAATAAAGCTGTTCCTTCAGGAGCTGGGTCTCCATTTGTTTTGACCACGACTATTGGAATGTTAAGTTTAGCGATCTTCAAAGCTTCCCTTATAGTTGGGACAATTTCTGGCAATGTTACTATCATCTTTGCTTCTGACATCTTTAATTGGCGCTGTACTTCATCTGAAAGTAGAAATTTGTATAAATAATGAAATAACCAACTCAAATATTGCACTAGGCACTGGAAGAAAAAGACCTCCTGAGATCTCTTCTAAGTGAATAGTTTTCTCTTTTCAATATAACTTCGATAGGTATTAGATACTGCAGGTAATATTGACACAATTGTTTTTACGATTGCAGATTTACGTAATTGTTTTACAATAAAATTACCATAAACCGTTTACATTTTCCTTATCATGTCAATAAAAAGACGAGTAAATGGAGATCGCACAGTGTTTTGTGAAGCCCGATTTTCGGACATCCTATTTTTATTAAAATGGCCGACAGAAATAATCATTTAAATGCAAAATTTCTTATCCCCATTGAGTTACCAAGTCTAGTTTTTGAGTTATCGTTTTTTGAAAATCGTATGTTTTCGATCCGGATTTTAAGAAAAAAATTAATTACGGTTAAACTAAGCATGATACGAAATAATGATGTTACGTACAATCGACAAACTTTAAGCATGCTCACTTAAGAAAATATTTCTGTGGCAGCGCATCTAGTGACAAACCACACCCCTTACTGGTTTCGCCCAATTAGAAACAACATGTATTTGTGTGAGTGTATTCACACAAATCCATATTGTCTGTTGACTGCATGACGAATAGAGACGCAAACCAATGTCCATTCTTTTAGTCGCAATAAAGGTGTCGTCAACAAAGCACGCATTTCGTTCCCACAAAAATCCATACAAACAATTTTCAACCTTACTACCATCAAAACATGGTCGAAATCGAGCCGGATTACAGTGCACCGTACTGAGCGTCGAGAACAAAAGACATTGCATTCCTTAGATAAGAAGCGAGCCCGGACAGTCATTAGCAGTGTTTGAGGGTTTTTTGTGCAAGTTATTTACAATATTATTACAAAAGGATTCTACGCATCGTAACATCACGTTATTTTGAAGAATAAACGTTTTTTTGTTGTTTACAAAAAATGTCTCAGAACAATTACTAGGAGTATTAGAAGAAGTAGCGAAGACATTACAAAAAACACAAATACGTAAACATAAGGAAGGTGTGATAAAATTATAAATTTATAATAAAACTTTTTAATTTCATTAGAATTGCCCGTGCTTAAAGTCTGTCATTATGACACTATTTTTGATTTATTAATAATAACTTTACGATATGAGTGTAGATAAATACAAGTTGATGATAATTTCTGTGTAATTTTTATATTAATTTCTGGGTGAATCTTTAAAATTTCCTTTTGAAATCTTGAAACACTCTATTAAAAATAAATAAGTTCAACTAAATTAAATTGCTTCTTTTCCACAACTACAAATCCTTAAAATTGTTCTTAAATTTTAACACATTTTGTATGATTTCACACGAAGATTGCAGACGACAGTTTCGCTTTAAACAAAAATGTTTTACTAAAATGTTTTAATATACAGATACGGTTTAAATATCAACCATAAGAAATCTTTAATCCTGAACAGGTTATTATTAAATGAACACGAACTGAAAAATATATATTTCACTAATAGCTAATATTTCTTTTTTTTTTCAATCCTTTCACTCTACTATTTCTGTTATATTTCAGAAATTAAGGAGTATTTCTTATTGAAAATTATAGTTCAGTTTAATTACTTGTTATGCTTCCGAATTTTAAAGTGGCCTATGAACTGAGTTATTGTTATATTTGTCAAAATATACTTGTCGTACGCAATGCGGGCAACGCGCTTGTCTCGTTGATTATAGCATGGTTTGTCAACCTTTTATTAAAAGACGGCCCACTCATAAACTCCAATCTTAACGTACTGCCTTTTGCAAGCCTTTTGTGAACCACCCAACGGTAAGCATCCTGCAAAGCATGCCCCGGACATTGGAAAGATACCTTGTTCGTGTAATCTCGTTTATTTATGATCAGTGGCGGCTGGTAGGTCATGGAACTGGTGGTGAACTTTACTAGCTCACTAAGTATTAGGGGTAATAAGTAAATAAATAGAATTTATTTATTTCAGATAGGTAAGTAATTTGAATCTAGACGAATAAAAAATAAACAATAGTATTCAATTCCACGTAAACTAAACTTCGCAGTGACAATAATGAGTCGGTCATTCATTATGGCCGGCATGCAAACTTTGCCAAACCTCGGGCGCTCTCGCTAATCGACGTGACGTTCGGTAATATTCGACAAACTTCGGTTCCCCGTGCGGCGCACGAGAATCCACAAATTACTCCATAACGCTCCATACAGTTATGTCAACTATCTTCTGTCTCACGCGCTAGGCGTTTTAGCTCGGATCTCATAGAAATGTATGAGCATTCACTGTAGATCTTCTGTACCGCGAAAATGAGTCTTAATAGTTTAGCAAAGAGCTTATATTGTTTGCTCAGTTTTGTTAATATTACGTAGACCACAACCAGTGGCCACAATGTGATTATTAAACATTGTGTGATTCTTTCTACATCTATTAAAATCTGGTAGTTCAGCGCATGAGTACAGTAAGGGGACAGCCGCCTGTTTATAATAATAAATAATAATAATATTTATTTTATTTTGGAAAAGAAATCCATAGAGTGTTAGTAACATAATATGAAAACAACTTATTATCTAGTGTTAGTACCAATCAACCTCTGCACAAACTGCTGTTATGATTAAATAAAAAATCAAAGGTGTGATATATAAATGGATAAAACGAATATTAGAACTATTCAAAGTTTTCAAAATATACATACCTATAAGAAACACCTGCAAAACATTCGAGATAGGTAACATGGTAATAAAATAGTAGGCATACCTTAAAATTCTTTGTAATATTTCGCGAACGTATTTTATGGTCCTTCAATAGAAGGGCCATAAAGTATGTTTTTAAGCCATTCTATTGTTAAACCGGATTTTCAGAAGTTCCCACTAAATAACAATGGTATAGATAATGAACGTATTATTATTGCAGTTGCAAGAGTTCCGACAACAGTAAACAAAAAGCTCTGATAACATTGTATGAATTGCGCAAAGTATACCTGTTTGTGTTATTCCAATCATAATATAGAGCAATAAAATAAAAAGATAATAACAAATGTTGCAAATTTCCAACAAAATATCTAACTTGCTTCGTTTTTGTATATTTTCAAGTTTATAACACATTGTAATGCAGATTTTTACTTTTCAATAGAACTGCGCAAGTAACAAGTCCCTCTTACGCCCGGCCGCGCCGCGCCGATAATACAGGTTTTTTTTTTAATGGCATTAATAAGTTGACCTTGAAACTTCTTAACCGGAATTTACAGAAATGACAATAATTATTAACATTTTATAACTTTATGCAGTGCCAGTCAACGTGCCTAGCGCGTCCGCTGCGTTTTGTATGGCGGCGGTATCGCATAACCATTGGACGTCATGAAAATTGGGGAGGCAGTGAAAGTGTTCATATATAACAAAACTTATAGACCTGACGTAATTATATCGGAGAGAGGAAAATATTAAAGTTGATAGAATAGATATAAATTGTTGTTTGACATTTTTATTCCAAATTATTGATAAATAATCTATCTATACTAACAATAAAGAGGAAAGATTTGATTGTTTGTTTGTTTGCATTGAATAGGCTCCGAAACTACTGTACCGATTTGAAAATTTATTTCACTGTTGGTAAGCTACACTATCTCCGGGTGACAAAGGCTATATTTTATCCCCATATTCTCACGGTAACGGGAACTACGCTGTTGAAATCGCGGAGCGCTGCTAGTAAGTAGCTGAATAAATAGAAAAACTAACAAAAAAAAAAACATTAAGCTAATCGATAAGATTCTGTTTACAATTACTGTTTGATCTGTTGTGATGTCTTATTGCCTGTGGTAAAAAAAAAGTGACACCGTCTCTCTGGTTTCGTGTCAAGCAAGGCATGAATTAGTTTTATTCTCCTCTGCTAATCAATAACAAACCTAAAACCTACAAAAATAAAACACATTAAGAACCTAACAATTATTTCATTTAACTTAAAGTAATAGCAATAATACATTTTCTAAACCAAAAAGAAGATAAATATGAGTACGAAATTACTTCTTGTCAACAACAATAATTCATAAAGAGCTCATACCGGCCGTGCCTATTCAAAAATAATCTCACAAACTAGTGAACATAGCACGCGCCTGTGTGAGTGTCACACTTCTATACACCATTACTACGAACACTAAAATATGTTTCGTGCATTCTATTGGTCAAAACGCATGCATTGTGCGATCGAGTCGTGAGCCTTGCTACGCGATTATCGCCTTAAAGGTGAGCGTGCGGAAGAAGTCGCGATTGTACATTGATGGCGTATCTTATGCCGAGTACTTCAGTCCACAAATTAACCTCGCAACTTTGTTAGATCCAGATTTATACGAGGTTTTTGGTTTTTAGTTTTTATTTTTTTTCTCGATAATTCTGCCATTTCGGGAAAAGTTATTAATACAAAAATAATTCTATTTACTTCCCCAATACACCACATAATTATGACATCCCAAATCCATGGAACTTAGAAGTTGTTCCCATTTAACTATTTTTGTTAGGGTTGTCAAATTTTTATCCTTATTTTGTGGATAAAATTTTTCGTAAAAGTACCACAAAAATACTTAAATAACACAAAATGCCTGACTTTACCTTTTAATGTACAGAGGCCAGCACATCAAGCTACCTCAAACTGTCAAATTTTCCCAATTGAACATGAACCTTATACATTTGTGATCAAGTTGAAAATCTATCAAAGAAATTTTACAAGAGTAGATTAGAGATATTATTACGTGCTTTGATTAAAAAACCCTATAAAAATGTTGTACTGGCGGGTGATTTTAATATAGATATATTGAAGAAAAACAAACAGGCTCTAGAATTCGAAAATTTATTATTAAACTTTAATTTAAAATTATCTATACGTCAACCTACTCGTTTAAAGAGCATGACATGCATTGACAATTTTGCGCATAATTTTGATAGGTGTCGCAAAGCTATAGTTTTGGAACTGGCTTTGTCTGACCATACGTCACAACTACTCAATTGCCCGATTAGCACTGCAATCACTAGTAATCATTGGCGGACCATTAGACGGGACTATAGTAAAGAGAACATAGACAAATTTAAATCCTACCTCAATAGCCTGTCGTTTGCGGAAGTATATGAAGCCAAGGATCCAAATATTGCTTACAATGCCTTCATAGAAATGTTTTCTTTCCTATATACACAGTGCTTCCCTGAAACTCTTATCTCGATAAAAGTGAAAAGAAGGCCTAGTTGGGTCTCTCACGGTATTAAAATATGTAGCAAAAAAAAACGTAAATTATTATGGCAATATAGACAAAAACCTTCCGAAATAAATAAAAATAAATTTAAGAGTTATTCAAAATTGCTCAAAAAAATTATTTATTTAACTCAACGCGCACAAAATATACATAAAATTAAAAAATCAAATAACAGATCTAAGACTACTTGGGAAATAATAAACCAAACAAAACTAAACATACCAAAAAACACTATAGACAAAATTCGATATAATAATGAAACGGTAACTGACCCCAAAATGATTGCAAATTTATTTAACAATTACTTTATAGATAAAATTAAACCTCAGACTAGCTCGGGAACCACAGTCACTAAACATATTTTAGCCAGAAAAGACTCAATGTTCATGGCCCCAAGTCTAGCACTTGACATATTAAAAATTATCGCGGCATTAAAAAACACAAACAGTGTAGGATATGATGGCATATGTACAAAAATTGTTAAGACTGTTGCATACGAAATTGGTGGCCCCTTAAGCTACATAATTAATTTAAGCATCAGTGAAGGTATATTTCCGAATGCGCTAAAAAAATCTATCGTAAAACCACTATTTAAGAAACAGGATAGGGAGCTAATGGAATTTTACAGGCCAATATCATTAATACCAATCATTTCAAAAATTATAGAAAAATACATTTACAGGGAACTTAATACCTATTTGGAAAAAAAAAATATACTCTGTGATGAACAGAAAGGATTTAGGGAGAAAAAAACAATTAACTTGGCCATATACGATTTCTTGCATATTGTTATGACAAACATGGATAAAAATACACCAGTCTGTGCCATTTTCTGCGACATGACACAGGCCTTCGATTATGTCCAACATAGTATATTGCTAAATAAACTTGATGCATATGGGATAAGAGGAAACATATATAATCTAATACAATCATACCTTCAAGACAGAAAACAAGTAACGCAAATTAGTAGAATAAATATGAGCGCCAAACGTGAAGAGATTTTCACGTCATGCGAGCGTACCGTCCCTCATGGAGTACCGCAAGGCAGCGTACTCGGACCACCCTTGTTTACACTCTACATTAATGACTTCCCTAAATCTATTAAACATCCTATGACACTGTTTGCGGATGACAGTACGATAACTATACCATGCCTTAATAAGAATACATATGAAACTGACATAAATAATACATTAATTGAAGCGGTAACGTGGCTGAATAGTAATAATTTAAAAATTAATATAAATAAAACTTTGATTATGCACTTCAGCCAACGATCATCATTATTCTCTAGTCTTGATATCGAATGTAATAATAATAAAATACAGAGAGCTAATATTACAAAATTTTTAGGCCTAACAATCGATAGAAACTTAAATTGGAAAGCGCATATTGAGGCTCTAGCCAAAAGAATAAGTAGTGGTGCATATGCGTTACATAAATTATCACGTACTGTAAATACAGAAGCGTTATTAACGGCCTACTATGGTTTAGTTGAATCCATCATTAGATATGGTGTTATCTTCTGGGGTAACTCAACCGATAGGGATATAATTTTTAAAAGACAAAAGTGCTGCGTAAGATCTATGTTTAATCTAAAAAAAACAGATAGCTGTAAAAATTATTTTATTAAATATAGTATATTAACGTTAGCTTCACTTTATATATTAGAAATAGCAATGTTCGTAAAAGCAAATTCACATTTGTTTCCTCGTATGGCAGACAAATTTCCAAGAAATAGACGTGATGATAGCAAACTATGTGTACATACATCGAAAACTGCACTTATGAGCAAAAGTGTTTTTTGTATGGCACCAAGTATCTACAATAAATTGCCCAAAAGTTGGAAAGAGCAAACTTTACCTAAACTGAAACACACAATGAAATTGTTTTTGGCACAAAAAGCATATTATAGTATTGCAGAATTTTTAAACGACTCATGGTGAATATTAAATGTAAATAAATATAAGTAGCATTATAGTAATTATGGTCATGTAGTAGTGGAGAACTTAAATGTAAATAATTGAATGCTTAAAAGTTCTGTAAATTATCATTGTGATGTTATAATCTGTATTAATCCTTAAGGAAAATAAATAATTGGATAATGTAAAAGATGAAATACAATATTAAAAATTGTTTAATTGCTGACTGATATTTAATGTATAAATGTAAAAGTTAAAAATCATTGATAATAAAAATAATAAATAATATAATTGTACCTAAGATATTTGCACGCCATGAGAAATGGCAGACATGTCGTGAATCACTCTTTATTTTTAAGATCTTGCATGCATGTATTATTTTAATTCTGTGTGTATACACATGTTCAAGCAAATAAAATTTCTTTCTTTCTTTCTTTCTTTCTTTCTTTCTTTCTTTCTTTCTTTACAGTTTGGGATAGCTTGACCTACTGGCGTCTGTATATCGATGAATAATATTTTATTTAGATACCAAGCTGGTATCCTGGCGTCTTCACATTAGATAATCTAAACCACCGATTTTACTACCAGGTAGATATATTTATGGCAAAGTTATATAAAATCCGGATATAAATAATTATCTGAGATTTTGACAACCCTGACGACGTAAAATCCGGATAAAATTTAAAATCGTTGTGGTTTCCAAGTTCCATGGAATTGGGATGTGAAATTTATGTGGTGCGTTGGAGAAGTTATCAAAATCATTTCTGTATAAATAACTTTTCCCGATTTGGTGGAATTATCGAGAAAATGAAGAAAAATTAAAAACCGAAAAACTCGTATATATCTGGATCTAACAAAGTTACAAGGTTCATTTGTGCACTAAAATACTCGGCTTAAGATACGCCATCAAGGTACCTAACATCATTATTTCGTATCACGCTTAGTTTAAATGTAATATATTTTTTTCTAAATATCGAGATAAAAATTGGTCGATTTTCAAAAAACTATAACTCAAAAACTAGACTTTGTAGCCAAATGTGGATACGAAATCTTGCATTTAAACGATTATTTCTGTCAGCTTTTTCAATAAAAATGGGATGTCCGAAAATCGGGCTTCATAAAACACTGTGGATCGTGGGAAAACAAAGTAATAACATAACGCCTTGTTTTCCCGAAGGCTTGGGCAGAGGTGTACCTACCTATAGTACACCCACTTATCGCCAGTTATCTTCAAGTCCCATATAAAAGAGGGCGAAATTTTTGCTAGAACCAAAGAGGTCAAAAGGTGTTCTCAGTAACTGAATGAAAGACATGTAACATTCTATCAACGCGCACTGCGCCCGCGTGATGACTAACGGCCCATTCCCTCAGAGAGGAGGGCTGTGTCTCAGCAGTGGGGACATTGTTGGCTGATTATAAATGATGATGATCGAAGTACTCACGTGCAGTATAAATTGGATTGATACTGGTTATCACTCCTCCAGCTGCCAATATACCCAGAGATACCAGAGGGTAGTCCGGTACATTCGGAAGCATGATTGCGACTGAGTCTCCATCTTGAATCTTGAACTTGGTCCTTAGGTTCGCCGCAAATCTGTTAGATAGTTTGAACGCCTGCTCATAGGTGTACCCTCTGCCTGTTATAGCACAGACCTGGAATTCAAAATTATTATTTTTATTATGATGTTCATAGCCTTTGAAAAAGGGTGATGGTATAATTTAGGCCCCGGTTACGGCCTAGCATGTATTCAATTTACAGACTACAATAAAAAATGAGATGTACTGGCAGTACAAATATAGCCCTTTTTTAAGGGTAGGAAATCATCAAATAACTTCTCCCGCTCTGGGTGGAGCGGGCGGGCGAGTCAGACTTTTACGGACTAAAACCCACCCGTGTTCCTTCAATTGCCTGTGTGCCAGGAGCCACGGTATCTCTTTCGAACAACCCGCACCCCTGGCAGGCATCGGCCCTTGCGGACCTCACCAGTTGGTGCTGTGCATCTCTTTGAGGAACACGTGGAACACAACGCGCCGTCGACCCCAGCTTGGTCCTTATCGGACAGCGAGCCACCCATTACTCGCCATCCGCAAGCCCGCACCTGCGGTGGCCGGGAATCAGCCTGGGATACCCAGCAGAACTATAGGCCTCTAATCTGGCAGTATTTGTGGTCGACAACTAGGTACTTAACCGGCAAAAAGCGCCAACTAGTGGCTATTTACTTTGATAATATTTCTATGCTCAAAAATATGGTGCTTGAAAAGAAATCGTAACCTGTTTAGTGTTTTTGTTTTTTGTTTCAGCCTTACAGGTTCTTCTGTAATATACGTATATAAACTTCTCCTTTAGTAGTCAATAATTGAACATAATCAAGCAAAATATATTTTCACGAGAGTTTCTATACTAACTCTGAAATCAAGAACGTACACAAACGAATCTCAATTATGTATGTATTTCAGAATAGTTTCACTCATTGTTGGTTTGAGTTTTAGCAAAGTTTAACAGTCGGCCGCCAGCCTGACACCAACCCTCCTTGGGAATGCTATTGTTGGTGGTTTACCCGCCACCGTACTGGTGACCCAAGGTGCTACAATGGTAAGTACTAGGCCTCTAGTTCCCTTAGTCGCCTCCTACAACACCCACAGGATGAAATGGGGTGGTCAAATTCTTCAAGTCCTTGATCACACACACCGATAACTGAAAAATTGTGTGGAAATCGGTTGTCAAGGTATGGGCATGTGATACGGAGGACTGAGAAAAACGTCGTGAAGAAAGTTTTGAGTATGAATGTCGACGGGTCGACGGCTATAAGAGTAGGGGGAGACCAAAAAACCGATGGACGGACTGTGTGAATGATCATTATGGTTAGAAAGGGTGTGACTACGGAGATGACGACTAATAGGGAAGTGTGGCAGAAAAAGACATGTTGCGTTGAGCCCCCAAATACAGTGGTACGGGCAGGAGAATGATGTATTTCAGAATAGTATACTGGCGGTATAGTAGCGGTTTTGCACAGTCGAACTTCACTGAAAGCAATGATCGGCTTGGCCGGGTAGTCGCCCAGTCATAAGGTAGGCTACCCATTTCTAAAACAAAAAATGAAGGGCAGGAGAACATAAACTGTATAACATGTGGTATTTACACAAAACCTTTTGAAACTTCCTTTGAGCAGTTCGTTAAACAAGCCGTTTTATATCGGACATACTTTTGTGCGGTAGTTGTTAGTCCGAAAAGCGCGTGACGTTATTATGTAGGTACCTATACCTATACAAACAACAAATAACGTCAATCGAATCTTCAAGGGATTACCTTCATCAAGTCTAAAAGTATCAACATTTTACTATCATCGTGATAACAATCATCATACCTACTACCTGCTATCACCAATCAACTTGGCATGACAGTGTTGGTTACGATATTATGTACCTCTACCTATGTATAATTTTTAGCTGTGTTGTTATGCACGAAAGCTTCAAACATTAACCACCAAGCCTACAGGGAAAGTTTTTATCCATTGCGTAAACTGTAACCATGAATTCAGCATATCATTCTAGAATCCATAACACAAAAATTATTCGTCGGTCGGAGGAGTAAAATACAGGATATGTTTTTATCCAGCACGCAAACTGTAACCATGAATTCAGCATATCATTCTAGCGCAGAAATACAATTAATTAGGTAATCAGCTGTTTCATAGAAAAGTGAAATACCTACGCGGTCAAAATGTTTTTTTTTTTTTTGTATATCTGGCGAAAAATTTCTACTTCTACGCTAGGGGGTCTAGATTACGCTGAATTCATGGTTACAATTTGCGCACTGGATAAAAACTTTTCCTGTATATTATCAAAAAGTTTGTCCTATACGAGTATTTTATCATGTTTCTAAGCTTGATGATCAGTTTTTTAGAACCCTTAACCTAGATACTCGTACCTATAAGGCTACTGTGTAAATACTCTATTACAAACAGTACTCGTATCTAGAAGACTGGAGTACTGGACTATATTTTTAAACAGTTCGGTATTATCGACAAGCAAACTGAAACCATTAATTCAGTTTATTATGCTTCTAGACCCAACGTAGAACATTTTCGTCGGTTGTTAAAAAAACTTATTAGCTGTTTCATAGGAAAGTGCGTGACCTTCGCGGTCATAATTTAGCAATAGCTAATTTATATCATGTGATTACAGTTTTTTTTTATAACTGGCGAAAAAATTCAGCGTATCATCACTTCAGTCACTGCTGGACAGAGGTCTCACCCAAAACACTTGAACATGAACCTTATGCTTTTGCTATAAAGTTGAAAATCTATCAAATAAATTTGGCAGATTGGGGTAGCTTGGTGTGCTGGCCTCTATACGTGTATTAGATACAATAGATTTTAATACAATCACAAAGGTTGAATAAGCAAATAGAATTCATAAAAAAATACAGTCTGAAAGGGATATCGACGCACAACCAGGGGCCTAAGTCTGCTATTTTTATAAATTCGTCATTCCAATACGATCCCTTTGTCATTTTGCTAAAAGTGCGTAATCTGCTAAATTCATAATGGTCGATCAGTGGTCGGTCAGTGGTCTCGTAATAGAATTGTGTTATAATGGCATTGTCGTATTGCCCTTAATTTGTCATTATGTACGAGATTACCAATTAATGCCATTTCTTTCAATGGAGTGTCAGTGGCTGATCACTGGAAATTCATAATGACGCCATTATATTAGCAGATTACCAAACTTGTCAAAATCAACAATTAAGAAATCAATGACAGACCATTCTGACACTATTGTAATAGCAGACTTGAGGCCCTGGTACCATTGAATCAGCACATCATTCTGAATACCCCTGCGTTTAAAATATTCGAAGGTAATTTTTTTATAAAGAAAGAAAGAAAAAGTATTTATTGTGACTTGCACAGGAAGATCACATCGTAAAATAAACACACCTTAGTACAAAAAATATAAAAAAGAACAAATTTCTTGGAAGTAAAAAAATAATTAAAAATAAAACAAAGTCCTACACGAGGCCAAAAGGCTCCTACCTCAGCATAATGCTGCGACGATTAAAGCTGTTCCACTCGTAGTTTTAACCGCGTAGGTACCGCACTTTTCTATAAAACAGTTTTTTTTATACCTATTACCGGCGAAAACTTTTACGCTAGGGGGACGCAAGTGTTGAATTCATGGTTGCAGTTTGCGCGTCGTTCTTTTTTTTTTTGTAATGATTTGATATAAAGAAAATACTCACAGAAGCAGTCCTCTCGGGCCATTTGTCCAGATTCTGCCAAACATAATCATACAACGTATAATTCGGAATTTCCACATCCTTGAACGGCGATTTGATCACTCTGTCCTGGGTCCATACACTGTGTTTTCTAATCACAACACTTGCATATTTTGAACTCTGTTTCACTGAGTTTAAAGTTCTTTTCACCGTGAACAAATTTTTGGCTACCATTGTCCTGCTCTGTATTGCACTCGTCGAAGACTGGAAGTTTTATAATGATATAATGATGTTGATAGCAGCTGATAAGGGTATCTTTATAGTTGATAGGTAACGATTTAGTATCAGTTGAGAGAGAAGTGTAGGATAACCTTTGTTTGGGTGTAAAGTTCAAGGATGGTTTCAACTTGCTAATCGAGGAATGATAGTCTAGAGAGTAATACATGGTCAGCTAAACTAAACATCCAAACTTTCACATTTATAATGAATAAATGTGAAAATTTGGATGTTTGTACTCAATCACACAAAAAAAGTCTGAATGGAATTGGGTGAAATGTGACACGGAGATAGTTTCCTGTATTAACACATAGGATACTATAAAATAAGCATATTACGAATTTTCGAAACAACACGAAAGTATTGTGTGCTAGACTGATAGTGACTTGTGATCGCCAATTGAACATGAACCTTATACTTAGGTTTGGGCATGCCACGATTGCGGCGGTAAGTCCCCTCTTTGAGGAGTGGCTTGAGAGGCTGCATGGCGTGGCCTCACTTTCCGCCTGACGCAGGTCCTCACCGGACACGGTTGTTTCGGGAGGTTCCTGTTTCGGATTTCGGCGGGAGGAAACGCCCGGGTGTTTCCACTGCGAATATCGCCCTGAGGACACGGTGGAGCACACGGTGGAGGTCTGCCCGGGTTGGGCGGAATACCGCCGTGTCCTCGTGGAGGCGATCGGCGGCGGCGATCTCTCGCGTCCGGCCCTGGTCCAGGCCATGGTACGGAGCGAGAGAGCATGGGTAGCCGTCACCTCCTTCAGCGAAGCAGTAATACTCGCGAAGAGGGAGGCGGCGCACGTGAGGGAGAGGCAGCATAAGCGCACTCACGGCCCTAACCGCCGCAGGAGACGCCCTGGGCGTCGGGAATCCCAGGCTGATTTCCGACCACCGTAGGCGTGGGCTTGCGGACGGCGAGTAATGGGTAGCTCGCTATCGGGTAAGGACCAAGCCCAGGTCGACGGCGCGTTGTGTTCCACGCGCGCCTCAAAAAGATGTCAGCACAAAAATAATGGGGCCCGCTAGGGCCGATGCCTGCCAGGGGTGAGGGTTCGTTCGAAAGAGATACCGCCGCCCCTGGTAAACAGGCTACTGAGGAAACACGGGTGGGTTTTAGTCAGTAAAAATCTGACACGCCCTCCCGCTCCACCCAGAGCGGGAGAAGTTATTTGATGATTTCCCAACCTAAGAAAAAAACCTTATACTTAGGTTTTAAATTTGAAAATCTATCAAAGAAGTATGACAGATTGTGGTAGCTTGATGTGCTGGCGTCTGTACAAATAATCATAAATGATCAGCAAATATTAAAATACTTTGTTTTTAAACAATGTTTACCGTGTCGTTAATGTTATTTTAATGAACTGATAGTGTTCCGATGTATATCAAACCAAGCACAATTCAAAAGTTGAGATAATCCGGTAATGGCATAAAGCATTACCATTAACGATGCAGTCAATTTTGTAAAGGTTGAAATACAACGGTTTTTAGGAAACGAAAATGACTCTAAAATATTACCTAACATTATAAAATTGAATCTAAACCTATACATATTTAAATAAAAAGAGAAGTCCTGACTGACTGACTGACTCATCAAAGCCCAGCCCAAACCCTTGGACCTAGAAAGCTGAAATTTTGCACAGTGGTTCCCTTTATAATTTATAGAAGGAATAAGGAAGTGTTTGTCGAAATTCAACCCCTAAGGGAGTTCAATAGAGGATGAAAGTTATTTTGGAAAATCGTTATTTTTGTAGTTTAAACCATGAAAATTGGTGTTTATCATTCTGATTAAAAATTAAAAACCACATGTTTTGGTGTTTTTGGGAAATCATCCCCTGAGGGCGTAAGATAGGGGATTAAAGGATAAATGGAAAACCGTAAATAATCGAACGCCAGCGGCTCGGTCTGCGAGTAGGACCGACGGATTTCCGACATCTTCGCGGGCGAAGCCGAGGGCAAAAGCTAGTTTAAAATAAAATGTAACAGGAATCAGGAGGAATGAGGATAATTTCCTGAGGAAAATGTTAACAAGATATATGGACCATACGATAAGGAGATGGACACACTCTTTGATAGATGACATGATTAGAGCCGCGTTTAATTTTAAATAATTTCAACCTATTCCTAATATTTGTTTCAGTATTTTCTTTTCTTTTGAGACTTATCTAAACCTTAGCCCCCTTATTACAGAACAAGGTTTTTCTTTAGGTATGGTTTAAACCTTCGAGCCTGTTTTTTTAAATTAGAACCTAACTGAAATCGAAATACAGCTCCTTTTACAAAACTGACAAGTTAGTCCAGTACTAAATTGTCAGTTTTGTAAAAGGAGCTGTAATTCTATTTCAGTTCTAAGTTCCTATTTCAAAAACAGGCTCGATGGTGGTTTAAACCATACCTAAAGAAAAACCTTGTTTATGTTTTGTTTTTAAATTCATTTTTATTGTGATTTTAGAAGATATTTGTACCAATTCGGTACAAATAACTTTTATTAATTAATATTAAAATGATTTTTTTTTTGCCTACTTTTTAAATAAATTAATAAACAAAGTCTGCATTTAAAATGCACATTTCATATTGTGAAGATCTGTTTAGAATGATAAGGTGTCACAGGTGTTTTAATACCAGCCAAGTGCGAGTCGGTCTCGCACACGAAATGTTTCATTTACATAATAATATTGTTAAATATACCTACTGTACCGGGCGCCGTTCAAAATATATGTTAATACTAACGTTTCTTGTAAAACCCCTTTAATTTTTTTCTTTATTTCATTTATATTATGTATTGTTATAGCGGCAAAAGAAATGTACACTCTGTGAAAATTAGGGTTGACTGACAGCACTGAGACGTCAAGTCCGGGCACCTGTCAAGTGTCAAAGCGCCTACAGCTGACTGAATGGTGAACGAATGAATGAAACGAATGACATCAATTTTAAGTTTACTGTCGAACTAAGTGGCGCCAACTGGTAGTTTGAATATTCAAGAACACCCTCATTTAAAGAGTCTAGCTATTCAATAGATATAGACCGCTGACAGACAAACGGATGGACAGCGGAAGCTTATTATAGGCTTCGCTTGACAGCCTTTGCAGAATCCTTAAAACTTATTGATGTAAATGCAACGAATTAGAACACTTTCGCACGGGCAGACGTAAATATATCGTGCACTAGATTTTCAACCTTCAGTGTTGAACCGACGATCGAGAATCCAACAGAGTGCATCCCACCGCGTCGAAAAAACACAGTGTTCGAAGTTCAACTCTCGACGGTGAGCAGTGCGTTGAAGAACAAGTGCGCGTTGCAATTTACAACACGTCTGCATCGTATGCAAGAATATAAAAAGACTTTGTAATGTATTCATTGTTTACTTTGTTACCATGACCGTGACCTTTGTTGGTGAACCCAGTAAAAGGAAAGTTGTAAACAGAAGTTTAAGTAGGCCTACTTCATTAAAATCTATCATTCGTTCCACATTAAAATCTATGCATCACTCTCTTTTCTTTCCTCTATGAAGATGGGTAAACCTATTTATACAATGACTAGGACCTAACTGGATTACCAAAGCCAGAGATAGACACTAGGTACTGGAAAAAAATGGGGGAAGTCAACGTCATAGAGGCGACTCCTATCTACTAATCTAACTAATTAATTGGAGTTTCTTGCCAGCTCTTCTCCACAGGAAGCGATAATTTGGAACCGTGCACCTAGCTTCTGACGTTTCATAAGTGCCCATGCAGGTTTATGTGAAATAAAATATTTTGATTTGATTTGAATAGGTAGGTACTTATTATTATTAACTAATTTTTCCAGCGGCTTCGCCCACGTGGAGGTCAAAAATTATCCCACGGGAACGTACAGAGGCCAGCACATCAAGCTACTCCAATCTGTCAAATTTCTTTGATAGTTTATCAACTTTATTTCAAAGGAATAAGGTTTATGTTCAATTGGGAAAATTTGACGGTTTGGGATAGCTTGACCTGCTGGCGGCTACTGGGATAAAAGTTTTCCTATGTGTTAATCCTGGCTAAAAAAAACATCTGCGTGCCAGGTTTCATCCAAATCCGTTCGGCTTTTTTGCGTGATTGAGTAACAGACATCCAAACATGTAAACATACTAACTTTCACGATTAAAATATTGTCTTGACTTTATAATATTTTTAAGTTTAGTAATATAATTTTTAGTAAGTAATAAAAATTTCTTTTAACATTTCATCTGCTGACGGTAGTTTTAAGCTAAACTGACTTTTAATTGAGTTTATCGAGATAAAAATAAATCGGGATCCTCCGCACCATCCTCCGGGACTGGGGCCTCGGGAATCGAGGTACTCGGGGAATAACCCAATTTTTCTTCACCATTTTTTTTAATGCGATTTTTTTAAATTAACTAAACATGCTACAAACATTTTGGAAATAGTAGAATAAATGATAAATGGTTGATTCATTTATTTATCACACAATTTTTCCTCCTCATTGTCAATATTGCGTTTGTTATTGTAAGCATGGGAGTTTAAACTGCGTTTCACGATTATCAGATGAGTATGGCCCGTTCATTCTATAAATAGAAACCGTCGTATGTATGTTTGTGTGATGAACGTAGGAACACATGTTGAATTGACGGACTGTTTCTTAAATTGTGGTGTCGAGGGACATGACATGAGTAGTATTAAAAGTCGACAAAAAAACGTTTTCTTGACTTGCGGGCTTAGCATGACACTTTGTATTTCTACGAAGAATAGACAGTGCTTTTTCAATACAAAGTGACATTTTGTTCGTACTTTTTTGTTATAGCACCGTAGATATCCTTCTACAATCTGTAATTTAGTCTTTCGTTTCTAACGATATTTGTCTAGGACCATTAAAATTTAGACTATTTCAGAAGAATATTTCTTCCCAAACTGTCAAAATCACACTGACAACAAAACTTTCTACTCGACGGCCACAAAGTGCATACGATTATCTACAAAATAATGATTCGTTTAGAACGCATAACTGTTAGGTATAATGAATAGAAAAACATAGCTGTCTTCTCCTGTAGGTACATCATTTAGTTTATAGTCATGTCTATTCTTCCATCGACAAATCGGTGCGCGTGCTAAGCGTGCAGGTACCTAATGTAATGACTATATTTCATCCTTGTAAGTACTTAGGTCTGCACCCTAATTGCGTAACTCACGATTCTGTATCGTTTTGAAACGGATTGTTAAACCATTGCTTCATATGTTCGAAAAATGTGTCCGTTCGACAACATAAATAACGCAATGAATATTGTTTAACTGTGAAGACCATAGATATCAGAAAGAAGAAGATATGCCAAGTAGTTGAAAATGTATCGAAACCCGGTGTCTCCACTTGCTCCCCACTACCGCGCCACAACTACACATGCAATTTAGTAAAACCAATAGATACGAAGTCGCGCTCACACTCGCAATTTACAAATCAGAACGTACTACACAATCAAATATAGACCTTATCCCTTCAAACGCAGCGTGCATTTAAGTACAACTCACTCACACAAACAACGGTTGCTACCGTTGTGCTGTGCAAAAGCAATTTATTTTACATATACGCTAGTGATTGACTAAAGCGGAAAGTTGTCGATACTTCTATTTATTATTGTACTACTTCAATTTTTTTTGGGGTCCAGGAAATAAGATAAAATGAAAACGATAACCGTAATACGTCACTAATATATTATCTGAACAATGCCGATAACAATAACACATACGAAGCGTTTGAAGACTTTAACGTAAGTAAAATGCCAAAACCATAAAAAAAGTAAGGAAATAGCACGAGGATAAGACTTATTATACGATAATTCAAACCCAACACTCCACCGACATTATCTAAAATGTTGTTAACTTTACGACTGTTGTTTACGTATTTCTCTACTACGGTGTAAAATAATCAAATTAGGTAAAAAACATTAATTCACATCGATCTAGCAATAAATTTATTCGCGAATCGATATTATCGATAGCCCACGTTAGTGGATCTGCACGAGCACATCACTAGCTCGACGCAAGAACCAGCGGCCGTACTACGTAATGCGTCCGCATAGATACTTTACCGTTTTGTGATTTTTACATTGCTTGTCCAGTCACTTAGCGACAAAATATTTAGGTAGTGGTTTAGGAGCAATGTATTTAGTACAAAAATAATACAGTCGCTGTGATATTTGAAAACAAAAATAACGTAGTAAACACAAGAAATGTTTTTCGATTTCTTGTTTTTCACGATTTTAAAGACAAATATAGAAAAATACTTGTACTTATTTATGGTAAGTGATTCCATGACTCACAAAGTTTTTGATTTGGCTTTGGTTTTTACAAGAAACCACTGAACAACACGGCATTCGTATGATTTATCACGACAACGGTCGAAAGCACACTAGTTCGCGGAGACGGCCATTTGCTTTACGAATGATCATTCTGATCATACCGCGTGGACACAGACACGCCCCTTTCCCACTTCTCCTGCTTTTTATATTTCTATGGTGAAGACGAAACCAATTTATTATGATCAATCGTGAGTTACGCAATTAGGGTGCGGGTCGGTCGGTCTTAGTAGGTACCTAGTTAGTTAGGTCGGTTTTACGTAGTTTTGGCTGACTTTGAAATCTTTAAACTGTTATAGCATTTAAAATTAGCCTAGATTCAGGAGTTAACTTGGTTGGCAGAAACCTTGAGTTTAGCATTAGGTTATACATAGGTAAGTAAATTAGGTACCTAGTTTGTTTTTAACTGAATATTAATAATGCACGCCAAACATTGATGTTAGTTAGAATGTTCATGAAATGCACGCAACAAAGAGGTTTCAAGTAAATTATAAAACAAAGTGAACGGTTTGTTTTCTTGCAGTTATAAATAAGTACAATTTGTAAAAAAAAAAAAACGCGTTCATTCAAACAAAGGAACTTCCAAAGTGAGAGGCGACTCATATGGAAGGAATTCTGTAAAACACTAGCTTTTGTTTCGGGCTCCGCCTGCGTGGAGGTAGGAAATTATCCCACGGGAACGTACTAGGTAGATACGCCCTAGGTAAACCCTATACATATATACATACTCAGCCTATAACGTTCCCACTGCTGGGACACAGGCCTCCTCTCCATGAGAGGGAGGGGCCGTAATCTACCACGCGGGCCCAGTGCGGGTTGGTAGATGTCACATGTCTTCGAATTTTTGGTTCTAGGACATGCCGGTTTCCTCACGATGTTTTCCTTCACCGTTTGAGAGCAGTGGTGATGAAATTATTTATATAAAGTAATGCGCCTGGCTGGGTTCGAAAGCACGACCTACAACTGGAAAGTGGCGGCCGTTACCACTGGGCCACCACTGCCCTCTAGGTAAACCCTATGCCCATTCTTAACCAAGGTCGTGGTGTTGGATACGGATTTGGATACAATTTGGCACATGGATAGTCGTGTGCCAAATTATGAGTAGGTACTAGTTAGTCGCCCAGTTGTCGAAATGCGACCATAAATCATTTAAAAAAAAATTTCTTCTGCACTCCTCCATATAAACTTTAACTGTGCCAAATTTCATATTTCTCCGTCCTCGTAATTTTCGTTAAAAAAATAGGTACATATTAACTGATTTTATTAAAAAAAACACGTTAATCCAAACAAAGGAACTTACAAAGTGAGAGGCGAGTCATATCGAAGGAATTTCATATAAGACTAGCTTTTGCCTCCGGTTTCGCCCACGGAGAAGGAAATTACATGTGACATCCACCAACCCACACTGGCTGACTGGAATTACGGCCATAATCCCTCTAACAAAGAGGAGGCCCGTGTCCCAGCAGTGGAAACAAAATGGGCTGATTATGCGTTTTATGTAGGTACATCGATATTTCGATACCTATCTCGTCTGTTGAGTTTCGCTCACTCAACTCAATTTAGCCTATCGCAGTCAACTGCTGGACATAGGCCTCTCCCAGGCAGCGCTACAACACTCTTCCGTATCCAGTCTATCCCAGCCACCGTCCATCGGTCCTTTGACAAACATGGCCAGCCCACTGCCACTTCAGCCTGCTTACTCTGCAAGCTATGTCCGTAACTCCGGTTCTTTTCCGGATAATTTCATTCCTGATTTTATCCTTCAAAGAAACTACGAGAATAGCTCGCTCCATAGCACGCTGAATGACCTTAAATTTGTGGATCAGCCCAACTGTCAGTGTCCACATTTCGGCACCGTATATCATCACGGGCAGGACGCACTGGTTGATGACCTTATTCTTCAAACATTGCGGAATAGGCGACATGACTCGCTAGGTAATTTAATTTGACCCGGTGTTAGTGGCAAGCGGATAATGATGATTTCATGATTTCTGAGTACTTGTAGGTCTCATAACACCATCACATTCATCGGTTCCTGCATTACCGGATAACAATATAAAACATAGTGAGTCTGTAATCTTGTATAACATAAGATGTGACACAGTATCTGCAGTAACCATAATATTTTAAACCTTTGTTATCTTCCCGCAATATAAAAGTACAACAGTACTTTCAGATGACATAATCACTCATTTACATCTGTTTTTAGAACCGCAACGTTGTTCATATTGTTTCCATTACTGTGGTGATATTTTTTAAGTAATTAAAGATCGTCGACATTTTATCGTTTAGATGAATTCAATGATTTTTGTGTGATAAGTACCTACCTACTATACCTACCTGCCTACATAAAATTCTGTACCGTACAAAATTATCCTCTTTATAATATTAATGTAGAATAACCGTTTGTGTGTACCTATGTTTTGATGTTTCATGACATAGAAACAACATGTTTATCAAGTCTCATAATAGTGTAAGATAATTATTCGTAAGGGTAAAATAAATTCCGTAGTACGAATCGTCAATTTTCTAAAAAAAAATTTTTTTTTTCCATTTTGTTCATTCGTTGACATAATATGCGGTGAATATTTCTATCGTGAATTTGACATTAGTGGCATCCACAATTGGAGTAACAAATTTTTGAGAAATTCCAGGCCGCTAAACATATTGAATGTAGATATTTTGAATTACCATGAAAACACCGGGCATTTATGAAATATTTTGCGTTTCTATCTAGTATACCTAGTAGTTGCTAACTCAACAGACGCTGTCTTGTTCAATCAATAATTCACACGAAAATCCAATAGAAAATAGTGCTACCTATCAGTTTTTCCCGAATTCGAAACTAATTTTTCTTTCCATAAAAACCTAATTTGGATAATTATTACGAACATTTTAAAAAAAGTATTAAAAAACGTCAGTCATTCTAGCCTTTCTCAACTGATGCGCTTACCTACCCTACACATACCTTTTAATTTTTTATAAAGGTGTAGGTAGGTATAGAAATAGATACATAATACGGGATTGGTACCTAACTGATATCTAAGGTACCTACTGATTTAGATGTCTAGACCACAATGATCACTATATGTTTCTAATTGGGTCCATACATATTTCATTCATGTTAAACGTGGGTCGTAAAAAAAATAACGATTGCCATATATGGCGTATGTGTCGCTTTCGCTCCATACTCGAATCTAATACGGAACCTAATAAAGATAATATATAATAAATTGGTCTAGCTTTAAAATTAGGTTTAAAAAATTTGCCCAGTTTAAGTGGTCGCAATGTTGTGGTGTCGGATGTAAAAGAATAGCACCATCCCATTTCTTCCCGTGGTTGTCGTAGAAGGCGACTAAGGGACTTACTAGAGAATGGGCAGCAGCGTTCTCTATACAATTTACCACCATACTGCGATCGCTTACCCGCCTGCCAAGCGTGGCGATTATGGCGATTTCCCCCTTTTGGGTGAGGCTTATGTCCAGCAGTGGACATCTTTCGGCTGATAATTATGATGATGATAAAACGTGATTGTTGACAGAGCGATCTTTGGAACATTTCCCGGGTACCTAGTGCTCGGAGTCTAGTTTTGCGCCCGGTTTGTGGCTTGTGCGCTATGTGTTTTTTCGACGCGCTGTTACCTATATCCCTTATAATCAGCATATGAATGTTCCCACTCCTCCTCTCTTCGAGAGGGAGTGGGCTGTTAACCTACCACGCGGGCTCAAAGCGAGTTAACAGATGTCACATGTCTTTGAATTTTTGTTTCTAATGCTGCGGCCACAGTACGGTCAACGTCAATGCCCAACATCGCGACAAACAACGTAGTAAAGATTCCGATAGTTAAAAACGATAAATTCAGTGGCCACACATGAACGGTCAACGTCAATGCCCAACGTCGCGATAACCAACGCGGTAAAGAATCGGCTAATATGCTCACCTCACGTTTTGTAACGTCAAATGGCAATGTGAATGCCGGTGTAAAATTTTCGCGATAGGTTGCGGCTACACCTTCGGTTAACGTCCAATATCGCGATAATCAACGGCGTTTCTCGTAGGTGTAGCCGCACCATAAGACGCACCACGCGACGGGGCGCAGATAACGCGCTCCCATACCAATTTAATAAAAACGCTGGTTTGACTCGTTTCGAGCACCCCGGAGCGTGGCGCGAAGCAGTGTGTGATCCGCCTTATTATCGCGATAAGTTGCGGCTACACCTACGGTTAACGTCCATCATAGCGATAATCAACGGCGTTTTCCGTTGGTGTGGCCGACATGCCGGTTTCCTCACGATGTTTTCCTTCACCGTTTTGAGAGCAGGGATGCGGTCTGTCGGATTTCAAAAGCTTGATCCAACACAGAGAGTAGAAAATCCAGCACGAGATACAATTCCGCATCTATATTTTTACGGTGCGAACGTGGTCTTACCGTCTTAGGTAATAAAGGCGTGATATTATTGATGAGTCAAAAAAGATTGATAGATAACCAGCAACATCTTTTATCCGGTTAGATAAGAGAATAACGCAGGTACCGAGAAAAAATATCTAGGTCAAACCAATGGAATTGCATTCCTAATAAGTGGGCAAGTTCGTTGACCCCTATGTGGCAATGTTTGTTGTGTTGCGCGAGCCACAACCGCCGCGCCGCGCGCCGCCGCCGTATGTAGTAACAATACTACATAGTAGAACGCTCTTATGGAATGTTAAAAATAGACGTTTTTATGGATGGAGTTTTGTCATTGCACAGCGAAGCGAAATATAATAGACTAAAATACTCTTTATGAAGTACACAATTACAGACATCAATGTTGAAATTTTACATACCTATGGACGGTCATATCGCTAAAATCAACTTCAAGACATTTTTGGATAGATTTAAATTGTAAAGGGGGTGACAATACATACTTACACACAAAAAACCAAATAAAAGAAAAATATGCAGGCGTATTAGATATAAAAAGAATATATAAACACACCTATTTCATTATTCATGATATATGATTCTAAATAATTAATAAAAATATATATATTTCTGTAAGAAGGTTTGTACAGACGCCAGCAGGTCAAGCTATCCCAAACTGTATTTTTTTTCCAATTGTACCTACATGAACCTCCTTTGTGATAAAGTTGAAAAACTATCAAAGAAATTTGACGGATTGGGGTAGCTTGATGTGCTGGCCTCTGTACAAACAATTTTACGTGTCAATCATTATTTAAAAAGTAGATGAGGTAGGTAGGTACCTATATTCTATCGGAGTATTCTTTCTATCTGACTACTCTGAGCAAAAAGGCCGAATCAAACTCAGAAGTCACAGTCTCTTTTAAAGTCCACACATAATCTTAGTCAATAGGATTGGTATCTGTAAATGTGGTATTTTGCGGAAAGAACCACATATTGGGCCTGCTCAGTAGTCCTATATTGTTTGTTGTTACTATCCCACTTCAGCGAATTTTCCATACGAACCGGGAAAATTACTTACAATTCTGATTGGCGCGTCAAAGTTCAAAACAGTGCACTGAGGAAGTGATAACGCCTAGACTTATCTATTTGTCATTCCATTTGCAATGACATTACAACGATAAAACACAATGTTTTGACTTTATGTCACTAGTTAATACTATAACTGCATAGCGGTCAAAAGTTGAAATAGAAAACGCACATTCTCCTTTAATTTAAAGTTACAAATACCCATATCATCTACATTAACATACAAAATAATACCTACTTTAAAACATGTAATCACTGTTTAAATAGTCCCAGAAGCACACACGAGAAATTAGTAAAAGCAAATATTTAAATTCGAGGAACAGCAATGCCGGACGACCGTTCGCGACGAGGTTGCGTTGTGTACTATTGTACCAAAGAATTAATGGAATGGAACTGAGTTTCCTAACTAGTAACGACGACGTGAGGCTGGTATCGTAGTAATTAAAGACAGTTAATGATCGGTAAACAAGTTCTTAGATAGCTCTCTACATGAACATGTTTACACGGTGCATTTATGTACTTGCTGTATGCAACTGTGTTGCAGGTCTAAAAATAGATTTTGTGAGTGTGCCTGTGTTACTCACCAAAGTACTTGAATAGAACAGGTTTGTGTGGTCATAGAGTAGATATCTGTAGGTGCTAAGGTCTAGGCAAAATCATTTTAAATAGGAGGGCCATAAATTCAGAAAGTGATTCTGTTGCCCTAGTGTGAGTGATCAAACGCATCGAGCGCGTTTGACGCTGCGATTGGTCCGTCACCAATCCAGGGCCAATCGGAGCGCCATGCCATACGGACTCGATGCGTTTGATCAAGATGGTTATATGAAACTCACACTGAAGTCTCCGTACCTACCCTCCTGCGTATAAATTTTTCGTTGGAAAATCGTGAAAAAAACGTGTAGATATTGCAGTTTTCTATGAAACAACAGATTTTTTTTTATCAACCTCGAAATATTTCAAATTTTTCTAATGTTTACAGTTTGCGCCTCAATGTCACTGCTACTGAATCGCGAAATGTTGAGTCACAATTGGTTGCAATATTGGTTTTCTATTTTTCACATATTTTCATTTTCAAATTATATCCAAGTATCGTTTTACCCAACTATGGCGAAGCTAAAAGGAGGGTTATGTATGACAGGTACCTATGTATTTTTGTTTGGGTTCCTTGATTGTGATTATTATGTTTGGAATAGCCAGTACCTATCGTACCTACATTAATAATAAATAAATTAAATAACATAAATCTTCGGTTGGATGGTCGCATTGTTTTTTTGGAGATTTATTTAAATTACTTAGGTACCTATAACATAACAGCAAAACGGGGGGCAACAAACTCAATAGGTAGATACAGACTCATAACTGATACCTGCAGTATTATCATATGTATAAATCTAATCAAGTGTTATCTCATTAAAAACAATTAGGTAGGTTAGTGAGTATAAAAAAAAAAACTCCACGAACTCATTCAGAACAGAATAATTTCCGTAAAAACACGTCTAAAGCACACATCTTCCTACATAATAAACAACACAGAATGTTTATATAACGCGGTGTCTTGAAATTGGAAAACAGTGGGTCTTCTTGGCCACGAACGCACTTGGCGGCATCACTAGCATCCACAGCTCCTGTGCAGCTGAACGGTCATAGGTTCTGCTGCTATTAAGGCTATTTATTCTGCCAGATCAGCTCATATCGGATTCTATGTAGGTATTCCTCAGAGAGTCCAAGCATAGCTCGCTGACAGATATTGAATGTATGCCCTACCCATTTAAGCATATTTACTATAGATACAATTTGGGAGTTGCTAGCCTCAAACTAGGAGGATACTCGGGACACTAGTAAGCAAGAAACATATGTACCACACTAGTAAGTCCCATATCTATGTCTCAGACTCTTTCTAAAGCTTGACGTGCTATATACGGACGAAAAGGTATTGTACTTCTATTCAAGTTAGAGCCTCGTCTGTACTTACACTACTCAACCATTCGGATTCCTATCCACACAAATACACGGTGCCTTTAGTTGGAACACGGCGTATCGCCTTGAAGGTTTACATGTGACGTTAGCCGCATACGAATGGTTATGCGTGAAGTCTGTCATGTAATCACTAATGTGCCACGGAGGAGGAATAAATGGAGTGTTAATGTGGAGAATTGCAGTGTCAATAGCAATGGAGACAGTAGATATTCTTCTACAATCCTTAAGTTTTAGCTAAGTGGAACTTAAGCTAACCGCATATTGAAGTCGCGTCAGGCCAGCGCAACGCATTTCAATACAATCAAATTACAGTGCACTCACTCACTCACTTCAGCCGAAAGACGTCCACTGCTGGACATAGGCCTCCCCTAACTCCGCCACTTCAACCGGTTCTGTGTTTCCCGCATCTAGGGGACTCCTGCGGCCCTCACAAGGTCATCGATCTACCTTGTAGGCCTTCCAACCTAAAGTCTTCCGATATGCGGTCGCCACTTCAGAACCTTTCGGCCCCATCGGCCATCTGTTCTGCAAGCCATGTGCCCTGCCCACTGCCACTTAGGTTTGGCAATTCTTCGGGCTATGTCGGTAACCTTGGTTCTCCTGCGGATCTCTTCATTCCTAATTTGATCATGCAGTGAAACTCCAAGCATAGCCCTCTCTATTGCCCTTTGAGTGACTTTTTTGGTTCCATATGTCATCTCTAGCAATACGCACTGGTCAAAGACATCCGTCTTGAGACACTGCGGTATGTGGGACGAGAAGATATTGCGAAGCTTCCCGAACGCTGCCTAGCCGAGTCAGATTCGACGATTGACCACTTTCTCGAGGTTGGACCTACCTAACTAGACAGTTTGTCGTAGGTAAACGTACTCATTCACAACTTCGAGTACAGCGCCTCCGACCGTTATGAGAGTGGGTGTTACATGGGCATTGGACATGAACTTTGTCTGGTCCGTGTTCGTTTTAAGACTCACTCTTTCGTAAGCTCTACTGAGGTCATCGAGCATTGTACTGAAGTCCTTCATGGTCTCAGCCATGACAACTATATCATCTGCAAACCGAAGGTGAGTGATGTACTCGCCATTGATGTTGATACCAGCCCCTTTCTAGTCCAGAACCTTGAAGACATCCTCCAGTGCAGCGGTGAAGAGTTTCGGAGAGATAACTCGTCTCCCTATCTAACACCTCGCTGTAAAAGGATAGGTTTTGAGGTCTGGTCCTGGAGTCGGACTGACATAGTGGCGTTTTCGTACAGACATTTTGCGGTGCGGTTCATACAAATTATACGCAATTAAGTGATGTTGGAGGTATATGCAATACAACGCGCTGGCAAGAAACTGCGTTAGCCGTAAATTTGCAATTACTTGATTTAATTTGTGCACGTATAATTTTGTTTACTTATATCATAATATAAGCGTAGGAACAGTATCCATAACGGTGTCCACGTAGCGAAAGAATTACAGAATAGAATTTTCGCAATTCCCGTAGGGCCGCTCAATAATGCCTACGCAGCGTTGGCGTTTCGTAGGCGCAAGCGCTACGGTATTCTTTCTTTCTTTCTAGCGTAGTAAGAACATGCATTGTATCGAAAGCTACATTACGGCCTGGCCACGGGACATACGCCATAGCGAAAAAACGCGCGGTGCGACCGCCGAGGCGTCTAGCGACTAAAACAAACGCATAGAAATGTACTAATCAAGCCACGCGGGGCGGCGACCGGCGGGGCGACCGGCGGAATGTACCAAGCGAATGGCACGGGCGGCCGGCGGCGCGGCCGGCGAGTGAAACAAATACATGAATCAGTACGGCGCGAGCCACGGCGTCAAGCGGCAGTCGCGGCGACTAGGGCAGCGATCAAACGAGTTTAGTTGTTTTCGCCGCGAATAATGAACACAGAGACTTTTATTGCTGAAATACTAGCAAGGCCACCTATTTGGAAGTCTGGCCACCCACAGCATAAATACAAGGCAAGTTTTTATCCAGTGCGCAAACTGTTACCAGCAATTCAGCATATCATTCTAGACCCCTACCGCAGAAATTTTTCGCCTGTTATTAAAACAAAAATCAGCTGTTTCATAGAAAAGTGCAATACCTACGCGGTCAAAATGTATGGAACAGCTGATTTTTTTTTCTATAACCGGCGAAAAATTTCTGCGCTAGGGGGTCTAGTATGATATGCTGAATTCATGGTTACAATTTGCGCACTGGATAAAAACTTTTCCTGTATAAACGTATAGTGAAGTGATTGTGGGAAGAAATTAAAATAAAATTTCTAGATTTTCTCGTACTTCTTGTGGAATTCTCCATCTATACCTCGATTCCTATTCAACTTAAATACTTCACAATCTCTTCCAAATATTATTATTGAACCAAAAAACTATTACTTTCTAAGCAATATCGAGATAACTTTGTTAAAAACATTTCGCTCTCGGACTTCCTTACTGGTCGCGGCGGCGAACGTGACTCCCCGTGGCCTGCAAACGATGCCGCGCGAATTCTCGCCCCGCCTGCCGCACCGGCGCCGTACGCACCGCCGATCCCCGTGGCCAGGCCGTTAGCGTTGATTGAAAGGTAGGTACTGCCGGCGAATCTAATACAATTCTCTTCGAAAGATATTGAATAAAATTTTCAAAAAGTATTCTAAAAACAACAGAGAACAAAACTTACTCGGCATGTACTACAGAGGCCAGCACATCAAGCTACCCCAATCTGTCAAATTTCTTTGATAGTTTTTTAACTTTATCACAAAGGAATAAGGTATAAGTTCAATTGGGAAAATTTGACAGTTTGGGATAGCTTGACCTGCTGGCGACTGTACAATTGACGGCGTGCAGTTGCACAGCGCCTTCGTAGCATATAACTCCATTCATTCAATACCCCGCATTGTTTACAATGTATTTACGCACGTTATGGCATGCCATTGGGTAGTGTGCCAGTGTTACCAACTTAGTGGATTTTCCACTAAAACTGGTGGTTTCGACCCCCCTTTTAGTGGCAAAATATTGCTTTTAGTGGCTGGTGGTTTTTTCTAGTGGTTTAGTAAAATTCAGTTTCAATTACTGAAAATGCTATCACTCAACCACTAAGCCACTAAAACGTTACGAAATGTATTATTTTTACCTCATTTAATTTTCCGGAGTATTTACTTTTACTGTGGAGGAACACTGATCCGTCAAAATGACGTGACATGACCATGATGACGTCAAACAATCCATCCCGCACAATACACAATACGCAGGGATTCCCCGTAGAATATTTTCAGCAATACTACATACTACACAACGTAGTTAGTTTACAATTTATTACAAAAAAACTGAGTGAACAGATGAACTCGGTCGGCCTATTCGGTCTCGTACTGCTCAGTGTGTCGTATTATTTTCGCGAATTTATTCATTTATTCATATTCATTCAAAAATTCATGTGAAGAAGACGAATTTTAGAATATTACTTTTTCGTATAGGTAGGTTGTTGTTATTGATTAATTGTTATGTTCCTCATCTTAACTTGTTGATGACTACTAATATTCTAAGAATGTTGATTTACTGATTTTAAATATTTTATTACATAAAAACTTTTTTCAAAAAAATTACAACCGACTTCCAAAAAAACACTACAAAGTGCAAAATAACTTTAATTTCTGAAGTCGGTGACTTTGGATGTGTATTTTAATTATTCGTCACCGCCTTCCGGAATTAAAGTTATTTTGCACTTTGTAGTGTTTTTTTGGAAGTCGGTTGTTATTTTTTTGAAAAAAGTTTATATTTTTCACTTTTTAGTTACCTACCTCACACCAATTCGAAATTTCATCATCCTTGGCGTCAAAACAATGCATATTTATGCGATAGCAATATTCGCGGTTGATTTGCTGTAATTTTTTGAAGAGTTCCGTTGTCTGTCTCCGAAACGCATCATCAGATCTATATAAAATTTCAATGGGACCATTTCGGAGTAAACCCCGTTCGAACAAAAAAAGAATTTTGCAAATCCGTTGGATATACGACGGTGTTATGCCCGAACATACATTAAAAAAAAATATATATATAAACATGTCGAATTGATAACCTCCTTCTTTTTGAAGTCGGTTAAAAATAATAAAGAACATTTTTACTAATGAAACTAAAACTACTTACTGTTTTCTTTTGTAAATACCAAAAATTTGTTTAGTGGAAATTTTAGTGATTTTTGGAGTAGGGCCGATTTTTGTTAGTGGTTTTCTGGTGGTTTTAGACGTTGAATCTGGTGGAGAGCTAGCTTATCTGTTGGCAACACTGTGTGACTGGAGTTTGTACCGTGATAAAGCGATGAATGAAAGTTAACTTTAGTGCTAACAGCAGCTGTGCACTTGTACGACACTTTAAAATCAGCTGCCTCTAAAACTGTAGTTCGAAGAATTAGGTATTAAGATAAAGAAGATCATGGCAGAAACATCATACCTTCCAACATTGCTTCAGTTTGGGATTCCTTCATTATCTAAGGTATCACTAGGTGATTTAATGTTGAATAATTAATTAATTATGAATTGTTATCTGAAGCACAGATTGGTTTTTTTCGTTAACTGGTGCCTCTTTAATCTAATCGATTCATTTAAATTGGCTTTTTCTTCAATACATATAACACCGTATAATTGCTCACTAGCGGCATCTAGTTCAATTTGGCAGAAGCTCCAAACAGTGTTTACTACCCGAACCATTCGATGGCGCTACTAACACCAATACTTTGTTATTGACAAAATATTGTTATCGGAACCACCGGAATGTTCATGAACTTTTATCGCCAAAACGCCATTTTTTTCATCTCTTACGTAGGTATGTGGTTAAAGTTCACAGTCCATATCACCTTATAAAATAATAAGTACCTACTTAAGTAAATATTGCAATCTAAACAACGTGGTGCCGGACGTAAAGAATAGCACCATTCCATTGCTTCCCGTGGGTGTCGTAGAAGGCGACTAAGGGACTTGCTAGAGAATAGGCAGCAGCGTTCTCTATGCAATTTACCACCATACTCTGCGATCGCCAACCCGCCTGCCAAGCGTGGCGATTTTGGCAAAACCCCCTTTTGGGGGAGGTCTATGTCCAGCAGTGTTCGTCTTTTGGCTGAAATGATGATGATGATGATGATGAAACAAAGTTGGAACCTCCGGCTCACTATCGTAAATTTAAATGTTCAGAGTCAATGCTAAGGTTAATAAGTGCAGTGACATACATAATACTTTAAAATCTATACTAATATTATAAATTTGAAGAGTTTGTTTGTTTGTTTGCTTGAACGCACTAATCTCAGAAACTACTGGTTCGATTTCAAAAAATATTTTAGAATTGTATAGCCCATTTATCGAGGAAGGCTATAGGCTATATAACCTCACGCTTGGGCCTTAAGGAGCCGAGCAAAAAGCAAAAAAAGTCACGAATACGAAGTACTCGCACGGCCACCAGGCGATTCGATGCGACGGGGTGGGTTGGGGAGGAAGAAATTTGACGTAAACGAAGTTGCAGGCAGAAGCTGGTACGTTAAAATAAATACTACAGGAAGGCAAAGCAACTCTCGCGTGTTGACTTAAAAGCGTTTATGGGGGATTAGCCGAAGACGGCAACACACTGGGAAGAGAGAAAAGCTGACTTGCCCAGAATTCTCCTTCGTCTTTTCATCAATGCTGCCAGGCGTCTCTAACTTATGCTGTTTTCAGCAGTGTGGACCGCTGGTTAGATTCTGCCTCCAACAGCCTTCTTGATCTCGTCCGACCATCTTGCTGGTGCTTTGCTTTGACCGCGTAGTGGCACAATACAGGTTGAAAAAAAAAACTTCTTGACCACGAATTCATTAAAGTAATTCATGCAAATACAAATAAAATCTAAATTTTCACAAAAAGTAGATTTAAGTGTATGTATGTACGAGTATATCTGTCCATCCATTGAATATTTCTACCTATCCATTTCGCACCGCCAACCAATCTCATTCAACCAACTAACAAAAAAAAATTGGGCCATTTTCGTTGGCTGATTGGGATTCGAGATAATAAAGGAAGTTTAAAAAAAGGAGGTTTATTGAAAAAGGTAATTTATTTCTTAAAAGCTAGAATATAAAAACGATTACTTTAATAGTACTTTGCACCTACCCACATTATCTAAAGATAATAAACTTTCCTTAATTAAATAAAAGGCATATTCAGGCACTGAAACATTTTCGGTTTTTTAAAACAACGGTATTTCATACATTTTTAAAATTATTATAGTTGCTTTGAGGATTTTACAACAACCAGACATTTAAGCTGTCTTTTGTTTGTAGAGATCAATAATTAAATAATCAATATTTAAAAGCCAAACAATAACAAAATTAAAACAAAGATTATAACGTCTTTATTCGAGGTTTGTCCCTCAGCTTTCAAGATCTTGAGTGCTCATTACCTATATTTCTATTAAAAAAAAATCTTTAAAGATTTTTTTTAATCTGCTTAGCAATTTTAAGATGAATCTACGAATAGAGGTACTTACTAAATACGTCATTATTCTACTGTGATGCTGTATAATTAAAATTATATTATTAAAAGTATATACAACAAGAGGTAGTCCAAAAATCACACCTTTCCTAGAAATCAATCACCTTTACTAGAAAGTAACAAGAAAAATTGTTATGCAGAGAACCATAAATTGTTAAGCTGACAGTAGACTACGGATACTGAAGGACATCCCCTCAGTCGTAGATGGGATGAAAAATAAATCTATTTACAATACTTATCTTAACGTATGGCAGATTTTTGAACCACCTCAACTTAACTTGAAAAACTTTATAAAAACTACTCAACAATTTCTTAGTAACCGCAGCGTCCCATTTACTAAAAATACAACAAAAAGGCACTCTAGAAATAGCTAACTCTTCCAATAAGTATAGTAGAATTTCATCGGAACTGTGTAATAAATCCGCTAAGGCTTGTCAAAGTGATTTTTTCCTAAGAAGAGATCACCCAAGATTTTACATTTCTCAGTCTTCCTCAAAGCAAATGCATAGACATGTTTTTGGTTGCCCTTAAAACTGTGCCTATAGCAAAATTAGTTAAAGAAGACCCGATTCCAATCTTTCGCCATAGCAACTCAAGACTACACCCTAATTGTGTGACACACTATCAAAAATTAATCAATCAATCTGAATCATTTTGAAGAATCCATTACTTCATATTATGTTCGAAAAATATGTGTACTCAACAACGCTGCCGTCTTTTAACTAGAAATGCGTTAACCCTCACTAGGTCAATTTTTTAAATATAATCTAAGAGAGTTCACAATAATTCTCCATCTTTCTGTCTAACAAACATTTTTACAATTCAAATAGTTCCCAGGATATAAGAGTTTGTAAATAGGCCGTTAACTGGAAAGGATTCTTTAGGATAAAAAGAAAGAAATATCATTTGATGTGTCCTACAATCAGTAACTGGAAAGGATTCTGTAGGATAAACAGAAATAAATAACAATTGATGTTTTCGACAATCAGTAACGTTTATATCACAGTTTTTAAGAAATAACGATTCGCGCGGTTTTTGCCATTTTCTCGGAAACAATTTTTAGGGCTTAACGCTTGTCTAATTTAAGGACGGCAGAACGTATGAATATTGTGTGGCTGTCAAAATGAAACCCATTCTTACTGTTAGCATGTTACACAATTAACCCACTAGCTTTAGAATTCTCGCTAAACCAGTTGAGTTAGCAAACCAATTTTTTCTACGCATACATTTTCTTCAACTCTTTTCTCAAGATCTTACCGGACGCTGTTTTAGGAATGTCATCAACAAACATGACCTCTTCAATCTTCTTGTACACGGCCACCTTACTAGCGACAAAGTCCTGGATCTCTTCTTCAGAAATCTTCAAGCCATTCTTCCTGATGATGAACGCTTTGGGTACTTCGCCGAAGAACTCGTGAGGGACGCCGATGACTGCCGCGTCTTGAACCGCTGGATGAGACCGTAGCAGGCTTTCTAGTTCAGCTGGTGCAACTTGCATGCCTTTTACCTGGTAAAGAAGGAATGGAGGTTAGACTCTCTTTGGATCGTTTGTTGAAACTAATATCTAGATAACGTAGATTGTCTGGCAGTATATGGAAATGAATACGTAGCAATGATCATCGATTCAGCCAACCGCACGTGATTACTAGCACTTGAACTACGCTAACCGTTCTTAGAACATAGAGAAGCTGTGAATATCACTGTTACCATAGACGTGCGGCTGACTATACAATTGACATGAACTGCGAAGGATTCGCAATAAGATCCCAGTCATCCCATCAGCATCAGTCTCATTCCCTTAACCCAATTTATTTAGGGTTGGTGCAACATGTCTTTTTCTTCCATACTTGTCTATTAATCGTCATCTCAGTAGTCGGCCCCTTTCTAACCATATCATCTTTCACACAGTCCATCCATCGTTTCTTTGGAATGGCCCTACATAGCAATCGACATTCATTCTCCTAAATTTCCGCACGACTTGGAGCCTTCATTAAAAAAGACAGAGACAAAATAATTTTAGTTTCCGAAGAAGCACAGTTCAGTGTCTTCCCAAGACTATAACCAAATACTAATCGTTTCTTACCTTAATTAGTTCCTTAATCCTATCAGTAATAAATAATCCGGTTCCAGGTTGGAAGTAGCCCAGGTCACCAGTCTTAAAGAAGCCGTCCTTAGTCATGGTTTCCTCGGTCGCTTTGGGATTTTTGTGATATCCCTTCATTACTGTTGGACTCCTGATGTACATTTCTCCGGACTAAAAAAGAAATTAAAAACAAAATTAAATAAGAATTAAAATATTTTAATACTGTTAGAAGATGTGAATGAAATCCTTTGACCAGCAGTGGGACAGTAAAAGAAAAAAAAATTAAAAGAAAAAATCATGATTAAAAAAAATACGACTAAATTGGTTAGCGAAAGAGCAAATCATTCGCTAAACAATTTTGACATTACTTCAATTATATTTATTTATATTGATGTACAGATTCAAACTACTTACTTGTCCTATAGGTACAGTCTCCCCAGTGATGGGATCAGCAAACTTCAGCTGGACACTAGCCATGGGAACTCCACAGGCATTGAAGTTCACGTTCTGTGTACCCTTGAAAGTGGAGGTGCCTAGTGACGTCGTCTCTGTCATACCGAAGCCTTGGTTGAACTCGATGGCATGCTGGAAGCAACAGGTACACAAAAGTAAATTCTTACGTAAAGATAGAGTCAACCGTCGCGCTAACATTAATTCCCTTTTCATTCACGTCATGCCTTACACATACCCTCCATATTTTCTTTGGTCTCCCTGTCTATTTGTATCTAAATCATCATCATCAAAAGATTCATCATCATTATCATCATCATCAGCCTACAGCTGTCAGCCTCTTCAATTACATGCAATTCAACCCTGCGAAGATCGTCACTCCACCTCGCCTGAGGGCGTTCTACCTTACTTTTGCCGATTCGCGGTCTCCACTTAACAACACGTCTACCCTAACGGTTATCGGTTCTACGGTATATATGACTAGCCCATTGCCAAAAAGATTTAGAGAAAGATTCAAAAAATTGGCAGGACCAAATTATAATACCTATTTAATTGAATACGAAAGCCCACAAGGTGGACCGATGACCTTGTAAAGACCGCAGGAATCCGTTGGATGCCGGAGGCAAAGAATCGGTCGAAGCGGCGGAGCTTGGGGGAAGCCTATGTCCAGCAGTGAACGTCTTTCAGCTGAAATGACGATGATGATTATGAAAGTGTTTCAATCATTGAGTCCATGGACTAAGTTTTATTTAAAACACGCAGATTTAACGCTTCAATTTCAAGGAACACTGTAACAGTACCAACAACAGTGTCATTATAAAATGGGCTCTAGGACAAGGACGAACCTATTGCCCTATCTTATTACAGTAATAGGCACGTCTCCATAGTTAAAGTTGATAGATCTTGATTTAAATAACTAGGACAAGAACATATTTGGTATTTGTTACGTTGTTTTCCTTAACAAGCAATTAGGAATGAGTCCATAGGTTGATTACGTTGGGTGCGTAAGTTTTGCAGCTTATTGGTCAATTCGTACGAATTTACTCGCCGAATCGGGCAAATCGTCACATAATTTGAAATTTTCTAAAGGGTACTCGGACGAAGTTAATTTATTTGTGGGTGAGTCAACAATTCCAGAAATGCATGCCACACCTGACACTTTTTCAATAAAACGCTAAGGATACAACGAAAAGTTAAGGAAAAGGTAGGTATACCAACTTTATTACATACTAGTAGCGCTCGACGGTTTCACCCGCGTAGGGCCCGTTCCCGTGGGAATACGGGGATAAATATAGACTATGTGACCCGGGGATAGTGTAGTTTCCCAAAAGTGAAAGAATTTTTCAAATCGATTCAGTAGTTTCGGAGCCTATTCAATGCAAACACAACAATCTAATCTTTCCTCTTTATAATATTAGTATATATTGACGTGCCATTTGTCTAATACGTTATTTAAATTCGTGCGAGTAGCATATAAAAAATATTATAATAGGTATTTTTAAACATGACGAATTGTTCGATTCGGGCGAGTAAATTCGTATGAATCGACAAATAAGCCAGTTTTGCTCGATAAGATAATTTAATTTCAAATCATCGAACATAACACTTTTATGACCTGTTTTTCCAACCTCCTGATATCTATCGGGTTACTTAGAAGAATTATCTGGTCGATAATGCCTAGCCGGACACTGGTAAGGGCACATGTTGGAGGTATTCATAAAGCCAGATAGCCGTTATCGATAACAAAAGAAGGTATTGTTGAACGAAAGATAAGATCAAATAGAACAATGCATCAAGACAAGATGTCATAAGTTCAATGGACACATAAGTGGACGATAATATAAACGCCGTCAAATGACGCAGTTGCAAAATATGCCTCTTCTTCTGGCTGTCTAGTTTATGGGTGGCGCCTCGTGTTTGAGTGAGTGAAAACTTAGGAGAAATGAGCCGTCATTGCAGTTATGCTAGATATTCCCACAATGGTGAAGTATTCCCACTATGGGGAAGGTCCTTATTGTAAGTCGGGAATCGAACTCCAAAACATTTTTGCACCAAACCTAAATAACATGGAATAAGAGCAGGCAGAGACGAAATTAAGGGTAAACTTACTTTACTCTTCTGTAAGATAGCTTCAACGTCTGATGCAGCCAATGGCGCGGCGCCGCAGATTATATGTCTAACATGACGATAGTGCGCTTCATTCACGTCTGGGTGTTTGCCTAAGAGGATCGCTGCAATGAGAAAGACGTAGATTGATGAATTATGTTATAAGTTCAACCAACTCAGCCTTTCGCAGTCCACTGTTGGACATAGGCCTCTCCCAGGCTGCGCCAAAATGCTCTATCCACTGCCTTCCACATCCAGTATGTCTCAGCCAACTTTTTAAAGTCGTCTGTCCATCTAGCTGAGGGGCGTCCCACACTACGCTTGCCGATACGCAGTCTCCACTCCAGGACTCGTCTATTCCACCAGCCATCGGTCCTTCGACAAACATGGCAAGCCCACTGCCACTTGAGCTTGCTTAATCTGCAAGCTGTGGCGGTAACTTCGGTTCTTTTCCGAATAATTCGGTGCCGTATATCATAACGGGAAGGACAAACTGGTTGAAGAGCTGAGCGTTCAAACATTGTGGGATAAGCGAAGGAAAGACTTGACGTAGTATTCCAAATTTTATGAGATAAGTAGGTACAGCAAAACAAACAATAGCTGCTTAAACTTTACTTACTATTAACTTTTTATTCGGTGTTTTGCATTTTAATAGCAAAAACAGTAATTTGTTGATGCTCCACGTACCGACAAAAAACTTTAAGTACCTACATCAAAAATATTTTGTTTTGATATTATAACGAGATTTGCGTAAATTATGCACACAAAACCAAGTACTTATAATACAACTTATCATACGTAATGTTGGAATTCACTCTTTAGAGTAACTTTTTTTAACAGTAAACATCCCATTAGAACATTTCAACGACATAATAGTTACATAAGCAGATGATAGTGCTGGGCACGCCACGATTGCGGCGGTAAGTCCCCTCTTTGAGGAGTGGTTTGAGAGGCGGCATGGCGTCCTCACCTTCCGCCTGACGCAGGTCCTCACCGGACACGGTTGTTTCGGGAGGTTCCTGTTTCGGATAGGGCGGGAGGAAACGCCCGGGTGTTTCCACTGCGAAGATCGCCCTGAGGACACGGTGGAGCACACGGTGGCGGTCTGCCCTGCTTGGACGGAGCACCACCGTGTCCTCGTGGAGGCGATCGGCGGCGGCGATCTCTCGCGTCCGGCCCTGGTCCAGGCCATGGTACGGAGCGAGAGAGCATGGGGAGCCGTCACCTCCTTCAGCGAAGCAGTGATGCTCGCGATGAGGGAGGCGGCGCACGTGAGGGAGAGGCAGCATATGCGCCCTCGCGACCCTAGCCGCCGCAGGATACGGAGACACCCTGGGCGTCGGGAATCCCAGGCCGATTTCCGGCCACCGTAGGCATGGGCTTGCGGACGGCGAGTAATGGGTAGCTCGCTGTCCGGTAAGGACCAAGCCCAAGTCGACGGCGCGTTGTGTTCCACGCGCGCCTCAAAGAGATGTCAGCACAAAAAATGATGGGGCCCGCAAGGGCCGATGCCTGTCAGGGGTGCGGGTTTGTTTGAAAAAGATACCACAGCCCCTGGCATACGGGCTACTGAAGGAACACGGGTGGGTTTTAGTCAGTAGAAGTCTGACACGCCCTCCTGCTCCACCAAGAGCGGGTGAAGTTATTTCATGATTTCCCAACCAAAAAAAAAAAAAAAAAAAAAAAAAGCAGATGATAGTGCATATGTCCAACAATCATAATAACTTATAGGTAGTTGCCACGGAAGATACTAATGATTCTACCTGCCCTCTTGATGACAAAGTCTTAAATTATATCTTACGCCATAAATAGGGTGGCAAGACATCGACGCACAACTTACCATAAATTAAGAACATGATTCTTAAAAAGGTTTGAAGGTTTTCGTCAGAAATATAAAAAAAAACTGCTAATTATTCAATCAAAATCAAAATCAAAATCAAAATATTTTTATTTCATATAAACCTGCATGGGCACTTATGAAACGTCAGAAGCTAGGTGCACGGTTCCAAAATGTTGTTTCCTATGGAGAAGAGCCGGCAAGAAACTCCACGGTTACTCTTTTAAAAATGATTGGCTTTAACAATGTTTTCAGAGATAAAATGTATGGGAGGACAGTGCAGGCCTGTCAATAAGTACCAGGTACTTAGACGAATACAGAATACAAAATCGTCTACAAATCTACAGTCTGTAAGGCCTACAACGTTCCCCCATTCACAATATGTAAAATAATCTACATAAATAAAATGAACCTAATTAAACATAGTAACATGATTAACATGACAATCACTAAAAAATAAGTTGATATTAAAATTGATATAAAATGTCAAATAATGACGAGAATATGTCAGCATTGTAAAAATAAAAAGAATAAAAAAGATATTATATAAACATTTTGACCGCGTGGTCACAAAATAACAAAATCCACGCCACCAAATACTCTCTATATTTTGTGGCGTGGGTAATGTACTTTTCTGTGAAACAGCTGACTTTTTTTGATGGCCGACGAAAACATTCTACGCTAGGGAGTCCAGAGTCAAGAGCTAACTCATGGTTTCAGTTTGCGCGTCAATGTCGCTGACACCCCTGACCCCTATGTATTGTTAATAAAAAGTTGAAGAGAGAACAATAATATCTGAAGACGTAAATGAAAGAGACAACAAATGTACTTACCGACAGGAGGTACGATGTAAAGCAAGGTAGTCTTCTGGGTCTTTAAGATGTCCAAATACATACTGGCGGAGAACTTAGCCATAGTGACCAGCTTACACCCTTTAGACAGGTGCCCCATGAGACCAATCACAAGACCGTATATGTGGAAGAAGGGCAGGAATGCTGGGAGAATATCTTGGAAATCACCTGTAAATATGAGAAGGAATCAATGAAGTTGTTTGAGTTCATAAACAGCTAAGTGAGAGGTGAGCGTCATGAAAAGCATATGCACCCTAGATTTTCTTTTTTTAAACTACATAGGTACTCTAACTCTATTTTTCAACTGCTACACGTAACAAATTAATTCTAATAATTTGTTCACAATTTTAGATAACATTTTTCGTTATTTACCAAGTCAGACTTTCTGGCTTCTGACGGGGTCGTCAGAAGCCAGAAAGTCTGACTTGGTAAATAACGTCCAGAAGCCAAAAACTCTAACAACCAGTCTTACTAAGAGATTTCGTACTACCCAGTAACTGGGTTGTCGATTTCAGCAGATAGGCAGTCGCTTCATGTAGAATACTGGTTTTCAGCTGCATCCGCTTAGACTGGAAGACGACCCCAATATAGTTGGGAAAAGACTAGGCTGGTGATGCTCATCATTCTCCTATCTTTCTATTACTTGTCATCTCGGTAGTTACACCCTTTCGAAGCATGTCATCATTCACACAGTCCATCCATCGTCTCTTTGGTCGGTTTACTTTTATAGCCATCAACATTCATACTCAAAACTTTCCTCAGACACAGGTGCACTCTTTTCCTTTACTATATAGTCCGATGGCTCGATAGGACGGCACGCAATCTGACACAACCGGAGAGAGAACAGGCGTAGGACCATCGACTTAACGTGTTTTCCGAGGCACAGAGGTTACTAAGGTAATATCAGGGTAAAAATCCAACTTACCGTGTGCAACATTCGGGAAACAGTTCTCTTTTTGATGCATTATCTCCATTCCAGCCTTTAGATTATCAACTGTTATCTCAACACCTTTAGGTAACCCTGTAGTTCCACTTGAGAATGGTATACAAGCCACATCATCTCCTTTCCTAGTTATTTTATCTAATAGACCAAAATCAGCTTCACCCGATTCTGCTACTTCTGAATATCTTGTTACGTCACTAGGAACTGGTTTGCTGGGATAATCAACTAGGATTATTTTGGCTTGTATCTTTGCTGATTTCAGGGATTTTGAGACGGTTTCGTAACATTCTGGTAGCGTTATGAAGACTTTTGGCTCCGTGATGGTTATTTGGTGGGCAAGTTCGACTGTAAAGAAAGAGAAACATAGAATAAGTGAAAGAGAATACAAAGAATTCAAGTAAATATATTTCACCCGGGCTAAATGTCAAAAAAATACTAAACAAAAAAGTCACAATAATCCTTTCATCATAAAATATTCATTCCATCATCATCATCATTTCAGCCGAAAGAAGTCCACTGCTGGACCTAGGCCTCCCCCAGGCTCCTCCATTTCGACCGGTCTTGTGCTTCCCACATCCAGCGGACACCCGCGGCCATTCCATCAATATCATTTGAAAAACGTCCACTTTGACCGGTTCCAGTGGATTCCTGCGGCCTTCACAAGGTTATCGGTCCACCTTGCCTACCTTACTTACCTATTGAAAGCGAATCTAAATAAAAGATAAGAGACGAAATAAATTAAAATGTTAATTTTAGTTGTTTATAAACAAGAATCCTGTAACAAGCAGGCTTCCAACGCTACGTCTTCCGGAATGCGGTCACCACTCCAGAACCTTTCAGCTCCATCGGCCTTGTTCTGCTAGCAATAGCTATCTACTTATCTCTCAAATATTTATTCGGGAGATACATAGGTAGAAACTCGGTTCGAATAATTCGAAATAGATTTTACTAACGACATAAGTAAATTCAATATTCGGTAAGTTGGCTCTTTTGCGACCAATGATATTAGCATTAGAAAAAAAAGCAATATCCTTGAAACGTGAAACTGAGTGTCAATATCAATGTCATTGTCTTTTTTTTTTTGGGTGGGAAATCATCAAATAACTTCTCCCGCTCTGGGTGGAGCAGGAGGGCGTGTCAGACTTTTACTGACTAAAACCCACCCGTGTTCCTTCAGTAGCCCATATGCCAGGGGCTGTGGTATCTCTTTCAAACAAACCCGCACCCCTGACAGGCATCGGCCCTTGAGGGCCCCATCATTTTTTGTGCTGACATCTCTTTGAGGCGCGCGTGGAACACAACGCGCCGTCGACTTGGGCTTGGTCCTTACCGGACAGCGAGCTACCCATTACTCGCCGTCCGCAAGCCCATGCCTACGGTGGCCGGAAATCGGCCTGGGATTCCCGACGCCCAGGGCGTCTCCGTATCCTGCGGCGGCTGGGGTCGCGAGGGCGCATATGCTGCCTCTCCCTCACGTGCGCCGCCTCCCTCTTCGCGAGCATCACTGCTTCGCTGAAGGAGGTGACGGCTCCCCATGCCCTCTCGCTCCGTACCATGGCCTGGACCAGGGCCGGACGCGAGAGATCGCCGCCGCCGATCGCCTCCACGAGGACACGGCGGTGCTCCGCCCAAGCCGGGCAGACCGCCACCGTGTGCTCCACCGTGTCGTCAGGGCGATCTTTGCAGTGGAAACACCCGGGCGTTTCCTCCCGCCCTATCCGAAACAGGAACCTCCCGAAACAACCGTGTCCGGTGAGGACCTGCGTCAGGCGGAAGGTGAGGACGCCATGCCGCCTCTCAAGCCACTCCTCAAAGAGGGGACTTACCGCCGCAATCGTGGCGTGCCCAATGTCATTGTCTTAGCATTGTGTTGGACGTGACTACTTATTCTTATTCAAATTGTGTAAGTCTAAAGAACTGAAACGTTTCTTGTAGTAGTTCATTCGTTCCGCTAAACCTATTATTTTTTAATGATCTCTAAACAACTCTCTTCAGAATTTTTATTGCTGATTTTAAATACCCGAATGTCCTAATAAGGCTTGGAGGTCCTTGCTAGACTAACCAAAGAAAGCAGAACAGGAAAGGTAAGCTAAAAGTCAGTGCAGTGAAATTAATGAATCCATTCATTATGGGTGGTTTTATGCATGTGGTGATTATTTTTTTTCTTTGGAAACTCAAAAGCTTATAAGAAATTTACATGAGTTATGAATGTTCACCTCAATATCAATGAACAGCTCAATGCAATTGCGTCAAAGTTACTAGCATCTAACAGTTTGCATACATTGCTCAGTGATAGCGAGATGATGACAATTATCTCTTAAGCCAATACCAGAGTTCCGCGGCATTTATAAAGCTAGGTTAACTAGAAAGTAGCGAAAAAAAAAATCCACACAAGTACAACTCTCAATAATAGGTAAAGTGCGATTGTTGACACATTGCTCACATTACATGAAAGTTACAAAGTATGTACCTAAATACTATGACTATATTATTTTATTGTTTTAGTGCTATAGTGTTAACATGTAAGTAATTGTTGCGCTGTAATTTAATTTTAAGAATAGTTATGTCACTATATTCAGTGTAACGTATGTGTTGCCGGGCGTAAAAGAATAGCACCATCCCATTTCTTCCAGTGGGTGTCGTAGAAGGCGACTAAGGGATTTACTAGAGAGTGGGCAGCAGCGTTCTCTATGCATTTTACCACCATACTGCGATCGCCAACCCGCCTCCCAAGCGTGGCGATTATGGCAAAACCCCCCATGACTGGGGGAGGCCATGTCCAGCAGTGGACGTCTTTCGGCTGAAATGATGATGATGATGATGATTCAGTGTAAACAATTGTTGGCAAACCGAATAAAGATAAAATAAAAAACTAAAGGTTTTTCTAAACTAATATTATAAAGAGGTAAAATTTGGTTGTTGGAAGTTTGTATGTACGGGGTAAGCTCTGAAACTCCCAGTTGGAGTAAAAAAAATCTTTATGCATTTAATAGCCCATTTCTTTAGAAAAGTTATAGGCTAACTAACGTCGAGCTATGACCTGACTTGAGGTGCCGAGCAAAGTGAAAACGAAGAAATAGCACGGGCGAGCGATGGCATACGACGTCGAATGCCATCGCTCGCTCCGGCGGGAGCCAAAACTTTACGCGGATGAAGTCGCGGGTGAAGTGCTAGTACATATTTAAATTTAAAAGCAATGCACTAAGGTCGAACTTCAATAGGTATGTTGGCTGTTACCACACCCACAGATTTAGTATCGTCTTTTCAATGTCATACTGGCAATGACCTGCCCAACACAAACAGCTGTAAAACTTATTGATCAGTAAAAAAAAAACCGCCGAAAAACCGAAAAGGAAAAAATAATAAACCTGCTTTGTCCAACCCTAATAACTAAGTTCGGAAGGCGGTGACATACAATTAAATACATATCCAAAGTCACCGACTTCCGAACTTAGTTATTGGGGTTGGACAAAGCAGGTTTATTATTTTTTACTTTTCGGTTTTTCGGCGGTTTTTTTTTTTATTAAAAAGTTTTTTTTTATATAATTTTTTTTTTTGTGGCTTTAATCTACTAATTACTACATGCTTAATTTTTGATTACTTTTTGTATTGTAATACTATTACACAACTCAGTATTAAAAGCTGTGAGTAAACAATCAATCATCCCCTGTTTTCTTACCCTTAGGGTTTGGGCACGCCACGATTGCGGCGGTAAGTCCCCTCTTTGAGGAGTGGTTTGAGAGGCGGCATGGCGTCCTCACCTTCCGCCTGACGCAGGTCCTCACCGGACACGGTTGTTTCGGGAGGTTCCTGTTTCGGATAGGGCGGGAGGAAACGCCCGGGTGTTTCCACTGCGAAGATCGCCCTGAGGACACGGTGGAGCACACGGTGGCGGTCTGCCCTGCTTGGGCGGAGCACCGCCGTGTCCTCGTGGAGGCGATCGGCGGCGGCGATCTCTCGCGTCCGGCCCTGGTCCAGGCCATGGTACGGAGCGAGAGGGCATGGGGAGCCGTCACCTCCTTCAGCGAAGCAGTGATGCTCGCGAAGAGGGAGGCGGCGCACGTGAGGGAGAGGCAGCATATGCGCCCTCGCGACCCCAGCCGCCGCAGGATACGGAGACGCCCTGGGCGTCGGGAATCCCAGGCCGATTTCCGGCCACCGTAGGCATGGGCTTGCGGACGGCGAGTAATGGGTAGCTCGCTGTCCGGTAAGGACCAAGCCCAAGTCGACGGCGCGTTGTGTTCCACGCGCGCCTCCAAGAGATGTCAGCACAAAAAATGATGGGGCCCGCAAGGGCCGATGCCTGCCAGGGGTGCGGGTTTGTTCGAAAGAGACACCACAGCCCCTGGCATACGGGCTACTGAAGGAACACGGGTGGGTTTTAGTCAGTAAAAGTCTGACACGCCCTCCTGCTCCACCCAGAGCGGGAGAAGTTATTTGATGATTTCCCACCCAAAAAAAAAAAAACCCTTATTGTTGGATTTTTTTTTTTTGAAATTTATATGGGACCAACTTCGGGGTATACCCTTTCCATTAAATTAATATAATTATCAAAATCGGACTACTCTGGGAAAAGTTATGCGTGGTCATACATTAAAAAAAATACGCGTCAAATCAAATCAAATCAAATCAAAAGTCATTTATTCAAACTAGGCTGGTGTCAGCACTTTTTGAACGTCAAAAATTACAAAAGACAGTCCCCCAAAAACGCCCACCCTTCGACACTTCCTAGTGCTTTAGCTGGGAAGAAGAAGTGGCGCAACAAACTCCCCAGCAGCACAGCTGTCTGTTATGTTAGAAGAACCTCCTCCGTCGACTTGAGAACCTCCTCCGTTTTTTCGTCGGTTAAAAATATCTTAAGCCACAATAAGTAAAAGGATTACTGTAAGTTGATGTTCACACGGATGTAATAAAATCACAGCAGGATTTTTTCGCGCATTGGACCTTCAACGCATAGTTTAGCGCCGCGCCGAGAGTTAAAAACGAACAGTATGTTTTTTTCAACGCGCTGGGATGCACTCTCTGCCGTCCTGTAACTAGAAAGGCGCTAACACTCACTTGGTCAATTTTTACTTTTTAATAGAATCTAAGAGAGCTCAGAATTCTCTAACTTTCTGTCTAACAAACATTTTTACAATACCAATAGTTCCCAAGATATGAAAAGTTTGTAGGCCGTTAACTGGAAAAGATAGGTACTTTAGGATAAACAGAAAGAAATATCAATTGATGTGTCCTACAATCAGTAACTGGAAAGGATTCTTTAGAATAAACAGAAAGAAATATCAATTGATGTGTCCTACAATCAGTAACTGGAAAGGATTTTTTAGAATAAATAGAAAGAAATATCAATTGATGTGTTCCACAATCAGTTACGTAAGTATCAGTTTCGCTCGCGCGTTTTTTGCCATTTTCTCGGATTTTTTTTTAGGACTTAACGCCTTTCTTGTTAAAGGAAGGCTCTTTCCGCTCTGTTGGATTCTGATGCTCGGTTCAAAAAATTGAGTTGAAAATCCAGTTCGTAATAAAATCCAAAACATTTAAAAATGTCACTATGCGTAAATATTTTTTTGCTATCCGAATAAAGTTCTAAATATTTCTTTGAGTGACTAAGATTATAATTGTTTTTTTATCTACAAACATCAAGACCAGTATTTGATCAGCCATAAATATTATAATCATTATCTAAATCCACGTGAAGGCCTATTTCATTGCGTAAATTAGATTTCAGGTCACTTAACCTTGCAGATAGGCTATTTAAAGTTATTACTATACGGATAAACCTCTATGTATGTTACCGGCTTCTGCCCACCGTGCGCCACTTCCGTCTGCGTAGACCACGTAATAATATCGATGGGATTATATCGCGACTGGATTTTCAACTGCCGTTGTTGAATTGAGCTTTATGAATCTAACATACTAACATCGTAGCGTTGAAAATCCAATGCGCCAAAAAATCCCGCTGCTATTTTATTACGTCCGTGGTTACGAAGGCTTAGTCAAATATTCAATACATAATTATTCTTTGGCATTCGGCAAAAGTGTAGCTTTGTATCGGTGAAAAAAAAATCAATTGAATCAATACTCTCAGAGATCTTTCATGTTTATTAGTTTTATTGTTTGCAAGATTTTCACCATCTTGTATCATTTTTAGTTTGGATTTAATATAGCCAGCAAACGTCGGTTGGCACTCTTATATATTTTATGATATCAATCTCAAATATAGATATTCCTAAATATATATTTGCGATGTCTTTATCAATATGTAAAATGTATATTATGATGTTTGGACAGTGCAACGAGTGCAGTGGTCAAGTGGTAGAGCTGTAAATGTAGGTATATAGCTGAAAATAAAATTGAATTTCGGTTGGTACTGATTAAAAATCATAAATTAACTATTTTGGAGCAAAATCAAAAGTCATTTATTCAAACTAGGCTGATATTCAGCACTTCCGCCCTTCAATATCAATAATAATCGAAAATATTAATGATTAGCAGAAATTCAAAAGATGTTGCTTTTGATTTTGAGTTCATTCATTCAAAGAAAACAAAGAAGGTAACAAAAGGGGAAAATGAAAAATAAGAAGTCATCATTGTTGCTAGCGCTCGCAAATTATTGACTTGACTCACATTCTAAAGAAGAATATATGGTTAACTGATTAAGCATAATTATTTATTTTTACATATTAGATAATATAGAAAAATAAAATAATATGCCAGTATGTATCAGAAAGATCAACATTGTTTTTGGCGAAAACATAATCAACCGTCCCTAAGGGACGAGAAGGAATTGATAGAACTTTTTTTTCTGGGACAGTTGATATTTTTTTCGCTATTCCGATGTTAGTCCTAAGGAGAAAGCTGTTCATCAGTGCCCTTGGTACTAAAATGCTGAATGTTTTAGAAGAAAAAAATCTGCTCAAAAAGCAATTAAAGTACTGGTATTATCAAACATCACCATTGTTTTACAATAGGCTAATGACATGATAAAAATAATAAAATGATCTCAGTTCCTATTGTAAGGCTTGTAAAACTGTTATCAACGTCGCTGGTGTCATTCGTTTTATGCAATAAATGTCTGCGATAGTGAAGAAAACACTATCTAATCTCAGGGGCAAGGCATTAGTACCTACATGATGTTTATCAATTGCTCTTTGCTCTCTGGTTTAATTTTTTTGAGTTATCCTATGCATCATGATGACTTGTCTGTCTTATATCGATAAAAATATTACTCAAATCATGTTCTTCGTGCATTTGTCCAGTAGACCAATTTTGACCGATGATTTACGAAGACAACCGAAACCTAGGTACTGTACTATGTAAGAGACATGTGATGGCAACAGGTATCCACTGTACTATGGTTATGTGGGTAGTTTTATAGAAGAATGAGGAACAGAGTGTAAAGTTCAATCGTACTCTAGAGAAAAGGCAGGATCGTCTGACCAGCAGTAAGCCTGCTGGTCAGACGATCCTGGCCTTTTCTCTTCTTCTTTTCTCGCAAGAGAACCGTAGACAAGCGTTTTGCCGTCGGAACAGTTGACAAAAATGACGTTTACGTATAGACAGTTGACAGCTTTTCACCGAAAAATGTAGAAAAGCGATTTATACTACAGTAGAGTAGAAATAGAAATTCAATAATCTCAGCAAGCGACCTCCTAGTTAATTCTGAACAAGATACTTATCGTCATTGTATAATAATTATTAAAGAAAACTATGATACAATGAGCACGGTAGCAGCTCTGAAATTGAGGTGGGCAGGAGACTTGGCTAGACGTGGTGATAGCAGGTTGAGCAGAGCCCTAACGGAATGGTTGCTGAGAAACGGTAGAAGAAACCTGGGTAGAGCAATGGCCAGGTGGGCGACTTTCAGATGATCTAGGGGAAGACCTGGATGTGACTCGCACAGACCAGGGAAGAATGGCACTAAAGGGAGGAGGCCTATACTCTGCTGTGGGTGAAACAAGGCTTGCCAATGATGATGATGAAGATTCAATTCATCATTTACTTTCTGGGTTAACATTAAAAAAATAAGTCTACAATATACATTTAAACTCAAGCATCAAAATAGTTGCTTATCAAAACTATTTTGTATTGTAAATATTTGACGAGGATAAACTAAGGTATGTCAATGACTTTCCTGTTTCTACGTCAAACTTTAAAGATTGTTGTTTTGAACCTACTAAATTTTCGTGTTTCTGTACCTAATGAAAATGTATATTACGAGTATGTAATGATCAAAAGACATTTAAATAGGTAATTGTTCTGATTTTGGAAATCATGATACTACTTCTTCAATTAATCAATCATGTTTTACTTCTGTGCTATCATCAACGAACAGTATGTACCTTATGGTCCATAAGGTCGTTTATGTAGACAAAGAAGAGCGGTGGGCCCAGAACTTTCCCCTGTGGTACTCTCGCCAATTAAAATTATTTACATTTTCATCGTCTCTTTTACCTACATCTAAAATTCCACAAACCACACGAATGTTATCAGAATGATTTTTAGAATTTAACCTGATTAAAATACTGTGTAGGTTGTACCCATAGCTATGTAGGTACCTACACCTGTAGAGCAGCTATCTTTAGTTACAAATGAGTGCAAAGGAGTGCAAATATGTAAAATTTATGTAGGTACGGTCACCAAAACAGATAAATAGGTTTCTTACTAAACTTCCGATGACCCTGTTTAGTTATCTCTTTTGTTGTTTGTACATATGACTGTGTTTTTGTACTTTTATAAGACTTGTTTTATGACACTGAGAGGTGGAGACTAGGATCCAAATTAACATGTACAGTATAAATATACATGTATTGTACAGTATTTATAGGTAAGATTATCTAAGTCATCAACGTTATCTGCCTGCCTTAGCAACAATGTCGTGGCCGGGTTCCAGTGAAACCGGATGCAGCTAAATAAATATCAGTATTATACATGGATAGATTGCCTATCCGACCTAGGTACTAAGTTCATCTAACTCATCATCATCATCATCTGCCTAGCCTTTTCCAACTATGTTGGGGTCGGCTTCCAGTCTAACCGGATGCAGCTGAATACCAGTATTTTACATGGAACGACTGCCTATCTGACCTCCACAACCCATTTACTGGGTAATACGATACCCCTTGGTAAAACTGGTTGTCAGACTTTCGGGCTTCTGACGACCCGTAACGAATGTCAAAGATCCACAAATGACAGCCGGGACCAACGGCTTGACGTGCTTTCCGAGGCACGGAGGGCTCTTGGTATGTAAAGATGGTCACTCATCCACGGACCAACCGTGGCAAGCGTAGCTCAACCTGATCGATCGACCCGTGCAGCTATTTTTACCTAGCCACAAGCCCCTCAGTTTATCTAACTATACTACCCGATATATTTTTACAGCTTGTAAATTCAGCAATAAAGTTGTTATCAAAGTAGTTTCCACAGAACTCCGTATAAACAACACTTCTACAACACATTATTAATATACACCAATATTTTGTCGAATAGCTCTTGAATTTTATAACTACATATATTATTATGGTGCAATGTTTTCCACGCACTTATATATTTTTATAGGTATATGGATATATCAAAATATCGACTTATTTTGGGAACAATAATGTACCTACTGTAGTCGGGGTGTGTCAGGTTATTAAATTAATCAATTATACCTATTTTTGCCACATTTCTCACAACATTATGGTGCCCATATCGAGACATCTTGGCACAGAGCATTATACCTACTTGGTGTAAAAACACACATCACATAGCCGTCAATTACGCTTTCTGTATATTAAACTTAGTAACACTGCATAAAAATAATTACTGGGAAACGATATATATTTTTGGTGTCAAATTTGCACAGTGCGCAATATAACGCCCGCAAAACATTGTGCATATGGGTGGATGTAATGGTCCACGGATCAAGAGAGTATTTAAAGTCATGTTTTATCATTAAAAGCTTGTTTTCGTAAAAATGTTAGTATCTACGAACAGCACGGAAGAGCGGTGGGCCGAGAACTTTCCCCTGTGGTACTCTCGCCAGTTAAAATTTTCTGTACCTCTTAAATATCTAAATGTCGAAACGTGCGACTCATCCGTGTGCTCTTTCACCCATTTATACACAGTATACATATAGCTTTCCGTAGGTTATAAAATACTCTATGCATATAGCTCATGGAAAGCATTCGGTGACGATGACGCGTGTTCCATGATTTTTGTTCACCCAATAAGTGCTCAACGCGCCTAAAGAAGTTTTCACTTCAAAAACTTCTTTCAGCATAGGGGTCCATGTATGCTTGTTCATATATTAACAATTTGGTTACGTATCTAGTTTCCTGTTGTCTGCTTTTATATGAAAAACATAATTCAGATTGGTCTTTATGTCTTTGGATCAATTTTGGATTGAAAGATAAACAGATGCTTGTCCTTAGCCGGAATTTTAATGTTCAAGGATTTTTTTTGTCTTCTTTCAGTTTTGACAAAATTTTGTTGCTATTTTTTATACGAGTTTGATACACGATTTGATAAAAATTCACCTTGAGATTTAATTAACGTCTAGAAATAATTTAGCGTTGTCATAATAACCACACGACCAAACAACGCTGTTTTTTGCGAATTGTATGGCACTCTGCAAAATATATCTTTAGTCATCACTACGAAATCAAGTTATAAATATTTTTATTTTTTATCTTATTTACCTAAACACTTTGCTTATCCTCGGTGGGACCGAAACTAAAATTATGGAAATAAGCAACGAAAAAGTTTACCCCCGGCTTCAACAGATGGCGCTGGCATCGACTTAGATCTCGCTATGGTTTCGTTACCGCGATTTGGTTGGGTCGGCCGAGTTGGTTTAGCAAGCCAACTTTGCGCAGAGGCAATATCGTAACCAATGAGGTTAATCCGAGGTGCGATTATTGCTAGTTGAAAACTTTACCAATACCCCGCCGTGTGGACGTGAAATACCGTCCGCGTTGGCAATTTTTGAACGGCCGTAATTGGTCTTATTATTCCCTGTCCCTAATAAATAATCTATGATCTCGGCTACGACTAATAATACCAACAATGGTGAATGTCGTGAACTCTTCACTCGAGGTATCGGGTGGAAGACGGATGTGGGTTTATTATTGGGGTTATTATTATTTTTTATGTAGGTATTGAGTTCTGATTACACTTATCATTTACTTGTTTCTGCTTGAGTTTAATTGCTGACATAACGGCAATTAATTAAATTTTATGTTTTGTGTTTAGTAATGTCAATTAAAAAAATGAAGGAGAGGCGCGAGGTGGTCCTGCAATGACCTGCAGTCTTCAGATCCAATGTTTTAGTACAGCACCCTAATTGCGTAACTCACGATTAATCATTTAACCTGTTTCGTTTTGAAACTGTTTGTTAAACCATTGCTTCATATGTTCGAAAAATGTGTCTGCTCAACAACGTAAATAACGCAATTAATATTGTTGAACTGTCAAAATGATACGGATTATGATTAATTTGTGGACTACGAAAAAGCCTTCGATTCGATCGAGATATGGACTGTACTACAGTCCCTCCAACTCCGTCTGTACAAAAACGCCACTATGTCAATCCAACTCTAAGACCAGACCTCGAAACCTACCCTTCTGCAGCGAAGTGTTCTCTCCGAAACTCTTAAACAATGCACTGGAGGATATCACCAAGGGTCTAGACTGGAAAGGGGCTGGGATCAACATCAATGGCGAGTACATCACTCATCTTCGGTTTGCCGATGATATAGTTGTCATGGCTGAGACCATGGTGGACCTCAGGATAGTGCTCGATGACCTCAGTAGAGCTTCCGGAAGGGTAAGTCCTAAAACGAACATGGACAAGTCAAAGGTCATGTCCAATGCCCATGTAACATCCACTCTCGTAATGGTCGGAGGCGCTGCCCTCGAAGTTGTGGACGTGTACGTTTACCTAGGACAAACTGTCCAGTTAGGTAAGTCCTACTTCGAGATAGAGGTCAATCCCTCAGAAGATATTGCGAAGCTTCCCGAACGCTGCCCGCGTTCTTGTCCCACATACCGCAGTGTCTCAAGACGAAAGTCTTTGACCAGTGCGTGTTGCCAGTGATGACATATGGAACCGAAACGTGATCGCTCACAATGGGCTTCATAAGAAGGCTTAAAGTCACCCAAAGGGCAATAGAGAGGGCTATGTTTGCAGTTTCCCTGCTTGATCGAATCAGAAATGAAGATATCCGCAGGAGAACCAAGGTAACCGACATAGGTCATCGGTCCACCTTGTGAGAGGCCTTCCAACTTTACGTCTTCCGGTGCGCAGTCGCCACTACAGAACCTTTCGGCCCTATCGGCCATCTGTTCAGCGAGCAATATGCCCTGCCCAGTGCCACTAAAGTTTGTCAATTCTTCGGCCTATGTCAGCAAAATGCTACTATCACATTGGAAATACTAATACTACGTCAGCTACGTCTACAGCTCAACATTAATAATAAAAAATCCCCTTCCTAAAGCATCAACAAAGAAAAGTAAACTCACACTCTTTATAAATAGGATTGACAGTCGTCAGCACGCATCCCGCTTGTAAGCTCCCAAACGCTATGACCGGGAACTCGGGGCAATTCGGCAGCATAACTGCCACGACATCTCCTGGCTTCAAACCAAACTTCTTAATAAGTGAAGTCGCGAAGACTGATATGTTTTTTTCCAGCTGCGCATACGTGTAGGTCTTCTTCGTTTCTGCACTTTCCTGAAAAGAAAAAGAAACGTTAGAGTTGCTAATTTTGAAGTTGAATTTAACCCGAGATGCACCAAGAAACAAGATTTTTTTGCGCACACGGGATCTTCAACCCACTGCTTAACGCCGAGAGTTAAAAATCGAACACTGTGTTTTTTCGAAGCGCTAAAACTCACTCACGCTGCACTCTGTTGGTTTCTCAATGCTTGGTTGGATCTTTGAACAGAGTTTGTGTTATTACGTCCGTGTCTGTTTATGCGCGTGATAGATTATTGTAGTGTATTCACAAAGAGAGAATTCCCAGCAGTTGGAACATTTGGGGCTAGTTACGTTTTAACAACTATGGGCCGTGTCGTGCCGGACCTAAAAGAATAGCACCATCCCATTTATCCCTTTTCTTCCTTTTTCTGGGTGTCGTAGAAGGCGACTCAGGGACTTACTTGAGAATAGGCAGCAGCATTCTCTATCCATTTTACCACCATACTGCGATCGCCAACCCGCCTACCAAGCGTGGCGATTACGGCAAAACCCCCCTTTTGGCGGAGGCCTATGTCCAACAGTGGACATCTTTTGGCTGAAATGATGATGATGAACTATGGGCAGATTTTTTTAACGCGAGATGTTTTTGTTCCAGGATATTTAGAATTGGATGATGAGAACTGACGGAAAGATGTACTCTCCGACCAGAGTAGCTGGTGATGTGACAGGATATCTTGCAGTCACTTCCTTGATAGAGATTAAAGTCCAGTGTCTGATTGTGATAAGCTCAACACACACGTAGATAATCTTAGCTCAGCTTTTATCGCCCCAAATGAGATAAGGTCAAGTTATGCCGTGGGATTTTATAAAGGATTTTCGTCAAGGTCTTACGATTACAATGTAATTTTAGAAGTTAGCCATTTCGTTAGAAACGGTTTGACGGATTTGGATGAAATTTATTAGAACGCGACTTATGAATAGGAATCAAGTCTTGTTTCATGTAAATTGTCATGTCATTGTAAAATTACCTATACAATAACATGACAGGAAACAGATTAATACTAATATAATAGGTATTATATATTAATATATATAGGTAACGAGGTATAATTTGTGAGTTTGTACGTACTTAGTAAGGGGGTAATCTTCGGAACGAACATTTTTCTATTAGGTACTGAATGTCATAGAATATATTTGATATTAACACAGGCAGAAGCCAGAAGTCTTATTTCAAGTAAGTTGTCAATCCCATATATAGAAAGAACATTAGTTACACCATTACTTCTGCACACAAAACACGGTGCAAAAACAATAAGACGTCGTGAAGCATGAACAACGTGGTGCAGACAACACGTAATCAGTTAAATAACAAAAGACTGCGCTGGTGCCGTTGCATCGCACAATGAACCGGCAACCAATAATTATCATGTTGACGCACACAATCAAGACCAATGCAGTTTTATCGAGACACTTCTAATCATGACCACAGAATCTGCTTCAAGCGGTGTGTCAAGGTTTTTTAATGTGGAAGGTTTTATGGCTTGTCTCAATATGTCAATAGACATGCTGCTAGAAGATGCACATACTGCATAAGATGGCATGGCTGGTAGGATGTGCATTTATCATATGGCAATCAAAAATATTCCCAGGTTGTCTTTAAAGTAGGGACAATCCAAAACTCATGCCTTGGAAAGCACGCTAAGCCATTGGTACCGGTTGCCATTCGCGGATCTTTGCCAGTCGTTACGGGGCGTCAGAAACCGAAACCAGTAGAACCGAAAGTCCGACAACCAGTAACTGGGTTGAGGAGGTTAGATAGGCAGTCACTCCACGTAAAACACTGGAATTCAGCTGCATTCGGTTAGACTGGAAGCCAACCCCAACTTAGTTGGGAACAGGCTAGACTGATTATGATGACAATCTAATCTATAATTTCCCACCCAAAAAAAAAAAAAAAAAAAAACATCACAGATTCTTAGATCCATTCAAAGCATGTGATAATCACCTTCATCTCAAGCTATCGACCTTTCAATGTTATCTCACTCAAGAAGTCATTAGATAGCGTGATAGTCTGCAATTAATTGTCTAGTCTAGAGTGTGTAACCTAGATAAACAGATGACGGAAAGTCTATTAATTAGCGATGATTCAGTTAACGGATCTAATCTCAGTATAGTTTAAGACATGAGAGACTCGTGGCTCTAAGAACTGTGCACATTGATATAATTGCAATGTTGAACTGTACTGCTCGTGATCAATAATTGGTTTGACGCCGGCGAGACTTGAGGTCTCGCTGTAATTAATAGCTGGTATGGAATGAAGCTCTATTCCATTTCCTTGGCTCGCAGAGCACATTAACGCTTCCGGAACCGGAGACCTGAAAACTTTAAACAATTTGCATGAAGTTTTCATAGAAATTGTTCATCATTCTTTGGTCATCGTTGTTATAGACCGAATATAATACTGTTGCTAATCATCAGCCAAACGTCCTACGTCCACTGCCTGACATACGCCCTCCTCTAGTCGCACATGGACCGCTCGCTAATACGAGTACCTCGAAGACAATGACATGCAAATCTTCAGATTTACTTGATAGAATCATCGTCGTCAAAAGGGTCGTCAGAAGCCGAAAGTCTGAAGCCAGTCTTACCAAGGGATATCGTATAATTAGTAACTTTACTGGGTTGTTTTGTGGAGGTCAGGTAGGCAGTCGCTACGTATAAAATACTGGTAATCAGCTGCATCCGGTTTGACTGCAAGCTGACCCCAACAAATTTGGAAAAAGGCTATAGGATGAAGACTCATAGTAATTCGTGAATTCCGCCTTTTCTCGTGTTGTTCGGGCGATCTTAACATTCTCAATAAACCAATTGAATCTTTATGCAATTGCTTCATACAGGGTAAGTTTTTATGCAGTGCGCAAATTGTAATCATGATTTCAGCATATCATTCTGGAACCCCTAGTACAGAAATTTTTCGCCGGTTATGCAAAAAAAAAATAGCTGTTTCACAGAAAAGTGCAACCTACGCGGTCAAAATGTACGGAACAGCTGATTTTATTTTGTATATCCGGCGAAAAGTTTCTGCGCTAGGGGGTCTAGAAGGATATGCTGAATTCATGGTTACAATTTGCGCACTGGATAAAAACTTTTCCTGTATAATGAACCCTAAAAATTAAACAATATTAATACAACTGACCCTGACCCTGCCGACCAAAGTCTACGCAAGCACACAATTGAGTATGTCAACATTCAATCATGACCGTTGACTGTTCCAATTAACATAGCAAAAATAACCCAAATAAAAACCCATTGTACATCCAATCGATCAATGTTACAATGTATGAGGTCTATTGACTAAGATGTCTGGTTAGTTATCAGGCCGTTTAAAGTTCAGAGTCCATTGGTAGACTAGGTATTGTGAAGGAATTTCTAGTAACTTAGTTAAATAAAAGTATCGATGTTTCAATGTGGATAGTTGAGAATCAAGGATGCATGTCGGCCAATAGAATGGCCTGATAAGTCAAGAGCGTTGACTAACTTCTCGAGAGTCTCTTGATGGAGGTTTAAACCAGAGTGTTATGTACCTACCTCCTTAATATTTTATGATGAGCAATGGAATCGGAGTAGAGTTATTATTCTGGTTAGTTATTATTCGAAGATCTACATATTATCATGATCATGAAACATCGATTTATTGCTGATGGTCTTCAGAAAAATCAGGTGTTTAGTACTCGCTAGTCGCTATCAGTAGTGAGTACTGGTTTACTGTTAAGTTTTAAACTTAAAAGATTATGTTTTTGTATTCAAATGCAAATGAGATGCTAATCACTTCAAAAACCTTCACTTTATGTACATTTTTGTCGCGAATCTCGTTCGACCTTAGCTCAGTAAACAGATATACATACACAGCATAGCTGGAACTGTAAATATGGGTATTACCAGTCTTTTCAATGTTAATAGCTGTTATTAAAATGGATACACACAACAAAGCTGGCAAAACGTTGTGATTCTTGAATGCAAAATGATATCCATGTGATTTCAATTGGGAAAATGTTATGTACATGACGATTAGAGATGGGTAAAGGTTATGTCTGGCATTGTGTGGCAGTGGATGTGGGCCCAAGTCGTCTTCATACCACTCACATCACTCTCCATTTTACGCCGAACATATCAATCTGCCTATCTTTTGCCTAACTATATTGGGGTCAGATTCATCTGAACCAGTTGCAGCTAAATACCAGTATTATACGCGGACCGACTGCCTATCTGTCCTCCGCAACCCAGATACTGGTTAATACGATACTGTTTGGTTACACAGGTTGAGAGAAATTTTGGCTACTGACTACACATAATGACTGTCAAAGATCTGACGAATGACAGTCGGGACTAACGGCTTAACGTGTTTTCCGAGGCACAGAGGAGGGGTTTCGGTATTAAAAGTTGGTCACCCATGCCTAACCAAACCTAACTCAGAAGATATAGGTAAACTTCCAATATGAATACACAAAATGAAATGACTCATAAACTTATAACTACTTGAAAAAAATACCTGATAACGATAGCTCAGTACCTCCATTTTATCTATGATTAGGGAAAAGTTTACTATGGCGCAATTGCACTGATCCTTCACCGCATTTGGGTGCATTCGGTCTGAAATTCAGTCTAGCGAGCAAAGTGCAAATAAACAAAATTACGTGCGCTCATTATATACGGTTTCCTTTAGTAGACAACCTTTAGACGAGCTACGTCCACCCATGAACAAAAGAGCCGACGGAGTCCAGCACCCTAATAGCGTAAAACAATTTCCATCACAATCTGAATCTGTTTGCTAATCTTTTCATTCATTCATTTATTTATTGTTTATCACAGGTAAAAGGCAGTTCTTATAATTAGCTATTATTGTATCTCTGTAACATACCCATAGGGTGTACAATATGTATAATAATATGTATGTCATTATTGTTGGCTAAATTGTATCTTATATAAAATATCATATATAATATAAAATATCTCATATAAATTATATTATATCTTTTGCTACATATGTTCGGTTTGTCTGCTCAAAACGCATTGAACAACTTTCCGTTTGACCGTTCAAACAACAACATTGAACTGCAAACATAAAAGTCACTGGTTGCTCCGGACAATTTATTTATATCCAGAACTCAGACTCTTCCTGCCTATAGCTGTGTTAGGATCATTTACCTCACATGTCTTCTGGAAAGATAGTCAACATCGACCAACTCTAAAGATCTGTCGTTCCATAATTGTTTTTGCTGTCAGTTTAACGTGTCGGTATCCAAGTATCCAGGTTCGGGGGTAGAGGTAAGTGCGGGTTCCCGAATGAGGGCTAACTAAACACCAATATGAAAACTACATAGAAATAGTTCTAAAAGAGTCACGTCGTCGCACTGTCACGTCGCGCCTGTTTGAAAAAGCCTTTACGCCTTCAGGAAATGAACTAAGTAAAATTATTTTGAAGATGTTTTTTCTTGGTTTTATGACACCTGAATATTATGTAATGTCATGTGTTAAAGGTTCTATAGTGAAATTCTGATTTTATTTACATAAGTACACATTATATTGACTAAACTGACATTTGATAGATGATTTTTGCATGTAGTTGCTATTACTGTATCATGTATATTTGTTACCATATTGTCATCACACTACTTGTCTATATGTTAACATTAAGACTTAACTCGAGGATAACAAATTCACAAATCACAAAATCAAATAAAAATCGTTTTATTTCATTAATACACGTTGCACATATATTGATGCCAAGAAGCTACTTTCAAGATGCCTTTTTCTGTGCTGGTTTTGGTTTTAGCCCAGTCTAGCTAGGACAAGTGGGTGGGTGCTGTGAAAAATTATAGATTAGGGTCTATAATTATTCACAGCACCCACCTGTCCACCCTTGTATCATCATCATCATCATCATATCAGCCGAAAGACGTCCACTGCTGGACATAGCCCCTTGTATATGGGGGTTATTATTGATTTCTTTAAAGAATTAGAGAAGGTGCCTTGTTTAAAACAAAGTGTGCTAATTATGCGTTATAATTGTAATTGCGTTATAAGTGAAGATATTATCCCATCCTGGGGCACTATCTGATTTAAGAGAGTTTACTTCATTGATATCTGTATACAGTAGTACCTATAAAAGATTTAGAGAGACTAGATAAGGAACGTAGATATAACACCAGATGTGCTGCTGGGGAGTTTGTTGCGCCACTTCTTCTTCCCAGCTAAAGCACTAGGAAGTGGTGAAGGGTGGGCGTTTTTGGGGGACTGTATTATGTAATTTTGACGTTCAAAAAGTGCTGACTCTCAGCCTAGTTTGAATAAATGTCTTTTGATTTTGATATAAATTCAGGTCATTCTGGGTTACGGTTTGTTGAATTTCATTGGCCAGTTGGTTACCAATGTTTGCTAAATATTCGTTTTTGAAGTTTTCTGATTCCGTAGGTGATGCTTTTAGATTAGTTATTTCAGAATTGGTTCTAGTAGATTTATTTGTATAAGTGATCGTTTTCAGGTGTTTCCAGAGAAGTTTGTTATTGTTTAACGATTCATTAATAAGGTTTCTTTCATATTTGATTTTTAGTTTTTTTACAAGGTTGTTGCAATGATTTCTGTGACGAGCTTAAGTAATTTATTTATTTCATTATGGGGATCGTCGATACCGAAAAAGAAACGACAACGAAATCGAAATTGTAGACGAACACCAAACTAATAGCATCAAACCAATTGAAAACTCTGAAGTATATGAACACATAAAACGGCTAAAAGTTGAAAAGAGTCCCGGCCCAGATGGGCTTTGTAATGAAGTTCTTAAAATTGGAGCACCAACCTTAACTCAACACCTATCACATCTATTTAACATGGTATTAGATACAGAAACCGTTCCAAGCCTAAGCCAAGCAGAATTATTAATTACATTGATTCAGGAAAGGCCTATAATATGGGATTAGACTATCGATGATTATAAAAATAAGCGGCTTAAATATGATTCCTGGAAAGATATATTTATTCATTTACAGACCACATTTGAAGACTCAAGATAAAACGCTAACTGAGCCGTACTTGGCCGATGTCTCGCCCGGTGGTTTTGCGTGTCATGTACAAGCTCTCACGTTTTTTCAACTGTACGGCTAACACGCCGTACGGTCTAAGACCTTGTGTTAAGACCCCGTGAAGGGCTGAAATAAAGGGTGGAACTTTGTACGAAAATTTGTATTCCTTGGGGCAATGCAATTTATGAGACTTTTTAACCCAGGAGATGGTTTGGATAATTTAGTTAAAAATTCCCTTTGGATAATTTTCAACGTTGACGCGGGTGAAGCAGCGGGAAGCAGCTAGTTATGTAATAATTATCACCTATCAGTATTAGGACAATGGCTAGTGTTGATTATAATGCAAGTCTATTGTCCCCCTCAGGCCTTAGAGCAAAGGCCACTTACTTGCACGGAGAAGAAGCGACCATTGATCTGATCATCACGCTTGCATTGCGTGCTGGCAATTACAGACTATCTCATCATACACCACCAACACCCACTGCCTTACCTACTGTACTTACATTAGGAATGGCTTTTCTCCTTTACAACTATAATTACAGCTTAAAACACACACTTGTGTTAAGCTGTAATGGTAATGATAGTGTGTGACAAACAACTATAATTACAGTTGCAGATTATTAACACACACACTTTTGTTAAGCTGGTTTAGCAGTGATAGTGTGTTACAACCATCATTACAGCTTAGCACACACAGTCGTGTTAAGCTGTAATGGTAGTGATAGTGTGTTAAAACTATCATTACAGCTTAATACAAACCATGTTAAGCTGTAATGATAGTTGTAAGGGAGATTTTAATAAATAAAATCTTCGATGGCAAGGCAAAAGATGACAATGCACTTGTACATATACGGTGGTGACCCCTCAAAACACCTACATGACCTCAGCCGTTGGCTTGTATGCCATAACCATTCAATACCTACACAAAAATAATCTAGATTTCGATCTAGCAAAGCAAAACTTGTCCTTCTCCTATTCCAAATACGTCAACAAAATCTACAAATATCCACCTTGGTTCAAGATCTAATATTAACGATTTAGGTAGACTGTACGTCAATGGCGGCCCTGAGCCGATAGATGCACTATAATTTGCAGAACTAGATGGAAATAACTACGTATCTCACTCTGATAACTAGGTATTTAGTCAGTGTTCATTGTATAATTGGTACAAACGTTGGAGAGACCATGCCTAATTTCCCAGCAATGGATAAACATATCTAACATGACATCGTCAACTGCCCATCTTTTTCCCAACTATGTTGGCTCACAACCCAACTACTGGATAATACGATATCGCTTGATTAAGACTGGTTCTCAGACTTTCGGGCTCCTTATGACCCGTTTTTCTGTATGTCATGATCCGTAATAGGTACCTAGACGGTGGAAATGTTCACAAAATGTGTATTTCTATTGGTGGTATAACCACCACTAATAAAAATAAAAGCAAAATAAAAAAAATAAGATACTAATAAAGAAAATAAATACAAGAAACGTGTCTTTTTCGGCGTTTCTTGCCTTGTGGTACGGAACCCTTCGTGTGCGAGTCCGACTCGCACTTGGCCGGTTTTTATATCTTAGGGCTGAAACTGCGTTATGCGGGCGCCCGCGACGGTCAACCGTCGCGGGTCTATGTGCGTGGACACGCGAGGTGGGATCGTAACGATGGATGCCAGTCGCGGGGACATTTTAGTTACGACTAGCTGCTGCCCGCGGTTTCGCGGGATCCGCGTGGATGTCGGAAATTATCCCACGGGAACGTGCTACCGCGACTTAAAGTAGCCTAACCCGCGACGGACGCCCGCGCTTGGGACCGTGACGGGGCACATTTGTATGAAAACGTGCGGGCGTCCGCTTAACGCAGTTTCAGGCCTAAGAGCTGCGATACTTGTAAATGCGAATAAAAGCATCTACAAGTACTATAAGGGATTACTCATATCTATTTGCGTTAGGTTTCATAAAATATCTCGAGACAGTAATGAAATATTGAGTTAGACTGTACTGCTTTCAGTTCATTGAACCGTTTGCGCTAAATACAATTTCAATTAGAAGATGTTGCGCGTTAATGAAGAGTAAAGTTCGTGATTTATGGAAAAGTATTACGTCACACACGCCTGTATTTTAGATGAAGGTAGGGAGAAGCGTTCCATCAATAAGGGACCAAAAATAAGTAAATTCGGGTTGCTATCATCGTCACAAAACATGTAGTGGGACATGTTTTGTGACGATGATAGCAACCGGAATGTCCCACTCCCAAGTGTCCATTACACCTGCCGACATATTCTGTTAAAATCTCACCGTGAGAACTTATTTGAAGTGACCTTAGGGCGGAGATTTCTTGAAAACGCTCAAAAAGGTGGTTTTTTAAACCAGTGTATCTCTTTAACCGTAAATAATTTTGAAAGCAAAAAAATATCTGATATTTTCAAGTCTTTTTTGCACACAGTGATGGAACTCAAAACATATTTAAACATACTTTAATGCATCAAAAAAATCATCAAAGTCACCTCTTAATTATCTTTAAAACCAGTTTATCCCTTCAATAACAATTATTATTATAATTAAAGATGTACCTACCATAAAATTCCAAACGCCAAACTGCATCCAGTGATTGATTATTTATTACCTATTAAATAGTTAATATCTAGTTTTATACGATTTTATTTGCATTTTTACGAAAATGCTTGCTCAATTATTATTCGAATTTATTACAACAGATTTTAATCCGTATCGGATTGCAGTAAGAACTATTATCGCTCATAACGATAATACGACGAGTACATTCAAAATTACCAGGGCCTTAAGGTAAGAAGTGAGGTATCATTCTATCTGATGATATTCAAATAAGTCATCACGGTGATTTTTTTACAGAATAGCACCACTGCACTTTTTGAGGATATCTTGAACGACACTGCTATTAACTTGACCACCTACTGAGCACTAGGTAACTATTTAAAAATCACTATCGACTCGTGAAGAAGCAGAAAGATGTCCACTGCTGGACGGGCCCTGGTAAAGCATCACCACATTTACTTATCTGCTTCCAGAATATTCCTGTGACCTCAGTGGTGGCCCAGTGGTAACTGCCGCGACTTACGAGTTGTAGGTCGTAGGTTTGAACCTAGAAAGGGGGGTTTTACTTCGTGTAATCTATTTCATCACCATAGCTCTCAAAACGGTGAAGAAAAACATCGTAACGAAATCCATGTCCTAGAGCCCAAAATTCAAAGAGATGTTACTACCAACCCGCACTGAGCCCATGTGGTGGATTAGGTACTGCCCACGTCCTGTCACAGAAAGGTGGCTTGTGTCCCAGCAGAGGGTACATTATAGACTAAATTATGTGTGTCACTAGATCATAGGTGTATAGCAACTCTCCGTAGCAGGAAGTCGGATCTGAACAAGTACAAAACGATACCTTAGTTACTAGGCTGTTTAATTACTCTACCCTCTGACTCACCCGTATTTTTCCTGACTGCATACGACAGAATTTTAACTGTTAAGGTGACACTTGTCCACATTATTTTCGTACATCAAAAATTAAACATGGTATGGTTTTGTCTCATTATTAATATTGTCTGTACGGAAACAGAATATTAAATTAAAAAGCCACTAAAAAGTTATGAGCCAACAAAGATTCGTTTTTCTTGCTAATTTAACCTAACTTTGGGCGTGTTTAAGTAATAAAAGGAGCCTAAACTCGAAAACCAAGTCGGTACCGACAAAGCTCAATTATCGAAAAGTTCAATAAACTTAATTGGTCATTGATTTATGCAGTGTTTTTTTTAGAAAACTCGATCTTCCGAAGGACTTTTCTTAATTTTTTACGCGCCTGTTTTACTATAACTGATCCTGCAGCTCACTCAATAATGTTGCGCGTGTAGACGAGCGTCTAACTGCTCATCACTGATACTACCTCTGTCGGATACGAAGCCTAGTGAGACAGCATACTTTTTAGCCAGGCCCACCATTGAGTTCGAACCCGCGACTATGTACCCTTTACGCTCCATTGCTAGCTCCTCTGAGTCTACATTGATCAGTCAATGGACTTTAAAGACTGTTATAATTATTTTCAAATCTATTTCTGAAAGGTTCATAGTACAGAGTTTATTTTTAGTTCAGAAAAAGATGTTAGCATCGCGTCTAGACTAGAATTCGGTAGTTACTAGGTGACATGGATACATTGTTTATGCTTTCGTTTACTTTTACACGAAGTTCAGACTAATAGTCGATCTAAATGTTGTTTAGAATAGTGATGCGCCTTGCGCCAAATCGTCGAATCGACTAAGAATAATTAGTGGGAGAAAAATGAAATCATGATTTTTAACGATTTGTTTCTTACTTATAATAAATAAGTCCTATATATGTATAAACAACATTTTTTTAAGTACATAGACAATGCCCTTGAAGTGTTTGTGTAAGTAATGAAAATAACAATAAACGGCAGTTTTTTTGATTAAAAAATATATTATTTTACCAACATGCTAAACGTCATAAGTTGATAACCCTAAAGAAGTCTAGTTAATGTTTGTGAACATTACGCTGTTTAAGTAATAAATGTATGATAGATTGTTTTCTCATTAAAAAGTTCCAGAAATATAACCGTTGGACAAAAAAGCGGTTACAACAAAGTCAAAAATAATAGTTGATACTTATGATAAGAAAGAAAAAAAAAACGGCAATTCATGACACGAGTGGGAATAGGTATTCATGCAGTGAAAAATAACACTTTACAGATAGATAAATGAAATGTTAAAACACTTTCAAGAGATAGTCATAACAAATCATATCTTAATGTCCAACATAACAAACACGGTCCTTGAAGTATACCGAATAAGTACAACAAAACGATTATTTATAGCTTATTAAATTAATCTGAAAGACGAGTTCCGTGCTGATGATGGATAAAGGGAAGGCCAAAGAGAAGATGATGGGAGAATGCATAATCACCCTATAATGTTCTCACTGCTGGGACACAGGCCTCCTTTCTTCGAGAGGGAGTAAAATTTTTCGTTCAAGGACAGACAGGTTACCTCAAGATATTTTCCTTCACCATTTTGAGAGCACGAAGAATGACAGAGAAAACATTTTAACACAACGTTTAACATGAGATAAGGCCAGACAGAAGAATAAACACCGACTGACTTAACCGCTGGTAGATGTCATTTGGAATCTGTGTAGGTATCAAATATTCACTGCGTCACAGGAACAGCTACAGCTGTTATCGTGACATCGTTCGTACTACACAAATCAATAAAATTAATACCTACCTATACTGAGGACTGACCCCGTGCAGTGGTCTCTAGTGTAGACAGTTATGTGGTTTAACGATTGCCTTTTAATAAAATGACTTTTTCTAATAGATGTAGCAAAAGTTATGTAAGTATGTTTATGATTGTTGTTGGTTACGTTTAACAAACACTTGACAATGAATGAGACGAGGTCAAGGTAATTATAGTTTCAAATGTTATATCCATTCTTGTAAGGACATTAAATATGAGAAGGTTTTTCTCAGCAATATTCTAAACTTAGATGGGTTTATTGAAAAACCATGCATTTAGTTAAGAGAAGTTCAAGTCACAATTTTTTTAGTTAATTCGCTAATCGTTACGTAAAACTTTGAGCAACGTTTATGACAAGGACGTAACTTAAAATGGTTTTTAACTTTGGATTAATAGTTTGTTGCCGAATAATATACTTTGTTGCCAACAAGGGCACTTAACGCTAATTATTATTTTAATACAAATAAACTCTGGGTCCTTTTCGCCCACAAACTATAAGATAATTTGTGTAAAATCCCTTTTAAAATTTCGTCCCGATCCAACCCTGCGTACCCATTCACCTATTCACATACAGCCTTAGTTATAAAAAACACGCTAATCACTGATTAACCACTGTCCAGCTTATCAATTGGTTACCTCCTAACCATTGATTAACTTTTCTTTATTTATAAACGCTAGTTTGCAGGTGATTAGTAGCGAAACGAAATAGGGGTGAAATTATGCGTTCAGCACAGATTATAATCAAAATAGTCGCCTAAAAACCAGGATTTTATGTCAAATGCATCATTTTTGTATATGTCGTGACTTCGAGAGACTTATGTCAAAAATGTCATTGATTTACTTGTATTTGAATAAAATAATGTATTATGTTTATTTTATTGTGTTTGCGATGGAAGCAAATTAGCAATGAAAATAATACGCTCCCATGATTGGAGTAAACAGGAAAAGGTAGTGTATCGTCTGAATTTTTGAACCGACGAAAAAACGGAGGAGGTTACTCAATTCGACGCGTATATTTTTTTTTTTTTATGTATGACCACGCATAACTTTTTCCAGAGTAGTCCGATTTTGATATCGTCCGATTCTTTTTTTATTGGAAAGGGTATACCTCGAAGTTGGTCCCATATAAATTTCGAAGAAAAATTCCAACCCTAAGGGTAAGAAAACAGGGGATGATTGATTGTTTACTCACAGATTTTAATACTGTGTTGTGTATTAAATCAAAAATTAAGCATGTAGTAATTAGTAGATTATAGCCACAAAAAATTATAAAATAAAAACTTTTTAATAAAAAAATTAAACCGCCGAAAAACCGAAAAGTAAAAAATAATAAACTAGCTTTGTCCAACCCCAATAACTAAGTTCGGAATTCGGTGTCTTTGGATATGTATTTAATTATATGTCACCGCCTTATTTTTATCTAGTTTCTATTGTAAAGTGACCGAATTAATGCTATCGTATTAACTGATATTAACTATGTATTTACATGTTCTTTACGTTTGTTTACATGGATATTATATTTTAAAAACATATGCGTATATATGTATGTATATTCTATAAAACTTCCTAGTGCTTTTGCAGGGTTTCAGTGTATTTTAATAACATAAAAATTATACTTGTTTACAGTTACAATTTTGACTGCTGCTATGAAAGGTACTAGCGTGTAGCACCAATACTATTCAAGTTTGAGACGGCAACGATGGAGATGATGCTACGTGAAAAAGATGAGCAATGAAAATAATACGCTCCCATGAATGGAGTTAACAGGAAAAGGTAATGTATCTCTGAATTTTTATCTACTTTCTATTGTAAAGTGACCCAATGAATGATAACACAGTAGCCAATATTGCTATGTATTTACATGTTCTATAAACTTGTTAACATGGATATTCTCTTTGAGAAACATATGTAGGTTCTTGTGCCTATTCTATATAACTTCCTACTGCCTTTTGGTTTCAGTGTCTTTTAATAACAATGATTAATCTTGTTTACAGTTACAATTTTGACTGCTGCTATGAAAGCCACTACTTAGCACGTAGCACCATTACTATTCAACCTTGCAAAGATGGCAACGGGGGACACCATGCTAAGTGAAAAAGATGAGGAATGAGAGTGGCATGAGAAAATAATGGCACCCGTCTTTGGACAAAGAAGAATTGGAAATCAAAAATAATGAAATTATAACACAAATATGATTTTAATTGTATATCGAAATAAATTGTTTTTTTATAAAAAGTATCTTGTTTTGTTGTGCATGACTGCCATAACGTGGCATTTCTTTAGTTCTGGGCCCTAGAAGGCGTCATCAGTATCGTATAAAGTACTGTCTGGGCGTCATAAAACGAGGGGTACATGGGATAACATTGGATAATCACTATCTCCGGTGAGCTTCGGCACGAACTGACTGAACCTCCTACCGATTGAACTTCCCTTTAAATCCTATCATCACGTGTACTTAGAATGAGGAATATGTTTTCTCGTAGCGGATTTAAACGAGTCTTGTAGGTCTTCCACCGTTTACTAACAATAGGCGCCCGCGGCGTTTCAAAACTATTTAATTCTTCGGTGTCGTTCTGAAATCCCATACAATAATGTCGAAATCCACATTTACTAAGGACAATTCGATCTTATGAAAAAAAATAACCTTGAAGTACAATAAATCATATTGAATCGATCAGCTGATTAAAATAAAATCCGCCATGTTGCCTCTTAGCAAGCTCTAAACAGGGTACCGGTGGTGTTTAAATATGACAGCTACAAATCAATTGCTTAGCGACCTCATAGCGCTAAATAGCGTTTATAAATAAAAAATTTGCTAATCAGTTAGTTAGCAATTGATTAAAAGTTACAAGGCGTTTATGAATAAGACCGATAATATTAAGTAGGTTATTATTTAATTAAAAAACGAAATAGACACCTACATGATATCGAATCATGATATCGAATTTCTTCTACTTTTAAACAATAAGACAATGACGGTTAAATAATAAAACAATCATGCGTAACGTAACTGGTTCAAATTCCGAAGCGGAGCAATTGTTTAACCCAATTGGCAAGTAATTGATGAGTAAGATGTTTTGCTCCTCTGCAAAACGTATACTTAGTTTAAGTGTTTGAACAAGATTCGCTGTGTACATTTTTAAAGTCCAATGTCCAATAGTACAAATGTTTGTTACGATATCACTGATATCAGTAGATTTTTATGGTCGAACGTTATAGCCAATAAACAATTTCATTTTCATAGACTTTTTAAGACTTTGATAACAATTTCAATTAAATCGACTAAAACTGCGCCGAAAATTACATAGTAGGTACATCACTACAATATAATTGTAAATATATTTTTAATGTCCGAGGAAACATGTCTTTAATGCCAAGTAAAAATCCATACATATAGATAATAAAAACAAAATACTTACAACTGCAACATGATTCTTATATCCAGCCGAATTAGCAAACATAAGGTCAATAAACCTTGTTTTTGGAACAACAATATCAGGAACGGTTGATTTAATTATAAAATCATCATTTCTGAACACTACACTAGTAGACAATTTCCTTTGCCATTTTAAGTTTTTAATTTCCCGTAAGAGAAGTTTTCGCGCCATATTTTGCATGTTCGCGCGCGAATTTGCCGGCAGCGAATGAACGACTGTCGCGTTTGATTGTCAAGCGTACAAAACGAGCCGAGGTAGGTACCAAACGAATGAATTCGAAGTTTGAACTTGATAATTTTGCTAATTTGCACTTAATACGATGTTTTGTTGGACGCACGGTGAGCAATGCCTGATAATGATTTATTTAAATGTGGATAAATTTGCAAGTTGTACCTAATTTTTGAGAAATAGTAAAAAATAATTATTGTATAAGACGTCGGTTTTTGCCAGGTTTTATTTTATTTTATTGTGTTTACCGCCATTGTTTTAAAAAGTATTGTTTTTAAAACAATTAAAATTAACATTTTAATTTATTTAATACTTTTTATCTAGATTCGCTTTCAGTACTTAGGTACCTAAGGTGAGGTAGGCAAGATTCGCTTTCAGTAGGCAACTTAAGGTAGCAAGGTGGACCGATGACCTTGTGAAGGCCGCAGGAAACCGCTGGATGTGCGGAAGCACAGTACCGGTCGAAGTGGCGGTGCTTGTAGGAGGCCTTTGTCAAGCAATGAGCATCTTTCGGCTGAAATTATGATGACAATGATACTGTAGCCAGGCTAGGTACCTAAAAAATCAGGAAAACAATAAGGTCGAGATCACGATAACAAACTAAGTAAATATTTACTGTGGCGGACATTCAGTCTGACTGCCCGACGGGAGTAAAGTCCACCGATATTGATTATTCCAATCACTATCGGTGAACTTTACCTATTAACTTTATCTATTACCATGGATTCGTATTGCACTAAGCATAAGTTAGGTAGGTATGTGCCTGATATCCATTCACGTGCAGAACATCTTAGTACATTAATTAAATAATACCTAAGTAGGTACGTTGTAAGGGTTTATTAATTCAATTCTTAAAGTAATCGTAATAGCTTACAATTTAAAGCAACTTAAACATCACATAAGACGAAGCGCGGCTATTTTACAGGTTATCTTAGACAAACCTTGCAAAAATAAGTAAAAAGTTAACCTAGACATAGACAACTTACTGCTAGACTGGAGTATAGTCTTTTTACTTATTAAGTAGGTACCTAATTAGCCATGCTTATCCAGTGAACTGTGCTTACGGTATTGAACTTTGAACGGTTATGCATCTTCCTTCACCTATGATCTCGGATGTAAATAGGATGACTAAGCTCACATGCTTGTGTTGTGCTGAAAATCGATTAAAAAAAATTGATTGGCTATGGAAAATCAGATCATTGGGCAAGCGGCAAATGTGTCGAGTCCAGTCCACTTCTACTTTGCGCCTTTTTGAGCAATCTGAGTTTTGGTGAGCCGAAATAGTTACTATGGAGCCCTGAGACAGCTAGTAAGCGTCGCGGTAGACCACATAAAAGATGCGCTGGATGAAACAAAGGACTAATGGTCCACATTAACCCTAGATAGCACAGTGGTACTGGAAGTCATGAGGAGTAGCGTTTGCTCAGCTGTGGGATGGTACAGGCAATAGTATAAAACGTTCCGAGGTAGGTACCAATCGAATAAATTCGAAGTTTGAACTTGATAATTTTGATAATTTGCACTTAATACGATGTTTGGTTGTACGTACGGCGAGCAATGCCTGACAGATCATTTGTTTCGTTGGATTTACGGCGAGCAATGCCAGATAGATCATTTGTTTGGTTGGACGTACGACGAGCAATGCCTGATAGATCATTTTGTTTGGTTGGACTTATGCCGAGCAATGCCTGATAGATCATTTGTTTGGTTGGACGTAAGGCGAGTAATGCCTGATAGAACATTTGTTTAAGGGGACACTTTGCTCGTGCTCGAACTCACTGGTGGGCCTGACTAAAAATCACGCTGTGTCACCAGGCTTCGTATCCGACAGAGACAGTATCAGTGGTGAGCAGTTAGACGCTAGTCTACACGCACAACGTTATTGAGTGAGATGCAGGAGCATTTTTGGCAAAAAAATTAAGAAAAGTCCTTCAGAAGATTGGGTTTTATGAAAAAACCACTGCATAAATCAATGACCAATAAAGTTAATTGAACTTTGTCGGTACCGTCTTGGTTTTCGAGATTTTACACTCCTTTTACTACTTAAAGACGCTCAAAGTTAGGTTAAATTAGCAAGAAAAACGAATCTTTGTTGGCTCATAACTTTTTAATGGCTATTTATTTTAGTATTCTGTTTCCGTACAGACAATAATAATAACGAGACAAAACCATACCATGTTTAATTTTTGATGCACATAGTCAAACAGTGGAGTAAAACCCTCCCGAAGTTTGTACGGAAAAATGTGGACAAGTGTCACCTTAAGGGGGAAAACCATGGTGACCAGCGAAGTGCAGATTTTCTTAAATTTTTTTTTTTTGCTATTTGCTTGTCACTGTCAGGCTGTATGTTGAACGAAATCTGATTTGAGACCGAATAATAGTTCTGTAGAAGATTTGTAAGAGATAGCTGAACCACATTTTAAGCCCTGGATTGCGAGCACTGGAAGTCACGGGGAGAGGCCTTCGCCTAGCTATGGGATGATTCAGGCTATACACGCTAACAGGACGTCCTAAAAGTATAAAAACCAATACCAGTAGGTATCTAATGAGAATCTGATGCATTATACTAACGACTGGCTGCAAGTGCGCGGGCACGATGCGATAGCGATGGTGACCAAACAGGTTTCGTTTCACTAAAAACTCTCTAAAGGCATTGCCCTTAGAAAGTGTCCAGATAATGTTAAACAGGATTCATTTTTAACCAGTGCGCAAGCTCTAACCATGAATATCATTCGTATCATTCATCAGCGTATCTTTCCAGACCCCCTAGGTCTATAGTAATATGCTGAATTTATGGTTACAGTTTGCGCACGCTGGGTACCCTGTATAGTGTTATTATTAAAGTGAGTTCACGCTTTACGTATTTTTATCGTCATAAAAAACAGCTTAACTTTATAATTCGGCCAAGTTGAACGGTTTGTATGTACAGTTAAGGGATTTTTTTTTTGGGTGGGAAATCATCAAATAACTTCTCCCGCTCTGGGTGGAGCAGGAGGGCGTGTCAGACTTTTACTGACTCAAATTCACCCGATTTCCCTCAGTAGCCTGTATGCCAGGGGCTGCGGTATCTCTGTCGAACAAACCCGCACCCCTGGGTACAGTTAGGGGCTTGGTTCTACATTAGATCTGAAAGCTTTTCATCAGTAAAAACGTTATCTAAGTCTTGGCAACCTAATTTACCTACACTTAGGTAATGTGTGGGTAATAGGTAAAAAAAACTACTTTCGCTGTCTATACCTACTGGTTTATAACGACGTAAAAACATACGTGTTTATCTATGACACACCCACCAAATCGAACGTGCTAGAGCGGGCTGTTACTAAAACAAGACGCAGGTTCAAAATAGTTCGGAAAATCGCAAAGTTCAATGCGCTCCGATATAGAATGTGTACAAGGCCGCCACTCGCCAGTTGCTACTGTTATGTACTCGTACCTACCTACTTACGAAGTAACGATAAACTACTCAATACCCATACTATATTATTATTTAGTTATTCTATACCTACTCTCTTTTCGCGTTGTTCTTCTAAACTACGCAACGGATTTTGATGCAGTTGTCACCACTATATAGATAATTTATAAATACCGGAAGGATTAGATTACCTATAGTAAATACATTACATTAAACTTACATTCAATTTGCTAAAGCAATCTCGATGTTTTGAGAATACTTAAGGGTAGACTAGTCGCAGGCTCGAACTCACCGGTGGGCCTGGCTAAAAAGCACGCTGTCTCACTAGGCTTCGTGTCCGATAGAGGTAGTATCAGTGATGAGCAGTTAGACGCTAGTCTAAACGCACAACATTATTAAGTGAGCTGCAGGATCAATTATAGTAAAACAGGCGCGTAAAAAATTAAGAAAAGTCCTTCGGAAGATCGAGTTTTCTGAATAAACCACAGCATAAATCAATGACCAATTAAGTTTATTGAACTTTTCGATAATTGAACTTTGTCGGTACCGACTTGGTTTTCGAGATTTTACATTGCTTTTATTACTTAAACACGCCCAAAGTTAGGTTAAATTAGCAAGAAAAACGAATCTTTGTTGGCTCATAACTTTTTAATGGCTTTTTATTTGAGTATTCTGTTTCCGTAGACAATATTGATAATGAGACAAAACCATACCATGTTTAATTTTTGATGTACATAGTCAAACAGTGGAGTAAAACCCTCCCGAAGTTTGTATGGAAATAATGTGGACAAGTGTCACCTTAAGTAATATGGGTTCCTGTTATGAAGTAACTTCGTGTTTGAAAACATTCAATTTACACGAATGGCCAGCACTTTCTCTATGCATTTTACTACCATATTGCGATCGCCAACACGCTTGCCAAGCGTGGCTATTATGGCAAATCCCCCCTTCTGGGGGAGGCTTGTGTCCAAACATGGACATCTTTCGGCAGAGATGATGATGACACCACATTTCGTCAAGTTAAAAAGCAAAAATGTTTCATAAGCTGATCGGTGGGCGCCAATAAGGGACAATAGTTGTAGAAGGGTAGAAGCTCCAATTAAACGACGTAAGTATTGGTAGATAGGTGAAGTATTAAGCTGTATCCGGTTAGACTGGTAGCCGACCCCGACATTGAGATAAGGCTGATGATAGTGAATATCACCATTTATCATACCTTCAGATTTCGCGAGATGGTAAGCCATAGATGAAGTTACGACTGCCTTAAAACGAGTGAAATAAATTGATAGTTAGCCTACCAATACTGGTACTTACGCTAACTGTCAATTTATTTACTTTCTTTCAAATGAGAGTAAGAGAACCTAAGAAGAAAAGAAAACAATCTCGCGAATTAAAATATCCGTGTCCTCGTTAAAAAACTGAGTGAACAGACAGCTGAGCTGTCGTGGGCGTGGTTTAGATGACGTAGTTTATGCGAATACCATCAAGGTCGAGTGCATGACGGCCAGATACCGTGCTATGGGCACAGAATATACAAGGTGTTACAGAATAGACGCAAGACCTAAAATTAGTTTGTTCCTAGTTGACCAATGAAAAAAAAAAATATACTAAAAGTTACTGAAATCGATTGATTTCTGTAACTTTTAGCGTACTATTATTGATCGAAGCTTTTAGCATCAGTTTTTTTTTATTGTATATTTTGCCATACCTACCACTGATTGAGCCAAAGAAAATGCAATCTTATGTCATGCTTGGGTCGACAAGTTTTTCTTAATAATATCAAGTAGCTTTAAAAAAAATGGTCATAGTAATATGCTTTTAACTCAATACTCTAATTGGAGTGTATGACGTCTTGCGTTAATTATGTTACTCGTTGTATAGGTACAGAAATTCGAATTCATACAATGAGCGAAAACGCACGCACACATAAAACACGTTTCAAGAACAGCGAGTGCAAGCGCACTCGCAACTTAAGTTGCATGCTCCAGGGTAGTTCGCAAAATTTGAACTTTCTTCCGTTTTTTGCAATTTGCAGGTCATGTCAGGCTGTAGGTATGTCGAACAAAATATTATTCGCGACCGTAACACGTGTACAGAACTGTAATAAATTATCAATATATAATCCTCCAAATTCATAAATCCCATTGAATGATGAATCTGACACTGACCTGCAGGCTTAGCAAGAAAACCGTAGAGAAGCGTTTTGTTGACGGAAGAGTAGACAAAAATGACGTTCCCGTGGAGACAATTGACAGTTTTGTACCGAGAAATGTAGACAAGCGATTTATATTCTACGGTAGAGTAGAAATAGTAAGCATCATGCTAAGGCTACTGCAAATTGAAAAAAAAATAAAAAAACGGGAGAAAATTTGAATTTCACCAGTTATCTTAGCGCGTCCACCTGAAGCCGCATCCAATCCAGAAGTGTGTAAAATCATGATTGTATAGTATTATTGTAATTCGAAAAGTGTGGACAGGATAGGTATAGACGCCATCCAAACAAGCAATGCTTTGTGTTCGGGCAGAAAACCGATAGCCAATGGATCGGCGCGAACGGCAGTCTGAGCGTTACACTTAGGGACTACTTACACCTATTCGTTGTTTTCTATGCACAAAAGCTGAACAGAGCTGAATAAGTGTGAGTAGTCCCTTATACGTAATGCTTGTAGTGCCGTCCACACATAGAATTCGCGTTACATAACTCGATGCAACACATAACATACATCTGGTTCCGGCTTTATTTTCATTTGAGACAGTCTGAGACGGCCGCACGTACGCCTCGCCTGTTGTGGCTGCGGCTGGCCTTCTGAACTTATCTATTCTGTGTTATGGGTGTGTCTACATTAGCCACAGATCAAATTAAAATAGCTACAAGGTGTTATTTTGGGGGAAAAACCGGTGAACAACATTAATATTTCAAAGTAAACATTTTGAAGAACACATTGTTGAATAACGGTAGAGGTCGTATTTTAAAACGTTCATCTGATTATTATTGTTGTATGGCAATTACCTAGTTCAGTGCCTACCTAATTTTTTAATTAGGTACTACCTTTACCTTTTGCTCCAGTGATGACCTTTGGCAATGAAACGTGGTCGCTCACAATGGCCCTTATTAGAAGGCTAAAAGTCACCCAAAGGACAATAGAGAGGGCTATGCTTGGAGTTTCCCTGCGTGATCGAATCAGGAATGAAGAGCTCCGCAGGAGAACCAACCGACATAGCCCGAAGAATTGCTAAACTTAAGTGGCAGTGGGCAGGGCACATTGCTCGCAGAACAGATGGCCGATGGGGTCGAAAGGTTCTGGAGTGGCGACTGCGTACCGGACCGGAAAACGTAGAGTTGGAAGGCCTCCCACAAGGTGGACCGATGACCTTGTTAAGGCCACAGGAATCTGCTGGACGCGGGAAGCACAAGACCGGTCGAAGTGGCGGAGCTTGGTGTAGGTCTATGTCCAGCAGTGGACGTCTTTCGGCTAAAATGATGATGATGACGTTTTATTTTTTTTTAAAGATTATTAGATCTATGTAGGGTGGCTAAGGGACATCGACGCGCAACCTGTAACTAGACTGTTCTTGTTGGTTATTTAAAAAAAAGAGTTAATTTTTGTGTAGGGTTTACTAGTTTCTAAATACTTTCGGATGGGCCTGTATCATATATCCAGCCCGCACTGGGCCCGCGTGGTGGATTACGGTCCACTCTCTTTCGAAGAGGCCTTTGTCCCAAAAGTGGGAATATAATAGGCTGATTCTTTTCAGCTAGTGCCGATCATTGTTGACGGACTTGGAGAGTTGGCTCCTTGGTTTTTATGAGAAGACTGGCTTAGCCATGCTCCTACCGCCATTACGAAGCATGCATTTTCATAATCGACTTTCTCAAAAAAGTTTTGAAATTTAAACTAAAAATGTAAATGAATATTTGATTGTTGATGTCATCAATTTGGAATTTTGTTTACACTTCCGAAAGTCTAATTTACAACTCAACAATTGTAGTAATTGAATTCAATTTGCTCATATGGTTGAACAAAACAATCGAATTTTAGTTTTTCAAGATGTAAACAGATTTGAGTTATTGGAAAAGTAACTTTAACACCTAGTTTTAAGGTTCAGTTTGCGATAGACCTTCAACCTTTTAAATTAATTTTATAGTACCTACTAGTCGCTGTCAGATCAACTTATTTACACTATCATAAAGTTAATATGAGTTGTAGGTGGTAGGTTCGAACCCAGACAGGGGCTGTACTTTGTGTTAAAGTGTACCTACATGACCAAAACTTCAAACGCTGCTCTCAAAACGATGAAGGAAAACATCGTGAGGAAACCGGCATATCCTAGAACCAAAAATTCAAAGACATGTGACATCTACCCTACCCGCACTGGGCTGGAGGAAACCTGTTTGCCACCAGTGGGAACATTTTAGGGTGAATCTTTTAACCATCCGACTATCCGACTTCATATCAGTTGTGGTCCCAGCGCCCGGCACAGCGAATCGAAAAGAAAAATACCTACAACAAAGAGGGATGTGCAATACTTACTAGACCTCTAAGAGTTAAGGTATTAAATTCTAAAATAATTACTTAATTAAATATTTACCTAATTTAAACATCTTTTTGATAGAATACAGCGTAATTAAATAAAAAAGCAGATTAAACTAGCTGTGGTATTTTGGTCGTAAATATATACGACCCTGGCAAAATAAACCCGAAAATATTTGTCGGATTAAGCCGACGTAATCGTTTGAAAGGTTAAACACCTTTAAAGGTCTGTTCAAGTCCTTGTCGTTGTTTGCTTAAAACTTTAAAAAAATACCATAAACCAATAAGTATAATTATTTATTTAAAAACGAAATTTAATAATCAAATAACAATAATACAGTATACATAACAACTTTAGATTTAATATGAATGTTTGTAAATCTTAAACGTGATACTTATTACAATTTTTACTTAATATTTATTTACATATAAGGCACATGATAGAAGTTTTTAATGAACGGTCTAAATAAAAGTTTGTTTTCAGTAAAGCAGATATAAGATAACATTTTAACAAACAATAGTTTTACGCTATTCATGTAGATAGTCATTCAGGATTCCCCGATGTTGCGGAGGTGGATGCAGCTCTACGCTGAACTTTACGTTTTTAATTGTTTGTTATCTGTATCTGTACTAACACTAACGGATAAGCAAAAAATTGTTACTAACCCTATACGCTTTGTCTGAAATAAAAATATTCAGCATGTCGATTCTGCATTGCTATTCTGTAACGATCTCACCGCGTGAAGTGAGCGTGGAGTGAGCTGTCAGTGTCATTCCACCTGTTATTTTGTCAATTCCTAGCATCAGTGGGTTGACACTGACAGCTCACTCCACGCTCACTTCACGCGATGAGATGGATAAAGAATCGACATGTTGTAACCATCTCATCGCGTGAAGTGAGCGTGGAGTGGTCATCACACTGATGCTATGGATTGACCAAGCATCAGGTGGAATGAGACGGATAGCTCACCTCACGCTCACTTCACGTGGTGAGATATTATTAATAGGTTACAGAATAGGAATGCTGTTTTATAGTCATATCACCACACATCACTTTTTCATAAAATAGTCGTTCAATACAATTAAATGAGCTTTGGGTTGAATTGATAATTTAAAGATTATACAAAAAAATTACAAATTGTCTATGACATATATACATAAATATTTAATACTTACAAATAATCCATTACCGAATGACAATGCCATAAAAAAAAAACGAATATATGCGGTAAAGTTGACGGTCAAGATTTGAATTATTTTGCATAACAAGTACAATACAGACTAGTTGTTTTATTGCAGATACTAGTTAAATACTTAAGTAGGTACTTTGAGAAAATACTGACATGAAAATTATATCATTAAAATCGTCTATACGGATGATAGTAAAATTATCGTAGAATTTATTATATACTTAAACTTATAATTAATGATCTATTTATTTAATATTCTACTCCATAATATCAAATTATCAACACATCATTTTACAAAACTTGTATTTTTACCAACATTCTCGATCTTTATGCACTGTTTTTGAACTTAAATCAGACAGCCAACAAGTTTATAATCCAAATAAAAACTTTTCCATAAAAAAAACAACCGACTTCCGGAAAAAGTTTAGATTTTCCACTTTTTAATTATAGTACCTACCCCCCACCAATACGAAATTCAATAATCAATACTCATCATCATTGGGGTCAAAATAATGCATATTTATGCGATAGCAGCAACCGCGGTTGAGTTGCTGTCATTTTTTGAAGAGTCCCGTTGTCTGTCTCCGAAACTCATTATCAGATCTATATGAAATTTAAATGGGACCATTTCATATAATATACATTTAAAAAAACGTGTCGTATTTGTAACCTGCTCCTTAATGAAGTCGGTTAAAAATAAGTAAAATCTCTCCAAAAATTACTTGTTTTTTAAGTCAGTTTTTGTACAGAATAAAGTTCAAAATACAATAACAGGCTGATTGCACTATAAACACTAAAGCTAAACTCTATTTTTACAGATTTTTATACTATAATCCTAGCAAAAATTTAAATTATCTTCAAACGACATGTTATAGAAAATAGTATGAACATATCTTTCTTACAAAATATCTACAGAATCTGTCTATTAATTGCAATTTACTTCTTTATTATAATGCACAGTACAGTTAAGCTATACGTATCACACTTGTAGAAGAACAAACTCAAATCATTTATTTCCTTACCTTTTACAGGCACTTTTGAATTGTCAAAAAAAAAAAAAAAGTTGAAGCTAGGTGCCCAAACAAAAAACTTCATTAAAGATAAAATAAGGCACATTATGGTATTAGTAGTTGACATACATTATTAACTGTTATATTTACAGATTGCCTATCCTACAAATACCTGTTTGATTCCTTAGTAATTTGTCTCAAGGCCCTATCTCCACCACCACAAAGGCTGAATATAATTTTACTGGCAGCGGTACCACGACGTCTTAGTGAGATATAAACCTAAGGCGTGACTTCACAGTGACGAAGCGAAGGAGAAGGCGCGGCGCAGGCGCAGCGTACGCAGTACATTTTGTGAGAAAACGTTTAAAAGCGGCATCATGCCTGCATACTGTGTAATTCGCACCTATGAAGAGGATTTTTCGATGTCACTTCTTTCTTACACACGTGTGCAAGCAACAACCCAATACCTAACCAGTAGCATCATTATCATTATCATCAATCAGGATTACAGGAATTTTGCTGATGATTATCCAGACAGTATGTCATCCAGAGAGATGAAGAAGAGATTAAATACATTCTGTTTTTGTGATTTTAAGAAATGGATATCTGACAGAAATCCCGTCCTCCGTGGATGGATTTCCATTTATAATATCTCAAAGGTATTATGTGGGCCGATCCCGGCGGCACTGCAATGCCGGGCCGACCCGCGACGGGAGTGGAGCGAGCCCCGAACATCCCGTCAGCTTACAAAAATCAGATTAATATACTGGTCCCTCAGTGAGGGAACTTTCAGATATTAAGCTGAAAAGAACAGATACTACACTTTGATCTTAGCCAAAAGGCCGAGAAGCGATACCGAACAACCCGATATCGAGGAGGGTCATTCAGCCGCGGAGAATCTTAACACCGCGATTCAGGATTGCGCGTCATATGCACAACGCCATCTATCGACGCGCTGCGAAACTACACACATCAACGATGTTGGGCTTAGTACTTGCGAGATTGCACACACTTTATCTAATTCTGCTTTAATAATAACTGAAAACAATGCATTATAATTCATTGGTCATTTGGTACCTTATAGCAACGTTAACTCAACTACTTTACGACTTCTTATATCAGTTTTGTACAAAATCTAAATGCGCAAAAACCAATATAAGTACTTGCATCTCGTCTATACAACCATTCCTCATTCTCCCTTATAATAAATGCTAACAGTACAATTCTTTTAACTTCTTCCTCAGAATCTTCCCTGCGGGATTCTTAGGGATCTCTCCAACAAACTGTACTGTCTTTATCTTTTTAAATACAGTAACTTTGCTATTGACATGTTCTAATATTTCTTCTTCCTTCACTGTTTGTCCTGGTTGTGGTACTATGAACGCTTTGGGCACTTCTCCTGAGATCGGGTCGGGTATGCCTAGGACAGCGCAGTCGAGGATTTTCGGGTGTGTTCGTAACACCATTTCTAGTTCGGCTGGCGGTACTTGGAAGCCTTTGACCTGTGAATGAGATATTTTTATATGACTACCGATTTTTTTTTACTGTTTTGCCTTTACTTGTAATGGGACATTTACGGGCTGACATAATTAAAGGATTAAAATATCCTAGATGTTAATCCAGGTTATAATCGATCTGTGTGCCAAATTTCATCCAAATACGTTTAGCCCGTTTTTGCGTGATTGAGTAACAAAAATCCAAACATCTAAACTTTCTTTATAATATTAGTAGGATTATAGTAGGACTTACTAGTGTTTTGCTATCTAATATAACAAATTCTATTTACCTTAATAAGTTCCTTAAGCCTATCAGTAACGTATAGGTATTTCTTCTCGTCGTATCGCCCAATGTCGCCGGTCTTGTACCAACCGTCTTCTGTCAACACCTCTTTGGTTGCCTCTTCATTTTCATAGTAGCTGGACATAACGTTGGGACCACGGTACCAGATCTCGCCTTCCTGAAAATGTAAGTTATTCTAGTTACGGATAATGTTTTTCCTGTATTCCAGGTTTAGTGAAAAACCGGCGTCACGCAGTAGATAGATGTCTGGCATTTTTGATGAACTAGGCCGGTTTAGCGCAGCAGTGAGGCACACATTCCTGCTAATGTCTTATAACGGAATACAATTTTCATTTTGCAGAAAAAATTAAGAAAGAATACAAAAAATATTTGGGATAGGCACAGGAAAAACAATCAATAAATAATGGATCATTCAAAAAATTCAATTTTGATGATTAATAATAGGAATGATTAGAATGAATATGGAATATAATGTTTTAAGAATAGGTTGTGGGCCTTTTACTCTTTGGTACAGTCGCCAGCAGGTCAAGTTATCCCAAACTGTCAAATTTTCCCAATTGAACATAAACCTTATTCCTTTGTAATAAAGTTGAAAAACTATCAAAGAAATTTGACAGATTGGGAAAGCTTGATGTGCTGGCCTCTGTTCATCATCATCATCATCATCATATCAGCCGAAAGACGTCCACTGCTGGACATAGGCCTCCCCCAGGCTCCTCCACTTCGACCGGTCTTGTGCTTCCCACATCCAGCGGATACCCGCGGTCTTCGCAAGGTCATCGGTCCACCTTGTGGGAGGCCTTCCTACTCTACGTCTTCCGGTACGCGGTCGCCACTCCAGAACCTTTCGGCCCCATCGACCATCTGTTCTGCGAGCAATGTGCCCTGCCCACTGCCACTTAAGTTTGGCAATTCTTCGGGCTATGTCGGTTACCTTGGTTCTTCTGCGGATCTCTTCATTTCTGATTCGATCGCGTAGGGAAACTCCGGCCTCTGTTCATAAACGTATTTTCTTGCTTTCTATTTCGTGTGGTGTTTAGAACAACCACGTTTGGCCAGTTATATTTTAAGCTATACAGGATAATTTTTGAACCAGTGCGCAAACTGTAACCATGAATTCAGCTAAAGAGAACAGAAAAAAGCTGTTCCATACATTTTTACTGCGTAGGTATTCCACTTTTCTATGAAACAGCAATATTTTTTTTACCCTCGATTTTTTTGCGCTAGAGGTTCTAGAACGATACGCTGAATTCATGGTTACAGTTTGCACACTGGTTAAAAACTTATCCTGTATTTTAGGTTATATTTAGGGCAAGTCTAATAATGCGATCAACAAATATAATACTGCGATTTAAAGAAAAAAAAAAAACAATTAACACTGTTCCGACTTTGCATTTAACTAACATCACGCCTGTATGGAGGAGTAGGCTGGTTGGCAGAACTGTACACCACATTTTGCTAATTATGTTCCGAGGAGTGATCATCATCATAATTTCAGCCGAAAGACGTCCACTGCTGGACATAGGCCTCCCCAAGCTCCGCCACTTCGACCGGTTCTGTGCTTCCCGCATCCAGCGGACTCCTGCGGCCTTCACACGGTCATCGATCCACCTTGTCGCGGCCTTGGTGTAGGGGGCGAACTATAATTAGTGCACACTTCTCTAGAAGTAACCTATTCACATTCACTCAAGACTTGAAAACAATCCAAGGTTAGGTATAGTCTGAAAACAGACGCTGATAGCCCTTGCCAGTTCTGCTCCTTAGAAGTACCTACAAAAAATAAACTTGCCTGCCCCGGCCCTAAAGCTTCTTGCGTGTTCAGATCAGCGATCTTCACCTCGCTGCTACCTAAGACATAGCCCACTGACGCATGGTTGGTGTCGTCATTCTTTCCCACTGAAACAGCTCCGTTGGTCTCCGTCAACCCGTAGCCTTGGCGGAATAGGATGTTTTCCTGGAAAATATATTCTTTCTTTAAATAAAAAAATAAATAAAAAAATGTAAAAACGAGGCTGGCCTGACCCCAGGTGTCGGTCTCTCGTAGAAACCGGTATTTAAAACTTGGAAAGAGGCACTACTCGTATGTTAGGGTTTATCTCTTTCGCCTTCCGAAGACTGTGAATTTAAAAAGTTTCTAATTTTCTAATTTTAGTAGGTAGGTACAGTAAAATGGAATGGATAGGAATGCAGGGGTTAAACGGTCGGGACGAAATTAAAGGGGATTTTCACTTAACTGTATTATAATTAACGATTACGTGTTCTTGTTGGCAAGAAACTAGATTATTTCAAAGTTAAAAGCCATGTTTAAGTTTCGTCCCAATTCACCCCGTTAAAAGATACTCACACATAAGCTAACGATCGTTTATAGGTATACTAAGTTTCATAAAGGCGTGGTCATATTCAAGGGTGTGGGACCAACATTGCAATTGCAAAAAATAATCAGCCGTCGCCGCCGAATCGGGACGTCATCTTCTATGTACAGATAAATAAAATTGGAGTGTCTGTTTGTAATATTAAAATAACCGCTTTTACTAAATGCATATGGATGTGTACACGGTACATATAACATATACCAAAATAACATTTTTTTTTTAATTTTTGTCTGTCTGTCTGTCTATTTGTTCCAGCTAATCTCTGAAACAGCTGGACCGATTTTGACGGGACTTTCACTGGCAGATAGCTGATGTAATAAGGAGTATCTTATGCTACTTTTATTTTAGAAATTGTATTTATTTTTATTAATATCTATACAGATAAATCCCGGTAGTACGTTCTAGTATTTTACATTGTTGAAAGTAAACACAGACAAGCACAGTTGTTATTAGAGGACGTGGCGTCAAAAACAAAACATAGCGATATTTGTTATCAAGCGTGATTTTACAACAATGGCACTAACTACTAGGTACATAAGTACACACATATTGTTATCAAACCTAAGTTGGGAATAACAATACCCTTGGCCAAAGGTATCTTATTATTATCGTTATCAAGGAGCTGATAACAGGGCTCAATGCACTGTGGGTACAATGGAAGTAACATCAGTTACAAAATGTTTTTTCTAACAAAATACATGTTTTGTAGGTAGGTCTGTATGATAAAAAATCTGGACTAGTGCTAAAAATTATTTGTTACATAGAGTCGTCCATTATTTCTAATAGTAAAATAAACCACGCATATATAATTAAGGGTTCCGTAGTTGGATTGAATTTTTTTCCCAAGAAAAACTTAACATTGTATAATATAATATCAATTAATGTAAATTAACATGTTCTATCTAAGAGAGCCATGTGATCTGTAACCCAGGACCCTCTTACCTCAGACACCTTTCTCTATATGCCTAGGATTATTGTGCATTTTATTAACCAGTTCCTGTAATATAATCATTTTATATTATAAAAGAAAGTGTACAATGTGCGTGCCGCTAAAACTCAGAAACGAGTGCCGGTAAGATCAAGGGAGTTATATGTTGTGGTAGCCCACCATCTCCCGTAAGTACATGCACAAGGTTCCCGTTTTTACCTGAAGGGCGTGGTTTTAAAGATATAAGGGCTGGAAGTTTCGCCCTCAATAAATTTCTAGAACAGTCCAGAACGTTCGAGAGTATTCGAGAGTGTTTGAGAACATCCCAGATCATTGTGGAATATTCCAGAACACTCTCGAATGTTGTGGAATATTCTGGAACATTGTGGACCATTCGAAGACTTTTTGTATGAGTGGAGCTACCTGTTGATAGGGGTACATAAAGCAACATTTGTCGTGGGTTCGAACGTTCCAGAATATTCTGGAACGTTGTGGAATGTTCGGGAATAGTCTGGAATGTTCGAGAATATCCCAGATCATTGTGGAACATTCTAGAACACTCACGAACGTTGTAGAATATTCTGGAACATTATGAATCATTCGAAGTCTTATTTGTACGGGTGGGTACCAATGGGTACCCCACCTATTGGTAAATTAAGCATTATATTTTAAATAAGAAAATGTATAACATATATTTTAAAGTTAATTATTTTATTACAAGTACCACACAATCTCATATCAACTCCCTGAGCGAAGCCGGGTGACCCAGACAGTGTTTTTTTTTTTGGGTGGGAAATCATCAAATGACTTCTCCTGCTGAGTAGAGCAGGAGGGCGTGTCAGACTTTTACTGACTAAAACCCACCCGTGTTCCCTCAGTAGCCCGTATGCCAGGGGCCGTGGTATCTCTTTCGAACAAACCCGCACCCCTGGCAGGCATCGGCCCTTGCGGACCCCACCGGTGGTTGCTGACATCTTTGACGGCGCGCGTGTGGAACACAACGCGCCGTCCCGTCTACCACTTTTCGGCCGCAGGGGATAGGGAGAGCGGCTGACGCTATACCGACACTCCTCTTCCCCTGCGGCCCCACCGCGTCCGCCATCAAACGGTGGCGGCCCCGTCCAGGCCACGGAAGGGAAGAGCGCTGCTCAGAAGCACCGGCACTCCTCCTCTGCCGCAGCCCGTAACCCTCAGCCGCGATGCCTCCCATTCGACATCGCGGCCCACCTCAGTTGCGGTGCACCTCACCGCAACCTACTTTTTGGCCGCTACGTCGTCGGCTTTGAGGCAAAAGCCCTGACGAGCGGCCCCACCTTTGGGTTCCTCTTGGCTTCACCGTGGCCGGAATCCACGGTTACTGAGCCCCCCCGCAACGACAATGCGGGAACCCACTCGGGGGGGAGCCAGTGTTGATATAAAATAAAGATTTACGATTATGATATGCTGAGATAGTTTTATTTAAGTAACTAAATCCAGCTTAGAAACCGCATTTTTTTTTGTCAGGGTCAATTTTTTTTTTTGTTTTTTTTTTTGTTTCACCTGTATATATTTATAATATCAAAGATAAGTAATTCGTTTACGTTTACGATAGATAATTATGTAAAGCCAGATAGTGAATCTTTCTGTCAATAATAAATGATCTTTGCACCTTGGTATATATTCTGAACAAAGTACACATTGTACGTTCAAGAGTTCGTTTCTAATGATAGCCACATACACGGATAAACTTGCCAAAATTTAGACTTGCGTAAGTATATCGTTACAGATCGCGGCACATAAGTTGAACAAAAATGGTGGATTTTGGTTCAACTTACGTGCCGCGATCTGTAATTTATTTTCAAACGATGACTAGACTAGAAGGTGACCTCATTAATTTTCTGTGCGAGGCAAAGAGTGTTCACGCTCCTATTTTCAGCTGTTTGTTCTGATTTTGGTTCAACTTACGTGCCGCGATCTATACCTAGACCGGCTACCACAACGTTTCATACTTATTTATTAGGCTCTTTTGACAATGACAACTTTGCTGCACTGAGTCCGCAGGCTGCGTAACAGTCCCAACATCATCCTACAATCAATAGCCCCCAGGGCAGACCGTCTGCTAGTGTGGCCGCTTACAAACCGGAGCCGGTAATTTTGAAGTATATTAATTAATTGCTGATTGTGAATACATTTGCACGCAATGTTATGGCAGGATATGCTGGAACAAATTTACTGTTACCATGTACCATATTTTAGCAAATAAATATTTTTGATTTTATTTGAATTTCAGTTTATTTATCATTTTTATTTTTATTACCTATATTTGCCACGTAAATAAAGTTTTTAATGTTGTTGTCAAACGTTATTTGTATGAAACTGTCAAGGTCGCCTTCCAGTCTAACCGGATGCAGCTGAATACCAGTATTTTATATGGAGCGATTACCGCTACGTCCTCCACAACCCAGTTACTGGGTAACGCTATCGTGGGGTATCCCCTATGGTAGGCTTTTTAGATTTCTGAATTCTATTAACGGCTGTCCAAGATCTATAACTGGCAGCCGGGACGAACGGTTTATTGCCGTGCTCCAAATCCGTTCAGCCGTTTTTTCGTGAAAGAGTAACAAACATCCATACATACAATCTTTCGCGTTTATAATATTTGTAGGGATATCTATACTTACCTACAACTAACAGCAAAAAACCCACATAGGTACCTACACCGCAAAAAAGAGTAGGTACCATACATAATTTCCTGAAATTCAAGTGAACGAAAACTTTACATTTGCAGTGAACAATATTATGATTATTTATTATTATTGAGTGAGTGGTAAGTAGGTCGCATTCGCCGATAATTTTGCCGGCGGCTAAAATTGCTACAGTTGTAAATATAACGCCACTTGTTAACAATAATAACTACAGAACAGATAAAACCTCTTATCTGTTGTGTGAAAACAACATTATTTGTTGCCGTAACAGCTTTCCCAAGTCGACATTTTCACTATATGATAGTAGCTCTAGTGCGGCACGATTAAAATTAGCTTCCCAAACACCCCCCTCCAGCTGATCATGTTGAGCCTGCAGAAAGGCTACCAGCGGGCCACCAATTGCCATGGAACACCTGGAAATCTCTTAATTGGGTAAGAAGCCAGGTGGGCCGCTGCCAGCACATCCTGGTCAAGTAAGGGTACTCCGACGAGCCACAGTGCGACTGAGGAGTTTCACCTCTTGTGCTCTTCGTGCCCTACCACCTGCGGTATGAAAGATTTGCGAGGCCAACGATAGCGCTGTTGAAGTGACTGAATTCTGGTTGAAGCTTATTTAAAACAAACAAAAGAAATCATCGATACGACGAAGAAGAACATTCTCTATGCTAATATTATAAAGAGGTAAAGTTTGTGACGTTGTAGGGGTAATCTCTGAATCGACTGAACCGATATTGAAAATTCTTTTACCAATAGAAAGCTACGTGCCATTATTTGTGATTGTCATAGGCTATGTTAACCCGAAAAATGAAAAGACTTTTTCGTGGAAGTCGGATTTGCAAAGTAAGTCGGAGAAAAAACGGTCGAACGAAAACGTTTTTACAAACGCTGCCTTAACGATGAGAGATATATGATTTAGTTCTAGAGAAAAGTTGTAGTGCTTGATAATGCCTACAAAAAAGTCAGCGACAGCTTAAGTCTAACTTTTATACTTAAGTCACAAACGCAATACTAATCGAACGACACATAATTTCATCACTAATAAAAATGTTTACCGCCCAACGAAGTGGGCACGGGTCAGCTAGTTTATTAATAACTAGCAGAGCCAACAGGCGTTTTCCTGTCCGAATTTAAATAAGACGATTTTCTTTTTTTTTCCCGTTTAAACCTAATTCAATCTGACAAACATTCGAAATCAGCATCCAAAATAGAAATAACTTTACACAGACTTTTGAAATTGCTACATTTGAAATTAGAAAGAAACTTATCTGTTTAATAACTAATTACACACTTCATTTTTTATGGTAGGTTGGTAGTAAGTACGCTCGTAGACTTGAGGTATTATGAATGAAGTATGCTCGATTCTTGCCTTTCAGAAATAAATAAGTTATGCCCGTTTTCACTGACATTACTTGCGCAACACCAAAATATACTGCTTAATATAAGGGCTCTGTTGGATTTCCAACCCTCACTTTAGTGCCGAGAGTTGAAAAGAGAACACTAAGGGGTATTAGTGCTGTATGCATACGAAATCGGTCGTACGAAAACGTACGAACGATCCGGATCCTTCAAATAAACTTACTATGACAGTACAGAGGCCAGCACATCAAGCTACCCCAATCTGTCAAATTTCTTTGATAGTTTTTCAACTTTATCACAAAGGAATAAAGTTCATATTCAATTGGGAAAATTTGACAGTTTGGGATAGCTTGACCTGCTGGCGTCTGTACATGCACTCACTGAACGAACTAATGTGCCTCAAAGTTTTTTCTAATCGAATAACTAATAAAGAAGGATTCGCTAGTTACTTCTAATATAAGTAATTAGCGAATCGTTTTTGGGGCTCACCAAGTCCGTCAAAGACGATACGGGCCTGTCCGAAAGTAGTTCGAAACTTCCCTACTAATTGCATAACCTCACGATTAAACATAATCTGTTTAGTTTTGAAACAGATTGTTAAACCATTGCTTCATTTGTTCGAAAAATTTGTCTGCTCAGCGACGTAAATATCGCAATGAATATTGTTGAACTGTCAAATTGAAACGGACTATGATTAATCGTGAGTTACGCAATTAGGGTGCCGGTTAGAATTGCGACCAACCGCGGCAGCGGCCGGGGACCGCTATTTAACCGCATGTGTGCATGTTGCCGGCTGCATAGTTGTAGCCGCCAGTGGCGTACTACCACCGTATCAGCCGTATCAATGATACGGGGCCCCCAAGATACTGGGCCCCCTAGAGCCCTGACGTTATTATAACTACCTCATTTGAAAAAAGTTTCCAACACCTCAAATACTTGTTGATGATGTCACTCTTGCTTTCTCTCCTTCTGAGTCAGGACGTTGTTTACTTTCGTTTTGAATAAAAATAAGCAATATCGTCTTTTTAAGCCTGGCCGCAGAGGGGTAAAAAGGGGGGCCCCTAACAAATTCAGATACAGGGCTCCTTTAGGACTAGATACGCCACTGGTAGCCGCACTTCGGTTATTAGCCGTAACATGTACAGATACAGGCATATGTCCTAGTATATGTACGTCACTGATTGTAGCTCATTCAACTAGGACCTCGTTGAATGACCTACAATCAGAGACGTAGAGAAAGTAAGTCAAACAATGCTAATTATGGATCTAGACGGACTGATTCACTGACCGATTGTATCCAAGTACTAACTAGAGTTAGATTCACGTATTTGTTTGTTCAAATATTCACGATCTGCGAATGCTAGGAGCTATAGTTGTCATGTTTTAACTTGGCAATTGCAGTCATTGACTCACCTACATTTTCTAGTATTTTTTTTTTGTTAATATCAAATACTGAAATAAAGTCCGTTAAGGTTCTGAATCGTTATCGATCGTGATTTTCAACATGTTTTTCAAGAGTTTTTTGTTTGAGTTGCTACGGAGAGATTAGGGAGAGGGCAATGATTGCAATTGCCATGCCAAAATGCGGCATGGCAATAGCGGATAGCTTGGAAAACGATAGCAAAATAAATACATTTTAATTTCTTAATCAAATTATTAAATTATTTGATTAAGAATTATGTAGTGTGAGAATGAGATGGTCCTGAATGGTCTTCGTGGATTTTTGTTTGCCATATAAAAACTAATTCACATTCATTCAGGAGCTGTTAGACAAAAATGTTTTTTTTTTCGTGGGACATTTTTTACGTTTTTTCAAAGTTTCAAAGTTTTTTTCAAATAATGTTATAACCTCTTTCGGATATGAGCAGAGCAATAAGAATATTCCACAGCTGGAAGGTGATCAAGTGTGGCCTAAATACCTGGCCTAATGGCGAGAAATGGTAGAATTATTCTCAGTAACCAAACCAAATACCACCCTAATTGCGTAATACACGATTAATCACAATCTTAATTGCTTTAGAAGTTTATTGCTAATCCATTGCTGCGTAAGTTCGAAACATTTATCTGCTCAACAACGTAAATAACGCAATGAATGTTATACCAGACCCCTGGCTTTAATTCTTACAGTTCCCTGTCGAAATTAAAGCCAGCCAGGTATAGTTTACGTTTAAAGACGATCCTGCAGTTATTAAAAAAACTGGTACTTTAGGAGAGTTCTCCGCAGTTTTATGAATGAAACTTACGTTTTTAGCCAGGACAGCGTCGGCGTCTTCCTTCGAGATGGGGGCGGCACCGCTTACTATGCCGTAGACCGACGCCAAGTGCCTTGGAGTCACTGCTGGATGCTTGCCCAGAAACACCACTGAAACGGGTATGTACTCATGTTAGAAGGGAACCTTTTTTATTAACCGTTAATGCTCCACTACTTTGCAAAGGCCTCCTACTCTCTTTCCATATATCTCTGTCCAGAGCTGCCAAGAACAAGAAGAAGATGGAGTCCAGCTCAGCCCACCATCTCCGTCTGGGCCTGCCGGGATGTCGTTTGCCATTAAGCGGGACCCAATGGGTCGTAAATTTGGCCCATTGATCATCTGACATGCAGCAGATGTGTCCAGCCCAATTCCATTTATGAATGGCAGCTTACTGAAGAAGGGAACATAGTCCACTTAAAATACTGCTGCAATTAATAATCTGGCTGGCCTTCCTTCTCCCAACTATGTTACGGTCGGTTTCCAGTCTAACCGGATGCAGCTGAATGCCAGTATCTTTTTATATGGAGCGACTGCCTATCTAACCTCTACAAACTGTATGTTTTGTTTACCCCTTTGTATGAGTTTCAGGTCTCTGTCGGGTAACAACTGTCTAAAAGACGCAATGAGTTCTATTCAAAATATTTAACTATAGTACAACTTTTAATTGTATTCAGGAAATTGACAGTTTAAGGGTTAGGTACCAGCTATTGATAAAAAAAAGGTAGTGAGGTGACGAAATGGAATGAACTTGAAATAATGTACTTACAGGCAGTTTTTTTTTAATTTTTAAACGTTAGTTGGCAAGTGAAAATCTGGCAAACAATTTTCGGCAAAAGGGCAGAGAACCCGAGCTGAGATGCACTCTATTGGATTATCAATGGTCGGTTCAACACCGAGAGTTTAAAATTCAGTGCGCTATAAAATCCCGCCGTGATATTTTGACTAATCGGTTGGGAAGAAACTGTTTCTGTTCAGTTACTTACTTAAAATTGTTTCAGTAAATATACTCGAGAGCCGTTACAGTCATTATGTTCAAGACTGTTTTCTACTGTTCTCTAGGTACAGTTATTCATTTGTATCTAAGATATTTAAGTACATAGTTTATAAACTACCAATCTTAAAAAATATATGTACAGGTAGAGATAAACTACGATAACATGGCGCGCCCCTCCAAAATTCAAAACGTTTAAAAGTATTGAAAGTATTTTCAAAGTGTCACCAAGACTCGCATGTGTGCAGTGTGCGTAGTAGACGCTACTGAAAATGAATAATTACAACTACATACAAATTCTTTCGTAAGGATGTGACTACACACATTGAAATTGAAATAGTAATATGGAGGGGCGCGCCATGTTATCGTAGTTAATCTCTATATATAAAAGCAAATATTCATACGGCAACAAAAAGTTCATTCGCATCGTTGTCAACGGGTTTCTGATAATTTCTGATTAATAGTGCAAATCTTACGTCTCATATCTTGATTTATTTTACAACTTTTGTTTTAATTTTGATTTAGTTTTCTCATTTTCTTAAACAATTGTACATCAGACTTAAGTTAGCAACTAAGCGGTAATCTGGCGTCTTGTGTTGTCAATGTTGTGTTTACCTATAATTGGCATATATATTTGAATATAACCGTAGAACTTGCTATTGCTATGTATATGTATGTGCTGTGGGTGAACCTTTAAGTAAATAAATAAACGGGAAACGTGCCCAAAAGGCTGGCAGCATTGCCATATTGTATGGCAATGCTGATTCTTTGATTTTCTCTCTACATTAAATAAAAAATTGTGTGTTTATCTTACCCATAGGTGGAACCAAGAACAAAACTTCAGCCTTATGTTGAACGAGGGTTTGAAGGAAGAGTTCAGGTTTGAAATACGGCATAGTGACCAGTTTGACACCCAGTGCCAGCTGGTTCAGCATCAGACAGTTGAACCCGAATATGTGGAAGAACGGCAGGATTGCTGGCAACACCGCCTGGTTTGTTGCTAGAAGAAAAAACAGATTCAATTTTCGAAATCCGTTTTTATTTTTCGAGTCTTCGTGAAGTAGTTTTGATTTTTCAATCCTAAAAGTATTTTTTTTTAAATGATAATTGGGCTATAAATTTCAAAGTTACTGTACTTTTACAAAACACAAAAATGGCTGCCATTCAGGGGGGTGTGGGTTTCGAACCTACATGTAGAATAATTTTATTGATAGAACAGAGCAAACTACCACCCCTTTAAGTTTGTACAGTCCGAAACCGGACATATATGGGCCAAAGGGGCGAGTTATGGGATTATGAGAACAAAACATAATCTTTATGAAAACTTACCTGTAGTTTCTTTAATAGCAATAATCTCAGGGTCAGCAATCTGCTGGTTCAGAGCGACCACACTTCCATGCGTCAGCACTACACCTTTCGGAAATCCTGTAGTTCCACTCGAAAACGGCAATATGGCCAGGTCTTTGGGCCCCCTATGTACTGACTTCAAACAGCTAGTATCTAGGTTAAAATCTAGAGCAAACTCCGCGAACTTGATGGTACCTTCCGGAAGACCATCATTGTCTGTTAAGATTATTGGTATGTCTAACTTAAGTTCTGCTAAAGCTTGCTTTACGTTGGTGTATGAAATGTTTGAGGTAATTACAGCTTTGCACCTAATTAGTTGTATTTGGCGTTTCAGTTCATCTGGAAAGGAAAAATATTTTCTTATTAAAATCTTCATTTGTTTTACATTTTTCTGCAGGGAAAGGGCTCCGAGTGAGGCGCGCGCGACAGTACTACGCTTTTGTAGTAGAACATTTTTTTTAAATAATTTCATGGATTTTTTCCTGCCAGAATCGCGTCCCACCGAGGCGTCGTGCCTGTCTACGGGAGTCTTTATTGAATCGGAGATTATCCGAAGGAAGGAAAGTCAGACCTTTTATAGCATTCGTAACTTTATTTTGTTAATTAATAAACCTACCTACCATAAATAAATAAACTTTAAGTTGACGTTTATATTCACAATACCTACCATTAGACTGTACCCAATTAGCATACCTACAACTAATAGTAGGTAAGTCTGTAACTAGTAGGTACAATGCTCTTATGCGATTTGAAAATGGTGTCGATTCAATCAATCTTCGATGTACCAAGACCTCTCGTAATAGAGTACCTAGTTATTCCTGGCCAAGGTTGTTTATTAGTACCTACTTATGATATTTTTTAAGTTTCACTAAGAAAACCTGTGATGGAACTCATTCCTAATAATAGGTGTTCATAGATCTCCAACGTCTCTGCCAAAAGTACCGTAAAAGATTTGAATTTTAAGCAGAATCTGGAATGAAATAGTCTACTTGGGGAAAAAAATGCGCTTAATTTTTTTATCTTGTGATATTATATGGAAACCAAACAGGCGGCCCATCAGCACTTCAATTGCATAACACAATTTTTATTACAATCAACAGGATTTGAAAAGAAATTCACAATCCAATGCTTCAAATTATGCTTAAAAAGTTAGTTTGCTACGCAACATAAATAACGAAGTGAATATTGATGAATCATCAAAATGTATAGGTATCACTGGGAGCGCATGTGTCTATGGTCACCGCCGACTATGGACATCAGCTAAACCATAGGCATTACTGCGCATGAACTCAAACTCATTTATTTCAAATAAACCAATTACAGGTACTTTTGAATTGTCAAGGTCGGTGAGTTAGAAAGATGAAGCTAGTTGCCCATTCCAAAGTGTAGGTACCCATGGAGAAGAACGGGCAAGAAACTCCATGGAAACTCCTTTAAAATCATGATTTTGTTATAAAAAGTTGGTTACATCATTCATTATGTTGAAAATATCAATGTGAGAACGATGTAAAAAAAATGTGCACATTAAAAGCGACCGTAATTAAAACAAAAATAAAATAACAATACAGAAATTAAAATAAGCCGTGGGAGCTAAGAGATGACCAGTCCCTACTGGCGGCGCCCGTTCACGAACATGACGTATGGATCAGCACCATTCAGCTCATCATTCAAAATGAAGGGAACTTAAATGATCCAACACACACGCCGCCACCAGCGAGACATTTTGAGTGAGCATGACTTATTCTAAGCTGCCAGAGCACATTCAAGTCAATGAAAGACGTACCCTGAAAATGTTAGCTTTATAGTAGGAACGTAGTGTTCACACATGCTATGCAATTATACAATACTAAAAGTTTGAATTTATACAATGCAAATATTAGGTCTTTACCTATGAAATTGCCGTTCTGCAGTACTGGCCATTTCAAATCAAAATAATTTTTGTTTGGCTAAGAATTCTAATTTCAAATTAATTTTATTTTAAAAACATGGATTTTTTTTTCTAAAAGTAGTCATTTATTTATTGATTAGTGTTACATTTTCATCGCATTTCAATCTTTTTCGTCATCATGGATACGTTAAAAATTCGAGTAATTATGGAATATGAGTACCGTCGTGGCAGCAACGCGGCACAAGCGGCACGCAACATCAACGACGTTTACGGAGCTAACACTACAAACCAACGCACCACCTGTTATTGGTTTGCTCGCTTCCGTTCTGGAAATTTCGACCTGAAAAATGAACCTCGCGGTCGTCCGAAGACTTTGGTCGACAATGACGAATTAAAGGCGATTGTGGAAGCTGATGATACACAATCTACGGCTGAATTAGCAGCAGCTTTCGACGTTAGCGTCAAAACAATATTGGTCCATTTGCGTCAAATTGGCAAGGTAAAAAAGCTTGACAAATGGGTGCCCCACGAACTCAATGATCGCCAGCGCGAAGTACGCGTCGAGACGTGCCTTGCACTGCTCAACAGACACACAAATGAAGGAATTTTGAACCGCATTGTTACCTGCGATGAAAAATGGATTCTGTTTGATAACCGTAAGCGCTCAGCAAGTTGGTTGGATCCTGGTTCAGCACCTAAACAATGCCCTAAACGAAAACTTACCCCTAGAAAAGTGATGGTCACTGTTTGGTGGTCTAGCGCCGGTGTGATTCATCACAGCTTCTTACCAAACGGGGTGAGCATTACTGCAGATGTGTACTGTGAAGAACTGAACACAATGATGGAGAAGCTGGCGCATCTCCAACCAGCATTGGTCAATCGCTCGTCTCCGCTGCTCCTGCACGACAACGCGCGACCTCATACTGCACAGCAGACGGTCTCCAAGTTGCAAGAACTGGGGTTGGAAGCTCTCAGTCATCCGCCCTACTCACCAGACCTTGCGCCTACAGACTACTACTTTTTCCAGAATTTGGATAACTTCTTGGCGGGAAAAAAATTTAATACCCGAGAGGCAGTACAAAATGCCTTTGAAGAATTTGTTGCCTCCCGTCCAGCTGATTTCTTTAAGAAGGGCATCAATAAACTGCCACTGCGATGGCAAAGATGCATTGATTGCATGGGTGATTACTTCGATTAATACAAATAAAAAATTCATGAAAAAAATTCGTTTAAATTTTTTCATACAAAACGGCAATTTCATAGGTAAAGACCTATTATCTAACTTTTACAGTCTTCAGCAGCTCCAAAAATGTTTTCAAATGCTATTATTCAATTTAGTTCGTCCGTTGCTATCCCAGAAAAATGTAGGCACACATATCGTGCCTGCGATAAACTGGAGTTACGTGAAGACCAACGAAAACCCTGCCAGCTACATACAACAAGAGCAAGCATAAAAGAATCTTTGCCACAAACTGGTGGGAGGAATCGTCGCCACTATAATAGTTTGGCGAATGAGAATATATCTGCAGTCGCGTAATAAGAGAAATACGAGCAAGACTCGAGAGAGTTAGATATTTTTGTCGCAAATTACACAAAGGTATCTTACCTGCAGTATAAACAGGGTTCATCGTACTAGCGATGCAACCAGCCTGTAGAATCCCTAGAATCGTGACAGGATATTCCGGTATGTTCGGCAAGATTATGGCAACTTTATCGTCGTTCTGCAACTTGAGTTTCGTCCGCAAAGAGGCGGCGAATGCTACCGACATCTTATGCGTTTGTGCGTATGTGTACCCGCGGCCTGTAACTGCACATACCTATGAAAAAACAAAGACAGTGACTTAAGCGTTATACATGAGTGCACAAATTTTATGGTAATTTTTTGAAAAGATATAATACATACATAGCCTCCACAGCAAGATGTAATCTATGGAGGGACCTGTATGAACACACTGACTAGTTTATCGTACCATCTGAACCCTTTCGTCTGGGCAGGCGTTACCGTGGTCGACTTGGAAATCTCTAAAAATAAACTTCGAACCCAAATCGGCCGGAGCAGACAGTCTCGAAGTTCACGGGTGGCTCAGATCTCGAATGCGTATGCGGCACCTCCCCACGGACAATGGCCCACCTTCCATCCATCTGCCTAGCCTTTTCCCAACTATATATAGAGCGACTGCCTATCTGAGCTCCACAACCCAGTTACTGGGTAATATGATACCCCTTGGTAAGACTGGGTAGCCAGACTTTCGGGATTCTGATGTCCCGCAACGACTGTCAAAGATCAACGAATGACAGCGGAGACCAACGGTTTAACGTGCTTTCCGAGGCACGGAGGGGTTCCGTTATGCAAAGATGGTCATCCATTCACAGACAGACCGTGGCAAGCGTGGCTTAACCTGATCGATCGACCGGTGCAGTTTTGTACCGATAAATGTAGACAAGCGATTTCAATTCTACGGTAGAGTAGAAATAGAAACGTAGCACGAGAATCGTAGAGAAGCGTTTTGTTTGACGGAAGAGTAGGACAACAATGACGTTTCCGTGTAGACAATTGACAGTTTTTTATCGAGAAATGTGCACAGTTGATTTCTATTCTACGGTAGAGTAGAAATGGAAAGCGTCATGCTAAGCCTGCTGTATGGGTCACGGAAAACAAAAGACTATCAAACCTTTAGCACGAGTTCCCACGAAGGTAATAAAATCGCGGCAGGAAGTTTTCGCGCTCTGGATCTTCAACGCACTGCAGCACCGAGAGTGCTAATGCACTCTGTTGAATTCTCAATGCTTGGTTCATCACCGAGATTTGAAAATCCAGTGCGCGAAATAATCCCGCTGCGATTTTATTACGTCCGTGTGTACTTCGACTTACGTGTGAGGCTAGCAGCGTTCGTTTATAAGCAGCACCCGAATAGGGTATTTTCCCATTTAATAAAAACTATTTTAATTTGAAGATTGGGACGATATATTTAACAGAAAAATAAAAATAAATTTATTTAAATCTGTTTTCTCCATTAAAACCGATTAAAATCAAATTTAGTTTTTGGTGTTTTGAATTTACCGCTAAAACGCTCCTTACGAGTCATCGAAAGGAGCGGAGCACAAAGCTGGCGTCACCATGTCACGTGATAAAAGTCATTTTTATCACGTGACATGGTGACGCCAGCTTTGTGTAAACGGCACCGGTACAAATACTTAGTTTGGCGCAGTTTTAGAAGTATTTATGCACAGAGGCACCGCACACCAGTAATATCACTTTCTATCCATTAAAAATCTTGTTAATTATATAACTCGGCATTCACTTGTTTACTTAATAACTACTTTAGTTTACACAAAGTTGACGTCACGTGATAAAAAGTCATCATAACAAGCGATTTGGCGGTAAATTCAAAACAACGAAAAATAAATTGGATTTAAATCGTTTTTAACTGAGAAAATGGATATAAATCAATTTACTTTAATTTTTCTGTTACGTATTTCGTCCCAATCTAGTTTTCAATAAATTGGAAAATACCCTATTACGTAACACTGTCAATCATAATCCGACGGATTTTGAAAGGAATTTCTAATTCATTTCAAATGTTTGAACAATTCAACAAGGTAGGTAAGTAAATCACGTAATGAATGTTGTTGAATTGTCGTAATGTAAGGCATTGCCGTTGTCAGTATGTTGCGCAATTCGCCCACGTCATCATGGAATGCGAGGCGTTGGCTTCTCAACGTAAAGAAATCCTCGGAATAATGAGGTCGCACCGAGAAGCCTGTGAAGCTCCCAGGAAGCTTCTGTGTTTACGCGGAGCTAGGCTGGCTCTGTTAGCCAGAATCCCCACGCACAACGGACCGAATGGGAGTCTAAGTGCGGCAGAGGGAGTCCCATCCTCATCATATGCCGCAGGATATTTTTTCTTGACGCTCTGAATCAACATAATACTTTTGGGGACGTAGATTTTCCTACTCATTACGAGTATGTACTCGTAATGAGTAGGAAAATCATTACAGGTATTCATTCATTACGGGCCTCTCATAAACAAGTTTTTGAGGTTTTTTGGGGTTTTTGGTGGTGGTGAAATGCTTTTTAACCCCCGACGCAAAAACGACGGGGTGTTATAAGTTTGACGTGTCTGTGTGTGTGTGTCTGTCTGAGGCAACGTAGCTCCCGAACGGATGAACCGATTTTGATTTGTTTTTTTTGTTTGAAAGGTGTATTAGTCGGGAGTGTTCTTAGACATGTTTCATCAAAATAGGTTCTGCCGTTTGAAGATTATCAGCTCTTTTCTGGTTGAAAAAGGGATTTTAGCCTCTTCCATGGGTCTGATCAACTCAAAATTTGGGATTGAGATATTACTTCAATAATATTAGACGAAAAAAATAACCTTGAACTGAAATTTCACCTGGAATTTCCAGGAAACCCAAGTTATTCGCCAACAAACAGCAGAAGTATCGTGTTTGGGCTCATTGAAAAGGTCTCAATGAATAGATTATCGATAAATGGTGCTTTACGGGAGACGCTAAGTTTAAAAAGCAAGAAATAAAAATTAAAGCAGGGGCTCTGTAGCTTGGGGCCTCGATATCATTGAAATGGCGGATATGGCGGTAGCTACGTCGGCGCTCGAGGGGCTCTGTAGCTTGGGGGCCCGGTATCATTGATAAAGCTGATATGGCGGTAGCTACGCCCCTGCTGCTTAATAACATACCCATATAACGCAATGTTGTTGAACTCACAAAATTAAAGCTATTCCTACTTTTAGTGTCATTTCAGCCGAAACACGTGAAATAGGCCTCCCGCAAAAGGGAGGATTTGACATACTCGCCTCGCTTGGCAGGCGGGTGGCGATCGCAGTATGGTGGTAAAATTCATAGAGAACGCTGCTGCCCCTTCTCTAGTATGACCCTTAGTCGCCTTCTTCGACACCCACGGGAAGAAATGGGATGGTGCTATTCTTTTAGTATGTTACACAATTGCTATTCTTTTAGTGTTTTATCAACACCTTAAGTGCAAATGAATACATCAAACTTGGTGACTGGGCAATTTCAGTGAGATTACAGTTACCATAAAGTAGGCACAATTTTTTCGAAATTACTTGATTCTAATCTACAATTAATAAAGTTATGATAGGGCACTAAAATACTCGGACAATATATCCGATAGCTTTATTAATACCTAGGTACAGACGCCAGCACATCAAGCTATCCCAAACTGTTTTTTTTTTTTCATTTGAACAATTGAACATGAACCTGATGCTTATGTGAAAAAGTTGAAAATCAATCAAAGAAATTTGACAGGTTGGGGTAGCTTGATCGTGCAAAGTGTATTGGGTTTTATTAAATGGAATTTCTCAGTAGTAGTCCTGAGACTGGATTTGTGCACGATTGCAATAAGCTCGCCCCCTATACATGCGACTTAAATATAATAGGGTATTTTCCGATTTCATAAAAACTATTTTAATTTGAAGATTAGAACGTGATATTTAACAGAAAAATAATAATAAATTGATTTATATCTATTTTCTCAATTTAAAACGATTAAAATCGAATTTATTTGTCGTTGTTTTGAATTTACCGCCAAAACGCTCCTTACGATGACTTTTTATCACGTGACATGTGCTGTCAACTTTGTCTATACGGCACCGGTTTAAATACTTCGTTTGGTGCCGTTTTAGAAATATTTGTGCACAGAGGCACCGCACACCAGTAATATCACTTTCTAACCATTAATTTTTTTGTTAATTATACACTCGAAATTCACTTATTTACTTACTAACTACTTTAGTTTACACAAACTTGACGTCACGAGATAAAAAGTCATCGTAAGAAGCGTTTTGGCGGTAAATTCAAAACAACCAAAAATAAATTTGGTTTTAATCGTTTTTAATTGAGAAAATAGATAGAAATCAATTTATTATTATTTTTCTGTTAAATATCACGTTCCAATCTTCAAATTAGAATAGTTTTTGGAAAATTGGAAAATACCCTATTGGCGAAATGTGGGTGCACTATAGGTATTCCGTGTGGTGCCGAAAGTAAGTAGTGTGGTCCCGTGGGTGTCGTAAAAGGCGACAAAGGGACTTACTAGAGAATGGGCAGCAGCGTTCTCTATACATTTTACCACCATACTGCGATCACCAACCCGCCTGCCAAGCGTGGCGATTATGGCAAACCCCCCAAATTGGGGGAGGCCTATGTCCAACAGTGGACGTCTTTCGGCTAAAATGATGATGTCGTTAGCCAGAAAATACGTACACCAAAAACCACTTATTTCTAGGGCAATGAACCACAACTCACAAGGTCTATAGGGTCGGGGGGTCTCGGGTCCAAAAGCTGAGACTGCACTCTAGCTATAGGATATAAAGTCCCTTTTCCACTGTTCAGAAACTGTCACATTGTTTACTCTAGGTCACCATCTGCCTAGCCGAGGATGTATTAGCGTCGGCGTCCAGTCTAACCAGATGCAGTTAATTGTTTACACGGAGCGAGTAAACTATCCAAGTAGTTTATTTTAGGTCAGTAGATATTGGTGCCGATTCTGTTGTACACCGAACTAAACTAACTAAACTTTAACTAAAATTCCTTTCTTTTGACTATGAGAATCTTAACGCCTCAGATTCTTTATTCAGAAATCTGAGCTTAACGCTATTCTGCAAAAAAATATCTCTAAATTTAAAAACTATTTTGACACAACTAAAATCGAATTTGACAATCGCGACTCGCACGTGGTATGTTTTGGCTTCGCAACGTGGTACTTATTTGCCCTACCCCGTGTTTTTTTTTTAGAGCCAGAGGCGCGCAGGAGCGGCAGCCTCGACGTGATTTATATGGAATTTTCACTTTTTGGATGGAAAATATGAAAAATTATTACCCACATGTTGAGTTTTAGAGGTGCATGGGTTTTTATATAGGGGGTCGAAATTTTCATTATTTTTGCGATAGGACACACTATTTTCGAGATATAAGCAAAAGAAAAGAAAAAAAATACAGTACTATTTTTGCACCAGAAGTCGAGGTGTCGGCGTGAATTTTAGTTCTTGACAACTAATTTTATTCCACACCTATTTAATCGCGATTAAAAATAGTCACATTTAGTCAGACAACCAAAATTTTAGGTTGAATAGAATAATTAAATTGACAACAACAGAATAGCAAAATTGCTATTTTCACTAAACTAAAAACTCAGTGCAATCTTAGTGCTGTCAAACTAAAATATAGAGTAAGTTGTGTCACTTCAGTCAATTTCAGAATGGGAAATCGTCGTTTGACAGGAATAAACTAAATTTTGGTGTTTTTAGTCTAGTTTAGAGAATTTTGTGACAACAGAATCGGCACCATTATTTTACAAACTGCATCTTGTTCCGATGTTTTTGACGTGACAACGTCTTATAATAGGGTATTTTCCGATTTCATAAAAACTATTTTAATTTGAAGATTGGGACGATATATTTAACAGAAAAATATAAATAAATTTATTAATACACATTTTCTCACTTAAAAACGATTAAAATTGAATTTATTTTTCAATGTTTTGAATTTACCGCCAAAACGCTCCTTACGATGACTTTTTATCACGTGACATGTGACGTCAACTTTGTTTATACGGCACCGGTACAAATACTTAGTTTGGCGCCGTTTTAGAAGTATTTTTGTACAGAGGCACCGCACACCAGTAATATCACTTTATATCCATTAAAAATCTTGTTAATTATAAACTCGACATTCACTTATTTACTTACCTACTACTTTAGTTTACACAAAATTGAAGTCACGTGATAAAAAGTCATCGTGAGAAGCGTTTTGGCGGTAAATTCAAAACAATTAAAAACAAATTTGGTTTAAATCGTTTTTAATTGAGAAAATGGATAGAAATCAATTTATTTTTATTTTTCTGTTAAATATCTCGTTCCAATCTTCAAATTAGAATAGTTTTTGAAAAATTGGAAAATACCCTATTCGATGGAGCCGGCTGCACGCACGAAAAAACATGACTCATGCGGCGTTACCTCGCTCTGAGGCGTTCCATTTAAGGCTTGAAGTGCAAGTGAGAGCGCGACGAAGCGACAAAGAGGCACAATCGGCCTCCGCGTTCAGCAGCGTTCGACATCAGTCTCTCTCCTACTTGAGTAAGCGATGCGTCTGCGTGGACAGCTGCTATACAATAATATTATAATAAACAATAGTATTATCTTATGACGTTGTCACGTTCAACTATCGTCAGTAAACCGACTTTACAGACAACCGATTTTTTTTTTATTCCGACGACCGCATTTGTTGAACTTTGTTAATTGCATTTTAATAGGTTGGTATGGCTCGGAGTACCTAATGAGAATTCAATGAGGTTATGAGAAGTCAAACTCAGAGGTAATTTATTCAAATTACGCTGAGAATCAGCAGTTTTTAACCGTCAGCATTCCATAAGACAGTCTCCCAAAACATCTGCCCTTCACCACTTCCCAGTGCTTTAGCTGGGAAGAAGTGGCGCAATTTAACAAACTCCCCAGCAGCACAGCTGTCTGTTATGTTAGAAGTATGTTCCGTGACAAAGAACGGTAGATAGAGTAAACTATACAAGTAGACAATAAAAAATAAAATGTTTGCCCTATTGTCACTAATGAGTAATTTCTATTAAGTACTTAGTGTGAAATAGTCATTTATTGCACACCTAGGGAACGTAACAAAACAATAGTCAATTGTTATCGTGAGATTGGAATCAAATGAGGTAATATTTATCTACCTGTTTCTAGGTACACTATGGCTCCAAAGTTCAGTGATAAATTGATTATTATTCAACAGTTTATTTTTCACTACCTACTTCCCGTGACTTCGTCTGCATGTAATTTCTTATTTACACATATAATATACCTATTCTATGGCATTCAGCAGTACTGTATAGCTTCCCATTACAGACAGAATTTTCGGAATAGGATCAATAGTTCCGCAGGTTACCCCCTACTTTTACAAACTCACTAATTTTACCTGTTTTTGATATTCTTATAGATGGCTAATTTCAATTGACCAATCCATTTTTCTATAAATAAATTAGAATCAATTTTTTTTATGATTTTCCTTGAATATGGTTCAGGTAGGTACAGATAATTCCTAAACCTACTTTATACACAAAGTTATGTTCAATCATTTCCTAATAACTTATATTTGATGGACTGGGTCATGGAAATCTAAGGTGAGGCATTAAAGAGGTACTTGGGTCAATTTTTTTTTTTCAATAAAAATGTCTTTCTTGTTCAAGTCCATTTTGTCTAGCAATGCTTAGTGTAGCCTACTGGAAGTCATAGCCCAGATATTAAAAAATAGGTTTCATGTAAATTTTCACAATAAAGGAATGCAGAAAACGTGATGAAAGTTTTGAGTAGGGTCAAGTGGGGGACAGTGTAACAGGGGGCACAGTATAACATCAAGACTATCTCTGTCGTTTTCTAATTTTCCTATGGTATCTTTTACGTTTTTTGCCAGCCTTATTCGCCGCCATCATAAACAGCTGTCCTCGGACGTCAAATTGCTGGATGAACGGAAGAAGGCGCGAATTTTATGTTATTTTACAAAAAAAAAATGAAGAATTTGACTAGTGATTTTTTGTTTTTGGTGGAAAACTATTAATTTCTGGTGAGTCAGTATATGTTCCCATTAATCTTCAATTAGTTAGTGTGTAAATAGTAAAGAAAGTTTATAGCAATTTCTAACTTTTTTTTTTAGATGTGTTTTATCGATAATGAATTGGAACGAAACGAGACGTCCAAAATACGAGTAAGATATTTGTTCGTTATAAAATTTTCGGAAGTTATAATGGAAAATTATTTAAAAAAGATGGGGAAGATGAATAATGACGTCAATTATGTCCGCAAAAGTGGTGAAGTTGATAATGTCCTTTATTTATCTTTAGAATCGGATCTGGTTTTATTTGCTGTCTTGTTTTATTTTATTTGGATGTTTGTATAATCTACTGTTTAAGTGTACTCCATCTTATTATACTGTACCCCTATGGCTGTTATATTGTACCCCACCCCTGGGGCACCCCCCCCGAGTGGGTTCCCGCATTGTCGTTGCGGGGGGGCTTAGTAACCGTGGTCTCCCACCCACGGTGAAGCCAAGAGGAACCCAACGGTGGGGCCGCTCGTCAGGGTTTTTGCCTTCAAGCCATTGACGTAGCGGCCAAAAAGTAGGTTGCGGTGAGGTGCACCGCAACTGAGGTGGGCCGCGATGTCGAATGGGAGGCATCGCGGCTGAGGGTTATGGGCTGCGGTAGAGGAGGAGTGCCGGTGCTTTTGAGCAGCGCTCTTCCCTTCCGTGGCCTGGACGGGGCCGCCACCGTTTGATGGCGGACGCGGTGGGGCCGCAGGGGAAGAGGAGTGTCGGTATAGCGTCAGCCGCTCTCCCTATCCTCTGCGGCCGAAAAGTGGTAGACGGGACGGCGCGTTGTGTTCCTCACGCGCGCCGTCAAAGATGTCAGCAACCACTGGTGGGGTCCGCAAGGGCCGATGCCTGCCAGGGGTGCGGGTTTGTTCGAAAGAGATACCACGGCCCCTGGCATACGGGCTACTGAGGGAACACGGGTGGGTTTTAGTCAGTAAAAGTCTGACACGCCCTCCTGCTCTACTCAGCAGGAGAAGTCATTTGATGATTTCCCACCAAAAAAAAAAAAAAAAAAAAAAAAAAACCCCTGGGGCACACTATAACAAATCGGTGATCTCAAAAAACTAAGAAAATAAGTAGTTTCTAAGTATAATATTGATATAATTTCAAGCCTAATATAAAGTTTAAATACTGCTTGTTCTATGGTAAAAAATAAAAATACGAAATAAAAAGCATTTCTTTTTCTAAAAATAAAAATGACTTTTTTGTTACACTGTCCCCCACTTGTCCCTACCTATGAATGTGAAAGAGTAGGGGAAGACCAAAAAACGTGGACTACTGTGAAAGATGAGATGGCTAGAAAGGGACGTTTTTTTTTTTTAAAGGACGGTGGACTACCGAGATGACAACTAAGAGAAACTGGAAAAAAATACATGTTGCAGACCCCAAATAAATTGGTATACAGGCAAGAGAATGGTGACTGTGACGGTGATGATGTGACTTTTCACAATGGTAAGTTTTTAAACCAAAAGTTGGTAGGCATTAAATCCATTAAAAAAAATATAACTCACTGTTGCAGTCTTATCAGGCCAACGGTCCAAGTTCTGCCAAACAAAGTCATTTGCTGTGTAACTAGAAGTGGGAACATCTTTAAACATAGATGTCAAAATATTTTTTTCTGGAGCTTTTGAACTCTTTTGTCTGACCACTGTAGATATAAATCCATTCTTCTGTTTGTTTAAAACTTTTAGCACTTTGCTTCTCACTGTACTTGCCATTTTTGGACTTTGGACGAAACTGAAAAATAATACATTAATTTTATTACCATGAAATAAATTTTATAACTATGTTATCATAAAAATCAATGAAATTAACAACTGACTGTAGGTACCTAAGTATTTGTCATCAGTATTTACTTGTTTTTGTACAGTGGACAATCTTTCACATAAAAACATCCTAATTTGGAACGCCAACTTTTAATTTATTCAAAACAACGCATAAGTATTATAAAAACCTGATATTCTTGAACATGAATCTTGTTTAAAACTTAGCAAATAATTTTCTAACATAAAAATCGAATTTGTCGTAGAAACGAACGGAAAGGATGTAATAAAAAATATATTATTTAAACCAATCAGTAGTAAGACATGTTATCGAGTCGCCAAGTAGAATTATGTACCTAAGAAAATTGTATACGAAGTAATAAAAATATTTACGAGTTTTGACACATACCGTTCAACACAACTATTGCTTTTGAGCCACCGCAGGAAACTGAAGACACTGAAGTAAACTCACAAGTAAACTACACGAAACCAACGATAACTATTAATAACAATATTCACACATAACACATCCGTCCTTCTATTGTTAAATTCGATAATAGCAAACTTAGTTTACTTCTAAATCTTTGCGCCCTTGGACTTTGAAACAACGCGTTAGGAACCAACCGGGCTTTCACTTTGTTTTCGTATATGAATATCCCGACTATTGTGAAGTAGGTAAACATTAAAAAAATGGAGCGCTAGCGTTTAAGTGGATCGTGTGGGTGGGAAAGAGAGGTCGCGTTAGTACGCACACTTTCCGCTGACATATTTGATTTTACAATGGAATGCGATAACAGCTGGCTGACGTTTCATTGTACGCATGTTTCTTATCAAAATAATAGGTCTTTACCTATGAAATTGCCGTTTTGTATGAAAAAATTTAAACGAATTTTTTTCATGAATTTTTTATTTGTATTAATCGAAGTAATCACCCATGCAATCAATGCATCTTTGCCATCGCAGTGGCAGTTTATTGATGCCCTTCTTAAAGAAATCAGCTGGACGGGAGGCAACAAATTCTTCAAAGGCATTTTGTACTGCCTCTCGGGTATTAAATTTTTTTCCCGCCAAGAAGTTATCCAAATTCTGGAAAAAGTAGTAGTCTGTAGGCGCAAGGTCTGGTGAGTAGGGCGGATGACGGAGAGCTTCCAACCCCAGTTCTTGCAACTTGGAGACCGTCTGCTGTGCAGTATGAGGTCGCGCGTTGTCGTGCAGGAGCAGCGGAGACGAGCGATTGACCAATGCTGGTTGGAGATGCGCCAGCTTCTCCATCATTGTGTTCAGTTCTTCACAGTACACATCTGCAGTAATGCTCACCCCGTTTGGTAAGAAGCTGTGATGAATCACACCGGCGCTAGACCACCAAACAGTGACCATCACTTTTCTAGGGGTAAGTTTTCGTTTAGGGCATTGTTTAGGTGCTGAACCAGGATCCAACCAACTTGCTGAGCGCTTACGGTTATCAAACAGAATCCATTTTTCATCGCAGGTAACAATGCGGTTCAAAATTCCTTCATTTGTGTGTCTGTTGAGCAGTGCAAGGCACGTCTCGACGCGTACTTCGCGCTGGCGATCATTGAGTTCGTGGGGCACCCATTTGTCAAGCTTTTTTACCTTGCCAATTTGACGCAAATGGACCAATATTGTTTTGACGCTAACGTCGAAAGCTGCTGCTAATTCAGCCGTAGATTGTGTATCATCAGCTTCCACAATCGCCTTTAATTCGTCATTGTCGACCAAAGTCTTCGGACGACCGCGAGGTTCATTTTTCAGGTCGAAATTTCCAGAACGGAAGCGAGCAAACCAATAACAGGTGGTGCGTTGGTTTGTAGTGTTAGCTCCGTAAACGTCGTTGATGTTGCGTGCCGCTTGTGCCGCGTTGCTGCCACGACGGTACTCATATTCCATAATTACTCGAATTTTTAACGTATCCATGATGACGAAAAGCATTGAAATGCGATGAAAATGTAACACTAATCAATAAAGAAATGACTACTTTTAGAAAAAAAAATCCATGTTTTTAAAATAAAATTAATTTGAAATTAGAATTCTTAGCCAAACAAAAATTATTTTGATTTGAAATGGCCAGTACTGCAGAACGGCAATTTCATAGGTAAAGACCTAATAATAATGTTTGAAAAGTGTTTAAATTAATTAGTTACACACAATGACATTTAACGGTTTTTTATAATACCATAGTATTTCTTTTGTTTTTAATGTGTGTGTAAATTATTCAACGTTACATTATCAAGCATCAGACAACTGCGAAACGGGGGCGACAGAGCGTGGGTGATTCTTGCAGGAAAATTAACTAGGGCCTTCCGTTCTCGTAAAAACATTAAAAGGAAACACTAAGTACATATGGAGGATACGTACTTCTTTTTATTTACCGAACATTCTTGTGTACTTAAACCCAGTCGAAATGTAATCTAATACTCAGATCTACTCAAGTACTCAGATCAGGGGTCTAAGTCTACTAATTTATAAACGTCACAATGGTCTCTCAATGGTAAGTTTTTGACAGATTTGCCATACAAAAACTCAAAAACACACCATTGAGAGACCATTGTAACGTTTATAAATTAGTAGACTTAGGCCCCTGAAGTGCTGTCAGATAGGTAACTATGATACTTACTACAAAATTATTGATGGGATAAAAATCTCTTCCTTCTTTATGGAATAGTTAGATCGTGCTGGCAATAAATACTTACAGGGTGTAAAAAAATACCTGAACATATTCTAATTATTTAATCAGAGAATTACAGTGTTATAAACTTAATTCAGACCTTACTTTAGACGGCTAAGGAGCTTCAGCAGTCAAATAATAAAGAACGCATAAAATTATACAAAATATACCTACCTAAGAAAAGTACAATACACATATCCTTTAAATAGTTACGAAGATTAAATATAGACCGAAATGACTTGCTTTAGGATATCCAAAAGCAAACAACTTCTTAAAATAATTGAACAGCCATTTGTTCAATTACTTTAACAAAATAATATTACATTAAACATCATGGTGATACAAATTCTTTTTTTACACGAGAAGTCGAGGCAATTCAGTTAACATAGTAAAAAAAACTTAAAACATTATCTGGGCATAAAAGTAATAAATGCAATTTAAATCTTATGTTAAGAAAGCTTAATCTTGAACATATTATTCCGGCATCGCGATTCATACTTTAGCCCCGCTAAGGGTTAGTTTCCACGTACAGTCGCCAGCAGGTCAAGCTATCCCAAACTGTCAAATTTTCCCAATTGAACATAAACCTTATTCCTTTGTAATAAAGTTTGAAAAACTATCAAAGAAATTTGACAGATTGGGGTAGCTTGATGTGCTGGCCTCTGTACCTACAAAATTCCTCGATGTTTTGACATTCCATTTAGTGCGAATGTCACCAGTGAAACTCAATGTCAGCACGTCCAAAACGAGTTCAAGAAATCAATCAAAATATTTGATTTCACGTAAAAGTACACGGGCACTTATGAAACGTCAGCAGCTAGGTGCACGGTTCCAATCGGTTGTTTCCTATGGAGAAGAACCGGCATAAAACTCCACGGTTACTCTTTTAAAAACAATTCTCTCCTACAATGTTTCCAAATTATAGTTTTATAATAGGTTTGGGACGACGCGTACTGCTGTACACAAGTACCAAGAACTTAATAAAATTGAAAATAGTCCACAATTCTACACTCTTACAAACAGCTGTCAGTGTCACTATTTCACAGAAAATACAATTTCAATAAAAGACAACCCTTCAACGTGGTGTATGTGCTGATCGCATTCGTTTTCGTTGGTAACATTCGTCCTCAGTAGTCCTCAATGTAGGTACGTGGAAACTAACCATTAAACGAACAAAATAAATCATTTAAAAAACGCCTGTAAAATACTTATAAACTTTTTAGGAAGCAATTCTGTTTCAGCATTGGAGTGATAATAAATTCTTAACAAAAAACAAAAGATACTTGAGGCCAAAGAAGAGAAGTTGAGAATAAGAATACATACTCCACAAATCAAGAGGATAAATATACTAAAGAAGTAAATTGAACACAATTTGTACCAATAACGGACTAGTACTAACTCAATTTTTGGCAATTAAAGATAAACCTACTTATAAAAACCTGTTTCAAATTCAGTAGAAATTCGACAGTAAACATAAGCACTATTGGAAGCTTCGTTCGATCATTATTCAATGGATAAAATTTCGTAGGACCCCTCTTGACACTTTTCAGTTCTGCAGTAGGTACTATTACATAGGCAATGCCGAATACTTTTTCTAACTAAACCTTATAGATATTTTGGACTTGCCGTCTCCCGATTCAGAACTTGACAAACTCAAAGCATTTATCTCCAATAGACCAATTACAGGCAATTTTAAATTGTCAAGGTCGGTGAGTTGAAAGATGAAGCTAGTTGCCCATTCCAAAGCGTAGGTACCTATGGAGAAGAACAGACAAAAAACTCCATGGGCACTCTTTTAAAATTATGATATTGAAATTTTCGCGTTTTTCGATTTTATCTATTAAACATAAAAATAAGTTATTATTGATCATTTGAACCAGGGGCATTAAATTTATTATTCTATAAGTCTTTAGTATTTAAACAGAAAAATATATACGGTTAAATGTCATTAGTTATGGACGTAATACACAGTTAGTATGGCAAAAATCGGTTAATATAAAATGTAAAATTAACGAGTAGTTATGGACGTAATACACATATATAATTACATAGTATTGTGATTATTTAAAGCCAGCGAGCGTTCTTTACAAAATGCTTGAACGAACCACAGACAATAAAACCGTGGAAACACGAATCATAATCAATTCACTTAAATTGTGATAATAAATTAAATTAGACAGCGAAACTTCACGGGGGTCAATCAATTTGCCTAGTCTTTCCCAAACTATGTTGGAATCAACTTCCAGTATAACAGGATGCACCCGAACACCGTTAAGATCTAAGAAAGCCAACTGGGACCAACGTCTTAACGTTCTTTCCGAGGCACGCCCCTCCGTCTCGACATTTTATAAATGGTCACCCATCCACGGACCGACCTCAACAAGCGTAGCTTAACCTCCGATCAGACCTCCTTCATATTTCACAGAGGGTATTTCGGACCAATGACGCGTGTGAAGTTAAGCTAAATAATTTAATTTGAATGTTGCATAGTAAACCAAGAAGAGATCAACTAATTTAATACTGCACTCCCCTCAACTTCTTGTGTATCATTTTTTGTGGAAGGCGTGTAGTTTTAAATTTGTTGATCTCTACCTACGTACGATATGGATAAACTAATGAGATGTATGGGTATTACTGTAGATAACCATTGAGAAATCACAAATTTTATGCAAGGCTCTTATGAAGCTTATTAAATACTACATTATTCGGCTAACAGCGCTTCAAGCACGGTTGGAAGTTGTATTATGTGTTGTAAGCGCTTTAAGCGACACATATATTTGCGTTTCTCCGCTGGCCCGCTGGCGAATTATCTACAGTAATTTGTATGAAGATGACTAATGATCCGACACTTAACTCAGTCTGTTATAAATACATTCAAAACATTTCTAGCCGAATTACTTAACATTATACTGATTTCAAACTACTGATGTAATTTTTGTTCTATCGCTTTGTTGTGAGACTTACTATTATAATTTTATCAGTCGAGACTTATGCAAATCTAGATAGTATTTCGTCATCCTACTTCGTCTTAGCGTATCGATGACAAAACGTTCAAACATCTTTGGGCCAAAATTCTGCAAGGGTCTGTTATGCTAATATTAAAAATCTGAAACTTTGTCCTTGTTTTATAAACGTTGCTTAAAGTTAAGACATGTTTAAACGTCAAAAATGTATGGTTAAACAGGCGCTAATAACCTTTTAATTTTATGCAACGTTTATAAGGGCGTTTATGTTTAGATGTTTGTTACTCCATCACGTAAAAACGACTGAACAGTTTCGGATGAAATATGACACACAACCTGTATTAACACATAGGATTGTTTTCATCCCAGTCGTTTCTGTGGGGTAATTTCCGACGTCAACGCGGGCAATACCTAGTTCATTAATATTGACGCCATGTCTTCAGAGAGAGCACATCAAGCGACCCCAATCTGTCAAATTTCTTTTATAGTTTTTCAACTTTATTACAAAGGAATAAGGTTTATGTTCAATTGGGAAAATTTGACAGTTTGGGATAGCTTGACCTGCTGGCGACTGTACAAGAAATGAAAATTATCTTGAACAGTCTTACATCCTTGACTACGTCAGAGAGTTCCGATAGAAATAGGCATTTCGCCAACTATGTCACATGTCTAAATCGAAATGGGCCAGATTATTTATGAAATGTCCCGTACATTGCTCTATATTAAGTTCGTTACCTTTTCGTTCCGCAAAAAATGTTCTGTCTGAATGCAATTCAATACGAAACGGTGTAGGATACTTTACACGAAGAATCGATATTCAACGCAGTAAATCAGATTATTATCGTTTAATGCGATGATGTTTCATATAACGCATTAGGCCAAGCTTTGTCGGAGCTGATTTATGCATAGAAGACCTATAATATGCACGTAAGTGTACATCGTGTATATGCGCCGTAGTGTAACCGTTGCAGCAAAGTACTACATTTATTCAGAACTTTTATCTATGAAAAATCTATTGCCGCATGTACACAAGATCATCATTTGAGAACGGTTCAACCGATACAGCAGTTTTTTTTTAATATTTTTTATTGCAATTTGCCATTCATGCAGAAAAGCAATGTGTTTGGTATTTTTTACAGTTTTATACGGAATCTGTCTAGTGACTGCAGCGATTATTCTTGAAGCCTCTTAAATAAGATCTTGAGGAATCTTTCAATCGGAAATTCGAATAGTCGGAAATTTGCATGAAGAGATAGAGACATTCAATTCACCCAGCCAGACATGAACAACAGCAGTAGTTTACAAATCAAAGTTTGAAATCAGTATTTTATAATCAAAATAATTTCCCATTAGGAATATTCTAAATCTACATGATGATTCGTTTCACATACTTCCAAGTTTAGTGTAACTTTAAAAAAAAACGGAATAATTTGAAAACTCGTAAGCCACTTGAACTTGGGTGATAGTTTCTTAAAATAAGGCCTTTATAACAACGTGTCTTTAAAAATAACATGTGAAAAGGCGGGCGTGGTACCTAATTACCAAAACTTGTCATTTTTAGGTAAATCATATCCATCTTCGGTTTCTTATCCGGCTCCACTGGAAAAGTAAAAAAAAAAAAACATGTAAGTAAGTGACAAATATTTAATACTTTGTACGGATCAGGAAACGTAGCCTTCACATTAAACGTAAATAGATTACTCTTTATTATGTACACCATAAAGCTTATAATAGCATGACATAGCATAATCTGCTCATAATGTTCACACTGCTGGGACACAGGCCTCTTCTCTTCAAGAGGGAATGGGCTACAATCTACCACGCCGGCACAGTGCGGGTTGGTAGATGTCACAATGTCTTCGAATTTTTGGTTCTAGGACATGTCGTTGCCTCAAGATGTTTTCCTTTACCGTTTTCACCATACACGTGTGCATTAGATAAAAAAGTAGAAATTGTACATATCGGTGACACGCTGTGCGGTGTTATCGCTAAAAGGTACGAACGTTTAATCTGAACTCGAGATTCGTTGTCTACGAATTATCTCGAGACTTCGTTCGGAATTATGAATCGCCCTGAAACTATTAAAAGCGTTTATTCCGAAAATGGGCAAAATCGCAAATAGCTGTCAAATATTTCACTGTTTTGATTAATTTGGCAATATTACTGTATGGAAATATGAAATGTCGCTAACTAGTGACCTAAAATATTGATTTTGAAATGCAATAATTAATATCTTAACACGGAATATTTAGTTTTAAGATGTTAAAAAAAGAACTTGGAAACTTTCCAAATGCCCTCTTTACACCTAAAACGGTTACAACATCAAATTCAGTGTTATAATTGCAAATCAATTTTCATATTTTAGGTCACTAGTTAGCGATATTTCATATTTCCATACAGTAATATTAACAAATTAATAAAAACAGGTAAATATTTGACAGCTATATGCGACGTTGCCAACTTTCAGAATAAACGCTCTTAAGTACTGTTAACGCCACACGTTTTTTTCATGGTCACGGGGTCCATTGAAAATTATTCTTTCATGAGAGTGGACGTTTTGTCTTATTATTGCCGACGATATTGGAATGATGAACTTTATTTTGGTAAATATTATTAGATATTTTGATACCGCCTCGTTGGTCTAGTGGTCAAGCGCTACCGCTAAACAAGACGTCCTGATTTCGATTCCCGAGTGGGACAAATTGTTATTGGGACTTCCCATCTGAAAATTTTCAATAGTAGCCAGGAGTCTCGATTTGCGGCCGGTTGATACCAATAGGCTAGCGCCCTTTTTTACGGTGGGAAATCATCAAATAACTTCTTCCACTCTGGGCGGAGCAGGAGAGCGTGTCAGACTTTTCTAAAACCCACCAGTGTTCCTTCAGTTGCATGTGTGCCAGGGGCCACGGTATCTCTTTCGTACAACCCGCACCCCTGATAAGCGCACCTGTTTCATGGGCCTTAAACATAACTGGCAAAATGTGGTCAGTACACCTCTGCCGAACCCTTCGGGGAATATGTTATGATATAGTTTGATATTATACCACTTGACCAAAGCCGTGAATGTTGCCTAAAAAAGGCCTACCATACTAAAAAAAACAGAATACATACCGTAACTTACTGGAGATTCCCGATATCTTCTTCAAACAATCTTTTCCCGCCTTTCAAATTCTTTTCCTCATTATTTCCGAACTTCTTCGTGAACTCTTCTAACCTAATCAGCCACTGGGCCCAATGTTCCCTTAGTTTGTCAGGAGGTAGGTGGTAGGCATCAGCTTTGGATCCGTCGGTATAAGCTATGACGAGCAACGCGTCTTTTACGTTGAAATGCTTGTAGTTAAGGTCGTGACACACAGCGCCGAAGTACGCGGCCAGTTGGACGGGATTGTCGTAAGTATTCGCTATGGACTTGCGAGGTTTGTCCGATTTCTTCCATTCGATTAGTGTTGGTTTGTCTCTGGAAAATAGAAGTATGTATGTTATATGTATATAATTAAATACCATTTTTTGGTAGTCTATACATATTGTGTTATTGTGTCCCACAGCTGGGCAAAGGCCTCCTATTTTTCCTTCCAAACCTGACTTGTGCGATGTTAACATTATCAGATGTCGATTAATTGTGCAATATTTCTAACTAGCTGTTGCCTGCGGCTTCACCCGCGTGGAGGTTGAAAATTATCCCACGGGAACGTACTACCGGGATGAAAACGATCCTGTATTAATACAGGTAAAAATATATCTGTATGCCAAATTTCATCCAAGTCCATTTAGCCGTTTTTGCGTAATTGAGTAACAAACATCCAAACATCTTCACAAATTATCTCATTTATAATATTTTGTAGGACGACTGATATCAGAAATGTATTAGGTACCTAAAATGTCTGTCCCTATCAGGATCTGTGCGTTGTTGACACATATGTATGTCAAGTAAGAATGGTAGGTAGTAATTTTCGAATGTGGGTTTTGAAAAACTTTTTTTTTTTTCTACATTTATGTTCTTTATTAGTGATCGATGAAATTTATTTAATGAGAAGTAACTGGTAGTTAATACAAATTGATGTCACTTTTAATAGTCACGCTGAGTTATTAATCATGTTATGTTCGAGTTCGTTTCGCCTGTTATGTTCGAGTTCGTTTCGCCATTTTTGTTCGGGTCAAACGGGAAATGTCGACTTCGTTTAGGTATTTTTTTTTTAAGAAATGAAAAAAAGCTAGTTTGAGTGGAAATAGGATATAGCAATCACTTCGAAAGTATAAACAATTTCATTTCTAACAGCAAAAGAAATAAGCTTCTATCACCATATTATTTATTCTTGTGAAATAGTAAGATTATCTTTCCCGACTCACTCGACATCAACAAATATACGAAACGAACAAAACAAGCTAATTGCGTCTTATCTCTGTAGAACGTGTTCTTAACACGTCACTTTGTTAGAATACTCGTTTCTAATAGTTATAATGCGTAGATTACGCATGAAAATGACGTGAACTCCGGACGGATATCTGTTAGAAGTTTTATCAGCGAAGTTTTATCATACGTAATTCAGAATGGCTTGATCGTCTGAACATGATCAATGATCATATCAGACCGTAACCTTGTTAATTGGCTATTATTTTTAGCATAGCCCAGGGTTCGTATCCCCATGCTAAATTTCATAAAAATCGGTCCACCGTAATACCGGAGATTACACACCAACATACAAAGAAAATCTCTTTATAATATTAGTGTAGAAGTATAGACAATCGTACCGATACTAGAGAAGATTTTTGGTCATCTTTCAAATAAAAAAAACCGTTCTTAATAATAATTATAGAACTACTAGCTGGTGCGCGCGACTTTGTCTGCGATCCGGGATGAAAAGTTGCCTGCCTATGTCCTTCTTCAGGTTATGGTCTACTCATGTGCTAAATTGCATCTCAATCCTTTCAGCCGTTTCAGCGTGAAAGCGCAACAAACAAACTCATTTATAAGTATAGTTAGGAACAGTCTATTTAAGAGCATGAAATATATTTTTCATCATTTCATTGCATTGGTATCCGGAGAGTTTGGCACGAGTTTCAGTATTACAGGTTATTAAAAAGCGAGATAACCTTGAGTTTTCCCTTGACATTAGCAATCTGTTATTCCAAATCGTGAAAGTCAGTGACTCCTTTATCTGAGGCATTTCGTGGGCGATACTGATAAACTGTGATAATATAAATGACGTTGTATGAGATTTCTTTAACCGTTAATCCATGCTAGACTCTTAAAAACCAGTTTCATTTTAGAGCAAAGACATGACGGTGTGTTCATAGTGTAGACTTATATTTACTGATTTTAAACGTATGGAAGTCCGGTCTAAGGATGTCAAAAACCTCACTATGTGATTAGATAACATTGCAGAGGAACTCAATCGACCGCTGGGCAAATAAATACGGGGCTATCCCTTTTGGGAATTACCTAAAATGTAATTAAACCAGTCGGTACTGGGTGATATAATATTTGAAGATTAGACCAGTATGTAAATAGCACAAGGCAAGAGCTACGGCTTAAAAATGCTCTCCAAGGCACTCCGATCCGGCCCTGGTCCAGGCTTTGGTACGGAGCGAGAGTGCATTGGAACTCGTCACCTCCTTCTGCGAAGGAGTAATGCTCGCGGAGGGGGAGGCGGAGAGCGTGAGCGAGAGGCAAGGAATGAGGCCTCGCGCTCCTAGCCGCCGCAGGAGACGCCCTGGTCGTCGGAAGTCCATAGCGGACTCCCGGCCACCGTAGGCGCGGGCTGGCGGACGGAAAGCAATGGGTAGTTCGCCGTCTGGTAAGGACCAGACCCGGGTCGATGACGTGTTGTATTCCACGCGCGCCTCAAAGAGATGTCAGCAAAATTGAAGGGGCCAACTAGGGCCGATGCCTGCCAGGGTCGCAGATTTGTTCGAAAGAGTTACCGTGGCCCTGGCACATGCAACTGAAGGAACACGAGTGGGTATAGTCAAGTCTGACACAAAGCCCGGGAAGAGTCATTTGATGATTTCCCATCCAAACAAAAAAGGCACTCCAATCATCCAACTGTCTAAAATATGTTTGTTATACGGACAGCCTATTTAGATCGATGGACTTCAGCTGTGACGCAACGATACCCTACATTTAATTCTCTACGGGACCATTCCCACTTTCCCTGTTAATGATTGACGCAGTTGGCCGACCTTGAGCATGGCCTAGCCCGAGGGCTTCTCAAACGAGATTGTATGCTCTGTTAACCAAAGCCGGTCGCAAACCAACACACCTACACGACTGCGCAATATGTCTGGGGTCTGAGATAAGTGTATGTAAATGAACTGAAGTAGGGCATTGTACTATTGACTAGCGCAATGATCTACTTTAGTTCATCTATGTACATACAAATAAATACAGTTGAAGTCCCTGTTTGCAATCTCATAATAATAGCTTTTTATTAAATACATATGAAAGTCCATACGGTAGTTTTACCAAAAAACACACATTAAAAAAATATCTGTTATCTATTTGTTCCACGAGACGAGACTTTTACTGGCAGAAAGTACACTATTTTTACCCCGGTAGCACGTTCTCGTGCGATAATTTCCTTCATCCACACGGGCGAAGCCGCGTGCAGCAGCTAGTCAAAAAATATGAATAGAATGTTCTGCAGTCATGCATGTCGAATCTGACTATAAAGTCGCTTTTCGTGTCGGTCTACGTGACGGCTAAGATCTGCTAAACTACACAATGGATTTTGATGCGGTTTTCATCGTATAGAGCATTCATTCTCGAACGCTTATGTGTAATAAAGTAAGGTCAGAAATCTGGATCTATGGACATGTCGCCAATGCGTAGTAGGATCTGTGCCCTGTGCAGTCCTTCAAACTTAAACTCAAAGCATTTATTTCAATTAAACCATTCACAGGCACTTTTGAATTGTCAAAAAATCACCCAGTTGGAAAGTTGAAGATAGATGCTCATTCCAAAACATAGATCTCTGGAGAAATCTTTCTGTTTTTAATCGCTTTGTCGAACACTGCCTTCTCTTAAAACAATAATGTTTATGCACATCAAACAATGTTTGTTAATATAGCGCTTCTAAAACAAACTGCACACATAATGACTTCATCGAATAACCTGCAAGATGTATCGGTACACATTCACTACCTATCATGGTACACATTCACTACCTATGTGTTTGAAGTAAGAATTTAAGTGAGTTATGCGGTAAAAATCGGAAATTATTTCAAATTTGTCCAGAACCAAGCTCGGCCGACTCAATTTAGATATTGACATCGCCACTCTAAAAAGCAAGATGGTTACAAAATTTTCCAACAGATATACAGACAAATGAGGAAAATCATTATCTGCCTAGCCTTTTCCCAACTATGTTGGGGTCGGCTTCCAGTCTTACCGGATGCGGCTGAATACCAGTATTTTACATGGAGACTGCCTATCTGAGGATACCGCTTTATAAATCTGGTCGTCTAACTTTCGGGGTTCTGAAGACCCGGTCAAAGATACAAAAATAAAAAAGGCACGTCCATCCACGAACCGACTGCGGCAAACAGCTTGACCTGATCGATTGGCCCGTGCCTCTGCAATTACTTAGCCACAAGCCCCAAGTCCGTCTGGTACCGGACGTAAAAGAATACCACCATCCCATTTCTTCCCGTGGGTGTCGTAGAAGGCGGCTAAGGGACTACTAGAGATTGGGCAGCAGCTTTCTCTATTCATTTTCCCACCATACTGCGATCGCCAACCCGCCTGCCAAGCGTGCTTGATTATGGCAAAACCCCCCCTTTTGGGGGAGGCATATGTCCAGCTGTGGACGTCTTTCGGCTGAAATGATGATAAAGCGCCAAGCAATGACGTTAAATAAATAAGGAATACAATTCTTTACTCACTCATATTCAGCAATGGCATCAAATATCCCCCTGTACTTCAACACAGGGTGTATAACATTGGATTCTATCGCTTTCGGTGCTGATATCCTCTTCAGGACATCTGCTACTGATACCCAGACCCCTTCGACTTCCTTCTCTATACGAAGCTGTGTCTGTGGTTGGGTGAAGTAGTTCTTCAACGTGCTGTGGAATTTGGTGCCGACTGCCATTTGAGCTGTGGATAATAGAAAAATATGTTTTTATTATGTTGCAACAGTGGTAGTCCAGTGGTAACGGCAGTGACTTACGAGCTGCATGTCGTAGGTTCGAACCCAGCGTTAGGCAGAGGTGTACACCCACATTTCGACAGTTATGTAAAGTCCCTTTTACAAGAAGGCTAGCCCATTGCCAACAACCAGGCGGAAATCCAGACTTCAGTAACAACTACTGGTATTATTATAATTAAACTTGTAATGATGTGTTACCTAGACGGATTTCGTAGGATACTGAATATTACTATTGGACTGCTCAGCTATTTAAAACCACTTCCTTTAAGGGAAGATACATTAATTATTATCATCATCATCATCATTTCAGCCGAAAGTCGTCCACTGTTGGACATAGGCCTCTCCCAAAAGGGGGGGTTTGCCATAATCGCCACGCATGGCAGGCGGGTTGGCGATCGCAGTATGGTGGTAAAAATGCATAGAGAACGCTGCTGCCCATTCTCTAGTAAGTCCCTCAGTCGCCTCCTACGACACCCACGGGAAGAAATGGGATGGTGCTATTTTTTTACGCCCGGCACCACACGGGACTAATTATATCATTCAACACTAATTCAGGAACTAAAAACAACAGTGATAAAAATGGGACTACCCCGTAAAACATATGCGTTGTTATACATTAGAAAAAAAAATACGCATCGACTTCAGAACCTACACCTTTTCTTACGTTGGATAAAAATAAAGCACAAAATCATGTGACAAAACTTCATGGCGCCAGTGACGACCGCCAAAAAGTTATGAATACTTCACTAGTGCCTCACAAAAATAAACAAATAAATCACATGTCCTGCGGCTGTGTTGGTAGTAAGTAATTAAGGACAGTACAGACCAACGGCTCCTAGTTTATTTATAATAATTGAGATATTTATAACACAAAAGGGTGCTTGTGTCTGCACACAAGCGATATTGCGATATTTCTTGTTGCAGTCTTTGCTGCTATTAATAAATTCCCTTTCGAAGACATCTTTATCTATACTAGTAATAATAAATCTGAAGAGTTTATTTGTTTGAACACGCTAAACTCTGAATTTACCAATCGGATTTGAAAAACATATTTAGTAGCCCAATTCTTGACGAAGGCTTTAAGACCTATCGTGAATAGCCTATGACTAGAGGCTATTCAATATCACGTCAGGACCCTTAGGAGCAGAGCAAAAAGAAAAAAAAGTCAGAAAGTTAAGCGAAAACTAAATAACAGCGCGGGCTGGCGATGTGATACGACAGAGTGGGTCGGGGGAGCAACACGCGGACGAAATTTCAAGCAAAAGCTGTTGGTTGATAAAATTGAGTGCGCAATGCTATCAGTGGCCCTAGTGTGAGTTTCATTTAGCCATCTCAATCAAATGCATCGAGCGCGTTCGGCGCTCCGATTGATCAGTCACCAATCCAGGGCAAAACGGAGCGCCAAACGCGCTCGAAGCGTTTGATCGAGATGGTTAAATGAAACTCACACTAAGGCCTCTATTTGATGCTGGGTTCGGAACGCCTAATCAAATCTGTTGTCAATCCTATGCTAATTTAAATAATTTGATTGTTGGTATTTCGATCAAACAATCATAAAACCAAACTATAGATTTGACAGAAGATATTTTAATTGATTTTACTTAAAGAAAGTCACCTACAGAAAGGTAATTCAACTGATTTCATATTAACAATCTATATTTATAAATAAAAAGAAAAGTCCTGACTCATCAACTCCCAGCCCAAACCCTTGGACCTATAAAAGCTGAAATTTTGCACAGAGGTTCCCTTTATAATGTAGACAATGAATACGGAAGGATTTTTCGAAGTTCAACCCCTAAAGGAGTTAAATAGGGGATGAAAGCTCCGCGCGGGCGAAGCCTCTGGCAAAAGCTAGTAGCATATAAAGAAAATGCTGTAAATCATTATTTAAAAAAATACTTAATGTTTGCATAATAACGAAGTAAAAATCAAAAATCAAACTTTATTGATTTGAGGTCATGATACTTACATTATGCATTTCTTGCTTGACATTGAAATGAGATGTAAGTGGGCAAAAATAGTCAGCAATAATTTGACATAATTCATGATATTGCTTCACTCTCTTCAACAGGAGATTGTTAGTAATTTAAGCTCTAATAGCCTTCAAAAAGGTCAATATTGTACAACCAGAGAGACAAGTGGGTAATTTGTGTATTACAACATAACATACTGTCGCAAATTTTAGTAGTTTTATGGCCAATGGAATAAATAGCTTTTTGCTCTATTTATTGGACAAGAGTCCAGAAAGTGACAACGGACTGCTACTGGGAATGTCTTAGCAGAAGAACTCAATCAACTGTTTGCAATGTCTATAAATACAGTTATTACAAGCTTTTGCAAGCAGCTTCACCCCCGTGGAGGTTGGGAATTAGATATCCCACGGGAACATACTATCGGGATAAAAAGTACCCTATGTGTTATTCCAGGTGACAAACTATCTATGAGCTAAATTCCATCCAAATCCGTTAAGCCATTTTTGGGTGATTGAGTAACAAACATCTATACAAACTTTCACATTTATAATATAGTAGGATTACTTATTAAACATTTATGATATCAGTATTATATTCAGAGTGCCTCGTTGGTCTACTGGCAGCAAGCCCTACTGCTGAGCATCAGATCCAGAGTTAGATTCCCAGGATGGGCAGTCATTGAAACAATCATCAGGAATTTCTTAGTAGCCACCTGGAGTCTGGATTTATGCCACATTGATTGTATTAATTAAGTGATTTTTTAAAATAGATTGATTGCTCAATCTAACTCTTGTTTTTGTAAACTGGAGCAGTGGCGTAACTAGGGTGGGATAGAAAGAGCAAGAGCCCTGGGCGCCTACCGAAGGGGGGCGCAAAAAGTCGCCAATTATTTAATTTAAAAAAAAACATCAACAAACCATTTCATACTGTTACCTGTATTCAATAAATCTGAAGAACTAGAATATATTGTGCAGTACCTACGAGGATAAAAGTTTATTTCCAAATCTCTTAAAATGGCAAGCAATATTTCTAAAAGTTATTCTATTGTTATTCTAATAGGGCCACCCTCTATTACATGGGACTTACAACACATCTGGTGAAATGTGGGTGTACTATTAAATAGGTGGGTTTCTCTCTACCTTACCCTTCAGAGAAAACCGGGGTTATGTTTGGTAATTTTATATTCAGGAAGCAATTTAAAAAGACAAAAAAATGAGATGATAAATTACAAATGAAGAAAAAATGTAAATACAATGTGAAAACATGCTTACAAATTGTTTGTTTTGTGCCAAAGACAACTGTATGGTTTAAATTTAAACAAGTGTGTTGTTTTTTTTTTATTGAAGCATTGTTTTTCACCCCTCATCTGATAGGCGAGTTGATTCAGTTCAGTCACAATTGGAAAATTTATTTTTAATTACTTGACAGTTGAGCTCATAAGATAGTTTATTACTTTGATATTGGTTACTTTTATCAATAAATACTTCTTTATAGGTATAAAGATCATGAGGAGGTCAAGCTACTCACTCTTTTCAAATGATTTTACATGCTGCATCTGCAAAGCGAAAGTACTCAAGTACTTGAGATCAAATACCGTTGTAATAAATATTCAAAATTATGTTAAGTATTTCTGTGTATTCTTGAAATGTGCACACTTAATTACGCTTTATTATTTAGGCCTGTTTTATTTAATCTTCTTATTTGAGAACTAGTCATGTTGTTTTATAAGCATAGTCATGCCAATTTTAACCATATGTTAGGCAGGCTTATAATTGAAATAGATAGTAGTGATATAAACATGTGGGAAGCACAAGACCGGTTGAAGTGGAGGAGCCTGGGGGAGGCCTATGTCCAGCAGTGGACGTCTTTCGACTGAAATGATGATGATGATGATTTAAACATATTAGGCAAAATAATGGGGTCACACATACCTTCATAGAATTGATTGAACTCTTCTAACCCCATTTCAGCAATCCTCTCTTGTTTCCATTTCTCTAATGCAGCTTTAGACTCATCGGTCATAGTCTTGTTCAAGATCAGGGTCACAGAAGGATACTGCTGTGCGAAGTCATTCTTATGCTGCTTTATTTGAAGGATTTTATCTTCACTGGCGTACCCCGGCTGCGCGGGAGAGCTACGGACTGCATTACATGATGCAGATGTAGCTACACCTCTCACAGTATTATTCAAGACAACACCAACGAAATTCACACAGTGCCTTGTTTTCTGCCACATTTTGTTCTTTAACACATTCACTGCTAGCACAGGGTTATATTTCACATAGCCAGTCAATGTCTGACTCTGTCTATTACCAATTCTCTCTGTACTTTCAAAGAATTTCAATGTATTTTCGTTTGAAGCAGTCGTACCGTTGTTTTGATGTGGAGCTTTATTTTTAGCTGTAACACACAGATAAAAGCGGCGTTATGCGTGCGCGTGTGTATCTGGCGGCGCCAAAACTGAAATGTCATATGACTGTTAATTGGCAAAGTAGGTATGCTACGCGGACGCTATTATGATACAGTCGTACGTACGCATAAATTAAGATCGAAAGTCAACACGAGAGCGAAAACATCACGATTAGTACCGACACAGTGGGATCAGATTGTGCACTGGTGAGGCACTGGAGGCTTCTTCATACACAACTGCCTGCCAATTAGAAAGTATGAAGTCTGCTCAGTCGCAAGGTTGCTGAAACCTTACAAACAAATCACCACTCACCCGCCTTCTGTGCACGCTGTTTTTTCTGTTTGTTCGTCTCGAGCAAAGGCCCGAACAGTTCCTTATTCTCCTTATTGTAAAGTTTAATTTTTTCTGCTGGTTTCAAGATAGAAGCGGGTCGAACCACTTTGTTCCTGATAAATTCTTTAATTTTCCTCTCGAATGAAATCTTTTGGCCGATTGTGCAAACAGGTCGAAACATCGTGAATTTTAGAACAGTTTGGACTCCTGCTAAACGAATAATTGTGTAATGTACCTTTATTTTTTTACGGCTCAAATATTTCGTCAGAATTCCCAATTTGACGAAAAAGAAGAATGAAGAATACCTTTCCAAAAAAAAAAACAAGTTTATCGAATTCTGTATACGTCAAAGTGACAACTGACAGCGCAATATTCAACACCATTCACCATTTGACCAATGACAAATCGCTATTTGAAATTAGAATGGAAAGTGTTGCCTCTAAACAAAAATAAAGCATCCAATTGGAATAAATAAATCAAAATATATAAATTTACGCTGTTTTACCACGGGGGTAAGCAGAAACAACAGAACGTGACCTGCTGCAACCTTCACATACTCGTTTTGCTTGTCTGTCAACAAAAACAAATTAACACACGGAATGTTCTAGGTCATCTTTTCATTTCATGTTGCTTGCCGAGATCATTTACCTGCAATGTACTAATTTATTCATAGATGTCGCTGTGAACCGTCCACAAAATATGTTCCTGCATCGCTAGATGTCACTGTAAGGGCTTTATTATACAACAAAAATGAAAATTATAACTTCCTTGCAGCATAATCCAAGAACGAATCGTTCTCCCCAATTTGACTGGATTGTACTGAAATATGAATGAAACTGTTATAATGCGGATAAATGAGAAAGCTGGTTTGAACTTATAATTTATGTTGCCAAGTATGCCTCTTGAATTCGGAGGCGTATAAACCATTAATTTGGCGGGAAAATGGTTATCGCGGGAATGTTTGTAGCGGCATTTGAAAAACGCCGGCTAGACGCTGCTTGTGTGTCGTCGGGTCTCCTGTCTTGCAAGATCGAAAGTTCAATTGTTGAACAGGTGGTCTGGACTATAGGGTGCTAGAAAAAATACGAACACCATTTTATGTGCCATTAATTTATTCTTATTGCATAATGAAATGACTCTAAATAATTTGGAAAGTGGATTGATGTGAAAAATACAGAAGTGCGTAAGAAGTCCGAAGGATTTAGCTTTGATATTGTAAGTATCTTTCCCATTCATCCTTATCACACATTTATTCTAAGATAGTTTACAGGACTTACAGGAAATTAAGAAATTCTAGATATATCCACCTAACTACCTAGTTCAGTTTTCCTTAATTGACGAAAAAACTTTTTCGGTGTTTTCGAGACCTCTGTCTTGAACTTTTTCGTGAATTAAATTAACGTGAGGCGTGGATAAATATTTTTCTGACCGCAATATTTCGAGTAAGTATTATAAAATATCTCGAAATATTTAGGCAAAGCCCATATTTTTAATCGACTGAAAGTACAGGAACGAAAATATTCCGTTTTTTACTTCTTGTAATTTTTAGGAACGACTCTACATTTCTACAATCCACTACATATTTTCGTTCTTAAATCGCTTTATAAAGGTACACCGATAATATATAGATACATAAAGGTATTTACCTACATGTATATCTACATAAATAATACCGAATCCTAAATTGTTTTAAATTAGGTGAAGAAGCTAAAGAAAATGGAACAGTTATCTCAGATAGATACTTAAATCTTTATTTTAAATTTATCGTAGGTAGAGATTTATAACTTCGGTAAACTTATTTTTCTTAAGAAAGATTTGACTTTTAACTAGTTTATCGACATCAAAATTCAAGTTTAAAATTAGTATATAATTAGTAAGAGTACTTACACATGCACTGAATTTGTATTTATACAAAATAAAATCATTTGAATTTTGTAAAATCTATTAAGAAGCTTTAAAAAAAAAATATGCGTTTCCTATAAACGGCTTGATAATAAACAAAAAAAAAATATTACACAATGTGTACTTGACATCGATAAAACAGTGTGGTTTCACACATCTATCTTAATTGTTACACCCATAATATCCCTATACCATAAAACGATTTTTCCAAATATTTGGGTACACAAAGTGTGAAAAAAACCTTGTAGTTTTTTCCACACTTTGTAATTGCATCGATTCTAATATTATACATATACTTAGTTACAGGTAAAATTTATAAGATTTTTATGTACGGGGTTAATCTTCGTAACTACTGATCAGATTCGGCAAATTCTTTCACATATGGGAAGCTACAATATTGCCGAGTGTCATAGGAGTATTTCCTCCATTTTATGATAAAATAAGACATTTCACGAGGACGAAGTAGCGGGCAGAACAATATAAATTGTTTTTTGTATGTTTGTTTGTTACGCTTACACGTTAAAACGGCCAAAAGGATTTGGATGAAATTTGGTACATTGGTAGACCATGACCTAGAGAAGGACATTTGATACTTTTTATCCCAATATTCCCACGGATTCGAGACTTACCTATAGGGGTGAACTGCGGGGCACAGCTACTTCGATATAAAATTATAAGGATACATTTAATAGCTAAAATATAGTTACCAACCTAGGTACGCTATAAAATCATTGTAGTGTTTATAATTTCTGCAATGTGCAAGCCTTTGTTGTTGGATTTAGAGTGGCGAGTTCCATTGGAAAATGAAGAAAACTACGTAGCAGGAAAAATAATAGCTGTTTCGGCACTCACTTAAGCATTTTTGACCGACAGATTCAACCAAATCATGTTATTGTGCGAAATTTTGTGAAAGACATTGTTCATGAGTAATTGCATGTTCTAATAATTTGTAGGTAACCTAGTGACATGTATTTTTTATATTTTTATTTGATGAATGAAATTGTAATTTATTGAATAGTTATGAAATTAATTAATTACTGTTACTGTAGTATAACTGTTGTAATTAGTAATAAATAGATTAAGTAATTAATTTTGCAGGATTTTTGTACAGACCTAACATATTTTGTATTTTCAGAAGTGAGGTAGGTAGGTTGTGTCTAAACCATTTAATTTCGAGAATTTTCCGATGGCAAAGATTAGTGTTAGTGTCAGTAGGACTACGAGTATCTTGGGAGATTGATATTTTCATTTAGGTTTCATACTTGACATACTGACAAACAGAACAGTATTTGTGAAATTATCTTCCAGATAAGTTAATCGGAGGTTATCTGGAGGTCGTGAAACAGGCCTTATGATTACTTCCCGGAACAAATACCTAAATTGTTCCCTTTTCATCTGGATCTACGCAAAACTTGAAAGTTCGTTGAAAAGCCATTAAAAGTAAGTTCCAGAAAGTCAAAGCTCCAAAGGGCTTTCTAAAATAGGTATTACCTACTTAAATAAAAAAAAGAGATCGGTACATAAAGACTCGACAGAATAAAGTATTAAATTACCATAATGCCAAGATAGTAGGTACACACATGCCATTTGGTTTTAACCAACTTCAAAAAAGGGGGAGTTCTCAATTCAGCTGTGTGTTTTTTTTTCCAAATAACTGTTCCCCGCGACATCGTCTGCGTTTATGTACCAACGTATTTTTAACCCCCGACGCAAAAACGACGGGGTGTCATAAGTTTGAAGTGTCTGTGTGTGTGTGTGTGTGTCTGTCTGAGGCAACGTAGCTCCCGAACGGATGAACCGATTTTGATTTTGTTTTTTTTGTTCGAAAGTTGTATTCGTCGGGAGTGTTCTTAGACATGTTTCATCAAAATCGGTTCAGCCGTTTGAAGATTATCAGCCCTTTTCTGGTTGATGAAGGGATTTCAGCATCTTCCACAGGTCTGATCAACTCGAAATTTGGTATTCTATTACTTCAATGATATTAGACGAACAAAGTAACCTTGAAATGATGCTGGAGCAACACCTGGAATTTCCAGGATGCCCAAGTTACTCACCAACAAACAGCATAAGTATTGTGTTTGGGCTCATTGAAAAGGTCTCAATGAATAGATTATAGATAAATACCTAGTGATCAGGACGAGGAATGAGGATAAATTAGTAACAAACTTCACTGTGGGAAAAATACGCAACGATGCGTAGATTTAAGCGAGCGAGACGTTAAGTTTAAAAAGCAGAAAAAATAAGGCATTGTCAAGTCGGGGGACGGTCAATGAAAACGCCAAACAGAGGCCTAGCATTTTCATTAGCCGTCCCCCGCCTTTACAATGCCTTGATCAAAATATTACCTTTATCTTAAAAGACCTATAAATATTATTATTTTTACTTTTTATAGTTTTTGTTAGGGTCAGGGGTTTTTTAAATTTTAAATTTAATTTTGTCTTTCTTATTATGTCCTTCTACAGAATTGTAATTGGATAACACGATCAACTACAATTTGAATGATTTTGATCAGGGATGGCGAACCTCTTGACCTCTACGAGCCATTATTTAAAAAAAAAATATAGTAATATGGCACAGACGTCATCATCATCATCATTTCAGCCGAAAGACATCCACTGCTGGACATAGGCCTCCCACAGGCTCCTCCACTTCGACCGGTCTTGTGCTTCTCACATCCAGCGGATACCCGCGGCCTTCACAAGGTCATCGGTCCACCTTGTGGCACAGTCGTGCCAACAAACAGTCTTGACTTATTGACTACTAGAAAATAACCAAATACTTTCACAATAATTGGTAGTCTTTATATGCAAACAAAAAATAGTGGTGTGATGTTGATTACTATATTATAGTAATCAACATCACACCACTTTATTTCTATGATAGAAAAAAATAGTGCAACTTCTATTATCTGAAAATTAAGGTCATATGACATAGAATAGAATCATGTGAAGGTACGGTTTCTGTAAGTAACGACTCAGGATTAAGAAGATGAACTTACCATACTCCTATATACTGAATCTGTGACTTAGGCTGTCGTGCCCAAATTATACTGTTACGTGCCACCAAAGGCACGCGTGCCATAGGTTCGCCATCCATGTTATAGATATTCCATTACTTCATATCTTCGAATAATTTGTCTGCTCAACAACGTTTTAACTCAGTGTCTTCGAAAATCTTCATCAGATCTATATTTAATTTAAATGTGACCATTTCGAAATAAACCTCTTTGGAACAAAAAAATAATTTTGCAAATCCGAATATTTTTGTAGTCGGTTAAAGAGCCATTGCTACCGTTGATGTGTTACGCATTTAGGTACATTGCAGATCCCAGGTAGCTTTATCTGTAACATTTTGTCGACGATCGGTTCAGCGGTTTAGGCGTGAAAAGTTGACATAAACGTTGGCAAAATATTAATATTGTAGAAGTAAAGGATGATTTATTTAAGGCTGCTGCAGGCTGTCAAACAATTTTAACCGCAGCTCAAACGGTTGTAGTTACACTCTGGTATAAAGTCTAGATTGTGAAAACGCTAGGCTGAAGATGAATAAGGCATATGAAATTACAGCCCCAAGCACACCTTTGAGGCTTAACTTTTTACATTAAAAAGCATAGCTTCGCAGGTATCCAATTTACATCTCTGAAGTTCCTAGTAGATATTACCAACGGCAACGGGAACTCAAATAGCCTTGGAATATTGTATTATTGATGAATTAAAATGTAAATTGTGTCCAGGTTATTCCATCTCTAATATCTAAGTGCAGTTGCACAATGCCTGTATTTGGAGATTTCGTCGCTAAGAAAAAAAAAATACTTTGTGACCTATCTATACTTATAGGTAGTAGGGGGTTTATTTACAAACGTTTATTAAAGATAAGAGATGTTCAAATGTCAAAAATGTGTGATTCAATCATCGCTAAACATTACTTAGGTAACGTTAAGCAACATCCTTACTAATATTATAAACGCGAAAGTTTGTATGTTATGGATGTGTGGATGTTAGTCTTTCACGCGAATTTGGCACTCAGATAGATAATTACCTCGATTAACACACAGGATACTTTTTATCCCAGTAGTACGTTCCCGTGTGATAATTTCCGACTTCCACGCGGGCGAGGACGCGGGCGGAAGCTAGTTTATAAATAGAGGAGAATTTATACGTGAAGTAAAAACTTTGTAGGTAACCCTTTTACGAAAATTACGCGGACGAAGGAGTAAAATACAGGATAGGTGCACAACATTCTAGACGCCCCAGCGCAGAAATTTTTCGTCGGTTATACAATTAAAAATCAGCTTTTTTCATAGGAAAGTGCAATACATACGTGGTCAAAATGTATGGAACAGCAGATTTTTTTTTATAACCGACGAAAAATTTCTGCGCTGGGCAGTCTAGAATGATATGCTGAATTCATGGTTACAGTTTGCGCACTGGATAAAAACTTATCCTGTATTTGGCACAGTCAAAGTTTATATGGAGAAAAGGAGTGCAGAAAGCGGAATAATGTATTTTCTATTTAAATGAATTATGGTCGAATTTAGACTACTGGGCGACCACCACGTAATAATTTAAAAGGTATTAATAAGTTGGGAGGCTACTAACAAAAAGTATGTAGGTAAAGCAGTGTGAGTCGTCTTTGAAGAACATTAGATACCTAGAGGGTAAAATTTTAACCAGTGCGTAAATTGTAGCCATGTATTCAGCATGTCATTCTAGAGTCCCTAGCATATAATATTTTCGTCGGTTTTACAAAAAAAAAGCAGTTTCACAGAAAAGTGCAATAATACCTACGCGGTCAAAATGTGCGGAAAAGCTGTTCTTTTTTTTTTTGTAAAAAAGACGAAAATTTTCTACGCTAATATGCTGAATTCATGGTTAGATACAGTTTGCGCACTGGTAAAATTTTTATCCTGTGTAGTCAACGACATTTTTGGTGATGTTCTTCAAAAAGATCGATGGGGTAATTGCGTATCACACTAACAGTAGGAATGGCTTTCATTTTGATAGTTTAACAACATTCATTGCGGTTTTAAAGTTGGTAAACAGACACATTTTCGAACATAAGAAGCGATGGATTAGCTATATTCTTCAGAATGATGCTAATCGTACGTAGGTACCTATGTTTTGCATAAGGTGCTGGAGTGTAGTATTCGGTGTGCAACCGGCGGCGGCGCGGCGTGTGTGAGTGAAAAGATCAGTGGCGTAGCTACCCGTATCAGCCATATCAACGATACGGGGCCCCCAAGCTACTGGCCCCCCTAGAGCCCCGACGTCATTATACAGCATGTAAAAGAAAAAAAACTCAACACCTCAAATACTTGTTGATGATGTCGCTCTTGCTTTCTCTCTCCTCTTGAGCCAGGACGCTGACAGCACTTTCGTTTTGAATAAAAATAAATCGTCTTTTTAAGCCTGGCCGCAGAGGGGCAAAAAGGGGGGCCCTAACAAATTTTGATACAGGGCCTTTAGGAATAGATACACCATTGCAAAAGATGTATCAATGTAAACGAAGCAAAAGGACTATGTAAGGACCGTAGCAGGTGGCGTTCTTCGGTTTCTACCTACCCTCGTAGAAACCGAAGAACGCCACCTGCTACGGTCTTCTACCCTCGTTGAGCACGCCACGATTGCGGCGGTAAGTCCCTCTTTGAGGAGTGGCTTGAGAGGCGGCATGTCGTCCTCACCTTCCGCCTGACGCAGGCCCTCACCGGACACGGTTGTTTCGGGAGGTTCCGGATAGGGCGGGAGGAAACGCCCGGGTGTTTCCACTGCGAAGATCGCCCTGAGGACACGGTGGCGGTCTGCCCGGCTTGGGTGGAGCACTGCCGTGTCCTCGTGGAGGCGATCGGCGGCGGCGATCTCTCGCGTCCGGCCCTGGTCCAGGCCATGGTACGGAGCGAGAGTGCATGGGTAGCCGTCACCTCTTTCAGTAAAGCAGTAATGCTCGCGAAGAGCGAGGCGGCGCACGTGTGGGAGAGGCAGTCTATGCGCCCTCGCGACCCTAGCCGCCGCAGGATACGGAGACGCCCTGGGCGTCGGGAATCCCAGGCCGATTTCCGGCCACCGTAGGCATGGGCTTGCGGACGGCGAGTAATGGGTAGCTCGCTGTCCGGCAAGGACCAAGCCCAAGTCGACGGCGCGTTGTATTCCACGTGCGCCTCAAGGAGATGTCAGCACAAAAAATGATGGGGCCCGCAAGGGCCGATGCCTGACAGGGGTGCGGGTTTGTTCGAAAGAGATACCACAGCCCCTGGCATACGGGCTACTGAGGGAACACGGGTGGGTTTTAGTCAGTAAAAGTCTGACACGCCCTCCTGCTCCACCCAGAGCGGGAGAAGTTATTTGATGATTTCCCAACCAAAAAAAAAAACAAACCTACCCTCGTGGAAAGTAAGCGTGAGTTTAAATATGTGTACGTAAATAAAGGTCAAACTAAAACGTAATTTACTAGTTCACAAAAAAAAATACCAACCTTAGAATATTATTCTAAGATACCAACCTAATTCAGAAGTTTCTAGAAATTAGGTACCACTTTGTGTAATTAATTAAGTTAGAAAGATTAAGTTTATCTCATTATTCTTTTAATTAATGCCTAGGTAAAATTAAAAGAATTTGTGGTCCAACTTGAAAAATTGCCCTAGAATTTCCTACTTCGCGGTCTCATTTTTATCTGTATTCTGCCTGGTTCCAGGTTTTAAATGAATAACTAGCAAGAAAAGACAGGAATGAAAACATAACGAGTAATGCCTAATTCATTCGTTCATTCCACAAGATTTTGCGCCTCTGAGTACCTACTCATTAACAGTTTATGAGACACTTGTGTGATGAAAGGGATCTCTTGATTACGTAAAGTACAAGTAAACAGTTCATTCATTCATTTAACTAATGCAAAGAGCGGGTGAGCGGGTGTCAGGCCAGCGATAAGATGGTGAAAGAAATTAATTTAAAAATGGAACCATTCAGTGCAACGGGAGCAGAATTTTAATTAAAAAATGTCCGCCACGATGCGAAACGAGATTTATTTTATCATTTTTTTTCCGCCACACTTAATCTAATTTCAAGTTGAATTTATTTGTAGTAGTTACGGATTTCATTTCTTTTTTAAACAATATTTGTGAGTCTGAGCTCTATTTGGGGTGACTGGGCCAATGATTGTTGACACAAATTATGGCCCCATAAAAATTTAACAGGAGTTTCCTTTCGTCTTATTGTATTCATATTTCCATAGCAACTTATAAGCGAGACATTCTCTTTATATCACTCACAAAATGTAAACACATTGCTACGTTAGCGTAAAATAGATTTACGTCAACATCGCTGTTTTTTTGGCATCTTTTGTTAATACCCATCTGAAACGCCATCATCGCCTTAATGAGTTACGAGGGGTAAAAACCTTTCACACATAAGCTACAAGTTCTTCTCGTTCAAGGATCTAGCTAAAGCTACATTACACGACAGTCTCTAAAGGGTGATAAAAGAGAGGCATACAATTCATGGACGTAAAACTATCGGGCTAGTTGATACATATAAGTGCAATTGCAAAGCTATATCTATTATAATTGGCCATGACTATGCCACAGCTACTAGCAGGGGCTATGTACATCGTCCCTGCTATTAAACCTCCGGAATTTATTGGAAATGAACCAGAAATTGTCGCTACGTGAATTCGCATGTTAATGCGGTATACATGGCATTACCAAACACGTTTTATATGCAACACTGCATTCCAGAAAACTGTGCGCGGAAAATCTGGAGTAGATTCTGAATTTCATTGCAACAGGCAGATTCCTGACAAAAGTGAATAAAAAACATCAGCTTTGGTCGTTATTCTGGACAGCTATGAATGCTTCAAAAAGTTCGGGGACGTAGGTCTGTACCTACTTTTTGATTGAAAATGTTTCTTTTTATGTAACAGTTCTAAATTCTGAATGTCGTTACAGCGAAAAATTGTTGCGGACGACCTAGTTATAGGTTCGGAACTCCCATAAAAAATCTGATAGGAAAATAAATAATATACCACAACGAATTAATTGGGGTAACTTATTTCGCAAATGGACGCTACATTCATATGCTCAGATCATTTCCCTTAATGGATTGGAAGATGGAATAACCAAAATAGGTTTATTACCTACTTTTCAACATCAATGGCCACTTGTCAGGCAAGGAAGTAATTAGGTTAAGCTCTCACCGTCTTCGTTGATAGCCACTGATAGACAAGTAATTACCCCAAACAAATGTCCAATTTTATTTGGAACTAAATCTTTGTCTTTATTAGGTAGGTCAACTTTTGAGGAATCGTTACCACTTGGCCACCACTGCTCTCCTGTATTAATAATCGACAAATTTTCTTGAAACATACAGATATGACATTTGGATTCCTTACCGTTACATTGGTAGTAAGATTCCGAGGAATCATTATCTAGTACCATACATAATTGGGGCGGTGCTAGGGCAAATGGCTCTTCTTATTCAGATAATGCATGAGTATTGATTACCATGCTTTTTCAAGGCGGATTGGCGATTGCAGTCAGGGTGGCGAGGATATCGAGGTGCAACCTGTTACCATAGATTCAGTACGTATATATATATGTTTTTATTTTATTTCGTATTATTCTTCTTCTCCACCAAAGCACCAGCCATTTAATGTCTTCACCACCCTTGGTTGACTAGTATAGAATGCCTAATGCATTAAGTCCGCCTTTTGTATCTTTTATGTTAGCGTAAAGCTTAAATAAGTAAATAAATGATTCTGAACCGTTACAAATCTAAGAAAATATTTTTATTATTACCGGCATCTAAGAAAAAATATACAGGGTGACACAAATCAATGCGCAAACTGTAACCATGAATTCAGCACTTGATTCTAGCTAGACCATAGCGTTAAAATGTTTGTGGGTTACTTATCCCACGAAAATCCATGGAGCTGCAATTTTTTGTTTTATAAAAAAAAAATGCGGCTCCATGCAGTTTAAACGCGTACGTCCACTTTTGTATGAAACAGATTGTTTTTTATTTATCCGACGAAAAATAAATCTTCACTTGAGTGACTTTTTTGATAGAATTAACAACATAATAACAAGAATCTAGGTTTTTACAAGCTTCAGCTTATGATTGCCAGCGTTCACATCATCTCAATATACATAAGTAAACACCAAAGCCCCAAGTAGACCGCTACAACAAACGATCCTGGAGAGACATCAGCATAATCTCCTCGGTTGATTGGATTGCTGACCGCAGCATAATGTTATTAGTACACAGGCAGATGCCGTTGCCCATGTTGATAGGTCTTATCTCACTCGTCTCTTAGGGCCACTAGCAATATTAGTAGGAGCTAATTCGTAAAGGACCATCTATACAAACTATTGTTCACTCAGTGGTCGAAATTCAACCATAATTCGTTCAAATTTGATACAAAAATAGTTAAAAAAATTGCTTTCTGCACTCTTTCTCCATATAAACTTTAACTGTGCCAAACGTAGTCTTCCGTCCGCATAATTTTCGTAAAAAGGATATAAACCTTTTGCTTCAGGTATAGTAATCAGGGTATATTTTATCCAGTGCGCAAACTGTAACCATGAATTCAGCATATCATTCTAGACCCCCCCAGCGCAGACAATTTTCGTCGGTTATATAAAACAAAATCAACTGTTTCATAAAAAAGTGCAATACCTACGCGGTCAAAATGTATGGAACAGCAGATTTTTTTTTGTACAACCGGCGAAAAATTTCTGCGCTAGGGGTTCTAGAATGATATGCTGAATTCATGGTTACAATTTGCGCACTGGGTAAAAACTTACCCTGTATAGTTGGAATTCACACTCAAGTCCTCTCAATTAGCCGTGATTCTTCTGTACCTGTCTATTTGTAGTAATAGTACCGTGAATACTTGAACTACTTATGTGTCGAATAGCTCGTATCCCACGCGGCACTCCACCTAGACGGTTCGAGTGTTTCAAGTGATTGTTCGGGCACCTTGCCTACAATCCATTTGATTTTAATGAACTGTATGGTTATTTTTGGTTGCATTTGTAACAAACAATGGTGCACTACTGTCTAGGCTTTCGGTATCATGGCGTCATCAAAGCTCTGACGCGTTCTGTTGTACAAAGATGAGGTTTATAAAAATCATGTGCACATTGTTATTCTTTCACATTTTTTTATGTATTCGGCCTCATATCAGACATAATTGACTTACCCAGTCAAACAGCTTAGAGTATGGTGGTTTAAGGTTTTCCATAATCAGTACCTACCCAAAATTTCGAGATTTTATTCTTTTGCTTGTAGGGCAGTACTGCCGATTCCCAAACTACAAATTTGCAGTCACCTATAACGATAACCAAGAAAATAAATTTTCCGTGCCGTAATAGGACCCCGAAAATGCAGCAGAAGAGTTATACCAACGCTAGTTTCGCATAAAAATAAGTGGCAAAATTTTCCTTTAAATTGAAAGTTTTCACGAGTGAGGCTATTTGTAAGAGCGGGCGAAATAAAAAAGATGATAGGTACTATATGAGCGTAATATTCTCTAAACTTTAATTTCCGTCGTATGTCTTTTCTCGGCGACTGCAATGTCTTATTTTCTAGCGTAGGGCACATTTATTGTGGTAATCTAGAAAGGTTTAACTGTATCATGCGAGACAGGAAAGTATAATGTTACTTATTATAAACACAGTTAATATATAAGCCTTTTTCACAACACTCGTCGGTGAAGTTATTTTATAATTACCAGTTCTTACTTTTACCACAATGACAATTATTTGAGGAGTGAAAACGAAATAATACAATTTCGTTAATTAACAAGATGAAAACTTTTAATAAAGTACAAAATGTCACACATAATAACAATGTAGGTATACTGGTTCATCACAAAGTTATAACAAACGTTTATTTCATTCAAATAACAGGACAAAGCTACGGAACTCCTGAAAGTGTGGAATTCCGCTGAACACTGAAACCACACCACTGCAAAACATCTCACAAAGAGACCCGTTCCATTACAATAGTATTAGATATATATACAGCTCTGTACAACATGGAACGCTACAATTTTATTACCTTAGTTATTCTGTTTAAAATTCCGCTTGTCGAATAGTTCCGGAATATCGGTAGCTCGTAATTTTCGCTTGGAAAGGAATTCTGCAAACTAGGACTATCTATCTTTTTGATTGTGCTGAGTTTGGGCAGAGACGGATGGTTAGCTAAAGACTTTGAATTAATTGCAAGGCCATCAATAGCAAAGTTAAACGGTTAATGTGGTTCTAATTTCGAACTATTTGGATATCATCGTCATCTTAACCAACAACTGTCTACAGCGGAAGGAGGCCACTCCTGAATTGGGCATAATGGAGTATTTTGATATTCGCCTCATGAATTCTCATCCAAATATATAAAAGATTTAGCTGGCAATTCATATTGAACAATAGAGGCACGACCTCAGCTCCTTTTAATTTCAGGCAAGTCATGAAACCAGATTGGAGAAAAGTGCTTTGTGTAGTGCAACTTTATCAACTTTTGAATTGCCGTAATTATCGTGAATTAGTTGTGTTTTAGCGAAAGTAAAACTTTTTCAAACTATGACAAAAGAAGGTTTTTGTATTACGATATGTATGTATGATAATCTTTTTTCATCCTATGATAAAGGAACGTTTTTCTATGACATTTTCAAAATATCCTTTTTGATTTTACTAGCCGCATTTTCCCTGATGTAAATCGTCCTTTTTGCTTGAAAGACGGGCTTCATTCAATTTATCCCGGCCACCGGCCAGAACGGAGTTATCGACAGCCGTTGCAGTTATATGCATAATTTAACCTGCGACCACATGGACTGACCTACATGCATCGCCCCAGTTTGTCTTACAACTCCGACTCCCGACCCTTCCTTTCGTAAGTATATTTTTACTGAAAGTAAACGCTTGAGTAAATACAGGAAGTGCTTTCAATGAGCGGCGTTTAAGTATATTTTAAATGAAAGACTTGCACAGAAACATTTTTTTCGCGCTTGCCTGCATTTCAAAGAATCTCACGGGTTGCATTTAGGACGCTACTTAGCGCAGACACTATAATAAGTCGTTGGCTTAACAGTTTGTTTATTTGTGGTCTGATTTTTATTCAAAACAAAGATAAGATTTATTGTAGTTTCAATGAAATTGCTTATAAAATGTGAAGACGAAGCATATTGGTTTTACTCAATCAATTTTTGTATAGTTTTAAACATTTTTTTCACTGGTTTGGTTTGAAAGCTTTTTCTGACTCTGTAAAGTTTTTTTTTTTTTACATTTCCATGATGTGTACTCCATAGACTTCTTAATAGCGTTCTGTTTCTCATAAAGAGTTTTACGTTTTGATATTTGGACAGACCACTGTTGGCCTTTTTTTCATCATCCCATCTCTTCCCGCGGGTGTCGTAGGAGGCGACTAAGGGACTTACTAGAGAATGGGCAGCAGCGTTCTCTATACATTTTACCACCATACTGCGATCTCCAACCTGCCTGCTAAGCGTGACGATTATGGCAAGCGCTCCCAAATTGGGGGAGGCCTATGTCCAGCAGTGGACGTCTTCCGGCTGACATGATGATGATGATGATGATTGTTGGCTTTAGCATAATCAGCCTATAATATTCCCACTGCTGGGACACAGGTCTCCTCTCTTCAAGAGGGAGTGGGCCGTAATCCACCACGGGGGCCCATTGTTCAAATACAAATATAGTTTATTTCTTAAACAAAATATTGACAGTGAAATTGTGATTGGAGCCTTCTTTTACGCAAATAAAGGCTGTAAGTAGAAGACTCAGATCTTCCAGAACAAAATAATTAATTAAAGATTATTGTGGGTTTGGTAGATGTCACATATCCTCAAATTTTAGCTTTTAGGACATGCCGGTTTCCTCAAGATGTTTTCCTTCACCGTTTCGAGAAAGAGAGAGCTAGTTTCTAACCTACTTTTGGCCTTAATAAAGGAACTATACACCTTTAGTGTTTCTTCAATATATTTTCAGTATTTTTTTTTTCAATTTTCGTTGGAGTTGTACACTTTTCGGTACAACAATGTCCAAGCATTGAATCTTCGTGCACTCGTATGTGTAAGGTGACGTAACCCGCCCTTAGTTAATCAGGCTTCGTTATCAAGACTGCAATGAAGCTTGACATCGCGTGCTTAAGCGCATCAAGCACAATCTCTTCTTTCGCATGCCGCTGATTGCAACAAATGATTTGCTTGTTCTGATTCCGTCCTACATATGGGTTATATGCACGTGTGTAGGTACTTGTGTAGGTTTAATGTCAGATCTCGTTCGGTCAGCATCAGAGATTGGATTTTTGAATGCATATTCACCTAAAGTTGAGATATGGGATTGTATTTTTTTTTACTTTACGTGCAACATATTTGCATCGGGGTTAAAAAATAATTTTAGATAAATATGCAACTGAATAGTCTGAGTTTAGAGTCGCTTCCATACTTTAGACCCGACTAGTTATGCATTCTCACTGTTCCTGGCATCCCGAGTTTAGCTGTTTTCATACTTTCATTGCTAAAAATTTACTTTAGGTAAATATGCATCCGAATTTCTGATTTCTGGTCATTTTCTGCGACATTTACTAAAGGAAAACCTCCTTTAGTAAATCTCTAGTCTATTATTCATTTCGACAGAAGAGACCTATTTATTTGGTGCCAAATATACAAAGGCGAAAGCTCTCAGGCATCATTACGTATTCCTCATTGGCGATCCTATCCTAAAGTGTAAGTAGGTAATGACAGGAAAAGTGGTCTTTCCACTGACTTATCGAGCATTGTGAGAATTTTCAAAGTCAACTAATTATTGGTACCTAACAATTCATCGACTGTTTTTGCTACTACAATAAACTTATCGCAAATGTTGAGCCAGTGGCATTCCGTACTTTATCAGCGCAAAAACACTCGAATCTGTAAAAACCTAATTGACTTCTCATATCAGTCCGTTTACATCCACTAATGCACCCATGTTCATCAGTGGAATCACTGCTGGCGAACAAATACTAAGAGTGCCATAACTAGGTACCTGCAGATTGACCACGCTGTCCAGTCCGGACGCGTAATCCAAGTGTGTTATTATTAACAGTTCACAGCACAACCAATATAGGCATTATTTCTTAATTGGGTTCAGGTTGCAGGATTCTTGTATAGCCTTTTCTTTGCCAGCAACCACTTGGATCAAAAATCCCATTGAAAACTTACTTCTAAAGATATATACAATTGTAATTTCCCAGCTTTGTTGAATACCAATATTTTACATGGCGCTACTGCCTATCTGACCTCAACCACCCAGTTACTGGGTAACATGATACCCCTTGGTATATGGACTGGTTGGTGGACCAACGACTTAATGTGCTTTCTGAGACACGGATCTCGAGATGTAATGAATGCTCACCCATCCACGGACCGACCTCGGCTAGCGTTGCTTATACCAGTATTTTACATGGAGTGACTGCCTATCTGACCTCCATAACCCAGTTACTAGGTAATACGATACCCTTTGGTAAGACTGGTTGTCAGACTTTCGGCTTCTGACGAATCGTAACGACTGTCAATGATCCACAAATGACAGCCGAGACCAACGGCTTAACGTGCTTTCCGAGGCACGGTATGGTATGTAAAGATGGTCACCCATCCACGAACTAACTGTGGCAAGCGTAGCTTAACCTGATCGATCGACCCGTGCAGCTGTTATTACTTAGCCACAAGCCCCTTCTTCATCAAGAATAATGGTGATTATTATAGCGCACCGTGCCCCATATTAAACTTTACTATATGACTCATGTCAGTGCATACCGCTTATTTGTTTGAAAAGAGTAAAAGTGCGTCTATGATAAGATAACACACTTGTGAAGCGATAAGACTTTTTTACAGTAGCCAACGACAATGTCTCTTTTGTATTCTGATAACGGAATCAAGTTCTGGCAACTGACAGATAAAATTAGTTACTAATTTATTTCGTATTTAGAATTTTGTTTACATTGTTGGAGAATAAAAGACGAACGGTTTTTAATAGCTTTTCAGATATCTTCTTTGATTAGATTTCTAGCAAATAAACTTTTAGTTTTAAATGGTAAGGAGATTTAATTACATTATATTAGAAATTCGTTACGTTTCACAAATCATTCTAATATTGTTATTTTTCACTTACATAACTTATACTATCCCACCATAGAAATATAAAAAGCAGGAGAAGTGGGAAAGGGGCGTGTCTGTGTCCGCGCGGTATGATCAGCATGATCATTCCTAAAGCAAATGGCCGTCTCCGCGAACTAGTGTGCTTTCGACCGTTGTCGTGATAAATCATAAGAATTCCGTGTTGTTCAGTGGTTTCTTGTAAAAACCAAAGCCAAAACAAAAACTTTGTGAATCGTGGAATCACTTACCATAAATAAGTACAAGTATTTTTCTATATTTGTCTTTAAAATCATGAAAAACAAGAAACCGAAAAAGATTTCTTGCGTTTACCATGTTATTTTTGTTTTCAAATATCACAGCGACTGTATTATTTTTGTACTAAATACATTGCTCCTAAACCACTACATAATATTTGTCGCTAAGTGACTGGACAAGCAATGTAAAAATCACAAAACGATAAAGTATCTATGCGGACGCATTCCGTAGTACGGCCGCTGGTTCTTGCGTCGAGCTAGTGATGTGCTCGTGCAGATCCACTAACGTAGGCTATCGATAATGTCGATTCGCGAATAAATTGATGTGAATTAATGTTTTTTACTTATTTTGATTATTTTACAGCGTAGTAGAGAAATGCCTAAACAACAGTCATAAAGTTAACAAAATTATAGATAATGTCGGTGGAGTGTTATTGGGTTTGAATTATCGTATAATAAGTCTTATCCTCGTGCTATTTCCTTACTTTTTTTTGGTTTTGGCATTTTACTTACGTTAAAGTCTTCAAACGCTTCGTATGCGTTATTGTTATCGGCATTGTTCAGATAATATATTAGTGACGTATTACGGTTATCGTTTTCATTTTATCTTATTTCCAGGACCCCAAAAACAAATTGAAGTAGTACAATAATAAATAGAAGTATCGACAACTTTCCGATTTAGTCAATCAATAGCGTATATGTAAAATAAATTGCTTTTGCACAGCACAACGGTAGCAACCCTTGTTTGTGTAAGTGAGTTGTACTTAAATGCACGCTGCGTTTGAATGGATAAGGTCTATATTTGATTGTGTAGTACGTTCTGATTTATAAATTGCGAGTGTGAGCGCGACTTCGTATCTATTGGTTTTACTAAATTGCATGTGTAGTTGTGGCGCGGTAGTGGGGAGCAAGTGGAGACACCGGGTTCCGATACATTTTCAACTACTTGGCATATCTTCTTCTTTCTTAAATCTATGTATCCCACTGTTGGGAAAATACATGGTCTTCAAGTCCGATACCAAGTGTCCCTCCACCGTCCCTCCTATGTTACAGAACGGTGTTGGCTTGCACAGAGTGTACTCTTTTAAACACCTGGGTCACTTGGTGACGGACGATTTGAAAGATGACGCAGATATGGATGGGGAGCGCAGAGCATTGTCGGTTCGGGCTAATATGCTGGCCCGCCGGTTCTTCCGATGTACAGCTGCAGTCAAAATAACTTTGTTCAAAGCATATTGCATGTCACTGTACTCGGGAAGCCTGTGGTTCAACTACACCTAAAAGGCCTAAAATGCTCTGCGGATCCAATAGAACAACGCATTTAGAGTGCTGTTGCGTCTGCCTCGGTTCTGTAGCGCGTCTTCTATGTTCGCTGAGGCACGTACCGACGGCTTCTATGCTGTACGGCGTAAGAGAGCGGCCTCGCTGCTTAACAGACTTCGTGGCAGCGCCAACAGCATTCTTCGCGCTATAGCCGGGAGACATGACAGCCCGTTGGTGAGGTCACTTGTCACCTGTACACTGTCTGTGTTATTAGTTAAGTACTAACATAGGTTAAGACTATTGTTACTAACCCAATGGATCCTTGTTATCTGAAATAAATGAATAATAATAATAAATATCTAGTCCTGTCCTCTAAGTCCTTCCAGGAAATCTTTTTCTAATTGTAAAAGTTAAAATAATCATGTAGGTTTTTATGTAATGCACCAAAACGCTGGTACGTCCCGAGCCCGAACAATTTGATGCCGAGGATAAAACGTTTTGAACATAATGCAACCAACTGTCATCGGCCCATAAAAATATAACACAAACAAGATCCGTTGAAAACACGACAATAGCATGTGCCCTATATTAAAGGCCATATTACACACAAAACAGCAATTCTCCACGTTCTTCCCCGCACCATACTGTAAACAAAATACACAAAACATAAATAAATACTAACGCAATGGTTATACAACACATGAAAACGGTTCAACGGGTTAACTATCAGTTAATAAATATCCGTAATGTGCAGTTACCGAGAATCTGTGAACATAATCTGGTTCAAATTAAACTTTACGCATCGTGGTCTGTTACAAGCATAAAGGAACTTGTGAAGTTGTAAACAATGTTTGTATTCAAGGGTGTTTGTTTTTGAACAAAGTGAAGAGAGAAAGCATTATAAAACGTTGGTATCTGCCTGAATATAAACATGATTTTTTTCTAAGTAGATGTACATACGCTAACAACATAAATAGTTAAACAAACAAGCTTTGTGAAAATGGTATCAAATTTGCCCAAAAGGGCAAGCAACTATTAAATAAATCACAACTCTAATAAGGTCTAAACAATTAGCTAGCACATTGTACCTAATTAACACAACCATCTTCAAATCATCACATTATTACCAGTAATAAGCGACTACGTAATGATGCTAACCGAAGCTAATTATGGCCGCAGAGAAAAGTTGTAGACTGAAAACAAAAAGGGAGTAGGTCAAGCCGTAACATGGGTCAACGATGCTCAGATTGTAATTGGCGGAGTACCTACAATTGCTACTGAAGTGAAGCGAAAAGTTACCTTACAGAGAGCCTGATTGTTCTCGGAATATTTGATCTAGTTATCTTGAAGGAATAGTCAAAGTGAAGGACTTAGGTACTATAGATTTGGGTATAGCCAAATTTTGAAATAATGGTTCTCAAATCTGAACAAAGGAACAATTCACCTGAATAAAGAAAATAAAACGATACTTGACATTTTGCACATACTGACTTGGAATGTTACTTTAATTTGAAAAAGAATGGGACCGCTGTCATAAAACTACTACGTGACGCTTTCTTTTCAGCGACGAATAATTTTCAAAATCCTATGTTGCCATAAGTATCGTATTGTCTCTTTTACATTTCGTTGTTCTAGTTCAACTGACAAACTGTCCACGCCAACCCAAAATAAATTAGATTAAGCTTCTGCTTATTCTCCTGAATGATGATGAGTTCCTAAAAAAGACTGTTAGGGTTTATTATTATTAAGGATATAAAAAAATAACCTGCTTTGCTAAAGAAAAATAGCCTTTATATTATAATGATGTATAGAAAACGATTCCTTAGTCCTGGTTACTTCATCAACAACAATGTTACCAAACGTTCGATCACAACATTTAAATACAATGCAAAATTAATAGCACCGTCGAAGTTTATGGCGTCGAAAGTACAAAAAAAAAGAGTTTTTAAAAACTAACGCAAAAAGTCTACCGTCCAAATTCACGCTTGGTACAAAGAAGTGCAAAAGTTTGAAAAAGTCTTTGTTTTATGATTCTCGTGTTTATGAAAGCTCATTACTTCAGATTTCATCGTTGATGCGAATCAAAGTGTAAAGAATAAATAATCATTTGTAGAAACTTCTGTAGCTGTATGCCCTACATCAATAAGTTTATTGGCTTCAGCTGTCAGTTTATTTAGACTCTCCTCCTCAATGTATTCTCATGCATTTTAGAATGGTTACCTGCAGTTCCAGAAATTGTTGCGGAATGCATTCGCTGGTTGTACAGTCTTGTTTCATCCATACTAAATACGAATGTATGTCAATTAGTCTATTCATATGTTTGGCCAGCTTAACTACAGAACCTATTCAGCCGCAAACAATAGAATAGACTGAATAGGAGGTAACCATTTAGAAAAAGTGATTAGGTCACTCGTGCATTTAATATGAGGAAGTAAAACAACATGACTTCCCATCAGTGTTATCCTATTAAGAAGATCCCAAAAGACTCCTAAGAACTTATTAACACAGTTTTCTTTGACGCCTCCTAATCCTGTGGCCGCAAGATCTCCCAACTTGCACCAATCTAGGAAACTTCTCTTTACGGCCTCCATCCCGGTGACCTGTTTTACTAAACACCCATAAAGCCCTGCAGGGTATACTGGCCTGGATTACGTCATTGTCGTTTTACGACTGTTTTGTTTGAGTTACTGCGTTGGGCTTTTTTGGCCACTTTGCGGACATAATCACTGAGTGGATTTAGTTCGGTATCCATCGTAAAATCGACAGTTGGCTCGTTAAACCGTAAACTTAAAGCTCTTGGATCAAGCAATTAAGTTTCTATTTTTACCTTGATGTTTCTGCGTGTCTGAGTGTTTGGTCTATTCATAGGCAGAAACTTAAACACAACAGAACTTCAATCCTTTCATAATACTTAGGTTACATTTCGACCAATTGAAACTCTAGCTACAAAATATGATGAGACATATTGCTTCCAGGTATCTCGGGAACAAACAGTTTTTATTCTCAACAATTCTCGTAAAATTCTATATAACGGGTACCAATAAAGAGTCTATCTCGCGTCGTCTGCACTTCAGTTAGCGTATGCTAAAATTTTGGAACGTAAAAGTAAGAATATTTCGAGGGAATATAAGCTACCTAATTCTGCGAAAGACTTTATGAGACACTAAAATAATTTTAGTATAGTTGAAGTCATCCTTTCTACACGCACACTGGAATTACTTGTTCGGGATATAGCGCTTTTGTATTTCGCTTTAAATAATGCATCAGGGAATACTGTCATTGAAATCTGTTGCTTGGCTTACATATTACTCGTTCAAGCTTTTGGCTTGACGTGACCCTATTTGCTTAGCAAGACCATTAAACATTGTCACAGCGAGCTTTTCATTAATATTACGTCTTCATTATTTTTAGTAAATGGCAATATGGTATACCGACATTAAAATGTAAATATATTTTTTTTCATTTCGTCAGATTACGCTGTTGTTTTATACTGAAGTTTTTACTACGGAACGTTCCATAATAAACAATATAATTCGAAAATATGTAGGCGTTACTACTGCTGTAGGCAAAACACTCACAGATTTTATATTTCATAGACTTGTCACCGCTTACTGACAGAGAGATACTTATGACTTATTGTGATATATTTTTACGATTGCGCATTAGCGTTACATCACTACTTTGAGTACTTACGGTGCGAATTACGGTTGCTGTAAAAACACTAATTCATGCGTTATGCATTAACAACATATATTTACCTAATTTTATAAGACTGTAAGTAGATGGAGATGATGCACTAACTCGCACTGGGTCATTACGTTTGGACTTATTAGGTAATTAATTGCCATTATATGACTATACATACATGATGATACAAAACCACTCAAATATAAGCGTCATTGCGCATACGTCCTTACTTCAGGTACCCACTTCTTCGATTTAATCTTTATTCTATTTTCTTACCCTTGCCTTGTCATCTTTACGAAAATTCTGACGTCACAGGCAAGATTGTGTCATTTGCGTCAATTACACAGACAATTTTAGTCCATCGTCTGCTAAGGCCGCGAGTCAGCGTGGGAACGAAGGCTGTTAGCAAATAACTCCTAATAAATACCTGCTAAAAGGGTCGGCTTGTATACATTTGGCTATTATAAGAATAGATTGATTAATGTTCAGGTGGGCCGATGAAAAATGGTTAGCAGATAAAACGATCTTGTAAGGAAATGGTAAAGGTACGGCCTGTAATATGGTAATCAATTGTCGTAAAATTTGTAGAATGAAAAAATATTGGAGCTTCGTTTTTTGATTGAGATATATTGCTTGGAGTGTAAATGTCGATTCCGGAGCCAAAATAATGGGCAGAAGCTATTTTTTTTTTAACGGACTCAAAAATTGGCAAAAGTAGGTGGGAAAGAGATACGAGCCTTTTTCGGTCTTCCTTTTCATGATCTTCTTTTGATTTTGTTACATTTTTTTTTGATTGCATTTCCGGCGGGTGTTCCAAATAAAATATGTTTCTTTCTATAAAAAGTAGAGTAAGAGAAAAGAAAGCGGATCCTTAAAACAACTGAAAATAATCATGACAAAAAGAAACATCACCTCATTGTTACCATGAAACACTATTCTTTCCCCAAACAATACTAACCCAACTTACACATAACGAACTGCCCACATTAAGTTAAGGACCTTGAGGCTATAGCCAGGCATATACGCCAATAAGTAGGAGACTTCCCTCACATAAACCAATTAACGCCCTCATCTTCCTCTGAAGACTATTTACCGCAGACCAAGCCCTCCACAACCGACCCTCAGTGTCGCCTAACCTAATTGTACTAATGTGTATAATTGACGCGTGACATTAATACTATTGCGCTATAGCTATTGTATGTATCAGTTTTATTAGCAGTTTAATTAAAGGCTATATCTATTATGATCTATGTAGGAGATTAACATTCTCCTTGGAATATGAAAATTAAGGTCGCTGCTAGTGGAGATATTGTCAACCAGCTTTTGCTAGCGGCTTTGCCCGCGTAGAAGTCGTACGTATGTCACGGATTGAAAGCATCTTTATAGTCAGGTTAAAAACTATCTGTGTGCCAAATTTCATCCAAATCCGTTAAACTTTTTGTGTGTGATTGAGTAACAAACATCCAAACTTTCATATTTTGTATACAGGAGTATAGAATATATCCGATTTTTGTTTCACTCCAAACTTATCATGAAAGTGTCAAGTTGCTGTTACAATATCTCTCTCTTCAAGAAAAGTTTGTAGAGCTGTCAATTCCAGCTTTATGTATCTGACATAGGACAGTACTCCGAACTGACGTTCGTCCGCCAATTTTCCGACGAAAAAGTGCCAGTTGACTGTCATTGGTCATATCACAGTTTGAAAAGTTCGAATATAAGGTGCTAACAATTCGCAGCGTTCATCAAACGAGAAATTGTGTCGGAAAAACGTGAAAGGAAATGGAGATACGAATTTCTTGTTTGACACAACTAATTAGACTTATTACTCTTCGTACAAGAAAACTTGTTTACAAGTTGCTGAAGCTGTGGAAATCTCATCTAGAATATAGAACAAAACAGTGATGAAGTAATTTGATACTATACGCCACAATCTAATTACGACTAATGGACAAAAAGCATTATTTCTTAACGTTCATTGTTATGAGAACGTAAAAATATTATTTTCCAAATATCTTTTGGATTTTCTACTATTGTAGTCTAAAGAAAGATATCAAAATATTTGCGCAAGGCTTTATTAAAAAAACAATTAGTAGACGAAATTCGAGTCCGCGCCGTTTGTTTTTATGAAAACGTTACACAATATGTTTTTACTTAGGGTTTGCTAACAAAAGTTCCTATGGTTCCCGATACAGCTGTAGCCATTGTTTTCGCCCGATACTGGATTTAGCCTTTCCCCGGTTATGATTTTTTCAGTTTTGAGCAGATACACAACCAGTATTAGACGATATCTTAAACTATTTTGCTATTTGCAACAAATTATCTTAAGGTTTCTGGCATTGCCACAGGTATTGTATTCGCTCAGTACTAGATTTTTTAGTCTCATTGCATTTATTTTGATTCGAGCTTTCGTCGATTGGTTTTTTTTTTTTCATTTCTGAGCATGTTCACGGCCGATATGACACGATATATGGAGTTCTTTTGCTATTGTCAACTTTAAATTAATTTTTAACCCTATTTTGGCCAATATTTTTGTTGTTTCTGTCCATGCTCTAGTAGTGCTTTGTCAACACTTGAGAATGACTCCAGAATCAGTTTTCTAATTAAGCACGTTTTTGCGCTATACGAAATGGAATTTCGACTCATTGTGAAAAATAGAGGGTCGCGCATACGCGCATGCACACGCATCGTGACGTCATAGGCAAATTATATTCCCCTTAAACATTTTTATAAATATGACCCATCTTTTAAATGCTCAAACATAACTCTAGCGCTAAAAATCTCGTAGTTCTTTATTAGCGTTTGTCAGTAGCAACTAGGCATCGAGATTTGTGACTGTTTTTTTTTTACCGTTGCCCTACACTAGGAATTTCTTCTGTATTGTGAGTGCGTTTACAAACATTTAAACTCACATACAGCCAGACCCGGAACAACTACTTGTACTACAAATATTTATTCCGTGCAGGAATCGAACCCGCAACACACAGCGCAACAGTCAATCGTTTAACCACTGCGCCAACCGTGCCGCCAAATGACAAAAGTAAGTTTAATGACAAAAGTATCGCCCCTATTACATGGGACTCACAATATCTGGCTATATGTGGGTATACCGTGGCAGCTATCTCTAAATTAAAGATCAGCCTGTTATTAATTACCCCCTGAATTAAAAGTAATCCACAATACACGTTCATCCTCAATCACAAGGCAAATGCAAATACATCTCCCAAATTAATCCTAATGAAAAGCGTGCAATGCGTTGTGATATCAATTTGGACAATTAAACAGTCTGTGCGCTGTTACACCATTTAACACGATAAATGGGTCGACAGACAAAATCACTCGGTTCAGAGGGTATCATAATACTTTAGTACACATGGGACATTGTTACCATAGATGGGAATTAGGTGAGATGGTGTGGGTCAATGAACTGATAGTTTGAAGTTAATAAGAGCGTTGTGTTATCATAAGATGCATTGTTTAATATCAGAGGGCCTACTTTATAAGTCTGTCAATGAATTAGGTACGGGTCCGTTTGAAAATAGTTCGATGTTTCAAAATGAACCTTAATCACTTTATTAATTTCTCAGGAAGAGCAAAAACATATCGGAAGTAAGGACAACTGTCACATCATGTTGTCCATTCATTCTAAGTTTTGGCCTCAAAATAATCTTATGTCCTTATGTGATAGAAACGGAGTAGGAAACACCTGTAAGTTTGACCCGAAACCACAGATTTCGTGCTTTGAGGGTAGACCCCCTAAGTCTGCATTTCTTTTGTCAGCTTATGAAGCCCAACTAACGAATTTAGGCCTCTCAGTGAACGTTGCAGATAGTCACCAATTTTATTAAAAGGTGTGTGTGATTATCGTACCACGGGTGTGGATAGTAATTATAAGTAGATTGGACGATGTTGATGGTTATCCATTCACATGCTTGCTGTCGTCTTTAACGACATCCGACTGTAGAGGTGGTTTGCATGAGGCAAAAAAAAAAAAAAAACGCAACAAAAAGCACGTCGAAGTTTTCTTACTCAGAATCACTGATTAGTCCCACAGAAGATATTAATGACTACCACAAAGAATGACGCCACAGCTCTTAAGAAATCCCTTTATTTTGTTCATTTTGCTGTTTCTCTGCACTTAGCTGACGTCAGAACTTGGCACAAAGTTTTATGGCTACTTTTAATAGAGTTGTTCGCTATAAGTTTGCGAGAGTACATCCAACTGATGGAATGATGGCTTGACCTGCACAGGTGTTAGTTAACTCTTGAGCATGAAGTTTTAATGTATACCTCTGCTAAATTAATGCTTAAACTTTTGAGCTCTTTGAGTGGAATTTGAAATATTTTCTCATTAGCATGGTCTATGGAAATATGGCCAGTAAACCAAAACCGTTTGGGGTTGGAGGCACCCCCTTCAGGAACGATGTTCCTCTTGCCTTTTCTTCAACTAGTGATAACATTAACTCTACCTTTAAAATTCTTAAACTTTATTTTGACCTCACTATCGGCTTTGGCACCCTCGAAAACAATGAAAACGCCACCCATCATGAAACATTTTAAAGTTTTCGCAGCCGCCATCTTTGATTTTCACTCAACACCCTCGTAAATAATGAAAACTATCTCACTTTTTTGTTACGTGATGATTTCTACAATTTTACTCCTACCGTAACTGGCGTTAAAAATTAATAGCGATTTCAGCAGTTTCGCTAGTTATATTCAACCTATAATATTTTCCGAATAAAATATCCTTGCACTACAATATCTATGTAATCTTAATTAGGACTACGAGTCTAACAAATCAAACAGCCAACTCAAATATTATCCTACCTAGTTACAATATACCCTGTGTTAATTTACTTACTACGTAATGCTTTATCACAAACGTTTGATAAGTAATTTAAATGCTTACATTAAACGTTCACAAGAGTTACAATAAATATGGAGACAGAAAGACCACGCTAAACAAACTTAAAAGGGGGAACTCCAAACAAAATACACTTCCAAACTTCTAAATAGAGACGCCGTGCAATTTCATGTCTGGGTATAAAGGCCTAAAACAACAAAATAAAAATGAGATGAGTCAAAGAAAAAGTTTTATTCAGTTTTGATGCCGACATACTGGCCATTATTTTGGTGTCATCGTTGTTCCGAATTTGATTTCACGACCATTTCAAAAGGACTCTAAAGGGTGGGTCGACTTTGTAATCTTAGAGCGTAATATCGTTCTGATTAGATTGCTCGAAGAAGTACACATGACATAATCAGAATAAAACGTTCCCACTGCTGAGACAGGCGTCCTGCCTATAAGTCAGACGGACCCACAATTCACCACGCACAGTTCGGAATGGTGTATGTCACATATCTTCGATTCTTTTGGTTCTAGAACATGCAGGCGGCCGGCACGCCGTACATGCCGGCCGAGCTGCTACGCCGGGTTGCTCACGATGTTTTGTAAGCATGCTGGAGAGAAATTCATACATAGTTCCTATTTGATACTGGGTGAATTAGTCACTATGCAAAGTTTTTAAATACACTACTATTAGGATATTTCACTAACAATATTACAATCTACTTAAATAAAGTGCGAGTTTGTTCTGGCGATAAAGGGAAAGCATTTCAGTTCAAATTATGTAGTGATGATAAAAACTTATCGATCGGACAGTCCGTCAAAGTTGCGCGAGTACTTGCTTTGGCTTTGGTTTGACTTCCATTTTTTTGTTCTGAAAACTCCAACTAGACTAAGCTTTTGCGGATCTTCTTTGCTCACCTATTCTATTTCCACTACCAACAATTTATATGTTGTTGACACGGCAAATATTTCTTCGTGCGAAGATTAGGCCAGGCGCAACGATGTTATTATTACGAAGAGTGACATGCTCATACCCTGATTATTGAAGATGACACCAGAATGTGGTTTGGGTATGTACTAGGTATGTACCTTGCCATGTATTTGATTCTGGCAAGATATGCCACTAAGTTTTACTGTTCGAACTAACGACCTACAACTCGTAAGTTGGGGCCAATACCACTGGGCCACCACTTGGAACACCATAGGTACTTTGTCAAATGTACAATAAAATTTTGCACTTCTTGACCGTCTAATCAGCTATTTGTTTTTTGGAATAACGTCAAAACTCAAAACATTTTAAATTGGAACTAAAAATGCGATGTTATGGTTGATTTCTAAAATCTTATCGTTATCTTTATTTTTTCTTGCTCCCAAATAAAATTCTATAGATTTAGGCAGCTTAACGTTTTTTCCTGTTCTTGTGCTTATCGCATCCATACTTCCTATCTTCCTTATGGCATCAAACGAGCTCCTAATTAGCCGTTATTTGTGTGTATCTTTGAGATAAAGAGAGAGCTCTGAACTCTCTTGAATACGTGACATTTCAGCATTTCCCAGGATTATGTATTTAGTGCTGCAAATAAGTAGAACAGGAACATGGGAGCAGAAAATTCTCATTAAATAGTTCCTGCGTACAGTTTAATTTCCTTCAGCATTTATCTTTCCTAATAAGTAGCGAGGCTTTAGGCACACGCTGGCAGAAAAGGAGCTTAGTGAAGTCATCTCTAGCTATATAGTTCGAAAAACCAATTCTTTTATAGATCGGCATGAAACACTATTAATAGTTGTGTGTCATTCTGATTAAATCAACACCCCATTAACTATTGACCTCCATTGACTCTAAAAACTAGTGTGGGAACACATGAGATTCAATTATGGTATTTCTTGAACTAGATATTGCCAGTACTGTTTTTATGCTTAGGTACATTTTTGTGGACTATCAACTGGATATTCCATGATAATTGAGGCGCCAAAGTGTTGCTGCAAAGGTTCGAGATACCCTGGCCTAATTAGATGTCAGATATAATTTATCGGTGCCTTTAATCTCATCTTGCCACACTTGCACAAAGACTTGCGTGACCTAAATATATTCAGGGACCACACAGAATATTAAGTCATGCCACATTATCTTATCGGCATGTCAGCATCTTTCCTTATACATTAATGATGATGCCTAACAGGCATTAATAGCCCTTTGTGACACGGATTTGTGAGAGAGATGATTCAAACACTTCGCTAGGACCGTAATATTCATCAGCTCGTAAACAAAAAGAAACCTTAACTCAATACATACTCGCATACGTAAAATATCTATTTATCAGTGTCCAGCAAACTGATTGTTTTGTGTTGTGTCTAATTTACACAAATCGTTTTAGGGTCAGTTCGGTTACAGCCCTCTTAGGGTTCGGATTCCCGTACTGCGCCCGTGGGAGCCACAACGGATCAGCCATATATGTTCCGGCGGACCTAACTTTGCAACCCCTGAGTGTTATTTCGTGCGTGAGTTTAATAACCCTTGTTTGTTTTATGGTTTCTTGAAGATATGGAGTTGTGTACAAAGTTATTGAGGGATTTTGCGTAACGATACGAAAAATGGAGCTATGTAGCTGGTATTATATCGAAACCTACTTTCCCAAGAACAGATCGCAAAAATCTGTCTTTTTTTTTTACAAAATCTGCCCTAGTTACAAATCTTTGGAAATAAATGTTAGTATTACCTATCCGGTTTAGTTCAGACATGAACGTTTGTAAGACCAATCCAATAATCTTCAAACGTTTCATTGTATCTACCCTACCGTAAGATGTAACCATAGCGATTTGAAAGAACTTGTTCCCGGAATGTAACTGGGTTTCAGATCATTGTCCGACGAAATGTGAGGCTATATATCATCAAATGCAGTTATATGAATCATTGTATCTTCAAAAAATGTTTGTTTAACCTCCATGGAGTTCAACGCTATGAGAAAAACATGTGAATTTGTCAGTTTTAGTACAGACAACAACACCTCAGTCCATGGTACACACTTTAACAGTGACTTTATTTCGTCCAACGCTATGCAAGGTTTCATTTAAGCGTGATGGCCAAAATCATAACTAACGCCGCCATCTTGATTTGTCAATACGATTTCTGTGACAAAATGGGGGGCAATTCATCATTAAAAGCAGTTATTTGAGTAATTGTATAATAAAAAAAAAAATTGTTTAACCTCCATTTTCAAACCTGTGAGAAAACCTGTCATTTTTTGTAAGGTACCTAATTTGACTTTGACAGGGGCTTTATTTCGTACAATGCTACAAGGTTATTTTGGCGAGTGGCCTAAATTGGAAACAATGCCGCCATTTTGATTTGTCAATACAATTTCTGTGACAATTTCATGAATGTTTACCAACAACGGCCTCCCTGTCAATATCATTCTGACGCCAAAAGATATAGCTATAAGCTGCGTAAGCGCTGGTTTTGTAGTTCATCGATTGTACTGTTTACTTTACTTCTAGCGTAGGTGCAAGCTTTTATTATACGTTTGATGAATCACTCGATTTGCCCTGAATTTATATTTGTTCGCTTCGAATTGTTTTCTGCTAAAACTAAGAATAAGAGTTGACCCACTTTATTTTTAGTACAAAATCGTAAACGCGTTTTATGAATGTATAGTTGAGAGTTTATATGACAAAATACCTACTTCATAATTGTTTATTTTGTAAAAGATAGTAACTGGAATTAGTTGGCCGAGTGTTGAGCTAGAAGACATCTTCCCATGGGTGTCGTAAAAGAACACTTTTTTGTGTATGGTTTGATATCAGCTTCTTATGTTCCAATCTCGATGGTACCATATTTATAATATACTCGTTCATGTTAATATTGTAATACTTGTTAATAGAAGCACTAGATAATGCACTTAGCGGTAAAGTTACTAGCTTTGGAGATTTAACCTAGAACATCAAATCCTCAGTTTATTATGGCAAATTGTCAATACTCAAGTACGCATTGGCTATTCGCAATGATAGCAGTACCATTATTATTGTAACCAAGATTAGTTAAAACTTTTCTTTTTGATCTTTTTTCTTACTGTCTTGTCATAGGATCCATAGAGCTACAGGTACCTTCTGGAGCTTGAATGACATTGACAAGGGGACATTATTGGTACAGATTTGTGGAATTGTATGAAAGATAAAAGTACTGGCATGAGTTCCAATTTCAGCCACACGCCAAAAGATCCTCTAATAGTTGTAGGTAGGTACTATTATTGTGTTTTCCATTTGTTTTTGTTACTGTTTGTCATCTTCACCAGTTTGAGGAATAAAATATCTAAGTCCATCAGATACAACTCGTGCACCGTGCAGCTACGTAAATTCCCGATAATGTGAACATTTCGGTCAGAGCATCGCTCGGGGCATGCCGATATCGAGTTACGGCAATGTGGGGCAGCTGTACCTGGGATTTATTTTTCACTTCCCATCCCAAATTGATTCGGCGTTATTTCCTTTCCAATGACTTTTGCATTAAACTCTGCACCATCAATCGGATTGCAGGACAGATTGTTTTTGTAAACGAATTTCACTGAAGTTTGGTTGAACTATTTTTGAATGGTGACGGTCTTCATCATTTCCGACGTCATGATTTCCAAATATTAATAAGATTTGTAATGATTTTAAATAATATTTATCAAATTCAAAGTATCTAATTTCCCTCAAATGATATTGTATCAATGTAGTGACGTTTTAAAGAGTATCTCATTTGACAGTTATCGAAAAAGTACTGGTTTGTTTTAACGGAACGAAATGGAAATATGATGTTGGGGGATTCGCCTAGTTCGCTAAGTGAGTTCTCTGCTATCTTCGAAGTGTGAAGGTTGTCTCAAGAAGTCTAAATTGTTATTATGTTGAATACCTAGTTCAAGAGTTTCATATGTACCTATTGGTTTGTATGTGGGTAAGAGTTTAAATGCATAAATATTTATACTGAGAAAGGTGTTTTTCTTATTAGACTGCTATATTTATCAGCTGTTATTTGCTCCCTGCTGTTATTCGTGACATTCACAGAAGTGGACTACTCTGTACCATACAAGACACCTAAAGATGCAAAATAAAAAATATTATTCTAAAATGTTGAACAAATTCTTGGGACGGAAGTGAAAGTACCGTTTCCCTCTTTTTTGACTTGCTCGACCGTCCATTTTCTTTCTGCACTCCATAAAGCGAATTTTCAACCTTAAATCTCCTGCAAAAATATTTTTGCGAGGTTAACGACCCGTGAAAACGGTTTTAATGCACGGCTATTCAGTTTTGATGAACGATCCCCGTCTCTGTGCAATAGTGTATCGTTAAAAATGCATCAGAAATGCCTTACATAGAACTCGTAAATATGGTGTAGAACTTATACTAATTCTTTATAAACCTACCTATACCTACTTACCTAAATGGATGGAATTATCGTGGAATAGAGTATTATACTCATTTTTGAAAAGTGTCATAATTAGATTCTAGAGTGTTAATAAACCACTAAAAAAACACAACGTTTTTATTTAATCGATTAGTGCCATAAAATTTCGCGCGTAATTTGACGAAAACGCTGGACGCAGTGGACTCCATATTGCTCTGTGGGTATGACGTCAGTTTGCTATATAAACAAATGTGCTGAGATTTTATAAGATAGTTGTTTATAATAAAAAAAATTAGTTATTTTTCTACTTATCGTTGGTTGGCTGTTCCTGAATGCAAAATATTATTTAAATTAAAATTACTTTGGTTACGAAAATAATAAAAGTAAAAAGTTGCTCGGTTGCCATGCCGTATGACGTAGTACATGGCGGCTACTATTTCATGGTATTCCAAAACAGATTAAAAAACAGAAATCTTTGAATTGTATTTAAACACTTATTTTGTTATTTCATGAACTAAAACGAACAATTTCAAACTGCATTTTGCCTGACTCAATTATATATTTTTGGATTTTTTTCTTATAGAGTAAAATACCCTATTATGATAGAATAAAACGTCTATTGTGTCTCCTTCAGTGTCCGCCAATCGATTAAGGGGAAGAGTCATAATATACATTTTTGTGGTATTATCAATGTTCCCACAGCTGGGGCACAGGCCTTCGCTCGGTAAGAACTGCGTGGGCCCAGTGCGGGTTGGTAGATGTCACATGTCACATATCTTCAAAGTTTTGGTTCTAAGCCTCACTATGTTTTCCTCCACCGTTTTTGAGAGCAGTGGTGATGAAATAATTTACACAAAGTAAAACACTTGCCTGGGTTCAAACTTACGGCGTACAGCTCCTAAATCACGGCCGTTACCACTGTTCTATCACTGCTTTTGTAGGTATAATAGTTTGCTCATGACATCATTAGTAAACGTCTGTTGGAATAGGCTATTGTAATATTTAACTACCTACGTCCGGCGTAAACTAGGCAGATTAAAAACCTTGCCAGCAACCTTGCTGACGAGATAATTCTCTTCACTACTGAATCACACGTCCTACCAACACGAGAAAAGAACATTCCAAAACTACGATGCCGCCGCTGGCTATTTTCTAACAAAGAAACTCCTTTTTGCGCGATTTCGGGACCGTTCATGACCTCAGCTTCCTGTTTTACTGACTAATATGTAGGTAGTTGGATCGGTAGCAAGCACGTTATGTTCTAAGTCTTAATTTATAGTTGAATGAGCAGCGATTTTCCGATAGATTCGTCTCAGTGAGTAATGCGGCAGTTAAAACAATAGATGCAGTTAACGTTTCGTTGCATCAGCTGCAGGCCTAGACAAAACACATTTCTGTTAGCGTTCACGCCAAACGCTACGCCAAAATATATGGGAATGACATTACCTGCGGAAAGGTTACGTCGTGTCCTTTCCGCAGGTAATGTCATTCCCATACATTTTGACGTAGCGTTTGGCGTGAACGCTAACAAATGTATTTTGTCTCTAGGCCCTGTACGATTGATGAGCGTGTAGAAGCATAACACCATTAAGTAGATATTATGTTATTATCCTGTTTACATCTTCGATGACTAATGAGGGGCTCATGGCTACATAATAACAGCCACACTGCTCTATCAAAGGTTAAGTTATGCTTGTCACGGTCAGTTCGTAACTGAGTGGCCACTCATTACATAGACCACTGCGTGCTTCAGAAAACACGTTAAGCCGTTGGTGCTGACTGTCATTCGTAGATCTATGGCAGTCGTTATGGGTAGCCAGAAGCTAAAAACTCGGACATTCAGTCTTTCTAAGGGGTATCGGTGTTATGGAGGTCAAAATAGGCAGTCGCTCCAAGTAAATTACGTGTATTTAGCTGCATCTGATCCCCGAACATTGAGTTTCATGGCCGTGCGTTGTCTCACTCTTTCCATTTAGGCTACTTATTTTATTACTTTTTTTTTGTTTGTATTACCTACCTAATTTTGTTAACCATAGTTTGTTTTGGTTTGTTTTCATCTTGTTTTAAGTTTATTTTAATTAATTTCTATTAAGTGCAACTTTATCATAGTCTTTTATTTCTGCTTTTTGCATGCAGGGTTTACCTATATGTGATTGTTACACTTTATTCTGATTTGTTGCTTTTGTTTCCTTTACTTTATACCAGTGTATGCAATTGTTGGTGAACCAAATAAATAAATAAAATAAATGGTCAGACTGGAAGCCAACTCCAACTTGGTTGAGAAAAGATTAGGCAGATTGATGTCGATAGTGAAAACTGAATGAACACCAAGTTTGACTTTTTACTTGTGATGTAACATTCTTTCTTTCAGTTTGATATATTTCGATTTCGTGTCTCAATTCGGACGAAATGTTGTAATCAGCTATAATGTGCGATAGTATGCCATGCATCACTGAATATGTCAAATCAACTTCTCACAATATATTTTTACCCACCCAATAGGCCTACACCCACCTATGTTAATTGAGAACTTGTCCAGTTTATCTCCTTATGAAAAACCATGTTACTCGCAAAAACACGGTATCGTTTTTAAAACGATTGTTCAGGTTATACTACACGCCTTTCGTTTCGGTACATCACTAGTTGTTACTGCAATATTGTTTCTCGATTTTAAAACAACGTTACATGTTAAAGAAGTAACTGGATTGTGGAGGTCAGAACCGCAGTCATTCTATGTAAAATATTGCTGCATCCGGTTAGACTGGAATACGGCCTTAACATTTGTAGTTGGGAAAAGACAAGGCAGATGATGCTGTTACCTGAAAAAAAAAATGGTATAAATATTTATGCTTACGATCCATAAGTAATAGTACGTCTTTATTCGGTACATCACTAGTTAAGGAAACTTGGTACTGTAATATTATACTGTCTCAACGATTCATTACGTAATACTGAGCCTTATAAAGGAAGCCATTGTTTCACAACAAAATCTTTTAGCACTCTGTTTGACAGTTTCGTAATATCAATGGAGGGCGTTTGTAAAGGTCCAGCAACAGTCGTTTCACTTTATGTTGATATTTGTAGATAGTAGGTAAGTATTAGGTATATTAGATATATACGAGCAGTGGTGGCCTAGTGGTAACAACCACAACAGGCGCTTTATTTCTTCTCCTTCTTCTTTGTCCTCGCCTTGTCCCGTTACTCGGGGTCGGCTTTCGTGATCATTCGGCACCATCTATCTCTCTGGTAGGCATCTTGGTCTGTTAGGCCTAACCCTTTCATATCCCTATGGACGTTCGTCCTCCATGTGGTTTGTGGCCTTCCTCTCCCTCTCTTTCATTTCTCTTTCAAGGCATTTTCGCACGACGTGGTCCTCTGGTCTTCGTGTTACATGACCGTACCATCTGAGCCTGGCTTCCGATATTTTATTTATAACTGGGGCAACTCTATAGCTACCTCTTATAAATTCTTTACGGACATGGTCTTTCAGTGTTAGTCCACCCGCCCATCGCAGCGTAGCAATAGGCGCTTTATTTATTTATTTAGCCCGTTAAACTGGGTGAGATTAATATCTATGGCTATATTCTTTGATTTGTTTGACTTTAGGATGTCTCTCAACTCAGTGTGCCTTTTGGCAAGGGCTTCCTCCATTAGTTTCCATTGCTTCCTGTCTTGAGCAATTCTCCTCCATTTGGGTCCCGTAGTAAGTTTCAGCTCATCTTCCCAGCACATATGTTGTCGACCTCGACATCTCTTGCCATCTCTTGGATACCAATTCGTTATAGGCGCCAATAGGCGCTTTACTTTTTGTAAATTATTCCATCACCACTGCTCTCAAAACGGTGAAAAAGACATTGTGAGGAAGATGGCATCCTAGAAATTTTAACTCGCTGACGCGTTACTTCTACCAACCCGCAATGGGCCTGCGTGGTGAATTACAGCCAACTTCTTCGCACTAAGAGGAGATTTGTGTTCTAATCAGTGGGAGGAAGCATTATAGGCTGAGTAGGAAGGTATGTATTAACCTTTTTTTTTTGAAATAGCTGAAGGCCAGTTCTCGTAATCAAAAACGATGAAAATCTAGTCACAGTCTCATCTCGGCGATAATCAAATGTCATTAAAAAAATGTATGGAAACTCGAGGTATTTTTGACAGATTGAGACTGAGATCAGCTTGTGAACGTTCTTAATTAAAATTACGAGAATTGCCCCTCTGACCTCACGTCTAGCCATTTTTTGTTAGCAAAATTTTGGACATTTTCTTTGTTTCCAAATACGTGGTCTAAGAATTGACCAATGTCCTATAGCAATTCAACATTCTTTTTCAACGTTTTTTCGGCATTCATTTTCACAGTACGTTTCCAGCATAACTGTCAAGCGAGCTCTGTGCTACGTTTGCTAAATGCGACGTTCGCGCCAAATTGTTTCCAAATTGATCTCTTCGCTTTAGTGTTACTGGAAGCGCGTCATGTCTTTGTAACACAAACACTTGCGCTAAATGTATCTCGAACATCTGACTACGGTTATTTTCAATAATAACTAGACATTTCCCGGATTTTCTGTATAACTAGTGTTTTGGAGCTTGGCTTGGCTTTACTCATTCATTCCTTGTTTTCTTAGATTTCTGTTAGGTATGTGATCTGATCACAGTTTACGAAAACATAGACTTTCTGTCCTTATTCGTTTTATTGCCATAAGTAGATCTTGCTGTTACAGCTATTTGCGGAAGACATTGCCTTAAAAGTTTTTATCTTTCTGGATGAAACGCACAGTCACTAAAACAGATAAGTATAACCAGGGTCGACGTATTTAGGTAGTTGAAGTTTACTAAGAAACCAGTAAATGTTTTCGAATAAAATAAAATTAATAGAAACCAAACAATGAATTGGTGAAATTAAATTTCACTCGAAAACATCTATCGGTTTCTTACTAAACCTCAACTATATCTGACGACCCTGGTTAGTGATCTCTTTGGTGACTGCACTTTTATCAATCACCTCTTTACCTAATTTTATTTAAAAAAAAAATATCGATAGTTTGTATATGTAGCTGTGAAAACGCTTCAAACTCACCTACATACAAAGACTTCTATAGTGTGTATAGGTAGCTGTGAAAACGCATCAAACACATAAAGTCTCGCTTTCACTTCAAAGACGTTGAAAGCAGATTATAAATACCACAAGCATTTATGTATTCAGGAACCTTATAGAAAACCGTAATATAATTAAAAATTCTTCCTACGTTCATTTTTGGCGTTTCACTGACACACCAAATCCATTGGCGTGATTTTAATTAAAATCATTCAGTGAAATACGGAATTGAGAGTGAGAAACTAAATGCCGAAAGCTTGCTTTGTAATCAATGTTACCTTTTCACTAAAAGTAAGACAAAACTATTGCAGTTATTAAAAGAAGAGTAAAAGAACATTATCTGTCCACATAGTATTTGTTTTTCTGTTTTACTCTTACACACGCTGTCTACATCTCTCTATTTTCTTTCTTAGCTCAGGTTTGTCGAAAGAGATTTCTTTAGAAATAAGCATCACCTTTGTACCCATTTTTCTGTACTTTTCTTCTTGTCTCTTTATTTATGTGTGTTTGTTTACAAATGGTTAAATAAATAAACAAAAATAAATAAGTCTCATCATAATATGCAAAAAAACGGAGTCACAGATTGCGTGTGAGCAACGCCATTCCGTCTGTGATTGCGGATAGATATGACTGGCCGTTCTTCAAACATTAAATGGGTTTGTGTGAACTAACATAATTTTAAGCACTATTTTTACTAACAAAATGGATAATGTCTGCAAAAAACAAATAGATTGCAAGTATTTGCAAGGCGTATCGTCTACGACGCTACTCAAGAGTAAGGCCCACTATTGAAATACTCACATCGTGGTACTCTTTGGTCATTTCAGTTTAAAACACATTGCTTTTGAGTATCGGCGGGATGGCGACTTATAGGTACATAAATGGAAGAAATTATTATACATCTTGCACCGACCCCAGATAAATTGGGATAGGGGCAGGAGAACGATGACTTTTGAGTAGCATCGTGGAAGATGAACTAGCTTCCGCCTGCAGCTTCGCTCGCGTGGAACTCGGAAATTATCCTGCGGGAACGTACTACCGGAATAAAAAGTATCCTAAGTGTTAATCTAGGTTATAATCTATCTGTGTCCAAATTTCATCCAAATCCGTTCAGTAGTTTTTGCGTGAAAGAGTAACAAACATCCGTACATCCATACATTCAAACTTTCGCGCTTATAATATTAGTAGAGAAGTGAGGATTGGCAGCTAAATAGTGCAGTCCTAGGTTGGTCTTGCAATGGCACTTAGGTACCTCTATTAGGTATCTACATTACTCGTAATCATCGCCATCTTTTGCCAACTATTTATTCAATATCTTTGGATCGGCTTGTAGTCTTACCGGATGCAGTTGAATATCAGCATTTTACATTGAACGACTGCCTATCTGACCTTCAAAGCTCGCAATGAGGCTCGCTCAGATAAAAGGCCTTTTTTATCAACTCCAGATTAGTATCTAATATATTAGTTTTGAAGTCCAGTCTCATAGACTTCTTATAAATTCCCATAGGTTTTCTATAAGGTCTGGTAGACAAATAACGACCTACTTGACATTGTGCTTGTCAAACAAAACGTAAACAATAGACCGCCTTTGGGGAACAGAGGCGCGATGATAGTCTTAAATTCACTATTACCATGCTGTTGCGAAGAATTTGCCAACTCAAAATTTCCCCAGTGTACTTTATTTGACGTTGGCCTACGAATTTTCATCTTAAACTTAAGATATTACACGCCAACACCTTCTAGACATGATTACTCAAGTTTAATAGAAGTGGGTAGGTAGTCATGTCAGACTACCCTCCAAAAATCCTCCCGAGAATTATTATTTTCCTTCCCCCGAGCAAGAAAGTAGATTGTTTCAAGATTTAGGAGAGGCTAAAGCTATGTTTCTAGTGACGTAAATACGTTATGTGCTTCTATTTCGAACATTCGATACTAAGGCCGTCGTTTTCACAAACAATACTACTAAAAGTTATAATTCTGGAACAACTGAACCTAGTTTCATGTACTTGATGGGAGGGACAAGGAAATAATGTAGGTACTACATTTTCTAGCTAGTTGCTGAAAATCGGCAGTTGATATAACATGTTATGGTGTGTGGGTTTTCAAGACTATAAATTCTCGAAAGGTGTAGCGATACTTGTATGTAATTAGTTTGGTACTTATTATATTTTTAATTTTTCATAGTTTGAACAAAACAGGATTTAGTTCCCATTTTTTCCTTTAGTTTCCCATTCTTAGAGCTAGATTCTATTACTAGACGGAGCAATAGACTTTTTCTTCGGTTTGCCATTCTTTTTTTTTTCGTTTTCTTCCGTAGTTACTAAACGAGGGATTTTTTATTTTTTGAAATGACACCATTAAACCATAATTATGTAATGAACACACCTTTTCTAGTACAAATATTTCTGTATTTAAATTCTTGCATATACTAAACTGGTTTACAGCAATATTCAACAAACCATTTGATAAAGTACTCAATAAAAAAACTTATTCGAGACAGCATTTTTATTTTGACGTTCGAAGGAAACTGACTTAGAAAACTAGGCGAATGCTCCAAGCCTCTTATTATTTCCATTTTGTTTCGTCAAAAAACCAGTACTTTTTTGATATCTGTCAAATGAGATACCCTTTTAAACGTCACTACACTGATACAAAATCATTTGATTTGCAAATTACATACTTTAAATTTTATAATTAAGTTTTTAAAATCACCCCAAAATCATGACACGTTTCCGATTTTCTTTCTATTTTCTCACTGTGCCTAAAAACTGGAACATTTTATATGTGTAACTTCGTCAAAATTGAATTATTTGTTTCATATTCCACATGCGACACGTGTCCACACGGGCAACTATGTTTCGCGCGAGATGGGAAAGTGAAGAGACAAGCATTCAGCGAGGACTGAAACTTAATTAAGCAAATATGTAAACCTCGCGAGACAAATTAAAACATGTTTCGTTTTTGTTTTGAAATGGAAAAATAAGGTATAATTGCGTTTACGAGCCCTTGAGTGTAATAAGAGCTAAAATACTAAAGCTGAAGTTGCTTCAACAAATTTTTCTGTGAGATACTTTTCATTCTAATAAAGGCAATGTAATAAATGTGTCATTATGAGCAGTCTCAGCAGTACTTCAAAGCCTTTATTTCAATAACTGCGCTAGACAGTTATAGCACATTAGATCCTCTTGACCTTTTTCAACTTAAAGGGATTAGGTATCTCATCCAGGTTCTATTAAAACGAGTACCTATTTGATACAGTACCTACTTGGTCAAATTGAAAGATATGAACCAAAAACAACCGACTTGTTAGTAGTTATTTTTCGCTTTCTAGTGATTTTTGGAAGTCAGTTAGTTTATTTTTTCACTTTTTAGCACCTACCCACATCAATTCGAAATTTCATCATCCTTGGGGTCAAAACAATGTATATTTATGCTATAGCAGCAATCTCGGTTAATTTGCTATCATTTTTCGAAGAGTTCCGTTGTCTGTCCCCGAAACGCATCATCCGATCTATATGAAATTTAAATAGAACCATTTCGAAATAAACCCCTTTCGAACAAAAAAATAATTTTGCAAATCGGTCTTATGACGGAGTTATGCCCGAACCTCCACCTAACTTCTAACCGTTAAAGAGTTGTACCTTCTAAAATATATGAAAAATATTTTCAATACCTACAAAATTTGAGGGTTGCCCTCGATTTCCCTGGGATTCCATCAACAGATCCTGACTTGGTGCCAATGGGACCACCTTAGGAGTATACTCGATCAAATAAAAATAATTTTCAGAATCGGACCACAAATGGGGGAGAAATCGAGGAACATACATAAAAAAAATACATACAGTGGAACATATTATAACCTCCTCCTTTTTGGAAGTCGGATATAAATACCAATAATAGACAACAAAGATGAAAAAAAAAACCAGTCGTTTAGATTGTTTCATGACGTTCGGTTCAGCGGTTTAGGCGTAAAAGCGTAACAGACAGTAGACTAAAAGAGTCACTTTCGCATTTATAATACTAGTAGAGATGTAGTATTGTAGGTATAGATAGATACCTAACTGTCACAACCGGTTAGAATATCAAGGATGTGTTTAGCAATAAATATTGGTCATATCCTATCCCGTAGTTAATCTCATGTGACGTATAATAAATCATAGCAAGTCCGGTTGCCTTCTTGAGACAACACATGGTTCCTGATAAAGGTAAATACATATCTACTGCTATTTATCTTAGATGTGGTCTTGTGGACCTGGAATTATCCTATTTGTTGTTGAAATTAGTTCATTTGGGGCTCATATTTAGCTAAGTACAACAGCACGGGTCCGTAGATGGTTACAATTTAGTACATAGTAATAACAAATATACTAAACCTAAATACACAAACCTCTAATATATACATATATACCTGTACATAATTATACATATAAATAGATAATTATACACTCAATTATACATCTAATAATTTTATAATAACTATGAATTGAATTGCTTGAATTTGTACGTAGCCCTCTTCCTCACTCCTAATTTTGCTGTGCCCGACAGGGTCCATTGATCTCACTGATTATACCATCTATTTAATGCATATGGAATGCAATATAATTGAGTATTGAGTTGGTAATTGGATTGTAGAGGTCAAGTAAGCAGTCGGTAAAAGTAAAATACTGATATTCAGGTGCCTGGAAGCCGATACAAACATATTTAAGAAAGGGCTAGAAAATTATGATAATATTGATATAGGTATCTACTTTTTGTCGCTATCTGGTAGATATTTTTTAACTTATAAAGCGGAAATAGTAAATTGACTCACCATCAGAAATGCTACTTTAGGGGAACCTAGTGGCGGGCTCTAACTCGCTGATTGGCCTGGCTAAAAATCACGCTGTCTCACCAGGCTTCGTGTCCGATAGAAGTAGTGATAAGCAGTTAGACGCTAGTCTACACGCACAACATTATTGAGTGAGCTGCAGGATCAGATATAGTAAAACAGGCGCGTAAAAAATTTAGAAAAGTCCTTCGGAAGATCGGGTTTTCTGAAAAAATCTATGACCAATAAAGTTTATTGAACTTTTCGAAAATTGAGCTTTGTCGATACTGACTTAGTTTTGGAGATTTTACACTTATTTTATTACTTAAACACGCCCAAAGTTAGGTTTAATTAGCAAGAAAAACGAATCTTTGTTGGCTCCTAACTTTTTAATGGTTTATAATTTTAGTATTTTGTTTCCGTACAGACAATATTAATAACAAGACAATCCCATACCGTGTTTAATTTTTGATGTACATTGTCAAACTGTGGAGTAATACACTCCCGAAGTTTGTATGGGAAAAATTTGCACTAGGTTCACCTTAAGTCCATGATTCCAGTTTGTATCAATTCCACGCGTGCTAGTTCCAATTAAATTGCGGTAGTTACCTATTCATATAAAAAAAAACCTAGAAATAAATCTATTAATATACATAAAAAACTTACGAGTACCTTTAGAAGAAAATTCAGAAAATAAATCTAGATTGGAGCAGATGTTACGAAACACGTAATAACCAATTTTGCCTCTGAATTATTGCGTCCGCAATAAAACATTACGTATTGTTATTTTATTCAGGCCCGAGAAAAGTTTATTGAACATCCCAATTTGTTTTAATGCCTCCAATATTTTTACATCACCAAACAAACTCGTAACAGCAATCGCTTCAATCAAATGTATGTGGGGAAACTGTAAAATAAACATTTAATAGGAAGGTACTTACTACTTTCTAAGGTGGTAGCAAGATGGCCGCCCAACTAGTTCCTTTTAGGGTTACGCACAAATATTGAAATAAAATACATAACATAAACATAGCCCATTGTATTTCCCGAAAGATTAGGCTGAGAACTGCTGTGTGTTTTTTTTAGTGTGGGAGTTCATCAAATAACTTCTCCCGCTCTGGGTGGAGCAGGAGGACGTGTCAGATTAAACCCACCCGTGGTCCCGCAGTTTCCTGTGTGCCAGGTTCCACGGTATCTCTTTCGAACAACCGGCACCCCTGGCAGGCATCGACCCTTGCGGACCCCACCATTGGTGCTGTTACATTTCGTTATGGTCAACTTCCTTGTATTATAATATTCTATTAATCTGGAGTTGCTTAAGCCAATCTAACATCTTGGTTTAGAGAACAAACACAACAACGTACGGAATTAAAGCGCAGACAAAACGCATTACCTATTACATAGCTGTTCGCTGCCCAACGAGATCTAGCTTCTTTAAAATAGCGAAAAGTATTTGTCAGACAAAATTCTCAATAAAACTGTGAGGAATCGCCAAAAAAAAATTTTACTCGCATTTTTTTTTTTGCCATGAAAGTCACGTAAGTACATACGCTCTTGCTATTATTGCTATTACAGCCGATCTAAGGTATTAAAAGTATTAATCCCTAGCATGAGTTATAATAACAGCTCACTTCAAGCTTATTTCACCTAAGTTTTCACAGTGAGATTTTACCGGCTGAACCCTCACCTAGCGAGACCTAGTCGCACTTGACCGTTTTTTTTATATTTGTTGTCGGTGTCAAGAATCCTTGTAAAATATGGGAGTACTATTTACTCACATATTTTACAAGGATTCGTCGCCATTTCAGTTTTTTTCAAGAACGAAGTCACAATAACAACGTAAGTTTGTTCCAAGATTTGTTTTGTAATATTTTCTTCTCAGCACTATACGTATAAGTTTTAATAAATCCTGTTTGTTGCCTGATATTTTTTGTTGAGACTAGACTCAGAAAAAGGTCTGTCTCGTCATTCTTCAACAAGTTATCCAATATACCTTAGAGTTGTATAAAAATACGAAAGTTTTAAATTAAATTCGTGGACATGCTCTCAGGGGGAGCGCAGAGAGACAGCTTATTGTATTGAAAAGCCACCTGCGGGATGTCAACGAAGTTGCCAGTGTTGCCACAGTTTCAAAGGTAGGAAAATGTCATCTTTATTCAGTCGGAAACGTTGAGGAAACTTTTCGTCCTAAAGCAAAGGATTTACATGTTTTTATTCAATTTATAAACACAATATAAACAGATGAAAGTTGCCTATTTAAAAGTAGAATTTTCATAAGACATAGAAGAAGCTTTGTGAGCAGAAATGAGAATTTAAATGTTATTTAAATAATAAAGTGGCACTTAGATCGTTAGCATTCAAAGCTTATCTTAGAAAAACGTACCTACTCTTCACAATAAAAGACTGAAAACGAGACACAAGAGCCAAGGTTGTGTTAACAAAAAGGACATTCCATCAAAGTCTTCATAGTTTTTGAGGTCAACTTATTTTGCATAATTTACAAAACATGAAAGGTTTTTTCTTGGCCTTGTTTAGGCCACAATGGACCAGAAGCGCCTTTTCAGCGACTTCAGGAGCGAGCAGCAGATTATTTATTCAGTTATTCAATTTTTTAACTCGCTAGGGACAAAGACAAACAGAGAGGTCTCTTGATTTATTTATATTCATTGCAGAATCAAAAGAACAAAGCTTCTCGACTGAGGCTTTTTGGGTATATGTTTGAGATTATTTATATCTACATAGGTACCTTCTAAGGAATTATTCTATTTTTAATCTGGACTCTAGGAAATATTTGATACTAGTTTTTGCCAGCGGTTTCGCTCGCATGGTCGTCGAAAATTGTCCCACGGGAACCGGGATAAAAAGTATCCTATGTGTTAATCCAGGTTACTAACTATCTGTGTGCCAAATTTCATCCAAATCCGTTCAGCCGTTTTTGCGTGACTGAGCTACAAACATCCTAACTTTCACATTTAAAATATTGGTAGGATTCTTTTTAGCATTATGAACAAGCCGCTTTAATCTTAATGTGGCATTTGGGCAAAATCATTTGACTGTTAAGATTCCTAGTTTCCTACATACATTTGATTGATGTATAAATGAAAGTAGGCAGATCTCTGCCCAACCGTTCGTTCGGGGAAACAATGGTTGACTTTGTGTGATGTTAAATTAAATATATTATTTTTCTTGATTGCGTGCATTTTTACTTAAGGTCGTGTCCCTTCGTGGCTTTGCGTATAACCAGCTGTTGCTTGTGACCTCGCCTGCGATCCAGCATGAAATAGCGTATGTCCTTACCCAGGGCATAGTTTTTATGTGTGCCAAATGTCATTCAAATCCATTCAGCCGGTTCAGCGTTAAAGCATAACAGATACGAACATGAACGAAGAAGGACGTGAGGAATAAGATTATGTTATAGACAGTTAATTTGTAACCCTAAAACGTTTAAACAAGCTATCTTACTTCAGAGTACCTATTGGTATTTGCGTAACACATTATCAATCAGAATCTTAATAATTTTGCTACCCATTGCTTCATATGTTTGAAAACTTTGTCTGCTCAACAACGTAAATAACGCAATGAATATTGTTGAACTGTCAAAAGAAAGCCATTCCTACTGTTACGGTCTTATGTATTAAAACAATATGTCGAAGGTTTAAGACATTCATTAGTGAAACTGCTCGATAAGCCTATAAAACCTTTGATAACATTTTGTATTCATAAACGTTTCATAAATGTTCCATATTTAATATTTGTGTACCATAGGCATTATTTCGTACTGGCAACTATATAACTGTCTACAGTTTCGACACTTCTGACACGGTGAAGTCATTGTTAATTAAATTGGTCAAAAAATTTGAAATTGTAACTGACAACTGATTTTTGAATTGGAACTGACGCTTAGCTTTTTGACCATAGGGTTCCACGTTGGATACCTGCTTCAATATGCTACTATAAGCACAAAACTTTTCAGTTTGAAAGGAACCTAAAACAAAGGATAATTTGATTCTTGGTACTCAAGTTGTTTATAGGTCGTTCCAAGTTCCAAATTCAAATAGCGCTTTATAAAAACTTCTCTAAACTCGTACTAAACGAGTGGTTAGAAAGTCTATTAAAAATACTTTTTGCATTATAAGACATTATTATTGACACAGAAATATAAAATTACGTACACATAGTACAGGAAAAAGCGTTCGTTCTTTCTTTCAGTTTATTTATACGCTCGATAGATGGAGTTGATCGAGTTTAATATCTCTGCATCATCAATGTGGTTGTATGCTCTAGGTTAGCCCGCGAAATTCAAATTTTGTTACGTTTATAGCAATTTGCAGGCCAGTTTCAGCTTGACATGTTGAACAAGTATGATTCGTGACCGTAAAAAATATAGCTATCTATCTATCTATATTAATAAAAATAAAGAAAGTCCTGACTGACTGACTCACTCACTCATCAATGTCCAGCCCAAACCCTTGGACCTATAAAGCTGAAATTTTGCACAGAGGTTTCCTTTATAATGTAGACAAGGAATAAGGATTTTAAGAAATTCAACCCCTAAGGGAGTTAAATAGGGGAGGAAAGTTCCGCGCGGGCGAAGTCGCTGGCAAAAGCTAGTAACATAATAAAAATCATCAATACAAGCCTCTCAATTCATTCATGAAAAAGTCATTCAACTCCATTGAATTATTTTCTCATGAAATAGTCATTCAATTGAAATTGTATCGGTACCTATTTTAGCAAACATTTGTAAAAATAATAATACCTTTGTGACCAAACGGCAGTCTATCGACTTATCTTCGTTGAGAAATTATTAGTAGGTATCTACTAATGTAAATAATAATAATTAAGAAATTTTGAAAATAGTGTGAAATACAGCTAATAAATAATTTTAACTAATTGTGTCAAAAAATACAACCGCGAAAACGGTACTTTTTGTAACACCCAACGTAAACCACACTAATAAAATAACTCAGCAAGAATAGTGTTTTGTACTTCCTATACGTTCCAAAAAGTTAAACAAACTTATTTCACCAGGTAAGCACCTAAAACCTTTACAAAGGATAGGCAAACTTGAAACAGGGTGGTCCGTACCTACACGTCCTCTCAAAAAAAGTTGGCCCTCCGGATTTGAATAAATCTCTTCAAAAAGAGATCTCAAACTTAAACGTGTGGGTTTTTTATTTACGAGTACACTTTGTAATTGCTCTGTACCTACGCTTTATTTGGAGACATAGAACAACCCTTGGCTCTTTGTAGGTGTTGGGTAAGTTTATACTTTTGAGTTTGAACGTGTTTGTCAAATGACTGTAAAATACAGTTGTATAAACAACTGTATTGTACCGTGAGTTAATTTGTAAAGCTTGCATGCACAGTTAGCTACTCCAATAAAATTATAATTATACTTCGGGTCTCAACCGAAGACGATTACAAATTTACTTGCAGCAGTACATGAGAACGTGCTGTCTTTGCCACACTTTTAGATACTCATAGCATAATTTAAAAAAAAAAGAAACTAAACGATGACGTAGTGTCCTGTCTCGCTCCCACCCCCGGCACGTGGCGCTGTCGCTCCCGCTCTTTAATCATTACGTGTTTTCGTGTTGTCGGAGTCACATTGCAAATTATTAGGTATCTTTTTTATTAGTTATTTAGTTTTATCTAAGAACATCAAAGCTTAAAAATGGGAAAACGAAAGCGTTCGCGATCGAAGGATAGTGATGGTTATTATCGTAGTATGCGGAAACAGGTTAAAAAACTCAAGCGTGAACTGCAAAGATACCGACGAAGTAGTTCGTCATCATCGGAGCGTTCTAATTTTGAAGGTTTATCTTGGGATGAACGCGCAACTGCCGATGATGTTGGATGTCTGGACGATCAAGGTATGTCTTACGGAGTTAACTTATTAATCATTAGTCTTATTTACACGACTGTGCCCCAATCAATTTTCCTTGAACACATTTTAAAATATTTTTCGGTGTACCCTCATTTATTAACTGAGAGTGTAATGATAACGTTATTATTTATTATCACGTTATATTATGCCCGTATTACCCAAAGGGGGCAAGCAGAACTGTGTAGTAGGTACTAAGATTCATGATGAAATAAGAAAATGCCTGATCTGGAACGGGAAACCAACACCAGTCGTGCCTTGCTTGTGATAACCGGACCAATGAACTCATGGTTACAAAGTTATTATTACGCTAATATTGTTTAGTTACAATGAAATCGGAATCTATATAAAAACCCATCTCCACGTATATCGTGTTGAAGATACGACCGTTGCGAATCAATTTGAATATTTCCTCCACGTAAATCGTGTAGAGGACAATACAATTCTCCACGTAAATCGTGTCGAAGATCTTAAGTACCTACCTGCTGTGGTTTAGGAACTTGGTCAGTGGTACCTACCATAGCGTGATAACTTGTATTCCTTTTTAAATCGTGTAGAGGTAACACACATTTATCCAACCTCCATGTGAATCATGTTGAGATCCTAATTGTCTTTCTCCGCGTAAATCGCGTTGAGTTTCATAGACATTAAAATCCTATGACGACGCTCATTTACAGGTGAAGAAATCCCGAACGGAGAAGATAATTCGAAGGAATCGGATGTGCAGGAGATACCGGCACTGTCGGAACTGATAGTGCCGTCTGTGGCAGAGGAAGCGATAACTTTAGTCCCCAGGGAGGCGGAGAAAACTGAAGAGGTACTTGACCCTGAAATTTTAATGATGCTAGGTGAAGATCCATCTGTCCAGAAGGAACATGGGGAGGACTTGCATAAAGATATTGCTGCCAGATGGGAACATGTTTTAAGGAATGGGTTACCTAAAGAAAACAAATTGGAATTGATGAAACTATACTTACCGGCAGAAAACTGTAGTAGTATGAAGGCACCGAAACTTAACCTAGAAATTGAGGCGGCCTTGGCAGCCCTTAATATTAAAAAAGATCTATTTAGCCAATACAAGCAGAATCAAATATCAAGCTGCTTAACAGCTATAGGTAATTAGGTACAGTCCTTAATTGGGCTTTGTCCGCTTCCAAAGACACTTTACCGCAAGCACAGGAAATAATAAAACCATTAAGTGATGCTGGACGACTCCTGTGTGACTGTCATTACAGAGAGTCACAGTCGAGGCGATACGCCATCATTAACAACTTGAATAAGGAGACTCGAGAAATCGTGAAGAACACAAAGATCGATCAATACTTATTCGGTGTCAAACTTTCTGAGCATCTCAAATCGGCCAAAGCGATTTCTCAATCCGGTCTGGAGATGAAAACTACTCAGCGCGCTCCGTATAAGCCTCCGACAACACAATACCCAAGAGGAACTTTAAACGCGAGGGGGGTTCCGCGTGCAGCAGCCGGCCAGCCGCGTCGGAACCCAGCCCCACGGAGGCCAGCAGCAGCGCCGCGGGATCGCCGCCCAGACTCGTACCGCCAGAATCGGACCAGCTCGGCGCGCCAGAGGACCAGGAAACGCTGACATCATTAGCCAAGGTAGCACTCGCAGGTAGATTGCAATATTTTTATCATAACTGGTGTCGTATAACCAGTGACCCTATGGTATTATCTTGGGTGCGAGGCTATAGTATACCGTTCAAACAAGAACCTGTACAAACTATTCCTCCCCGAAATTGCAGTAAATCGTTCTCGGAATGCAAGATTATTGATAATTGTATCACAGAATTATTAAAATCAAAGTTTATATCAACCTGTGATCCCTGCGAGGGACAATTTATATCACCCATATTTACATTACCAAAAGCCAACGGCGAACATAGATTTATTTTGAACCTTAAAAATCTAAATAAATTTATTCAACTTGAACATTTTAAAATGGAAGATTACAGAACAGCAATAAGGTTATTAGATCAAAACAATTTTATGGCAACTTTAGATTTGAAGGACGCCTACTTTTTAATCTCTGTAAATACTTATGATAGGAAAAAATTACGTTTTATATGGAAATCACAGCTATACCAATTTAACGTTCTCCCCTTTGGTCTATGTACTGCACCGTTTGTGTTTACCAAACTGTTAAAACCTGTTCTGAAGTATCTTCGATGTCGAGGTTTGATTTCAGTAAATTACTTAGATGATTTTTTATGTATTGGACAATCATATAACGAATGTGTCTACAATATTAACAAGACACAGAATCTTTTACAATCTTTAGGTTTTGTAATAAACTTCAATAAAAGTCAAGTAACGCCAAGGACAGAATGTAAATTTTTAGGATTTATTTTCAATACCGTGGATATGACTATTTATCTTCCTGAAGAGAAGAAACATCGGATCTTAGACAAAACTAAAGAATTTTTACATTTAAATAAATGTTCAATCAGGTACTTCGCTGAATTCATAGGCCTGCTGACCTCTGCATGCCCGGCCGTCAGTTATGGATGGATTTATACAAAATTATTTGAAAGGGAAAAGTTTCTAGCTCTGGGTAATTCTTACGATTATAACAGGATAATGACACTGTCAAACTCATTGAAACAGGACTTCCTTTGGTGGAGAAACAATATTAAAAACTCATTATGTCATATTCGTAATAATGATTATTGTCTCGAAATATACAGCGATGCATCAACCACTGGTTGGGGCATAGCTTGCGGCAATGAAAGTTCACACGGGAATTGGACAGAATCTGAACTTAGTATGCACATTAATTTTTTAGAACTGAAGGCCGCGTGTTATGGTTTAAGAATATTCGCTTCTAAGCTTCGAAGTTGCAATATACTGTTGAGAATCGATAACACAACGGCGATCAGCTACATAAATAGGATGGGGGGTATACAACACACCCATTTAAATGAAATAGCCCGGAATATCTGGCAGTGGTGTGAACTTAGGAACATTCATATACTTGCCTCGTATGTAAAATCTTCAGATAATATTATTGCTGATCGGGAATCACGAAAAATTAATGTGGACACGGAATGGGAGCTAGCTGAGTATGCATTCTCGGGAATCGCAAGAAAATTGGGTGTACCCAACTTTGATCTATTTGCTAGCTCACAAAACTACAAATGTCCAAGATACGCCTCATGGAAGCTCGATCCCCATTCTGAAATAGTAGATGCCTTCACCTTCAACTGGAAGGACCTTTCCTTCTATGGTTTTCCTCCGTTCAGCATTATAGCCAAAGTTTTGCAAAAAATAATTAGAGATAAGGCAGAGGGTATACTAATTGTACCTTATTGGCGTTCACAACCTTGGTATCCACTGTGGAAAAAATTAATAGTATCAGAAAAAATATTTTTTGGACCTGATCAAGATTTGTTGTATTCTCCTTTCAGAACACACCATCCACTACACGCAGACCTTATCCTAGTGGCAGCGAGATTATCAGGCAATCGATGATATCTCGAGGCGTCCCGGAGACATCCTTGGGTATCGTAATGGCCTCATTTGCACCAAAAACCTTGAACCAATATAACTGTACCCTTAAATCATGGGTAGCTTATTGTCAAAATAATAATTATGAAATTTTTAAAACGACTAGTACTCAAGTGATTTCCTTTTTAACAGAAAAATTTCATGAAGGGGCTAGTTATAATACCTTAAATACACACAGATCTGCACTGTCAATTATTTTAGGTACAGAAATCACATTAAATAGCGGTATTAATAGGCTTCTGAAGGGTGTATACAGGTTAAGACCTCCTAATCCTAAATACACAGCCACTTGGGATACTAATAAAGTATTGAGCTATGTGTCTAGTATGTATCCCTATACGGATATAACACTTGAATGTTTGTCAAGAAAAACAATTTCTTTATTAGCTATAGCTTCTGCACAAAGAATGCAGACACTAAGTTTAATCAAATTAAAAAATATCAGAATAGAAAATGATATGATTGTAATTAAAATACCTGACTTAATTAAAACCTCGAGACCTGGGACCTTCCAACCACTAATCAGGTTACCCTTTATTCGCGAAAATTTATCCATATGTCCAGCTACTGTTGTTCTAGCGTATATTGATAAAACTGCATCCTTCCGTCACAATCAAGTAGACGACCATCTATTCATTAGCTTTCGAAAACCACATAATAAAGTTAGTTCGCAAACATTAGCTCATTGGGTCAAAAAAGTTTTAGAGGATAGCGGCATTGACATATCGATATTCGGAGCACACAGTACGCGCCACGCCTCCACGTCAGCCGCCCATAGGCTGGGTGTAAACCTGGAAGTGGTACGGAAGGCTGCAGGTTGGAGTAATACTTCTAATGTCTTCTTAAAGTACTATAATAGAGATATCATTAACCCTGTTAACAACGATTTCGCAAATGCTATATTTAATGATCTCTAATTATATTGAGAGACAAAATAATATATTATCTCATCATCATACCAAGGGCTTGGTAGAAGCTCTCACATTTTATTGTTTATGTTTAAGTCTCATAAAATAGGACGCAAGCCTATTATCATTAAACTGGACATAAATCCATAGTCCAGAATCAGAATATTAAAGTTTAATTAAGGTATAATCATGTACACCTATCGAATTGACTTTCTTTGTTAAGATTAGGATAGATGTAACTGGATGTAGCAAACATTAAAAGTCTGATTAATAAGTAGAATATTAAATTAATGAATTATTGGTAAAACTCAAATTATTAGTAAAGGGAATCATAACATTGCAGTTTTTTCCTTTCTCTTTTTTATCATGATACTTACTCTAAACATCTGCAAGTAAATTTGTAATCGTCTTCGGTTGAGACCCGAAGTATAATTAAGAATCAAACGAACTTACCTTGTGAAGTTTGATTCCAATTATGCGAGGGTCTCAACCGAAGACGATTACAATCCCTCCCATCCCTACGAGAACCCCTACAGACAAAAAAGAAAAGCTATACATATGTAAACAGCTAGAAGCTACATTTCTCTAAAATTAATGATTAAAGAGCGGGAGCGACAGCGCCACGTGCCGGGGGTGGGAGCGAGACAGGACACTACGTCATCGTTTAGTTTCTTTTTTTTTTTAATTATGCTATGAGTATCTAAAAGTGTGGCAAAGACAGCACGTTCTCATGTACTGCTGCAAGTAAATTTGTAATCGTCTTCGGTTGAGACCCTCGCATAATTGGAATCAAACTTCACAAGGTAAGTTCGTTTGATTCTTAATTATATTATATTCTATTCATGTAAAATACCTTAGAATATTTAATTCAGGCTGTCCTTAATTGGGGCCAATAATGTAGCACCTTAATTGTGTAAAACACTTACAACAGATTGTAAGTGATATAGAATAATATCCATCAAACTATTCAGAAATAGCTTGATGGATAATGCTAATCCATTACTTCAAATGTTCCAATTCGATTTGTCTGCTAATTTGTCCGTTAGTTCTATGTACTTCCTACTTTATCTATATCTACGAGTATATAAATAAAAAGAAAAGTCCCGACTGACTGACTGGCTGACTCGTCAACACCCAGCCCAAACCCTTGGATCTAGAAAGTTTAAATTTTGCATAGAGGTTTCCTTTATAATGTAGACAAGGAAAAAGGAAGGATTTTTCGAAATTCAATCCCTAAGGGAGTTAAATAGGGGATGAAAGTTCCGCGCGGGCGAAGCCGCTGGCAAAAGCTGGTACTTGATATTTGTGAATTTCATTTTCAAGTAACATGGAAGAAAACAATACTTCGAATGTTCTGAGAATTACAACCCTTTTGCGACGGGTCCAATGTCCGTTGTTTTGTACAGTATCTTCATTTCACCTTTTCCTGGAAGTCAGGTACCTAAGGTCTGTTAAAGAATTGACCTGACTTTTCGTTTTGCATCTTCAAATCGATAAGGACTGCGAATTTATGTGCTAAGATCTTCTGTCGATACTAGATACATAATTATGTGCCCGGCACGTATCATCGGCCCCTTCTATCGAATCCTACTATGTATTGTATTTATTATAAATGTGAAAGTTTGTGACGATGGACGGATAGATGATGTCTGTTACTCTCGCAAAACCTACTGAATAGATTTGGATGAAATTTGGCCCACAGATAGCTTATAACTTTAATTAACACAAAGGGTAGTTTTTATCCCGGTAATACGTTCCCGCGGGATAATTTCAGACCTCCACGCGGGTGAAGCTAGTAGTACTATAGACCGACATCAGAAGATGCGTTTCAAACCAAACGCATATAACTAAGCTCGGTCTCATTCACTAGGTGTAAACAAACATGGAGTATTTTTGTTGTTCTATCATTGTTGGCCCAGATTCTATGAAATGTTCTACGAATTTTCGCTCGCTGAGTTAAACACCGCAAACTGTGAGTGCGATGCCGTGTCTAGAACATGACACGTTTGCTGAAGTATCCCAAGAGTCCATACACCTGCACTTCTGAGGATCTAATTGACATCATTGATGCCGCTATTATTGTGACCTTCTATTAATGACCTACACGGGTCGATAAATAAAAAAGCGAAAAAGACGTGGCTCAGCAATAATGAATTTAACTATGCTATTGTAGAAAGGATAAAATCTAGCCGTCTCCCGACGTGATAATGCTTTAATCAAAATATTACTTCCAACTTAAAAGGCCAATTAGTATTATTTTTTACATTTTAGAGGTTTTTGTTTGAGTCAGGGGTTTTTTTTTACTGTATGTTATATTTGTAGTTTGCTATTATGTAACTTAACTTAAATGGTGTAAAGAAGGAAATCGTACTTAAAATGAAACTATCCTAAGTCCCAGTTTTCTGGTGTCTTGAAAAAAGGAGCTGCCTTGAAAGCTGGGCAGCTTTATTGATGTGTTGTGTTTCATCAATTTAAAGTTCTTGCAGTGGAAATTTATTTGACACATCCATAAACCAAGAATAAACTTAGAGTTCATCCGCATCTAAAATAGTGCACAATTTATGTGTCTTCAATATCTAAAATTCACATGTCAGCGGTTGCTGGCGTCATAAAAATTTATACAGAACTTGATGGATTTCCGATCAGCGAGCTAGTGTGGGGTACATCAGTCATCTCTTTTTTAATGCTTTTTAATGTAGAAGCAATTTGATTGAGTCATGAACAAGAAGTAGGTCGTGAAACATTTATCTTTTTACCCGACTATGGCGAAGCAAAAAGGAGAGTTATGTATGTACGTTTAACTGTTCCCTCATAACTTCTAAACTACCTATCATAACTGGACAGGTGAGGTACCGTTGCGGAAGCGTCTTGATTTTCCACTGGTATGCTATGAATGTGGCGCCCTCTTGAGGACATAAAGTGATGAACTAAAAACAACGTTTTTTTTTTTTTAAATGATGAATGGTTATCAAACGAAACGGCTTAATTAGCACATTTCAAAATATATTTTGTGAGCTCACACAAAAATAATTTTAATAAAAAGTATGTCCAAAAACTAAAACCTGACAGCTGAAATCATCACCCTCTGAAAAGTATAAAACAAGAAGATTTATGGTGGTCCTAAGCCACCGAAACAATAAATTCTTACAGTATTCTATTCTATTTTTAGGGTTCCGTACCTCTAAAGGAAAAAACGGAACCCTTATAAGATCACTTTGTTGTCCGTCCGTCCGTCCGTCCGTCCGTCCGTCTGTCAAGACCGTTTTTCTCAGGAACGCGTGGAGGTATCAAACTGAAATTTCTATATGATACTTAGTTCTACTGTCCCTGGAAGCTGTAGAAAAATCAACCTTCTAAGTCAACGCAATCAAAAGATACAGCCATTTAGGCCGCAAAATTCCGCAAATTTTCGAAACTCGCACGGGAATCAAAACCTACAGGGTACTTCCCGTGAACTTAGAATCTTGAAATTTTGTACGAAGTCACGTCTTATAGTACAGATATAGGAAAAATTACGAAAACCGAAAATTTTTAGTTTCGTCATATAAAAAAAATATTTTTGACAATTTTGAACTTTTACTTATATACCCACAGGTTTGTACGGAACCCTCGGTGCGCGAGTCCAACTCGCACTTGACCGGTTTTTTTTATTATGGCAAGCAAAGCTGATTCTGCCAATGTCTAAAGTGAATTGGAAAAACATGGGTGCAATATTGCAAAATAAAGTAAAAATTAAGAACGATAATAATCTCCGATGATATATTTGGGCTTAATTAACTGTTGATCTTGTCGGGTTAGTACTGAACTGAAACAAACAAAGAATAAATAAATTACATACTTATAATAAAATTGTTAGAACATTAAAAGTACATTATAATATACAACATAAACACAAATTGGGGCAGTAAATCGTAATTCAATATTATTGTGACGGATTAAAATCAAATTCTAACAGCACATAAGTGAACATAAGGTTTACGGCAAAATGGTATACGGCCACGGCTTTCATATGAGCTTTTTTTTTCTTATTTCATACTTTATAGAGCGTGTTTTATACAACACAAGTAAACAAGAAAAAAAAATCGACGACTGCGTCGGGTTCTAGTTTTTTCCTCCAAAAATGACACATCAGACTATTTAGTATTTTGCAATATTTCTGGGCGCTGCGTGTGTTGCAACATATTTAAATTAGCATCCATTTTGAGGGAAAATGTTCAATTTACACGTGCAGAATAAAATAAATCTGCGTAGGTACCTATTTAGGTAGCCGGTGCCTGATAACAGGTAAATTATTTCTGTTATCTTATCAGACATGATTTAAATAATATTCGAATTCCTTCCTTCCTATATACCAGGTAACTATTTGAATAACATTTATATTATACTTTACTAGCTTTTGCAAGCGGCGCCGCCCGCGTGGATGTCGTTAATCGCGTAAAAAAGTAGCCTATGTTCTTCTCCATATTCCAGGCTATATCTCCGCCAAATTTCATGACGATCGGTTCAGCGGTTTAGGCGTGAAAGCGTGACAGACAGAACGACAGAGTTACTTTTGCATTTATAATATTAGTAGGGACTAATAATAACTATTAATTTATTCCCTTACACAATTAACAAATCAGGAAAATCGATAGTAAATAGATTCGTGTGTAAATTTCTTAAATTAGAACATTTATGAACATAAATGTTTATTTATATGCTTATGAATTCCAGTAGATTTATGATGTTTAAATAAAGACGTAAACAGTATTTTTCTACTTAAAGCAAACCACACACCGCGAATGATGTCACTCCACCATATCATTGACAAATACTAAGAAAATAAATAGGTATATGGCATAATAGTTTCTAAAAATGGGAGTATTGATATTCCGTCGGAACTCGGCGGAACAATATACATGGCAGAAATAAGAACACTGTCATGACTAAGTGAGTCATCAAGGACATGCGACATTTGAGAATTAAGTTATTTGTGTAGGCAAACCTGTATGAACTTTTAAAGAGACGTACTCTAAAAGCTAGATTTGCAAACAAGACGCGTTGCAGACAGTGGTTTCCGGTACTAATTTTTGTAGCTTAAAATTATAAATTTGGGTAGGTGTACCTACGTTTCTTTTGCGAGTAGTTTTATGATGATTGCTACATAAACACAGCCACACTTTTTGAAATCACTCTTTATCTCTCAGTACAAAAAGCAATAGGTATACTTTATTTGTAAAACTGGCCGAGACTTTGGTTTTGTTTGTATATCTACAAATATATGAAAAGTAAAAAACATAATCATTAATATTTCCTGAGTATTTGCGATTTTTGTAGACATCTATATTTTGCGACATCTATCCCACATAGGGGATAATTGCCTTATCCATATAAATTACGTTTAGGATAGTTGGCCTGCCGAGAAACAGGACATGTATCCCGCAAAAACTTTGATCGCATTTTGCCGTCCCATGCAATCGCACAGAGATTTGCGACACGGTCAACTAAGTGGTCTTTGGATTCTTTCGATGGATAAATAAAATAGCATGCAATTCATCCGCGAAACTAGTGTAATTACAGTCGGGGCAACTATAGCCCTGGGGCAACTATTCTGGTTTTACCCTACATAATCAGCCTATTGTACCCACTGCTAGGTCTCCTTGACTGACGGATAGTGCAGCCTTGTAGCACCTTTGCAGCAACTGTGTGTGACACAAATCTTGTTTATGATGGCATAATTTGGCACAGGCTTTCAGAATTTTTTATATAAGGTCGGGGAAAGAGGGTTTTTCCTTTTCATAAACAAATTCAAGATAATTTTTCAATCGTTTATTTACATTTGATTGTAATTATAAATTTGCCCAACCCGTAACTCTTGAGCTGTGCCGTTCTCTTGCTCTACTTTAAAAAAAAAATGGCATTGTCTTTATCTGTAACAAGGCGAACAGAGCAAGCAGCATCTTTAACCTCAAAATTCCTAGACTGAAAGCGCTTGAACTAACTTTGTGCTACACTTACTGACACTGACCGCGTTAAGTCCGTGAACGTCCCTTATTTCTGTCGCGGCTTGTTTCGCATTTTTCCGTTTTCTGTAATAAAAATTCAAAGTGTATCGAATACTTTCGTGCAATTGAAAATGGCAGGAAATCATATGTACTATTTATTTTATTAAATTTCTAAGCAGCCAGATACAAACAGTACAGCCAATAGGCCCTTGTACTACAACTTTATAAACCTAAAAATTACTAAAAATCTTTTACCCGGACCTATTATTTTGCCGCCCGGCTATATCGAATCATGCCAACGCGCCCAAGACCCGCCTGATAGAAAAATTCTCTTTAATATTGGCGCAACATAATTTCTCCATCAGTTACCATAGCAGTACCTACGTATACTTACTGCAAAATGGGTGATATCCCGAATCTGAAAGAATAACGTCATCTATTTTTATTTCCTGCCAGGGGTGCGGGTTGTTCGAAAGAGATACCGCCGCCCCTGACACATAGGCTACTGAGGGATCACGGGTGGGTTTTAGTCAGTAAAATTCTGACACGCCCTCCTGCTCCACCCAGAGCGGCAGAAGTTATTTGATAATTTCCCACGAAAAAAGACAAAAAAAACTATCTACAATTGTTTCGGATAAACTCTGTTAGATAGATATGAATAACAAATTAAGAATCATAAATATCCCAATAATGAAACAATATGGAACATATTTAAGCTATCATATCAATAATTTACTGGGAAATAATGTAAAACAGGAACTAAGAAATTGACCTAAAATCATGCTGTAAAGTGCCATTTTCCACGTAATATTATTACAGCAATATTAATTAAAGTTCCTTAGTAGTCCTCAATTTTAACACAAATGTGGTGCTATATTAAATTTTATATGCAGCCATTCTCAGAATACGTCGGCGAGCTTCTTAGTGGATGATCTCAACGTTTAATATTTGTAAATATATTCTTGGTAGCGTTTGCCGCGGTCGCGTCGCGGTTTTGAATAGCTAGACTGTATGGCACCGATCGCCAAAGCTGGCTGTGACTGGCTGCATTAACGGTGTCGTTCATTACTCATTCATTTTTATTCAGATCCGATGTAAGGCTATAAAACTTTGCATTCGGGTTGTCGGCAATTGCCATGAATGATGCATGAAGATAATAAATATGTATGTGTCATGTATCCTGTATCACAGGTGGCAGATTTAAAACGGATTATCATTTATTGTGACACTGTATTTATGTATTTTTTGTTCATGTTTTTCATTTAGCACTTTAGAGTTATTGTGTGTGTGTGTTCTCTTATAAATCAAACAGAATTTATAGATTGGCATTTTTATAGCTGACCTCATTTAAAAAATAAACACATAAAAATATAAATAGAACGTTTCCATCAAGGCCGCTGCAAGTTGGATTGTATAAATCTTAGAGATTACGAATAATATTTTTTATAGCATCATGATTTACTATGGCTTTGTGCATTGGGATTTCAAAGGCGAATAAATAAACGGGCGCTGGCGTAAAATCGTTCCGTGTGTTTCTCTAGTAGTCTAATGGGCGTGAGGCGTTATTGCCTAGAAACCTATACAGCTAACGAGAGTCTAAATAAATACTGGTCAAGGTTCCTTTGTCTAGTATTAACGTACTGTTCATGTCGAGGATATCGGATTTCTCCCACACAATTTTGGTGTTAATGAAAAACAACTGAATACCGGTGTACTTAGATTGTTATCCTATGAGTCGTGATAAATTGACAAAATAAGTGCGATTATGATTCTTACGGAACATGATGGCATTGAAAATAGAGTTATGGAGTGTCTTGCGAATCTCAATACGCCACGGTGCATCGCAACTTCGCAAGTCGTCGAATAAGATCGAAAGTAGCTCCCATTGGGCGTTGTAACGCGACATTAATCAAATAAAAGATAGCTGTGAATGTTCTACAATTATAATTGGTTATAGTTTACACAATGAGACAGTACACAACTTAAATCTTATAACCTAATAATAGAATATGATTTCACATAGAGGAACGTTTTCATGTAACACGTCTCTATGTAATATTTGCTTCCCCACATCCATTGAAGTCAAGAAGCAAAATCAGAATGATTTCTACCAAATTCAGCAATGAATTCCTGCGAATTTCCTAAAAAAATACTGTATGCACAGTTCTGTGATCTATTTAGCAATACACTTATTAGGTATTACTATTTATTTTAGCACGAAATATGGTTTAATTTCTTTTTCTATCCGAATGCCCCAGAAGAGTATTTTTGCAATTTGGAAAGACAACCAAGCTACGATGTTATTTTTTTCCATAATTGTATTGGTCAAGGGTATATCAATGATAATGATACTGCATTAAAACTAATTTATTACAGAGAATATCATTTGCGGGGGAGTGATGCGAAACCATTGTCTTTCTTACTGTTATGGATATGTTTAGTAAGTCATTTATTATCTGATCTCCTTGTGTGGTGACTGATTTATTTATTTTTAATAGAAAATGATTAATTTTATGGGGCATATACGGCCTACGTAGGTACAAACGGCTACACATCAAGCTATACATTTCCAGTATAGTTCTCTCATTGATATATGATAAATGATTTATTTCTGTAAGTAGGTTTTTACAAAAACGTCAATCATATTTTTTAAACTAGATGAGGTCGGCGTTTCCTATCTGACAACTGTGACAAAAACAAATACACAAACAAACAACAAACTCAGAGGTCACAGTCTCTTTTAAAATCCAGACATTCTAAAGGATTTCCGTACAGTGCGAGATCGGCGTAAACTGGAAATGTATAACTTGTTCTGTAGTCATGTGTATGTACTACAAAAACCGGATTTTTACATAACATAACATCACGCTTGTGTTTCAACGAAGCGTTAGGCAGAGGTGTACCTACCTACACCTACTACACGTTAAGTTAAGTCCCATGTAATAGAGGCGAGCTTATTGCCATCAACTGGGCACAAATCCGTGCTCCAGGCGGCTACAGATAAATTCCTGACATAATTCTGTTATTGTATTTATGAGACATGAGCGTGTCCATCGCTAAATATAGACCAACCTATGACAACGCTATAATTAGGTATTTTCATACCCTGTTATTGTCATAATACGTTCATCAGTCAATTCGCACGAATTAATTCGCCCGAATCCGGCCAGTCGTCAGTTAAAAAATACTTATAATATTTGCCATAGGCTACTCGCACGAATTTAATTTATTAGTGGGCGACGTGACAATGAATACCTATTAAGCAATTCGCACGTTTTGGGTAGAAAAGTTAGAGTACTTTTTCCATATTTTTTCGTTGTTTCCTTAAAATTTTACACAAAATGTGCCAATTGCCTAATTCGTATTAATGGCATTGTCTATTCGCCCACAAATAAATTAAATTCGTGCGAGTCTTCTATTTAACATAACTCGGACGAGTAAATTCGTGCGAAGCGACCACATATTAGTAACAGGTATTGGTAACTGTTGCAAAGCTGTATTCAAATAATTTGTAGTAACCAATGCACGTATTATTATTATTTTATTCTAATGTCACAATAAATTATTCAGTAATCATTGTTGCACATTAATAAAAAAACAATTAAGTGAAGTTTTAAGTGGCCTTCCAGTCATAGCTTCAATGATAGGAGTACCGCAAGCATCAAATGTTCGCATAAATATAAATTAATGACTCAATAGAGATAGGATACAGAAGTTCCATATACGGAAAGTTGTTTTTAAGAACTAATTACTGGATAAGCGATTCCGTCGTACAAAAACCCACACTGCTACTTGTATTATATATACGGTAAGTAAGACTTGTAAGCTCTATTTTTGCGCGGTTTCAAACAGGTGGTTTTCAATTCGTCTGTTTTTTTGTAAGTATTTTTTTTTTTTTCGCCATATCTCCGGCAATAGGGTATTACACCCATTTTTGAAAGGTGTTTTAAATAGATACTAGTGTGCTAATAAACCATTTAAAAAAACACATCATTTTTATTTAATCGATTAGTGCCATAAAGATGCATTAAAATTTTACGTTTTCACGCGTGTAATTCAACAGATAAAAAAAAAACTGCAATCTTAAAATTGTATTTTAAAACTTTTTTCAAAAAATAACAACCGACTTCCAAAAAAACACTACAAAGTGCAAAATAACTTCAATTTCGGAAGTCGGTGACTTTGGAGGTATAGGTATTTTAATTCTTTGTCACCACCTTCCGAAATTAAAGTTTTTATTTTTAACTTTTGAAAAAAGTTTTTATTTTTAACTTTTTAGTTACCTACCCCACACCAATTCCAAATTTCATCATCCTTAGGGTCAAAACAATGCATATTTATGCGATAGCAGCATTCGCGGTTGATTTGCTGTAATGTTTTGAAGAGTTCCGTTGTCTGTCTCCGAAACGGATCATCAGATCTATATGAAATTTATATGGGACCATTTCGGAATAAACCCCTTTCGAACAAAAAAATAATTTTGCAAATATACGACGTAGTTATGCCCGAACATACATAAAAAAAAATACATGTCGAAATGATAACCTCCTTCTTTTTGAAGTCGGTTAAAAATAAAATTTTCCGACTGCATTTTGCATAAACGATTTTTCCTCATATAGAGTTAAATACCCTATTGTGGGCCGATTTCGAAAATTATTATTGGAAACATTTTGGTGGACAGCGTTTGCCTCCAATATACATTTTATTAACTTTGCTTACTTACAACTTCGATTACTTTGGGTATGTATTTTAATTGTTTGTCACCGCCTTCTGCAATTAAAGTTATTTTTCACTTTTTAGTGTTATTTTGGAAATCGGCCGTTTAAAAAAAATGGTTTTATTTTTCACTTTTTAGTTACAGTACCTACCCCACACCAATTAAAAATTTCATCATCCTTGGGGTCAAAACAATGCATATCTATGCGATAGCAGCAATCGTGGTTGATTTGCTATCATTTTTTGAAGAGTTCCGTTGTCTGTTTCCAAAACGCGTCATCAGATCTGTATGAAATTTAAAATGGGACCATTTTGGAATAAATCCCTATCGAACAAAATAAAATTAATATATATACCTAAACATGTCGAATTGGTAACCTTCTTCTTTTTAAAGTCGGTTAAAAAATCACTGCAAAAGTTTTCTTTAACTTTGGAAGACAATGGCAAAAAACTAAAATACAGATCCAAAGACTCCGACTTCCTTTTAAAAAGGTTTTTTATAAGGTCATTAACTCATGGAGGATGGTTGCCCTGTGCGCATGGTACTTAGAAGTTTGCTTGTATATGGCGGTATCATTTTCTACAGAAGTTTTCTATTTACTGAACAATTTCCACTCACCTACTCACGTAACTGATCCACATTTCCACTTAGGATAAACAATCAAGTCTATGGTATGGTTTTTTTTTTTTTTTTTTTTTTGGTGGGAAATCATCAAATGACTTCTCCTGCTGAGTAGAGCAGGAGGGCGTGTCAGACTTTTACTGACTAAAACCCACCCGTGTTCCCTCAGTAGCCCGTATGCCAGGGGCCGTGGTATCTCTTTCGAACAAACCCGCACCCCTGGCAGGCATCGGCCCTTGCGGACCCCACCTGTGGTTGCTGACATCTTTGACGGCGCGCGTGTGGAACACAACGCGCCGTCCCGTCTACCACTTTTCGGCCGCAGAGGATAGGGAGAGCGGCTGACGCTATACCGACACTCCTCTTCCCCTGCGGCCCCACCGCGTCCGCCATCAAACGGTGGCGGCCCCGTCCAGGCCACGGAAGGGAAGAGCGCTGCTCAGAAGCACCGGCACTCCTCCTCTACCGCAGCCCGTAACCCTCAGCCGCGATGCCTCCCATTCGACATCGCGGCCCACCTCAGTTGCGGTGCACCTCACCTCAACCTACTTTTTGGCCGCTACGTCAATGGCTTGAAGGCAAAAGCCCTGACGAGCGGACCCACGGTGAAGCCAAGAGGAACCCAACGGTGGGGCCGTTGGGTTCCTCTTGGCTTCACCGTGGGTGGGAGACCACGGTTACTAAGCCCCCCCGCAATGACAATGCGGGAACCCACTCGGGGGGGGGTCTATGGTATGGTTAATCAATTATTCCGACCATATCCAAGTGTTTTGTACATTGATTGTGGTACAATAAAATAATCAAGACCGGATTTTTCTGAAATAACTTCTGCTTAAAAACTGACCCGTTTTGTCCCACTTAGGTCATGGTAATCAGCCTATAACGTTCCCACTGCTGACAACTAGGCCTCCTCTCGGTGAAAGGGAGTGGCCCAGGGGTAGGTAGATGCCACGTGTCTTCAAATTTTAAGTTCTAGGACGTTCTAGTTTCCTCACCATGTTTTCCTTGACAGTTTTGAGAGCAGTGGTATTGAAATAATTTACACAAAGTAAAGCACTTGAGAGCAGTGCTGGCCCCAGTGGTAACAGCCGCGACTTACGAGCTGGAGTTCGTGCGTTCGAAACCAGCCAGGCGCATTACTTTGTGTAAATAACTTCATTACCACTACTCTCAAACGGTAAAGGAAAACATCGTGAGGAAACCGGCATGACCTAGAAACAAAAATTCGAAGACATGTGACATCTACCAACCCGCACTAGGCCCGCGTGGTGGATTGCGGCCCACTCCCTCTCACGGAGACGAGGCCTCTATCCCAGCAGTGGGAACGTTATAGGCTGAGTATGTGTAAAGCACTTGGGTGTGAACCTGCGACCAACAACTCGTAAGTCGCAGGCATTACCACTAGGTCACCACTGCTTCTCATTATTGCCCCCTCATTTAGGTACTGTACCGTAACAATGACTTCCTCCGTGAAGTTCCTTTTCGCATTTTTAGATATCAGAAAATGCTTAGTATACCCGTGAATAAGATTGGTGATGATAACCAAAGTGGCTTAGGTAATGGTTAGCCTATATTTAGAAAGGGTAGCTAGAACTTGAGATGTGAGTTGATCAAAGTAGTTTATGTATTGGATATCGCATTTCCTAGTTAATAGGGTTATGGAGGTCAAATGTCAGTTGTCCCGTGTGAAATTGGGACAGGATGACCGCTCCTGGTACGGCTGGAATGAAAGCCGAAAATAGTTCAGGAAAGTGTCCGTTTTTCTTTCATATTTTGACACGGGTTATGGTGGATGACATTAAGGTATTTTCTATGATTTGGGTGTGTTTAGAGACGTTAATTTTATAAGCGCTCCGACCGTAAATATTGAAGATGATTTCGCACCTTTACTAAAAGATAATGTAGCTAAATCTCAATTCAGCTAACAGTAGGTAATGTGATTGGTTGTAATTTTGTATAATTAGGTATTTACTGAAGCTAACATCAAATTCAATAGCTACGTTACTGATTAGAGACTTCTTGGGTATATTTGCAAAGCCATTCTTTTTGACAATTCGACAACATTCATTGCGATATAATTGCGTTGTCAAGCGGGGGAAACTTTGAAACATATAACAAATAGATAGGAATTTTCATCAAAGTCCTTCGGATTGTGTCAGTGTGTAATGAAATTGGGGTGCTGATCAGGCTTTTTTTATACAGGTATAGAGGACAATTGAGGTCGAATCATAGAAATAGAACATGAAAATTATGATACGGTCAGGCTAAAAAATAGTTTCTTGTTAGTTCTTCTCCATAGAGATCTACGTTTTGGAATGGTCAACTAGCTTCAATTTTCTGACTAACTGATTAGGCAATTACCATTTCAAAATTGCCTGCAAATCGTTTACCTATTTGAAATAAATGCTATGATTTGGATTTACAAAGTGAGATTTCTGTACATCATTTTTGATTATGATCACGCTAAAGTTTCGCATAAAAGATAAATTAATAGGTTGTTTGTGAATGAGCGGTTTGACGGTATTCCGCAGTGAGTCAGTCGCTCATTGGATACCGAATTAATAATTTATTGTACTCATAACGGTGGTGCATTATGTCATTGTGTGACTCATTCCGATTAAAGCTTAGACATAGCGGGAGCATAGGGTTATCAATCTGGTTACTTATAATGCGCAGAATAAAACATGTGGTTGCTGTACGTACATATACCGAGTGGCAGAGACATCAATGCACAACGCAGTACATGATTCTGAACCCTGACAAAACAAATTGCCCTGCCATACAATTTGACCGCATAGGCATTACATTTTTCTATGAAATAAATGTGTATTCTTTTTTTAATCGACGAAAATTTTCTGCGCTAGGAGGGTTAGAAGTTAGAACCATTTGCTGGATTCATACTTTCAGTTTGTGCGCCGATGTTTGCCAACTTATATTTATGCAGTGACTAATTTGGTTATTGTAATGATGAAGACTCAAGTATTTATAATTATGTGGTCAGCCTTGAATTTTAAAGAGCTTTTAAATAAGGCTTACCTATAAATGATGACCTACTATTTTATTTTCACCTCCACTGCGTTAAACTTCAATCGTCTATTTAACCCTAAACAGTTTCTGACATTTGAAACTCAAACACAGACAGATATTGACAGATATGCTCCAAAAACCATTTGATTATGCCTTGATTATCATCATCCCTAACCCAATGCTGGGCCCCAATTCTGTATCGTTATAATGATTTCCCGCGGAATCTTACTGCGTTCAAACTACGTCAATATCGTGTTCTTTTAGAAAACAATGTAACGGTAAGGAATCGAAATGTCACAATTTGTCGATATTATTATTATGATATCAGCAGAATTCGTGTGTGATTGACGTGGTTACGAATAAGAAATCGTTAAGTGCTCATAGTAAATTCAGGCCCAGATGATGCAGTTGAATAAAAAAAAAAACAGTACACCAACATTCACACCTATGCTATTGACATTTAAAAAAGCAACTTTTTCTTAGACACATCTACTACAAAATACATGGCAACGTAATAGTTTAGAGCACCTTCAGTCTGCTTCCAACCCTACATAGTAAATTTAACATTAATGGGTGATGCATAATAGAATGCATCTACATTTTGGTATCGACATCATTTTCTATGCAGCACACGGGCTTCGGCGTCATCAATCAGGCTAAATAAGCGAACTGCCTTTTGAGATTAATGCTAATATTCTTCCAAAATCTACTCAAGGACAGGATGAGGAGGACTTTGTTGATTTTTTTATTATCTACCTTAGCGGTATATCTACAGGGGTGCGGGATCGTACGAAAGATATACCGCAGCCCCTGGCATACGGGCTACTGAGGGAACACGGGTGGGTTTTAGTCAGTAAAAGTCAGACACGCCCTTCTGCTCCACCCAGAGCGGGAGAAGTTATTTGATGATTTCCCACCCAACAAAAAAAAAAACCGGTATACCTAACGCCCAACATGAATCATGTTTGTAAACGTTTCTTGTCTACAAGGGGATCTGTCTTGTCCTCAAAGAGATGTCAGCAGTAATTGAAGGGGTCTGCTAGGGCCGATGCCTGCCAGGGTCGCGGATTTGTCCCAAAGAGTTACCGTGGCCTTGGTACAAGCAACTAAAAGAACACGGGTGGGTTTTAGTCAGGAAAATTCTGACATGCCCTCAAGCTCCGCCCAGAGCAGGAGAACTAATTTGATGATTTCCCATCCAAAAAAAGGGGAAATTAAAATACTTCATCTTCTGCCTACCACGTTCTCAACTATGTTGAGCTGAAATATTTGGAGTGACTGCGTTTGTAATCTCCACAACCCAGTTACCAGGTAATACAGTACTCCTTGGTAAGACTGGTTGTCAGACTTATGGGCTTCTGACGACACGTACGACAACATCGTTAACATCCCCTTGTAAAAAGTGTACATTTATACCCGTAATCTATGTATATGGCGTTTCGTGTAGTGCCGGACGTAAAAGAATAGCATCATTCCATTTCTTCCCGTGGGTGTCGTGGAAGGCGACTAAGGGACTTACTAGAGAATGGGCAACAGCGTTCTCTATGCATTTTACCACCATACTGCGATCGCCAACCCGCCTGCCAAGCGTGGCGATTATGGCAAAACCCCCCTTTTGGGGGAGGCTTATGTCAAGTATTGGACGTCTTTCGGCTGAAATGATGATGATGATGATGAATCTATATGGTGTACATAATAAAGACTTTCCTATTCCATTTTCTCACCTATCGTCACTAAGTTATAACTACATCAGTCAGCTATTCTCTAAAAGACAATGTCTTGGCTGTACTCCACGAAGAGCTCGTCATCGAACTAGCAACCGAGCGTGCTCTGATTCAAACAGTATTCACTAACGCAGTTATGGTCGTCGCTGAACTCTAGGCTGTAACCTCCCATCGCTGTTTCGTAGACGAATTAGACGTTGGAACAAATTTCTTTTAATCATGATTGATCAATGTAGACTGAGAGTTTAATGGGTTAAAAATATTTGAGTTAATTAGTTCTGACTCACGGCCGTCGCAGCCTTGAGTGCTTGTATAGCTAGCTACTCGTAGCTTAGTGAACACCACGTGTAGCAATTGAGGATAACAAAAAAATGTTTATCCAATACAAAACCTACAGCCATTACAATTCTGTACACAAAAAAAAACGTTTGATGAAATTCATTGTTTTCCTGAAAGTAAAAATAATTGTTTCTTAGAACAGTTGTTATGAGATTTCAGGAAAATAAACAAGAAAGGTGTATAGAAATGTACGGTATCAGTTCAATGAACTTCAATTCGTAACTTTTCTGCTAAAAATGGGATTACCTTATGCCCGTTGTCTTGACTACGCTGTGTGGGTTTATCTTTACACACTCGTATAGAACGCAAGGACTCCTTGTCTGTCTGTCTGTCTATGTAACTCCAGAACCACTCATCCAATTTACATAATTTTTACATTTAATCACGATAATATTCTCTAGTTTCGTTTAAGCACAATTTTGAAGGTAGGTATATACATATAGGTGACGTGAAAAATAAATAATATATTAAAAATAAAAAATAAAACACGCTCTAAAAACCAAACTAAAAAAGCAGAAAATAATTTCAAAAAAGTATGGGGTGATTTTTGAGGTATTTTTGTAATAGTTTTTGACGGCGGCTTCGCCCGCATGGAACTTTCATCCCCTTTTAACTCCCTTAGGGCTTGAATTTCGAAAAATCCTTCCTTACTAATTGTCTACAATATAAAGGGAACATCTGTGCAAAATTTCAGATTTCTAGGTCCACGGGTTTGGGCTGGGCGTTGATGAGTCAATCAGTCAGTCAGGTTTTTTTTTCTTTTTATGTATGGCATCTCGCAGTTGACCTTGAGAGGCCGTGACTGCTCAACCGGACTTTCCTGTGAAGGATTTTAGGATTCTAAAAGCCTCCAGCCAGGGCGTAAACCTACTTAACCTAAAGCGACTGCGCACTGAGGGCACCCCCTGTGGGGTACGAACCTCAGATCAGGGAGTCACTGGCGGGGGGGGGGGGGGCAGCTAGTGGGGACAGGCTGGAACAAAATATTTAAAAAGCTACTGGCTCAGCTGCGGCGCGGGCTGGTGCATCAACGAGCTAGGGACGGTCGGGAGTCAGTCAGGACTTTTATTTTTATAGATTTATCAAGCACCCACGCTTTTTTAAAGTTATTTAACATTTTTGAAATCTATTGTTAACAAACAAACATACAGGTGGGGCTAATAAAAGCGTGTTAAAAAATTGTCACAATATCAAGTCGAAGCCACAGCCAGTGATAACATAAAAATCCATAATATTATACTTACTCAACAGAAAATACAATATCCATCTGACTCCATACCACCCATACTTTCAGGGTTTGCCATCAATCAGGCCTAATAACCCGCCTTTTGATATTCTAATATTGTTTCACCACTCAAGCACAGGATGGGAAGGACGTAAGATTAGATTAGCTTTGGTACTGTAAGAGTACTTACTTTAAGAGTAGCCTGTTTATAAAAATCCGAGCTTCAGAAGTACTAAAACGTTTTATATAAAAATGGTATGAGTGGTTTATCTACCTACTCCCAGTTTTATTCGTACACTTGAGATTAGATTGAAGGTGCTTCAATTTGTTACGAAAGCTCTTTGCATTGCAACTATAGAATAATCTGGTAAAAGATGAAACGACATTGACTTTAACCCATTTAAGAGAAGAACAAAATGTGTTGAAGTAGATGGACACATTGGCACAAAACATGAGTCAACGCAGATTTTTCTCGGAGCATTGGTGGTATTGTTGTGAGAACCTGATGTTGACAGATGGTCCATGGTAAATTTTTACAGATAAATATTTCGAAAGTTGAGAAAATATGCAAAAGTGTGAAAGCCAGCGACGAACGACCACTGACAGACAGCCATTTTTTGCAATAAATAACAGTGTTTTAATTTTTTGTTTTCTTGTGGTCTAATAAACATGAATTCTATAAAATAAACACAAAAATAAAACATTGCCTGTTACCTATTCTGTGACCCGATAAATGTTACATTAGTCGATTAGCGCCCCCTGTACGGGGTGATAAAGATGATTTACCACAAGCTGTGTTGTTGTTCCCAGCGAATAAAATGACAGTAAGGTTTAACCATAATGACTTATTTAGATTATCAATTATTACTCAAACGTACCTAATTTAATGATTTTTAAAGCTTTAGGAAACAATGTTTGGTCAACCAAGCTTATTGTTATCTGAATTTAAACCTTAATTAGATGATCTACACAGGTTCCAGAGAAGAACTTAAATGAGACTCGGCCAGACCAGCACTCTTATTGCGTAACACACTATCAATTAGAATCTGGAACATTTTGAAGGATGTAGCTAATCCTCTGCTTCTTATGTTCGAAAAAGTTGTCTGGTCAGTTACGTAAATAACGTAATGAATGTTGTTGAACTGTCAAAATTCCATTATTAGTGTATTACGCAATTACCTCAATGGGAAACATGACACAAAAAAGAAGAGGCTAATGAAGGGCTTATAGGTAGTGATGACGACATCCTTCCAAAATAAGCAAATGAAATTATTGGAGCAAATTACAAAAACATTACACAAAACCCTTATGTAATGTTCTATAAACAACATTTGTGAGGCGTTACATTTGTCAGTAGCGGTATACAAACCATCTCGTTACACATGTCCGTAAGGTTTGTTTACATTAGTCCTATTTACATAGTCGAGGTCAGAAGGGATAAAACAATAAATTGTAATATGTGAAACTGTGAGATATTTTAATCGTGTTATCGACAATTCTGTGCTATTGCATCAACGTATTTTCATTTACGGAGTATAAGATTAGCAAAAAATGTTTAGAGTTTAATGGCTATAGTGGAAGACCAAGAATGCTATAGGAAGATACATTAAAAGAGGTTTTGGCTTGAAAGGGCCTGGAGTAGGGAGTGATAATAAGATGATGGTTGATTGATTTATGTATAGATGCAATGAAGACGTACTGCTCAACCTAAAAATAAATTAGGATAAGGGGAGTAAAATGAAAGTGTCATATCACCATTTCATTACATATATGGAATCAGAATATATAAAAATATAAAATAATAGCCACTGCGCGCAACTTTGTGATCCAGGGTAAAAAGTAGCATGTGTCCTTACCCAGATCATGGTCTATTTCAAATCCGTTCAGCCGTTATAGCCTGAAAACAAGTAAATAAGTATACTTTCACATTTGTAATATTTGTTAGGTAAAAAGCAAATAATCCCTGTGTCAGTTTTGTTATTTACTATCTCCAGTTTCCCCGAATGTAAATTGTCTAGATTATATTATTTGTTAATTCAGTATCCCCAGTTTCATTCTCCGGGGACAGTGGAAAAATAACAGCTTTTGTGTTGAGTCTTTACAAACCCATCAATTTCTTCGTGTTCTATTGCGACAGTTTCAATTTCTTGTGCTAAGAGAGTCCCAAGATAGCTGCTTTTATAAACATCAGTACCGTGTCTTGGGATAGCTTATTTCTTTCAAAATTATTGATGAGGTAACTTGAAATCTTTCTGATCTAGACTTCTATCATCATTGAAACCGATTTCATTGGCAACTTTGTGATTTGCTGTTGAATTCGTACCCCAAGGTTTAGAAGGAAATTGCAGTCTCCCTAGTTTCAGATGTTCCAATACATTTTGACGATGGTTTTTTCAAATGTCGTAAGGGCATATAAATCCAATGTCCCTCACGACATTTAAAATTTCCATTGACAATTTGTGTTCCCTCTTGTGGTAGACACTACTTCAAACAGCTAGAATACAATGGGTTTCATTCAATAGAATTTGAAGTCACATGTTACAAATTATTACAAATACAGGCAAATATAATAATATACATATACAATAACATCAATAGACATGCGTTCGACAAAATACTGATGAATGGAGGCTAACAAAAAGCCTTAAGCACTGTTTGCATCGGTTAATGATACGGTCATAAGCTTTTCAAAGAGTTTGGAATTACCAAACACCCGTTTTTTAATACACAAGAAACGCTGCGCTTTAAACAAGATGGTTTACTTTATTTCTGTTAACCGTTTCCAAATGGCAACTTGATTTGAAAAGTCCATTAAATCCGATTCCCTGTCAGTTTCAATCAGTACATTGGTATGAGGTTCTAAACCAATTTTCTGGTGGAAATTAAACTGCAATTGGATTTTTGTTACGAGCCGGCTTTAGATTGATTGATGGTAACGTTGAGGATCCTGCACACAATTTTACTAAATAAATTATCCCATTTTCGGAACTCTATCCCTCCCTCGTCCTTTCATAGTTGCTTCTCAACACTCGACGAACTTATTATTTTATGTGAAGAGATTGGCATGAAATATTTGGAACCATTAGAAAATTCAACTTCTTCAAATATAATAAAACCTCTTTACCAAAGATTACTTACGTAAAAAGATCTCATGAATAACTTACCTCTCTATTATGTCAAATCTAATCCCAAAATCTGTCATCGCAAATTGAATCGTGTTATCTTAATGATGATCTAGAATAGTGTAGATGGTCATACTATACATTGGAAATAGGAAAAAAAACAGTTAGGTACATGTTATTCTTAGATTATGGTAACAAACATGTAATCCCACACCATTTTCGACGTATTAACAAATGAATCAAAGAAGTGAAGGACCGTGGTAATGCGTATAGGTACATTGGTGTATAAGTATCTAAGCTTAATTGATCAAAATTTAAGTTAGAATTGACAGCTACAACGTCACAATACGGCAGCGGTCATTCTTAAATTGAATGCAAAGTAAACGATGGCGAAACTTGTAAGGAGGTAAAGCAAACAATAGTAGGCGCTTCTATGAAATGCAAGTATATATGCGTGGAAATATTTATAATGACGTCACTGTTAGCTGACAGTAATAACGCGTGAGTAATCAAAAGCAAATGTAGATTCCTTTTAAGTTATGGTGTCGAAAGCCGGAAGAGTAATAAAAATACTTTCTTTTACGATAAACGGATATGCTTGCAAGATAATAGAAGGGATACTAATAGTACATAAAACAATGAATATCTAAACCTGACATATCAATTTCTTGGCTAGTGCAATAAATCACAATGCCAACATATTTTTTTAAACATGTTTCCCGTGGTATATGTTTGTGTATATGTGAAGAAAGACCAGTATTCTAGTACAGTGATAGGGTCTTGTAGCTAAGTAATAACAGCCGCACAGGTTGATCTATCAGGTTAAGCTATGCTTGTCGCGGTTGATCCGTGGATGGGTGACTATTTTTAACTGACTTCAAAAAGAAGGAGGTTATCAATTCGACATGTTTATATATATATTTTTTATGTATGTTCGGGCATAACTACGTAGTATATAGACGGATTTGCAAAATTCTTTTTTTGTTCGAAAGGGGTTTACTCCGAAATAGTCCCATTAAAATTTCATATAGATCTAATGATGCGTTTCGGAGACAGACAACGGAACTCTTCAAAAAATTACAGCAAATCAACCGCGAATGTTGCTATCGCATAAATATGCATTGTTTTGACGCCAGGATGATGAAATTTCGAATTGGTGTGGGGTAGGTAACTAAAAAGTGAAAAATAAAAACTTTTTTCAAAAAATAACAACCGACTTCCAAATAAACACTACAAAGTGCAAAATAACTTCAATTTCGGAAGGCGGTGACAAATAATTAAAATAAACAACCAAAGTCACCGACTTCCGAAATTAAAGTTATTTTGCACTTTGTAGTGTTTTTTTGGAAGTCGGTTGTTATTTTTTACATACCAAGACACCTCCGTGCCTCGGATAACACGTTAAGCCGCTGGTCCCAGCTGTTATTCGATGGCCAAGAGGTATCGTATTACCCAGTAAGTAGGTTGTGGAGGTCAGATAGCCAGTCGCTCCTTATAAAATAGTGGAATTCAGCTGTATCTGGTTAGACCTGAAGGCGACCCCAACAGATTTCGAAAAAGGCAGTTGTGATGATTCTAGTACAGTGCTTAATAAATTTAGAAATAAGGAAGAAAAGAAAGTGGTAGAGTAAACAATATTGCATTTCCGAAAACAATGAGACACATAAGGAAGCAAAACAAAATAAAACTGACATCCATTATTAGTATGTGTCTAAACGTTCAAACGAATGGCTTACACCAATTCGAAAGCTATAGCCATTGTCTAATTGTAAACCATTTTGGTCAAGTCCAGTCTAGGGTAGTGATGTCATTGAGTGAGCATAGTAAAAGATGAAAAAATACCAGTGTCGTAGAATTAAATATGTCTTTTGCAAATTATTAGGTATATTGTTGGACGGCTCTTAAGATCTCGCACTATTATTTTCGAGTTTTAAAGTGATGACCATTTCCATTGTTTCAGGCTTCTACTGTTCAATATTAATTTCACAATTGAGCGACAAGTTGTAGAGAATTCACTAAATAACTGCCTGTCCGTCTATTTGGCCCCCTTTCCCACTTAAACATATGTGCGCCCTGCGTACACAATATTAATCCGTCAGCAGTGTCCCTTACAATATTGTGTATCCCAGTCGTCATCTTGTGCAGGCTCCTTCAATTTCCTCTTATTGGCTCTTCTATATTTTTTCACAATATTCAGCTAGCATTTCTCCGAGCAACCGAACATACAAAATGTTTGTCTGGGCGCAGAATAACCTCTATTTCAGTTTATTTAGCCAGACATCCGGAAAGTTTGCTAGACTGTGTATAAAGAGAAACACGATGGGACGTCTCACTGTTAACCGAATAAGGAAAAATAGTACAATCTTTAATTACATAGACAGGGTCGGCAAGATAAACGAGAAGTTTTTTTGGGCGAAATAATCCAATACTACGGAATAACAAAGTTTGTGATCAGCTACATGACCTTTTTATTCCGTTTCACCATAATGAGCAGTATGCATGTTGTACTTGAAAATATTTTCAGAAGAAAGATATATTTTTAAAGGCATTATTTTTATATTCAAACAAGTAATTGATAAGATGCCAAAGCTTGATAAAGAAGCAAGCTACAATCGACGTTACACTGTTCAACCAAATTAACAGAAACCAACATACCAGCCAAGTGCACAATATCAAGTTATGGACACAGCATCCAAAAACAATATTAGGAATATTAAAAAAAAAAAAACAGTGTAAGTACAGAAATGACGCATAATCTAAACACAATTTTAATACAAACAGAAATCATACGTTACATATAAATTGGTAAACTAGATATTTTGGTGGCCAAGTCCACCACTTGAATTTTCTCAAGAAGAAAATGCTTTCAGGAGTACTTAGAAATATGGGAGAATGTCGTGATCTTCGAAAGAAGTACCAGCATTAAACATTTTTAGCTGTCAATGTTCATTCAAAACCAGCAATTCTATTTCTAATCCCATATAATTGTTTGAACTATAAATACAATTTTACGGTGGGATACTATTTCAACTTTGTACTATATTCTATCTATGTGAGCGCTTCAGTAAACATAGATCAATCAACGGGAGCAATCACGTTCAGTTCTAAGCTCTACGATGTACGGCGCAAGAATTTCAATATAATGCGACTTTAGCCGTCGTAGTTCAAGTTCTGTAATGAAATTACAGTAACAAATAGAGGTAGCTGAATAGAAACATCGTTTGATGCTCGACCTTGCAATGTCACTTTCACTCTTTACATGGGTGATAAGAGAGGAAAATTTCGGTGAATTTTGTTGGGATTAAAAATCTGTTTACTTCTCCGTGGTGTTAATTAGCGTAGCTTGCCCCCCTTGAAATAAAGACAAGTTTTGTAAGCAGTGGTGGCCCAGTGATAACGGCTGCGACTTACCAGTTGTAGGTCGTGCGTTCGAACCAAATTTCGATGACATGTGACATCTACCAACCTGCACTGGGCCCGCGTGGTGGATTATGGCCCACTCCCTCTCACTGAGAGGAGGCCTGTGTCCCAGCAGTGGGAACGTTATAGGCTGAGTATGTATGTACCCAGCTGTTGATTGGTGTGTTTAGTTTTAGAAAGTTCTGCCTCGTGTGACAATCCCTTTCAAAAGTTCGATATGCCAAAGGGCCGACGGGTACTGCAATTACAAGTTGTAGGTCGGTGGTTCGAATCCAGGCAGGCGCTTTTCTTTGTGTAAATAATTTCATCGTCCATTCTGCTCTCAAAATGATGAAAGAAAACATCTTGAGGAAACCGGCATGTCCAAGAGGCAAAAATTCTAAGACATGTGACATCTACCAACCCACACTGGGCCCGCGTGGTGGATTACAGCCCTCTCGCAGAGAGTAGGCCTGTGTCCCAGCAGTGGGAACATTATAAGATGATCAGATTATGCATGTACCCCGCTGGTTGGTGTGTTTAGTTTTAGAAAAAGTTCACCTTTTAAGAGTTATCTCTGTTGTCATCTCTCTATCCTGTGTGGCAGTCCTCGGGTTCTGTACGGGTTCAGTAATTTGGCAACAGCCATTAGATTCACAGGTCATTAGGAGTTTCGAGTTACAATGTTCTGACACAGCACAATGTTAATCCGAAACTTCTAATAAGAATACACCAGAGAGACCCAATTACATTAGGCACACAAATTGAGAACAGAACCCTAAGGAACGAAACGAGAAAATTGTTCAGATGCCGATTTTATGGAGGAAGTCGTAAGTGCCAAATAAAACGTACTACTGCGTTATTTGTTAGCTATTAAATAAGAAACGTCGACTGCCGAAGGTCAGTGCTGGGAATATTTCTGTTGATACCTATGCGTAGGAAATAATTTCGGAAAAAAATTCAAGGTACGATTCCTGTCCAATTGAGATTTTAAGGAGACAGGCTTACAAAGATATTCATTCAAATCAAAACAATGGATTTCTGTGAGGTTAACCCTATAACCTTACAGAAGGTTACAACGTTATAAGGACGTCATGTGTCCTGCCACAGTATGACAGTTTAAAAACACAGGACACAGGGCACAGGACGTAGGTCATATTGAACGACACAGGTCACCAGTTTTTCATAAGGTTTTGTTTAAGTGCAAGTAGTGTGCCATTCTTTAAAAAGCTCTATCAAATTCGAGTTATAAGACGTTAGACAGTCTCTTTTCTTATTTCATACTTTAAAAAAAACAGTGGCGGAACTTTTTTTAAGGCAACAACATAATACTGGCTTGTTCTCAATAGGTGTAAAATTCTCAAACAGCCGTACCAATAAAGCATAGTTTATGGCAGACAATTGATAAATAAACCGACCGTTTGAAAGCGTCCGTGAGAAAATAGTAGATGTGTGATTAACTAGGCTAAAAATAAGGAGATTAGAGTAAACATTGGGTGACTAAGAAAAGCGGGAAATCATTTATTAATAGGTAATTCTGAATACTTTTCATTTGGCAATGTAAGCGTTTTGCATTATGTTGATAAAAACTCTTAAATTGAAACATAAATAAAACCAAGTTCAACTTTCTTGTGCATTGTGGTCACTGCCACTGCTCGATGACAATTTCGTGACACACTTATTTATACATCGAACTCTTTAACACGTTTTAATTGTCAAAATACTGCATCTCATCAACTTCAAATCTTAAAAACGCCACAAATTGTGAGTCATGTTCATGATTGTTATTTCGGCTCCAACAGTTGAAAACTAAGTATGTTGCATCTGCCATTCCACGCCATGGTTGGCCCAGGGAATATTATGAAAAAAAAAAGACATGAATAAGCAATGTACGCATACAAAATGACTCAATGATCGAATGCATCGTATATGATGTCATGGTTTTCAAAATTAGAAGCAGTTCGGATTTGTTCGTGAGCTACTGCCCCATATTGTCACGAACACGACATTATTCCGACAGTTTATGACACAGCATAACATACGCTACGCAACACTCGCAGAATAAATATCACTTACTGTACTGGCAGATTTCTTTTTCTGTTACAGGCTGTATTTTTAGTCTGTGACACCTTAAGTTTAGGGAGGGTGTGATTTATTTTAAATGTGTGTAGGTTTTTCTATTTCCTTTTTGTTATAAATGTTTTCTGTATTGGATAGGAAATGAAAAAGGTTTTAGCTCGCAAGCGCATTATATTATTGGCAATATTGGCATGAAGTTTCCAGTTTATATACATAACCTTCTTTTGCCAATGGCTTCGCTCGCGTGGAGGTAGGAAATTATTTCACGGGAACTTCAAATTTTATTCATATTCGTTCAGCCATTTTTTGTGTAATTGATAACAAATATCTAAAAATAAAAAATTTCACATTTATAATATTAGTAGGATACCCATCTTTAAACCTGGATATTTTATTTGGCAAGGGTTTCAGTATTGGCACATTTGTTAGAGACGACTCATTGACAGTCATCGGTAATAATAGTTTCATAAACGTTTTAATTAGGTACATAATAACTATCTATTTTTAGAATGGGTCAATTTGTACTAGGGGTGAAATGTGCTCTTCACATTATACAATAAATAGGTGACAGGGGACATCGACGTGCAAACTGAAACCATGAAATCAGCACATGATCCTAGCTAGAACCCCTAGCGTAGAAAGCATTTGTCAATTTTTTTTAAATAGTTGCTGTTTCATAAAAAAATCAGTCAAAATATATGGAACAGCGATTTTTTTAAATAAATGTCGAAAAATTTCGAATCACTGGGAGTTCAGAATCATGTATTGAATCAATAGTGCTAGGTTGTAAGTGTTCTTTGAAAGTATAGTAGGTATACATCAGAATTCAGTATGTTAGTGCACAACATTCGTTTAAAAAGCGAACGTAATGCATAATCTAGCTTTTTCTTTTTTTACAAACTTGTTTTACTCGTTGGGTATTACTAGCACCCAGTCGACTCGTAAACTTTTTGTAGGGCAAGGATTTCGTCCAACGAAGTACGACCATCTATCTCTATGTATTACTACCGCCCCGTAACAATTAAAGAGTAATTTCAGACACATGAGACTTAATGAGACATTTCAGCCGATCTTTTCTGTCAAAATCTCACAGTGGAAACAAAGGCAAAATGAGCTGTCAATAGTGTCAAACCCTAGCATCAGGTGGAACGACAACTCACTTCACACTTCACCTAAATTTTCACAGTGATATTTTTATAGAATATCATTGTTTCTGGGTATTGCAAAGGCCCATTGGCGGCAGTGACCACTTAGCACCGCTTGCATGTTGGCATCCCAATCCAATACGTAAATCTTTTCCCAGCTATGTTAGGGTCGGCTTCAAGTCTCACCTGATGCAACTCAATACCAGTATTTTTCATGGAGACCTGACTTCCACAATCTAGATAGTAGGTAATACGATGCCCTTTGGTAATTCGTGCTGACAGACTTTCGGGCATCCGACGTCGTTCGATCGAATGTTTGAAAGTCGTTACGGGTGTGACGAGTGCCAAAGATTCACGAATGACAGCCAGGACCAACGACTTAACGTGCTTTCTGTAGCATGGAGGGGCTTGGTATTTAAAGACGGTCACACATCCACGGACCAACCGCGGCAAGCGTAGCTTAACCTGATCGATCAACCCGTGCAGTTGTTATTATACAATAACAAAAAAAAAACAACTGCTTTATTTACAACCAGTTCAGTATCTTGTGACTTTTCTATTTTCATAGACAAACGATCCCTTTCACATTCCTCATTCTTTTAATTGTTTTTTTCCTTCTGTTTTTAACCCCCGACGCAAAAACGACGGGGTGTTATAAATTTGACGTGTCTGTGTGTGTGTGTGTGTGTGTGTGTGTGTGTGTGTCTGTCTGAGGCAACGTAGCTCCCAAACGGATGAACCGATTTTGATTTAGTTTTTTTTGTTTGAAAGGTGTATTAGTCGGGAGTGTTCTTAGACATGTTTCATCAAAATCGGTTCAGCCGTTTGAAGATTATCAGCTCTTTTCTGGTTGAAAAAGGGATTTTAGCCTCTGATCAACTCAAAATTTGGGATTCTATTACTTCAATGATATTAGACGAATAAAATAACCTTGAACTGATGCTGGAGCAACACCTGGAATTTCCAGGAAACCCAAGTTATTCACCAACAAACAGCAGAAGTATCGTGTTTGGGCTCATTGAAAAGGTCTCAATGAATAGATTATAGATAAATGGTGATTTAAGGGAGACATTAAGTTTAAAAAGCAAGAAATAAAAGTTAAATTAAAAATTTAAAAAACCCCCGACCCAAACAAAAACTCAAAAAATTAAAAAATAATATTTAAAGGCCTTTTAATTTTAACGTAATATTTTGATCAGGGCATTGTCAAGTCGGGGGACGGTCAATGAAAACGCCAAACAGAGGCCTAGCCGTCCCCCGACTTGACAATGCCCTGATCAAAATATTACGTTAAAATTAAAAGGCCTTTAAATATTATTTTTTAATTTTTTGAGTTTTTGTTTGGGTCGGGGGTTTTTTAAATTTTTAATTTTAATCTATAAATATAAACAGGGTCGATACCAGTTCCCATAACAGTGAGAGATAAACATAGAGTTGAATGTTTCTATTGACTATTATGTCTATTATTATCTCTATATGGGTCAACGGTCTCATAATAAGCCACTATTATTGTGATAAGGTTGTTCTTAAAACTGTTAATAGTGCTTTATTGTTTAGTTATCTTGGTAGTTATAATATTAATTTAAATATTTCTATTTATTTCCAAGAATCTTGACTTGGCTCGCGAGGTTGTCGACATGTGGGATGTAGACTCAGTGATCATTGTGCCGATAGTCATAACAGCCAAACCTTGACCAACACGCGCCTCAAAGAGATGTCAGCACAAAGTGACGGGGCCCGCAAGGGCCGATGCCTGCCAGGGGTGCGGGTTTGTTCGAAAGAGATACCACAGCCCATGGCATACGCCACAGCTCTCAAAACGGTGAAGAAATACATCATGAGGAAACCAGAATGTCCTAAAAAAATCGAAGACATGTGACATCTACTAACCCGCGGGTGAGTTACGGCTCGCTCTCTCTCACAGAGGTCGCCTGTCTCCCAGCAGTGGTAATATTATATCCTGATTATGCTAAATGTGTTGAGTGATTAATAAGTTAAAATGGGCTGCTCATTAAAACATTATTTTCTTAAAATGTTAATTTTCAACTCCGATAAAACTACGTTGAAAGTTTGTACATAAAATCATCATTTAGTTAACTATTTTTTAATAGTTATATTTTTTTCGTGCACGGCACAAGAGCTGCAACAATTTTGCTAAAAGCTCTAACAAATGAAACTACGGTAGGCACATAACCTCTACATTTTTGCCTCATTTCGCGAAACATCATGCATCCTTAATTAATACTCGTTTCCACTAATGGGGTTAACATGTTGTGAGAATCTAGATGTAGCCGCATTTTTTTTATAAAAGCATCTTTGTTTTTAACACTCAAATGGGTGTAACTGGTGTGAAAGCATGTCTATTTTTGGAACGAAATTCTGCTGTTGAATTAAACTGGTATAAATCGTTTCGGAACGAAAAAGCGTTTTGCCTCCTCCATTCGATTTTTCTCGCTATGAGAGATAATGAGAGAGATAGGTTTCATGGTTTTCGCGGCTGCTAGAGCCAATGCTGAAGTGGTGTTCAAATAAAAATCCAAGATGGCGGCTGAAAATACTGTTCAATTTTTATTATGGGTGCCGTTTTTATGGTTTTCGAGGGTGCTTAAGCTACCGAGAGATAGTGAGTTCGCAAAGAAAATACAAGATGGCGACAACTACGTGATAGTTTCATAAAACTTACAGTAGATGGTATTAAAAAGGTGTATTAAATTCCCACTTTTTCTCTCTCTGTCTTTTTCTATTATATTTCGTTCCTCACCGGGGTCTCCCAACCACACACGTTTTTTTATTTGGAGCCAGGCGGCTTAGTGCTGGAACGTTAAAAGAAAAAATATGGAGAGTGTACTATAGGCAACGGGTTATCAATCATGAGTATTACTTATAATTAATAATTATTATTAATTATAAATAATTGATTATTATTATTAATTGGAACCGTGCACCTAGCTTCTGACGTTTCATAAGTGCCCATGCAGGTTTATATGAAATAAAAATATTTTGATTTTGATTGATTGATTGAATTAAAAGTAATACTCATGATTGATAACCCGATCAATCAATCACCTCATCATCAAGAAACAAGAATTAAGATCATGATCAATTACCTGCGGGGTGGTTGCAGAACACTTTAACAGTAGGAATGGCTTTCATTTTGACAGTTGAACAACATTAATTGCGAAAGCTATTTACGTAGTTGGGTAGACAAGTGGGGTTTGTGGTGACGAAGGTCTGATGTGTCATGATAAGTTTTGAACGAAAAACTTAAACCCGACCACTGAAAAAAGCCGCTCTAAAAATTATGAAACAAGAAAATGTTCTATGCCACTTAGCGGGGCTTTTGGCTAAGTAATAATAGCCGCACGGGTCAATCGATCAGGTTAAGTTACGCTTGATGCGATTGTTCCCTGGATGGGTGACCATCTTTGCTTAACGAGACCCTCCGTGCCTCGGAAATCAAGTTAAGACGTTGGTCCCGGCTTTCATTGGTGCATCTTTGACTATCAAAGATGCACCAATGAAAGTCTCACAACCAGTATTACCAAGGGGTATCGTATTACCCAGTAACTGGATTGTGGAGGCAGTTACTCCATGTAAAATACTGAAATTCAGCTGCATAGACTGGAAGTCGACCCCAACATAGTTGAGAAAAGTCTAAGCAAATGATGGGCAGACAACATTTTCGAGTATTTGAAAATTACACAAAGTCACTGCTGCATGTTATTGTAGCTGTCCATGCAGCAGTGACTTTCCATCAGTTGGAATGTCTCTTTGTGAACCACTCTGTTTCGCTAAAATAGTGTTGACTGTATTTTGTTTCATATAAATCGATGAGAGTTATATTTTGTCATGTTATTTTTATTTCTACTCGAAAAAGCATTCTATGATTTCCCGTGAGTGTAATTTAAGATTACTTTACTTTCAGGTATTCTCGAAAGTATGTAACGGTACAAATACAATTTACAAGTACATCTTAGGTACGAAACTTACTTGGGAGATGAATGATGATAAAAGCCATAACAGTAGTTTTTTTGGCTTTGTATTGTCGAGACGAAATTAAATTACAAACTGGTAGGTAAGTATAACCGCGCAGATGACACACTTATTACAAAAAAACACCTTACCAAAATACCTTAGGATTTGAAAAAATAAACATTGCATGTTTCCATTTTTAAATCCTCAATTATGTTTATGAGTAATGTTACTAAATCTGATATCAAGACATGAAGCAAAAACTTTTCACCCCTTTTTAAGAAAGTGAAATGGAGAAGGAGTGCAGAAATATAATATTTTAGCTATTATTGCATCATAAATACAGAACATAATTATTATTTTTGAAATGGTCGAATTTCTTCTGCTAGGCCACCACTAGTTAAAATAAATGTGTCAAATATTTTTTATTTAATTAGCTAGATAAACGTTTTAGTATGATTAAAGAGGATCAATAATGTTTTTTCAAATAAAGCTATAAGCTCGAGATGTTTAAATCAAAATACGGGTGACAGTATTAATGAACTTTTTCATTTAAAATACTAAAGTTCATTCATATTTATTTTACCATCAGTATCTTTACAAAAACTTCTAAATTACCCAACAAAAATACCAGAAGCTGCCTACCTTTTTTATCCCAAACACATAGGAATATCTCCAAGGATATACAAGGAAATATTATTTTACTTTGTTCCTCATTTCAGGTCTCGGAGGGTCAATAATTTTGCTCAAAGTTGAAATCTGGTACATTAGTAAGTTTTCTGTGGTTGGAATAAAAAATGTTAATGATGACGAGGATATTCTCTCTCTTACTCAACTCTCTCTCTCTTGACATTGATTGGTTTCTAGACAGATCTAGTATTTTGGCACATCCAGAACATTTATTTTCTATCTAAAAGTACGGTCTCTATTGACATATACATTCACTTCTAGTCGTTGGTCAAACCCTAAAATATTGGTATCGTGCAGTCCTGAATATAACAGTCGTTTCATGTAAAATATTGATTCTGCCGCAGACTGGAAGCTGACCGCAACATGTCGATTACCTGTTGAGTAACAGTGGCGTTCCTATAAAATTGAATATTGGTAGGCAAAACCAATGTAACATTGGAGCCAAGACAAGCTCCAATTTTGGAAGCGGAGTGCAAATGTGATTCAGTATTTTCAAAAAACGACCATGGTTTGTACAGTCACCAAAATAGATTAGTAACCAAGGTCTTCGGATATAGTTGAAGTTTTGTAAACCGATGGATGTTTTCGAATTAATTTTTATGTTCTATATTAACTGTTTGTTTTCTATTAATTAAATTCAATTCTATTCATCAAATAACAAAAACATCTAACGGTTTCTTACTAACGTCAACTAAACCGCAAAAGTAAACCAGCAGTCGAACCGAGCACGAGAACCGTAGAGAAGCGTTTTGTCGACGGAAGAGTAGACAAAAACTGACGCAGACATTTGACAGTTTTACACACATTTGACATTTGACAAAAATTTGGACAAGCAATTTATATTCTACGGTAGAGTAGAAAAAGATAGTGTCATGCTAAGCCTGCAGAAAAGATATGCACTTCGGTATTTATTTATTTATTTTATACTTTATGCACACACATGTACAGAGGCGGACTTAATGCCATAGGCATTTTCTACCAGTCGACCTTTGGGTGATGCAGAGACACACAGTGGTAGGTGCAATAAATTAGAAGAATAAATGAAGTGCATAAACTATTTCGGTAATCTTCGTTTTCCATATTAGAGGCAGCCACAGAAGCAAAGCTCGTAAGTTTTAACTGAAGTGCTTTGACGTTGTGCATCAGTCATTTGTATGAAGTTTTCTCTTTGTTATGTTACCCACTCTGTCCCAACTTTTGTTTTTGTTTTTTGAAATTGCTTTTTACTAGTACCTAGTGATTTGAGATAATAAAATTTTGTAACCATGGAAATACAAAATTGGTAATTAATTTCATGATTGTGACAGTTTTATATTATATCATCGCGTTTCCAAATATACCTATAGCCGATAATTGTCGAAGCGCATTATTTTGCTGGGAGATCTATATGTGAGCTCGTGAAATTATTGAGTTAGCAAATTCTTTTCTGGCCCCCCATCCTGCGCTGTTTTTTAATATCACTGCTTACAACACATACTTCTGAAGTTAAAGATGCCTGAACGCAAATATTGTCGCGTCTTTAATTTTTATACCAAAACTTTTTCCTTCCGAATACTAATAATGGGGTCCCTGGTTACCAGAATAATTTTTGTAGGTAGGTACTTAAAACTTTTACACGTTAATTTTGGGGACGCATTTGGGAATTGAAAATCTTGCATACTTTATGTACAACATTCTTTTATATTTTGTAGAGAAGTCAAGTTACAAAAGAAGATCAAATCACCGCTTTATTTGGATAACCGGCCTAAACATATTTCAGATGGAGAAATACCCCTTTTTTGGGAGAAATACCCCTTTTTTGGGAGAAATACCTCTTCCTCTTCTCGTGTCATACGCTACATAACAAGTCGCAATGCCTGCAAAAGAAATATGTTTTTGAAGAAAATATTGAAATTATACTTTGTGGTAGGTATTGCCAACCTTGTTGTGATAAAATTACAGAACTAAACTATGGTTTATTTTCTTTAGTATTTTGTAATTTACCACGTGTTTGATTAATTAAATAATTATCTTAGATAAGTCAAACTATCTAACGATGTGCAATATAAGGTTGGTGTCAGTAAAATTGTATCGTGTCAAACATGGGGCTTGGGGTTTTAGCTTTTCAGTTTTTCTATGACATTTCTTATAGATTCACTTTAGTATCTTAAATCTCTTTGGCTTGAGATTTTCAATAAATCGCAATAAATGCCCAAAGCATCGTATTTGTCCTCCCATACATTATAAACATGTCCTAAAAGTTCAACTCATCGATAGTCGAACGACCTCTTGTAAAAGCTGTTTGTTATGTAGTAATTTATGTTTATAAAAAAAAATCATTTCGTTTGATTCAAAATACGTTTTTCAATTTTTTTACTAAAAGTAGGTATCACTGAAATAGGTCTTTAATTAGTACGGTCTGATGTACTACCCGATTTAAACAACGGTATTATTTTACTGTTTTTAATAAGAACAGGAAACTCACTGCGGTCAATACAGTTACTATATCTTATAAAGCTGACACATCTGAATCAACTGTTCTGAAGAAAAGTAGCTGCTATGGTGCAAATTGCAGATAAACTGTAATAGTAAACTCTTGTTAATAGTTATTCTGGTGACCGGTGAATACAAGGCTACTTTTACGAGATCTATTCACAATTTACGCAATACTGGACCTGGAATATGTAATCCAGTTTTCAACACAGTCTCGGTCGAAATGTTTCGTCTTCCAACATTCGGAGTGCCGAGATAAATCATAATCCTCCAGAGGTTCTGCACATTGAAAACAGATGTTTTCTGTTATTTCTACTTTACTGTTCGTTGCTCAAATACTTTTGACTATAGAAATATGTTTATTTGGATGTTTACGTAGTAAGTAAACGATTAGAATAAGAATCGATTACTCGTTGGCTTTTGTTGACCTAATTTTGCGGATATTGGCATTATTACAAATTGTTGCACAATATTCTTGAGATTTTTTTTAACTCTTGTTTTTTTGTTATTTTGAAAAAGTATCACTAATATTAAGACCAGACTATAAAGCCTAAGGACCACTCTGATCTTTGCATGATTCCAGTTTGAACATGTACAGGACCCAGAGTCAAACAAGGCAGTAGTCAGACAGAAACTTGATTTATAATTGATGGGAATCTTTTTTGCACCGTTTGCGTTAATGCTATTGATATTAGGAAGAAGGTTAAGGCCATAGGACCAACCTTTAGTTCATCTAGTCTGCAGCAGTTACTCAAAATCAACCGCTAACAATGACGGGAACGTTTACTATTAGATGCAAAGTGTTGAAGCTAAACAACCCGATCGTTTTGGATATACGCATCCGGTCATAACGGTTCGTCGCAGATTCGTCTCAGTACAGATTAATCATCATCACTTCAGCCGAAAGACGTCCACTCAAAAAAATAAAAAATCAAAAGTCATTTATTCAAATTAGGCTGAGAATCAGCGCTTTTCGAACGTCAAAATACATAAGACAGTCCCCCAAAAACGCCCACCCTTTGACACTTCCTAGTGCTTTAGTTGGGAAGAAGAAGTGGCGTAACAAACTCCCAAAAGGGCCTATGTCCAGCAGTGGGGGTTCCCCCAAAAGGGGAGGTTTTGCCATAATCGTCACCCTTGGCAGGCGGGATGGCGATCGCCGAATGGTAGTAAAATGCATAGAGAACGCTTCTGCCCATTCTCTAGTAAGTCCCTTAGTCGCCTTCTACGACGCCCACGGGAACAAATGAGATGGTGCTATTCTTTTACGTCCAGCAACACACGGATAATAATACTAATAATAAATAGTCCTTATAAATATCTATACAACAGGACTAATATCCAAACAGCGTCATCAGTCCCTTAATTCCCTCAACCTACCACCTAACACTCGTTGCAGAAGGGAGCAAAATAGGAAGAGCACATCTTCCGCGTGATTCAAACAACTTGCACCAATACTCACACTCAATATAGTTTAGTCTACCATACAGTCTACCGAGGAATACAAAGCAGCATATAGTAGGCCCGTCCTTTCAATTCCTAGGCCGAAGAAAACAAATGTAGAAACAAAAATAATAATAAGACATTGAAGTTTACAATGGCCCGTGTGGTAGATTATGGCCCACTCCCTCTCAAAGAGAGCTGTGTCCCAGCAATGGGAACATCGGCTGATTATGCTTTTTCTTATGCTATGAAGTCTTCAAGTAGCGTTTAGCATAACTGCCGACCTGTCCTTAGACGAAAGGTTGACCTGCTAGAAGGTAATCCTTTCCGGTCGCTGACAGGGCGAGGTTGACATTGCTTGCGTCATAATTGCTTCTAATTATACCCCGACTAGTTCTAGACAGGCGGACTAGTCTAAAATAGGATGAGGTGTAGGCGATCGATAGTGCCGTTCGATTTTAGTCAATTTTATGTTTGTATTTTATTGATTAGCCACTACTGTAACTGGACATTCTATTTTAATTTTTTGGTATTTTTTTTTTTTTATCAAAAATTTTGTAGTGGTTTTTGTAAGCATTTTTGGGGCAATGTGTATCTCCCGGATCTCCGTCTTATGGTAGTAGAAGGAAGGGGTTTTAGTCGGTAGGAGTCGGAAATAACCCTCCATTCTTGCCAGACAGAGGGTATCTATGAGGATAAAAAAGGGTTGGTACCACCAGCGTGTCGTGGGCAGCCCCGCTATACCCTATCTAACTGGCTTATACCTATTTGTATTATTTCATGAATACTTAATGCCAAGATAAAAAGAAGAAGAATTACTTAGAGACAGAAGGTTGCGCTTATGTATGTGTCGCATCCATCTGGTTGAATTAGCCAGCTAATTGGATGCCTAGGCCGTTCATTAAATGCCGGCATCCAATTGGATGCCCAGACCGATAGTTAATTGAACTAGAATCATTCAACGTTTAAAAACTTGGCGATTTGAAAGTCAGCCCTTTAAAGATGACTGACCAAGACTCGGCCAACTGATAAAAATTTAGTTCATTTTCTTTTCACTGCGGCGATAGTAGTCACCAAAACAAATTTGGCGTTAATAGCGCAAACCGTGAATGTTATTTTTCGTTCTAGTGTGGAATTAAAGTGTGATTTTGTCAAAACAGTATTAAAAGATGGAGGTGCCAAATAACACTACGTCTTCTATAAGTAATCGCGAATTTTTTTAGTATAAACTGACTGACTGACTTAATTATTACTAAGTAATATTCGTGTTATGTACTTTGTTGTGAACCAACAATATTCCACTATTACTAGTTACTTAGTGGTAGGTATTAGTAAAAAGTAGTCATACACAATTTGTGAACTCACTCATCAATTTGTCACCCAAACCAAACATCACAAATTCATCAAAATCGATTTTAAGTAACTAAATGACTACACGACATCTGGTTTAACGTTGCACTCAATGACTTGGCTAGTGGTCCTTCAGCTATTTAATTGGATGCCGGCGTTTAATGAACCGCTTAGGTATCCAATTAGCTGGCTAATTTAACCAGATGGCTGCGACATATGCATAAGCTATGCGAAATAAAAAGTCGAGTACCTAAATGTATTATACCTTGAATTCCAAACCTGTGTGATTACTTGTGCTTAAACCAACATCATCTGCCTAGCTTTTTCCCACCTATTTTGGGGTCGGCTTCCAATCTAACCGGATGCAGCTGAATACCAGTATTTTACATGGAGCGATTGCCTATCTGACCTCCACAACCCAGTTACTGGGTAATACGATACCCCTTGGTAAGACTGGTTGTCAGACTTTCGGGCTTCTGACGACCCGTAACGACTGTCAAAGATCCACAAATAACAGCCGGGACCAACGGCTTAACGTGCTTTCCGAGGCACGGAGGGGTCTTGGTATGTAAAGATGGTCACACATCCACGGACCAACCGCGGGAAACGTAGCTTAACCTGGCCGATCGACCCGTGCAGCTATTGTTATTTAGCCACAAGCCCCTCCGTTTGTGCTTAAACCAACGTCAGCGACCATTGAACGGTAATTGCTCAATTTGCATGACATAAAACGTTCATCCAACTGATTAAAAATGTGTCAAATATGGTTTAAAAAGCTCAGTATTATTCACGAGATCATGTGCTGAAAATTTTATTGATAACAGGATCATGTGAAAACTTGAATTTCACCGTCTACCCTGAAAACTTGAATTACACAATAACATCACCCCAAATCATTTCTTAAAAGCATCTTCGTTACATATTTTATAAATGATCGGAGCATTTTCAGTACCTCTTAATATTTTACGTCTCGTTAAAAAGGAAATAAGAATCGTCGGAGCACTCAATTCTGTTCGCTTTATAACTTGATAGCAACACTAACTGCTGAATTGCCTTCATCGATCACTCAAGTTCAAGAATACGAATTTTCGGGAATTTTACGAGGGTTATCGGAACGCGTGTAAAGAAAATGTTCGGTAAATATGCAGTACTAGCTTTTGCAAGCGGTTTCGCCCGCATGGAGGTCGACAATTACCCTATGGGAACGAATTATCGGGATAAAACTATCTCGTGTGTTAATTCAGGTTATAAACTGTCTGTGTGCCAAATTTCATTCAAGTCCATTCAGCAGTTTTTGCGTGATTGAGCAACAAATATCTAAACATCAGGACATACAAACTTTCACATTTATAATATTAGTAAGTGGTGTACCAATGGAAAATTGAAATTGTAACGTTACTTCTGCAGATCTTTATTGCTGAAATTATTTTTGTGAACGTGAGTAGTGAATACGTGAGAAAGGAAGAGTCTCAAAAATATGAAAATTGGTCTCGTGGGTTTCGCGTGGGTTTCACGCCTGTATTGCCCATATGGTTATGCAGAGATGTGCCTAGAGGGATATATCAATTTTTCATAATTTATGCGCTACGCCATTAATCATTTGGCAGGTAATATGTATGCAATTTGCAGTTTGAACGGTGAAGGGAAATATCATGAGTAAACAACCCTGTCCTAAAACCAAAAAATCGAAGACATGTGACATCTACCAATCCGCACTGGGCACGCGTGGCGTGTTACGGCCCACACCCTCTCACAGAGAGGACGCCTGTGTCCCAGCAGTGGAAATGTAATAGGGTGTGTTGGGAATCGAACCCAACACACGACCTTGCGCGCGACCTACACGCGCAGGCGTCGTGGCCGACGCGTCATCATCGGCACGCCGAGGCGCGGCGCGGTGGCAACATGGCTCGGCCCAACGAGCACTCGCTTCAACGGACTCCACCGCGACGGACGACTCTCTATATCTAAAACTATTGTTTGTCCGGGAAAGTTTTCCTCTTGTTAATAGCACGGCAGTAAACCATTGCCTAAAATACAGTCCACTCTTTTATTTGCTCCACCCGCTAACAGGGTGATTATGTTATTTATGCAGTTTTGAATCTATATTTTTATTTATTTTCTTCTCACATCTATCATTTACAGGGTAACCCAATGCGATAAATGCGCTTATACTAACTTAATTAAGTATCCTTAATACTAACATTAATGTGTCTACATATTCTACATGTAACAAATTACGAACAATGCATTCCTTGTGAATTCACTCAGAGAACAACAGAATAAGTCAGTCTCAACCGCTATGAGGTTGAGCGTGCGGAGTGCACGCGTCAGCGGCGCCTCCCTTACAAGTTTGGTCCGAGCGCGCGGTTCCACTAGCAATGGCGGCTGCCGTCTTCGCCACACGTACCTGTCCGGAACACACAGACTCACCTGCGCTAAAATAACTGCATTATACTTATGTATAAACTTATGAATGAAATACGTACCTACCTCATGAAAACTCAAAGTGCACGTTCACTAGCAAGCATTTACGTCCACTAGGTACTTAAGTTCTACACTGCGCTGTCTATCTCTCTTCTTATTAAAAACACTTGATAGTGTTCCATATCGTTTCGCTTTACGATGGTGTGCTAAGAAACGCATTGAGCTAAGTGATTTGGTTCATGTACAGTCGCCAGCAGGTCAAGCTATCCCAAACTATAAAATTTTCCCAATTGAATATTAACCTTATTCCTTTGCAATAAAGTGGAAAAACTATCATAGAAATTTGACAGATTGGGGTAGCTTGATGTGCTGGCCTCTATATCAAGTTTAAACATTTGAAAAAAAAAAAAATAGAGCTGTTGCATAGAAAAGTATAATAGATACATAACCGGTCTAAATGTATGGAATAGCTCATCTTTTTCATAACCAGCGAAAATATTCTACGCGAATGCTGAATTCATGGTCACAATTTGCGCACTAGTTAAATATTCTTCCTGTAGGTACCATCTCGTTTATCTGCATGTTTAATTTTTCATTTCAATTTAAATTATTGGTTTTGATATCTCTGGAAGATTTTATCCTGCAGATACCCTTTTGAGGATTACTATTGTAATAGATGCTTGCTTGAGCCCATTCCACCACAATATATCTCATGAGAATTAGGATCCAGATCTCACACAAGCCTATTTTGACCTAAATAATTTCAAAAAGGCTTAGGTCAGTATTCAAGGAAGCTACCTGGTACTAAAATGGATTTAAGGCTTTGTTTGTATTTTCACGTTCCCGCCATGTCCGTTCTACCGACAAATCCGCTTAAGTACTGTATTCTCAGGGAACTAAAAATTTATAGGGGGACATTTGACAGTTTATAAAAAGTATAAACTGAAAATACCGTGTAAAAACTTTTTTGAAAACCACTAAAACCTGTTCAGTCTTTTCTTCATTCTCTCCAAGTACTTACTTATTGTTAATTTCGATTGCCTGTTTGCTGTGCTACCTTAATATTGTCAGTGAACACTTTTAATTGGCCTTCTCTCACTAACTGTCAGCTATCTGTATCCTACCTGTTTTTTTTAAGAAATCAAATGCAAATAAACAAAATAAGAGATGAATCTTTTGACAGATGTAAAAGATGTATTATATCAGACATACTTCCTTAAGATCGTTACTATCAAGTTTAGTGATATTATTGTTAGAAATGATAAGTGCAAAAAAAAAAATTAAAACACATGTTGTGCTTACCTTCTAGATTACTGATTTAAACCGGTCTTATAGCTTAATCATTCCAAATCTAAAACCATAACAAAGAATTTCATAAACAGTGTTTTTGGAATCAATCATGGATGGAAATTGTATTTTCATAAAAAGGAGATATTTTTTGTTTTCTTTACTTAAATATGACTGATATAATTGATAGCACAAACCTGATATACCCGAACACAGAGAGCAACTAAAATACAATTAATATTTTCTATTGTATTTTGTATTATGGCAGACAACGCCGCTTTCGACCCTTATATTCGTGTTTAAAGGGATCTTGAAAAGCTAATGTAGTGTAATAATAAAAATTAAAATTGATGAGTTCAACTTATTTTTGAAACAAAAAAAATTAAATGACATGCGTAATAATTGTATACATACTTAGCATAGAAAATTATTTTTTGTTGTTTAAATCTATCAAGTCCGGCTAATGAGACACGTATCGTAACCCTATCAGGTGCGGCGTAAAGTGTAGATAGATGTCAATCTCTTGGCAAATCAAAATAATACAATAGTAAGCTACATATATTCACACGGTATTCACCACGATTGTTAACAATGTTTATTATTATAGTATAGTAGCCCCGGCATTGTCCTTATCAATAGATTGTTGTAATGACATTGTCAGTCCACAGTCTCTATCAACCATAATATTTAAACAAATAAGTCAACATCTATTGTATGTACTCTTAATTAGAACATTTTGGTTCATATGTACACATGTCGGGGTTAGTTCCGACTCGACTGGTGTGCGATGAACACGTGTTTATTTAATAATGCAAGAAACTGTGATTTTAATTTTTAATTTTTTCAAATGTTATTCTTGCCTTATTTTTGTGGCCTGAACTGTATGTGAAAAGTGTTTATTTAAAATCAGTTATTTTGTTCGTGTTTTTTTAAGATTTCTAAAGGTAAGAAGTGTGATGAATAAAGAGCTTTTTCTTGTGGAAATATTGTTGTATGGTCAATTATTTTGACTGATTTTTAAAATGTGCGTATCGCTGTCTTACATATTATTTGAAGGGAGACATACTAAAAGCTCTCATTTAAAAAGAATTATAGAATTAAAAAAAAAAAACATTGATGAGTAATAATAAAATAAAATGTGTTATCTCCAGCCTAAACGTTTGAAAAGTACTACCGTTCCGCTAGTAATAGATTTATACCTATAATAAAAAAAGGTTCTCTCTGGTTATCGCTACTGTCCAAATTATTCCCAACTACAGCACATCCTACCTACAACTACATTCGCATTTCAAATTAACCGGAAGCGAATGCTAAATTCAGATAAGAAATTAAACTGGGAGCGAATTCTAATTTCAAATAAAAAAACCGACAAAGATGATAAACTCGGGCAGAGCTGTCAAACATAACGAACGCTGATCGACAAACGATCCTTCCAAATGTATTCAAATAGATTCATTATTCAAGCATGCCTAAAAGCAATTCCGATCGATATTGCAAATTGTATGCATCCAATGAAATTCTAATCTTTGCTCGTCCTCATCGTATACGATACGAATGACCTAACTAGGAGACATGTTCTAGGGAACTAGTTGCTACATTACGCACATATTCAAGTATTAAGAATTTATTTGCAATGCTGTTAATATTTTCGGTCTAATACGTCTATTGCTTGTAATGCTTGCCAAGTTCATGTATGCGTTCTACAGAGCGATTTAATGAGTCATTCAAAGTGTTTCGTCATTTGATATATTCATAATTATTAATGTCATTGTATTTTACAGTCACAACCAAACCAAGGGGGATACCCCTTGGTAAAACTGTAGCTAAGATACTCGTAGTTGTAGTGTTGTGGTAAATGGGTTTTGGAGGTCTTAAAGCAGTTGCTCCATAAAAAAAAACTGGTATTCCGCTACATCTGGTTGGGCTGGAAGGGCTAAGCAGCTGATGATGGACTATCTTAGCTGCAGACTGTAATACTGATCAGGAAATTGCTCTTTTGTTGAACTTTGCACCAACTTGAGTTAATTTTGGCGAACTAAATATTTTGAATATCTTCAGAGTAGAGATTGTTTCAAAAATATGCGAGCACTAGAGTTAAGCTGAATAGCTTAATTATCCCGTACTATACAATTAATATTGAATTTGCAATCATAACTTAACCACAATTCCCAATAAATTCGGACAGTAATTAATTACAAATACACTTGCAAGCACACTCAAGTACGCAACGTCATGAATTAATATGTACTCGAATTGGATTGACGTGATTCGATTGTCTGTCAGGCTACACCAAATTGACAACCAAATCTAATTAAGGCTATAACAGACGTTGTTATAACGGAAATGTATACTTAAACGTGCACGTAAGTGTACAGTGAAATGGAGGAACCGTGTAGAAGTGCAAAGCTGCTTTTATTACAACCTCATAAGGATGTCGACTTGGGTATTTCAGAACTATTTGAAGTAAAAGTAACGAAGAATCTTCGTGAGGCGGAATTTAATTTTGTCATTTTCGACAACGTTGCCAAGTTCTATCTGAAAATGCATTTTTTATGTAAAAACTTCGTGTTGTTCAAATTACAAAAAAATGCCTTCTACGGTATTTGGATATTACTGAATGTAGCAAATTTTAATTCCTTCCATGCTGTTGAAGCAGAGTAGTTGCAAGCTAGATTGCTTGGCAATTGAATCTTCTTTGTCGTCTTCTTCTTCGTCGTATCGATGATTCCAATTGGGCTCAGATAAGCTTTGACCACAATTCTGCCACTTCGACAGCGTTATCGTTGGGCTCGTAAAGGTCTTCTATAGTGCAGGAGTTATTGCAAAGAGAGCACAACAAGAAGTGGGGCATAATTTGCGATGGTGCTCCACAGTCGCACTGCATCTCATTGGAGAAACCCCACCTGACCAAGTTGTACCAACAGCGGCCCACCTGGCTTCTTAGTAGATTAAGAGATTTCCAGGTGGGCCATGGTAGTTGGTGGCCCGCTGGCAATAGAACGTTCCTTTGGGTCAGTACTATGATCGCACCTATATTGGTTTAGGTTTTGTACGGAAAGCAGCATTTTGCCAGCGTGGAGACCATTTATCTCATTAATATCACCTGTTCCCCTATCAAGAGAGTTGTCCACAGTGATTCATGCGAGAGACGGAGTATATTTTGTTTCGTTTCGGAAAACTTTATGTACAAGTGAAAGTACTGTAGAAAGCTTCGATCAATATTATTGATCGAAGGTAGAAAGGGGCATTTTCTACCAGTCAACCTTAGGGTGACTGCAGCGATAAAACATGGCAGGTGCTATATGAGATAAATATCTCGGAAATATCTATGGAATACAAGAGTTTACAAATATATTAGTATTTACTCTTGTATTTTAGTTATTAGATTATTTTATTACCTAGATTCATACCATAATCAGCCTATACCTAATGTTCCCACTGCTGGGACACAGGCGTCCTCTTTTCGAGAGGGAATGGGCTGTAATCTACCACGCGGGCCCAGTGCGGGTTGGTAAATGTCACATGTCTTCGAATTTTTAGACCTAGGAAATGTCGATTTTCTCATGCTGATTTCGTACTATGAAATTATTTACACAAAGTAAACCGCCACCTGGGTACGAACCCATGACCTAAAACTTGTGAGTCAGGGCCGTTATCACATGGCCACCACTGCTGTCACCTAGATACATACATATAAACAAAATAAACATCATCAGGAGACATAACTGTTAGTAGAGGGCAGAACAATCGAGCAATTCATCCCTGGGATGTTTCTGCCTCTATATCGTCAGCCTTGCGCCTGCGCTATACTTATAGCGTAGCTGCTTCGGCATTTACTGTTTGTAAACACGCTCATTGTTTATAATGTCTTATCGCCTCGATTTTCTTCAATCGGAGTTGAAAACGCTATTGTGAACAATAATGGCGGAGTACAATAGGAAATTCGTGGTTGATCACTTTCTTCCTTTTAATGAGAGCTAGGGTCGAAAGTGGAGAACCGCCCACTTTGTTGAGTGTACCAACAATACAAGATTTTAGTCCTTAGCGTGAACTTAGTATTGTAATTATGAGAGTTAAATTCAGGTAGAGACATAATGACGTTTGATTATCATTAAAACATTAGTCAGATTTTTAAGATGCACCTACATTTACCCAGATAGAGCAACTGGGATTCTAAATCATGACCTCTGGCGGTTAAAGCCGCTTTTATGTATTATGGTCTGAATGTCTAATTTAGTTTTTTTTTATTGTTTCACAAATCCTTAACGGACTGTATCATAAATTATTATTTTACATAGATAAACAGTAATATCTGCACCCACGCAGTTAGACGGAAATTTTATTGATAGCGGATCCATAAAATACTGTTTACTTTAATCGATATTTTTGACATGTCGTTCATGAGATGTTCTATAATAATGGAGGATAATGAACTGAGTAAGCATATCCAACTATTATGTATTATTGTGTTCTTTTATAACTTCTAACATGACGATTATTATATTATATCGTGAGTTTGAACCTCACTTTAGGACCTATCTTTACTTTGTGTATTTGAGTTCATCACCACTGATCTTAAAACGGTGAAAGAAAACATCGTGAGGAAGCCAGCATGTCAATTCGAAGACCACGCGGACCCAGTGTGGATGTCTGTGACTTCCACCAACCCTCACCGGGTAACGTGGATAACAGCTCACTCACCCTCATAGAGAGGCCTGTGTCCCAGCAGTGGGAACATTATAGGCTGATTATGCGTCTTCCCTATGGTATTGTACTGCCGTGACCTGGACGTAGACGTCCACGACATTATCGTCACGTTACAATTTATAAAACCGCACAATCTAAGTTAGCACTTAGAACGTTCTTTTTAAACATAACTTTAATTGTTTATTTATTTGCACTTTTAGTGCTGATTTTTAAATAGTCAGATAACTTCTATCTGAAGAATAAATCTGTCAGTTTGACATATTTTCTATGCAAAAGTTGTCAAGCCCTAATATTTATTCCTGAGATAAATGTTATCTGGTTATTGAAAAATCAGCTCTAAGTCATAAACATCACTGTAGGCCCTGGCTCTTTTACTAGAAGTTTCTGTATCACAAAAGCCGTAATTACGACAATTGCATAATTAATTAGTTTCATACGATGGTGAAGGTAGGTACCTAATATTAATGCACTCTACAGATTAGAATATTCCGGAGACGTCCTACATCCTGAGGTTATCTACGAATTTACAAGGTGGATTTCCACACAAGTAACCCCGTTTCTTGTGTGTAAATTCGAGAGCGACCGCTTCTAAATCTCAGGGCAGATTTCCGTCGACTAATGCCTGCACCCTAGTTGCGTAACACGTAATCACAATCTGAATATGTTCGAAAAATTTGTATGTGTCACCGTAAGATTGTGAACACCGTTAGTTTATAACTGTCGATAAATTGTGAACTGCACCATACTACCTACCGACCGAATAGGCTAGGTTAGGTTAGAACTGCGACCAACGCTACTTCCAAGTTAGTGGTAGTTACTTAACTATTCAGTAATACCGCAGGGTACTATCCGTCTTGATACCAGTTAAAATTTGACGGACAGATTTATAAACTATCGAAAAATTGTGCGTTAAATTGTAAATGGTTTTTGCAGTTCACAATTTATCGACAGTTTATGGTCTCGCGGGATAGATTATACATAAACTAACGGTGTTCACAATCTTACGACATATTATGCTCCACAGCGTAAATAACACAATGAAAGTTGTTGAACTATCAAAAGGAAAGCGATTGCTACAGATGTTATGCAATTAGGTACCCTTCTGTTGTTTGCATGGGAGCTGATGGACGCTACAGAAGTTACCAAAGTCGTTGCCAAATTCTGGGCCGACTCTATTTAAATTGCTTTCACACTGCTGGTTTCTGAGTTCCTCAATAAACTCTCCTGTCAATAGTTACTTATTCGACAAAGTTATCAATTTAAGAGGATGCACTCCGAAAGTTCGTGAAGTCGCAAACAGCTATTAAATATTTCGCTGTATTTATTCATTTATAAATATGATTAAATTGTGCAATATCGCTTTATTGAGGATGATAAATTGCAATAATTATTATCGTAACCACGAAATTGTTATTTTGGTTGTAAAAAGTGGAACGCGTGAAACTTTCTTCTCAATTCAACACTCTTAGGGGTTGAATTTTGAAAAATTCTTCCTTATTCCTTGTCTACATTATAAAGGGAATCTCTGTGCAAAATTTCAGCTTTCTAGGTCCAAGGGCTTGGGCTGGGCGTTGATGAGTCAGTCAGTTAGGACTTTTCTTTTTATTGATATAGATTGAAGATACAAAAATCGAAACAGCTATTTGCAATATTGCACACTTTCAGAATTTATTATTATTTCATTAGAATGCCATATAAGTTATTTTTTTATTTGAGTGGATTCAAATTTAAATATGATTATTTTAGGCCTGTATTGCCCCGCTGCAGGGGAACGGCCTCCCTTCCTTCTTTCCACTTTATCCGGTCTACATCGATTGAGGGCCAGTCCTTTAAGGAATCCAGCTCATCCCGCCATCTCTTTCTGGGCCTGGCGCGTAGTCGTTTCCCGAGATTTGGGATCCACTGAGTGGTGTATACTTTCTTCAAAGAACATTTCTTCAGAACCAAACTATCAAACAGGAAACCCCTCAGAAACCAGGAGCTAAGTACTTACTAAATAAACTAAATTTTACAAGGTATAAATGGCACTGTATTTATTTTCGTCTAGATAAATCCAGCTTTAACGGTTATTAAGTAAGCCTGTACATTAACGTCAACCCTTTGCTCACCCTGTCTTAAGATGATGATGAAAAAAATGATGAGACCCGCAAGGGCCGATGCCTGCCAGGGGTGCGGGTTTGTTCGAAAGAGACACCACAGCCCCTGGCTTCAGGGCTACTGAAGGAACACGGGTGGGTTTTAGTCAGTAAAAGTCTGACACGCCCTCCTGCTCCACCCAGAGCGGGAGAAGTTATTTGATGATTTCCCACCCAAAAAAAAAAAAAAAAAAAAAAAAAAAAAAAAAAAAAAAAAAAAAAAAATAATGTGCAGAACGCAGTTACCTAATTAAGTTTAAAAGCATAGGTGAAACAAAAATGTGAATAGACACGCGTGGATTGTCTTTATTTAACTTGTCATATTCTACCTTACATATAAGGCCAACTATACACGGCACGGTTTCTTTAAGGTAAGGTGTATAAACCGAACCGTTGAAAAAACGAGTCCGTCAACAAGCTTCAGTGATCCACATAACACTGATGACCGTGCGTATTCGCCGAAGAGCACCTACACCCACATATCGCTAGATATTTTTTATTAACTCCTTAATAAGCTTACCTATAACAGGGAGCGAGCTTATTGCTACTACATTCTACCTTATCTTAGATCATGTAACACTGTTCCGTGAGTAATTGGCTCATCTTCTTCTCTTCGACATGACGACGACAAACAAAGAAGAAATCAGCAGCGATGGCACTGACCAATTATGTCAAACTTGCGAGGGTGCACGATATACACACATAGTAACACAAATCTGATGTAACGTGTGGTCACGTGATAAAAAGTCTTTGCAAGGAGCGTTTTGGCGGTAAATACAAAACCACGAAAAATATGCTTGATTTAAATCATTTTTAATTGAGAAAATGGATATAAATCAATTTGTTTTTATTTTTCTGTTACATGTTTTGTCCCAATCTTCAAATTAAAACAGTTTTTAATAAGCCCGAAAAGAAACAGACCGAGACCAGGTGAAGGTGGGGTCGCAGATGACTAAGACCATTGTCGTAATCAAGGCCCTGTCTCGCTCTGTGCTGTGGATACTGGAATGCCTTCTGAGGAAAGAGGAAGAATAGAAAAACAACCGACTTCCGGAAAAACACTACAAGGTGAAAAATAACTTTAATTTCTGAAGTTTTTCCGGAAGTCGTTTCTTTTTTTTATCTAGAAGTTTTTATTTTTTAGTTATAGTAGTACCTATCCCACAACAATTCGAAATTTCATCATCCTTTTTGATTTGCCGTAATTTTTTGAAGAGTGCCGTTGTCTGTCTCCGAAACACATCATCAGATATATGGCAGCCAATGGAGTTGAGCGGTTAAATTGAAATGGGACCATTTCGGAATAAACTACTTTAGCTTACCATATGTCAGTTATAGTAAGAGTAACCTATACGCTGTTTACTGTTGCTATGCAACATTATTCCGTTGGTCATATCCAATCTTTGAAGTTTCTTCAAACAGAAAAAGCCTGACGGTAAGACCCGTTGTTAAGAAATCTTATTGTAGGTACTGCGAAGCATGAAAGGGCTAAGAAACAACCAAAATAATAATATCAAGTCTGTCGAAAAAAGACGCTATGTTAGGTTGGCAGGGAGTATCGATGCGCAATCTGTTACCATGCCACCTGCCACCATGTACATATATAGAATTTCTATGAGAATAGAATAAAAGAGTTAAACTTAGGGACTGACAATCAAAAATATTCTTCTTTTCTTTATAAAAGGTGACCAAATAAAAAAAACAGTTGTGTCGGTGGTCTCTTGGGTGTAAGTAAAACACCATTAAAACTTTTTCTGTAAATATATTTCTTGTCACCGCCTTCCGAAATAAATATTTTTTTTCACGTTGTAGTGTTCTTCGGGAGCCGGTTTTTTTTTTTAATTTTTTTAGTTTTTTTTTTTCACTTTTTTGTCATAGTACCACCTACCTCACAATTCGAAATTTCATCATCCTTGGGGTCAAAACAATGTATATTTATGCGATAGTAGCAATCGCGGTTGATTTTTTGTAACTTTTTGAAGAGTTCCGTTGTCTGTCTCCAAAAGGCATCATCAGATCTACATAAAATTTAAATGGGACTTTCGAACAAAACAAGAATTTTGCGAATCCGTCAATGTATGACAGAGTTATGCCCGAACATACATAAAACATCGAATTGATAACCTCCTTCTTTTTGAAGTCGGTAAAAAAATACGTGACGTACAGTTCGAAGTGCTGTGACCTGCAAAGCTAATTAAACTATCTATGACATAAGCAGGCTGGAATTGGCATAGAAAATACGCCGAATATCTGTGGCGTAATTTCGGCTAGTGGGTCACTCTACCTACTGAATTTAACAAAACACGGCCAACTGTTTCCGTAAAAATCTCAACGTGACGACGTAAGTGAGGTTAACTGTCAAGTATCAATACCTAGCTTCAGATGGAATGACAGCCACAGCGTCTTCTCCACTCGAAACTACCAATTGGGAGGGGCTATTTTCCACTTTCGGTACTAAGCCAAGGGTTGAGAATCCAACAGAGAGCATCTCAGCACCTCGAAACTCTCTTAACTCATGTGTTTATGCCCTGTTTAACCCTGCATCGGCAATCCCAGGCCCGATTTCCGGTCACCGTAGGCGCAGGCTTGCGGACGGCGTGTAATGGATAACTCGCTGTCCGGTTTTAGTCAGTAAAAGTCTGAGACGTCCTCCCGCTCCACCCAAAGCGGTAGAAGTTATGTGATAATTTCCCTTCCTCAAAAAAACAAAAACCTATTTAATGCTCCAAATGCGTCAGTTCCATTTATTATCATAATTGACACACTGGTCTATTACATTCCCACCATCAATCAATCAATGGGGGCTAAGTAATACAAGCCGCACGGGTCAATCGATCAGGTTAAGCTACGCTTGCCGCGGTTGGTCCGGGGATGGGGTGGCCATCTTTACATACCAAGACCCCTCCGTGCCTCGGAAACCACGTTAAGCCGTTGGTCCCGGCTGTCATTTGTGGATCTTTGACAGTCGTTACGGGTCGTCAGAAGCCCGAAAGTCTGACCACCAGTCTAACCAAGGGATATTGTGATACCCAGTAACTAGGTTGTGGAGGTCAGATAGGCAGTAACTCCATGTAAAATACTGGTATTCAGCCGCATTTGGTTAGACTGGCAGCCGACCCAAACATACTTAGGAAAAGGCTCGGCATATGATGAATCACAGTTTCTCTGGTGCTAACTGTTCCGTCAAAGTAGCGGTAGATATTGTGTTTGTACAACCTTATTTTACCTTTTCTGAAAGGATGTTTAATTAATGATTCAGCATGAAGCGATATTTGTACTTCGTTATGGATGCAATGTTTTGCTGTTCGCAATTAAGCTTTGATATTGGTAACTGGTCTAGATTTAGAGGATTTTAGTATTTATGCAGATTCAGGAGTAAATTCGTTGTGGTTTTGTTATTTTCGACTAACGACTATCATAATACTGTGTATTGATTTTTGCTTTATTTTTCTTTCTAACCGACTTTATAAAAAGTTCTCATTTCGGTTGTATTTTTTTTATCTTTGTTACCTCAGATGACATGATGATGATTTTTTTAGTCATATGATAACCGATTTGAAAAATTATTCTTTTATTTGAAAGGGTATAGTTACCGAATGGCCCCCTATACAGTTTTGATAAATGGTTTTTGAGTTGGCTTCTATTACGTATTTATTCAACTTTTATGGAAGTCGGTTGTTTTTTTTTACCGTAAAAAGTCGCAGGAAAATTAACTAAAGTACACTCCCTTTGGGCACGCCACGATTGCGGCGGTAAGTCCCCTCTTTGAGGAGTGGTTTGAGAGGCGGCATGGCGTCCTCACCTTCCGCCTGACGCAGGTCCTCACCGGACACGGTTGTTTCGGGAGGTTCCTGTTTCGGATAGGGCGGGAGGAAACGCCCGGGTGTTTCCACTGCGAAGATCGCCCTGAGGACACGGTGGAGCACACGGTGGCGGTCTGCCCTGCTTGGGCGGAGCACCGCCGTGTCCTCGTGGAGGCGATCGGCGGCGGCGATCTCTCGCGTTCGGCCCTGGTCCAGGCCATGGTACGGAGCGAGAGGGCATGGGGAGCCGTCACCTCCTTCAGCGAAGCAGTGATGCTCGCGAAGAGGGAGGCGGCGCACGTGAGGGAGAGGCAGCATATGCGCCCTCGCGACCCCAGCCGCCGCAGGATACGGAGACGCCCTGGGCGCCGGGAATCCCAGGCCGATTTCCGGCCACCGTAGGCATGGGCTTGCGGACGGCGAGTAATGGGTAGCTCGCTGTCCGGTAAGGACCAAGCCCAAGTCGACGGCGCGTTGTGTTCCACGCGCGCCTCAAAGAGATGTCAGCACAAAAAAATGATGGGGCCCGCAAGGGCCGATGCCTGCCAGGGGTGCGGGTTTGTTCGAAAGAGACACCACAGCCCCTGGCTTAAGGGCTACTGAAGGAACACGGATGGGTTTTAGTCAGTAAAAGTCTGACACGCCCTCCTGCTCCACCCAGAGCGGGAGAAGTTATTTGATGATTTCCCACCCAAAAAAAAAAAAAAAAAAAAGTACACTCCCTTCATGCTACCTAAAAGGTTCGTGTGTGTCTGGGTAAGTGAGTTTCTAACTACATCAAAAAAAAGCAGCATGCAATTAAAAGAAACGGTTACCAAAGAAACTTCTCAAAGCATAAAACAATGTCATACGAAGGGTAAATATAATGTAATTACCCTCACGGCAGTTTTAGTCGGCTTTAGTCACGAGCACAGGTGGCGTTTACGACCTAATTTTGTGTTAATCTCAAAAATATTATTACCCTAGTTCTGGGGTAACAGCTGATGTCGTTGGACTGTTTTGTTTATGTTCGAGATTTTAGGGTTAAATGTCTTTATGTAGGAACATTAGCAACTTTTTTGTGTTTCTATTTTTACTTTTTTCCTACAAAAAGGAGTAGAAAATATTTTTAACATAACATGCTAGCTCGAGCTGTGTACGTTGAATAAACATCTCTGTTCGTGCGCGATAATCGCTGAGGCAATTTGTCGCCATGGCGACCTTAGCGAGCATGAAAACGAGCTTAGATTGTCACCGAAAATACATTTAAGCGGCCCTAAATCATCTATTTAATAAAAAGCGTATTTGTACGCACTGAAAATACCTCCAATCTTTAACGGCCTTATCTCATAAAATCTTTCATTCACTGAGACACAGCGCACAGCCTATTAACCACTGGGTCTAGAACCCTAGAAGAATGACATTTTGTCTATAAGCACTAAGCAAAGATTTTTGAAAATCTATCCTCTATAGGAGTTAAATAGGGGATGAAACATTTTATGGATCTTTGTACTTTTTGCCTATAAAAAATCCCTTAGGCACACGACTTGTCTATTTAATAGTAATTAGAAATTCCCTAACAGACAACGCACAGCCTAAACCTCTGGGTCTAAAAGCACGAGAGATTTTTAAACATTCGTTCCATAAAAGGGATAACTGGATGATTAAAGTTTATAAGGGAGTTCCTCAAATCACCTCATCGGGGAGCACAGCTTATAAGTCTCATAAACGAGTAAGTTTTCTTCTTTTTCGTCGTGTCGATGATTCCAATTGTTTATTTTAGATAAGCTTCGACCAGAATTCTGCCACTTCGATCGTTGGCTTCGCAAAGGTCTTCCACAGTACAGGTGTTAGAGCACAGAGGGCACGACAAGAGGTGGGGCTTATTTTGCGATGTGGTTCTTCAGTGACACTGTATCTTATCGAAGTACCACCACCTAATAAAATTGTACCGGCAGGGGCCCACCTGGCTTCTTAGTCGATTAAGAGATTTCGAGGTGAGCTATGGCAATAGGTGGCCCGCTGGAAACCTTTATACAGGCCTAAAATAGTCAGCTGGAGGGGGGTGTTTGAGAAGCCACAGTTTCACGAGTAAGTTATAACTTACAAAACTGAATCAAACTTCGCCTAAATCCAACCGCAAACTCAACTTGGGTGGTATTATAAGTACAAAATACTGGCAACATTATATTGACAGCTATTCCTCATAATCCAGGTATGGATACGCATATAATAATTCAGAGAACTTGACAGGAATACTGATTATTCGTAATGAAGTATTACTATTCGCACCTGGCAAAGTACTAGGTATTCATGAGTGTGGAGAATGTGCTACTATCTAATCGTCAGTAGGCGGTGCCTTTTGGATCTTTATTCGTATGTTATTAATAGAAAGTTCTTAGGGTTTAGGTATTATAATGTAGGTGCTGTGCTCTAAAAGCACAAAAAAAATGCATTAGAAGCATATGCGGACTAAGACAGACTGATTCATGTAGACCAGCTTTCAAAAGATTGAACATATTAACCCTACCTTCATTATACCGCTTCAAGTATAGCGGTAATGATGATAAAACGCAATATTGATAAGTACGAAACGATGAGAAGTGCGAGACACAAAACTGAACTTAAGCCATTAAATATAGAACAGTAAAAATGAAATTGAGTGTATTTGGTATTGGAGTTAAAATCTATAACAAACTTCCAAGCTGTATTAAAAATATTTCATCATTAAATATTTTTAAATCAAAGCTAAAAGAATTTCTTATATGTAAAACGTATTATTCAATTAACGAATTTCTTGACCGAATTATTGACTAAAATTGGTTTGACCTATTTAATGTAAATGACCGTAATAATTATGTCTATCGGAGGTTGACTAGAATTGACATGTTAAACTTATTTTTATATATAATTTTTTTAACGTATGTATTTAAACGTAACTTATATGACTGTAATAGGTTGACTGAAACAACCAATGCAACGTATGTATTGTAACCGCTAGCAACTAAGAGTGTAATTTGTCTTTTTATTAATTTATTTTTAACTAAGCCAACAATAATGACATACATATTATTATACATATTGTACTACACCCTATGGGTATGTTACAGAGATACAATAATAGCTAATTATAAGAACTGCCTTTTACCTGTGATAAACAATAAATAAATGAATATGAATATGAATACAGTGTAACCGAGTGTAACCGAGGTACTGTAAAGGCTTTTTTTTTTGAGAAATCATCAAATAACTTCTCCCGCCCTGGGTGGAGCAGGAGGGCGTCTCAGACTTTTACTGACTAAAACCCACCCCTGTTCCCTCAGTAGCCTGTATGCCAGCGGCGGCGGTATCTCTTTCGAACGAACCCGCACCGTGCTGTAAAGGCTGCCTGCAAAAGTCGACCTTATGTTGTAAAACCTGGCTTTTCTAGATCTACTAGGATTTTATTTCGCACTAGCTGTGTCCCGCGGTTTCACCCGCATAGGTCAACGTCCACATCGACGTAGTAAAATAAGGGCGGGATTTCATCGCGCATTCGATTTTCGACTTTCGATGTTGAACCGAATATTGAGAACATCTAAGCGCGTTGAAAACTTGTGTTTTACTGTTCGATTTTCAATTCTCGGCGGTAAGCAGAGCGTTGAAGATCCTAAGAAGTCTACACCCCGTAAGAATATCGAGGCAAAAAGCATCTTTAATCTAGATCATGGTCTGGCTGCTTTAGCGTGAACGCGTAATAAATAAAAGACAAACATTAAAAAATAAAACAAACATTTTCTCTTTTTATTAGATCGGGGTTTAGAACACTTTGAACACACACCATTGGAGTTAGATAGACAATAGATTTCAGGAAATGAATAATAGTTTTTCAAAGAATTTCCGTATTCCAGTTAGATGTTGAAAGTGGAGACTAACAATGTGGCTGGATTAAAAAACCAAGATCATGATCCGAACAAAATAATTTTAAAGAAAAATACACCTATTGTAGTAAGTCATAGAACTCAACAGGAATACTTATTATCCGTAATGAAGTATTACTAGTCGCACCTGGCAAAGTACTAGGTATTCATGAGCGTGAAGCGTGTGCTAGTATGGTGTCAGTACGCGGTGCCTTTTGTATCTGTATTCGTATGTAATTTATAGAAAGTTCTTAGGATTTGTATGGGAAGGTTCCTAGATTTATTACGATTTTATATCGTATGGAGGTTTGAACACTTTGAACGCACACCATTGGAGTTAAATTGAGAATTAATTTCAGGAACACCGGTTAATATTTTTTTAATTATAAGGCAAATTCTTTTTTTTTAAGAATATTAAATTGCGGTCAGTTATGTTGAAAATAGAGACCGACAATGTTTCTAATTATGAGAATAATAAATTGATCCTGACAAAACAAAAAGATAAAATACAGTTTAATATTGAAAAATTGTTAAAAATCTAGTCCCTTACATATAGGACTGACTAAATCCACTGATTTAAAAAGAGGCTGATAGTAAAATTACACATCCCAGATATTCATAATATCAAGTCAAAATATATATGGTTCTTGTACATAATTTAATTTACTGTTTTCCTTATCATGTTAGAATTTTACTTTTATTAGGTTTCTTGTAAACCCTAAAGGTATGTTATACAGACGCTCGTTTATTTGGATTTTAGAATACGTTTATTGTTTAACCATCAATAAGAACGTTCTACAATATTCTATTGGTTACTAAACATTCATTTCCATCCCCACAAAAGGGACCAAAGAGTAGCTTTTCAATTTGTATAAAATTACAAGTAATACAGACGTTTTCTTTGGCTGCCACCTGGTACAAAGTTACGAAGTTAACTAAATCCCATTTGAGAAATGGCCGCCGATCTTTGCCGGAGTGTCGGGGGCTTAACTTAAGCCCACTGCCAATAACGCTTTTTCTAAATCATTTGGATGAATGTTCTACATTTTATCTCAAGCTTCAGGTTGTTCCCTAATAATATTTTACTTTTATGCTCTTCTGTGGTGAAGAAAGTAATAACAAGTTCATATTAGAAAGAAAGTAATAAAAATACGGCCGGACGGTCGATCGATGAGGTCAAGCTACGCTTCCCGGTGTTGGTCCGTGGATAGGTGACCATTTTAAATAACAAGACCCCTCCGTGCCTCGGAAAACACGTTAAGCCGTTGGTCCTGGCCGTCATTCGTGGATCAGACGTAAGAATCTTGGCGTGTCCAGATGACGAAATAATAAGTGATACTAATTTAGAATTTCACCAACTGGACACCCGCGTGTCCAGTCTCTCGTATCGAGTTGGTGACTAACCCAAATTTTCTTGTGCAGTATATTCACGTTACCTGCTCCAGTACCCTGAAAACATAAAGTTAATATTTACAACGGGAACCGCCTCGAATCATAAATATTCGAATGATGGAAATCTCATTGGAATTGGCTCATTACTTTTCGAGATTAATGTACCGAATAAAACGACGTGTTATATCGGATCTCCAGTAAATGGAGTACCACTGCCTGCAGCACAATTGCGTAACGCTCGTTCTGTCTCAATTCCAAGGATTTTGACGAAATTCCTAATCCATAGCTTCGTACATCGGCAAAATTCGTCTGCTCGACAATGTAAATAACGCAACGAAAGTTGTTTAATTGTCAAAATTAAAAGCAGTGCAAATTGTAGAGCGTTACAAAATTACCCGCTGGACTATTTGACCATAGCAAGAGAAGAACAGTCAGAAGGAAAATAATTCTCGCTGGTTTAGTGTTAGCAGTCGCCTACTGAGCTGATGTTGCTGAGTTCGATACCCGCGTTGGGTAGTGCAATCTAGTGTATTCATTAAAATTTCTCAGCGTGGTTATTATGTTGTACTAACACACCTTTGCATACCCTTTTGGTAAATATAAGCTAGATTTTAAGTAATTTTACCTCATCATTGACAGACGAGTCGTAATATTTGCAAATAGTTCAACGTTAGAAGATACACAGCACTGTCTTAAAACCAGTAGACAGTGCTACATGTCCTCTTATCACAAGTATTCCCCCATGTTTTGCGTAACTCTTTCCTAAGAACTCAATCAAAACATATTACTCAATTACCTCTTTTTCATTTTCAGGTGTGGAATATCAAAGAATAAACATGGCGTTCTGGAGAATTATAACACTGGCGTTCGCCACATCTATCTTCGCCGAAGCAAAATTATACCACTATCAAAAACGTGACACAACGATAAACGTATGCGACCCTGTATACAACAATACCAACCCTGTACAGTGTTACTGTGTTGAGAGCCATTCCATAGATAAAGAGAGAACCGCTAGTTGTCACCTGGTAAAGAAAGACGTCCACCAAGATGACAAAATATGGAATAGTTTTGAATTGTTAAAAGACATCCACAAACTCACCATCTCTAACACCAGAGGCATCGCAATTCCATACATCCCCACAAATGCCCTTAAATTCATGGGTAAAATAACGAAAGTCGACATCAAGTATGGCAATATTGAAAAAATTGACGCTTTCGCCTTCGCCAATTTGAGTCTTATCGAAGAAATAACGCTAAGCGATAATCAAATCAAAGTGTTAGGAAAACATGCCTTTGCCCATCACAGAGACTTATCGGTCATCGGGTTAGACTCCAACTTCATAATTGAGATCAACAGGGACGTATTCGTAGAACTTCCATCTTTAGAAAAACTGTTTTTGACAAACAATAAAATAACGACCCTACATGATAGAGCTTTCGTGCATTTGATAAATTTAAGAGAACTAGAAATGGATAGAAATGGGCTATTTAGTTTGAACAGCGAGACATTCTCGGGGCTCAGAAATTTGCAAAAACTAGACCTCAGTAGCAACAGCCTTGAGGTGATCGGAGATAACACATTTTTGCCACTAATGAATTTAAAAACCCTGAATTTGGAAGAGAATAAAATTCAAATGCTGGATGAGAAAGCGTTCAACGGATTAGGGCAATTGAATGCCTTAAATTTGGCACACAACAAGCTGGTGAATATCGAAAATGTAAGAACGTTTGAAGGTCTGGAATCTCTGACTATGTTGAGTTTGAAAAGCAACCAGCTTATTGAACTGAAGCCACAAGTCATGTCACCTATATTGAAGAATTTCTACGGCAACACCAGCAGCTTAGATGTGGAAGGTGAGATATTTTTTTTACATATTTTCTTCATACTTTCGCCAGCGGGTTCGTCCGCATGGAAGTTGAAAATTATCCCACGGGACTGTACTACCGGTATAATAAGTATCCTATGTGTTAATCCAGGTTATAAATTATCTGTGTGCCAAATTTCATCCAAATCCATTTGGCTATTTTTGCGTGATTAACAATTATCCAAACACACTATATAGTAGGATAATAGCAGGATTCAACTTGAAAACTTTAGAGGCTGAAATGGAAACTCATCTTCAACTCATTAACTTTTGTTGACATCGTGAAAATGAAAAAATGAAAAATGCTTTATTATTTTAACAAGTAAAACTTAACAACTAGTGATTGGAGCCTCCTTTTAAGCAGATATGCCTGTGTTAGGAGACTCCGCTCTTCCATAACTTAAATTAATATCTTTTACTTGTTTTATGCAAATATATAGTTATCTAAGAGTAAAGAAAAAAGTAGTACTAAAAATAAAGAGTAAAAAAAAAAAGAGAAATAATAAAGCTAAGCATGCCAGTACAGCACGCAGGCAGGCATGCAGGCGTGAGGGTCTGTGAATGTGGGAGTGTGTGAATGTGAGAGTGTGTGAATGTGAGAGTGTAAATGTGTAAATGTGAGGGTGTGAGAATGTGAGTACATATGAATCAGAGCGTATGCATGAGGTGAACATGTACAGGCATTAGAGGTAGGGTATATTTATTCCAGCAGCGCCTCCGTGTCATCATAAGTAAGTGGTTTTATCCAATTAGTTAAATATTTTTTACATTCAGTTTTTGTCTTATTATATATGTAAATGTCTTTGTTAATTCTGTTGTATAGTTGAGCTGAGCGTCTTTTGTATTGTATACGAGCGAACTTGGTTTTAGTTTGGGGAACTTCTGCTACTATATCTTTTCTTCTTTTCAAGGTTAAGCTGGGGTCAAAAGAAAGAGTTTTCTGTTTCTTTAGAACAGTTTTAATTACGTATAGTTTTCGCACCGAGAGTAAATCGCTTAATTGATAAAGACTGTGTGTAGGATATCTAAGGTTTTTAAAATAAATTAGTTTTATTAGAGCTCGTTGAGCCCGTTCAAGGTCAAAGAACTTAGTCTTGGCCGCACCCCCCCATATGGGGATGCAGTACACCAAAACGGACTGTACTAACGCTATGTATATTTCGTTGAGTAGGTTTCTGGGGGTATTTGAGCTGGTGGGTGCTTTTTTTGGAACAATATGCCTCAGCGTTTTAAATATCCAGCTCAGTTTTCTGATTCTGTTAGTGACCTGTTCAAGGTGGGGGTACCAAGATAGTCTCTCGTCAACAATGACACCAAGATATTTAGTTTGAGACACTTTGACTAGTTTTGGACATTGACAGTAGTTTGAATCATTGCACGTATGTACTCCTATATTAAAATCTGTATATGGTTGTGTTCTGTGTGATATACTGAAACATATGTAATTCGTTTTATCCGTGTTTAGTGTGAGCAGGTTATTTCTGAGCCATTCAGCTATTTGGGTCATACCAGCTTCAGCACTTCCGCCAACATCCTGCCAAGAATTCCCAGAGAAGACTACAGCTGTATCGTCGGCATAAGATAACACGCTAGCGTTACGGATTTTAAGGTTACAGAGGTCATTAATGTAAAGTAGGAATAACGTAGGGCCCAGAACACTTCCCTGAGGGACTCCAAATGTGACATTTGCATCAAAACTGACGTGTTCTCCCACCTTAACCCGCTGTTTCCTGCTTGAGAGATAGTCCTTGAACATTTTGAGCGGAATTCCTCTCACACCTGACGCTTCCAGTTTGTTAATGAGAATGGGAACAGAGACGGTGTCAAACGCTTTTTTTAAGTCAAGAAAGACGGTCAGACATTTTCTACCCCTATCTAAATTATCAGCCACTAGCGAGGTGAGGGCAGTAACTGCATCCTCGGTTGATACCCCTCGCCTGAATCCAAATTGTGAGTTACTTATGGTGTTACATTTCTGAAAGAATTTCAAGAGCCTATTGTTTATTAGTTTTTCAACTATTTTGGATAAAGCTGGCAAAATGGATATGGGTCTGTAATTGTTGACATCGTCCCTGTCCCCACCCTTGTAAACAGGGATGATGATGGATTGCTTAAATGGGGTAGGGAAAATACCCTTTTCAAAACAAAGATTTACCAAGTGACTTATGATAGGTACAATTTCCTGGCTTATGTGTTTCAGAAATCTAGTGGATACATTGTCCCAGCCAGGGGCGCTCTCAGATTTTAGGCTCATCAAAATCCTGCTCACTTCATTGGGATCAGTATCTAAAAGAACAAACGAGTTCATTTGTGTCACTAATGTTTCCGGTTGAGAAGAGATTAAGTTCTGTGCTGAAGGTTGAATTTTTTGGGCTAACTCTTTACCAATTTTTGCGAAGTAATTATTAATTAAATTAACAGACTCAGTTGAATTTGCTCCCATGTGTAGTAGTTCTGTGTTTTGGCTCTTAGAACTGTTGGTGTAAGTTAAGGTTTTAATATTTTTCCATAATAACTTATTGTTTGTGACGGATTTCGTTAGTAGGTCTCTTTCAAATTTTCTTTTTAATTTTTTAATTAGGTTATTACAATAATTGCGATAACGGCGGTAGGTTATTTTTAAGATGTCATTAAATGGATCCTTACGTGATTTTTTTTGGAGTTTGTTGCGGTTCTTAATGCATCTTAATAAACCGGCAGTAATCCACGGCTTAACGGTACGCTTACTATTGGGAATTATTTTGATAACAGTGCTGTGCTTGATAGATTCAGTCAATTTGTGTAATAGTAGGTCAGTCAGTTGATCCGGGTCCTTGCAAAACAGTAGCTCTGCAATTTTATTTTCTCTAAGATGTTTTAGGGCCTGTTCAAAATCAATAGATGAGGTGGTTCTGTTAGCAGTTTGTTTGATTTTTAGCTTGGATAGTGATAGAAAAGTAGTGAAGTGGTCGGTGATGGAAGTGTGTAGTATAGCAATAGATGCGGATACCTTCTTCTTGTCTATTTTAATCATAAAGTGATCTAAACAGTTCGATTCGCGTGTAGGTAGAGTATGTCCAGGTAGTATGCCGTATAGTGATAACATATTTTGGTAGTTTACCCTATTCCTATATTCATGCGACGGTTCAATATCTTTAGTTTTGAGATTGATGTTAATGTCCCCCGCTATAATTATACTTTTATGTGACGTTAAAGTATTGAGGTGTGTACTGAGAGAATCAATAAAAGAGTCTGTGTTTGTGTTAGATGGAGATCGATACATGCATAGAATAATATTATTGAGTATTTCCAGCTGAAGACACGACGCCTGAGCCAGACTAATTTCTTTAACTTTGGGTTTTAGTGATTTTTTCACATATACAACCACGCCGTCATTTTGATTTAATTGACGTGTGGTGGAAAATGGAAGGTAGTTATTAAGTTGCGGGATAGGTTTATCTGGATGTAACCTACATTCGGTTAAAATTATTATGTCCGTTTCAAATTTAAACGTGGATAATAAAATAGAGAAATCATCAAAGTTGCAGAAAATGCTCCTTATATTCTGTGAAATAATGGTCAAATCATTTTTATCGGGTTTGATATAATTGTGTAGCTCCGTGCAGGTACATTGGAATGTACGTGCTACTTCGATATTGTCGATCTCAACAAGAGTTTGTAAGGTGTCATCCATTTTTGAAATATATAGGTTGAATAGACGTCGCCAAACTATAAGTATTAGAGCTACAGTAAACGAATGTGTTGCAACATTTAGTACTCATGATAAGCTGATTGGAGTTATGTTGAGAATGCTGAGTTATTGTTATTATTTTTGTAGAGAATGTGTTTGTGTGTGTGTGAGTATGAGGTGTGTTAACATTGGAATTAATTATAAATATACATGTAAAAAGATACTTGGGTAACAGGTGATAAATTAACAAATTTCCGAAACATAATAATACGATAATCAAGTAACTTATTAGACAACTTAAAGTGGACAAAGCTATTGGGGACAAAGCTATTGTGGTAAACACAAGAGTATACAATATTAATTGGCAAGGTTTATATAGACATTGCTGTTCACTAAGCACTAAAAGTCATTGTCCACCCATGAGCTTATGTACCTGATCTTCACTTCTAATTAGTAGGGTAGGCGATCCTTCGTTCTTCTTTACGTAGACCTTTCCGTACGCTGTCCAGCAAAATTTGTAAGCTCCTGATTTCGTTAGGTCACGGGCCAGGAAGTGGAGGCGGGTCCCTTTAGCTGTTAGGTGTTCGGATAGGTATATGGGAGTATCTTCTTGTGATTTAAATCCTAGGTGCTTACAACTCAGTCTAGTCCTGTGCTTAATGAAGTAAGCTCTGCCCATTCTCATTACATTAGACTTCAGGAGTGTGGATCCTGTTTCAACAATAATTGGCTGATTCATGCTTTCACTATTTTTCCCACGTAGTCTATATATGTCCTTGATGTCAGGTTTGTCAATTTTACATTCTAAGTTGCGAGAAAGACAGATAATCATGTCGACGAGGTCTTCCTTAGTTTCACTGTTTTGCTTAGGAACATTCTTTATGACGAAATTAGTTTTTCGACTACCAATCTGAATTTCTTCAATTTTGCCCTCTAATAGCGTTATGTATTTCTTGTCTTCCATATTCTGGCTCTCAAGCTGAGCAATTTTTTTGTTTAGTTCGTCATTTTGTGCTGTGAGGTAAGTTATAGAGTTTTCAATGTTGAGATTACTCTGCTGGATTTCTTTCAAGGTTGTGGTCATCTGTTGGATCTCATTGCCTTGTTTAGTCGAAAAAAGAGACATCATTTCCTTGATTTCATTTTTGAAATCATCCAGTTGCTCACAGAGAGTGACATCTTCTCTACTTCTCTTGGTGCGTTGGAATACAAAGTTAGGCGGAGTCTTCTGATGGTCTTTTCCCACCAAATTAAGCTCGGACTCAGACACAGATTTGTCCAACGGCGAATCCATTAGTACCAAGATAGCAGAAGCAACAAGGAGGTATATGTAGCTACTTATAATATACTGCGTGCGCGCACTGGTCTGGGAGGGGCTTCGACACCGATTAGCAGGTAAAGTAAAAGTTTGCACACAATTGGGTGATTAGTGTCGTCTGCTAATTAGGGGGCGGGGTCAACGATAAGGAAGTTCTCCAATCAATTAGCACTGGGGTTTTTTTATATTATAGGTAGTCTTACGTGTTCTTGGAGGTGGGGCTTGCGCAGCTTGGACAGGCTAAGTACCAGGCGGGCAGATATATTGCAGGATGTGTTGTGTGTTATTTTGTGATTCTTGAATCACTTCCAATGTTATGCACTCCTATTATTTTGAACTAATTTATTTTAGCTAATTTATTAAATATTATTTAAAAACAAGTAAGTACAGAACCGGGGACACGTTAGCACCTTACGGCGGTCCGGGGAAAGAGGTATCATCGTAAACCTATTTCCTACCCATATCATCGTAACTGATATTGTTTAGACGGCGGTGTGAAAATATCGATCACTAATCCGTTTGCCAACCATAGACATTATGCCAACATGACTGTTTTGATGCATCCAATCTAGTTTTTTATTTCACATCGATGATCTCTAATACTGATAATTTACAGGGCGGCAGGGACATCGATGCGCAAACTGTAACCCTGGATTCAGTACATGATTCTGAACCTCCTGTGCGGATGTTCCTTGATCTTCATTTTGATCTCCAATTTTCATCGGTTATTGAATAAATATTTAAAGGTTATCCTTTCAATTTGACCGCAAACACTTTGGAGGTTATGCACTTTTCTATGAAAAAGCTGTTTTTTTTTAATATCTGACACTAAAATTTCTACGCTAGGAGGTCTAGAATTATGTGTTGAATTCATGGTTACAGATTGCGCGTCAATGGATGCCACCTTGTATAATATTGGGAGAGGCAACAGTGAGGGTTTTATGCGAGTGATTTAAAATCGAGTAGAAAGCAATAGCCATTAATATAATTTATAGAGTTGCATAGTGATATTTAATTTTCATTTTCAATTTCCAGATAACAACTTCCCCTGCGACTGCCGCCTGGATTGGTTCATGTCACTAATGAACAAGACACAAAACGACTACTTGAAGCGCGCTACAGAAAACTTGAAATGCAATCCTAACACCAACCTGAGGGAACTGTGGGCGAAAACCGAAGATACCGAGAAGAATGTCGCTCAAGTATTCGTAGAAGAGGAGTCTCAAGTTCAAAACACTGATTACGAATACTACGACGAAACACAACTCAATGGAAAACTCTTTTACATAGACATTAGAGATCTGGCAAACTGTACTAAAACTAGCGATCGTGTAAAAAATACAGTAAATGTTGGAAATACAACACATACACCCGTAGAAACTTCTATTAAGCTAACCACCAAAGTAATAACTAGTCCATCAACTACATCGTCAACAGGACATACCACAGAGTACCATATGCTGAGGTCAACTCAAGCAACACCCAAAGTTCTAAGAAACGATGTTACCGAACCCAAAGAAAATGAAACTGTAAAACCCAACAAGGATAATGAAACTAAGAATAAAGAATCTTTTACAACTGTCCGTCTGGCTACTGTATCTGCTAAACCGATTGAACATAACTATGACCACGATATGGCGTCGGATGAGGCAAGACCTGAGAAGATCAAGGAACACTCTCACAGGAGCATTCATGACGAAATCAAAGCTACTCCTAACATGAAACACAATAACGCATATAGGAGTGTGAACAGTGTGGCTTTGGTATCTATGATATTATGCTTTAGACTGTATTTTTATTAAATCATTAATCTATTGTTAGATCTTTAGTTCATAATGTTAAACACTCTCTCACAGTCATTAAAATAAATAATTTAAGTTTAAAAGTGTTTTATTACTTTATGTTTAGCTTGTGAGTGGTGAATTTAGCTGCAGCAGGCTTAGCACGAGAACCCTAGATAAGCGTTTTGTCGACGGAATCGTAGACACAAATGACGTTTCCGTGTAGACAGTTGACAGCTTTGAACCGAGAAATGTGGACAAGTGATTTCTATTCTAACTACGGTAGAATAGTAGAAATAGAAAGCGTCATGCCTGTAGATCTTAAATTAGTAGATATGTCACCGTACGATTGTGAACATAGCTTAAAAAATATCTCGGCAGATAATAAACTTTCGATAACTTGTGAACTGTATCATATTGCTTACAATTTAACATATTAATTTACGATAGTGTATTTAATCTATCCAATCAAACCGTCAAATTGTGAACGAACCTGCACTTACCGACAGGTTCGAGATTTATCTAATGTAAAATTATGAACATCAGAGACAGCCTGATTTGCCGGTCTTAGCGGTAGCCAAATTGGTCGCAGTAACTAAGCCAGGGCACCCCGAACAAATGGGTTAGGTTAGGTTAAACCTGAACAAACGCGCGCGAGCCGAGCAAGCAAAGCGAGCGGTACCGCGGCCGGCGAGCGCTTCTACCAAGTTAGTTGCAGTTACTTGGCTGTTTAGTACTCCCGCAAGGTGCGATCCATCGCATGCAAGTTTGATACCGGTTCACAATTTGTCGGTTTGCCATGGACAGTTTATAAACTCGAAAAAGAATGCGTTAAATTGTAAGTGAATTGTTGATCACAATTCTTTCCTATTTAGTGATCTCGCCAGATCGAATATAAACTATGTTCATAATTCTATGGTGATGTGACAGAAACATAACTATGAGGACTTGGACTACCTATCCAAAAGCTGTGTAACACGCAGCTTGCGGAAATCTGCGAAAGATAGCCAGGCCAGAGAGGAATGTGGCCGTTTTTCTTTAGATCGAATTTTGTTGCTTCGTGTCTCAATACGAAACTTTATAAAAGGTATTAGAGAATTCTAAACACACTTAACGAGACAGCTGATTGAGCCGGTTTTCATAATTCCTTTTCAGTCACGAGATAATATTTTTTAAAGGAGTGGCGCTAGTGAAACTGTGACAGCGCTCTTAAATAGAATCGGTAATTTAGTAGGTTCATCTGCCTACCCTTTGGACGATATATAGGCTTGATGTTTTGTTATCAGTTATATTCAAATTCTGACAAATTGTGGAAATAAGACCGCTGTTAATTTACTAGAAACTGAAAAATTCAAATGAGCACATTAAAGAGTTTGGTCTACTGCGGGCATTTACTGCCATCTGTTATGGCATTCAAGTACTACTAATACCACACCACATCGTACGGCACACGCCTCAACGTCTTACCAATGAGTGTCTTCATTTGTTTCTGATTTAGCTACAAGATGGCGCTTACTTCAGTTTTTTACAGAACGTTTCAAATAGTAGTTATGATGAAATGAATGCAGATGGCATGCCGGCAATCGGAAATCAGCTTGAGGTTATTGTTTTCTCTTCAAAACCTGAAAAGTACAAAATTAGTGACCATTTCCTAATATTTTTGATTTGTCAGGTCGTCTTAAAACTGAGATTAAGATTAGTAATAGTAATATTATCATGATAATCATTGTTACCACTACAGAGTGCTCATCCACCACTGGATTGGGCGTTTATGCTGTTTAATTTAGTATTCAGAGTGGCACCGTTGACGCGCAAACTGAAACACTCATAATTTAAGTTTTTAATTTTATAAACAAAATCTGCTGTTTCATAGAAAAATGCAATACCTACGAGGTTAAAATGTGTGAAATAAAAAAAATACAGACAAAAATATCAATGTAGAGGGCTCAAAATCATTTTCTGAATTAATTAGGCTTCAGTTCGTGCGTAGATGTCCATGCCATTCTGAATACGCACAGGCTGTTATTTATTATTCCTGAACGTTATTATTAAGCAGGTACCTAATACGTGGTTTACCGAATCTAGCTTGCTCGACAGCCAGATACCATAACAACACACCTGTCTTGTATCCTGGACAGGGTGCTGTGGCGCAGCCTGGGAGAGGCCTATGTCCAGCAGAGACTGCGATAGGCTGAGTTTATTGACAACTGTCTTTCCCTAAGGAGTTAGGCAGAGGTGTACTTACCAGTAGTATACCCACATTTAACCCCATGTAATAGGGGCGAGATACTATGCTTCTACGAAACAATCAAAAACGGCCAAGTGCGATTCGATTCGACACACACGAACGGATCTGTACCACAAGAAACGCCGAAAAAACACGTTTCTTGAATTAGGATCCTCTTTAATTTTCAACTTTATTTTATGTTTAAGTGGCTATCTTTTTTTGGTGTGCAGTAATGTGTTTCGAACACGATCCGTTAATTCAACGCCTAATATACTGCGCTCGATTGCATGTGGCTCAAAAGGCTGGCAGGACATGTTGTCCGATGGCGGACAAACTGTGGGCCCAAATAGTACAGAACTGGTGCCTTGAGACAGTAAGGTGAGGTCGCGGGAGACCACGTAGGAGATGGTGGGTGTCGTCAAAACTGGAAGGAGGACGCGCAGGCTCGCGAGGGTTGGAAAGAGTGGAGGGACGCCTTTGTCCAGGACTGGCACAGCGCTGGCTAGTAAAAAATGTAGATAACGTTTATATGTAGATTATGGCCTATATAAATACATTTTTTATTTTACCTGTCAAGATGGAAAGGATAGAGTCCTGTGACAGTCGTATAATGGTCTTAGAGCAGCAAAAGGTCCCATTGGTTACCCTACGGGAACGAAACCCTAAAAAACTAAGATGTTTGCAGACTTTGATAGTCAATATGTATGTGCGACCTAATGATTAAGTACCTAAGTAAAATAAATATAAATTACAGTGTATTGTCAGCTACAAATAAACTTTGCTGTATATGCAAAGATAGTTCTGTGCAACCCAACCTTTGACTCCCAGCGATAAAAAAGTAGGTAAATCGCATACAGCATGTTTGTAATGAACAGATTTATATTTAAGTTCTTTCAGGTGTTAGTGAAGCAGTGATAGCCCATGTCCGGAATCACGTGCAGGTGCAGACTTCGAAATGTAATAGATTTTCACGTATTTTTGGGTAAATAGTTAATTATTGAGATAGATTTTGAAAGGATTCGGGAGAAAAATGCTCTTTTTAACGCGCGCTTTTTTATTGTTATTATTATTTTATTAGCTGCACCTGTATGTTTGTAAGCATGTTTGTTTGTAACCGACTCCTTTGGACTTTATTTTGACCCACTTTAAACGGTCAGATTTCATTTGAACTATGTAGACTTACCGAGGACTGATGACAGTTCAATAATTTCATAAATTTGTTCCTTAATGTTAAAGAAAAATTTAAAAAAATGCAACTGAAAAATCATACTTTTGTAGTTAGCAGAACTAAAAAAAAAATAGATTAAAAAAAACGAGTTTTCAAAAACGCAGAAAATAATTTAAAAAAGCGTGGGGTGCTTGATATTAATTTTATTATAAAAATACCTCAAAAAGCACCCCGCGCTTAAATTAATTTCTGCTTTTTAGCTTGGTTTTGAAAGCGTGATTGAGTAACAAACATCCAGACATCTTCACAAACTTTCACATTAATAATATTGTATTATGTAGTAGGGTAGGATGTAGTCAGAAAAGTTATCATCCTCCTGCCCATAACATAACACAACATGACGCCTTGCTTCCCCGAAGGGTTTGGCAGAGGTACACCCACATTTCGCCAGTTTTATTTAAGCCCCATGTAATAGGGGGCGAGCCTATTCCCATCAACCGGTCACAAATTCACGCTCTGGGCTGCCACTGAGAAATTCCAGATAGAAAAACTCTATTACACTTTGCCCGACCTGGGAATCTAACCCAAAACCTTACGCTCAGCAGTGGCGCTTGCGATCATTAGATCAAAGAGGCAGCCCAGTTTTCTTCTGCACTTATAATACGTATGTATATGTCACCGTAAGATTGTGAACACCGTTAGTTTATAATCTTTCTAGCGAGATTATAAACTGTCGATAAATTGTGAACTGCACCATACTGCTTACCGATCGAATAGGCTAAGTTCGGTCAGAACTGCGACCAACAGCGCGCGAACCGAGCGAGCTAAGCGAGCGGTGCCGCGGCTACGGCCTGCGCGCGCTACTTCCAAGTTAGTGGCAGTTACTTGACTATTTAGTAATAGCGCAAGGCACTATCCGTGTTGATAGCAGTTCACAATTTGACGTACAGATTGTAAACTATCGAAAAATTGTGCGTTAAATTGTAAATGGTTTTTGCAGTTCACGATTTATCGACAGTTTATAATCTCACGAGGTAGATTATAAATTAACGGTGTTCGCAATCTTACATGACATTTAGATAAATCTTTAAGCCGCCATCTCAGTAGATATATAATTGCATCCTTTCTTTTCATCAGCAAAAGAAGGTAATATTATTTGGCTGACCTTGCCGATCCAAAAGTGCCAGTAAGTGCTTCTACGTACGTCGCAGTAATTGGTTTAATTGAAATAATTCCTTTAATTGACTTGAGTTAGTGAGTTCAATATTTTAAAGCAAGCTTGCAATTTTACATCAGATCAACCTGTATATCAAAAGTGTGTATGTACGCTTTATGCGAGGTTTCTACCCAACCATAAACAAGAAAATAAATTTTACAACGAGTGTATAAAGGATATGATTGCTAACCAAACTCACTTAGTTCAGTGTGACATCTTAAACAACGATGAAGTGTGTAATTTTCACCGCATTTTTACTGGGTGAGTACTTCTCTTTATAACGTTGTTACCGAAATAAGTAACAGCTCTAAGTAATAGCAGGTAATTGTTAGAAAAAAAGTTCATCTTCAGTGACAAGTTTATTGATGTCATCTGAAATGCTAACAGTTTTAATTTCACCGTTATCTATCCTCGGAAGCCCGTTGTTCAGTAGAATATGGGTATCCAGTAGGCTTCCACTATTTGCGCCCGATTGCACGACAAATCAATAAATATATGAATGTATATATGTTACCCCTGCCGTGCATATCAGTTAGAGTGCAGATTAACTTGTTAATCTGCAGATTATCTGGTGAAGTCCATTAAAGTGGAAAAAAATGTTTAACTAGATAATCTGCAGACTTCCTAGGTAATCTGTAGACTAACGGCCAAAAAACTGGTAAAGAAAAAATGAGGGTAGATTTCAAATCAGCAATCTCAAATTTGTAAACATCAAGCATAAAATTCCATGCAACAAAAAAAGGTTAAATTTTTTCCCTTGTGTAATCAATGAGATCGGCTTGGCATCTGCTATTAAATGTGATGAAATTATTGGACATGTATTGAGCATTCTACCTCTTCCTTCGTGGCCGATGGATAAATGAGTTGAATACAATATCTCAAAGAGTTCATCAGCATGTATAATATTTCTTTACATTTTGTTGAGAATCCGTACTTGGATAAATAAGTTTTTCACAGCCTTGAACAGTCAACACGTCTTCAATTATCCGATAATCTCTGCTACTTTAATGCGCATATTAACGTATTCCGTATTCTAACTGTAACATTTATATCGAATATAAATTTTACAGTTAGAATACGGAATACGTAAAAAATAAGCTGCGGCTAAAATAATTTAAAACATCATTCTATTTCTGTCAATCATTAATTGGAAGATGACGGAGACAGATGGTGGAAATGGTCCGTCATGTTGCTAAATTGGATGATACAACAAGACAATCTTTTTACAAAAGACGCCTGCGTGTCTGCGTCCTCAAAAGACGTTTTGTTTGCTGACATAGTTGTATTTTTGCAGTTATATTGATTGTTTTCCATTTTGTCGATTTTCATTACAATTTCACTTTGCAGGTATATGTCTGCCTTCAGCATACTCTCGCCATATACAGTTCTATAGAAAAGACTATACGTACATTGAAGAGTTCGACGCTTTTTATAAAGCCCACTGGGACGTGAAGGGATCAGCTTGGAGCACCGCATTTTTTACTTGTGATGACGAAGGAGCTACTCTGTTCTATCCGGAAGCCCACGGAGAGTGGACTTTGGTGAAGAACTTGACGAATAGAATGAATGATGTTCCAAACGTGACAGATATCTTCGTTGGATTGCACGATGAATTTGATTTGGGAGAGTTTATGACTGTCGACGGTGAGTGTTCACTATTTGATACTGTAACAAAGTACACAAATTTTATTTATTTTCCATATTTTAGGTTTTCAAACATAGAAAGTGGTTATCGCGTTTTAGACTGCTGCAACACAAAGGGTCTTGTTGAAACGCTGTCAACAGAGTAGGGATACAGAAATACAAAATTGTTGTATAATTGCTGCATTTTTTTTTTCAGGCTTTAGTTTTGTAATTATGTGAGTCTAGGACATCTATCTGCATGAACTGCGCGTAGATTCGGTGCTCGCATTTACATAATTATATAAACCACTATCTGTGTCTTCTAGGGTTTTTAAATAGTTGATCATAAACGACATCCTTGTTGGTTTTGTGGTAGTATGAGGGTCTGGATTACCAGGTCGGGCAAAGTGGTATTAGCGTAATCTATCTGGAATTTCTCATTAGCAGTCTGGAGTCTGGATTTGTGCCTGCTCGATGGTAATAGGCTTGCCCCTTATTACAATAACTAGCGAATGATGGGTTTTCTTTAGGTAAACCTTTGCCCAATCCTTCAGGAAAACGATGCATGATGTTATAATGAAGATGATGATGATGATGATCATGGAAGCTGGCTATGTGTTTTTCTGTAGTCATTAAAACGACTTCAAGATATGGGCAACATTGTTAAACCTTACGATAGCAATACATTTAAATGATTATTTTTCAATTTTTCAGGACACTCAACACCATATCCACTGCCTGCCGAGGGTAATCTACTGCCTCACCACAGTTGCGTAACTATGAACATTGACAGCGGATTGTTTAATGTGGGCAGTTGTTCAAGAGCTCCTTCTCATCAGGCACTCTTGAACAACTCGCCGTCGCCGCTACCATTTGTGTGCAAGAAAATTGAGGATGAATCGTGTCCGACCATTGACCGTGGTGAGTGGTTTATTCCTACTTCTTAGGGTTCTGTACGTGCGAAAAAACAAAACCATATCCTCTCGTCTGTTAGGCAAGCTCATCGAGTCTGATAACAATAGAAAAGTTATTGTGTTAATTACTTAACACTTGACAGTCTATAGTGTATTTGTTTATCTGTTACAGTCATTTTGCTTAGAAACGAATGTGAAAAATTGCGACACATGAATTTTTGTGATCGAAGCACGGACGTATAACGTAAATAAATGAATTTAGACTAATACATAAAGTGCAGAATACAAACAAAAAATTACAGAAAATGGTCTTAAAGGATAAAATTTTAACCAGTGCGCAAACTGTAACCATGAATTCAGCATATCATTCTGCCTAGAATAATATGCTGAATTCATGGTTGCAGTTAGAACGAAAATTGTACATTTTGATCGCGTAGGTATTGCAGTTTTCTATGAAAGAGCTGATTTATTTTTGTATAACCGATGAAAAATTTCTACGCTACGGGGGTCTAGAATGACATGCCGAATTCATGGTTACAGTTTGCGCACTGTTTATAAATTTGCCCTGTAGGTATACTCACAGAATACAGGGAAAACTATAAAAAGGGTATGATTTTAAAATTTACCATATTCAATGATAAATGTCATTATAGTTGTAATTTATGAGAGTATAGTTTTTCAACTTCATTTGGTTCTTGGAATTAATTCTTTCCATCAACTGAACCATACATTATGCATGTTGGAACATGCATAATGTATGGTTCACACACTTGGCCAGTTTTTCTTTGACGTCATTTTTCTAAGAACATGTTCAAAGTTTAATTGGTCCAGGACTGCAGCAAATTTGCCTTTGACTAATGGAAAGTTTCTTCTTCATGATATGCCAGTTTTTGAAAGTATCCGATACGTAATATAATGAATTCGATTGTAGTGCCTTATTAAAATATCTTATTAACTATTATCATCGTCAAATTAGGTATATAGGAAACAAGGTAAACGCCTGGCTTTAAAGCCCTTAGAGAATTTTTTACGGTAACTTTCGTGACCACAGAGGACGGAATCGCCACACCGATATCGTCAAGGGCAGTGCTAATTAAATTCATGGTGCCAAAAGTGCGTTAAGTGGACAAAAGTAAGTCTGCAAGTGGCACCAGTAACTGAAAAGTAGTTGTGTGGAAATCGGCTGTCATGTGATACGGAGAAATGAGGAAAATGCCGTGAGCAAAGGTTAGAGTATGAATGTCAATGGCTACAAGAGTAGGGAAAGACTAAAGATACGATGGATGGCCTGTGTGAATGATGATATGGTTAGAAAGGGAGAGACTATGGAGATGACGTCTAATAGAGAAGTGTGGAAGAAACATACATGTTGCGCAGACCACAAATAAATTGGGATAAAGGGTGGGAGAATGACTGCACAGACCGTAAGACACCCGTGTTTGAGTGCTTCCTTGATTTGTCCAAGGCTTTCGACCTGGTAGCTTATGACCTGCTGTGAAGCAAGGTGAGGAGCTTAAATTTGCCACCGGATCTCATCAGCATGTTCCAGTACTGGTATGCACTGGTATGGCAATGTCGGATGCGTATCAGCTCGAATGCGGAGTCAGGCAGGGTGGCTTAACATATCCTACCCTGTTCAATTTGTATATTAATAGTCTGATCGTCGCCACGTCCTTCCTTGCGGCTAACGTGCACCCTGTCGAAGAGAATATTTTAATTTTATTGTTTAAATTACGTTGTTTGTTTCGATTTAATTTAATTTACATATCTCCAGCTCTGTAAGTAGTCACTTACTTCCCTCAATGCCGGGGTGTATGGATATCATTACAGCATGGGTTTTGGAATTTGAAAAAAGAACTGTCATACTCATACTGCAAGAAGAATATTTAAAAAAAGTAAAAAAATATATTCTCGGTTTCGATTATTTACTCGAATCGGAATCGAGACAATTTATATTAGAATTTATGAAGATTTTATTTTAAATATCGAACTATTTGTTTCGCAGTCACATCATTTGTTAGTTGAAATCGATTTAAAAATCAAACTGGCCAGCACGATTTGACGCCCTTGCGTGCCATAAAATCGTGAAGAGTAAAAAAGGCAGTTGCTTACTTGTTTTTTTACTTACCTCACAATCGAGATCTAAATTCAAAAGAATGATTTCACAATCTCTTGCAAGTCGTCTGTAAGACGATTCGTCGGTGTTTTTCTGCTAAGTGTATAATTTTTATTTGTTTTTAATTTTAATTTGTATGTTTTCATTTATCATGCGTTCGCTTTCATAATCTTATGTCATTTCGTGGACAATAGTGTGGGTTATACGTTTTTACTGCTTTAATGTAACAACTTTTTCTGTAAATGTAATGTATAACTGTTTTTTGTCCCAAATAAATAAAATAAAATAAAATAAAGCAGAGTGTTTATCTCGAGTGTAAGCATGAATTGCATACTCGGGCCAATTAGCGCCCTCGCTGCGCTCAGGAGCCAAAAACCTCGTATGCAATTGATGTCATACAGCCCTTGGATAACAATCTACTATTAATGTTATTTGACTTAATTTATTTTATTTTGATAAAATTTTAACTTATTTTGATATTAATTGATTTTATTTTATTTGACATAAAGTACTTATTTAATTTGAATATGGTTTAATTATGCACTTGATGTATATATTATTTATGTATTTAATTTGAAGTATTTATTTAATTTTATCTGTAAAATTTGTATTAATTTATGTCTGGTGATGGGTGTTATTTGCCTGAAATAAATTGTGTATTATTATAATGATGATTTGTAGTGCGAGTAAATAGTAACACGCTTGGTTGGTATGGAATATGGCTAGATCCGGCAAGTCAACACATGCTGATCTAACAGCAGCTGTCGAGGCGTATCGGTGATCTGTGTTCAAGTGTGATCTGAGTTCTTAGTATCTGGCATAGTATTTAGCATCATCATCATCGTCATCATTTCAGCCGAAAGATGTCCATTCCTGGACATAGCTGCGTCCCCCAAGCTCCGCTACTTCGACCGGCTCTACGCTTTCCGCATCCAGCGATTTCCTGCGGCCTTCACAAGGTCACATAACATAGTAAATATTTAATGGGCGTCGTATAATAATTTCAGGTTACAAATACGTGAAAGTATCAAGAAAATGTTACAAAGTAAATAAGAAGCCACAGAAGTGGCAGGAAGCTATGAAGACTTGCTTCATGGAAGGAGGAATACTGGCAGTTCTAGAGAATACAGCACAGGCAGTAGAAATAATGAAAATGGTGGAACTTGGAGAAAGATATTTCGTAGGAGTGAGAAGGCTCTTCTCCAGTGCTGAATATTACACAGTAAAAGGTAACGAATGTTTTTTTAACTTTTCTATAAGTATAAATGACGAGTAATCGTGGATTATTTTGAAAGCTGTACGTAGTCACGAGCATAAATAATCTTCTGAATAGGAAGATGTTATGATGCAAGACAAGTCCGTTAAAATTGCATTGACACATATTTATCAAGCCGATGAATTGCTTGAAATTACTAAGTTATTATGGGACATTGAGCTTGGATTCGGGACGTTCACTGATCATGGTTGTGATGCTGCACGGTACATGGAATAACAAATTTAATTGTACTGAGATCTCGAATAGATTGTGTTATGTAGTACCTGGAACAGTTATTCGAGGTGAGGTGCGCGTACCTCGACTATTCTACACTATACGTTGTAGAACGAAGGCTAGTGCGAGCCCCTCTCCGCCGACTTTTCGAAACCTTATAACACCCAATTATTAATATTATTAATTTTGTTATTTTCGCTGTCACAATCTAAATTCAAAAGAACGATTTCACAATCTCTTGCTAGTCGTCTGTAACACGAATCGTCAGTGTTTTTCTGCTAAATGTATAATTTTTATTTGTTTTTAATGTTTCCATTTAACATGCGTTCGTTGTCATAATCTGATGTCACTTCGTGGACAATAGTGTGGGTTATACGTTTTTACGACTTTAATGTAACAACTTTTTCTGTAAATGCTGTAATGTATAACTGTTTTTTGTACCAAATAAAAAAAAGAATGAATATGATGGTGATAATAATGATTTTAATTTGGGGGTGCATAAGCACGAAATTCGTAGTTATGGCCGTCGTAAAATCCGTATCACCTGTAAGATTAGTTTGAGAATGAATGACAACACGATTTGGCAGTTAATCCCGATGTGTTTTAGCCCATTCGAATATTTTTATTTGTGACTTTGTTTTGACGGATCAATAGGGTATTTTCCAATTTGATAAAAACTATTTTAATTTGAAGATTGGGACGATATATTTAACAGAAAAATAAAAATAAATTTATTTAAATCCATTTTCTCCATTAAAAACGATAAAAATCAAATTTCTTTTTCGTTGTTTTGAATTTACCGCCAAAACGCTCCTTACGATGATTTTTTATCACGTGACATCGTAACGTCAGCTTTGTGTAAACAGCACCAGTACACAAATACTTAATTTGGCGCAGTTTTAGAAGTATTTGTGCACAGAGGCACCGCACACCAGTGATTTCACTTTCTATCCATAAAAAATCTTGTTAATTATAAACACGACACTCACTTGTTTACTTACTAACTACTTTAGTTTACACAAAGTTGACGTCACGTGATAAAAGTCATCGTAAGGAGCGTTTTGGCAGCAAATTCAAAACAACGAAAAATACATTTGGTTTAAACCGTTTTTAATTGAAAAAATGGATATACTTAATTCAATTTTATTTCATTTTTCTGTTACATATTTCGTCCCAATCTTCAAATTAGAATAGTTTTTAATAAATTGGAAAATGCCTTCAGGCGGGCCCAAATCGTAGTTACCGGGCTTAGAGAGTAGTCCTTCACATTGCTGTGATGATTTATGCTCGTAACCATATACACAAAAAACCCAAGATGCACAGTCTGGAACAAAAGTAACAGTCAAAACTATCCCCAATTATACGTCAGTTGTTCTAGTTATGATAAAACACATTGCAAATTCGACCTTATACACATGACTTAATTAAACTAGTTTTTACAAAGCAATGTCCAAAAAGAGGGACTAAAAGATGACTGAAGATACTATTTGGCGTCTAAGCACATTGCGCCCTATTTATGCGGACGTTTTTGTGACGGTGATTGTGTATCTTGGGTTTTTTTATGCTCGTAACTCTGTACATTAGTGTAAATTGTGTCTATACTTATGTAATCTACATATATAAAAATTTCGTGTCACGATGTATGTTCGCGATAAACTCCGAAACTATTGAACGGATTTTGATAAATTTTGTAACCATTTATAATATGGTCCAACTTAAAAGATAGAATAGTTTTTATCTTAATTATTGATCTCAATATTTATTATTGCAAATTAAATGTTAAATAAACGACATTAGTGTGTATTTATCGGTTAGTTCTATAAATTCCTAATAGATGGCGGTTTAGCATCTAAGTTGCACAGGTATCCGGCAGATGGCGTCGTATTTTTATACGACATTTGTGTGTATTTATCGATTAGTTCTATAAATTCCTAATAGGTAGGTAGGTAGGGTAGTATAGGGTGGGTAGGGTAGGTAGGGTAGGGTTGGTAGGGTAGGGTAGGTAGGGTAGGTCACGTAGGTAGGGTAGGGATTTTGTATGAATGACTTTTGGACGGCCAGGTCAACGACTGTCGGGTCAGCTAATATAATATAAAGCTGAAGAATTTGTTTGTTTGCATGAACGCGCTAATCTCACGAACTACTGGTCCGATTTGAAAAATTCTTTCAGTGTTAGATATCTAATTTATCGAGGAAGGCTATAAGCTATATAACATCACGCTAGGGCCGTTAGGACCTGAGCTAAAAGAAAAAGTCACGGATACGAAGTACTCGCACGGCCAGGCGATTCGATGCGACGGGGTGGGTCGGGGAACCTAGAAATTTGACGCAGACGAAGTTGCGGGCAGAAACTAGTTTTCAATATTTATATTCAGATGTATTGATGATTGTACTGCTTTAATAATTAGTCATTCTTTATCCATTACTACTTCTTTCATAACACTTTATTTCTTTTACAGGTCAAAAATTCAGTGACATATACCAACAACCGTATAATAGCGGAGATTATGACTGTGGGACCGTTTTAAATCCGAACAACAATCTTTACACAGATACGAAAAACTGTGACGAAAAAGCTTCATTCATTTGTGAAATGGAAGTAACTGTTTAGGTAGAAGGAAATAAATTTGACACTATATAAACAGGGAAGGGCCAGTAGCCGTATTGATATTGTAGTGATTTTTAATTTCCATAGTTCATATTGTTGCTCCGTAAAAAGGGGTGGCAGAGACAATGACTCAAAGCCTCTTACTATGGATTCAATGATTCTGAACCCCTACAAAAGTGCAATACCTACGCGCAAAAAATATATGAAAGAGCCATTTTTTTGTTAAAAACCGACGAAAAATGTAACAAGTTGCGCATAGATATCTCTGCCACCCTGAATTGTCTGTTGCAAAATACAAATAATCAAAAGAAAAAATTAAATGCCGTTTAATAAATCTGTAGTTTGGAAATGTGTTAAGCCCTTACCCCATCAATACTCTTAATACAAGCATTAGTTGCATAAATAAGCTTTCATCATGATTAGCCTATACGGTTCCCACTACTGGGACACATGCCTCCTCTCTGTGAGAGGGAACAGGCTATAATCCACCACGCTAGCCCAGTGCGTGGATGGAACATGTCTTCGATTTTTTGTTTCTAGAACATGCTGGTTTCGCCACGTTTTCTTTTACCGTTCTGAGATCATCGCGATCATTTTATTCCGTGAACCTGAACGCGTCGTAACAGAACGAATAAGTGACAAATGAACGTGACGAATGCATACTCGCGTGACGATTCATTGTATTTTGTGTTCTTCAAGGAAACAATGTTTGTACAACGATAGACATCACTGTTGTTGCCTAAGAGGACGGAATATGAAGAGGCACGGCTGTCCGCCATTGTACCGGCAAATACGCTAGAATGAAACCCATGTGTACCGCAGCCTTTAGCAGCAGTCCTTTTGAGCTCTGCCCTGTGCTTCCATAGTTCAGTTTACACCTAAAGCATTGAACTTAGGTACATATACTTAAATACTAAACTCATTTTAGTCAGTTTTTGGAGTGAACGAAACTGAACCGTCACGCTCGAATCGGTGATGCTGAATCGGCTATACTCGGCTCCAATCGGTCGGTGAGTTTGATCCTCTTATATACCTACTTATATTCGTTTTTTTAAGTCTTAATCTTTCTTTGCCTTGGTGTGTCATGAGCTTTAGACTCTGATAATTATTTACCTACTTAGAAGTTTTTTTTATACTCAATAAAACTTGTTTTTGGATTAGTTTTTTTTTTTTAATTTATTGTTTGTTTTCAATATACCTACCTATAGTAGTATATTTTCAACATTAATATCGTCGAAATTCCAAAAAATTACCATTACTTTTCCATCTATGGCACTATTATGATTTTGACTTTGTTATGTCGGTGTTTCATTTCCAGTGCCCTGTCTTAATTGAGACCCAACATTGTTGACGCTGACAAAATTACGAAATTATTCAAGTCCTTAACTAACATGCACACATAAAAATACATTCTCTATTATCTAAACTTACAATTTTCTAGGTCGAAACTCAAACAACCTTAAATAAATGAAGTCTAAGCTTGCTTGTCACTTTTTATGATAAAATGAACTCACAATTTTTTCACTCTACTCACAACACGATGAATTGATGTATGTGGTACACTCTGGTGGCGACACATTGAGCTCTGGGTGTGACGTCAGTCGTCCGCTATCACGTTGAATTACGAGGGTTACGTACACCAGTCACCTCACGCTTGAACTGGATGCAAATGGCGCCCTTTAGGAGGACACTTTTACACAGCTGCTATCTTTTTTATTACTGCTGACCCCGTCCAATATGTTGGACGAAGCTGTCGCTGCCCATGCGGGAACTATGTATTCTGCTAGTACCACGAGCTGGTGACAGGCGAACTCAAAAAACCGGAAAGTGTCCGTCTCGATGGACCGATGTTAATACTGAACACCGAGAGAGGCACACAGTATTGTGAAATAGATCTTTTTTTAAAAAAAAAAAAACGTTGCCACACACCCCCACAGGAGAAATTCCTATTTGTCCTGTATTGTGGGTGACTCACAATAACTCACATACATACACAAACAGTCAGACCTGGAACAACTACTTGTAGTTCATCCAAATATTTGTTCCGTGCGGGAATTGAACCCTCGACACGCAGCGCAGCAGTCAATCGCTTAACCACTGTGCCATACCTTTTGAGTATAATTACTAATATGGTAGAAATAAAGCAAGCAAACTGTATTTTGTTTTTTTTTTTATATGCAAAACATTCACAGGAACCCAACCAAATCATTGTAACGTAACCATAGCGTAATCTAGATTTTGTGACAACGCCATCTATCGACCTTGATAACAAACTTTTTTGAATGAACACTAATTGCTATGGTTTCTTCATGAACACATTTAGTTCAGTGTGACATTTTATACAACGATGAAGTGCATAATTTTCACCGTATTTTTACTGGGTGAGTACATTTCTTTATAACGTTGTTACCGAAATATGTAAGTAACAGCTCTAAGTAATTAAATAGCAGGAACCTAATCGTTAGAAAAGTTCATCTTCAGTGACAAGTTGTTTGATGTCATCTGAAATGCTAACAGTTTTAATTTCACCGTTATCTATCCTCGGAAGCCCCTTTATTCATTAGAATATGGGTCTCCAGTAGGCTTCCACTGTCACGTTAAAAACGCTGTCACTAGACAAATCATTAAATACCTACATTTGAGGGTAAAATAATTTAAAACATCATTCTATTTCTGTCAATCATTAATTGGAAGATGACGGAGACCGATGGTGGAAGTGGTCCTTAATGTTCCTAAATTGGATGATACAACAAGGCAATATTTTTACAAAAGACGTTTTTGTGTCTGCGTTCTCAATAGACATTTTGTCTGCTGACAACGTTGTATTTTTGCAGTAACATTGATAGGATTCTCATTTCCTTTATTCAGTTTATCGATATTTATTACAATTACACCTTTGCAGGTATATATCTGCCTAGGACATACTCTCGCCATGTACAGTTCTATAGAAAAGACTATTCGTACATTTACGAGTTCGACGCTTTTTATAAAGTACACTGGGATGTGAGTGGATCAGCTTGGAGTACCGCATTTTTTACTTGTAATGACGAAGGAGCTACTCTGTTCTATCCGAAAGCCCATGAAGAGTGGACTTTGGTAAAGAACTTGACAAATAGAATGAATGATGTTCCAAACGTGACAGATATCTTCGTTGGATTGCACGACGAATTTGATTTGGGAGAGTTTATGACTGTTGACGGTGAGTATACACAATTTGACACTATACATTGCACACACTTTTTGTTTACTTTTCCATGTATTAGGTTTGCAAACATATAACGTGGTTATCGCGTTTAGACTGCTGCAACACAAAGAGTGTTGTCGAAACGCTGCCAACATAGTAGGGATACAGTTGAAATTTTAATTCACAAATGTTGTATAATTGCTTTGCTGATTTTTTATTCAACCTACTGTTTCATACATAGGTATAACTAGGGCATCTGCTGCATGAACTGCGCGTATACTTCGCATTTTCATACATAAACCAAAATCTATGTCTTCTAGACTTTTTACCTAGTTTATCATAGACGATCGCTTCGTTGGTTTAGTGGTAGCATGAGGGGTTGGATTACCAGGTCGGCCAAAGTGGTACTATATTATCTAATATATAAAATTTCCATGTCACAATGTTAGTTACCTCACTCCTCCGAAACGGCTTTACTGATTTTTACCAAATTTTATATGCATATTCAGTAGGTCTGAGAATCGGCTACTATCTATTTTTGATACCCCCAAGTGATAAGGGTTGTTCACTAGAAATTACCTGCAAAACAACGTTTGCCGGGTCAGCTAATAATATATAAACAGACAGCTGTGCTGCTGGGGAGTTTGTTGCGCCATCACTTCTTCTTCCCAGCTAAAGCACTAGGAAGTGGTGAAGAGCGGGCGTTTTTTGGGGGTTCTCTTATGTATTTTGACGTTAGAAAAGTACTGATTCTCAGCCTAATTTGAATAAATGACTTTTGATTTTTGATTGGCCTTAATGTATCTGGAATTTTTCAGTAGCAGCCTGGAATCTGGAGTTGAGCCTGGTTGATGGCAATAGGCTCGCCCCCTAACTAGCGAAATATGTGTGTTCTTTAGGTAGACCTCTGCCTAGCCCTTCAGGAAAACGATGCATGATGTTTATAACATCATGCATCGTGAAGATGATGATGATCATGGAAGCTACCTACGTGTTTTTCTGTAGTAATTAAAACGACTTCAATATATAGCTAATATTGTTAGAGCTTACGATAGCACTCACACATTGAAATGATTATTTTTCCATCTTTCAGGACATTCAACGCCATATCCACTGCCTGCTGAGGGTAGTCTACTGCCTCACCACAGTTGCATAACTATGAACATTGACAGCGGATTGTTTAATGTGAACAGTTGTTCAAGAGCACCTGATGATACGCCGCTACCATTTCTGTGCAAGAAAGTTGAGGATGAATCGTGTCCGACTATTGACCTTGGTGAGTGGTTCCGGACGTCCGAATGAAAAAACGAAACCCTTATTTATAGGGTCACTCGTGTATCCGACAGTAATTTTGCTTAGAATCGAATATAAAAATTTGATACACATGAATCTCGATGACCCAAACACGGACGTGTAACGTAAATACGAGTAAGTAAATGAATTTTGAATACGAAAATTTTGGGAGGCATTTTAGTACTTTTTTATGGTATGTGAATTTTATTTTTTTACGCATCAATACCTCAAGGAAGTATTATTGAATGTTTTCTATTTCTCGTCTACACAAACGATCTCCCAAAATTCATTGCAGAATCTGGACCATGCGTGTTTGCGGACGACATCTCCATTCACACCCCATGTCATAACAACCTAATCCTAAACAGTAGGTACGATGAACGATATATTTAGCAAAATAATAACCTGGATCAACCAACACAACCTCGAAATTAACTTTACAAAGACTTAACTCATAACCTTCCATCCCCATCAAAAAAATCGTCTAAATGTAGTTTTTTTCTTTTATCAAAAATACATATCTATCTTCTTCTATTGTACATAATTGTGTGAATGATGAAATGGTTAGAAAGGGAGAGACTACTGAGATGACAACTAATAGAGAAGTATGAAAGAAAAGATATGGGAGAATGATGATTTGTAGTGCGAGTAAAGTGACACGCTTGGTTTGTATGCAAAGTGTTGACATGCCTAATCTAGCAGCAGCTGTCGAGGCGTATCGGTGATCTGTGTTCAAGAGTGATCTGAGTTCTTAGTATCTAGAATAGTATTTAGCATCATCATTTCAGACGAAAGATGTCCACATCTGGACATAGCTGCCTCCCCCAAGCTCCGCCAGTTCGACCGGCTCTTTGCTTCCCGCATCCAGCGGATTCCTGCGGTCTTCACAAGATTACTTAGCATAGTCAATATTTAAGGGGTTTTTGTTTGGGTGGTAAATCATCTAATAACTTCTCCCGCTCTGGGTGGATTAGGAGGGCGTGTCAAACTTTTACTGACTAAAACCCACCCATGTTCCCTCAGTTGCCTGTGTGTCAGAGGCCGCGGTATCTCTTTCGAACAATCCGCACCTCTGGCAGATATTTAATGGGCTTCGTATTTTAATTTCAGGTTACAAATACGTGAAGGCAGCAAGAAAATGTTACAAAGTAAATAAGAAGCCACAGAAGTGGCAGGAAGCTATGAAGACTTGCTTCATGGAAGGAGGAATACTGGCAGTTCTAGAGAATACAGCACAGGCAGTAGAAGTAAGAGAAATGGTGGAAAAGGGAAAAATGTATTTCGTAGGAGTGAGAAGGGTCTTCTCCAGTGCTGAATATTACACAGTTAAAGGTAACAATGTTTTTTTTACTTTTCTTCAAGTGTAAATGACAGCTTTTTCGTAGACATGTTTCAGTATTCGTGAGATATCTGGGTTGGTTTATTAGTAGAATGTTCAACAACATTTTTTTTTTTAACATCAACAAAGTTGTACGTACAGTCACGAGCATAAATATTATTCCGAATTTAACCAAGTAGGCCGATACTTATGATGCACGACATCACTCTTATTATTGCATTTACATACAGTACAATACTGATGTATATATTTTTAAGACAAAGAAATGATGATGACGATGATGATTTTAATTTGGGAGTACTTGTGCACGACATCCGTAGTTTTGGTCAAAATCCGTATCTCCTAAGGACATACGGTTAGTATGGGGGGACAATTTCACAGTCTGTTGTCCCTAACCCCGACGAGTTTTTGCTATTTCAATTTTTTATTAATGACTTCTTTTGACGGATCAACTACTTTCATACGGGCTCAAATCATCGTTGACGGACATAAAGAGTAGACCCTCAGATACTATTGCCGGGATGATTTATCCTCGTAACCGATGATATAAAAACCCAAGATGCAGAGTATCGAACAAAAGTAGCACTCAAAATTCTCCCCAAGTATACGTCACTTGTTTTAGTTATGATAAAACAGCCGACTTTCAGAAAAACGGTACAAGGTGAAAAATACCTTTAATTTCAGAAGGCGAAAAGCTTACTGCTGACCCCGTCCAATATGTTGGACGAAGCTGTCGCTGCCCATGCGGGAACTATGTATTCTGCTAGTACCACGAGCTGGTGACAGGCGAACTCAAAAAACCGGAAAGTGTCCGTCTCGATGGACCGATGTTAATACTGAACACCGAGAGAGGCACACAGTATTGTGAAATAGATCTTTTTTAAAAAAAAAAAAAACGTTGCCACACACCCCCACAGGAGAAATTCCTATTTGTCCTGTATTGTGGGTGACTCACAATAACTCACATACATACACAAACAGTCAGACCTGGAACAACTACTTGTAGTTCATCCAAATATTTGTTCCGTGCGGGAATTGAACCCTCGACACGCAGCGCAGCAGTCAATCGCTTAACCACTGTGCCATACCTTTTGAGTATAATTACTAATATGGTAGAAATAAAGCAAGCAAACTGTATTTTGTTTTTTTTTTTATATGCAAAACATTCACAGGAACCCAACCAAATCATTGTAACGTAACCATAGCGTAATCTAGATTTTGTGACAACGCCATCTATCGACCTTGATAACAAACTTTTTTGAATGAACACTAATTGCTATGGTTTCTTCATGAACACATTTAGTTCAGTGTGACATTTTATACAACGATGAAGTGCATAATTTTCACCGTATTTTTACTGGGTGAGTACATTTCTTTATAACGTTGTTACCGAAATATGTAAGTAACAGCTCTAAGTAATTAAATAGCAGGAACCTAATCGTTAGAAAAGTTCATCTTCAGTGACAAGTTGTTTGATGTCATCTGAAATGCTAACAGTTTTAATTTCACCGTTATCTATCCTCGGAAGCCCCTTTATTCATTAGAATATGGGTCTCCAGTAGGCTTCCACTGTCACGTTAAAAACGCTGTCACTAGACAAATCATTAAATACCTACATTTGAGGGTAAAATAATTTAAAACATCATTCTATTTCTGTCAATCATTAATTGGAAGATGACGGAGACCGATGGTGGAAGTGGTCCTTAATGTTCCTAAATTGGATGATACAACAAGGCAATATTTTTACAAAAGACGTTTTTGTGTCTGCGTTCTCAATAGACATTTTGTCTGCTGACAACGTTGTATTTTTGCAGTAACATTGATAGGATTCTCATTTCCTTTATTCAGTTTATCGATATTTATTACAATTACACCTTTGCAGGTATATATCTGCCTAGGACATACTCTCGCCATGTACAGTTCTATAGAAAAGACTATTCGTACATTTACGAGTTCGACGCTTTTTATAAAGTACACTGGGATGTGAGTGGATCAGCTTGGAGTACCGCATTTTTTACTTGTAATGACGAAGGAGCTACTCTGTTCTATCCGAAAGCCCATGAAGAGTGGACTTTGGTAAAGAACTTGACAAATAGAATGAATGATGTTCCAAACGTGACAGATATCTTCGTTGGATTGCACGACGAATTTGATTTGGGAGAGTTTATGACTGTTGACGGTGAGTATACACAATTTGACACTATACATTGCACACACTTTTTGTTTACTTTTCCATGTATTAGGTTTGCAAACATATAACGTGGTTATCGCGTTTAGACTGCTGCAACACAAAGAGTGTTGTCGAAACGCTGCCAACATAGTAGGGATACAGTTGAAATTTTAATTCACAAATGTTGTATAATTGCTTTGCTGATTTTTTATTCAACCTACTGTTTCATACATAGGTATAACTAGGGCATCTGCTGCATGAACTGCGCGTATACTTCGCATTTTCATACATAAACCAAAATCTATGTCTTCTAGACTTTTTACCTAGTTTATCATAGACGATCGCTTCGTTGGTTTAGTGGTAGCATGAGGGGTTGGATTACCAGGTCGGCCAAAGTGGTACTATATTATCTAATATATAAAATTTCCATGTCACAATGTTAGTTACCTCACTCCTCCGAAACGGCTTTACTGATTTTTACCAAATTTTATATGCATATTCAGTAGGTCTGAGAATCGGCTACTATCTATTTTTGATACCCCCAAGTGATAAGGGTTGTTCACTAGAAATTACCTGCAAAACAACGTTTGCCGGGTCAGCTAATAATATATAAACAGACAGCTGTGCTGCTGGGGAGTTTGTTGCGCCATCACTTCTTCTTCCCAGCTAAAGCACTAGGAAGTGGTGAAGAGCGGGCGTTTTTTGGGGGTTCTCTTATGTATTTTGACGTTAGAAAAGTACTGATTCTCAGCCTAATTTGAATAAATGACTTTTGATTTTTGATTGGCCTTAATGTATCTGGAATTTTTCAGTAGCAGCCTGGAATCTGGAGTTGAGCCTGGTTGATGGCAATAGGCTCGCCCCCTAACTAGCGAAATATGTGTGTTCTTTAGGTAGACCTCTGCCTAGCCCTTCAGGAAAACGATGCATGATGTTTATAACATCATGCATCGTGAAGATGATGATGATCATGGAAGCTACCTACGTGTTTTTCTGTAGTAATTAAAACGACTTCAATATATAGCTAATATTGTTAGAGCTTACGATAGCACTCACACATTGAAATGATTATTTTTCCATCTTTCAGGACATTCAACGCCATATCCACTGCCTGCTGAGGGTAGTCTACTGCCTCACCACAGTTGCATAACTATGAACATTGACAGCGGATTGTTTAATGTGAACAGTTGTTCAAGAGCACCTGATGATACGCCGCTACCATTTCTGTGCAAGAAAGTTGAGGATGAATCGTGTCCGACTATTGACCTTGGTGAGTGGTTCCGGACGTCCGAATGAAAAAACGAAACCCTTATTTATAGGGTCACTCGTGTATCCGACAGTAATTTTGCTTAGAATCGAATATAAAAATTTGATACACATGAATCTCGATGACCCAAACACGGACGTGTAACGTAAATACGAGTAAGTAAATGAATTTTGAATACGAAAATTTTGGGAGGCATTTTAGTACTTTTTTATGGTATGTGAATTTTATTTTTTTACGCATCAATACCTCAAGGAAGTATTATTGAATGTTTTCTATTTCTCGTCTACACAAACGATCTCCCAAAATTCATTGCAGAATCTGGACCATGCGTGTTTGCGGACGACATCTCCATTCACACCCCATGTCATAACAACCTAATCCTAAACAGTAGGTACGATGAACGATATATTTAGCAAAATAATAACCTGGATCAACCAACACAACCTCGAAATTAACTTTACAAAGACTTAACTCATAACCTTCCATCCCCATCAAAAAAATCGTCTAAATGTAGTTTTTTTCTTTTATCAAAAATACATATCTATCTTCTTCTATTGTACATAATTGTGTGAATGATGAAATGGTTAGAAAGGGAGAGACTACTGAGATGACAACTAATAGAGAAGTATGAAAGAAAAGATATGGGAGAATGATGATTTGTAGTGCGAGTAAAGTGACACGCTTGGTTTGTATGCAAAGTGTTGACATGCCTAATCTAGCAGCAGCTGTCGAGGCGTATCGGTGATCTGTGTTCAAGAGTGATCTGAGTTCTTAGTATCTAGAATAGTATTTAGCATCATCATTTCAGACGAAAGATGTCCACATCTGGACATAGCTGCCTCCCCCAAGCTCCGCCAGTTCGACCGGCTCTTTGCTTCCCGCATCCAGCGGATTCCTGCGGTCTTCACAAGATTACTTAGCATAGTCAATATTTAAGGGGTTTTTGTTTGGGTGGTAAATCATCTAATAACTTCTCCCGCTCTGGGTGGATTAGGAGGGCGTGTCAAACTTTTACTGACTAAAACCCACCCATGTTCCCTCAGTTGCCTGTGTGTCAGAGGCCGCGGTATCTCTTTCGAACAATCCGCACCTCTGGCAGATATTTAATGGGCTTCGTATTTTAATTTCAGGTTACAAATACGTGAAGGCAGCAAGAAAATGTTACAAAGTAAATAAGAAGCCACAGAAGTGGCAGGAAGCTATGAAGACTTGCTTCATGGAAGGAGGAATACTGGCAGTTCTAGAGAATACAGCACAGGCAGTAGAAGTAAGAGAAATGGTGGAAAAGGGAAAAATGTATTTCGTAGGAGTGAGAAGGGTCTTCTCCAGTGCTGAATATTACACAGTTAAAGGTAACAATGTTTTTTTTACTTTTCTTCAAGTGTAAATGACAGCTTTTTCGTAGACATGTTTCAGTATTCGTGAGATATCTGGGTTGGTTTATTAGTAGAATGTTCAACAACATTTTTTTTTTTAACATCAACAAAGTTGTACGTACAGTCACGAGCATAAATATTATTCCGAATTTAACCAAGTAGGCCGATACTTATGATGCACGACATCACTCTTATTATTGCATTTACATACAGTACAATACTGATGTATATATTTTTAAGACAAAGAAATGATGATGACGATGATGATTTTAATTTGGGAGTACTTGTGCACGACATCCGTAGTTTTGGTCAAAATCCGTATCTCCTAAGGACATACGGTTAGTATGGGGGGACAATTTCACAGTCTGTTGTCCCTAACCCCGACGAGTTTTTGCTATTTCAATTTTTTATTAATGACTTCTTTTGACGGATCAACTACTTTCATACGGGCTCAAATCATCGTTGACGGACATAAAGAGTAGACCCTCAGATACTATTGCCGGGATGATTTATCCTCGTAACCGATGATATAAAAACCCAAGATGCAGAGTATCGAACAAAAGTAGCACTCAAAATTCTCCCCAAGTATACGTCACTTGTTTTAGTTATGATAAAACAGCCGACTTTCAGAAAAACGGTACAAGGTGAAAAATACCTTTAATTTCAGAAGGCGAAAAGCTTACTGCTGACCCCGTCCAATATGTTGGACGAAGCTGTCGCTGCCCATGCGGGAACTATGTATTCTGCTAGTACCACGAGCTGGTGACAGGCGAACTCAAAAAACCGGAAAGTGTCCGTCTCGATGGACCGATGTTAATACTGAACACCGAGAGAGGCACACAGTATTGTGAAATAGATCTTTTTTAAAAAAAAAAAAAACGTTGCCACACACCCCCACAGGAGAAATTCCTATTTGTCCTGTATTGTGGGTGACTCACAATAACTCACATACATACACAAACAGTCAGACCTGGAACAACTACTTGTAGTTCATCCAAATATTTGTTCCGTGCGGGAATTGAACCCTCGACACGCAGCGCAGCAGTCAATCGCTTAACCACTGTGCCATACCTTTTGAGTATAATTACTAATATGGTAGAAATAAAGCAAGCAAACTGTATTTTGTTTTTTTTTTTATATGCAAAACATTCACAGGAACCCAACCAAATCATTGTAACGTAACCATAGCGTAATCTAGATTTTGTGACAACGCCATCTATCGACCTTGATAACAAACTTTTTTGAATGAACACTAATTGCTATGGTTTCTTCATGAACACATTTAGTTCAGTGTGACATTTTATACAACGATGAAGTGCATAATTTTCACCGTATTTTTACTGGGTGAGTACATTTCTTTATAACGTTGTTACCGAAATATGTAAGTAACAGCTCTAAGTAATTAAATAGCAGGAACCTAATCGTTAGAAAAGTTCATCTTCAGTGACAAGTTGTTTGATGTCATCTGAAATGCTAACAGTTTTAATTTCACCGTTATCTATCCTCGGAAGCCCCTTTATTCATTAGAATATGGGTCTCCAGTAGGCTTCCACTGTCACGTTAAAAACGCTGTCACTAGACAAATCATTAAATACCTACATTTGAGGGTAAAATAATTTAAAACATCATTCTATTTCTGTCAATCATTAATTGGAAGATGACGGAGACCGATGGTGGAAGTGGTCCTTAATGTTCCTAAATTGGATGATACAACAAGGCAATATTTTTACAAAAGACGTTTTTGTGTCTGCGTTCTCAATAGACATTTTGTCTGCTGACAACGTTGTATTTTTGCAGTAACATTGATAGGATTCTCATTTCCTTTATTCAGTTTATCGATATTTATTACAATTACACCTTTGCAGGTATATATCTGCCTAGGACATACTCTCGCCATGTACAGTTCTATAGAAAAGACTATTCGTACATTTACGAGTTCGACGCTTTTTATAAAGTACACTGGGATGTGAGTGGATCAGCTTGGAGTACCGCATTTTTTACTTGTAATGACGAAGGAGCTACTCTGTTCTATCCGAAAGCCCATGAAGAGTGGACTTTGGTAAAGAACTTGACAAATAGAATGAATGATGTTCCAAACGTGACAGATATCTTCGTTGGATTGCACGACGAATTTGATTTGGGAGAGTTTATGACTGTTGACGGTGAGTATACACAATTTGACACTATACATTGCACACACTTTTTGTTTACTTTTCCATGTATTAGGTTTGCAAACATATAACGTGGTTATCGCGTTTAGACTGCTGCAACACAAAGAGTGTTGTCGAAACGCTGCCAACATAGTAGGGATACAGTTGAAATTTTAATTCACAAATGTTGTATAATTGCTTTGCTGATTTTTTATTCAACCTACTGTTTCATACATAGGTATAACTAGGGCATCTGCTGCATGAACTGCGCGTATACTTCGCATTTTCATACATAAACCAAAATCTATGTCTTCTAGACTTTTTACCTAGTTTATCATAGACGATCGCTTCGTTGGTTTAGTGGTAGCATGAGGGGTTGGATTACCAGGTCGGCCAAAGTGGTACTATATTATCTAATATATAAAATTTCCATGTCACAATGTTAGTTACCTCACTCCTCCGAAACGGCTTTACTGATTTTTACCAAATTTTATATGCATATTCAGTAGGTCTGAGAATCGGCTACTATCTATTTTTGATACCCCCAAGTGATAAGGGTTGTTCACTAGAAATTACCTGCAAAACAACGTTTGCCGGGTCAGCTAATAATATATAAACAGACAGCTGTGCTGCTGGGGAGTTTGTTGCGCCATCACTTCTTCTTCCCAGCTAAAGCACTAGGAAGTGGTGAAGAGCGGGCGTTTTTTGGGGGTTCTCTTATGTATTTTGACGTTAGAAAAGTACTGATTCTCAGCCTAATTTGAATAAATGACTTTTGATTTTTGATTGGCCTTAATGTATCTGGAATTTTTCAGTAGCAGCCTGGAATCTGGAGTTGAGCCTGGTTGATGGCAATAGGCTCGCCCCCTAACTAGCGAAATATGTGTGTTCTTTAGGTAGACCTCTGCCTAGCCCTTCAGGAAAACGATGCATGATGTTTATAACATCATGCATCGTGAAGATGATGATGATCATGGAAGCTACCTACGTGTTTTTCTGTAGTAATTAAAACGACTTCAATATATAGCTAATATTGTTAGAGCTTACGATAGCACTCACACATTGAAATGATTATTTTTCCATCTTTCAGGACATTCAACGCCATATCCACTGCCTGCTGAGGGTAGTCTACTGCCTCACCACAGTTGCATAACTATGAACATTGACAGCGGATTGTTTAATGTGAACAGTTGTTCAAGAGCACCTGATGATACGCCGCTACCATTTCTGTGCAAGAAAGTTGAGGATGAATCGTGTCCGACTATTGACCTTGGTGAGTGGTTCCGGACGTCCGAATGAAAAAACGAAACCCTTATTTATAGGGTCACTCGTGTATCCGACAGTAATTTTGCTTAGAATCGAATATAAAAATTTGATACACATGAATCTCGATGACCCAAACACGGACGTGTAACGTAAATACGAGTAAGTAAATGAATTTTGAATACGAAAATTTTGGGAGGCATTTTAGTACTTTTTTATGGTATGTGAATTTTATTTTTTTACGCATCAATACCTCAAGGAAGTATTATTGAATGTTTTCTATTTCTCGTCTACACAAACGATCTCCCAAAATTCATTGCAGAATCTGGACCATGCGTGTTTGCGGACGACATCTCCATTCACACCCCATGTCATAACAACCTAATCCTAAACAGTAGGTACGATGAACGATATATTTAGCAAAATAATAACCTGGATCAACCAACACAACCTCGAAATTAACTTTACAAAGACTTAACTCATAACCTTCCATCCCCATCAAAAAAATCGTCTAAATGTAGTTTTTTTCTTTTATCAAAAATACATATCTATCTTCTTCTATTGTACATAATTGTGTGAATGATGAAATGGTTAGAAAGGGAGAGACTACTGAGATGACAACTAATAGAGAAGTATGAAAGAAAAGATATGGGAGAATGATGATTTGTAGTGCGAGTAAAGTGACACGCTTGGTTTGTATGCAAAGTGTTGACATGCCTAATCTAGCAGCAGCTGTCGAGGCGTATCGGTGATCTGTGTTCAAGAGTGATCTGAGTTCTTAGTATCTAGAATAGTATTTAGCATCATCATTTCAGACGAAAGATGTCCACATCTGGACATAGCTGCCTCCCCCAAGCTCCGCCAGTTCGACCGGCTCTTTGCTTCCCGCATCCAGCGGATTCCTGCGGTCTTCACAAGATTACTTAGCATAGTCAATATTTAAGGGGTTTTTGTTTGGGTGGTAAATCATCTAATAACTTCTCCCGCTCTGGGTGGATTAGGAGGGCGTGTCAAACTTTTACTGACTAAAACCCACCCATGTTCCCTCAGTTGCCTGTGTGTCAGAGGCCGCGGTATCTCTTTCGAACAATCCGCACCTCTGGCAGATATTTAATGGGCTTCGTATTTTAATTTCAGGTTACAAATACGTGAAGGCAGCAAGAAAATGTTACAAAGTAAATAAGAAGCCACAGAAGTGGCAGGAAGCTATGAAGACTTGCTTCATGGAAGGAGGAATACTGGCAGTTCTAGAGAATACAGCACAGGCAGTAGAAGTAAGAGAAATGGTGGAAAAGGGAAAAATGTATTTCGTAGGAGTGAGAAGGGTCTTCTCCAGTGCTGAATATTACACAGTTAAAGGTAACAATGTTTTTTTTACTTTTCTTCAAGTGTAAATGACAGCTTTTTCGTAGACATGTTTCAGTATTCGTGAGATATCTGGGTTGGTTTATTAGTAGAATGTTCAACAACATTTTTTTTTTTAACATCAACAAAGTTGTACGTACAGTCACGAGCATAAATATTATTCCGAATTTAACCAAGTAGGCCGATACTTATGATGCACGACATCACTCTTATTATTGCATTTACATACAGTACAATACTGATGTATATATTTTTAAGACAAAGAAATGATGATGACGATGATGATTTTAATTTGGGAGTACTTGTGCACGACATCCGTAGTTTTGGTCAAAATCCGTATCTCCTAAGGACATACGGTTAGTATGGGGGGACAATTTCACAGTCTGTTGTCCCTAACCCCGACGAGTTTTTGCTATTTCAATTTTTTATTAATGACTTCTTTTGACGGATCAACTACTTTCATACGGGCTCAAATCATCGTTGACGGACATAAAGAGTAGACCCTCAGATACTATTGCCGGGATGATTTATCCTCGTAACCGATGATATAAAAACCCAAGATGCAGAGTATCGAACAAAAGTAGCACTCAAAATTCTCCCCAAGTATACGTCACTTGTTTTAGTTATGATAAAACAGCCGACTTTCAGAAAAACGGTACAAGGTGAAAAATACCTTTAATTTCAGAAGGCGAAAAGAAAAAAAGAAAATCACCGACTTCCGAAATTGAAGTTATTTCGCACTATGTACCGTTTTTCCAGAAACCGGTTGTTTTTTTTTCTGTTTTTTTTTAAATTTATTACTTTTTAGTTAGAGTACCTACCCTACACCAATTGGAAATTTCATCATCCTTGGGGTCAAAACTGTGCATATTTATGCGATAGCAGCAATTGCGGTTGATTTGCTGTGATTTTTTGAAGAGTTCCGTTGTCTGTCTCCGAAACGCATAATCAGATCTATTTGAAATTTAAATGAAATTTTGAAAATCGGTGTAATTATATTATATGACGGAGTTATGCCCGAACCTCCACCTAACGCCTAACTGTTAAAGCGTTGTACTTTCCTTTATCAGCTCAGCGTCATGAGATGATTATGACCATACGCTAATACCTCAATCTCAGTAATTTTGCAAATCTGTCTATATATGATGGTATTATTCCCGAACAAACATTTTTTATTTATTAACGTAAATTATAAATGATTTTATTTCTGTAAGTAGGTTTGTACAAACACTTTTACACGTCAATCATATTTTTTAAACTAGGTGAGGTCGGCGTTTCCTAACTGACTACTCTGTGAAGAAAGGCCGAAACAAACTCAGAGGTCAGAGTCTCTTTTAAAGTCCAGACATAATCTTGGTCAGATCATGTGAAGACCATGTGGATTGGTGTCTGAAATGGTCTTTTGAGGAAAGAAACCACACAGATTGAGTGGACCTGTCCATTCAGTGCACGCATGTATCAGTAATCATACGGCTCAACTCAGAACTTGAGGAGCTCAACGATTTGACGAACAATACCAAAGAAAGGACATTAGGGTAGGCCACATAAAGTACTCAAACTGCCAGATTAACTTTAAAAATGAACTGAGAAAGAAATGAAACACAAAAACAAAAATACCACATAGTCCTCACATTCACAATAATTAAAGCAAAATAATATTATACTTCTCAAAGTAAATAATCATGTCAAAGTGTATATAATAATAATCAAATGTCAAAGTGTTTATAACAATAATCGAATGTCAAAGAGCAAAATAAAAATATTAAAAAAAAAAACTGTATACAAAATTGGAGTATTAAATTGATAACCTCGTTCTTCTTGAAGTCGGTTAAAAACACATATTTTGCAAATTCCTTACAACCTTACACTTATGACTTAAATTAGCTTTTACGAAGTAATGTCAAAAATGTGTATTTGAAGCCTGCGCACAATACGCCCTATTTATACGGACGTTTTTGAGACGCTCATGTATCTTGGCTTTTTTTGTACTTCAATGCTCATAACTGTACGTTAGAGTACATGTTTTTTCAATATTTTTGTTCATAATATATTGATGATTGTACTGCTTAAATAATTAATCATTCGTTTATCCACTATTATGACTTCTTTCATAACATCTTATTTCTATTACAGGTCAAAAATTCAGTGACATATACCGACAACCTTATAATGGCGAAGATTTTGACTGTGGAACCGTTTGGAATCAGAACAGCAATCTTTACACAGAGACGAAAAAGTGTAACGAAAAAGCTCCGTTCATTTGTGAAATGGAAGTAACTGTATAAACAGAAGGAAATAAATATGACAATTTAGTAGCGGTATTGATATTGTAGTGATTTATATTTTCCATAGTTCATATTTTTGCCCATATCATGTTTTAATCATTTCCTCCGTATGGGTGGCAGAGACAAGGACGCGTAGCCTCTTACCGTTCAGTTCCTGATTCTGAACAGCCTACAAAAGTGCAATACCTGCAAAAAAATGTATGAAACGGCTATTATTTTTAATAGACGACGCAAAATGTCAAGATCTATAATGATGTACTGAATCCATGGTCACAGTCACGTGTTGATATCTCTGCCACCCTGAATTGTCTGTTGTTGTTGCAAAATACCAAAAATCTAAATAAAAAAGTCGGTTTACTGACGATAGTTGAACGTGACAACGTCATAAGATAATACTATTGTTTATTATTGTATTATTGTATAGCAGCTGTCCACGCAGACGCATCGCTTACTCAAGTAGGAGAGAGACTGATGTGGAATGCTGCTGATCGCGGATGCCGATTGTGCCTCTTTGTCGCTCGTTCCGCGCTCTCGCTTGCACTTCAAGCCTTAAATGGAACGCCTCAGAGCGAGGTAACGCCGCATGAGTCATGTTTTTTCGTGCGTGCAGCCGGCTCCATCGAATTATAAGACGTTGTCACGTCAAAAATTAAATACCGTTCAATAAATGTGTTGTTTGGAAATGTGTATTAAAAGCCCCACGTCTTAATATAAGCATTCGTTTCACAAATAAGCGATCATCATAATTAGCCTATAGTTCCCACTACTGGGACACAGGCCTCCTCTCTGTGAGAGGGAACGGGCTGTAATCAACCACGCTAGCCCAGTGCGTGTTGGTAGATGGAACATGTCTTCGAATTTTTCGTCACGATGTTTTCTTTTACCGTTTTGAAATCATCGCGATAATTTTATTCCGTGAGTCTGAACGCATCCGCTTCAGCTTTTCCGAACAAATAAGTGACAAATTAACGTGACGAACGCCTACTCACGTTACGATTCCATTCTATTAGGAGTAAGAGAGTTCTATCGGCTGTGTTCTTCAAGTGAACAATGCTTCTGCTACGATAGACATCACTGTTGCTAAGGCGATCGATCATAAAGAGGCATTTGTGTAACAGCAGAGAGGTTAGTGCTGCAAATTGTCATACAGTCCCGCCATTAGAGTGCGGCTGTCCGCCATTGACCCAGTCCAAAACAGGTAAGCAAGAATAAAAAACAAGTGTACCGCAGCCGTACTTTTGAGCTCTGCCCTGTGCTTCCATAGTTCAGTTTACAGCCAAAGCAATGAACTTAGGCAGGTATACTAAAAACTAAAACTCAGTTTTCAAAGGGAAAACTTTCTAAGGTACTTTTCGCCCATTGTAAACAGTGAGCGAAACAGAACCGTCACGCTCGAGTCGGTGATACGCGGCTCCAGTCAGTCGGTGAGGATGATCTGCTTATATTCGAAACCAGTCGTAAGTTTACACTTCTAACATGTGTTCTTAAGCACACATCCGTTTTTTTAATTCTAAGTATTTCTTTGCCTTGGTTCGTCATGATCTTTCAACATATACTTTGATAACTTTTTACCTAGGTGTATTTTTTTAAAACAATTTTATGTATTTTTCTTTTTGTTTTCACTTAATCCTTGTTGTCAAAATGCTTACCTATTTGAAGCATTACGACTGTAGAAATTCAAAAAATTACCATTACTTTTCCATCGATGTCACTATTATGATTTTGACTTTTTTATGTCGGTGTTTCATTTCCAGTGCCCTGCCTAAATTGATACCCAACATTGTTAACGCAGACAAAACTGGCCATATTAATAAAATAAATTCAATTCCAACCACACTAGAATATTTTATTCTGTTGGACTATTCCTAAGGAACGTTTGCTTATATTTTTACGATATTCACTCAAATCCCTAATATGATTCGATGGTTTTCAATTTCCCGCCTGTGATGTAGGCTCGCGTGATACCCACTATAATATAGTATCGTCGTATAATAAATATTGGTACGAGCAAAACATGCTTTACTTGCCCCGGGGGAAATTGGGATCATCGCAGTGGGTAACCAATTAAGTCTTATATTATGTATTGAGAATTTTATCACAGTTGTGTATCTATAACTTAACATCATACTTGTATTCTGAACTAAAAGCGTTATAGGTTTCCTTGCTTCGTACTTTAAAAAAAGCCAGAAACGATAACTTCGAAATCACTGAAAATTGGTCAGTGAATTGATCATTTGTGATTTTTTTCTATTGGTTGGTACAATCAACTGTGGTATCATTACATTCATGTGCAACTTTACCGTACGTCGTACATTACAGTACTGTACAGAAATAAAGATATATATGTTATTTGAGACACGCACAGGAAATACAAACTAACAGCAAGAACAAAATGGTGAAATACAAAGAATATTAGGTTTAACAAAATAGTGAAAACAATTTAAAAAAAAGTGGAAGACCTGCACGAAGCAAAAAAGGCGATATTTGTAAAAACTGTACTTAAATATATCTCAATTACTAAGCATTTGTATTTTTTGGACAATTACCTTGCTATGGAAGAGCGGTGTCTCCTAATACAGGCATTGATTGCTTAAAATAATAATAATAATCGTTTATTTATAAAATGAGCACATTCACAAAGTATCTTAATAATTAAATTAATTTAATTTTTATTTCCTGCTTTTTAAACATAATGTCTCGCTCGCTTAAATCTGCGCATCGTTGCGTATTTTTCCCACAGTGAAGTTTGCTACTAATTTATCCTCATTCCTCGTCCTGATCACTATTTATCTATAATCTATGCATTGAGACCTTTTCAATGAGCCCAAACACGATACTTTTGCTGTTTGTTGGTGAGTAACTTGGGCATCCTGGAAATTTCAGGTGTTGCTCCAGCATCATTTCAGTGTTACCTTGTTCGTCTAATATCATTGAAGTAATAGAATACAAAATTTCGAGTTGATCAGTTGGAAGATGCTCAAATCACTTAATCAACCAGAAAAGAGCTGATAATCTTCAAACGGCGGAACCGATTTTGATGAAACATGTCTAAGAACACTCCCGACTAATACACCTTTCAAACAGAAAAAAACAAAATCAAAATCGGTTCATCCGGTCGGGAGCTACGTTGCCTCAGACAGACACACACACAGACACGTCGAACTCATAACACCCCGTCGTTTTTGCGTCGGGGGTTAAAAATAGAACACAGTTGCTTATTGCCTGAACTAGGTTGAACCTGTGTTTCAGGCTATAAAACTTAATGTAATTAATTAACAGTATGTATAAAGTAAAGAGTAAATTAAAACTAGGTAATAAAAGTAATAGTAATAAAATAGCATGTTAGTCGATCTATTTGCAGGAGGAAGGAGCTGTTGTCATGTTAGGTTTATAAAAGGAGGGTCCAATCACTAACGTGTTCTATAAATATGGTTACGAAACAATCAATTTTTAATTTAATCTGTTGCCACCACTAGCGATACAAAAGTAGAAAACTGGACTATTTGTGCAAGATTTTTATTTATTTACTAATCATTTATGCACACACATAAACAGACAAGTAGAAGGTAATTGAGAGATATTTCATTCATCATGTTCATGTGAAGTAAAGATGCCATCATAGTTGAGATAGAGATGTCAGTACCAACTGGTGGGGTCCGCAAGAGCCGATGCCTGCCAGAGGTGCGGGTTGTTTGAAAGAGATACATTTACAGTACACACCATCAATAAAGTAAATATTGTTGCGAGCATGTAGTTAAATAGGGGATGAAAGTTCCGCGCGGGCGAAGCCGCTGGCAAAAGCTAGTAGTATATACAGGAAAAGTTTTTATCCAGTGCGCAAATTGTAACCATGAATTCAAAATATCATTCTAAAACCCTTAGCGCAGAAATTTTTCGCCGGTTATGCAAAAAAATATCAGCTGTTTCATAGAAAAGTGCAATACCTACGTGGTCAAAATGTATGGGACAGCTGACTTCTTTTTTGGATTTCCGGCGAAAATGTTCTGTGCTACGGGGGTCTAGAATGATATGCTGAATTCATGGTTACAATTTGCGCACTGGATAAAAACTTTTCCTGTATATACTACTAGCTTTTGCCAGCGGCTTCGCCCGCGCGGAACTTTCATCCCCTATTTAACTACCTTAGGGGTTGAATTTTGAAAAATCCTTCCTTCTTCCTTGTCTACATTATAAAAGGAACCTCTGTGCAAAATTTCACCTTTCTAGGTTTGGGCTGAGCGTTGATGAGTAAGTCAGTGAGTCAGGAATTTTCTTTTTATTTATATAGATAGATTCTATTTATAAACGTGGAGTTAAGTTACACCGGTATTTACATCAAGCTTAAGTTTGGCATAACTTTACTCCGTGTCTAAGGAAAAGTTCTGGGCATTCATCCAGACCATACCTGCCAGTACCCTAGAGACAATCCGTGGTGAAGCATGAGCTGCTCATATGTACCAAATAATGTACCTGTAGCGGCCTATACATGTATCGCCCCTTGCAAACTACGCAACACTCTGACGTTACATCACCCATCGCGTAAGCAGAGTATACCGCTCAGCGCCAACACCAACATCACGACGTCAGTTATCAGACAGCTGCCCACTAGACATAACACCCGTCTGGTGAGAAGATCCTCCCTTTTATATAGTTGATGAATGAATTTGCCCTGTTTCTCATACCTTTATAGAGGATAAGTTTTTAACCAGTGCGCAAACTGTAACCATGAATTCAGCATATCATTCTAGATGTCCCAGCACAGATGTTTTTTGTCGATCATATAAAAAAACCTTTGTTCCCGTTGAGTTACACTATTTTGTGTTACACTGTTACCCATTGAGAAAAAAATTGACAGTTTGGGAAGAAATATTCTTCTGCATTAGTCTACATTTATAAGGACCTACATAGACAAATATCGTTAGAAACGAAAGACAAAATGACCGATTGTAGAAGGATATCTACGGTGTGAAATGAAACAGCTGATTTTTTTTTTATCCTTTGTTCCCGTTGAGTAACACCATTTTGTGTTACACTGTTACCCATTGGGAAAATAATTACCGATTAGTAACACTGTAACTCAAAGCCACATTTTTTTCTCTTTGATTGACAATGTAACTCAACAGACCGCTATGTTCCCGTTAAGTAACACCTTGGGTAAAAGAGCATTGTTGAAATACATCTTGACTTATAATACAACGATTATCCCACAATTTCGAGTGTCACTTAAATCAACTAAATGTTTAAGATCGTTAAATGCACTTGGAAACAATGGCGGAACCACAACAATCCAGGCTCAATATTGATAGTCTGTTATCTGCACTAGACCAGCCGGAAATCGAATCCGTTCCTCATAATAATTATCCAAAGCATAATAATTATGTGGTTTTAATTGCACCGTATAAACGATCTCTCTCAATAACGTTGAGCGTGTAGAAGCGTCTAACTGCTCATCACTGATCACCTCTGTCGGACACGATGCCCGATAAGACAGTGTGCTTTTTAGCCAGGCCCACCCGTGAGTTCGAGCCTGTGTCTAGATTTCCCTCAAGGATTTTGGATTGTCAAGGATTCGGTCAGAAATATGAAGCTAGTAACGCATTACAAAACGTAGTAGGCACAGTTAAAGAAGATGGCGAAAAAAACTTCGCAGACATTCTTTTAAGTTGCATTTTTACTAACGTACCAATGATATATGCAAAAATGAATTGAATTGGATGCCTGCAGTGTACCTCTTTTTTAAAATCGTACTTACATTAATTATATGTTCAACATTAAGATGTTACTAATACTTTTGTAAAAATATAATTTAAAAGAATGCGAAGTTTTTTTCTCCATCTTCTTTATCGGTGCCTACTACGCTTTGGAATGCGTTACTAGCTTCATATTTCTGACCGACACAAAATGGTGTTACTCAACGGGAACAAAGGATAAAAAAAAATCAGCTGTTTCATTTCACACCGTAGATATCCTTCTACAATCGGTCATTTTGTCTTTCGTTTCTAACGATATTTGTCTAGGTCCTTATAAATGTAGACTATTGCAGAAGAATATTTCTTCCCAAACTGTCAAAATCACGTTGACAACAGACGGCCTTTGCAGACGGCCACAAAGTATATACGATTATCTACAAAATCATGTTCATGACTCATATAAAACGCATAACTGTGATAATTATTAGAAGAACATAGCTTTCTTCTCCGTACATCATTTAGTTAATAGTCTTAACTATTCTTCCGGTGACAAATCGGTGCTCGTGCTAAGCCTGCAGGTCGCGTTGTCGCGTCATACCTGTCTGCAAGGGTCCTTATATTGGGATAAGAGCAAGAGACAGTTGATGATGATTTGGAAAGAGTTGAGAGTACACATAGTTTATTAGTTTTAAAATAAGTAGATTGTTCTGAACCAAAATAGATCAATCGACTTGATATTGCACGTACCAAAAAAGTAATAAGTATATCTCAATTATGAGAAACTGATGTAGATGAATGATGTTTAGTTTTTAGACATGTACCAATCCGCACTAGGCCCCAATTCTGTATCGTTATAATGATTCCCCACAGAATCTTACTACGTTCAAACTACGTCAATATGGTTTTTTTTAGAAACCGATGTAACGGTTAGGATTCTAAATGTCATATTCTGTATGTTCCAAGACAATATTATTGATACGATATTAGCAGAATTCGTGTATGATTGACGTGGTGACGGGTAAGGAATCGTTAAGAGGTCATAGTGAATTCAGGCCCTGGCCCTACGTGGTAGATTACAGTCCCCTCCCTCTCACGAAGTGGTGGCCTGAATCCCAGGAGGGGCATATTATCGGCCGATTATGATGGAGGACATACTCGTATTCAGCGGTATCCAGTTACCTACTGAAGCTGAACCCAACGTAATTGGGAAACGGGTAGGCAGCTGATCACACTCAATACTCAAACTCAAAGCATTTATTTCAAACTAGCTTTTGCCAGCAGCTTCGCCCGCGCGGAACTTTCATCCGTTATTTATACTCCCTTAGAGGTAGAATTTCGAAAAATCCTTCGTAAGGAAAAACGAAGGATTTTTCGAAATTCTACCTTCCAAAGCCACATTCTAAAGGGAACCTCTGTGCAAAATTCAGCTTTCTAGGTCCAAGGGTTTGGGCTAGGCGTTGATGAGTCAGTCAGTCAGGACTTTTATTAATATTTATATTATATACATTATATAGAGCAGTGGTGGCCAAGTGGTGACGGCCGCGACTTACGAGTTGTAGGTCGTGAGTTCGAACTCAGACAGGCGCTTTACTTTGTGTAAATTATTTCATCACCACTGCTCTCAAAACGGTGAAGGAAAACATCGTGATGAAACCGGCATGTCCTAGAATCAAAAATTCGAAGACATGTGACATCTACCAACCCGCACTGGGACCGCGTGGTGAATTACGGCCTAATCCCTCTCACCGAGAGGAGGCCTGTGTACCAGCAGTGGGAACATTATTGGCTGATGATGATGATGATATAGATAAAGTAATTACAGGCACTTTGGTTTTTAATAACGAGAATTGGGCTTTCGGTCCTCCTTTGCAGACAACCCTTTACAGTACTTGTAGAGAAGAACGGGTAAGAAGCTCGATGATGATGGTGCCGGTCATACATAGTACGGCTCACAGGAGACCTCTGCTTGCATGCGTTACATCGCAACGTGTATTGAAATATAGCTGCGTAGCTCTTGAAAAGTTCTAAATGTGGTCAACCTGCCCGGCACACCCGAGGTAGACATCTCCAGTAGGTCGTTAAGTAGGTGTGGAACAAGCAGATAATTTATCTATTTAAGATCGTATTTAAGTAATTATTACAAAAGGTTTTTGAAAATCACTCTTAAGAAGTGGACGATTCTGAGGGTACAATTAGTCTAAAATACAAAGACGATAGATTTATTATTAAAATCACTTTATTCTTAGCCACACACCAAATGAATAAATGTTCTGTGATATTAGCAATTCGTAGTTTATGACGCATCTACTTATTATGGTAGTAGGTACAGTGTTTGACATATGTAAAAAACTGACGCGTATTTTTTATTTTTATTGATACGATTGCTTATATTAAGACACGTGGTGTAGGCTGAAAGACCAATTTGCAACATTTTCACACAACATTGATCCAATGGTTTTTTATTTGGTGCGTTACAACAATAACAGACAATATACGGACAAAAAGATTATAACACGATTTGGGTAAAAATAAAATATCAAACCGTTACTGGCCCTACGCTACCCTCTTTCTTTGTATTCAGTGTCATATTTATTTGGTTCTGCTTATACAATAGGTTGCATTTCACAAATGAATGGTGCTGTTTCGTCACAGTTTTTTGTATCTGTGTAAAGAATGTTGTTATTTTTCAAAACGGTTCCACAGTCAAAATTTTCGATATTATACGGTTGTCGGTATAAGTCCCTGAATTTTTTACCTGTAAATGAAATAAAGTGCTGTGGTGAAAGAAGTAGAACAGACGCCAGCACATCAAGCTGGGTAGCTTGATGCAAACTGTCAAATTTTCCCAATTGAACATGAACCTTATGCATATGTAATCAAGTTGAAAATCTGTCAAAGAAATTTGACAGATTGGGATAGCCTGATGTGCTGGCGTCTGTACCTAGTCGATAAAGAATGGATAATTATTTTTGCAGTGGAATACAAATATGAATAAATCATAACATCACGCCTTATTTCCCCTAAGGGTTGAGCAGAGGTGAACCTATATAGTACACCTACATTTTGCCGGTTTTGTTTAAGTGCCATGTAATAGGGGGCGAGCCTTTTGCCATCAACCGGGCACAAATCTAGATGGAAAAACCCAATTAGACTTTTCCCGACCTGGGAATCGAACCCAAGACCTCCGGTTCTGCAGTAGCGCTTGTAACCACTAGAATAACGAAGTAGTTGGCAGTTTGAATAAAACATTTGAAAAAAGAAAGTTGTACAGACACGAGCCTCGCCTGCCAGGGGTGCGGGTTGTTCGAAAGAGATACCGTGGCCCCTAGCATCTGAATGAACTCGGGTGGGTTTTAGTCAGTAAAAGTCTAACACGCCCTCCTGCTCCACCCAGAGCGAGAGAAGCTATTTGATGTTTTCCCACCCTCAAAAAAAAAAAAAATGTGGCAGTGACATCGAAGCGCAAACTGCAACCATGAATTCACTCCATTATGCTACATGATGATACCGAAGAAATATTTCGTCCGTTAAAAAAAAAACAATCTGTTGTTTCATAGAAAACTGATCCACGCGGTCAAAGTCAAAAAATCAAGTAATTTATTCGAATTAGGCTGAAAATCAACAATTTTCGAATGTCAAAATTACGTGAAATAGTCCCCCAAAACGCCCGCCCTTCACCACTTCCTAGTGCTTTAGCTGGGAAGATGAAGTGGCGCAACAAAGTCCCCAGCAGCACAGCTGTCTGCTTAATTAGATAGACTTGATTATAAACATAGGCAGGCAAAGTAATCAACATTACGAGACACAGAAATTAAATAATTTGTCATATGTCAGCTAGCCATGCCAATATTAGCTTGGGTAGCTGATCAACAAACAAAATGAAAGCTTAATTAATTCAAGGACAAAAATAAAAATGTAAACAAAGCATAATACCAAAATAAAAGCCTCCAGGCATACCTAAAAGGCGTCAAAATCAAAATCAAAAGTCATTTATTCAAACTAGGCTGAGAGTCAGCACTTTTCGAACGTCAAAATTACATAAGACAGTCCCCCAAAACGCCCACCCTTCGACACTTCCTAGTGCTTTAGCTGGGAAGAAGAAGTGGCGCAACAAACTCCCGTGATAGCTTACATATGCAATGCTGGATTATGTTAACATAGCAGTTATGATCTGAGATGAAATGAATGGAACAACAATATTTTTTAATAACTGGCGATAATTTCAACGCAGAGGGTTCAAAATCATAAACTGAATCGATGTGGTTAATGAAGAAGTAATAATGTTTTAAAAACTTTTTAATAAAAAAATTTAACCGCCGAAAAACCGAAAAGTAAAAAATAATAAACTAGCTTTGTCCAATAACTAAGTTCGGAAGGCGGTGACATATAATTAAATACATTTCCAAAGTCACCGACTTCCGAACTTAGTTATTGGGGTTGGACAAAGCTAGTTTATTATTTTTTACTTTTCGGTTTTTCGGCGGTTAAATTTTTTTATTAAAAAGTTTTTATTTCATAATTTTTTGTAGCTATAATCTACTAATTACTACATGCTTAATTTTTTATTTAATACACAACTCAGTATTAAAATCTGTGAGTAAACAATCAATCATCCCCTGTTTTCTTACCCTTAGGGTTGGAATTTTTCTTCGAAATTTATATGGGACCAACTTCAAGGTATACCCTTTCCAATAAAAAAAGAATTATCAAAATCGGACTACTCTGGAAAAAGTTATGCGTGGTCATACATTAAAAAAAAAAAAAAAAAAAATATACGCGTCGAATTGAGTAACCTCCTCCGTTTTTTCGTCGGTTCAAAAAGTGAAAGACAATTAAACAAAGATCTATGATCCTTATACAGGATAAGTTTTTATCCAGTGCGCAAACTCTAACCATGAATTCAGCAAATCATTGTAGACCACAGAAATTTTCCGACGGTTAAAAAAAAACTGCTGTTTCATAGAAAAGTGCAATACCTACGCGGTCAAAATGTATGGAATAGCTGTTTTTTTTTTGTTTAACCGGCGAATAATGTCTGCGCTAGGGGGTCTAAAATGGTAATGCTGAATTCATGGTTAAAGTTTGCGCACTGGATAAAAACTTTTCCTGTATGTTTGATATTTTTTAAACGTTTTGTTATCAACGTAAGTAGGTATACAAATCGGAATTTGTAATTCAACTAGGAAAATTATATTGTTACCTTTCACTGTATAAAAATCATCGATAGAGTTGAGCTTTCTAACTCCTACAAAGTATGATGTCCTTTCTGAGCTCAACATCGATCTAATGTCTTGTGCCTGTGCACCATCTTCTATGACTGCCAGTATCCCTCCCTCCAAAAAGCACGTCTTCATAGCTTCCTGCCACATCACTGGCTTCTCATTCACTTTGTAACATTGTTTCGATGTTTTTGCATATTTGTAACCTAAAATAGTAATTCGTTGTCAATTTGTTCAAAAAAAACCGGTCAAGTGCGAGTTGGACTCGCGCACCGAGGGTTCCGTACAAACCTGTGGGTATATAAGTAAAAGTTCAAAATTGTCAAAAATATTTTTTTTTATATGACGAAACTAAAAATTTACGGTTTTCGTAATTTTTCCTATATCTGTACTATAAGACGTGACTTCGTACAAAATTTCAAGATTCTAAGTTCACGGAAAGTACCCTGTAGGTTTTGATTCCCGTGCGAGTTTCGAAAATTTGCGGAATTTTGCGGCCTAAATGGCTGTATCTTTTGATTGCGTTGACTTAGGAGGTTGATTTTTCTACAGCTTCCAGGGACAGTAGAACTAAGTATCATATAGAAATTTCAGTTTGATACCTCAACGCGTTCCTGAGAATAACGGTCTTGACAGACGGACGGACGGACGGACGGACGGACGGACAACAAAGTGATCTTATAAGGGTTCCGTTTTTTCCTTTAGAGGTACGGAACCCTAATAAAAATGTCAATTATTCAAACTAGGTTGCATATAGGCACTTCTATATAAATAAAAAGAGAAGTCCTGACTGACTGACTGACTCATCAACGCCCAGCCCAAACCCTTGGACCTAGAAAGCTGAAATTTTGCACAGAGGTTCCCTTTATAGTGTAGACAAGGAATAAGGAAGGATTTATCGAAATTCAACCCCTAAGGGAGTTAAATAGGGGATGAAAGTTCCGCGCGGGCGAAGCCGCTGGCAAAAGCTAGTTTTAGAATAACTTGATTATATACAACAGTAACTACCCAATTAACATTAGGATGGTTTTGTTCGTTCCGTGACTTTACACGTATACATATCTAATATTAGTTGGATAATAATAATATAATAGCCCCGAATATTGTCCCTCACTTATTATTCTCCTTGGCTCGCCCAGCACCTCGTCTTGGTTTTCTTTGCCAAACTTGGCAATGGCACCAGTCCTATATGTAATTTAAACAGAGAGAAGCAAATGAAATTGAAAATGTGTTAACCGATTTTCTTACATCATGTCCTGTAACTTTTAATCGTGCACACAACTGTTAAACATTGTTAGTAGTCTTAGAGCAACCATAACAGAAAATTACAATTATGCATTTACTGTTTTTTTTTTCATAATGCTTTAAGAGCATCGCATATTAATTTATGCTGACGACGCGATGTTGATTTATGCCAAAAAAAATTGTCTGGCTGCATCTTGCACAGCTTAGTAAGTAGACGGACTAGAAACAAGGGTGCTTTCGTCCTTTACCAATAAAGTGTAGCACCGGTCAACCTTACATATACCTAAAGGACATGAAGACAAAAGACGAAACCACCACTTACCGCGGTCAACAGTCGGACACTTCTCATCGTCAACTTTCTTGCAGACAAATGGTAACGCCGTATGAGGAGTTCTCAAGCAACTGCTGATTTGAAACGTTCCAGTATCTATGTTCATAGTTATGCAATTACCGTGATCTGGTTGTGGCCATAGGTTGGACGAAATAAAAGTTCCTGAAAACCAAAGACAGTTAAAAGGACGTAATTCAATCTGGGCCAACTTATGAAATGGTCTGATTGAACTTCTGTAAGTTTACGGATACAGATTTGGTCCATTAAATGTAATTTGGAGATAAAAACTTTGTGACAAGAACTTAACAAAATACATATCCAAAGTCACCGACTTCCGAAATTAAAGTTATTTTTAAATTTCTAGTGTTTTTTGGAAGTCGGTTGTTTTTTTTTTTAAGTTTTTAGTTTTCACTTTTTAGTTATAGTACCTACCTACCCCACACCAATCCCCCCCGAGTGGGTTCCCGCATTGTCGTTGCGGGGGGGCTTAGTAACCGTGGTCTCCCATCCACGGTGAAGCCAAGAGGAACCCAAAGGTGGGGCCGCTCGTCAGGGCTTTTGCCTTCAAGCTATTGACGTAGCGGCCAAAAAGTAGGTTGCGGTGAGGTGCACCGCAACTGAGGTGGGCCGCGATGTCGAATGGGAGGCATCGCGGCTGAGGGTTACGGGCTGCGGTAGAGGAGGAGTGCCGGTGCTTCTGAGCAGCGCCCTTCCGTGGCCTGGACGGGGCCGCCACCGTTTGATGGCGGACGCGGTGGGGCCGCAGGGGAAGAGGAGTGTCGGTATAGCGTTGGCCGCTCTCCCTATCCTCTGCGGCCGAAAAGTGGTAGACGGGACGGCGCGTTGTGTTCCACACGCGCGCCCTCAAAGATGTCAGCAACCACAGGTGGGGTCCGCAAGGGCCGATGCCTGCCAGGGGTGCGGGTTTGTTCGAAAGAGATACCACGGCCCCTGGCATACGGGCTACTGAGGGAACACGGGTGGGTTTTAGTCAGTAAAAGTCTGACACGCCCTCCTGCTCTACTCAGCAGGAGAAGTCATTTGATGATTTCCCACCCGAAAAAAAAAAAAAAAAAAAACCCCATACCAATTCGAAATTTCATTATCCTTGGTGTCAAAACAATGCATATTTATGCTATAGCAGCAATCTCGGTTTATTTGTTGTCATTTTTCGAAGAGTTCCGTTGTCTGTCTCCGAAATGCATCATTCGATCTATCTATATGAAATTTAAATGGGACCATTTCGAAATAAACCCCTTTCGAACAAAAAAAGATTTTTGCAAATCGGTCTTATGACGGAGTTATGCCCGAACCTCCACCTAACTCCTAACCATTAAAGAGTTGTACCTACCTTCATCAGCTCAGCGTCATGAAGCTTTAGAAAATAAATGAAAAACATTGTTAATACCTACAAAATTATGTATATGTGTATATATGTATTATATTTATAGTTTAAGTTAGGTTTATGCGTTCAAGTTAAAATATTCCTCAAATTTATTGCACCTACCACTGTTTGTCTCTGCATCACCCAAAGGTTGACTGGTAGAAAATGCCTATGGCATTAAGTCCGCCTCTGTACATTTGTGCTTAAAGTGTTGAATAAATAAATAAAATTTGAGGGTTGCTCTCGATTTCCCTAGGATTCCATCATCAGATCCTGACTTGGTGCCAGTGAGACCACCTCAGGAGTATACTCTTTCAAATAAAAAAAGAATTTTGAGAATCGGTCTTCAAATGGGGGTGAAATCGAATAAAATACATTTAAAAAAATACATACAGTGGAACATATAACCTCCTCCTTTTTTGGAAGTCGGTAAAAAAAGTAATTTAGCTTTGTTAGTGGCAAACCCGCCCTCACCGATCTCAGCCATTATTATGCTTCCACCTTCGTGGCAGAGAACTGGGTTGATCACTTTATATCTTATGGGAAGGGGTTTTAAACATCCAAAGTACTCTTCAAAAGTATATTGGCATGACTTTGGATAGGTTCCTTAAGTTCTGGAAAAACTGCGAGAATCCCAACCTATACAGCAAGCTCTGTCACCTGTACTTGTGTGGACCTATTCACTGCGTTAGCAAAGAGTATTCGCGTAGCTAAATTTTGTTTCGAACCTATGAGAAAAGAAACTAGTACATAAATTGTTTCGTGTAATTTTTTCCATCGATACGCTAAGAAGAAGAACGCAAAAGCCAAGTCAAATCATGCAAATTTAGACATAAGTACCATTTTCACCACTGCTGGGGAATTCTCATGAAGTACGTCAACATTTCAACCTTGTCTCTTATGGTACATTCACCTTTTTGTATTGCAGGTGTCTAGGCCGTGATATCTTTTCTTCATATAAGCCATAAAGCTGCATGCTTACCTATCACATTTATAAGTGTTATGATTTGTAATAGTGTACAATCATGAATACTAACCGCCAAAAGGTTCTCCAACAAAGATATGTGTCACATTAGGACCTTCAGTAGTTTTATTCATTAACTTCTTCACCAAAGTCCACTCTTCCTGGGCTTTCGGGGAGAACAGAGTAGCTCCTTCGTCATCACAAGTAAACAGTGCGGTACTCCAAGCTGATCCACTCACGTCCCAGTGAACTTTATAAAAGGCGTCGAAGTCGTCAATATACGTATAGTCTTTTCTATAGAACTGTACTTGGCGAGTCATTGTTGAAGACAGAAGAATACCTGGAAAGGTAAAATTATATATTGAATGTTAACAATCTTCCCTAGAAAAATGGATTGAGGAATGAAGAATTATAAAAGAAAACGTCGTTTAGTTGGCATTAAAAGGATACGTTACGATAAGTTGCAACAAACAATAAAGAAGAAAAATTTACATAAATTTGCTCGAGTAACTAGTCAGCGCCGCTGTGATCGGTTACAAACAGTCGGATCTTGTACTGCACTGTACAAAAACAGTATTTTTGTAATGGCTCCAAAGGTTTATAATAAATTACCGAAATGTATAAGGAGTGAAGATAGTGTCCGAAAATTCAAAAGTGAATTGTACTCATTTCTAATAGATAAGACCTATTACTCTATCGAAGAATTTTTAAACGATAAGATTTGACATTACCACCCCTGTAATTATTGTGATTTGACTTGCATGTAATTTATTTGATTTATAATTGATGAATTGTTTATTCATACATTTAATTGACATAACTACAATATGATGAAATATGACTTAGCTAACCCTTTAATATAATTTACCATTGACATGCATGTAAAAATAAATTGTAATTGATTAATAATTTATTAATAATCATATAATTGACTTTGTATTGTATCTTCAATCAGACTTGTAACTAAAAAAGGCAAAAACTAATATATTTGTACACCAATTTCATTGGTAGGACATAGAGCCCGACTAAAATGTAAACATAAGACCTATAATGTTATACCTGTGTTCACAAATAAAGATTGATTGATTGATTGATTGATTGAAGAAATGGAAATTAAATTAGAAAAATACTAACCAAAAAAAAACATGGCAGAAATAATGTACCTCATTGTTGTATATGTAAGATGGCATTAAAGCTGGATGATATTATAGCAACTTCATCATCATTTCAGCCGGAAGACGTCCACTACTGGACATAGGCTTCGCCCAATTTGGAGGGTTTGCCATAATCGCTACGCTTGGCATCGGGTTGGCGATCGCAGTGTGGTGGTAAAATGCATAGAGAACGCTGCTGCCAATTCTCTAGTCAGTCCCTTAGTCGCCTCCTACGACACCCACGGGAAGAGATGGGATGGTGCTATTCTTTACGCCCGGCACCACACGTAACTAGCAACTTTGTCAGGCACCCACTGTGTGGAGACTATTGCCCAGCGGTCACTGTTCATGCGGCTGGTGTGACCCACCCAGTCCCATTTTAGCCTGGAAGCCTTTTTGCCTACGTCTAGGATTCCCGTTTTGGAAAGTTATGTGGTATTTTGAATTCTGTCCGTTCGTTTAACGCCCAAAATGCTGCACTCCACTGCTCTTTAGCAAACCCCAAGGCGGAACTTTTGCGACTCGGTGAGCGACCAGGTTTGAGCACCGTAGGTTAGGATGGGCAGGATACACATATCGATGAGTTTTCGCTTCAAGGAAATTGGTAGATTACCCTTCATCAACGTCTTCATGGACCAGTAGCTTTTTCAAGGCATTTTCGATGCGGCGATCGATTTCCTTTTCTTGCTTGTTTCCGAATGAAACTAACTGGTCCAAGTAGATGTACTCATCGACATTCTGTATTTCCTGCCCATTTACCTCGACCCTACGCTTAGTGCTTTGGTCATGGCTTTGGTTTTAGATCAATTCTTCGCAAGTCCAACCTTGAGACTTGCCATGTTTAGGCCTTGAGGTATAGTCTGTAGTTCCGGATCTGTTGGGGTAAAAAGGACTATGTCGTCGGCAAAATGCAGATTTTTCAACCTCCTGCTACCGACTTCAATGCCCTTGGTCATCCATGAGGCTGTCAGTGTTCTAAATATCTCCTGGAGAGTGCTTGTGAATAATTTCGGAGAGAGCGGGACCCTTTTGCATCCTAAACATCGGTCCCGCAGTATTTAGTTTAATGTCTGCGGTGCTGTTGTGGTATATTTTTCTGAGGAGGTCATTATATTGCTGCTCCAGTTATTGGTTTTCTAATGACTTGAATATTTTGGAGTATTTTATACTGTCGAAGTCCTTCGTATAATCTACGAAGGCTAAATAGAGCGGTTTATTAAATTCCAAATAAATAATATAAATCAAGTAACTGGTTCAAGGTGTGTAGGTGATCAGTTGTTGAGAAGCTAGGGTGAAATCCGGCTTGTTCTGATGGCTGATGTTTATCCAGATTCCCGTCTATACGATTATATATAACCCTAATAAAAGTTTCATAGATGTGAGATGTTAAACTGATTGGTCGATAATTGCCGATGTCACTTTGTCGCCTTTTTATGGACTATATTTGAATGGGACATTGAGTTTGGAACTTTTCCTGACTATTAAATGTTGTTAAACAGGTTCGCAAGATGGGGCAAAAATATTATTATATCTAAAATAATCATACCAGTTAGTAAAATGGATTTTAGAGGTACCAACGCAGGAACATACATAGATACTCAAAAAACGGAATGCGTTGGTATGCCTTGTGTAGGTACACGTCCGCTCGGAACCGAAAAGAGAGATTTTCAGAAAATATGTATGATCTTGAAAATCAAAGTGTCTTGCTCAATGGGCGTACTCTACCTTACCTTGCTTCTCTTTAAAAAGTAAATCTCCCACCATATCACTTCTCTTTTCTTCAACTTGCTTGGCAAGTTCCATTTCACAAATAAACGGTAGCCTGATGTAATTTTCTGCTGTCTCGTTAACTAGTTTGTTGTCTCGATTACAAACAGTCGCATATCTCCCATTTGAGGACCGTTGGTTTTGGCCTTGATACATGTCACTGAATTTTTTACCTGAAAGAAAAAAAAGGCATTTGTTTCAATTTTTTGTTTAGTCATCATCATCATTTCAGCCGAAAGACGTCCACTGCTGGACATAGGCCTCCCCCAACCTCTGCCATTTAGACCGGTTCTGTGCTTACCGCATCCAGCGGACTCTTGCGGCTCTCACAAGGTCATAACTTCACTTACGGGATCACTTTTTTGTTTAGTCAGTAGGGAAAAAAATTAAATGATGGCTAATGAAAATGCTAGGCCTCTGTTTGGCGTTTTCATTGACCGTCCCCCGAATTGACAATGCCTTGATCAAAATATTACCTTCAACTTAAAAGGTCTATAAATGTTATTTTTTGCTTTTAAGAGTTTTTGTTTGGGTCGGGGGTTTTTTAAATTTTAAATTTAATTTTTATTTCTTGCTTTTTAAACTTAATGTTTCGCTTAAACCTGCGCAGCGTTGCGTAGTTTTCCCACAGTGAAGTTTGTTACTATTTTTTTATCCTCGTTCCTCGTCCTGATCACCATTTATTTATAATCTATTCATTGAGATCTTTTCAATAAGCCCAAACACGATACCTCTGCTGTTTGTTGGTGAGTAACTTGGGTATCTTAGAAATTCCAGGTGTTGCTCCAACATCAGTTCAAGGTTACTTTATTCGTCTAATATAATTTAACTAATAGAATACCAAATTTCGAGTTGATCAGACCCGTGGAAGATGCTTAAATCCCTTCATCAACCAGAAAAGAGCTGATAATCTTCAAACGGCTGAACCGATTTTGATGAAATATGTTTAAGAACACTTCCGACTAATACACCTTTCAAACAAAAAAAACAAAATCCAAATCGGTTCATCCGTTCGGGAGCTACGTTGCCTCACCCCGTCGTTTTTGCGTCGGGGGTTAAAAAGAGGGGTTAATACATATTATTTATATTGTATCTATATCAACTCAATGCATATACGTTAAGGGTGCCTTAACGCTTTCGTTCGAGGTCAGTTTTCAAGCCTAGTCTATTTTAGTTTGTTACATATACAGGAGATACACGCTTTTAAAAATGTTGGTTACATTAAGGCACGCGACGTAAGTAAGTATTTGCTTCCTAAATATTCTGCTAGTGATTCTCGTTACTACATGTGACTTAAAAATAACTGGTTAAATGTGGGTTTCCTACTATGCGCACCAGCGGCGAGGTGTCAATTTTTCAAAAAGCCGAAGCTAAGTTGGCTTTAACTTACTGAATTATAAATAAAGAGTATTTACTATCACTCTTAATAATTTAAGAATGCAAAGAATTGAATACAATAAAATTGAACACCTGAAAATAAAATCAAATGTGCAATATTCCTCCATCTCGTTCTCGCTGACGCATTTTTATAAATCTGTCTCTGTCATAACCCGTTATAGAGCCACATGACCGTGAAGGAAGGTGGTAGGAATCGTGTTATATGGTGCTTTCGCCACTTATCCACACACACATCTCTACCAAACCCTTCGCGAAATATATATGATGTAATGTTAACCTAGAGATTTTTAAGGAAAATACTTTAACTTTCATGATAGAAAATATTTTTTGAAATATTGTTACCTTTTACTGTGTAATAAGCACCGCGATTGGAAAGCTTTCTCACTCCTACAAAATATGATACTTCTGGTTCTACCATATCTTTAACGTATTCTGCCTGTGTCTGGTCTTCTATAACCGCCAGTATTCCTCCCTCAACGAAGCAAGTCTTCATAGCTTCTTGCCACAGCTGCGGCTTTTTATTTATTTTATAACACTTTCTTGATGCCTTCAAATATTTGTAACCTGTGATTATAATTCATAATGAGCCTATAATTTTCTTGGGACACAGGCCTCCTCCATGTGAAAGGAAGTGAGTTGTAAACCACCACGAGCACCCAGTGCGGGTTGGTTGATGTGACATTATTTGAGGCCCACGTCCAATGACAGACTGCAATTGCCAGAATGGATTTACTAACATTTTTAAAATGACTATTAAGAATGTAGAACCGACAACCAAGTGACGACCTTGCTTTTTTCCTGGATCAATAAATTGTAGAACAGGTTCACATTCGAAAAAGGATGTCTACGAAAAAGCAAGAACAACTTACCGCGGTCAACAGTCGGACACGACTCTTCGTCAACTTTCTTGCAGACAAATTTTAACGCCGTGTAAGGTGTTCTGACACAACTATCCAGTTTGAACGCTCCACTTTCTATGTTCATAATTATGCAATTGTTTTCGTTCTCCAATGAACTTCTGTCAAAATCCTGTGGATCAGGCTGTAGAGTGCTGTCAAAAGTCAGTGGATCAGGCAATGAGTGTCCTGTAAACCCGAGAAAGTTTGAATTTAAAGGTAGATGAAGTCGTATACTTACTCTTACAATGCTTGTAAATATGTGAGCACCATGTATCTATATAAATAAAAAGAAAAGTTCTGACTGACTGACTGTCATCAACGCCCAGCGCAAACCCTTGGACCTAGAAAGCTGAAATATTGCACAGAGGTTCCCTTTATAATGTAGACAAGGAATAAGGAAAGATTTTTCGAAATTTAACCCATAAGGTGGCTGAATAGGGTATGAAAGTTCCACGCGGGCGAAGCCGCGGGCAAAAGCTAGTCTATCATAAAATTAATTTATCTGTGTTGCTTCAAATGCATTTTTTTTAACCTATTTTGGTATAGTAATTTTATTCTGGGTGCATCGTTTTTACAAATAATTATATAATGAATGTACTATGTTAAATTGTATTTAAAACATTTTAAAAGAGTAACGGTGGAGTTTCTTGCCCGTTCTTCTCCATACGAAACTATATTTTGGAATGGGTGACTAGAATCAATTCATTTTAATGTAAATGTTGACGTTCAAAAGTGCCTTTTAAGTGCCTAATTGAAAGAAATGCTTTGACTTTGACTTTGAAGGATGTTTGCCAACATTTTACAAAACCGTTAACGGAACAAAAGATGTAATGGTGTGTAGTAGTGTCAAATTTTAAATGCTTACCATCAACTGTAACAAACTCTCCTAGCTTATATTCATCGTGGATTCCAATGAATATGTCTGTCACATTTGAGACTCCAGTATCTGTCAAGTTCTTTACTAGGGTCCACTCTCCCTGTGCTTTTGGATAGAACAGGGTTGCTCCTTCGTCAGCACAAGCATTAAAAGCATTCATCCAAGATGCTCCAGTAACATCTATTTCTCCACCTCCACGAAGTTTATAAAACGCATCGAAGGCTTCAAAGTACATATAGTCAGTTCTATAGAAGGGCACTCGGTGAGAGGATATTGAAGGCAGCAAAATACCTGCAAAGGCGAAATTACATGGAATACACTTAGAAAAGAGAAGGAGCATATAATAAATTGTAGAATCGTATAAAACAAGTAAGAATAAAAAAAAATCGACAACACAAACATAGAATTCAATAACCAAGCAAAACGGAGGATATTTTACTCACCTAATACTAACATAGCGAAAATAATGTACTTCATCGTTGTAGAAGATGGCAAACAGTACTAAAAGAGCTTGATCAACAAACAATTTATATAAATGCTTCCCGCATAAAATACTTCACTTCTTCACAAGGCTCCTATTGTAATGTGCGGCTGGGCCGCGCGACTGGGATCTCGCCACTCTGCCACGAAATTTGTCTACCTCATCATCTGCCTAGCCTTTTTAAAACTATTTTTGGGGTCAGCTTCCAGCTTAATCGAATGCAGCTGAATACCAGGAGCACCTTCTGTAATCTGTCTATCTATTCTTTAAACTTAGGTGAAGGAAATTAAGGTGAGCTGTCATTAGTGTAAAGCCCTAGCAACCCAAGTAACAAAAGCTTCTATAACCAAGGCGTTTTGTCACCAAACAGTGATATAGAAGACCTATAATGGTAACCATTGTGACTGCTTGAACTATAAAAGTTTTAAACAGAGCGTTTTGGTTCTATAAGATTAAAGAGCATTTAAGTTCTATAATTTAGCTCTTAAAACGCTTACAAGACCATACAAAAGAATCTTTAAAGTGTTGCACTGTAATAGATATGAAAAAAGCGATTATGGTACTATTTAGTACTATAGACGATCTTACTGACACTTTTATGTAACTATTTTGCACTAATAATGCGACAAAATAACTTTTACAGTACTGGTATTGTAGCAGTATCGAAAACACAATTACAGCATCAATCTGCACTATAAAAGTAACTTGTACAACCATTAGGTAACCTTTTAGCTTCTTAAAAACTCCTTCAACATCGCTATGGGGCTAGTTCTGTAAAAATTATGAAAACTCTTCTGTAGTACTCAATTGTACCATAGCGACTCCTGGCGCAGTTTTTAAATAACTTAAATCCTAAATAGTTATAAATGAGTTTAAATGGCTGCTGTTTTCTGCCATGATAGCACGTTAGCAGCACGGCTGGAGCCAATGTGTATTATAGCAGCCATAGTCGAGACAATTCCTTATTTTGTTAATTTAAATTTAATTAAAACACGAAAATTATGAGGGCGCATTGTCAAATTTGAAATCAGCGTAATGATTTTATCGATGCAATAATTTTCGCAAGTGTAAGTTATGGCAGAGTTACGGTTCATGAATGTTTTGTAGTATGTCCATTTTATTAGGTACATGTTACGTTAAGCAACAATGGCAAATGACATAAAGCATAACTTACCGATATATTTTTATTGGGGAACACTCACGACGAGACGATCACAACACGAATAAAATGGTGAACAAGTGTGATAAAAAAGATCACTGGAACCGTTTACGGTGCAAAATAGCACTATAAACATGTTTTGGTTACTTTTATAGTGCAAATTTGTGACATAAACTTTGCAGACAGCACTATTTTAGTACTAAAAAGCGTTTCTCGACACTTTTACTTTTCAATTATAGAGCTGATTTATCACCATGAGAGCCTTTATAAAATGTTTATAGAATAATTCAGTGATAAAACTAGGGCCTTTTTGGGGTTTTGTAAACGTTTACAACACCACTATAGTACTAATTATGAACACTAATTAGCACGTTCCAAAACGTTCTCAGGACTTTTATAGTACCAAATTTTGTTACTTGGGAACTGCATGACTATCTGTAACAATCTTACCGTCAAAACGTAGGTGAAGTGACCGTGAAGTGAACCGTCACTGTCATCCCAGTGATATTAGGGAATATCCAAGCATTACATTTACAATCATAATCGAGATTTTAATTATATTTCTAATGCTAAACCTGTGGATGATTTTTTTCTTTTCTACATATTTAAAAAGCCCTCACCAAGCCATGTTAATAAAATTAGCATATTTTTTTTATTTAAATCTCGATTATGATTGTAAATGTAATGTTTGATCAATTTCTTGTATCAGTGGGATGACATTGACAGCTCACTTCATGTGTGGAGTTTTCAGTTTTCACGGTGTGATTTTTCCAAAGTTCACATACTATGGTGCTATTGAGTAAAAATCTCACCGTGATAACTTGGGTGAAGTGAGCTTAAAGAGAACTGTCATTAGTAACAATCCTTAGCATCATATAGAATGACAGCTCACTTCAAGGTCACTTCGCTAAGTGCTCAGAGTGAGATTTTTACAGAATATGTCAGCTGGTAAAATGACCTCAATTTCACTTCACATAAGTTTTCTACAATTAGATTTTTTCTGAATATTTTATCGGTTGTTCCAAAGCGATAAGAGGCAACGCCACAACTCGCGTACATAATTACTTCGAGCAGCTTCAAACTGGCCCATAGCAAAGCGGTTATAAGCCGCTAGGTTGTGCGGCCGAATGTAACTCAAGCCTTATGGCCAGTGGTTATCAGTTTATCACTAGATGTCAAAAGGTCTGCACATAATAGAATCTTTGTTTTTTAGGTGACAGTTCACTATTGTGTAATATGTTAAGTAGATGTGCATACTTATCGATTATCAGACAGCAGATATCCTGTCCTTAATGTTTCACAATGTATGATCAATGGACAATGGTAGGTTGGATAAAGAGTGTCTTCAAAAGTCAACCGGCTTGATCCCTATATTAGTTGCCCAGTGCTGGTTATTGGCTTCTCTCATCCAGCAGTTTCACGTTACTCTGGAAAAATGTTCCCAGCACTCAGCCTAATGGCGTTAGGGATAGTCATGATAAAATCTAATCTGAATTATCCAAAACCACTTCGATTCAGATTACTTCAATATCTATATTTTTAAACGGACACCCTACCTTAATTTGCAGTGTTATAGCAATTTCATACAAATGCCAAATAATGACAGCTTTTTTTTTTTTTTTTTTGTGTGGGAAATCATCAAATAACTTCTCCCGCTCTGGGTGGAGCAGGAGGGCGTGTCAGACTTTTACTGACTAAAACCCACCCGTGTTCCTTCAGTAGCCCTTAAGCCAGGGGCTGTGGTGTCTCTTTCGAACAAACCCGCACCCCTGGCAGGCATCGACCCTTGCGGGTCCCATCACTTTTTGTGCTGACATCTCTTTGAGGCGCGCGTGGAACACAACGCGCCGTCGACTTGGGCTTGGTCCTTACCGGACAGCGAGCTACCCATTACTCGCCGTCCGCAAGCCCATGCCTACGGTGGCCGGAAATCGGCCTGGGATTCCCGACGCCCAGGGCGTCTCCGTATCCTGCGGCGGCTGGGGTCGCGAGGGCGCATATGCTGCCTCTCCCTCACGTGCGCCGCCTCCCTCTTCGCGAGCATTACTGCTTCGCTGAAGGAGGTGACGGCTCCCCATGCCCTCTCGCTCCGTACCATGGCTTGGACCAGGGCCGGACGCGAGAGATCGCCGCCGCCGATCGCCTCCACGAGGACACGGCGGTGCTCCACCCAAGCTGGGCAGACCGCCACCGTGTGCTCCACCGTGTCCTCAGGGCGATCTTCGCAGTGGAAACACCCGGGCGTTTCCTCCCGCCCTATCCGAAACAGGAACCTCCCGAAACAACCGTGTCCGGTGAGGACCTGCGTCAGGCGGAAGGTGAGGACGCCATGCCGCCTCTCAAACCACTCCTCAAAGAGGGGACTTACCGCCGCAATCGTGGCGTGCCCAAAATAATGACAGCTGTGATTTGAATATACGGACGATTTAAATTGCTAGTTAATTTGATTTTAGCTTTTATTTAGAAAGAGTCATATTGTTAACTGTAATGACTCTTAGCGACTTATATTTCATCATCTGTTTAACCTTTTCCCAACTATATTACGGTCGTCTTCCAGTCTAACCAGATGGAGCTGAATACCAGTATTTTACATGGAGCGACTGCCTATCTGACCTCCACAACCCAGTTACTGGGTAATACGAAACCTCCTGATAAGAGTGGTTGTCAGAGTTTCGGACTTCTAACAACAGGTAGTGACTGTCAGATTCACAAATGACCTACTTTACGTGGTCTCCCATCCACGGAACAATCGCAGCAAGCGTAGTTTAACCTGATCGATCGACCCGTATAAGCCCTTCATACCTTTTGCTATATTACTATATTATATTGTAAACCGATAAAAAAAAAAAAACAACTCTACTGAAGTAATTTTTCACGAGTCATTATGAACGTTTAAAAAAAAAGCCGCACTTAAGACGTATGCATGAGAATATTTAGCTCTCCGTATGAAAAAGAAGAAAAATAAATTGCTTTTATGACGTCATTAACTTTCATTTATTGTCGCTTACTCCAAAAGCGTTTTAAGGTCTCTTGCGATATAATGCAGGAACCATTTTTTTTTTTAATTAAATCATATTTAAAGAGAATATTTTTTCATAGTAAGTGAGTTATTTTACATTTTGTTCCTACTCGATATGTTTTTTGACCTTGTTATTACTTCGCTACTTTTTAAACAATTCAGTAGGTAAGGTTCAAATATCTGACTGTCATTTACACATTTGTTTAATTTTACTAAGTGTATTATTGTTTTTGATTACAAATGTATTTTATTTTCTCTTTTACTCTTATACACGCTGTCTACATCTTTCCTCTCCATCTTCACCATCCTCTTTATCTTTTCTCCTATCGCAGGTATCCTGGAAGAGATTTTATAGAAATAAGCATCACCTCTGCACCTACTTTTCTGTTCTTTTATTCTTGTACGTGTTTATATGTGTGTACATAAGGGGTTACATAAATAAATAAATACACACAAATAGAACCATTATTTTGTAAAAACATCCTGTACATTACTACTTCAGTGACTGGATAATATTTTTCTACTGCATAATTGCTGCGAAGATGATCGCAGGATGACTGATAATAGAGAATCCTACGTCCAGCAGTGGTTGATGATGATTACGTTGATAATTTAATTTTATTAATTGCATTTAGTTTCATATATTAATCTGTTCTTTACTACTTAATAATTTTCAATTTAATTTAGTTTAATTAGAGTAAGGTATTTGTATTTTATTTTTATCATTTACATACCTACTTACCTTCATGTTTTGTTACCTTAAGTGTGAATTTTTATTTAATTTTGTATGGTTGTATTGTGTTAGAGCAATGTGACGAAATCTATTATTTTATTTCATTTTATAATTTAATCTCATTTATAATAATTTGTAAATGTAATCGCATCGTAAATCACGTTCTTTGTTATTCGTACCCTTTTAATAAGAATGTTGTGCATGCCTTTAAGTGATGTATTAACACAGTACTGAAGATTCGTCATCGCCTTTTTTTTTTTTTTGGTTGGGAAATCATCAAATAACTTCTCCCGCTCTGGGTGGAGCAGGAGGGCGTGTCAGACTTTTACTGACTAAAACCCACCCGTGTTCCTTCAGTAGCCCGTATGCCAGGGGCTGTGGTGTCTCTTTCGAACAAACCCGCACCCCTGGCAGGCATCGACCCTTGCGGGTCCCATCACTTTTATGCTGACATCTCTTTGAGGCGCGCGTGGAACACAACGCGCCGTCGACTTGGGCTTGGTCCTTACCGGACAGCGAGCTACCCATTACTCGCCGTCCGCAAGCCCATGCCTACGGTGGCCGGAAATCGGCCTGGGATTCCAGACGCCCAGGGCGTCTCCGTATCCTGCGGCGGCTAGGGTCGCGAGGGCGCATATGCTGCCTCTCCCTCACGTGCGCCGCCTCCCTCTTCGCGAGCATCACTGCTTCGCTGAAGGAGGTGACGGCTCCCCATGCCCTCTCGCTCCGTACCATGGCCTGGACCAGGGCCGGACGCGAGAGATCGCCGCCGCCGATCGCCTCCACGAGGACACGGTGGTGCTCCGCCCAGTCATCGCCTAATGTTGCTTCCTTTGTAAATATGTCTTTGGTGTGCCTTGCGTAATAAATAAATAAGCTTTTCAGTGCCTTAAAGAAAACGTTCTGATGGCAGTAGAATAGATGGTCAGATTAGGCACCTGGATATGATGACCTATTGCGCGAAATAATAACACCTGTACTGATCACCAAGCGTTGCTTAAACGCTTGCCGGGGTTGGTCCTTGGATGGTAAGCATCTATTATAATATCAAAATACCACCGTGCCACGGAGACCCGTTGGTTCCAGATGTCATTCATATACATACTCGTATCTTTGAACGTCTTAAGCTCGAAGAACAGGTAATGCTTGTTTTTGTGTGTGCTCCATGTAAAATACTGGTATTCAACTGCATCTGGTTAGACTGGAGGTTCACAGCAACATAGTTGGGAAAGTAAAGTAAAGAAAAAAAAAGTAAAAAAAAACATACCAACAAAATATGAACAGTTTAAACGTTTTTTTTTTTTAAATACAGGTAAATACTTAAATAAATAATTAATTACTTTTATTTTATCAAAGTCTTATAAGACGCTCCCAACCCCGACTGTTGGTCTTAAAAAAATGGTGATCTACATTTCACATAGTACATGTGTTGTCTAAACAACACCACACAAAATAAAGTACCATGTTCAATTAAGAACAAAACAGCTTTAGACAGCAAACAATGTTTGCTGTTTTAAGCTGTACATGACTGTACATGTACTTGACATGAACACACAAGTACATGACATGTACTTCTACATGTACCTAGTACAGTCAACAACAACACGGCTATACGATTTGCAAGTCGGAACAGTGGGGGTAGCTTTGAATATTTTGCGATTTGCGATTTGACTTTAAAATCCGATGCAACCGCTTATCAAGAGCAGCTCTGTTCGTTGTTTACTGGAGTGGTTGCTAACAGCCTATTTGTAGTGGTTGTTCCTGTATACGATATTCAGCATATAAAACGAGTCCACATTATGTAAAATTTAGATACCGTTAAAAAAATTCGTAAGAGCCTAGTTGGTCTAGTGGTCGAACTGCTGAGCATGAGGTCTTGGGTTCGATTCCCGAGCCAGGCAAAATATTATTTATTTAACCATTTATGCACACACATATAAACAGACAAGAAGAAAGGAACAGAAAAATATGTATAAAGGTAATGCTTATTTCTACAGAAATCTCTTCCAGCACACCTGCGATAGGAGGGAAGATAAAAAGAGATGTGTGTATGTGTGTGGTTTTCTATCTGGAATTTCTCATTGCTACTGAGAACTCTATTACATGGGACTTAAATATAACTGGCAAAATGAGGTTGTTTTGTAAGTACTGTGAAGGTTGTTCGCCTACTGAATGCAACCTCACACACATACTGGTAGCCAACGATTGGGCTTTGTTTATGTTCGTACAGTCAGGACGTTCTAAAATATAAACGTCAACCATGAGTTTTTGGCGGGATCGCGTTGGAACATGTCGCACGAATTTTCATTTTCATGAAATTTCGTGAAATAGCGAATTAAATTGTATAATTTTGGTAGTGAATTATTCAATTTAGTTACGTGTGAGTGCACAAGTGTAGTTTGAGGTGAAAATAAGAGACTAACGTGGACTTTTCGTGTTCCCCCCAAAAACTCCTAATAGGTTGTTGTAAAGTTACTACCGCTCGCTTTACAATAACTTTGACCTAACTTTGACTTGACTGACTATGACTTTTTTGTAACTTCGTGCCTGATATCGGGCCATTTACTTGATTGAAAATTAAAATTACTTGACACTGGCTAAATGCATAAACCGTGCGAAGCCAAAACCCAAAAAAAAAAAACGTCAACCATGAGTTCAACATACATCATTCTAGATGGTAGCATAGAAATTTTTCGACGGTTATACAATAAACAAAATATCATCTGTTTCATAGAAAAGTGCAATACCTCCGCGGTCAAAACGTATTGAACAGCTGATTTTTTTTTTTGTAAATTCGACAAAAAAAATCTACGCTAGGGGTCTAGAATGATTGCTGAATTCATGGTTACAATTTGCGCACTGGTTAAAATTTTATCTTGTAGGTAAAACTATTATTGCGCTTGGTGATAGTGGTTTTGTCAAAAAAAAAAAACGAATTTACGTTGCGTTTACGTCGCGCGTAGGTACAGTGCTCGTACTGTGTCTTAACGATAATGATCTATCTCAGTGTTTCCCAAACATTGTTCTGCCATGGCCATTCCACACTGCCCCTTCGTGACCCAATATTAATATTCGTGACTTAATACTTTTAAACCCAAGCTGGTTCCATTAGGTAAAATATATATTTATATTTTTTAAATGTTTTATTAATACTACAGAATTATTTTGTTATTGCCAAAATTTAGTGACTAAATGTCACTAAATTTTAGTGCGAAGTATGGTGCTGCTGCATATTTTTAACCAACAAAAAAACGGAGGACGTTCTCAAGTCGACGCGTATATTTTTTTTTATGTGTGACCACGCATAACATTTTCCAGAGTATTCCGATTTTGACCTTTTAAATTGGAAAGGGTATACCCCGAAGTTGGTCCCATATAAATTTCGAAAAAGAAACCAACGCTAAGGGTAAGAAAACAGGGGATGATTGATTGTTAACTCACAGATTTTAATATTGAGTTGTGTATTACAAAAAGTTATCAAAAATTAAGCATGTAGTGATTAGTAGAATATAGCCACAAAAAATGATTAAATAAAAACTTTTTATCAAAAAAATTAAACCGCCGAAAAAACTGAAAAGCAATAATAATAAACCTGCTTTGTTTAAACTTAATAAATAAGTTCGGAAGGCGGTGACATAAAATTAAAATACATATCCAAAGTCGCCGACTTCTGAACTTAGCTATTAAGGTTACTAAAGAATACAAGTTAGCGGGAAATGTTGCCGAATGTTGCGACTCGGTATTTTATCCGGGAAATAGGAAACGCTGATCTATCTCATCGGTTTTTGTCAAGTTGTGCTACATCTAACCTGCGTAACACACTAACAGTGATAATGGCTTTAATTTTGATAGTTCAACAACTTTCATTGCGTTGTTTACGTTGCTGAGCAATTTCTTTTTCTGATTCCGTAATAAATCGGTACCTTTTTCTATCGTTAAAGAAACATTTTAATTACAACATAATATCCTTTTCATCCGAATCCTCAGACGTTTTTAATTTCACTCAATTATCGGATCTGTAGACCCGTAACTATCTTTGAACTTAAACTTAATGTAATTTGAAAGTAACCCAAGTTGATATTAATCAAATTCTGAAACCCGAAGCTTCTATCCTCCCAATGCGACTTCTGAGATGATTAAGCAAAGAGTCTTGAAGAACCTAGAACCTACCTTAAAAAGTTATTTTAAATAATAATTTAATCTTTCAAATAATACTTTAGCTAGACTAAGGCTCTTTCTAACATGGCACGGTTTCTTTACGGTTCGGCACCGTAGAAGAAACGACAACGAGGTTCCTTATGGAACCTTATGGAACTTTGTTGACGGACACGTTTCGAGCATCTACAGTGACCTATTAAAAAATGACTAGCCGTGCCTACACAAGGCGAATAAACCGCGCCGTAGAAAAAACGTGTCCGTCAACAAGCTTCCATAGTGACCCATTCAAAAGTGACGAGCCGTGCTTACACAGGGCATATAAACCGCGCTTTAGAAAAAACGTGTCCGTCAACAAGCATCTACAGTGAACCATACAACAGTAACGAACCATGCCTACACGCGGCGTATAAACCGTGCCGTAGAAAAAATGTGTCCGTCAACAATTTAAGCATCTACAGTGAACCATACAACAGTGTACCTAACGAACTCAGCCCGCACATGGCGTATAAACCGCGCCGTAAAACAAATGTGTCAGTCACCAAGCGTCTATAGCGACCCAATTAAAAGTGACGAGCTGTGCCTACACACGGCGTTTAAACCATGCCGTAGAAAAAACGTGTCCGTCAACAAGCGTCTACAGTGAACCAAACAACAGTAACGAACCATTACACACGGCGTATAAACCGCGCCGCACAAAAAAACATGCCCGTCAACAGGATTCCATAATGATCCATGCAACAGTGACGAGCTGTGCCTTTACACGGCATATAAACAGCGCCGTAGAAAAAACGTGTCCGTCAACAGGCTTCAATTATGATCCATACAACAGTGACGAGCCGTATCTAGGTACACACGGCACATAAACCGCCCCACAGATTGCCATTTTTTTTCTTTCAACATAGCAAAAAATTTAAATTAATGGAAGCATACAATAAAAAAAAAATAAGGCATTCCAGTCCGAGTATAAATAAATAAATAGTGATTCATACAACACTGTTGACCGTGCCTACACACGACGCATAATCAGTAGTTTTTCACGGCAAGAAAACAGTGTGTGTACAGAGGCCAGCACATCAAGCTACCCCAATCTGTCAAATTTCTTTAATAGTTTTTCAACTTTATTACAAACGAATAAGGTTTATGTTCAACTGGGGAAATTTGACAGTTTGGGAAAGCTTGACCTGCTGGCGACTGTACAAAGGATCGGTCGGTCCATGTTGCATCTTTCGATATGCGGTCGCCACTTCACTTCGGGGAGTTTCCAGCCCCATCATGCAGTCTGTGGTAATGATTAAACTTTAATTTTGACAGTTGTCTATTAGTCCACATTCGCTCGGACGTAAAAATATTGCAGCGGGATTTGTTCTGGTTAAACACGCGCAGTGCGTTAGCGCCGAAAGTTGAAAATCGAACAGTTCTTTTTCGACGATGGGATCTTGGGATGCACTTCTTTGGATTCTCAATGCTCGGCTCAACAACGAGAGTCGAAAATCCAATGCGCAATAAAATCCAAGTAAAAATTGTACCTCCCGTGCGAACGTTTTCTAAGATATAATTTATCGGTTAGGTACAGACGTCAGCACATCAAGCTACCCCAAGCTGTCAAATTTCTTTTATAAATTTTCAAATCAAAAGTAATTTATTCAAATTAGGCTGAGAATCAGCGCTTTTCGAACGTCAAAATACATAAGGCAGTCCTCCAAAACGCCCACCCTTCATCACTTCCTAGTTATGCTTCTTGTGCTTTAGCGGTGAAGAAGAAGTGGCGCAACAAACTCCCCATCAGCATAGCTGTCAGTTTAGTCGTATAAACTTGATTCTAAACATCCACAGGCAAATTAATAAACATTACGAGACACAGAACATTAATTAAATAAATAATTAGTCATATGTCAGCTAACCATGTCAATATACCAACAAATAAAATGAAAACTTGACTCAAGCAGAAAGAATAAAAAAATGTAAGTAAATAAAATAAAAACCTACTGGTATATTTCAATGGGTTCATGTTCAATTGGGAAAAATTTACAGGTTAGGGTAGCTTGATGTGCTGGCGTCTGTACCTAATCACCACTCACAATAATCGGGAACTAAAAAAAAATATTATGAAATGAACTAAGACTTCGGATTAAGATATTCTCCAGCATATACAAAACAACAGCCACAGTTATATTGGATGATTAGCTCCCGAAATTATATAAACACACTTTCCCTAGCACGGACCTTAACCCTGCACAACCCCACAATATTTGCAACGCAAAGTAGCCACGACGGCCAGACGTGCCCCGAATACTTTGCGGATTAAGAATTTGACTTTAAAATTAAGGAGATAAAGCCAGTACTCCTTACCTCTTAAGCTAGCCATTGATTTTCAATAAGCAAAATCCTCTGTTATTCTTGTAAATGGACAAACGGTCGTGTCTGTCTTATGGTTCAAGAAGCGCCGTGGGCGTGTTTTTGTTTTATGTTGTAAGTACCTGTTACAGAAAGTCTATGTACAATCCGAATCTTGTTGACCACACGATAGAAGTGTAAACTTACGACTGGAGTCGACTATTGTAGTTGGCGATATGGCGCCGAGTGTTCGTAATTCAACGTCACAAACCGACTGGAGTTAAGTAGGCGGAATCCAGTTATGTCTGTTTTTTTTTTATTGGCGTCTCGCAGGTCAGCCTAGTTGGTTGTTTGCTACATAACCGGACTAGTCTATGGCTGTTCCAATAAATTAAGGTGTATCAAGGTGCTATTGTGTCCGTCGCCCGTTTCGTAACCAACCGAAAGACAGCAAAATGCGCGCGCCTAAAGATGTTTTCAGAATTTTGTGAATTCAAATTGTATATCTAAACAGACAACATAAAAAAGCAGTAGATCCATTACCAATCAATGCCTCAAGAGTGAAAGAACAAAGGGTGGGCTCAATTTCACGTAATTGCATCACTTTTCACCGCTCCGCCCATTAACCTAACCTTTTTTAATCGAGTTTTTTCCGCTTCAGACCGGATATTACTGGACGAGTAACGGACCACTTATTCGATTCTATTGAATGAGCCTCCTGGACACTAACTACTACTTTTCGAGTTTCTAACCCGTTTAACGGGTTTTAATAGATTGAGCCAACGATATATGGAGGCAATTTATTTAGCCTTTTTCTCCTGTAGTGGTGGTTAGTGCTTATAGCGAGTGCTTCTCGATTGCTTTTTAACAATTAATTGTATCACTTGGCTGGTTCAAAGATTTCTGGGCTGCTTTTTACGATGGCAATATATTTTGTGTCTGAGAAATTATTCCCGGTAAAAGAGGAGAAAGCTAGATTGATGTACTTATACCTACAAGTAAAAAAGTACCTACATAATATTAGTCCCGATTATCCAAGGTTAAAATTATTAATTTGTGAAATCTTTTTGGTGCTAAGTTACCAAAAAAGTTTATTATAAATAAATCATTTGAAACCATGACCCTCAAAGACAGGTAAGTCTCCTAATTCAAATTTCACCAGAATCACGCCATTACTTAGATCGTCTAAAAGCTCGTCTTGTCCCTTCGCTGTCTCTAGGAATTGTTAGAATATTGTTTACCTCCGAATTGAAAATCATCCGAGATACCTGATCTTTAAATTCATTGGCCTTGAGTAGGAATACAGCCGTTTTCTCTGAGGATTGCCTCTGAGACACAACAGCTCTACGGAGACATCTGTAAGGACAGCTGTGAAGGGCACACTTTTTACGAACAGTCGTATTCCAATCTATCTCAATCTGACAGACATATCCATAAGGTACCATACCAACCATAAAGGATGAAGAACCTTACAGACTGTAGATTTGTAGACGATTTTATACTCTATATACCTGGTACTTATTGACAGGCCTGCACTGTCCTCCCATACCTATTATAACTGTAATTTTAAAACATTGTAAAAGCCAATAATTATTTTTAAAAGAATAAGCGTGCAGTTTCTTGCCAGCTCTTCTCTATAGGAAATGACAATTTGGAACCATGCACCTAGCATCTGACGTTTCATAAGTGGCCATGCAGGTTTATGAGAAATCAAATATTTAGATTTTTTTTTTTTCTATGGGACTCAAAAACTTAAAATTTTGAATACCGATACGGTTATAATGAGAGCAGTGATGGCCTAGTGGTATCGGCCGCGACTTACGAGATGTAGGTCGTAGGTTCGAACCCCGACAGGCGCTTTTCATTGTGTAAATTATTTCATCACCACTTCTCTCAAAACCGGCGAAGGATAATATCGTGAGGCAACCGGCATGTCCTGGAACCAATAATTCGTAAACATGTGACATCTACCAAGCCGTACCGGGCCCGCGTGGTTGCTTACGTACGGCCCACTCCTTCTTACTGAGAAGAGGCCCACAGCTGGGAAGCAGTGGGAACATAATAGGCTGATTATGTTTTATAATTAGTATAAATAAGTATACCAGTTGGGTTGAGGTATTGAATAAAACACATACCACACATATATTTACCTACATAATTGACAAATTTTGACACTGGTGGACAGAATTAAAGAGATAAAATGGTGATTAGATTAATTAATCAACGTTTTCACTGCGAAAATTGGCCTTCTGGTGTGTTGAACGACAAGCGGAAAATCTACAAAACAACGTATCTATAGATTTCACATTTTGTTGTTTCACATTTCTTTTTGGGGTGAAATTACTGATCCGAAGCCAATTATTCCTTGGGAACAAAGTAAATGAATCAGAATCGTAACAATACTGGGCATCATGTGAATGAATACTCCATCATTAGTAGATGAAGCATTCATTTTATGCGTTCATATTATGCTTTTTTATTTAAATTCTCCTTCCAGTATAATAAGTTCTATTTCGTTTCAATCGTCATAATTATTTACTTCGCGAACTAGGTACAGTACAACTTCTTAATGTCCTTCGGGAATTATCGCATTTCCGAATACAAACGAGCTTTCCTCCCATTAAAAAAATAAATTACGTTAAGTTAAAAGAGTATTAACAACTCTATATACTTCCAAGTCGATTGAGAGCGTCCGATCTGCATCAAGTGCATAGGGTAACTGATAGAAATCCGCCGACTGATGAAACACGAAGTTTTGCACGATGACTGGGCAATCCCTACTTAATATTATAAATGCGAAAGTAACTTTAACTGTCTGTCTGTCACGCTTTCACGCCTAAACCGCTGAGCCGATTATCATGAAATTTGGCAGAGATATAGCCTGGGATATGGAGAAAACATATGCTTTTTTACGCGATACCGACATCCACGCGGGCGGAGCCGCTGGCAAAAGCTAGTTAATTATCAAACAAATACACACTCTATGTCAATGTTCCGTAATACAACTATTTCATACACATGTTTTAGAATCGTATAAGCATAAATAGCTCATAATGTTTTCACTGCTGGGACGGACCCTGGTCTTTCTGTGAGAAGGAGCGTGCCATAATCTACCTCGCGGGCTCAGTGCGGGTTGGTACATCTACCAACCTTCACACACTTCGACACATCATCATTCTCCTGCCCTTCTCCCAATTTATTTGGGGTCGGCACAACATGTATTTTTGTTCGAAACTTCTCTATTAGTCGTCATCTCCGTAGTCACACCCTTTCCTACCATATCATCATTCACACAGTCCATCCATCGTTTCTTTGGTGTTCCCCTGGTAGATGACACATGTCGTCAAATATTTGATTTTAGAACATGATGTTTTCCTTCACTGTTTTGAGAGCAGTGGTTACGAAATAACTTATACAAAGTGAAACGCCTGACTGGGTTCAAACCTGCGACGAGTCACGGCCGGTTAAATTGCGCCATCACTGCTCTCTATGTTTAGAAATGAAAGGTGTGATTTGAATATACGGATAATTTCAACTGGTTTAACAATTCATTTCCCTGATTCCACATAGGTACATTTTGCCAAAATCACGGATAGCACTGACATAATAACTTAAGGCTTATGTAAAACGAGAAGCTCTTACTCACCGGATCAGAATCTAAATGAAACGAGGTGTCATCTAAATAAAACAGGAGTGGAAGCATTCAGTCGTGTGTCCTTGTTACGTTTGAGTATGAATGAGATCAGCTACAAAATCAAAAATCAAAATCAAAATATTTAATTTCATATAAACCTGCATGAGCACTTATGAAACATCAGAAGCTAGGTGCACGGTTCCAAACTGTCGATTCCTATGGAGAAGAGCTATGGAGAATTGGCTTCAACAATGTTTCCAAATTACAGAGATAAAATGTCTGGGAAGACAGTGCAGGCCTGTCAATAAGTACCAGGTACTTAGACGAATACAGAGTAGAAAATCGTCTACCAATCTACAGTCTGTAAGGCCTACAACGTTCTCTCATTCACAATATGTAAAATAATCTACATAAATAAAATTAACCTATTTAAACATAGTGACATAATTTCCATGGCAATCACTAAAAATATTCGATATTAAAATTGATGTATAATGTCAAATAATGACGAGAATATTATGTCAGCATTGTAAAAATAAAAAGAATATAAAAGAACATTGTATTTGAGAGCAGTGAATAGACTCTCGCATTTCCTAGTACAGTGTAGTCATTTTTCTATTGTCCAGGTGGTAATATCACCACTTTTCACATCTGAGACATTTACTGTCAGTGTTGCTTCTTCTTCTTGGATGGGACACGCTTCTACAATACTTCTCTCGTTGCTTATGATCTCTTAGGCGTTTATTACCATTGCAAACAGTCAATGTATCTTACCTTGTTTTCTAGTACTTTACCACCACGACACTGCAATCGTGTACCCGCCTGCCAAGCGTGATGATTAAGGCAACGAAAAAATTTGGTGCACTAAAAAAAAAACGGCCCATAGTGCCGTGCCGGATTTATGTCCGATAATAGGCTCGCTGGCGAAATGTGGGTATACTTAGTATAGGGAAGTCCTTCGGGGTATATGTACGTTATGGCAATATCATGTTAAAATTTGTACAATCCACTATTATGTTACTACACCCTTTTCCCTTAATAAAAATGATTTCACTATGCAAAACATTTATCTTGACAAAGCTTCCGCCCGCGGCTTTGCCAGCGTGGAAGTCGGAAATTATCCCGCCGGAACATACTACCAGGATGAAAGTATCCTATGTGTTAATCTAGGTTATAATCTGTCTGTTTGCCAAAATCCATTCAGTAGCTTTTGCGTGAAAAAGTAACAAACATCCATTCATTCATCCATACATACAAACTTTCGCGTTTATAAAATTAGTAAGGATAGGCACTTGACATAATATATGTTAGTTAATAACATTCGAAATATAAACTTCAGGAAATTGTAATCAGATTTTAGTTAGTTATCTGAATATCTTTTAATATTATTAACATCCCTCTTTAACATGGACGTACAGTGACTGGCATGTATCGTGAGCGCTGGATTTAAGAATGAGGATTGGTTTGCGCGTTTGTAAACCTATGATAAAAGTTCCACTCTTTCATCGCGCAAGAATCGTAACAGTCACTGTAATGGGGATTTACACTAGACCGATTTTCACCGTGGGGCCAAATCGCCTCACAAGTCGAATCACCAACCCAAATCCCCGAATCAAATCACCTGCGACTGAACATTTTCACAGACAATTTTAGTCACTCGCCGCATGCGACCTGTCGCCTAAAATTCGAAACCTACTTTGGAACTTGTGACTTTAGATACCTGCGGACGAATTGTCATTTATGCGCTTTATATCCACCAGCTTTCCTTTAAAATAAATTGAGTTTGTTTCTTATAGGTTGTCATATTAATACTCCAACACCACCTTACTTCCCAGATCATATCCTATTCCTGTGGGTTCCTCTGCCCTCCGGCAACCCTCGAAGTGACAGGTCACGTACACCAAGGGTCCTAAGCCGACGGTATCTGATCAGTCCCTTACACTGACTTAAAACTCTTTAGGCGCCTTGGGACAAGAGGTCGTGTGTGGTTTTTAATGTTTTAGGCACTTTTTAGAGAAAAGATAATGTTTGTTTATGTTAATTTGGAATTAGCTGTTATTACAGTAAAGCCCGTATTCATAATAAATAAACATAAATCATGAATATTCATGATATAATCTGATAGGTTTAATTAACTTTTTGTAGGCTTATTGGGTAGCCCTATGTTTAAATTACGTCATGAAGAATGAGTACCTACGTATGTCAAAAATGTTTGGTCTTCATTCGTCAGTGTGCAGTATCTGTTGAAATCGTATGGTCCCGTTAACGGTGGATACAGCCTTCGAGACTAGTCGAGGTCCATTCAGGACACTCTAACCAGCCGTGGACTAAGCCTGTGTGTGAAGAACAACAAAAAAAATACTCGTACAAGTATAAAGTTCGTAATTATATACTGTATGTTAGGTTAAACGAGGTACATACTTTAACGGGGTGTGGTCCAGGGGTGCGGGTGCGCGCCCCTGGCATACAGGCTACTGAGGGAGCACGGGTGGGTTTTAGTCAGTAAAAGTCTGACACGCCCTCCTGCTCCACCCAGAGCGGGAGAAGTTATTTGATAATTTCCCACCCAAAAAAAAAAGGCAAAACGGGGTGTGGTACTTATGAAAATACACAACTTTTATTACGGAGTGGACATCAATAAATAAAGAAAAAATCAGCGTACACACAAAATGTGGAGAACACCCAACATTTTGTCCAGTTATGCGACCATAAATTTGTATAGCGGCTAGTTTTATTTTTGCGATTTCAGTGTCGGTCCCATAATAAAAGTTTTTCATTTTCATGAGTAGATACTATACTCACTACACACTATAACACACTGTATACTTCCTACACCATGGGTCTGTACCCGGCAGGATTATTGTTAAGGAGGTGCATTTTCAGGTCTTGAATATGCTATTTAAGAAAAGTAAAAATGTAGGGTGCAAGAACGAGCGAGGCGCGCTCGAAATTTTTCGCACCCGTGTCGAAATTCTCGGTTAAGTTTCTATTGAACTTTACTGAAATATTTGTCGACATATGACATTTTTTAAAGACATTGACATTGTTGAATTTTATTTATACTATGAATATTTACTTTGTAAAATATTATATTGTTTTAATGGTTGTAACTATGTGGGTGTCCTTTTTTTGTCATTTAGTTTTAATCATGGTCTGGCAGTTTGAGTTATTCATGCAGCCTACCCAAACATCCTTTCTTTGATATCATTGAGCTCCTTAAGTTCTGAGTTGAGCTGCATGATTACTGATAAATACGTGCACTGACTGGAAAGGTCCGCTCAAACTGTGTGGTTCTATCCTCAAAATATTATTTCCTACACCAACCCTTCCAACATAGTCTTCACATGATCTGACCAAGATTATGTCTCGACTTTAAAAGAGACTGTGACCTCAGATTTTGTGTCAGCCTTTCTTCTCAGAGTACTCAGCTAAGACAAGCCGACACCTTCTAGTTTAAAAAAATGATTGGCGTGTAAAAGGGTTTGTAAAAACCTACTTCATCATCATCATTTCAGCGGAAAGACGTCCACTGCTGGACGTAGGCCTCCCCTAAGCTCCACCACTTTGACCGGTTCTGTGGTTCTGTCATCGGTCCACCTTGTAGGAGGCCTTCCAACTTGACGTCTAAGAACCTACTCACAGAAATAAATATCATATATGTGGAAAAGCTTGCGAGTCTGAAGAATAATATAATAGAATAGTAAGCGAGCGAAGCGAACTCGAATTTTACCTATATACAGGACCTCCAGCTCCAAATTATTACCAATTTTAGAATACAGGGTGGCACAGTATAACATGGGCACATGATTCTGAAACCAGCATTGAAACTTTTAGTCAGTTTAAAAAAAAGAAGTGTTCCATACATTTTGACCGCGTAGGATTTGTACTTTCGTATGAAAAAGCTGATTTCTTTGTTGATAACTGACGACAAATTACCCAAAATGATGTAAAAACCCAATAAAAAAAGTAAATTACATAAATCTAACTTAGTACATTTTCTTTCAAATCAAAGTCATGTTATGAAAACCAGAAACTTTTACCCCCAACTTCGAAGTTTCTCATATAATTCTACCTTACGTATGATAATGCAGTAGTGGCCATACATCACTCGCGGCCCTATTTAATAATCAGTTGGTATCCGGGACATAAATCATGGGACGGCGTCAATGTTACTAATTAATTCAGACCACGTCGGACTGTGATATCTCCGGCACTAGGGCACCTGATGTACCTAACTTTACAATATTATGCTTTTTCAATCGAGTCTACCCAAAAATATTCAGGCTTTTTCAAATAATTATTTTGAAAATGGATTTTGAGAAGGCGTTAATTGGATGTTGCGACCAATATTTTGTGACAGTATATTGATATAATCAAACTAACACCTCGTTGTTTTTGCGTCGGGGGTTAAAAAAAGTGTCCATGGAATTTCTCACCTGTTCTGCTCTATTCGATTAAACTACGTTTTGGAATGGGCAAATTGCTTCATGTTTCTGACTTCCTGACTCTACAAAAGTGCCTGAAAATGAGAGACTGCCTCGTTGGTCTGGCTCCGCACTGCTGCTGATCATGAGGTTTTGGGTTCAATTCCAAGGCTAAGCAAAGTGTTATTGGATTTTCCATCAGGAATTTCTTCGAAGCAGGCTGGAGTCTGGATCGGTCAGTGGAAATACGCTCGCTCTCTGGTGTATATGTGAAGGTATCAATCATCATCATCATCGTATCAGCTGAAAGACATCCACTGCTGGACATAATCCTCCTCCAAAATGGGGGGATTTGCCATAATCGCCACGCTGGGCAGGCGGCTTGGCGATCGCAGTATGGTGGTCAAAAGTATAGAGAACGCTGCTGCCCATTCTCTAGTAAGCCCCTTAGTCGCCTTCTACGAACGCGAACCACGAACGAGAGCGTACGTACAGGTACAATATAATAATTATATAATTGCATGTGTCGTACGTAATCCATTTGTCTATGGTCGGTCCCAAGCCTTGGAGTAATAGTGTTCTGTGGCCTTGACTGACACAGTTATCAATCAAGTGATCAAGTCAAAATTATCGACTTGAATACGGGGCTTTTGGCCACATTGCATGTGTGCATTTTATTTCATAGTTTATTTTATTTTGTGTAATGTGCGTTTTGTTTGTGCAGAATAAACATTTTTTCTTTACAACGTACACACGGCTACACATCAATCTATACATTTCCAGTTTACGCTGATCTCGCACTGTACGGAAATCCTATACAATACAAGATCAGCTTATACTGGAAATGTATAGCTTGATGTGTAGCCGTGCGTACAGGTAACGGTATAGGTTTAAAAAAAAAGGTATAGGTTAGATTTATAGTTTGAGTGAGAAATAATACAACTTACCATCACATCTATAAAATGAAATGAAACAATTTGTCATATTATTAATGATAGATGGAGTCGACATTGCCTATTTGACTGAGAAGAAATGGCGAAACAAACTCAAGTTTCTTTGAAAGTTCAGATATAATCATGGTTAGATCATGTTATGTCATTGTAGATGAAATAGTGAAATGCTTTTGAAGACAGAACCACATAGATTAGAGTGCACAAGTACAGTCAGTGCAAGTATTTGTCAGTAATCATCTAGCTCAACTTTGTATTCCCCTATGAGATAGGCAAAGGCGTCCACTCACATTTTGGCAAGTCCCACGCAATAGGGGCGAGCATTGGCAAATATTCGGCCGCAAATCTAGACTACATTCCTAATTGAAAACTCACGACATGGGAATCAACCGATTGCCTCATGCTCAGCAATCGCGCTTGCTACCACTAGATGTTTTTTTTTTGAGGCTGAGGAGTCATCAAATAACTTCTCCGGCTCGGGGTCGAGCAGGAGGGCGTGTCAGACATTTACTGTCTAAAACCCACCCGTATTCCTTAGGTTGGCTGTGTGCTAGGGGTTACGGTATCTCTTTCGAACAACCCGCACCCCTGGCAGGCATCGCCCCTTGCGGACCCCACCAGTTGATGCTGACATCTCTTTGAGGCGCGCGTGGAACACAACGCGCCGTCGACGGCGCGTCGCTCGCTGTCCGTTAAGGAACCGACAGCGAGCTACCCATTACTCGCCATCCGCAAAGCCGCGCTTACGGTGGCCGGGAATCAGCCTGGGATTCCCGACGCCCAGGGCGTCTCCTGCGGCGACTAGGGCCGTGAGGGCGCATATACTGTCTCTCCCTCACGTGCTCCGCCTCCTTCTTCGCGAACATTACTTCGCAGAAGGAAGTGACGGCTACCCATGCACTCTCGCTCCGAACCATGGCCTGAACCAGGGCTGGACGCGAGAGATCGCTACCACTGATCGCCTCCACAAGGACACGGTGGTGCTCCGCCCAAGCCTGGCAGACCTTCACCGTATGCTCCATTGTATCCTCAAGGCGATCTACGTAATGGAAACACCCGGGCGTTTCCTCCCGCCTCATCTGAAACGAACCTCCCGAAACAAAGGTGTCCGGTGAGGACCTGCGTCAGGCGGAAGGTGACGACACCGTGGCGTCTCTCAATCCACTCAAGTAACCACATTACAAAATACTTACTTATTGACTTGTACCCAATATATCATCATTTGCCTAGCCTTTACCAACTATGTTTGGGTCTTCTTCAAGTCTAACTGGATGCAGCTGAATACCAAGTATTTTACATGGAGCGACTACTTATCTAATCTCCACAACCCAGTTACTGGGTAATACGATACCCCTTGGTATCAGACTTGGTATCTTGCTTTGACAGGCTATTGCGCCTCTGATGTCCCATAACGACTGTCAAACACAAATGACAGCCGAGACCAACAGCTGAACGTGATTTCCGAGGCACTTTATAGTATCTACTACAAAAAAGCAAAAAATCAAAGACAACAAAGGATATAAAATTATACGTTATTCTTGAAATACCATCGTCCTGCTAAACTCAAAAATATTTTCATTCGTTTTAAAAGCAATTCAATATCCGTAAAACTTTTAAGACTGGCACAATAAACCGTTGGCACTTCATAAAGACCGGCAGTGTCATGCGGCAGAATATTTCATACGGTTAAGGTCAAGAGCTCCTCGCTACGTAGTAAAATAGTTATGACGGTTTACGGACATAATGGAGCGTGGCCAAAATCGTAACTAAAGTCGACATCTTGTTTTTTTTTTTTTTTCAATGTGATAATTTCACACAATCTTTACCAACAACGCCCCCTTTTAATGGCATTCAGGAGTCAAAAGGTGCTTGTAGCAGTCTGGTTTATTAATACCAGAATATTTGACAGAAGTTGATCAAGCTTTTGAATGGACAATTTAACAACACGTTTAGGGTGTTGTTTGGGCTGCCACGTTTTTGCAGCGCGTCGACTATGTTTGCTGAGGCGCACACTGATTGCTTTTATGCAATCATACGTAAGCGAAGTGCTTCGCTGCTCAGACGCGTGCGTGGCACCGCAAACGGCATCCTGGATGCGTTGGCAAACAGGTGGGATTCGCCACTGTTGAAGCAGTGGATGAGTATTCATGCAAAGGGCGCTCAACCCGGCGCATGCTTAAATTAAAACGTTTTACAGAACGAGTACTAACATAAAGCTAAGTTTATTTTTACTAACACCTATGGATACATTTTTTTTTTTAATCCGAAATAAATTGATTTGATTTGATAATTCTTACATCAAAAGCCAAATCCTAACGTGGGATCAGAAACATCAATATCTTTCATCATTAAGCTATGCATCTTCATATTCATGAGTCCATTAGTATAAACATACAAAACACTTTCGTGTAATTAAGAACCACGATAATACTATGCCATTATTAATGAGTTGATCGCTGGATTCAGTGGCTGTGCTCGACTTTGGTATTCTGATGAACGGGATGTAGCTTTACTTGTTATTTCATCAGTACCTGTACCGCGAGTTCTTTTTTTTAATTTGCTTTATCCTTTCTGATTTTTATTTGATTTTTGAGTAGGTTTTTTTTGTTGAAGTTTTGAAATCCTGAATAAAGTTTAAAGAATTCCCTACTTCATTTGGACATTTTTTTTCTAAATTATTTCTGTCACACTGCTGGGTATTCTCATTTTTTAACTTGCTATGTCCTTCTCTTGTAAAATTTTAAATTCAGAAAAAAAAAACCTAGACAAGTTTTCGCACGTTTTCAGTATTTAAGTTCCGACCACAAAACTTCAACAAAGACAAAGTTGAAACCAAATACGGCGAGAAATATACCCGTACGGACTGAAGAACTTTTGTTTTGGAAACAAACCCCGTTGCTATAGGGACTAATTTTAAATGATTTCACACGAGGACGAAAGGGAGTTTGGGCACAATATCGTAAAATTCAATTCACTAACTTCCCACCGCGCTTACCCAGGGGGAATCTACGAAACAAAACATTGGACAGTTAGTACCGAGAATAGAAGGTTCAATTGAATAAGTTGTTTACCTAATGATTTATTGTATTTGTTTGTTTTGTGTTAGATTTATGATGTGGACTTTTGAAGGTTTTTTGGAACTGAATGTTTGTAATTATTTCGGTAATTATTATTATGTTAAAAATGGGCTGAAAAAACCTGAAATAACGCAACAGCTGAAAAAAATATATTGACAACTACCATACTTACACTAATTGTTTTTCTCAATGAATATAATCAACATTGAATACTCTATAAACATGTCGGGATTGGTCCAGACATCAGAAGTAAAACTCAGATATGGCAATACACAAATGTATTTCAGTTGAACAATCGGTTATCTTATCTAGAAAATAGAGAATTAAATAAAAATAATTAAATAACTAATAATGGCAGTGATGGCGGTCACATAGGGCAGTACTGACTGTCAGGGACAGTGGTCCATGCACCCACCGCAATAAGGATAGTACTACTTGTCAGAGACAACGTTCCACATCCAATAACTGTGCAGTACTGACTGTCTAGAGACAGTGGTCCGTGCACCAAGACGCATCCGTTAGAAATGCGTGCCGACTCAACGGCGCAGCTCCTTATAAAGGCGATCACTAGTGGGGGAAACGTCACAATATTTTACTCGATTGAACTTCAAGTCTTTTAAGCCAAATGACAGATAGAGTGAATGATTTTTCTATGATGCGTCCGGTGCACGTTCCACTAGCGCCCTGTAGGTGCCGTCTCTGACAGCTGTCAAACTATATGGCTGCCGTCACGGCCATTCTGACAAATCACTCGTCCTCGAGTGCATTCATTCATCTAAAAATAATAAAAGAAAAGACTTTCATTAATTCACATCATCTTCATCGTTACATATCGAAATAGTAAATATCACTGGTCTGGGTATTTCTTTACAACAGAAAACCCCTACAGTTACAAACAGTCTGGTCTAAATCGTCACCCACTAAAGCAGGTGAGATTCCTGCAGCACCTCAAAGATCACTAAAGTTTAAACATTCTGGTCTGAATCGTCACCCACTAAAGCAGGTGAGATCCCTGCAGCGCATCACAAATCAACACCCACAACAGCAGGAGTGATTTTAAAGTTTTATTCGCAAAAATGATCATCTTCCACAAAAGTAGAAGAGACCACATACTAATTGATCATTCCAAAGATTATAATATAGCTTCGGAATTATCTACACTTAAGGTGCGAGAGCTAACCGAAAGTGTTTCCTCTGAATCATCTGCACTCAATGTACGAGAGCTTGCAGAAAGCGTTTCCTCTGAATCATCTGCAGTCAATGTGCGAGAGCTTACAGAAAGTGTTTCCTCTGAATCTGAAGGCATATTATTATTTACAGGTACAAAAGACATACTGAACTCATCATCTGCCGTCACGGTCCGTTCATCATTATCATCACTATCATTTTCGCAAATTTCCAAATAACCTTCTTGCCCTTTAGGTACTTCCCTTAAATTTTCATGAGCAAATTTATAAATTCTGTTAGAACCGTTGATATGTTTAAGCTCATAACGGTCATTATCTAATACAGTGACTATTTTATAAGGCCCCTTAAATTTATTATCTAACTTCGTTTGATGTCTTGCTTCGCATTTTACAAAAACGAATTCACCTACTGCAAAAGGTTTAATCCGGGCTTTTCCCTTATTAAACCGGATAGTGTCAGCGTTAGCTGCTGTTTGAATAGCTTCCGATGCAGATGAACGAGCCGTTTCAACATTAATCATAGGTGGTTCAGAAGAACTAGGAGTTATTTTAGCTAGATTAAGTGAGGAACCTTGAATGCCAAACATCAGTTCCATAGGCGTAAAACCTGTGGTCCTAGAACGTGTACTGTTAAGAGCAAGTTGGATCTCTCCTAGTTCATCCTTCCAAGCATTATTAGAATTACATTCTATAACAGTAAGAATATTCTTTAAAGTTCACATGACCCTCTCAACCTGCCCGTTTGCTCTACTAGAACCGGTTGCTATTAAATGCAGCTCTATTCTATTCTCATTACAAAAGTGTTTAAACTCATTACAGTCATAACAACGTCCTCTATCTGCGATAATGCGCTTTGGGGCACCAAATAAGTTTACAGCATTCTTAATTGCTCTTACAGCGTATGAAGAGCTTAAGGTCGGAGTATATTCAAGCAGTACAAACTTTGTAAAGGCGTCTATTAAAACTGAGCAATATTCTTTTTTATCACTTTTTCCAGAAAGTTTTCCAGTTAAATCTAAATGAACTGTGTGCCAAGGGACTGGATGTTTAGGAATTGAATGCAGCTGCATCTGCTGTGCACCTGAAGGGCCTTTAGAAGTTTTACATACTACACAGGAATTAATAAACTTTTTTACAAATTTAGCCATATCAGAAAACCAATAAAATTCGTAAAGTTTGTCTAACGTCTTCTCAAAACCTAAATGTTTTATCTCATTATGAACATGGTTAATAAGGGACCAAACCAAAGAACGTGGTACAATAGGTAGCCAACTAGAAACTCCTCTCCGTTCTATCTTCCTATACAATATTCCTTGTCTTAAATCATACGTACGCGATATCTCTTCAGGTAATTGATTATTACGGAATTTTGCTATTATTTCAGAAAGTTCCGAATCGCGTTCCTGTTCTACAATTAACCAACCTTTATCTAATTCAAGAAAATTTACTTTACGGGGCTCAGAATAATTTGTGTTTGACAAATTCCGAGACAAGAAATCTGCATGAGCCATCTTTCGACCTTCTTTGTACACGATATCAAACTCGTAAGCCTGCAATATTGCCCACCAACGGTGAACCCTTGGAGTCAAATCACGTTTTGAGTGAGAAGCTTTAAGGGAGTTACAATCGGTAAATACAGTGAATTTTCGTCCATGTAAATAATGACGAAAATGTTCGATTGCTTTTACTACCGCAAGGGTCTCTAACTCGTAAGAGTGATATCGTGTCTCTGCATCTATGGTCTTCCTACTATAATACGCTACTACATGAGGGATATCATTATGTTTTTGAATAAGAATTGCACCGTATCCCTCGCAACTTGCGTCGGTATAGAGTTCAATGGGCAAGGATGGGTCAAAAACTTTTAAAACTGGTTCGGACGTTAAAATGTGGATAATTTTTTTGTGTATTCGGTCATGCTCTGGGGTCCACTTAATATTGCCTTTTCCTTTTGTTAAGGGGTACAAAGGGCGAATTATTTGGGAAAAGTTAGGTATAAACTGTCTAAAATACGTTGCTAGCCCTATGAGCTGCCTAACCTGAGTGACAGTTTTTGGAGTTGGAACATTAATTAAGGCTTGTATTTTTTTTGGATTTGGTCTAATTTCTCCAGCTGAAACTACATACCCAAGGTATTCAGTTTGAACTTTCAGAAATGAACATTTCTTTAAATTGAACGAGAACCCAGCATTGGACAGCGTTTTAAGTAATTTGTCCAAGCGGTAAAGCCCTTCATCAATATCTGTTGAAATTGAAAGGACATCATCCATGAAAACTAGGATCTTTTCATCATTCATAGGCTTTAAAGCAGTATTAATTGCCTTTTGAAAAATGGAAGGGGCATTGCGTAACCCAAAGGGCATAGCCAAATATTCAAACTGCCCTTTTGGGGTAACAAATGCTGTCTTTTCTATGGAACTTTCATGTACAGGCAGTTGGTGAAACCCAGAGGCCATATCAATACTACTAAAATAATGAGCACCATTAAGTTTATCAATTTGTTCGCTAATTAAAGGTAAAGGATAATGATTCGGTTGAGTATTACTATTTAATTCCCGATAGTCAACACACATGCGTGAACTACCGTCCTTTTTCTCTACAAGAATGATGGGGCTTGCAAATGGGGATGAACTTTCCCTAATAATATTTGCCGTCAACAATTGCTCAATTTTTTCATCAACTATCTTAGATTCCTGAGGAGATAACCTATACGGTCTCCTATGTACTACTTTGTGAGGATCAACCAAATCAATTTTCAACTGTCCCGTTTTAATTCTAGTTGTAGGAAAATGTTCAATAAAATTATCTGCATATTGCTTTAGTATGTTAAAAAGTTTTACTCTATCAGGTCCAGTCAAATCGGTATTAATTGATTCAATGTCAAAAATAGGTTTGGTTTTGGTACACATATTAGACTCTATGCACCGCTTGAATGTTAAACCGCTCTCTGAAATTTCAACAAGAATATCGCGCTCAAGTATATCTCTACCTAATAAAATAGCGTCGCGCAGACAATCATCCGGAACTACATGAAGAGTGACGCTAATTTCGACGTTCTGGATTTTTATGTTACAAATGATTTGCTCTGTGCTACTAATGATACTTTTTCCAATACCAGTCATGTTAATAACGTCATGCGACCTTTTTCCAATAATAAGGTGTGAAAAGCTTTTTCTAATCAAACTACACTCGGAACCAGAATCAAAAATAAAGGGAAATGTCATACTATTACAGTTCATAATACCTCGAACAATCTTCGAGCACACGTTGACTTCTTTGCTACCAGTAGCGACTTGTTCCTTCTTCGTATTGTCAACCCTTGTTGGGCAGGTGGAGACGACGTGGCCTGGCTCCCCGCAGGCGTAGCATGTGACTTGTGGCTTCTGGTTGACACGTTTGTCCGCAACAGTAGAGCTATTACGTGGTTTGTTTCTTTCACGGCAATCAGCCGCACGATGCCCAGTCTTACCGCATATATTGCAGTTGCCACGAAAGCCAAACGTAGCACGAGGGCGTTTGATATCAGAATCGTTTGACTCAGGAAATTCAGACTTTCTATTCAAGGATATGCCTCGCAGTACTCGAAACAGCTGGGATTTGTCATTTACCACAGTTGAGTTTAGTTCACGACGTATTTGAACATCACATTGAGATAATATGGAAATGGCAAAGCCCGTCACAACCTTTTCAGATAATTTTGCGTCCGGGATATTTTCAATCAATTGCCAAAGACGTAAACACGCCTGAGCGGGGGTCTCATTAGCAGTAAGTTGAAATTTGAGGATACTGTCAAAGTGATCCTGAATAAGCATAGGGCGAGAAAACTGAGCTTTCAAAGTCTCCTGTATATCTTCCCATTCATATTGACTGGGAGGTATCTTGGTCAGTAATGTGGCTGCGCGGCCTCGAAGACAATGGGTCAGCGTCATGATTAAAATCGACACCTTTTAAACTTTTGCTTTTAATTATAGTGTCTGACAGCCGACACCAGCCCCCTATGTCTGAATTGGGGTCGTCAGGATCAAAAGGTACTAACGGTATGAAAGGTTGTGGTTGTGCATTGGATCGGGGTAGCAGAGCATCGGTTAATTTTGAAAGAAATGCTTCTAAACTATTCGAGGGTAGTGGAATATTTTCCTGCATATTGTGTGATGATGACGTGCCAGAGGTGGGCGGACAATCCGATCCCACTTCTGATGTCGGGATTGGTCCAGACATCAGAAGTAAAACTCAGATATGGCAATACACAAATGTATTTCAGTTGAACAATCGGTTATCTTATCTAGAAAATAGAGAATTAAATAAAAATAATTAAATAACTAATAATGGCAGTGATGGCGGTCACATAGGGCAGTACTGACTGTCAGGGACAGTGGTCCATGCACCCACCGCAATAAGGATAGTACTACTTGTCAGAGACAACGTTCCACATCCAATAACTGTGCAGTACTGACTGTCTAGAGACAGTGGTCCGTGCACCAAGACGCATCCGTTAGAAATGCGTGCCGACTCAACGGCGCAGCTCCTTATAAAGGCGATCACTAGTGGGGGAAACGTCACAATATTTTACTCGATTGAACTTCAAGTCTTTTAAGCCAAATGACAGATAGAGTGAATGATTTTTCTATGATGCGTCCGGTGCACGTTCCACTAGCGCCCTGTAGGTGCCGTCTCTGACAGCTGTCAAACTATATGGCTGCCGTCAAACATATATAAAAAAATACATTGCAGCCCTACACCACAATATGTAAAAAAAAAGTCGATTACAGACTTTTATTTGTCTACAGATGGCGTTTATCCAAATTATACAGAGCGAACTCGAGTATCGTAATAAAAAATAAACTTATGTACCAACAGTAAAGTATCAGTAGAGTATTAATACCTCGAACGTTTTATAAGCTTTTCAACTTTGCCAATAAAATAAGTCAGGTGCGTTTACAAAAATATGCGTCGTAAAGTGTGTAACTTCGCCTTAACGCGCACCAACGACTGGAATAAGGTCGATTCACACATCATGCATTCTTGTTTGAGAGCAGAATTGTTTAATAAATATTGAACAAGTAAATATTGAATTCTGTCTGCTGATATGAAATATATAAATATGGTAACGTAGGTATTAACGGCGTAAATGTTCTTTAAAATCTGATTTATTTTTTCTTTCTGCTACAGATATTACCTACTGTTTCGACTGATTTTTAAACACAATTTCGTTTTGTAGCATCACGTACAGATGCAGTCGTAAAAACATTTAAAGCAATCTTAATTAACTTGAAATTAAGCTTTAAACTTGATGTTGTTTTCCTGGAATGCTTTACACCTTCGTTAGGTGTAGTGTGTGAGTGAATGAGTGTGCCATACGTTTAAATGGACCGAGTAAAACACTAGTAAAGGCGGTTATGAAGACAACGATGTGACTGCGCAGTTTTGCATTTAGGTAGGTACTAGGCATACAGGGTGTAACAGAAACCCTATTGCTATCCTTAAGCACTAAATATATCAGCTGGTTTATAATCACTATACATAGTTTCAGCTCAAAATAAAATACTCTAAGAATTGATACCACATTTTCGGTTTCATTATGTTTCTCAAATTCAAATCATAACAAACGTGTCACCGCCCTACTTAGGTCAATAACTTTCCACTATACTTGCCAATATCACGATAAATCTCTTCCGAGTGATGTGTTTATTTCAATTTGAGAAGTTCGGTTTCTGGTATCAATGTATTAAAATTCTCATAACTTCCGAACATGTAGAGATAGGATTAAAAAACCGTTCCAATATCGTTTGAAATCATCCAAAGAAGCCGTGACCTTGATATGTATATATATACTCTTTCCGTTACACGTTGTATAGTCGACCAAATTGTTGTTGCATTCTAAGGTTCAATGTCACTTGTATCATATCATCTGCCTAGCCTTTTTCCAGGGGTTGGCTTCCAGTCTAACCGGTTGCAGCTGAATACCAGCATTTCACATGGAGCGACTGCATATCTGACCTCCACAACCCAATTACTGGGTAATACGATAGCCCTTGATAAGACTGGTTGTCAGGCTTTCGGGCTTCTGAAGACTCGTAACGACTGTCAAAGATCCGTCATTATAGTCAGTGCCAATATTATAAAGTGGTAAAGTTACTTTGTGTGTAGATTGTAAGTTTTATGTGTGGCGTAAGCTCTGGAACTACCAGTACGATTTTAAAAAATCTATTTGCATTTGATAGCCCAATTTTTGAGAAAGGTTATATGCTATTTAACAGCACGCTACAATCCTTGGGAAAACATAGAATTTCTTTTTGGAAAGATCGCTAATTGGGACCGAATTAACAGCCTGGCCACGGGGATCGGCGGTGCGTACGGCGGTGCGGCAGGCGGGGCGACAATTCGCGCGGCATCGTTTGCAGGCCACGGGGAGTCACGTTCGCCGCCGCGACCAGTAAGGAAGTCCGAGAGCGAAATGTTTTTAACAAAGTTATCTCGATATTGCTTAGAAAGTAATAGTGTCTTGGTTCAATTATAATATTTGGAAGAGATTGTGAAGTATTTAAGTTGAATAGGAATCGAGGTATAGATGGAGAATTCCACAAGAAGTACGAGAAAATCTAGAAATTTTATTTTAATTTCTTCCCACAATCATTTCACTATACGTTTATATTTATGCTGTGGGTGGCCAGACTTCCAAATAGGTGGCCTTGCTAGTATTTCAGCAATAAAAGTATCTGTGTTCATTATTCGCGGCGAAAACAACTAAACTCGTTTGATCGCTGCCCTAGTCGCCGCGACTGCCGCTTGACGCCGTGGCTCGCGCCGTACTGATTCATGTATTTGTTTCACTCGCCGGCCGCGCCGCCGGCCGCACGTGCCATTCGCTTGGTACATTCCGCCGGTCGCCCCGCCGGTCGCCGCCCCGCGTGGCTTGATTAGTACATTTCTATGCGTTTGTTTCAGTCGCTACACGCCTCGGCGGTCGCACCGCGCGTTTTTTCGCTATGGCGTATTTCCCGTGGCCAGGCCGTAAGAGCGCGGGCGGGGCGATGAGATGCGAAGCGGCGGTCGTGGGGCAAAATCTGGGTTGAGGTGCTCTACTTCATAACACCAATGAGTTACTTTAGTGCTAAACGTAAATTTAGTTATTTTTTGTGGTCGGAAATTAACTCATTTAGATGTTTTTTCTTTTTTTTTGGCGTTGGGAAGTCATCAAATAACTTCTGCCGCTCTGGGTGGAGCAGGAGAGCGTTTCAGACTTTTACTGACTAAAACCCACCCGTGTTCCCTCAGATGCCTGTGTGACAGGGGCCACGGTATCTCTTTCGAACAACCCGCACCTCTAGCAGGCATCAGTCCTTGCGGACCCCACCTGTTGGTGTTGGCATCTCTTTGAGGCGCGCGTGGTCCGCAAGCCCGCGCCTACGGTGGGATTCCCGACGCCCAGTGCGTCTCCTGCGTAGGCTAGGGCCGTGAGGGCGCAAATACTGCCTCTCCCTCACGTGTGCCGCTTCCATCTTCGCGAGCATTACTGGTTTGCGAGGTTGCGGCTACCCATGCATTCTTGCTCCGTACCATGGCCTGGACTAGGGCCGGACGCGAGAGATCGCCGCCGCCGATCGCTTCCACGAGAATACGACGGTGCTCCGCCCAAGCCAGGCAGACATCCACTGTATGCTCCACCTCAGTGCGATCTACGCAGTGGAAACTCTCGGGCGTTTCCTCCTGCCTTTTAGGAAACAGGAACCTCCTGAAACACCCGTGTCTGGTGAGGACCTGCATCAGGCGGAAGGTGAGGACACCGTGGCGCCTCTCAATCCACTTCTCATAGAGGGGACTTACCGCCGCAATCGGGGCGTGCTCACGCCGTTCAGCCGTTGTTGCCTGATTTAGTAACAAACATCTAAACCCCTAAATGTCCAAGCATACAAACTTTCACATTTATTTGTGATGTAAACTGAATAAATATTTTAGTAAAAATTCAAAACAAATATTTTAATAAATCGGTTTTGATTCACAATAACAATGTCAGAATTAATTTCCTTTGCTATTTTATCAAAGCGATCTTATTAATTGTTTAACGTAACAAATAAATAAAATAAATTGGTCTCCTCGGACCGATGTAAATCGACTCTTATCCCGAACGCAGGATAATTTGGTTCAAGCCGAAACACGTCAAGTAGGGCCCGATACTCCGATAGTAAAATTTACGCAACCTTTTACGGGTAAAAGAGGTTTTAATATTTTTACACGCGTAAGTTATTGGTTTTGTGAAGATTCTTAGTTTTAATTTGATACTGTTTTATTATTTTATTTATGGATTAAATTCTGAGTAATGGCATTCCATTACTCAGAATTTAATCCATAAATAAAATAATCAACCAATTTTATAAATCGAATTGATCTCCCAGTGGATCAATCAGATCAATTCGAATTATAAAATTGGTTGATTTAGTTTCAGTAAAGTAAGTATTGCTACGAGGATTAAATTTTGTTAATGACATAACATTGCCCATGACAGTATCAAAATGGCGTCTTGAATTCAAACATTTGAATAATTGAAGAGAAACAATATGGTGATGAAGCAGATCAATACATCGGTATCATCATGTTTTCTTCTACCTTTATTTTGGAAGTAGAAGATAATGTTGTTTTCATCAGTTTACAAGCAAACTGGCTTGTACATCCTTGTCTTGTTTGGACACTCAATCAATCTGCCTAGCCCCTTCTCAACTACGTTGAGGTCGGCTTCCAGTCTAATCAGATGCAGCTGAATACCAGCATTTTACATGAAGCGACTGCCTATCTGACCTCCACAATAGTCAGACAGTTTTACTCCTTGTTAAGACTGGTTATGTGACTTTCGGGCTTCTGACGACCCGTAATGACTGCCAAAGAGCTACGAATGATACCCGGGACCAACGGCTCATCGTGCTTTCTGAGGCACGGCGGGTCTCGGTATGTAAAGATGGTCACCCATCCACGGAACAGCCTTAATAAGCGTAGCTTAACCTGATCAATCGACATAAGTGGCTATTATAACATTGCCATGAGCCCCTTCTCCTGAAGCCTTAAGGGAATTGGATGAGACACTTTCGCCTTGAGTCAGCTCGGTTTGCCGGGCCACCCTCTAATACTACTGCCAGGGGTGCGGGTTGTTCGAAAGAGATACTGTGGCCCCTGGCAGACAGGCAACCGAAGGAACACGGGTGGGTTTTAGCCAGCAACAGTCTGACACGCCCTCCCGCTACAGAGCGGGAGAAGTTATTTGATGATTTCCTACCCAAAAAATAAAAAAACTTTCTAACACTATTTCGAAAGGAGGTCTTGCGTGTTCCATAATAACACGTACTGTCTATCACCATAACACAGTAACACCACTTTTTTTCGTCTAATTATTACTCCGATAGCGAAGCTTTGATTCGTATTTTCCACTATCGCCATGAAGTGTAACACGATCTTGCTAGATAAAGAATGACTGCTTCATTTGTATGTAAGATGTGCGTACAAATCATTACTATCTAGACACCCTCAATGTATAATACAGGATAAGTTTTTAACCAGTGCGCAAACTGTAACCATCAGTTCAGCATAATCATTCTAGACCACCAGCGCAAAAACATTATATACGTACATTTCGACCGCATAAGTAATGCACTTTTCTATGAAACAGCTGATATTTTTTTGTAATACCGCATCTAATACCTCAGATTGCTGTTAGGCATTTTTTTGCACTAGAAAGCCTTCATTTACGTTCGCCAAGTTCCCCCAGAGTAGAAGCCCATACCTGAGTAAAGAGGAAACATACCCGTGACAAGTAGTGAGTGCAGCTGCTTCACTCGCAGTACGTCTTAAACGTTTAAGAGTAAATACAAACTGGTTTAATTTATTGCAGACGTGCTCTGTGTGACTTCCAGTTACAATGTTGGTGTACAAGTTAAAAAAAAAATATTCAATGACCTCGTTCGATCGAAATAAATTCAAAATGTGATTCTTATAAAAAATAGGCAACAGTTAAAATAAAAACATCGATTACAATTTATTGGGCATCCCTAATCTTTTTCGACACGACATGACGTGTGGGGAAGATGGCGGCGATTAATGATTTTAGTAATATAATACCTACTTTTAATGTTCATTTTGGCAAGCACCTAGTCCGTGTTATAAAAGTATTTGCAACTAATTTAATTAAATAGACAATTAATTATAGGTATGTCCCATGCTTTTATTGCACAGGGCGATTCTGGACATTGTCTTTTCTTAAGTTATCTTTTTTTTTTTAATTTACGGGACAGTTTCAGGCTGTATGTTGCTCGAAATATATGATTGGTGACCGTAAGAGTACGTTCAGATGACAAGCGTTCAACGTGCGTTGAACGCGCGTAATTTTTTTGTATAGTGTTCAAATGGTGCGCGCTGGTCAGGCGTTGAACGCGCGTTTTCGCGGCCGCCGTGGTTCAATTGCCACAGAGTTAGAGTTCTACATTTGTCGAAGATGGACGTAGAAACAGTTTTAACGGTGATTTTATACCCATGACAAAAACGGATAAACGCTTCATATCCGAATAAACGCTACTTGTCATGTCCCATACCGCAGGACGTTTCTCTATTTTATCTATAAATAACTCCGTATTAAAAGCTTCTGTTTCCATTTCGGTCGATTTCTGGATGAATTGAGCGAACCCTAAAATACGTCTATCCGCGTCGAAAGCTCGCGGTCAACTTAACGGTAACATAGAAAACCAATGATCTCAAAGCGCGCGTTGTCGCGCGCTGACAACAGTCGAGCGCTAGCACAGCGTTCAACGCGCGCTTTAATAAAACGCCCGTTAGCATGTGTACGGCCTGATTTCTTTAAGATATTTCATGAAAAAGTAATTCAATCGGATTACATAAACTTAGAGGGTTGTATTAAGTATATTGATGACTTTAATGATTATGAGTCTGCAAATATACACGTGTAACGGTCGTGAATCATACTTTGTTCAACAGCCGGACACTGACCTACAAATCACAAAAAACGTAAGAAAATTTTAATTTCGCTGTCAACATTGACGCTTTCCCCATAATACCTATACAGCAAATACATATATGTATAAACCCATAACAATAGATTGGAAGGTGTTACACAAGATTTATCTATCAGACGGACGATTTTCAAAACTCCCAACATAGCGTTCCATCGAAGTTCGAAAAATAAAAATTCAAATCGTAGTAAAATTCTTATTTACGTTCGGCTACAATTCAAATGTTACGACTTTCTTGAAGTCTGAGTTGCCAGTTCGATTTGCTTCCTGGTATTAAGGAGTTGGTTTATGGCCGTGCCCAAACGTTCGGCCAATAGCAATGAACCTTTACTGGTTGGTTTAAATACCGAATTAGATTTATCTCATGGTTATAAAAGCGCGCTTAGGCATTCTTTTCTTAAAAACTTCGATTCGATTATGCATACGCCTTATATAAACTGGCCCCAGAGCTTAACGCAGATGCCTTAGTAACAGCCTATCATGGTCTAGTAGCATCGGTATTGCGCTATGGTATTATATTTTGGGGGAATTCCACAGACAAAACAATAGCGTTTAAGGCCCAAAAGAGATGCATTCGTGCGATGTTCAATTTGAAGTCAACCGACAGCTGTAAGCCATTATTTAAAAAACACAAATTGTTAACCCTACCATCTCTTTATATTTTTGAGATTGCGACATTTGTTAGGGTAAATCAATGTTTATTTCCACGACTAGCTGACATCTTCCCCCGTAATAGGCGTGACAATAATCAACTGTGTTCGCATACGTCAAAGACTGCATTAATGGGAAAAAGCGTTTTCTGTATGGCTCCTAAAATTTATAATAAAATACCACAGTCTTATAAAGCATTGCCGGTAAATTTATTTAAAAAAAAGATGCGAGATTTATTAACGGACAAGTGTTATTATGATTTATATGACTTTTTAAATGACACTATTTGTTTTTTTTTTTCTATTTCTTTATTTTTAATTTTATATTTTCCTTAAATTTTGTACATTTTATGTGTGATTAATTCTACTGACATATTTTTGTTTACTAACCATTGTGTAATTTTATTTTGTAATTTTTTTTTTTTTTTTTTTTATTCTGTAAATTTTATAAATTTGTACGCCATACGGGTGAAACATGTACGCACGAATCATTAATATTGTGACATCCTGCATGCCTAATTTACATGTATACACATGTTTTTGACAAATAAAATTATCTTTATCTTTCTTTTAAAAACTGTGTTGTTGAAATATTCGTTTTTTTTTTGTCAGCATCTTGCGATACGCCTAGTTTTGCAGAAATTCATAGCCGCTAGCATTTTTTTACCGACTTCAAAAAGAAGGAGGTTATCAATTCGACATGTTTTTTTTTGTATGTTCGGGCATAACTCCGTTGTATACAGACGGATTTACAAAATTCTTATTTTGTTCGAAAGAAGTTTATTCCGAAACGGTCCCATTAAAATTTAATATAAATCTGATGATCCGTTTCGGAGACAGACAACGGAACTCTTCAAAACATTACAGCAAATCAACCGCGAATGATGCTATCACATAAATACGCATTGTTTTAACCCCAAGGACGATGAAATTTTGAATTGGTGTGGTGTAAGTAACTAAAAAGTCACAAATAATAACTTATTAAAAAAAATTACAACCGACTTCCAAAAAGACACTACAAAGTGCAAAATAACTTTAATTTCGGAAGGCGGTGACAAAGAATTAAAATACACATCCAAAGTCACCGACTTCCGAAATTAAAGTTATTTTGCACTTTGTAGTGTCTTTTTGGAAGTCGGTTGTTATCTTTTTGAAAAAAGTTTTATGCTAATAAGTATCATAAAAAGAAAATATAGAAGACAGCAAAAATAACTTTAAGCAAGACTTTATGATGATACTGTGGAGATGTGTTAGTCCAGCAGTGGCCTTCGGCTGAGATCATGATGATGACAAAGACATAACAAGACAAGTGCAATCTACGCTATTCTACCTGAATTTTGCAGGCTTTTATATTTCTATTCTAGCCCGTGTCTGTGCCTAGATATTTGTCTTAGTCCCGGAGGAGTAATTAACTCCGGGTTTAGATAACATTACTGCAGGCTAAAGATAGAAACGGCGAAATGCCTCCGTTTTGTTCTGGAATGTTCTGAACCGTTTTATTGTAGCTGCTGTAATTTAGTTTCCCTTGATACTTCTCGTGTCTTTTGATAAGTTTAAATGGTAACTAGAAAATCACAATGTAATTAATTTTGTGCATCATAAGAAAATTGTCTGTTTTATGTACTATTGTCCTGAAAAATTCGCTATAATTATACAGGGTCAAATCAAATTAGCTGGCAATACTTTACCAATGTTTTGGGTACCGATTTCCAATAAAAAAAAAATCGTCAGCCCGACTTAGTTCAAAACTTCCTGTACTACTAAACCTTTCTGACTTCTACTCTCCGAATTAATTGTGTCTCATCAGCCGGGATTTACAGATTCAATACAAGTTTTATCTAAAAAAGTTACACAACATAAAATATTGTTAATCAGTAAAGGAATACGCTAGCATTTTTGGTTTTTCAAAATTGGGTATTTGCCTTTTGAGCGACGCTAAGTCTATGGAGCTTCATTTTCAACCAAGATCAGTTACTAGCTGAAGTTAAAATATGGATCTATTTTCATAGATGTCATCTAGTTTCATTGCGCAGACCGCCGCAATGCGAACATCGTTAAAGCCAAGTAGCGTTTAAAATTTTTAAATCTCCGATTTGAATGACTGACATAATTCGAGACTGGTGTGACTAAAAATTTGATTTATCATTTAAATAATAATAGCGACTACCCCTGCATTGCACAGTTTTTATGACTTGGCATAACAACTCCACTGTTTGACAATGTATATCAAAATTTAAACATGGTACGGTTTTGTCTCATTATTAATATTGTCGGAAACAGAATACTAAAATAAAAAGCCATTAAAAAGTGATGAGCCAACAAAGATTCGTTTTTCTTGCTAATTTAACCTAACTTTGGGCGTGTTTAAGTAATAAAAGAAGTGTAACATCTCGAAAACCAAATCGATACCGACAAAGTTCAATTATTGAAAAGTTCAATAAACTTAATTGGTCATTGATTTATGCAGAGGTTTTTTCAGAAAACCCGATCTTCCGAAGGACTTTTCTTAATATTTTACGCGCCTGTTTTACTATAACTGATCCTGCAGCTCACTCAATAATGTTGTGCGTGTAGACTAGCGTACGAGCCGACAAAGATTAGTTTTTCTTGGTAATTTAACCTAACTTTGGGCGTGTATAAGTAACAAAATATGTATGAAATCTCCAAAACCAAGTTGGTACCGACAAAGTTTAATTATTGATAAGTTCAATAAACTTTATTGGTCATTGATTTATGCCGTGGTTTTTCATAAAACCCGATCTCCCGAAGGACTTTTCTTAATTTTTACGCTCCTATTTTACTATAGATGATCCTGCATCTCACTCAATAGATAACGTTGTGCGTGTTGACTAATGTCTAACTGCTTATCACTGATACTACCTCTGTCGGACGCAAAGCTTGTTGAGACAGCGTGCTTTTTAGCCAGGCTTACCAGTGAGTTCGAGCCAGCGACTAGGTTCCCCTTAATGGGCATAAACCTCCTGAAATAAAATCTCAAAATGTGGTCAAAACCACATCCAAATCCTTTGCGTAGTTTATAAGAACAACGCGGTTACACAGACACTAAAATCTATTTATAAATTAACTTTAATTTATAATATGTAAGATAATATACATCAGTCACACGTATGGCTCGCAGAATAAATGGCCGATGCAGCCAAATGGTTCTGCAGTGGCGTGCGTTGGAAGGCCTCCAACAACGAAGTGCGATGATGTTGTGAAGGTTGCAGGAATCCGCTGGATGCAAGAAGCATAGGCCTCGTCGGCCGGCTTTGATGTGGCGACGCTTGAGGGACGTCTATGACCAGCTGTAGACGTGTTTTGGCTGAAATCATGATGATAGATTTGCCATTCAGCAGAAGTAGCATGGGTGTTGGAAGCATGTCATCTCGGAATCCACTTATTCGATGGTTTGCCATAGGGGGCTGTTTCCACAGCCAACATGGCACATCTAATATTCATTCTAGAAAATCATGAAGTAGGTGTATTTCGTTTCAGTTTCCTAGAAAGTAAAGCAGTGGTGGCCCAGAGGTAAATGCCCGACTTACGTGTTGTAGGTCATGGGCTCAAACCCCGACAGGCACGTTTTGATAAAATACAGCATCAATACTGCTCTCGAAACGGTGAAGGAATACAACGCGAGGAAACCGCCATGTTCTCAAACAGAAAGAAGGTCTGTGTCCCAGCAATGGGATCATTATTAAAGGCTGATTATGTATGTTATACCTACATACTAAAAAAAAAAATTCCACAATTAACAAACGAAATTATCTTCATTTAATTTAACTACAACACTCGCATTTATTTATTGAAGAGTGTTTCCATCGATCTTCATTTAATTCAGTTCTATCACCATCGTCTATACTACCGACTTTTATCGAGAAAAAATATATATACTTATCTATCTATAAATTGCAATAAAACCGAAGCGACGAAATAGTGACGAAATAACGATAGTCTAGCGTTTACTGGGTATAAACTTTATGTTGCTTCTTGGGATATTTATATTGAGTGGACTATAAAACGGATAGTGGATATTCGTTGGTTCAAGAGTTGTGAGTCCAATAGTGTTTGGTGGATGTATTCTTTTTTTATCTTGAAGTAGTGTTTATGACCGTGCGTAAACGATTGCTGTGAGAAGTGAATGATCCAGAAATTGAAATATATTAAGTCGCATCGCAAAAATCAGTATGTAGTTTAATTATATCTCATCATCATCATTTCAGTCGAAGACGTCCACTGCTGTATATAGGCCTCTACCAAGCACCGCCAGTTCGACCAGTTGTTTACTTTTCGCATCCAGCGGCCTTCACAAGGTCATCGATCATCGGTCCATCTTGTGGAAGTGCGTCTTCCGGTAGGCGGTCGGCCACTCCAGAACTTTTCTGCCACATCAGCCATCTGCTTTGCTAGCAATATACATTGCTGACTATCGCTTTAGTTGGTAGTGTATACGTAGGTGTGTACGTATTATTATTAAAATTGCAAGTGCTACTGCTGAGTATCTTCGTTTTTCTTAGCATGTCAATGGAAAAATAAAACTTTTTTTACATAATATGTACTGTATCGTCACCGTTATTCGTAACTAAAATAGTACCTAATGTTTCGCGTACTTTCATTTCTAAGCGTTTGCAATTTGTATCTAGTCATTGATTAAGATATAGGCAGGCGCGATGGTAAGCGCAAGCAGTCTTCCTGGGGTGGTATTAGACTTCAAGAAACCTCAAGACATCACATCGACAGCTAGTCGATACTTAATAATCGATTTCACGCCCAACACTTGAGTGCTTGTATTATCTGTGTGAATACGAGACTGAGACACATCCCTACGTGTCGTTAAGAAGAACTTTTGCAGATGGCTGTGCCGCTCTCTAACTAATTGGAAATAAATATAAATCCTGTGTCTAAAGTGTTGTGTCCCCTTTCAAAAGGGTTGCAATAGTGCGTGGAAACCTGAGCTGGTGGATCTTGCTGTGGGAAACAAGGTAAGGCTGCTTGTACTGTTTTATCTTGTCACTGTCTAGTGCTCCCGCCAAACGCTTGGAAATTCAATAAGAATTTTCATCCCTACATGTTATCAGAGGACTCATCCTTCTCGTAACATGTACAGTTATTTAAATTCGTTTGGCCCAAAATTCAGTAACGCGAATACCTTCCGCTGATGCAGCCATTAGGTTCTCACGTGTGCAGGTAATAGGGCATGCGGTGCAAGATGGGAGTTGAGCCATTGTCTGTGGAGAGACACCGCACACACACCGGAGATTTGAGCCGTCCATGAATGACTTGTCGTGGTTGTCCTTGCTGCGACCTACTTGGGTTCGAAATCTATTTAAGGTTTTCGAAGTAGGCCACGGTAACCTTTGGCTGGATGGGGTCTCACTGATGGTTTAATGAAGAAATTAGGAAGCTTAAGTAGTTCTTGCCAAAGACCGCGTCTTCCTGTGGAGGGGTTGCCATCGGCTGGACTCACTCACCCAAGATTTTTTTTGAGGCTTTTAAGCCTCTGTGCTAACTTTGTGTTAACTGCTGAGTATGAGGTCCTGGGTTCGATTCCCAGGTCAGGCTAAGTGTTATTGAGTTTTCAATTGTGGAATTTCTCAGTAGATGCCCGAACTCTGGGTTTATGCCCGGTTGATGATAATAGTCTCGCCCCATATAGCATAGACAAACTGTCCAGTTAGGTAAGTCCAACTTCGAGAAAGAGGTCAATCGTCGAATCCGACTCGGCTGGGCAGCGTTCGGGGGGAGGCTTCGCAATATCTTATCGTCCCAAATACCAGTGTCTCAAGACGGAAGTCTTTGACCAGTATGTGTTGCCACTGATGACTTATGGTACAGAAATGAGAACCAAGGCAACCGACATAGCCTGAAGAATTGTCAAACTTAAGTGGCAGTGGGCAGGGCATATTGCTCGTAGAACAAATGGCCGATGGGGCCGAAACGTTCTGGAGTGGCGCCCGCGTACCGGAAGACGTAGAGTAGGAAAGCCTACCACAAGGTGGACCGATGACCTTATATGAAGGCCGCGGGAATCCGCTGAATGTGAGAAGCACAATACCGGTCGAAGTGGAGGAGCCTGGAGGAGGCCTAAGTCCAGCAGTGGACGTCTTTCGGCTGAAATGATGATGATGAGGATATTGCATAGGACTTAAACATAACTGGCTAAATGTGGTGTACTATGAGTACGCCTGTGCCTAACTCTTAGTAAAGAAAGAAAGAAAGAAACTCTTAGTACATGTGTTTATGTTGTGTAGTAGAGTGATCCTATATCTTTCAATTTAATCGCTGCAGAGTTATGGCTAGTGTTTCATAACTCTGCTATTGGTGGCGGCTTCGGCCCCGTAAAGGTTGAAAGTAATCCCACAGGAACCGGGTGTATCCTATGTATTAATCCAGGTCTTAAACTACTCGTGTGCCAAATTTCATCAACATCCGTTCAGCCGTTTTAGTGTGATTGGCTAAAAAAAAAAAAGAAATCTAAACATACAAACTTTCACATTTATAATATTACGAGTAAGTAGGATCTTACAAAAACGTTTTGATTCGTTGAATTCTTTTTTCGAAAATGCGTCAGCAACCCTGTAAATATCACGGAAATAGATGAATCATTAGATATGCACTTACAAAGAAATATCAAAATAGACGATTGAATTCACTCCTCGAATAACTCTTCATGGAAAATATCACTTGTTTTTATAAAATATACTCGTGTTTTTCCTTGTTTTGTTCAGAAATGGACGACGATGAAAGACGTCAAGTCTTCTATTTTTTTGTATGTAAATCTTCAAAGGTTTGTTCAGGATTACTTTTCAGATTTCAATTCAAAGACTTTGAAGGTCTTTCAAATGTTTTTAATTTTTTGGCTAAAAGTATTTGGTTTTTAAGTTTACGGGTCAAGGAACTGGTTTTATGCAGCGTGTTGCTATGTTTGATGAAATTCATTTTCTGAATTGGTAATAAAAACACTTTAATAACGATAGTCTAGCGTTTACTGTGTTTAAACTTTGTATGATTTTCATTGGTTCAAGAAACATAGAGTTGAATCTATAAGATACTTTTTTCGGCCCGCGGTTTCACCCGCGTGGAAGTCGGAAATTATCTTGCGGGAACGTACTATCGAAATAAAAAGTATCCTATGTATTAAACTAGGTTATTATAATCTATCTGTGTGCCAAATTTCAACCACATCCGTTCAGTAGTTTTTGCATGAAAGAGTAACAAACATCCATACATCCACACATACAAACTTTCGCGTTTATGAGGATCAGGTTTTTGAAAGAAATTATGAGATGCTACTTGTTAGATCGGTTAGATTTAAAGTTAAGCTACAATTGCGGCGGTTGGTTCATGGATGCTCGTCCGTGCCTCGGAGAACACGTTAAGCCGTTGGTCACTGAAATTTGTAAATCTTTGACAGTCGTTACGGGTCGTCAAAAGCCCGAAACTCTGACATATAATCCTACCATGTGGTATCGAATTACCATGTAAGGTTGTAGAGGTCAGAGACGTAGTCGCCCCATGTAAAATACGAGGCTTAATTTGTCTTATTCACCTGCAACTTGGTTAGACTGGAAGCCGACAAAGCTACGCAGATTGTTTTGTGATGAGCTGTTCGTAGCTGTCGTAGAATTTGCTCCGCTGTTGCTACAAACAGCTACGAAAGCGTAGCAAGTGCCATAGAATGTACAAAACATATAGCGTTCCCTCCATTCTTTTGGCTCTATATTTAATGATTATTTTATTATACGATCGCGGTTTTTTTTTATAAAATACTTGTTTTTTATTCAAACCACCATTAGCAGTAAAAGTAGCTAGTAAATATAGACACTATTTCTCATCGTAACACATTCAAACCTTATAATATATTCAAACTGTCGTCTGGGACACATATACAGCGTACCCTTAGCCCTTTTTCCACGTATTTTTGTTAAATGATTCACAAATAACAAGGTTTGTGAAGTGCTAAATACCTGTACCCACTCGGCACTTTTTAATTGGAGAGGGTCAAATAATTATTCATGGGCACGCCTGCACCCTGTTGGGCTTGAGAGCGTTCGTAAAGAATATTTTTAAATGTTAAATATTTTTTCGTGGAAACCTTTTATATATGCTTGCTTACCTACTGCAGAAAGATCTAGAGATAGAAACTGTTTAAGTAGGTATGAGACGCTTAGAAAACTAGTTTAAAAAGTACTTTAATTAGAAATGTTACACAATTATCTAGAAACTTCATTATGACCCTAAGAATCATTATCTGCCTAGTCTTTTCCCAACTATGTTGGGGTTGGCTTCTAGTCTTACCGGATGCAGCTAAGTACCAGTATTTTACATGGAGCAACTGCTTATCTGTTCTCCACAACCCAGTTACTGAGTAAATTGGTACCCCTTAATAAAATTGTTTGTCAGACTTTCGGGCTTTTGTCGCCCCGTACCGACTGTTAAAGATAGAGAAAAAATCAAACCAAAGGTCACTTAGGCGCCTAAGTACTCCTCCACATGGCTGACTTCCGAAAACATGTCCAGACTGGCATTGCCACGTCGAATGGAAATGTTAATTCTTTGGTGAGAGAACTAACCAGCCTCCAGATCACGTGAAGTGTCGACCAGTCGCCGAGAAATAAAAATCTTAAGTAATAAGAGTAGTAGTAGTAAATAACATAACAAAACCATACACACACAATTATCCTTACACACGAAAATATCTAAATACAGCCAAAGGAACCCTAGCCAACTAAAGACGCGCGCCCCGCGGACGCAATATGGCAGAAAAAATATAAAATACGAAGGCGTTCAACTTTATAATAATCTACCGGCAGATATCAGGAGCACATCTTCTTTCAACATATTTAAAGCTAAACTCAAGCAGCACGTTATAAACAATACAAAACTATTAAGTTAACGACATATGTTAGTCTTGCATACAATAAGATTTCTACATATTCGTACCTACCTGCATTAACCAATCAAAGCTATTTGCTACGGGATTACACCTACTTTAATAATGTATTTATTCGCTAAGTGAACAATACATGTTCTTCTAGAATAAATAAAGAACCTTTAAACCCAAATGTTGGAGAAAAAAACTCAGGCTGAAGTAGGAGTCGGCTGGACACGTCAGGCGAATACACCCTGAGATGGGCAAAGATTGTAACTCACTGGACGCCCTAGGAATGACATGGCGGTCGAGGTAGACCACGGCGAAGGTTGTGTGACGATCTGATAACGTTTGCAAGGTCAACATGGGCTGAAAACGCGCGCTGAACGAAAGCGAAGGCTTTTGCCCAGCATTGGGACAGTTGATCATATTATTTTTGCTTGAGCAACCGGCAGCAAGTTCGTCATGCTCCCTTATATGTCACTGCTTGCGGTAGCGTCGGGGGTCGGGTTGCCTCCTTCTCTGAAATATAGTGAGGGGGGTAATGGCTGATCTTTGCGTTATACTCCTGAACGGGTGCTGCTTGTGGTGACTGGTCGTCATGCTGACCATGGTTATGTTATTGTTAATAGTATCTACTGCTGAAGCTCCTATTTTAACATTTGTTACTATGCATTTTATGCCTGGAGGCTTTAATTTAGGTTTTAAGTTCTGTTTATAGAATAGAATAGAATAGAATAATTATTTATTTGCATAGAAAGTAGGTACAAAAAAATGCAGATGGTTTTATAATTAAGAGATCCGTTTTGTTTTTATTATTTATTTATGCTTAAGTAAATTTTTTAATGATTTTTTTGGTATGTATGCGTGTGGTAGTTGACATATGGCAAATAATTTAATTTTGTGTTTTATTTTTCGCAACGTTAATTACGTAGCTACCTTTTTTATTTTAGTGGTCGGTAGAGCCTTGTTAAATGTGAATGATATTTTAATCATTCCAATTGGTACTGATACAATGTGATGATAGTCCAAAGTAAATTTGTTGTGCGGTGGTGGTTGTAAACATTTGTAATGAAAACATTTTTTGTTTATTCGGACAAATGTTTGCTATTGCCACGCAACGCAAATATAAATATTTTGATTTTGTGGTGATTTCAAATAATTTTGTAAGCTTAGTTAAGCAAAATTTTTTAAATAAATTATGTTGTGTAACATTTTGAGGATTTCGTGTTTAAAAGGTGCTTTTTCCTTCCGACGCAAAACTCTAGCTATTATGTGGCGGCACCAATTTTTGAGAAATGTTCAGAGTACCCCTTTCTTAACTCAAAAAATCCTCCACTGATGACAATTCTCAATTGAAAACCGACACACCCGACAACCACAAAGACGTCCACTGCTGAACATGGTCCTCTCTCAATCTTCGCAACTTTAACCAGTTCTGTGCTTCTTGCACCCATTGGACTCTTGCTGTCTTCATAGAATCTTCGGTCCATCTTTATTTATTTATTTATTTATTTATTTTTCCAACTTACAACTATCATTACAGGTGCACCTAATGCGATAGTGTACATCTAAATTCTTAACTTAACTTATTTCTAACTTTTCATTATTTTTTATGATATTTAAATTTTGTAACATATTACAAATAATGCATTTTTTGTGAACTCACTCAGAGAACAACTAAATAGGTCCGTGTCAATAGCTATGAGGTTGAGAGTGCGGAGCGCACGCGTCAGTGGCGCCTCACTCAATAGATTGGTCCGAGCGCGCGGCTCCGCTAGCAGCCGTGGCTGTCGTCGTCGCCACACGTACCTGTCCGGAACACACAAACCTATGTGCCCTAAAATGTCCGCATTATGCATCCACCCTCTAAGTACCTTGAATATGTACGAGACGAGTGCGAGATCCCTCCTGACCCTCAGTTCGTTATATCCAACCATACCCAAAATAAATAAAGTCGGGTACATAAGCGGATAAAATGGGTATACACCATATAAGCGCTGGTACAAGTACCTCACAAACTTGTTTTGTACTCTCTCCAGCATGAGTCTATATTTAGATTCGTGTGGAGCCCAAATGACTGCGTTACATTCTAATTGACTTCTGACCAAACTATTATATGTATAAGGCGATTACCGCTTTTATGTTTTTAAAGCCCCGCACCATACGGAGCATAAAACCCAAATTACGGTAGGCTTTTCTGCAGCAGCTTGTGATGTGATCTCGAAACGTTAGCCCCGTGTTGAATTTCACCCCTAAGTCCCTAACTTCCGTAGCCCTAGCCATTGGCAACCCGTCTATATTTTACGTATATGGAATAGGAGTACGCGCGCGAGAAAAAGTGATTGAAACGCACTTCGAGATGTTGAACTGCAAGACGTTATCCTTGCTCCAGGTCACCACTCTATCTATGTCTCTCTGGAGCTTGTCACAGTCCTCCAAATTCCTTATCTCCCGCGACAGCTTGAGGTCATCGGCAAACAGCAAACATTTGGCGTCTTTAACAACTTCTGGCAAGTCATTTATCATAAGAATGAATTGCAAAGGCCCAATGTTACTGCCCTGACTCACCCCAGACCTGGTAAAATATGGGTCTGACTTGTGTCTCCGTTCTTGCCTACCGCTCAAGTAACTTGCAAAAAACCTTAGCAGGTGTGGAGTGAAACCAAAAGCCGCTAACTTTTTAAGCAAAACATCATTATTAACCAGATCGAACGCTTTTTTAAAATCGAAGTAAGCGGCATCAGTTTGCCCTCCACTGTCCACTGTTGGCACAAGATTAGCCATGTAGCTCAGGAGATTGCTAGTGGTGCTTCTTGCTGGTCGAAACCCGTGCTGAACGTCTGAAAGCTGGCCGCTGACCTGTTGGAATATGCTCTTATGAATAGCCGCTTCGAAAACCTTCGCCGGAGTCGATAATACTGCGATAGGCCTGTAACCATCCACCGTCATCCCTGACCCTCCCTTTGGCACCGGAATGACGCGGGTAATCTTCCATTCCTCCGGAAACACAGCTCCATCCAGACATTTGTTATAGATGTATTGCAGCGGTTTGGCTAGCACTGACCGACAATCCTTAAAGATGTACGGCGGAATGCCGTCCGGCCCAGAAGACTTTTTTGGTTTAAGGTGTTGAAGCGCGCAACATACGTCCGACAGCTGTAAGTGATCAAGATGTACCCGCGCCGCTCCGTTCTCCCCGCCCGCTTCCTTCATAGCCGCGCTTACATCCAACTCAGCCTGCTCCGTCCTATACACTGAATAGAAGTACTCAGCAAATTCCTGAGCACACTGTTCGTCCGTCAAAGCCTCGCCATCCTTCAAAATCTTTTTTTTACTTCTGCTACCCCTTCTAGAATTTGCATAATTCCAAAACGACTTTGGATCTTTTAGCATTTGATTTTCAACACGGTGCTCATACTGTTCCCGAGCTCCTAAAATTGAATTTTTAACGTTTTTTCTACACTGTGCATACGCTTCGTAATCAGTGCTCAACTTACTAGTTTTGTACCGTTTATGTTGAACAGCCTTTACCTTGTGGGAGGTATTCTAGCGTTACGTTTTCCGGTACGCGGTCGCTACTTCAGGATCTTTCAGCCCGTCAGCTATCTGTTCAGCGAGCAATGTGCCCTGCCCACTGCCACAGAAGTTTGGCAATTCTTCGGGCTACGTCGGTTACCTTATTTCTCCTGTGGATCTCTTCATTTTTCATTCAAACACGTAGATAAACCCAATCATATTCCTCTTAATTGTCGTTTGGGTGATTTTTAGCCTTCTGCCTTGGTTTCAGTGACATAGGTCAGTATGTCTTGAGACCTTGTGGTATGCCGTAGAAAATCTGGTCGAAGAAAAATCGTCTCACATATGAGACGAGAAGATATTGCGTTACTAACTGCTAATAACCACGGCATTAGCTCTATCATTGTTTATGATCCGATATGACAAAAGAACAAAATATATACTTACCTCAAAATTTATTTGTAAAAGTAATCAGCTTATAATGTTTCCACTAGTGAGACAAAGGCCCCCTTTCTGTTGAGAGGGAGTGGGCCGTAATCCATCACGCGGGCTCAGTATGGGTCAGATGTCACATGTCTTTGAATTTTTAGTTCTAGGCCTTTTCGGTTTCCTCATGATGTTTTCCTTCACCGTTTTGAGAGCAGTGGTGATGAAATAAATTAAACAAAGTAATCCGCCTGGGTTTGAGGGGCTTGTGGCTAAGTAACAATAGCTGCGACGGTCGATCGATCAGGTTAAGCTACGCTTGCCGCGGTTGGTCCGTGGATGGGTGACCATCTTTACATACCAAGACCCCTCCGTGCCTCGGAAAGCACGTTAAGCCGTTGGTCCCGGCTGTCATTTGTGGATCTTTACAGTCGTTACGGGTCGTCAGAAGCCCGAAAGTCTGACAACCAGTCTTACCAAGGGGTATCGTATTACCCAGTAACTGGGTTGTGGAGGTCAGATAGGTAGTCACTCCATGTAAAATACTGGTATTCAGCTGCATCCGGTTAGACTGGAAGCCGACCCCAACGTGGTTGGGAAAAGGCTAGGCAGATTATGAATCCGCCTGGGTTTGACCTCATGACGTAACGTAACGGACTCGTAAGTCGAGGCCATTGCTACTGGGCCACCATTACTCTCACAATCTGTATCTGTAACAAAAATAACACCAATCTCCAACTGAAAGCAGACAACGAAATTCAAAATAAACTTCAAACTTCACCAAAAAGCGTAGTTACACTCTAAAATAAAGCCTAAACTCGGTAAAACTTCGAAATCCACGATTCTTCCAAGTGGGGCATCAATTGAGAAGTTTTCCGAATTGTGGCATTAGCAGAGAGGCCCGATAGCACGGGATGGTATAGTTTTGAAAGCTGCTTTAAGCACTTAAGTAGTCACGTGAGTACTTCTTTCTTCGTCCTTGTGGATGTATAGAGACAAAAAACTGTATCAGAGCCAGATCATCTATTGAAATTACAGCAAGTGTGCTTTTTTGGCATAATAATAATAGATAATCATCATTATCTGCCTAGCCTTTTCCGAACTGTGTTGGGGTCGGCTTCCAGTCTAACCGGATGCAGCTGAATACCAATATTTTACATGGAGCGACGGCCTATCTGATTTTCACAACCCAGTTACTGGGTAATACGATACCCCTTGGTAACACTCGTCAGACTTTCGGGCTTCTAACGACTCGTAACGACGGCCTAAGATCCACAAATGACAGCCGAGATCATCGGTTCAGTGTTCTAATAATAGATATCCCAAGCAGCACACATAGCTGTATAGCCACCGGACAACAGAATTTTTGAAAACTCATGGCTGTTATGCCGTTTGTACAAGGGCATTATATCCGGCTACACAGCTTCTATAATTCTAAATTTGGCCCCAAATTAACCAGCCCTGAGCATTGTAGTAGCTTGTTAATAGCATTCCAGAGCATTGTAAGAGCATTACATGGGCTGGAAAATAGCTTAGACAGCTGTCAAGATGCCACTATCTAGCTCCTTTGATTCTCTTAGACAGCCCAAAGATGTTGTATGGCTTACTAACGGCGATTGTTAAATCTACAAAGAAATAGCAACAAAAGTCTATTTGGACAGCGCAACTGTTATGCCAAACTATAATCTGTAGGCAAATATAATTAATTTCCAATTTAAGGTAAGTAATTTTTCACGTTTATTTGCATCTCTATCGGTAAATTGTACTGCGGGTGCAATTTTACTGTTAATATATTAGGTGATATTATCAAATATTACACGCGCCATCGAAATAATACAGTTTTACTAAAATAAATATACAAAATAAATACGGTGTGGAATCATTTATGGATTTTTACGAAAAAATACCATCTTATGAGCATTATCATCTATTTGTAGCTATGAAATAGTGTGTTTTACTTTAATAGCTCTGAAATATCATAAAAATTTAACAGATTTCAGTTTTGTTTACATTAAAATGGCGTCAATTTGTTATCCAGCTATAATTCTAACTAAATTCTCTACAACTTCACTTTGCCGTGCAATGGCCATATTTAATTCTATTAACCAGCTGAGAACTGGACGCTAGCTGCACAATGGTTTTCAGTTATTCTAACGAATGGTGAAAGCAGCGTCTTAGGGTTCTCTAATCTTGATAGAAACCCATTTCGGGCATTTTGTAATCAATTAATAATAGTGTACATATTTTTTTATTGTGCCTGTAATAGATGCTTTGGCGCTTTAGAGCGTTTTACTTAATGGCACAAATACTAAATTCGCATACTTAATTATCTCTTACTTATGACGTAGTAGGTAAAGATGCTAATGTTATTGCTAATTAATTATTTTTGTTTTCAGAAAATAGAAATGTCGTTCAAAAAGAAAGAGGGAAAGAAAAATTATCATACCAAGTGCTTGGGAAAAGGATTGAGATGGCCTATTAAAAACGTCACTTCGAAATTGAATAAACTAGAATATTCAAAGCCTCATACAGATTGGAAAAAAAAAATGCAATGCATAATGAAACGGTCATCCATTGCAACTTATAATAATGCATAAAAAGAATTAAGTGAAATGTTGAACCATAGTAACACGCCTGGAGAAATAAATATATTAGACGAAATCGTTGACCACAACACATTTAGTACCTACATATTTAATAACGTTATCTCATGACGTTACTCAAAAGTGTTTTTTTAAATATTTGGTTCATTAGTTGGTTATTTAAACAGTATTCTGCTTAAATAACCAACTAATGGTTTAACATATAGAATTACCAAAGCCAAATAAATATAGTATGTGACTGATAAAATTAAACGCAGTAAATGTATACCATTACTTTTATTTTTATTGACCATTCCTTACCCAACAGCTATTAATAAATAAAAACTTCTGAGTGCCACTGACACGTCTTTATTGTTTTGTAACGGTCAAACAATATTAAAATTTGTCTTCTCATAAAGACGTGGCGCTGAGGGCATGAAAATGTACGTACGTTTTATAAAAGCCCTTGCGGGTGAATCGCAGAAAAAAACATTTAATCATGACTGCTATGATCTTGCTAGTTGATAGAAGGATTCCGTCATTCAATAACTGTTTTATTTCTACTACAAAATCTTCTAGATAAATATCAAGATTCTTCGGTTTTCCGACACCATAATAAACGCCAATGATAAATGGTTGGCTATTTCAAAAACATTACACAAAATCGGCCAATCATTATTCTACACATATTTAATCGCCGATTAAATAGGTGTGGAATAAAATTAGTAGTCAAGAACTAAAATTCACACCGACACCTCGACTTCTGGTGCAAAAATAGTACTGTATTTTTTTTCTTTTCTTTTGCTTATATATCGAAAATGGTGTGTCCTATCGCAAAAATAATGAAAATTTCGACCCCCTTTATAATGCCCGAAACACCTCTAAAACACAACATGTGGGTAATAATTTTTCATATTTTCCACGAAAATAGTGAAAATTCCATAAAAATCACGTCGAGGCTGCCGCCCTTGCGCGCCGCCGGCTCTAAAAAAAATCACGGGGTAGGGCAAACAAGTACCACGTTTTGAAGCCAAAACATACCACGTGCGAGTCGCGATTGTCAAATTCGATTTTAGTTGTGTCAAAATTGTTTTTAAATTTGGAGATATTTTTTTTTAGTTAAGATTCTCATAGTCAAAAGTAAGGAATTTGAGTTATAGTTAAATTAGTTTAGTTCGGTGTACAACAGAATTGGCACCAATGCCACATACTTAAAACTATAGTTAGCGGATTGATTAGTACATTGATTCGATTAATTTTATGGTAATTTTTCCACCTGTACCTATGTAGAATCGTTCTCGGATCTTTTTGTACAATATCTGGTACGAAAAGATCCGAGAACGATTCATTTCATTCATTCAAAAATCTTTAATTCACTATTATTAGTAATTCCATCAGTGCATCTTGAGCAATATTTCTCTTTATTTCCTATAAAATATAATATTATCTCCCTCATGTCTGGTTTGATTCAAAACTTTCACACCCCCACCACTTCTACTTACAATCATTGTTTTAGAAAGGTCACTGACCGTATCCTTAAATTGTACGGAACTATGATCATTGGTAACAAAATCTATGTGATTAATTCGCGTTACGGGGTTATGACAAAATTGACGTTATCATAGCACTACTCACCTAAGTCTACTCTTCAATAATTCTAGAGGCTGTGAAATAGCTAATATTTACACTTTATGCTTTGGAATTAAAGTGGAGTAATACTACACTAATTTACAGCTCATGCAGTCGTTAAATGCTTTTAGCCAGCTAGTGTCAAGCTCATTGAGGAAGCATTATAATAGAATTATTTTACACCATAAAAGAATACCAATGGCATAATTAAATTCTCTAATACAGTTCAAAGCTTAGAAAGGGTGTTACTTTATCTCGTTAGCCAGCTGTTTACAAGCGTCGGTCTTCTTGACCTACTAGTAGCATTATACGTAGCCAAACGCTGGACAATGGTTCTTTCAAGTTCTACTAAAATGCATTTTGATGTTTTTTTGTCCAATGTACAGCCATTAGTCAGCTGTGCTGTTTAACAGTGTAGAGATCACCCCCCATACAGCCCCAAGAATCGTCTTATCCATTAGTACAGCTACGTAAGAGCCATTGGCTGTTATATAGCTTGTTTATGGATGTAATCTTCGCTAATGTGTTGCTTGGGATGCCTATATATATTTTTTTTTACATAACATCGTGCTTGTATTCTTCAAAAGGTTTGGGACTCCTGAAATACATTGATTTTTATAAACGTAGATAATTATTACATAATAATTATGTCAAATATCCACGACACTACCACACTCTGACAACTAACACTGTCTTCTTTTTTCAGGGCTGCAAGGCAAAGTGCAGTTTTGTCGTTAAGACGATTGGTATACACCGTTATTTTTGTGCAAAATGGCGTTAACAGCCTGCGTTGCCACTATCAATGTGAAAATCATGGAACCTCTGGAAAAATTACACTGTTATGCACTATACTGTAATATTGTAATTAAAAATCTAGATAGGAGCCGAAATAGCTTGAAAGTGACCATTATATTAATATCTATATAACAGTAATTAATTACTGTTAAACAAAAACATGATTATTTGCAAACCACAAAACTCATTTTGCATTATTGCTTGGCGAAAACGAAGCAATTATTTTGGTAATGGTAAGTTTACATTCAATTAGCGTTATTTTCATGCCTACTCACATGATCAGTAATTTACTGTTTTCAATTTACAATACTGTCTAGCGTGAAATCGCAGTAGGTACAAATAAATAAATAAGTAACAATATTGCGGTGGGATTTTTCGCGCACTTGATTTTGAACTCTCGGGTGTAGAACCGAGCATTGACAATCTAACAGCATGTGCATCACAGTGCGTCGAGAAAACACGCTGTTCGATTTTCAACACTCGGCTTTAAGGGGAACCTAGTCGCGGGCTCGAACTTACTGATCGGCCTGGCTAAAAGTCACGCTGTCTCACCAAGCTTCGTATCCAACAGAGGTAGTACCCGTGATGAGCAGTTAGACGCTAGTCTACACGCACAACATTATTGAATGAGCTGCAGGATCAGTTATAGTAAAACAGGCGCGTAAAATATTAAGAAAAGGCCTTCGGAAGATCTTGTTTTCTGAAAAACCCACTGCATAGAGCTTTTTTTTTTCGGGGGTAGGTGTAGAAAAGTTAGGACACAACTTTGTAATTAATTTTAATTAAAATTATTATTTAGTATATTACTTGCTTTCAATTTACTTATTTGGTGCATAAACTGCTAAATAAGCAGCACTTACATTGGTGAAACAATCCATGTGACACAAGCATTTATACTACACCACCTGCCAGCGTCTCACTAGTATTTCATAGTCACTGCAAGATCAACACATTTCACCATGTCTTCTCAACTGGATGATATCCAATCGGCACAGAAGAACCTCGAGGAGTGCTTCCTTAAAAAGATGGGCGAGCTTGAGGCGCAGATTCAATGTGCTGGGCCCGCAAAGGATACTGTGGCAAAGATTGCTGAGGAGTTCCGGTCATTTCGTGAGCTTATGTTTGGAGTCTTGGGACTCCTCAGGAAGCAGATCATGGAGTGCTCTAGAGTTGTTGATGGATTGGAGACCAGATCTCGACGTAAAGCTCTCATTTTCACTGGGTTCGCTGAAACGGACAAGGAGGATTGCAAGGCTCTTGTTTTGGATGTTCTGAAGAACAAACTTGCACTGCCTGACATCACTGCATCTTCCATCAAAGTGTGTCACAGACTTGGAACATCCAGCAAAGGACCGACAACTAGCAGACCAATACTGGTAAGATTCTCTAATGTTGATCTCAAATCCACTGTTTGGAAGGCAAAGTCTGCTTTAAAGGGCTCCACGGTCACAGTCAAAGAGTTCTTGACCAGGTCTAGGCAAACTGTGTTCAGCCGGGCGCGCCTTCATTTCGGGATGCCGGCATGCTGGACTCAGGATGGGGTCATTATCATCAGATCCCCCGATGGAACACGGCACAAGATTTGTTCTTTGGAGGAACTCAACCCCTTGTTGGTTAAGTATCCTAGGAAGACTGGGGAATCAACTGCTGGAACTGGAGGCAAGCTGCAACTGGAGGTCATGAGTGGAGTGCGTAAGATCTGAGTGTTTGCAGCGGTGTTTATCAAACTTTCGGATTTTTCTGTTTGGGACGTCAATTCGGTTAATTATTATAGTTACAGTACACGTCTACCTGCTTACTATTTGTTATTTTCACCTCAAACCCACTTAAATCACATTCTGTTGATAATTTGCACAATGTTTGTGTTGGTAAAATAATTGTGATTTGTGTTCCATTATTAATTGTCACTGTCACCTGTCAATTGAAATTGTCAAAATGTTGACGTCCGATTTGTGATCTGTTCATGTTTGTGTTGTGTTCCGTTAATTGCGTTCCGTTTCTGCTCAATGTAACTTTGTCACGTATTTTTTACAATTTTTTTTTTTTGTTTGGCTTGTTCATTATTATTCTGTGACGCTGTTGTGTTTATTTCTGGTTTCTATGTATTGCTACTAATGTACAGTACTACATGGATCTTTTGACGCTTGAAGTTTGTCAATTTTGGAAAACAAGACGCCTTAATTCTGATTTTATACATGCTCCAAAGGATCCATGTACAACTAAAATACTGGTGCTGCTGGTGGGTGGTGCACAGATAGTGGTGTTGCACCTAAAGCAAAAGCAATTTTAGCTGTAGTTTATTTGCATATTATTTATATTTGTATTTTATGTTATCTGATGATGATTCGTTTTACTCTACCATTGATTCCTCTAGCTCATCCGCCAATGCTAGTTTCACCTCTCTGACTGACACCCTTGGTGACTTTGTGCGTCGGTGTTTCAGCCAACACAAAGGTCATTTGTTTAATGTCTGCCATATAAACGCGCAAAGTGTCCCATGTCACTATAATGATCTGTTGGACACCTTTACCGACGCCAATACCCATGCCGTTCTGGTTTCTGAAAGTTGGCTTAAACCTCATCTTCTCTCCACCACCTACTCTCTCCCAGGTTTCACTCTCATTCGCAATGATAGAATTGGAAAGGGAGGGGGTGGTGTAGCTATCTATCTCCGTAGCGATTTCCCATACAAAATCATTGCCTCTTCTCCCTCTCAATATAATGCTTCCGCTGAGTACCTCTTTTTGGAGGTCTATGTCAAAGGCGTCAAGACCCTACTTGGGGTTGTATATTGTCCACCCGCCGTTGACTATTTCTCCAACCTCGAATTGGCGCTGGAATCCGTAGGGTCGGAGTATGCACATAGCGTCATCATGGGCGATTTCAACACTGACCTTGCTCACCCCTCTCCTCGTTCCCGAAAACTCCATCACATCATTGAGTCCGTGAGTCTCCATATTCTTTCACTGCAACCTACACATTTTAATATCTCAGGCGATGACACTTGGCTTGATTTAATCCTTACATCCGTACCCTCTCTTGTTTCCTCTCATGGTCAGTGCCCCGCTCCTGGATTTTCCCATCATGACCTCATTTACCTCACTTATGTCCTTAAACCGCCTAAACCTGTCCCTAAAGTTCTGCACATGCGGTGTTTTGGGCGCATGGACGTTGATAAGCTTCGTCAAGAGGCGTCAGACCTCTGTTGGGAACACCTGGCAGCGGCGACAGCTGTAGATGAAAAACTTCAAATTTTTAATCGCACGATCCTTGCCCTCTACGACAAACACGCTCCTGTTAAGAAGATTAAACTTCGGCGTCCACCTGCTCCTTGGATGACGACAGGGGTTCGTATGGCGATGAGACGCAGGGATCGGGCATTTCGTAAATTTAAGAAGGATCGCAGTGAAGAAAATCGCAACTTTTTCAAATCTGCTAGAAATCGGTGTAATCAGATGATACGCAACGCTAAACGCCGCTATATTCTGGAGAACATATCTTCTTCTTCACCTGCTGATATCTGGAAGTTCCTAGGTACTCTTGGTATCGGCAGACCACGTCATGTGGATTTTCCTAATACCATTGGCCTCGATGATATCAACCGTCACTTCACAACCTCTTGTCATTTGGATTCTCAAGTGTTATCCCAGACGATTGATTTCATTACTGGCCTAGGTAGTCCCATCATAGAACCATTTCACTTCACTCCGGTCACCTTGGACGAAATTAAAAAAATCATCCTTTCCATAAAATCCAAGGCTGTGGGCCATGACGACATCAGTCGGAGTATGGTCGTTTGGATCCTTGATAGCCTTCTCCCTCCGATTACCCACATCATTAACTTTTCTCTTAATTCCGGACAATTCCCATCCCTGTGGCGTATGGCCTATGTCCGCCCACTCCCTAAAATTTCAAATCCCTCCCTGCCCAGTCACTTTCGACCCATTTCCATTCTCCCGTTCCTGTCTAAAGTGCTTGAGGCCTGTGTACACAAGCAGTTTACGGGGTTTGTTCACCGGAACAACCTTGTTAGCTCTTTTCAGTCTGGATTCAGGCCTGGGCACAGTACATCCTCCGCTCTCCTTAAAGTGACTGGTGACATTAGAGAAGCCATGGAGGATACCAAGGTTACCGTTTTGGTATTAATTGATTTCTCTAATGCCTTTAACGCCGTCAGCCACGATATTCTTCTTTCTATCCTCTCTCATCTTATGATTTCGCCCGAGGCTCTGGAATGGTTCTCTTCTTATCTTCGGGGACGTCAACAGTCGGTTCGCGTTGATGAGAGTTCGTCGAGTTGGCGTGATCTGGATGCTGGTGTCCCACAAGGCGGTATTCTTTCTCCATTATTATTCTCCATCTTCATTAATTTTATAACTCACTGTCTTCGGTGTTCGTATCATCTTTATGCTGATGATCTTCAACTGTATACAGCTGAGCGGGTAGAAGGTTTATCAGACGCTATAGCAGATGTAAATCGAGATTTGGATGCAATCAAAAAGTGGTCTGATAGTTTTGGGGTGTCAGTAAACCCCTCAAAGTGTCAGGCCATTGTAATTGGAAGCTTGCGCATGATGGGTAGGGTGACGCTTAGCTCTCTTCCTCCACTTATTTTCAATGGTACCGTCATACCCATTACCCCTACTGTGAAAGATCTCGGTTTGCATCTTGACTCGACGCTGAGCTGGCAACGCCAGGTCTCTAGTGTTAGTCAAAGAGTCAACGGCACTCTGCGATCCCTGTATCGTCTGAGGAACTTTTTGCCCGCTAAGACGAAGACCATGCTTGTGCAGACTTTGATTTTCCCTATCATCGACTATGGTGACGTGTGCTACTTCGATTTGAATGCGGTTTTGCTGGATAAGCTCGACAGACTGCTCAATAATTGTATCCGTTTCATTTTCAACCTCAGGAAATATGACCATGTGTCGAGCTGTAGGTCTGAGCTTAAATGGATGCCCATTCGCCAAAGAAGAGGTTTGCGCGCTTTGACTACGCTTTTCTCCCTTCTCAACTCTCCTACTCCTCCTTCTTATCTTGTGACTCATTTCCAATATTTATGTTCTTCTCACAATAAGAATCTGCGTTCTGCTAACAACCTTCTTCTACTCTGTCCTTCTCATACTTCTGACTTTGTTCATTCTTCCTTTCATATTCAGTCCATTCTTCTTTGGAATGCGCTTCCTCTCGAAATCAGGACGGCCACCAGTCGGTATGCATTTAAGCGGAAATTGCAGAGGTATTTTCTTAACAAATAGTGTAGAGTAATCTCAATATCTCTTTTCCTTGAATTTGTATATTTATATATATATTAGAAGTATATATTGTAGTAGATATGTATGCGTGTATATGTATTATATGATTATATGTTTATAACCAATTTATGTATCAATCTTTTTTGTATAGCATAATGATATATTTTATAGTTCTTTTTTTAATCATTGTTCCTTTCCTCCAAAGCACCTGCCATCTAATCTCTTCACCACCCTTGGTTGACTGGTAGAGAATGCCTAAGGCATTAAGTCCGCCTTTGTACCTTTTTGTGTGCGAGAAGTTTAAATAAATAAATAAATAAATAGATCAATGACCAATAAATTTTATTGAACTTTTAGATAATTGAGCTTTGTCGGTAACGACTTAATTTTGGAGATTTTACACTTCTTTTATTATTTAAACACGCCCAAAGTTAGGTTAAATTAGCAAGAAAAATGAATCTTTGTTGGCTCCTAACTTTTTAATGGTTTTTAATTTAAGTATTCTGTTTCCGTACAGACAATATTAATAATAAAACAAAACGATACCATGTTTAATTTTTAATGTACATTGTCAAACAGTGGAGTAATACACTCCCGAAGTTTGTATAGAAAAAATGTGGACTAGGTTCACCTTAAGCATTGCGTTGAAGATCACGTGCGGGGAAAATCCCCCGTGATAACGTCCGAGTGATCGTCGACTTACCAGTAACCATTTTTCTTTATTATGTTTTTGCGGGACTTATTGAATGATGTACTAGTCTTCAATTTTAAATCTCGAATACCACACACGGTTATTCTAGAATCCTTTATGGATTGTACGGCGCCTAAAAGACGGTCATGGCTTTTTTAAATGATCACCGATTGTAGTGCCAAAACAAGATGGTGGCGTTAGTTCTCATTTTGGCCGCGCGACAAAAGACCCTTGTTTATTTTCAAATATTTTCTAACTAACTTAATATTCTTAGCTATTTATAATACATTCACAATAATTTTGCGAGCAATTAGTAATACAGTGTGCATCAGAAATGTATAAGGTCGTGGTACAGTCAGGTTCAAAAATATCGGGACGAACTGAGTGTTCAAAATTATCTCAACAATTATGATAATTAAACTTTATCTCAATTGGATAAAGTTCTTGTCATAATGACAGCTGTCGTGTACTGTCTACATTCTGAAACATTCCTCGTGTCATTGAGTTATGATTTAATACCTACAGCCATCTAACTGAACAACTTTCTCCATCGAACCCATATACATTGATGTTTGGGTCCAGTTATTGAAGCTCCAGTAATATCCAGCTGCATAATCAGCCTATAACGTTCCCACTGCTGGGACACAGGGCTCTTCTCGGTGAAAACGTGGTCGTAATCCACCACGCGGATTAGTAAATGTCACATGTCTTCGAATTTTTGGTTCTAGGACATGCCGGTTTCTTCATGATGTTTTCTTCACTGTTTTGATAGCAGTGTTGATGAAATAACGTACATAAAGTAAAGCACTGGGTTCGAACCTACGACCTACAACTCGTAAGGCGCAGCCGGTTCCACTAGGCCACCGCTGCTCTCAAAAAGTGTAAGACCGCGTCCTAATGAAAAGCACGAGCACGCGATCGTCGTGTTCATATAACTGACACTTTTTTGTAAATAAACCGACAAGTGCCATCATGATATCTTTCTACACGTCATACTACACTAAAAATACATACAACCAAAATGATGGGTGTGCTATCTACGTTAAACCTTCCCTTAAAGCGGACGTTAAGGAACCACAATTTGCTGACGCAAACTGTCTCATTTGTCGCATAGAGGATGTTACAATAGTGGCTATTTATCGCCCTCCTTCTTTTAAAAGCATTAACAACTTTATTGACAGTCTTGATAACGTACTCAAATTAACAACTCCTTCCGTGGTCCTGATCGGTGATATGAACATTGATATTAAGATTGACAACCTTGATAGTCACTCAGATGAGTACTTAACCTGTGCTGCCTTTAACGGACTCCTCCCAGCTCATCTGTTTCCGACACGGCTCGCAAACTGTTTAGACCACATTTTGCTCAAAACAAATAAATCCGCTACGACTTTCGTTATAGAATCATCCATAACGGATCACGAACCGTTGCTTTTGTTTTTACAAACCAGGAGTGCCAACTTTAATGTGACCCGTACTAGATCAAAAATAGACTACGAATCCGCTATAAAGAGTATCAATACCCATGACTGGTCTCCAATGCTGTTAATCTCAGACCCTAATGATGCTGCAGATTCGTTAATAGGTAATCTCTCCTCTATTGTCACAAACCACACTCGGGAACACTTTGTTCCATGTAGAGAACTTATTTTGAAGCCCTGGATTACGCCGGGGCTACTCCGCTGTATACGACACCGTAACCGCATGCATGTCAAACTCAAAAAGTCGGAAGAAAACCTCACATTAAAAATCACTTACACTCGTTATCGCAATTTTTGCAATGCCCTGCTGAGAAAACTTAAACGCTCGTATGAAAAGGAACAGTTTCGTAACGTTAAAAATAATGTAAAGGCTACTTGGAATGTTATTAAGAAAGTCTCTGATCTTCAAACTCAATCGTCACCCTCTTTTGAACTGTTACATTTATTTGATAACCCTAAAACATCGCTTAATCACGTCAACAACTTTTTTGCTAACGTGGGCAGTAGCTTGGCGTCGAAATTCAAATCACCCTCTATGATACCCAGTTCTGTGTTGAATTCAAAGTTAAGTAGCTCAAGCGGCACTCTTTGAGGTAACCGAAGACGACGTTGACTCCATTATATTGGGTCTTAGGACTGATTGCGCTACTGGTTTGGACTGCATACCGTCTAAAATAATAAAGGCCTCGAGATGCGTGTTAGTTCCGGTTATTACACATATTTGTAATATATCTATAAGTGCAGTGTCTTTCCAACAGTATTTAAAAAAGCAGTAGTTCACCCCATCCACAAGTCTGGAAATAAAGATGATGTAAATAACTACCGTCCAATTTCGATTCTAACAGCATTATCAAAGATCTTAGAACGAATACTGAATGAGAACCTGATCAGTTTTCTCGACGCAAACAACATCTTAGCGAATAACCAATATGGTTTCAGAAATGAAGTTAGTACCGAAGACGCGGTCATAGATTTGTCTACTCACGTGGCTAGGACGCTAGATAGAAAACACAAGTGCCTGGGATTTTTTCTTGATCTGATCTGTCAAAGGCATTTGACACAGTTTCCGCCCAAGCCCTATTGAGTAAAATGGAAAGCATAGGAATACGTGGGCTCCCATTGAAAATCTTCGCAGACTATCTCAGCGATCGTACCCAAATAGTGAAAATCGGGCCGCACGAAAGTGATGAGCTTCCAATCACATATGGCGTTCCGCAAGGCAGCATTCTGGGGCCTACACTCTTTCTCATTTATATTAATGAACTCTGCAAACTCCTTCTCGAAAATATTGTAAAATATTCACATACGCGGATGACACTGCCCTTGTTGTAGACGGCTGTGACTGGCCCCAGACATACCAAAACGCCGAGGCCGTGCTGTCCTCCGTAATTAAATGTTTGGCCGATAACATGCTCACTTTAAATGTTGAAAAATCAGTTTACGTTCCGTTTACCATTCGGTCAAATCTGTGTCCCTCTAATTACCTGACCATAGAAGCTCACGCTTGCAATGCCTTAACGCAGTGTAGCTGCATTTTGCTCGCCAAATCCACATGTGTAAGGTATCTAGGAGTACTCATTGATCAGCATCTCAACTGGCACCCCCATATAGTCAAAGTCACGTCCCGCATACGTAAGCTAATATATGTTTTCAAGAAGCTACGAAACTCTGCTGATTACGAAACGCTAAAATTAGTACATTTTGCCCTATGGCCGGTCTGTCCTAACGTACTGCCTGCCCGTTTGGGGTGGTGCTACCCAAAATGTATTTATACGCCTTGAGAGAGCCCAGAGAGCTGTCCTTAAGGTAATGCTCTCTCTTCCGCGCAGATACCCCACTGTGCAGCTCTATTCTGATTGCAAGGTACTTACAGTCAGGCAACTTTATGTGCTCATGTCGACCTTACGTAAACACTCTGACCACATTCCAAAGGAACCGTCTGGCAGACTTAAGCACAATGTTTTCCCCCACGAACGCCATAGAACTGCCTTTGCCAAGCGCCAATTCTAAAATGTACAATTTCTTAAATAAAAATATAAACATTTATTCGTGCCCTAAATATCAATGCAAAAACCTACTCAGAGATTATCTCCAAACACTAAGCTATGACAACACTGAGGATCTTCTTCTTGGCAATTTACAGTGATAATTGAACTATATAATTCTCAATGTAACCAAACGTATGTGTCCTGATTTCACTCCATTCTTTCTCACTACACACCCTACACCTCACTACATACATACACACAACTTACACACACACAACTTACACCTACTCACTACCTAGACACACACACACATCCTACACTCACTCACTCACTACACACGTACTCAAATCCTAAATTTGTTCCCCTCACCGCAAAGTTAAACGTTTTCATTCTTTCTTTTAGTATTTTATTTTATTTTATTTTACACCAATTGCTTGTTGTTGAAACGTCCTGTTTAATTATATTATGGCTTTGTTTGTAACGAAGAATCACTGACTCGTAAGACACAGGCCCACACCTAGTTTAGGAGTCAGAGTATTAAAATTATTGTGACCTAGCTAAAAGCCTAATTTGCGCTTAGTCTATAAAAATTGTAATGTTGCTGACTTGTTTTGGTGAATATAAAGAATTTATTTATTTATCTTTTACAAGCCTTCACAAGTTTGACAATAGCGCAATAAAACTGACGAGATAATCAATAAATACAATGAAGGTTGTTAGATATAAGGAGTGGACTGTATGGATGGTTCTGATAGATGATGGGGTCGGGTAGTTCTGTAGGAACTGAGTTCTGCTCGTTCGCCCAATCAAGGATACAAATTCAACAGAGAAAAATCTAAGTACGACTCACCTTTTTCTCTCGCTGCGGCCGCTTCTCCAGCTCGGTCGTTCCGGTGAGTGGAATGTTGATCCCGGAGTCCGGCGCGAGTACAAAACACGGTAATGCACAATTTGTCCTTGTTTTAGCAATTTTCACTCACGGAGCTCAAATTCAGATTGTATTCTAGCGAGCAATGGCGACCGACGACTTTGTCTTTTGCACGCATACACTTGGTTGTCTATGGCAAGCTAGCCACGAAGCCGCGGAATCAAGCGTTTTGGCGGGAATGGGAACCGACCAATCGCGTGCCGCCTTGGCGAGCCGTCCATAGATTATCTATATTGGATTTGTCCAATCATGGGCTATTTACAGAACATACCCCCTACCGAAACCATAGTGATGGTTTCTAGAAAACTAAAATTACCTTAATACCTATAATCGTTAAAAAACTAAAATAAACTCTAAGCTAGATACCTATCTCTATCAAAAACGTTTTGACGCTTGAATCTAGTTGGTATAAGGTAATGGACAGAGTTTGTTGGTAGGTCTTTGTAAGACATTTTTTCCGGTGCGCAGCGTTACACACCGAACTATTCCGTCGGAACCTGGATGTAATTTTTCTATTTTGCCGAGAGGCCAATTACAGGAGGGAACATTATCAGATTTTATTAGAACTAAATCTCCAACTTTTGGGTTGGAGGAGGATGTAAACCACTTAGCTCTCTGCTGAAGGGTATTTAAATACTCATGACTCCAACGTTTCCAGAAAAGTTGAGAACATCTCTGACTATACTGCCAACGTGACAATCTATTAATATTCACCTCTTGAACGTTATACTCGGGTATGGAGATTAAGCTTCGACCAATGAGAAAGTGTCCGGCGGTTAGAACATTAAATTCGTCGGGATTGTCGCTAGCGGGTAGTGGGCATAAAGGACGCGAATTTAAAATGGCTTCTGCCTTACAAAATATTGTAGAAAGTTCCTCAAACGTTAAGGATTTCTCTCCTATACTTCGTACTAGGTGATATTTTGCTGACTTTATCCCAGCTTCCCAGAGACCGCCCATATGTGGAGCACTGGGTACATTAAATTTCCAGTCAACCTGCCTTTTTGCGCAGCCATCGGAAATATCATTTTGACTCTCGCGCAGGAACCTTTGGATTTCAGACAGATGTCTACTTGCGCCAATAAAATTTGTGCCGCAGTCAGAATAAAGAACATCACATAGCCCTCTACGCGCCACGAATCTATCCAAGCACGCCAGGAAACAGTCGGCGGAGAGAGAGGATAACACTTCCAAATGCACTGCTTTTGTGGAAAAGCAGACGAATAGTGCTAGATACGCTTTCGTCACTTTAGCATTACGACGTAAGCTTTCTTTAATTGAAAATGGACCTCCGAGGTCAACTCCGACGTTAGAAAATACCTTACTAGGTATTAACCGAGTTGCTGGCAAGGGTGCCATTTCGGGTTGTAGTAAAGTTGGTTTACATTTGAAACATGTTTTACATTTCGATAAAACAGATCTAATGACGCGACGAGCCGACAATATCCAAAAATTCTCATTGATGATACCTTGTAATGTTCGCGGACCTACATGTAAATATTTTTTGTGTAAATGATTGATCAATAGTTTGGTAAATAAACTATTTTTCGGAAGAAGACGCGGATGTTTAGCATTATACGGAAGGTCGGCATGACTGATGCGACCCCCTACCCTGAGGAAGTCGTCGTCCTCAATAAATGGAGACAATTTTCGCAAAGATGGCACGTGTCTCTTATTTTTAATCTGTTTAATTTCAGCTTCAAAATAAGCATTTTGAACTAATTTTATCAATTTATCGCAAGCTTCACTTAACTCGATGGTTGATAATATTCCCGACTTGCGAGTAGTGGTTATATCACCCCTTTTGCGTCGAAATCTTAAAATCCAAGCAAACGATCTTTGCAATTTGGAAAATGATGAAAATTGTTTAAAGATTCTTTCGCAAAATTCCGTTTTAGATTCATTGAAATTATCATTACTCTGATTTTCAGTCAATAAATTAACCGACGCTCTCAATTCGGGTAGTTTATTATTACTCTCATTAACAAACACCGTCATAGGCCAATCGCGATAATTTTTATACATCCAATCAGGACCCTGTAGCCAACGTTGATTACCACTAGCAAGTTGTGCTGGAGATGCTCCGCGAGAGCAAATATCGGCTAAGTTATGTTCACTACACACATGCCGCCAGAAAAGAGGAGGTAAAACTTCAATAATTTGTGTAACTCGATGACTGACAAAGGTTTTTAGTTTATAAGGTTCCGTTTGAAGCCACGACAGTACGACCGTCGAGTCTGAGGCAGCTGTTATTTTGTTAATTTTAACGCGGGTAAATGTGTCAACTACGAACTTTATTAATTTGCTTAACAAAACAGCTCCCATTAACTCCAACCGAGGAATCGTTACGGGTTTGATTGGCGCAACTTTAGATTTGGCGGTTACTAGACGAACCTTTACATCACTTGTTTGTCCGCGACTTATAACATACACGCATGCTGCGTAGCCACGCAATGAAGCGTCACAAAATCCAACTAAGTCACATTCCGTCTCACCTGGTAATAGCATGTGACGTTCGATACGTAATTCCTTTAACAGAGGAAGTTCAAGAATAAAAGTTTGCCACGACTTTTTTATGTTAACCGGCAACTTCTCATCCCAACCAATGCCTAACTTCCACAGCTCTTGCATGATCTGCTTCGCCACTAAAGTGCATGGTGCGATAAAACCGACGGGATCGTAAATCGACGCTAGTAATTTTAGTACCGATCGTTTGGTTGACTCATTGTCTGTCAAATTAACTGAGAAAATAAAACTATCGGATTTTGGAATCCATTTAAGTCCCAAAACCTTAATAGTACTATCGTTTTCAGCTTTAACGAATGTTACGGAGTTTTCCCTATGTTCAGAGGGGACACGTTGTAGTAACTTCTCACTGTTACTCATCCACTTTTTCAAAGTGAAGTTAGCACTTTCAAAAATACCAATTAATTGATCCTGTACTAAGCAAGCTTGCTCAAAAGTATTACATGAATATAGAATATCGTCCATGTAAACACCCTCACGGAGGACCTGAGCAGCGAATGAAAAACGTTTTCCTTCATCGTTCGCTAATTGAAGTAGCGTTCGAATTGCTAAGAACGGTGAACAACTAAGTCCGTACGTCACGGTTTTTAATTCGTATAATTGTATCGGATCGTTAGGCGATTCCCGGTATAAAATGTGTTGATATAAGCGATCTTCTTTTCTTAAAGCGATAGCACGATACATTTTACAAACATCACTAACTAGACAAAATTCAAATAGTCGGAATTTCAAAATGATTGCTGCAATATCCGGATACAGCTTAGGGCCGACCAATAAAGTATCATTTAAAGACACGTTATTGCTACTCTTCGCTGACGCATCGAACACTACACGTAGAGGAGTGGAGGTGCTACTGGGTCGCAAAATACTGTGATGTGGAATAATGTATTTGCTAGGCTTCTTACCCTGATAAAGTTCCATATGACCGAGCACTTCATATTCCCGCATAAATTCCTTATATTTATTATTTAAATCTGTAGTGCGCGCGAGTTTGCGTTCTGTGTACAGTAACCGACGCTCAGCCACAGCGCGTGTTTGACCTAGCGGTGAGCGGTCGGGCGCGAATGGCAGCGGAACTACGTATTGGCCGTTCGATTCTCGAGTATGTTCCTTAGAAAATATCTCCTCGGCTAACTGATCCAAAGGATTTATTGAAGGTGAACACGGCACTTCCTCAATTTCCCAAAAATCGCGTAACGTTTTTTCAATCGATTGTTCTTCGTCATACGAAACCGATAAATTTAAATTTTGTGAACTATTATTATTATTATTCGTAGGATATAATTTTCCACTAATAACATAACCGAAAACCGTTTTAATAACACTCGGAATACCATTCTTAATGACTAACGGTTTATCTCTAATAATATCTGGAACTATGTCGTTACCTAACAAAATATCTATTCGCGAACGCTTAAAAAACAGTGGATCCGCTAAGTTATAAGTGTCATACTCGTTAATGACATTTTTTGTGAAAGGTACATTAGGCATATCCGCAGACACCTTTGAAATAACTACTAAATTAACGCTAAAGGTTGGACTATGCGCCTGTCTTGGTTTTAATGTACAAGTAACCATGCCTTGGTTTTTAACTATTCCTCCACCTATACCGTAGATGGTAAAAGGACATTTTTTACGTTGTAATCCTAACTTCTGAGCACATTCAGTAGTTATAAAAGAACTCTGAGCGCCGGAATCGATGACTGCACGGCAGTCTTGATATTGACCAACACAATCAATAACATGTGTAAGTGTAGTACCTAACACTACTCCGTATTCGCAGTTATTACTCATTAATGCTTGCTGAATGGGTGAATCAGCTGTGTCACTTACGAAGTGAGACGATACAAGCGCTTGTTGCGCATGTGAAAGAGACGGCTGCATGGTCAGCAGGGTGTTCGCCACGGACGATATTCCCTCGCAATCCGTTTTTCCGTTATCTTTATGTAATAAGTAATGATGCGGTGCTGCGCATACTCCGCAATTCATTGTACTTTTACAATCCTTAGACTGATGGTCAGATTTAAGACAATTATGACACAGTTTTAGTGAATGAACACGGTTCATTCTTTCATCGACCGACAATTTACGAAATTGATCACATCGATAAATCATATGATTTTGTTTACAAATCACACAAGTTAAATTATTGTTATTACGGTTGTAATTATTGTGCGGAGCTCGTGCCGTATTGAGAACTGACTTTGACGCAGACTTAGTTTGGTTCTTATTTTGGGTATTACTAGATTTTGACATATTATTTGAAGAGCTACTTGTAAAAGTGTGTTCTAGAACTTTAATTTGTTTGTTTACAAAATCCATTAGTTCCGAAAATGTAGGTATCAACTTTTGATCCCGACTTTCTTCGAATAATTTTCGCGTATGAACGTCAAGTCTTTGTAATGCCAAATGACACAATAAGAAATCGTCTAAGTTCTTAATTTTTAATGCTTGAATCGCTTTAAGTGAATGATCAAAGGTTTCTATGAATGAAGTTAAGTTCGACGTCGTATCTTTAGCTAACGGTGAAAAATTCAACATTTTATCGAAATACCTACATGCTAGTGTTCTGTGATCGTGATATTTATCAACTAAACTTTGCCAAACTAATGTATAATTAGCGGCAGTGATAGGAAGATTTTTTACAATATTTAAAGCAGAACCTTTCACGCATGAAAGTAAATAATGGAATTTATCGATATCTGAGAAATTTCTATCGTGCACCAATGACGAGAACGTATCATAAAAGGTTATCCAATTCTCAATTTCTCCATCAAATTGAAATAAAGATATCTTTGGTAACGCGGGTACTACTAAATCATTTTTACCCGTCGCAGATAAGAAATTCGATTCCGATTTAGAATGTTCCTTAGCGGCTAATTGACACATAATTAACATTTCGTCAAATGTTTCGAGTTCACTAATCGGCATTTTAGCTGTAGGTTTTATTTGCACTTCTATTTCGTACAATTCAAATATGGTGGATTCAAACTTCGAACGGACACTTTCTATTTCCGACAATGATAACGTAAACAATTGTAATTTATCTGGTTCAGTTCCCAACTTTTTGGAAGAATCATAAAGCTTTTGAATCTTAGTGAATAAATATTGCTTTTTCACTATTAAAATTGTACGTTTTGTTTCTAAATCTTCCGCCATTTTGGAAGCGTGGTTTTGGAACAAAAATTGGAAAAAATGTAATAAAGAATCCGGATTCGAATGACCAGAATGTTAGATATAAGGAGTGGACTGTATGGATGGTTCTGATAGATGATGGGGTCGGGTAGTTCTGTAGGAACTGAGTTCTGCTCGTTCGCCCAATCAAGGATACAAATTCAACAGAGAAAAATCTAAGTACGACTCACCTTTTTCTCTCGCTGCGGCCGCTTCTCCAGCTCGGTCGTTCCGGTGAGTGGAATGTTGATCCCGGAGTCCGGCGCGAGTACAAAACACGGTAATGCACAATTTGTCCTTGTTTTAGCAATTTTCACTCACGGAGCTCAAATTCAGATTGTATTCTAGCGAGCAATGGCGACCGACGACTTTGTCTTTTGCACGCATACACTTGGTTGTCTATGGCAAGCTAGCCACGAAGCCGCGGAATCAAGCGTTTTGGCGGGAATGGGAACCGACCAATCGCGTGCCGCCTTGGCGAGCCGTCCATAGATTATCTATATTGGATTTGTCCAATCATGGGCTATTTACAGAACAAAGGTATAATCCATTATGATTAATTCATTTCACATAACTACTCAGAATTAATATTGTCAATGTAATTAATCGGAATTATTCAGGCATTATATTAAATTATGATAGCAGGAGATTAGTTAGAATTAGTACGTCCATAATGTGGCATTACAATTACTTTATGACGATTGATTTTAGTAATGTTACCATAACATCACGAGTTTTATATAATTTGTGAATGAAATAACGTTGTAGGCCTTACTGACTGTAGATTTGTAGACGATTTTCTATTCTGTATTCGTCTAAGTACGTACCTGGTACTTATTGACAGGCCTGCACTGTCCTCCCATACCTATTATCACTGTAATTTGAAAACATTGTTAAAGCCAATTATTTTTTAAAGATTAACCGTGGAGTTTCTTGCCCGCTCTTCTCCATAGGAAGCGACAATTTGGAACCATGCACCTAGCTTCTGACGTTTCATAAGTGCCCAAGCAGGTTTATAAAAAAAAATATTTTGATTTTGAAGTACACCCATACAAATACAAATATTTATTGGAACAAAAAACACATTACAATTTTTGTGTACGTTAATACTGCGTTAGTTTAGTAACTGTGTCGCAGTTATTAGCGCCCACCCCAATAGCGAAGGACAATTGAGTTCCATAACAACAATTTTGTTTATTGTTATACTTAATAGGTAGAAAACTAGACATAAACATTTAATAATAATAGAAAACTAGAGCTAGACATTAATAATAATTGTAGCAGTATAAGTGGGTGAATGTGCGTGTGAGTGAAAGTGTGTGTGCGTGAGTGAGTGAGTGTGAGGAGGGTGTGGGGGTGCGTGCGTCCATAATTCGCCAGTTACCTTTAAGTCCCATATACTAAAGGGGGCTTGTGGCTAAGTTATTGCTTAGCTGCACGGGTCGATCGATCAGGTTAAGCTACACTTGCCGCGGTTGGTCCGTGGATGGGTGACCATCTTTACATACCGAGACCCCTCCGGAAAGCACGTTAAGCCATTAGTCCCAGCTGTCATTTGTGGATCATTGCGAAAAAAAAATCAGCTGTTCCCTACATTTATGTTTGCATAACTCGTCAAATTGTAGGGAACACCAGATTTCTTTTTGCGATTTCGCGTTTGGTCCCATAGTAAAAGTTGTTCATAACGATGAGTACAATAATGTGTTTAAATGTCGGTCAACCCGTTTTGCTAAATAAGGCGTAATGTTATGTAAATGTGTAAAACAACACACACTTAGCACACTGCGACACATTCGGCGCAGTGGTTACGCGATTGACTGCTGCGCTGTGTGTCGCAGGTTTGATTCCCGCACGGAACAAATATTTGTATGAGCTACAAGTAGTTGTTCCGGGTCTGACCGTTTGTGTATGTGAGTTAAAATGTTTGTAAATGCACCCACAATACAGGAGACATTCATAGTGTGGGGCATTGTTTTTTTCGAAAAAAAAAACAACCATCAAAATATTTTGAAGACTTTTGGGACTTTCCGTTGTGCACTTCCGCCCGACATTAGGGACTGCCAAACTGTTGCACTTTTTAAAAGAAGAGTGAAAGAACACTATCTGTCCACTTCGTCATAGTTGTGTAAGTATGTATTATTTGATTTACATTATTATTATTAATATTTCAGTGATATTTATTTTAGGTGTATGTACTACATACCTATGTGAGTATGTATGTTTGTAATTCATTATGTTTGTATGTTATTATGTGAGTATTATGTATGTTCGAACCCAGACAGGAGCTTTACTTTGTGTAAGTTATTTCATCACCACTGCTCCCAAAACGGTGAAGGAAAACATCGTGAGGAAACCGGCATGTCCTAGAACCAAAAAAGACATGTGACATCTACCAACCCGCACTGGGCCCGCGTGGTGGATTACGGCCCAATCCCTGGAGGAGGCCTGTTTCCCAGCAGTGGGAACATTATAGGCTGATGATGATGATGTAGCGGCACTACAAATAAAAATGCTTCACGACAAATATCAAGAAATACAAAAAGAAAAGTGGCGCCATCTACAATGCCACAGGCGAACTAACTGAGCAATTCTACATCGCGCAATCAGAGTTTACCACGCTACTCAGATAGATAAAATATTCCGACATCAACTGTCGGGCAGTTGCCCGGACCAGACACAATACCCGTCTGGTCGGAGGATCCTCCTTTTCAATAGAGGATGAGCGAACTTTACACCCTGTTCCTCATACCTCTATACTGGTGACCCCGTGAAAGAACGTCAGCGCAGCCTTCGTGCAATACTTCGGCGTGACGTCATCTTCATCACATCAAGACCACTTCCTCAAGTTTTCGAGCGGCGAGTCACACAGCCAGCCAGCACCCTACGGCTTCAACGGGTATCCTGACCACCTGCATGCAGCGAACCGCATGCCTGGTCATCACCCACAGCCTCATCAGCAGCCATGGCCCAGCACACTGCACTTTCGGCCGGTCGAGAGCCCAATCTCCCGGTCGACGCCAGCAGTCAGCCTCAACCTCTCAACCCAGCGCTGTACCAGATCCGACTCACTGGAGCATAACGCAGCGCAACCCCGACTCACTGGGGAATCGTCGCAGACAGTTCCGACTCACCGCGAACTATGTGACACCCGGTTCCGACCCACTGGAACCACAACTGGCACTGGCAAGCATGCATAACATGCACTGACTCAGCCCACTATCGACCTCCGGTCTCCGGGGGGGAGTGATGTAGCGGCACTACAAATAAAAATGCTTCACGACAAATATCAAGAAATACAAAAAGAAAAGTGGCGCCATCTACAATGCCACAGGCGAACTAACTGAGCAATTCTACATCGCGCAATCAGAGTTTACCACGCTACTCAGATAGATAAAATATTCCGACATCAACTGTCGGGCAGTTGCCCGGACCAGACACAATACCCGTCTGGTCGGAGGATCCTCCTTTTCAATAGAGGATGAGCGGACTTTACACCCTGTTCCTCATACCTCTATAATGATATATGTTAGTACATTCCCATATTATGTGTTTAATTAATTTGGTGAATTATTGTTTTTGATTATAAATGTAGTTTATTTTCCCTTTTACCCTTACACACGTTGTCTACATCTCTTTATCTTCTCCTATCGCAGGTATGCTGGAAGAGATTTCTTTAGAAATAAGCATCACTCCTGTACCATGTTTTCTGTTTTAATCTTCTTGTCTGTTTATATAGTGTGTATATAAATGGTTAAATAAATAAATAATAAAGAACCACTTCAGCTCAGTTCCCCAGTTTTATTCTTCTTTCTTCTTCTTCTTAACTTTCTTCTGAACTTATTCAGCACCTCTGATTAATTATGTTTCGGATATTTCAATAACGTATTTCAATAATTATGTGAATCTTTTATTTTATACATATAAAGACACGAACATTAAGATGTACTTACCCAAATTCAAAAACAAAATTCTCCTCAATAACGATTGCAACCTTGATATAACCTAGCAATTTAATTATAGTGTGGGTTCCAACAATATTATTTTCATAATAACGTAAAATTACAACCAGTACAAGAGGATAAAATCACTTATAAAAGTTGGTAAGCGTATACAAATTAGTCCTCGTGACTACATAGCCAACTAACAACGACCCAATCAACTCACAATAACACTAAAAGCAATACAAAATAGTTTTTAAAAGGCTAATCAGATGATAATGAACTGCACCCTAATTGCGTAACTCACGATTGATCATAATTGGTTTCGTCTTCACAGTTAAACAATATTCATTGCGTTATTTATGTTGTCGAATAGACACATTTTTCGAACATATGAAGCAATGGTTTAACAATCCGTTTCAAAACGATACAGATTATGATGAATCGTGAGTTACGCAATTAGGGTGCTGGTACTTAGTGCCTATCCGTAAAACCAGCCTTACGTCTCCATAGAATACAATCACAGTAGGACATCTATGTGCCGTGTGGTGCCGGACGTAAAAGAATAGCACCATCCATCTCTTCCCGTGGGTGTCGTAGAAGGCGACTAAGGGACTTACTAGAGAATGGGCAGCAGCGTTCTCTATGGATTTTACCACCATACTGCGATCGCCAACCCGCCTGCCAAGCGTGGCCATTATGGCAAAACCGCACAGGCTTGTGTCCAGCAGTGGACGAGGGCAGTTATTTCTAGATCAAATGCTTTATACGGGATGATGAATTTCTTCTCTCTGTCTGAGTCGGTTTCCTTTTGTACATCATACTTTGTAACTTAGCACATCTTAATGACATCTGTTTCGTGTTCTACAAGACCTGTGAGATTACCAAGATACTTGAGCTATACAATAAAACACAACAAAGTAAAGTAACACCTATAATAAGTTGGTGTCATCCTAGGTTCGTATCTTCGTCACAGAATATGTAGGTACAGAAGGCTGGCTCCAAAAAATGCCAGGATGTTTACTAAGCATGAAGTCCGTAGTATCGTCCGAACTTATGGCATTATGACATATTAGTTTTAGGCCCGAACTAAGAATTAATGACAACACGATTTGACAATTTGTCCTTACTCCCGATGTATTTTTGCCCGTCCGAAAAGCTTAATTAATCAATCAAATCAAATCAAGATAAATTTTTTATTTTACATAAACCTGCATGGGCACATAATAAATTTCAGAAGCTAGGTGCACGGTTCCAATGTGTCACTTCATAATGGAGAAGATCCGGCAAGAAACTCCACGGTTACTATTTAAAAAATTATTGACTTTTACAATGTTTTCTAATTACAGTGATAATAGGTATGGGAGGACAGTGCAGGCCTGTCAATAAGTATCAGGTACTTAGAGGAATGAAAATACAGAATAGACAATCATCTACAAATCTACAGTCTGTAAGGCCTACAACGTTATCTCATTCACAATAGGGAATATAATCGGGAGTGAGATTCATTCAGCAGTATAGAACTATTTTGAGACGGGCCCGTTTATTCGTTAACGAACTGAGAGAGCAGCCCCGCTGGCGCCAGAGCACTTGCACTCATTGTACAGACGCCAGCAGGTCAACCTACCCCAAAATGTCAAATTTTCCCAATTGAACATGAACCTTATGCTTACGGTATAAAGTTGAAAATCTATCAAATAAATTTGACATATTGGAGTAGCTTGATGTGCTGGCATCTGTACTTGAAACGTGTGTTTGTGTGCGTGCGTTTCCGATCATTGTAAGGATTTGTCCTTCTGTATCAATATATTTTTGTGTTCTAACTTCCTTCGTTCCTCGACACTCACTTAAAAACTCCTAAGGATCGTACAAAAGCGTTGAAGTGACAATGTAACCGAATTATTAGGGATTTATTGAAGAAGGTTTTTCTTAAAAAATTAAGCGTATTTTTTTGGTAGCGAAATTCGTTAATACTGCCGTGGATTTGTCTTGTGATTTAGGTAATCTTAATTGGAGGAGAGTTTATAGTAACGGTTCTTCTTTCAAGCTTTCTTGCAACCTTTACATAACATAAAATCATGCTTGTATTAACCGACGGGTTAGGCAGGGGTGTACAGTCACTATTATTAGAGTATTAATTATGTATACGGTTACCAACTTTTACAAGTGATTTTCTCCTCTTGTACTGATTGTAATTTTATGTTATTATGAAAATAATATTTTGGAATCCACACCTACCACTAGACCACCCCACCCCACCTTCTTCTTTAATCGGTCCCTCATTCCTGAGGATCGTGGTCACTGGACGCCAACTAAGCGGACAATCTGCCTCCATCGACTTCGGTCTGAAGTTGTCATCACCACCTGCTGAAATTTGCTGGATGAGGTAGCTATCTTTGTTTGGTCACGCCAACGTGTTGACGACCGGCCCCGTGCTCTCTTTCCTTCGGTATTGCAAACAATGACCAGTTTTTCAAGGCTGCTATCTCCCCTTCGCCAAAGTAGCTCAACATACACTGTAGGCAAATTGTAGACAATAGGATTTTTATAGTATCTTCACCCCACCTAGGTATTCATTATAGTGTTGGTTGCAAGCGTTATTTATGAGAAAATCGCTTTTCAATTTGGCTATGTGTTATAAATATTAGTGCTCATGACTGTACCTATAGTTCTCCAACATTTCGTCATTTACGTTTCAGTCCCAAGATTAAAAAGAAAGGATATTGTGTTTGTGTGTATTTTAGATACCTCTTAACTATATTTTCTTCAAATAGGTTTCTTTTTTTTCTTCTTACTTCCATAGGTTTTGTTTTTTTTTTTGGGAGGGAAATCATCATATAACTTCTCCCGCTCTGGGTGGAGCAGGAGGGCGTGTCAGACTTTTACTGACTCAAACCCACCCGTGTTCCCTCAGTAGCCCGTATGCCAGGGGATGCGGTATCTCTTTCGTACGAACCCGCACCCCTGGCAGTACTTACATAAGTAATGTACGCTTATATAATTGCTATCGTGACGATATTATCTTAGACGTCCACGTCACGGCATTTCGATAATACAAGACAGTAAAATGTATAGAAAGACATGAAGCCGCTTTTAAATTTTCATTCACTATGACGTTATTATGTGCACGTATTTCTATATCTCTAAACAGTATAAAAGAAAGTCGCTTTTCGTGTCTGTACGCTTAGATCATTTAAACTACGCAACCGATTTTAATGCGGTTTTCATCAATAGATAGAGAGATTCAAAAGGAAGGTTTATATGCACAATACACCGTCCTCCACACGGGCGAAGCCGCTGGTAAAGGCTAGTACAATATCTATCTCGTCATCATCATCATCATCATTTCAGCCGAAAGACGTCCACTGCTGGACATAGGCCTCCCTCAGGCTTCTTCACTTCGACCGGTCTTGTGCTTCCCATATCCAGCGGATACCTAATAATATTGTGCAGGATCAGGTCTGTTCGTCCAAAATGAAGCGACTTGGGTAGTTCAATACTTGTATATTGTATAAAATATTCGGGTAACAATACACCAGGTTACCATGGGCCCATGGCACCGGTGGCGGTTCGCAAGAGAAGGAATGAATACAGTGCAAATTCGCAGTGAGCGTTGAATGAATGAGACCGAATGAGAGTGACCGAATTTAACCGACCGAAGGAACGACCGGATTCGAAATGGATGGTTATCTTCTTTCCTTCAACGATAGATGGCGAGTGTGCAGCGTCCGTTGTGTTGTTGTTGCGTCTAGATGTATAGATGTCGTGGACAAATATCTAATATCTATCTATATAATTAAAAAGAAAAGTCCTGACTGACTGACTCATCAACGCTCAGCCTTGGACCTAGAAAGCTGAAATTTTGCACGAAGGTTCCCTTTATAATGTAGACAAGGAATAAGGAACGATTTTTCGAAATTCAACCCTTAAGAGAGTTAAATAGGGGATGAAAGTCCCGCGCGGGCGAAGCCGCTGGCAAAAGCTATTAAATTATAAAAGGGCATAATTTGTGATAATTTCGGTTTTAATTTCGCTACAAGTACTTACTTATTAACAAAATACTATATCCTGTAGTCCCTAAAAGCGGTTGTTCCTGTGTAGTGGTCACCGGTAGCCCGCAACGCCCACAGCCGTGTCGCTACCAGATATTCCCAGCTAAATATAGTTCCTATTTAATGTCACCTTCGGAAATTAACTGTCATTTTGTAGAAGATCTTTCACTCAAGCAAAATTTTTACTTCTATTCATAGAATTTTGTTCGGCAACTTTACCGAAAATTTAGAATATTTATGAAAGCGAATATGAAGACTTCAATTTCAGGTAGATACAGAGCTCTATATCAACATTAAATTTAATTCTTCTTATTCGCATAGAAAATATACAAAATAATATCAATATACAAAAGTTTAATTCAGATAATCCTTATGAAAAGCCGAACTCAATTGCACAGATTTTATTTATAGAATGTTTCATTAAATTTATTATGGAAAATAAGCAGTTTCACATTACAGTAATACTTTCAACAAATGTTATTTGTTGTTGTGAAATCATCCACTTCAAACATTATTTAGTCATCCAAAATGAAATTGGAATGTATAAGAATAATAAAAAAAAAACCGTACAATAGACTACCTGCATTATGGTCTGTCCTTCTCTTTTAAAATCCATCCACAAGCCGTATTGCTAAAAGCTATGTTTTAAAGTTAATAGACCGCTTTTAGCGATAAGGCTCCTGTAAATTTTATTTTCTATTCCACATTTTAAAAATAGAATCCTAAAAAAATACTTCTCACATGCGGATCCTACATGGTGCTCTAATCTTTTCTCAGGAGTGTCGAATGAAAACTTTTCAATCGGATTTCACTCCGTTTCTTATCTAATCGCAAAGTTTTGTCAAAATTTCAAGCGGCTCGAAGTTGATCGAGAGTTCGGCGATGCTTTGCCGACCGACACGATATTGTTCTTTATTATTTTTAAACTTGTGTTTGTTTTTTCAAAGTGTTTTGTGAAATTCTTTTGAGATTATTCAGCTTATTTCCCTCTTGCAGGATTGTGAGACCCTTATTTATGATCTTGCCACTTGTGAACTTGCGAACCTTATGAGTTCACGCGGAAACTTAATTTTATATTATTCAGTACCTGGGTATGTTTATCATTATGAATTATTCTTATCTAACTACATCTAAAGCTGAAGAGTTTGTTCGAACACGTTAATCTCTGAACTCGGATTTGAAAAAATATTTTTGCATTTAACACTCCAATTCTTGAGAACCGTATTAAGATAAAAGTTATTTAACATCACGCTACGACACTTCACACACATCACGCCGCAGTAAAAGAATAAAAGGAAGAAAGATCGCTAAGCGAAAACTTAGTAAGAGGAGGCCTGTGTCCCAGCATTGGAAACGTTATGTGTGATATATTTATATATTCTTTATTGTACACCACAAAAATACATAAAATATACAATGGGCGGCCTTATCGCTTTACGCGATCTTTTCCAGGCAACCATGGAATGGAGAGTGATTAGCCTGGACATAAAATGGGGACGTTGTTGGTGCAAATAATATACAATATACTAAAATAAATACACAGATATAAACATATCCTAAATAGTAACTTTAACGCTTATGTTATAGGTTGATTAGAGATAGAGAGACATAATAAATTCAATATTTTGAAAGGAGCTCTTTACGCAATTTAGTGTAGAATTAAACTATAATTTTAGCATTTCACTCTTGAGATGTTTCATACGCTCGCACAAAGCCTACACAAATTGATTGTACATACCTACGTACATGCTTGTCAAACTAGCATCTGCCAGGCGGGATATAGCAATTTCCTCTTTGTTCAGCGGTCAAAGGCTCAAGTCTAGAAGGCAAAACACAATATAGTAAAGCACACTTCACCAAAACATCAAAATAATCATTGAACTGCTAGCCTTCACAAAATAATGTCGTTCGTCTTTCCTTTAATGTCAGTACGCAAAAAATGAAAGTCCCTTTCTCAAGTCTTCTATTGTGAGTCGGCACAATAATTTTACAAAAAGACTGTTAAATAGGTTAGTTCTAAAGCCTGTCTTAGCTTTAGATCTTAGGTATTCACGCTTTATCGAGAAACCTTCGGGGCTTTGTGCGTTTACGGATGAAAAACTAATTTCTTTTGACTTCAATGAAATCTTGTTTAATTCGGAAACTTATGTAGGAACTTTTTGTAAAGGCTTTTTTGTTTTAAATTTTCTTTTATCTGCTTATAAAGTTCGATTAAGTAATAACAAGAAGCTCCACACAAAATTCTGGAATTGATAATCAGGATATTTTCGCCTGTGGTAATATCTCCAACGTCCACATTGGAGTTATTACCACAGGCGAAAATATCTTATTGACAGCGATAAGGACGATTTTTTTGTTGCGCAATGAACTCGACCTTTTATTAAAATTAGCTGATTGGTCAAAACAAATAAATATGTTAGGTACTCACTGAATATTTTCATTATTAGGTGACTCCTGTCTTGCCGCGATCTTTTCGCGGAATGTTGCCTATCATGACAATTTTTTTTTGTGTAATTGTGTTTTTTTCTATGTCTTGGTCTAACACCTCAACCGATCTTCAGTGTCCTAATATTGGACATGGTACATATCGTTTTTACATTAATTAAACAACTTTAACCACAGGAAAAGTTATAAAACACTTATATGCAACAGAGAACGCTACAAAAAATCAGAAACTACCCCTTATCAACAATAAACCTTTCACCACTAACCAGGTCGCTGGTATAAAAATAAATCTAATAACCCTATAATAAACAAACAAAAACGCAGCGTATTTATATGCCCCGTTACAACAATGTAACAAAAGGTAACACTAGCGGTGCTCGTGAAAAGACGCCCCGATGTGTAACGCCTGTCGATACATCCTGTATAGGAATATAGTAAAATTTACAACATAAATACAACAGAAAAGAACGCGGCAAGACAGGAGTGTCTTGCCGCGTTCTTTTCGCGGAATGTTGCCTATCATGTTTTTTTTTTTTGTGTAATTGTGTTTTTTTCTATGTCTTGGTCTAACACCTCAACCGATCTTCAGTGTGCTAATATTGGACATGGTACATATCGTTTTTACAGTAATTAAACAAGTTTAACCACAGGAAAAGTTATAAAACACTTATATGCAACAGAGAACGCTACAAAAAATCAGAAACTACCCCTTATCAACAATAAACCTTTCACCACTAACCAGGTCGCTGGTATAAAAATAAATCTATTAACCCTATAATAAACAAACAAAAACGCAGCGTATTTATATGCCCCGTTACAACAATGTAACAAAAGGTAACATTAGCGGTGCTCGTGAAAAGACGCCCCGATGTGTAACGCCTGTCGATACACCCTGTATAGGAATATAGTAAAATTTACAACATAAATATTCGTCAATTCACTGACGTCGGCGTCTGCCTTTGTTGGAGGTTTACAGTAGGAACTTTGATTCTGTGCAAGTTATAAGCGAGCAGCGGAGTGGTGGCCGCGATTTTTTTTTCGCACGAAAGTGCACAATTCGTGCACTTTGAGTAAATTGCTTCATTACCACTGCTCGAAAAATGCTGAAGGAAAACGTTGTGTGGAAACCGGCACATGATAAAACCAAAAATTCGAGGACATTCTCATTTACCAACCTGTACTGGCCCCGTGTGGTGGATTACGACCCACTCACTCTCACCGATAGGAGGCCTATGTCCTAGCAGTGGAACATTATAAGCTGATTATGTTTTATGCTATAAACGATGGAATCGGCCATTACTCTTTAATAAGCTAGTTGTGGTGCCGTACATGCTACGCTTTCCTAAATTTTGTAATAAAAATTTAGGAAAGATCTTTTGAAATTTTTGCCCTTATGTAGGTGTTCGATTCGATTTTAAAAACTGTGTTTTATTTTTAGTAAAACTAAGGGTTTCAAATATATCCCTACAATTTTTCTAAAAGAAGATGGTAGCAAAAAATACTTGAAGTTTTTGCGGTTTCAACCATTATATACATGATGGCACATTCATGTATGTAATGAAAGTGCCATCATGTATGTAATGAAAGTGCCATCATGTATATAATGTTTATATACATGAATGAAAACTGGTTAAGGTTTGTTATTAATCTATACATCTATACAAACAAATAAAAGTTTGTGTTTGCAAAGTCAAAATCATATTTTTTTTATATATTTCATTGGCATATAAAAATAAAGGTAAAAGTTTTTTTTTTGTCTATCTGTCTGTCTGTTTATTGTGACTAATCTCCGAAACGGCTAAACGAATTTTGACAGAACTTTCACTGGCCCACAATGTCTAGCTGATAGCTATAAGGTAAGGCACAATGGGCTATTTTGTTGCGGTAGCATGTTTCCAAGGAATAATTTCCGAAATCCATGCGGGTGAAGCCGCGGGCAGCAGCTAGAATAGTATAAAATAGAAAAACAAAACGCTACACAAAGAAAAGTCTGCCAATATCAAGCCACGTCTTCAGAACAGCGGCTTGTTCAAATCCCAGTAATCGCTTCAGCTCATCTCTTACCCCGCTCAGTATGCCAAACCTCCCGCCTTCCCCACCCCGCGACATTTCCCCGACAATGCCCTCCCCGCTTGAGGAAATATTTTATCTTTCTTCATAAAGGAAGCCAACAATGGTGGAGTGATGTATTTAGGAAATAAATGTCAAGCCATCACTCAGTGTTCGCTCTAAAGTACATTTCGGACTGTTCTTAACGGCAATACGAAATATTAACACCGCCTTAAATCATAAATAAAGCACAGACTTCTAACCTGAACATTGTGGGGACGTTTGTTATTGTGTACGTTTGTTTAACATAGTGATGGAATGTTTTGAGAGAGTTAAGGTGAATCTTGTCGACATTTTTTCCATACAAACTTCGGGAGTGTATTACTCCTCTGTTCGACAATGTACATCAAAAATTAAACATGGTATGGTTTTTCTTACTATTCACATTGTCTGTACGGAAACAAAAATCTAAAATAAAAAGCCATTACAAAGTTATGAGCAAACAAAGATTCGTTTTTCTTGATAATTTAACCGAATTTTTGGCGTGCTAAGTAAGAAAAGAAGTGTAAAATCTCCAAAACCAAGTCAGTACCGACAAAGCTCAAATATCTAAAAGTTCAATAAACTTTATTGGTCATTGATTTATGCAGTGGTTTTTTCATAAAACCCGATCTTCCGAAGGACTTTTCCTAATTTTTTACGTGCCTGTTTTACTATAAATGATCCTGCATCTCACTCAATAACGTTGTGCGTGTAGACTAGCATCTAACTGCTCATCACTGATGCTACTTCTGTCGGAAACGATGCCTGGTGAGACAGCGTGCTTTTTAGCCAGGCCCACCAGTTAGTTCAAGCCCGCGACTAGATTCCCCTTAAGACATGATTCGCTTGGTTAGTGAAGTAGGTGCGGACATTTAGGCACTTCTATTATTAAGGAGACTTATTTACAACTATCTTCTGTCCGCAAATTTGTCCGCGTGACAGCTCTTATTCTTCCGACGCACCCTGTCGCATGGCCTGACCGTAACTTCGTCTTGCCGTTCTTTCAGATTTTTTTTTCTCGCTCCAAAGGGTCCTATTGATTTTACATAGCCTATAGACTTCCTCAAGAATTGGGCTATCAAATTCAGAAATATATTTCAAGTCTGTTCTAGAAATGAGCGAGTTCAAATAAACAACTCTTTATAATTAGGAAGTACATGGTTAATAAGATGAACCACGTAAATCAAATCAAATCAATCAATCAAAAGTCATTTATTCAAACTAGGCTGAGAGTCAGCACTTTTCGAACGTCAAAAAAAAAAAAAGAAAACATAAGACAGTCCCCCCAAAACGCCCAGCCTTCGACACTTCCTAGTGCTTTAGCTGGGAAGAAGAAGTGGCGCAACAAACTCCCCAGCAGCACAGCTGTCTGTTCAGTTAGAAGAACTTGAAACTGTACAATACAATAGTAAAAAATAAAATGATTTAAAGAGTCTAATAAAATAAACAATTAAGTATATGAATGTAATTCATACAACCTGTCAGTAGGTAAGCTAATTCTGGTGAAAGAACACAAACATTGTCTTGAGTTAATCACAGCGACCAACTATTCTTATCGTTTAAGTAGTCGTTAATAGAATAGTATGCCTTAGAACAAAGGTTGGATTTTACTTTGGCTTTAAACGCACTAAAATGTAAATCTAACAAAGAAGAGGGAAGCTTGTTATAAAAGGTTATACCAAGCCCAACAAATGAGTTATGAACCTTATGAAGCCGGTGAAAGGGAGCACGCAGTTTATCCTTATTTCTAGTATTAATATTATGAATATCACTGTTTTTAGTGTATAAGTGTATATTTTGCCTAATATATAAGATGTTAGCGAATATGAATTGCGATGCCACCGTGAGAATACCGATATCTTTAAAAAAATCTCTTAGGGACACTCTAGCACCCAGTTGGTAAATTGCTCGAACAGCTCGCTTTTGAAGAACAAAAATATTTTGAATATCAGCGGCTTTGCCCCACAACAGAATGCCGTAGGACATAACGCTATGAAAATAACTGAAATAAACTAACCGAGCTGTTTCAACGTCAGTGTATTGTCTTACTTTTCTAACGGCATAGGCGGCCGAACTGAGCCTTCCCGCTAGGCTTGATATGTGTGAGCCCCACTGAAGTTTAGCATCTACTGTTATGCCCAAAAAAACTGTCGAGTCTACGGTTTCAAGCATCTCTTTATCTAACACGATGTTTGGACCAAGATTTCTAACATTCGGTAAGGCGAATTTTACACACTTTGTCTTCTTGGCATTAAGTACTAGGTTATTTGCCGTAAACCAATCCGTAACCATTGAGAGTGCACTGTTTACGTCGTCAAATCTTGTTTATTCCTGTCTACTTTAAAAATAAGAGAAGTGTCATCTGCAAACAGAACAACATCACAAATACCCTTTAAATAGAATGGTAAGTCATTGATATATACTAAAAACAAGAATGGGCCGAGTATTGAGCCTTGAGGCACACCTAACTGAACTGGTAGCCCGGAAGATTTTACACCATTACTTTCTACACATTGGAACCTACTATGTAAATAAGAATTTATTACGTTTAAAGCTTCGTTATGGACACCATAATAACGCAGTTTACGCAAAAGCGTTTCATGGTGCACGCAATCAAAGGCTTTGGAGAGATCACAGAAAACTCCAATAGCATTTTGCGAGTTCTCCCATGCGTTAAATATGTGTTTCAACAAAGCAACACCCGCATCTGTAGTCGAACGACCCTTTGTAAAGCCATATTGTTCCTCATGAAGGAGGTTATTTAAATTAAAATGTCTTAGCAACTGCTTGAGTATTAATTTTTCAAATATTTTACTAAATGCCGGTAATATAGAAATAGGCCTAAAATTGCCCACGTTATTTTAATTACCCGATTTAAATAATGGTATGACTTTACTAATCTTCATGAGGTCAGGAAAAGTTCCCGAGTCAACACATTTATTAAAAGTAACAGCAAGATAGGGGGCTACGATGTCGATTATATTACTTAAAAGTTTAATAGAGATGCCCCAGTAATCCCCAGTGTTTTTTGATTTAAGTGTATTAAAAATATTTACTACATCACGAGGCGTTACATGTTCGAAACTAAATAAGCAGTACATTTGGGCACACTACTATGCAAAAGGTTTTCAGCTTTAGACGGGGATGAATTTAAGGTGCGAGTCGTAGTTAAAGGTATGTTGGCAAAAAACTCATTAAAAGCCTCAGCTATGTCAGCAGCTTCATTAAGTAATGTGTTGTTGACCATAATCTCTAGTTGTTTTTCCTGTTTAACCGATTTACCCGTTTCATTGTTAATAATTTTCCATGTGGTTTTTATTTTATTATTAGATTTTTTTATAGTATCGCTTAAAAATTTAGATTTAGCAAAAGCACAGATCTTTTTAAATAATTTTGAATAATTTCTGACATACTCCAGGAAAGGAGTATCAAACCTGTATTTTTCAAACCATACAGCTCGTATAGTGTCGCTCTACTTTTATAAATACCTGGTGTGGCCCATTGGTTGAAGCCGACGGAGGTGCCATTAATGTCAATGGTTTTGGTTTTGAAAGTAGACTGGTATTCTTTATGCACTATATCAAAAAGGGTTCCATAGATTTCATTAGGATGCTCATGTTCTATTAAAGATGGTGTAATCCTACGAGATATATTATTTTTAAATTTGTTGCAACGACTAACTGTATAAGGCCTGCATTCTATTTTATGCGGCTTTTTGTGTAAGAATAAAGGGAAGCTAGCTAATAAACCACAGTGGTCGGACGTTAAGTCAGTTAACACTAATTTATTTTTGGCATCGCAATCACTAAAAATATTATCAAGGCATGTTGACGAAGATGCCGTGATCCTAGTAGGTTCAGAAAACAAGTTAATTAAATTAAAAGACCTAAATAGATTAAGGAGTCTAATACTTAATGGATTAACATCTAAAATATTAATATTAAAATCTCCACACAAAATTATACTTTTATTACTTGATTTTAACTTGTTGAGTAAATCCTCCATTACCAATTCGAAACGAATGAAATCTCCAGAAGGGGGTCGATATACGCATACTATGACGTATCGCTCGAGTTCAACACAAGACAACTCAATAGTGCGCTCAATAGAAAGATTAACTAAATCTAAACGTTGTTTACATTTCAACTTGTTTGAAACAAGGACTAAAGAACCACCGCGAATAGCAGTTTTCCTTACAAAAGTACTTTTTACGGTAAAAAAATCATCATTGATCAACACTACTTCATGTTCTTTCAACCAGTGTTCAGTCAAACATAACACCTGAACATCATAGTTTTCTATTAATAAACTTAACTCTAGCTCTTTGCCGGACAGACCCTGCATATTTTGATGTACCACATTCAAAACATGCAGCTTTCCCGTTGTCGCACCTAGTAGTTTAAACTACTAGGTATATCAATAGTGGCGTTAGTACCACTACTAACAGTAATCGATGGTACACTACAGGTACCAGTGTTAAGGTGTAAATTGTATGCTAAAAGATTAACAATTTGTCTCCTACAACTAGGTGGTAAATACAAAGTATAATTTGTCAGTTTGTAATCAGTAATAAATTGATTACAATCAAAATATAGAATGGCGTCACTGTGACGACTAGTCCTATTATAAATTAACATATTCATATTATAAATGTGCCTATTTTGCTTATCAGACAAGTATTGTGAATAAGGCAAGGCAGAGAAAATAAATCTACAGTTCTTGGTCTCATTGAGATGTAACATCAAATGGACACATTTAATTATGTCCTTTTTTCGAACAGTTAAACTATCCCCATACAACAATATAACAGTTGAACTGGGGTTGATTTTTGACTATTGAATATTATTTATTAATTGGCTAATACTGGCACCGGGTGAACAATTATTAATTACATATTTTTGAGAACACTGATTAAATATTCTACCGAAACCTTGACCAAATTTGTCAGAAAAAACATATGTTGTATTCATCGAACTACCATCAATACGGCTACCTACTGGTTGAGATGCTGCGAGTGCTGAGAGTGTGGGTGTAATAAGTTGAGGCTGGGGTGCCTGGGAGCAAGTACAGCTAAATGAGAGGTTGCAACTCATATGTCTCAGCATTGAATTTGACCAGGTCTGCCAACTGACTGGCCTCCTGCATGCGCTTACTCAGGTCTTGTTGAGTAGCCTCATATTTACTAAACGTGACTTAAATTAAAATTGTTAGAATCGAAATTACAACCATCCATGGGTATAACTTTTTGGCGACAATCATCACGCTTAGACAAGTCTCATAATGAAGTATCTACATTTTATGTGCAAAATGACTATTTTCAATTATCAAATCGTTCGAAGTTACGCGTCACATTTACTCCGAGGGCCTAGCACGAAGCTACAGAGGTCTATAAAATAGCTGTTTGTACTCCGTGGTTGGGAATGTCTGTTCAACTGCTCGCTTTGGGCCAGCCATATCTGTCAAAAGACCAATGGTTGATGGAACAGACGAGTGTTTGCGTGAAGACCGTGAATTGGCAAGCCCAGTGAGGATACTTTCCAGCTAGACAGACCGTCGATCTAGATACAGTGCCTGGGAGAGATTAGACGTAGAGCGGTTGAATGCAGTTGAGGCGCTTATTTGGAGAAGGCTATATTCAGCAGTAGCAGATTGATTGATGTCTAACACTCAAGGGTTCAAATCCAACACTTAGGTAGCTAGTTCATAGAACTTTAGGTGGACAAACGCGACGTTTAGCCGTAAAAATCCAGTATAAGCTGGCTACGTATTCTAGCGCCCCCATCAGACACTTCCCCCTTATTTTTATAAACGCTGCTTAAAGTTAAGTAATGATTAGCGACTGATTAACCATATTTTTTTGACGTTTAAACATCTCGTAACTTTAATCAACGTTTATGAATATACCCCTAACGGTCGAGTATATACACTCAAATATCTTTAAGGGAATATACAAACCCAATCTTTTACTCAGAGTTCAACTATTTAATCAGTGTAAGCGAGTACCTATTATTCAAGAAACGAAAACCGTTCATTATAAATAATAAAGTAGGTACTCCTTGATTGTTACGAATAGCTTTGAGAAAACTTAGAAGAATTATAAGGGAATTACATATAAAAGTCAAATACATAATTTTTTTATAAAATTATGAAGGTTTTTGATATTGTTAACTATATAAAAAGGTTTAGTAGATTATCTAAATACGTATAAAATACTTTTTGAACAAACAAAAACCTGGACGTTGCCTTTGTCAACTCTAAGTCCAAGTCAAACAAGACTGATTTATTTTGTGAATTTCAACCAGCACCCTAATTGCGTAACTCACGATTCATCATCGTTTTGATACGGATTGTTAAACCATTGCTTCATATGTTCGAAAAATGTGTCTGTTCGACAACATAAATAACGCAATGAATATTGTTTAACTGTGAAGACGAAACAAATTATGATCAATCGTGAGTTACGCAATTAGGGTGCTGGTTTCAACGAAAAAAACGAGAGGCTTTAACCAAATTTATTATTAACGTGATACGCGTATACTGCCCATTTTATAGACACACAAAATTAGTTAATGTTAGTGTACTAAATTCAGAGCGGACACAATTAGTTTACACAAAGGGACCTAATTAGTTTAGATACAAATAATAAATGAAAGTATTAAGCACCTAAAGGAGGATGCGCTACGGTAGCGCGTGAAATTCAAATTTTCTTACGTTTTTTACCTTTTCCAAGTCAGTTTCAGGTTGTGTTGATCAAAATATTATTTACAACCATTATCACAACAACCCCGCTAAGTTCACATAAAATAGGAAAATTTGATTTGCGCAGGCTACCGCAACCTTCTTAGGTAAATCTTTACATGCAATTTTTTTTACCCAACTTTGTACGTATTGCCATCATTTTACAAACGAGAATAACAGTTCGAAAAGGTAGCACGCGCTCACTATGTAGGATGGAATGTGTTTGAAACTTGCTTTACATTTTCTTGCATTGACCGTAGGTACTATGCTCCACGACCGATATCACGGACGTTACCCAGAAAGCCGCTAAGCTTAAGTGAGACTGGCGTGGACATGTTTGCAGCATGTCAGGTGAGTAATGGGCTAAAAGAACCACTGATTGAGTCACATTAAACGTACAACGATATCGTGACAGGCCAAAGCTAAGATGGTGGGACGAGCTTGACCCTTACCGAAAGGACTTTCACAAAAAAAAGACAGAATTGTGTAGAAAAACGAGCAAGAGGCCTTTTTCCTGCAGTGAAGTAATACATGCTATTTAGATTATTAGACCGCACATCGAACCCCACCATTCGGTTATTTTTACGTCCAATTTAATGCCCAGTATATTTAGTTTCCATTTCTAGGTTCACAAATACAACCACCAACTATGAAAATTGCACAGTACAGTAAAAGTGCGCTTGAAGGCGTAAAAACTGCGTCCTGTTACAAGGTTGCACATGCTTGTGACGGGTTACTTTGCTGTGAAAAGCGGAACTCGGGAATTCAATTTACACCTTTCTCTAGCCTATTTAGGTGAGAGCTGAATTATTAAATAACTATTGGTATAAAAACTTTATCCAAAAAAAAAACCGACTTACGAATAAAAACGTTTTCCAAAAAAAAAAAAGCAACCGACTTCCGGAAAACACTACAAAGTGAAAAATTACTTGAATTTTAGAAGGCGGTGACAAAAAATACAATGACATTGCAAAGTTACCGACTTCCGAAATTAAAAGTTATTTTTCACTTTATAGTGTTTGGTTGCTTGTTTTTTTTTATTAGTTTTCACTTTTTAGTTTATGGTACCTACTCCACACCAATTCGAAATTTCATCATCCTTGAGATATTCTCATAGTCAATCAAATCAAAACAATGCAACAATGCTTAATGTGATTTATACGATGGCAGCAATCGCGGTTGATTAGCTGTAATTTTTTGACGAGTTCTGTTGTCTGTCTCCAAAACTCATCATCAGATGTAAGTAACGAAATTTAAATGGGACCATTTCGGAATTTTGCAAATCCGTCAAAAAATACCTAAAGATACCGAATTCATAACCTCTTCCTTTTTGAAGTCGGTTAAAAATGTGTTTATGAATAAACTACTACAATTTTTTATCTATCAATCATGGATCAAGGATTATTAACCGACTTCATTTTCAACTTTCTGATTCAAACATATCGCATATTTGTATGGAACACTGAAAGTTCGTCTGCGTCTGAGGTGCTACGTTTCCAGTATGAGACATACCACATGCCCTGTCACCTGTGTATTTAATGATCTCATGACTGCGTCAGTGAGCGGAGTTTGCTCGGCTAACCTTTGAGCCAAAAATGTTTGAACTATTTGCCATCGATACGCTAAGAACAGAAAAAATAAAAGAAAATCTAACCTCCTCAACAGAATGAAGTAACAAACAAACCTGTATAATCATGCGATCCCTGTCTTAGGCATGAATTGCAAAGGCACGAAATATGAAAGGGCACGTTATGGCGGACCCAACGCTTCCCGTATTCATTCGACCCAGCGGAAAGGATTACGCATACGCCTTAACCCTATTGAAATAAATGGATATTTGCGCCGTCGTATGAAACTAACCGGACGGCTTCAGTAGCTAGTACCTACCTAACAAAGGTTACGTACTTATGTGCATCTTCAAAGTAGTTTCGATTTTCGAGGGGCCGAATGTTAAAACGTGGTTAGGGGGCTTAAAATACCCTGTGATGGGTTTAAGTGGTAATTGAGCAGTTGAGTGTTTTTTTACTGCCTTATTAAGTGTATTGTGCAAGATGTGACAATGGGTTGCCAGGAATCTTATGGCGTTTAAGAGTACCATACGTGAAAACCCGGAATACTTTTTATTTCTTTAATCTGTAGCCAAATCCTTATATTAAGGATACTGATTGGTCTGTTGAATATGGTTCCTACTACTTTCACGTTTGCTCTTCATCATCGTAATCAACCTATAACGTTCCCACTGCTGGGACACAGGCCTCCTCTCAATGAGAGGGAGTGGGCCGTAATCCACCACGCGGGCCCAGTGCGTGTTGGTTGATACTAGACGCGGAAGCCTTAAGCACTTAAGTCAAATCTTTTCGCATGCAAAAATTTTGCAGGAGAAGGTTTTATTTGATTGGTATGAAAAAAATGTACTAGGGTTTTTGTTTTTATTATTTATTATTACACAATTATGAACTAGTTACATATAAGATTATAGATATTTAGGCTATAATTATTATTTACTAAAATATCTGACTTCAGTTTCTTTGAACGTCAAAAAATTGCAAATTAAATAAGCCAAGTAATTATAGTACGGTAATAACCGTACTATAATTACTTGGCTTATTTAATTTATTATATAATATTAAAACAAACTATGAATAATTTTGAATTATAATTATGCTTATTAATTAAAAATGTTATAATATGATGCAATGCATGCAATAAAGTCAAAAACTAAAAGTCACTGTCTTCTGAATCTGATATATCTGGATCAACATCCTTGGTGTCGTCAGTGGTTACTAAATTCTGGTAAAAAATATGGAAACATTCAGGTATTAAAGATAAAAGTGATATTATATCACGTTTTTTTTCGACACTTATTGGTACTGGCTTGTCAGTAATCTGCATCAAATTAAATTCTTTATGACGTCGCGTGTTCCGTTTGAAATTAATAGTTTTAAATGATTCATCTTTAGACAGAGATGTTTTGTATTTTATGACGCCGTACTCAGAGTCATAACTCAGCCACTTCACTTCATGCCACTTGAAAATATTTCCGTTGTCGTCTTTTTTTCGGGCCACTAAGGGACCTTTCAATAAACTAGCGAAATCAAAGAAGTCATTTTGTCGCATTTCTCTAACGGTAAATTTTTTGCTACTCGATCTTACCAACTGCATCCAATCGTGTGGGTGATAAATTTGTATTTCGGTTTTTTTCTTTTTTTTTTCAATTATTGCATGGTCTAAGTCAACCTCCATATGTGTATGACCAGGTATCATAAACTTGTGATGTATTATCTTGATTGAGGGTTTTACAGTCAACAAGTACGTAAACATTGCAGCCACGTGAGTGTTCTTATTTTGTCCTCCGCAAGTATCAGAGTACAAAATCACTTCTGAGATATTTTCTGGTAGTTCTCGTAAATATACAAACAAACAGGAGGCTATTTGATTAGCACCTCGACCCGAAATACCCTCATGCCACATGTGGTGCGTTGACATTCCTGTTGCGTTGTCATGTATTGTAAGATTGAAAGTCCAAAGTTGTCTTTTATAAAAGGCTACAGATGATTGTAAAGCTGGGGTTGGCAAGCATTGCTGTAAGTCAAAAGTCAGACATTTGATTTTTTTATTTGTAACTGCGATATTTTTATCACACTGCTTCTCGTTGTACGCCATATCAGCTGCTAGTAGATGAGAGTCGCCTTCTTCTTCAAGGGCTAATTTTGTGATTTCATCTGTAGCAATGTTTGATTTAATTTTAAAGAGGTCGCATGTGTGACAAGTGTCCACTTTTGGTTTTTTGAAACTTAAATTTAATTTATGAAATTCTTTGCGGTATATCTTATCACTTACAGGATTTTCATGTGATTCTGAGTAAAGAGAATGCATTTTTGAAATTGTCAAATGCGACGGTAAATATTTGCGGGTGCTTCTACGTCTAGTGTAATGACTTTCATATAGCGGAAACGAATTGATGTGATTAATCACCTCTTGAATTTTTTGTTCGGAATGTTTGTTTGCTGGTGTATTCTTTCCACGTTTGTCTGTTTGTATAATTCCACTCGAGCTGCCACGTTTCTTCAAACCGATTAGTTTTACAAAATTATCACTTATCGTTAGGGTTTTTAGAAAGCAACCTTGACACACGGATATTTTTTCACTGTTGACGTTAAAATGATACTTATAAGTCCACTGTCTATTTTTTTGTAAACTAGGATCTTCGACCCGACGACGCTCAGTTTTTTTCTCTTGAATGGTAATCAAAGATGAAACGAACGCTGCCCTTAAATCATAAGACCCAAGATTCCAAACGTCTTTATGAATTACAGCTCGTTGCTCATCACTTATTTTTTGACGGCACTTATTTCGACAATTAGGTAATTCCTTCATTTGACGTTTAACGATAGTTTTCCCACTAGCTGTCAAATAGGATTGGCCTAAATTTCTTTTTATTTTATTATCTTGCTTTCTTCTTCTACAGGGCACGGAATTGTTTTGTTGTAGTAATGACGTATCTTCAATACTTTCAGGTATTGCATTTTGTGGTGCTATCTGTACATCTACTGATGCATCGTAAACAGTGGTTTCCATCTCATTTTCGTGTTGTGTAAGCAAACTAGGACTGTCTGGAGAGTAGGTAGGATCTGCAACAGAATCGTCACTAGAATAGTCAATAGCGATTTCATCATGAGTAATTTGTTTTTGAGTTCCAGATGTACTTGGTTGCGGATTAGAGAATGGGTCTTCATCGCCTGTAAAAAAAAGTGAAATGACAATTTTTTGTTGATTGTGTTGTAATCATGTCAACAAAAACCATACATTTATTTTGCATATTGCATAAAAATGCCAGGAAAACATTCAAAACTTACCTTTATTCTCATTATTTTTGACGAGATTTACTAACTTCCTGGCTCTTGAATTCATTATTAATACTAATACAGTTAATGCACAGCACCACTACGACCGTCACACCGTAACACTAATTAAGAAATACGTATTTAATTTTACTTTACCCACAACGTTCGTCAACTTTTTATCAATCACTTCAAAAAAGAGGGTAAAGTGAGGGAAGGTACTTGAAAAAATTTCAAGTACTTTCCCACACTTAACCTACAGTTACCATGTTACTTAAGTCAGTTGGCTTAACAGTTGCCATGCCGGGAAAAAAAACTTAAGTCAACTTAAGTTGTTTATGTTGCCGCTTGGTTTATTGGTACGACTTAAGTATTATGGTACAGTCAACTATTGCGACTCAATGAAGTGACGCGTGACTTACGTGCTTATTCCAGTCGACGGATAATACAAAAACATGGGTGCTGTGACTTTTTATAATTTTGAGCAAAAATTGACTTAAGTGCTTTTGGCCGCCGCGTCTATTATATTCGAATTTTTAGTTCTAGGACATGCCGGTTTCCTCACGATGTTTTCCTTCACCGTTTTGAGAGCAGTGGTGATGAAATATTTTACACAAAGTAAAGCGCCTTTCTGGGTTCGAACCTATGACCTACATTAGCTTTGGCTCTAGATTAGGAACAAAATTACATAACATACCATCACGCCTTTATTCCTCAAATGTTTAGAAAATAGGGTACCTGCAGGCTTAGCATAACTCTTTCTATTTCTACGAAGAATAGACAGTGCTTTTTCAATACAAAGTGACATTTCGTTTCTCCATTTTTGACATCGCACCGTAGATATCCACCCGAGTGGGTTCCCGCATTGTCGTTGCGGGGGGGCTCAGTAACCGTGGATTCCAGCCAAGGTGAAGCCAAGAGGAACCCAAAGGTGGGGCCGCTCGTCAGGGCTTTTGCCTTCAAGCCATTGACGTAGCGGCCAAAAAGTAGGTTGCGGTGAGGTGCACCGCAACTGAGGTGGGCCGCGATGTCGAATGAGAGGCATCGTGGCTGAGGGTTACGGGCTGCGGTAGAGGAGGAGTGCTGGTGCTTCTGAGCAGCGCTCTTCCCTTCCGTGACCTGGACGGGGCCGCCACCGTTTGATGGCGGACGCGGTGGGGCCGCAGGGGAAGAGGAGTGTCGGTATAGCGTCAGCCGCTCTCCCTATCCCCTGCGGCCGAAAAGTGGTAGACGGGAGGGCGCGTTGTGTTTCACACGCGCGCCGTCAAAGATGTCAGCAACCACTGGTGGGGTCCGCAAGGGCCGATGCCTGCCAGGGGTGCGGGTTTGTTCGAAAGAGATACCACAGCCCTGGCATACGGGCTACTGAGGGAACACGGGTGGGTTTTAGTCAGTAAAAGTATGACACGCCAGCTCTACTCAGCAGGAGAAGTCATTTGAAATCTGTCATTTTGTCTTTCGTTTCTAACGATCCTTGTCTAGGTCCATATAAGTGTAGACAATTTCAGAAGAATATTTCTTCTCAAACTATCAAAATCACACTGATAACACTTTTTCTTTTTTATCATGATTCGTTTTGAACGCATAAGTGTGATAATGAATTTAAAAAATTTTTAGCTATCTTCTCCTATTGTACATCATTTAGATAATAGTGTCTATTCTTCCGTCGAAAAATCGGTGCTCGTGCTGCAGTACACCCATATGTCGCTCGTTATGTTTAAAGGGGATGCCCTAGGTAGGGAACCTACAAAATGCAAATTTTCTGACGTATTTTGCTATTGGCAGGTCAATGTCAGTGTTGTATGTTAATTTAAAAAAAAAATAGTGACTGTAAGGGTACCTACGCACTATGCGGTTAGCCGGAATGCGGTCAGCCGTCCGGTTGACCGCAATCAAAAATATGTACGAGAAAGTAGTTTTTATCCGCACTGCGATGCGGCTGCCCGCCGACCGCTCCGGTCATTCTGAGCGCTCCGGCCCGACCGACGGTCAGCCGGACGGTTACTATACACACTACGCGGATAGTGCTAGTTTGCGGTTGCCCGCCATTGACGGTGTACATGTTCGCCGACGCTCGTGCATTTTATTGATGACAACAGATAATTAACTATGGATTTTGATAGAGAAAAAAATATTACTGAGATACAAAATAGGCCTTAGGTTTATATAACGAGAATAAATATAATAAATAGATACGACTTCTTCGACGCCCAACTTGGAAATGAGTCGATCCAACCGCAAAACACGACGGTTTTGTTCCGGTTGCGGATGCGGCTACCCGCAACCCGGATAACCGAAAGTGCAACCGCAATCCTGCGGTCAGCCGGACGGCCGACCGTATTCCGGCCAACCGCATAGTGCGTAGGTACCTACCCTAACAGAGATGGCTTTATACAATCATAATAATGAGTTTAAGTAGTAAAATTCGTTCAGTTAGAAATGGCATTAAATTTCACGATTTTCTGATATATTCAGTTAATAGAGTAATACGGTACCTAATACTTAACTTAGAAAGTTGTATTAATGATATTTTATTATCTATACTAATATTATAAATAGGAAAGATTTGTTTGTTTGCATTGAATAGGTTCCGAAACTACGAAACCGATTTGAAAAAATCTTTCACTGTTGGGAAGCTACACTATCCCCGGGTGACATAGGCTATATTTTATCCCCGTATTCCCGCGTTCCCACGGGAACGTGAACTACGGGGGTGAAACCGCGGAGCGCTGCTAATTATAAATACATGTTGTTGGATGGACGGCGCCACCAAGGCTGGCCCAAGAAATGGTGGCGTGACGACCTAGACGTGTATTTCAAGGGCTAGATCGAGGTGGCCCCAGAAAACGATGCCTGGAAGAATTTGGGGGAGGCCTTTGCTCAGCAGTGGGACAGTGTAGGCCAACTGAAAAAAAAGAAACCTATTTGTCATGGCCTCGAATTTTATTTAGATCAGCATACCTACAACCTGATACTGACTTGCAAATTGCAAAAAAACTTACGCTTTTGCCTTCGAGAGCGATGCCATTGCCATCTACCGGCCACAAATCCAGATTTCGAGCTGGTACTGAGAATTTCCAGGAAAAAAAAACTCAATAAAACTTTGCCCAACTCGGGAATCGAACTCAAGACTTCATGAGCTTGCGACCACTAGGTATACCGACGAGGCAGTAAACATTTTTTACATCCTTTGTATTTATTCACGTGCTAAAAATATACGATGACTGCCTTCAAAATATCATCATCATCATCATTTCAGCCTAAAGACGCTCACTGCTGGACATAGGCCTCCCCCAAGCTTCTCCACTTCGACCGGTTCTGCACTTCTCGCATTCAGCGGATTCCTGTGGTCATCACAAGGACATCGGTCCATCTTGTAGGAGGCCTTCCAAGGCTACGTTTTCCGGTACGCGGTCGCCACTCCAGAACCTTCAGTTCCCATCGGCCATCTGTTCTGCGAGCAATATGCCTTGCCCACTGCCACTTAAGTTTGGCAATTCTTCAAAAGATGTAGGCTAACAAAATTAAGACGAAGTAGTGCTTGAATTACAAAAGGCATCTCCACCATTTTCAAGAGCGGCCAAAGCTTTAAACTGTATCGCAAATTCTAAAGCCACAACAATCACCCTTTTGAAAGGGAGTACAAAAGCCAGTCTTGGTTCCGTATCTAAATTGGACAATTAGAGACCTTTTGTCATTTAATTGTTTATCTGTCCAAAACAAGGCTACGCTCAACTGCAAATTATAAATAACTGGCGGCTTAATGAAGTAAATGAGTTTCGCGGTTATAAAAAATGTGAACCCGTTTTATATGGGGTTTGTTTTTATTTTGCGTAGGGAGATTTTCAGGCAAGATTAGACTACGTACAACAGTCGGTCTGTTCTGTGAAATTTACACCGTTAAACTGTGCCCCTGTAAACTTGTAGGGCCATTCCATCTGTTGTGGACAGAGGACAAGCTGGTGGCAATGAAACACAATATTTTCAGTTTTCAAATAATTACATACACTGATTTAAAGCACGTTTGGCTTGGAAATCATCAAATAACTTCTCCCGCTCTGGGTGGAGCAGGAGGGCGTGTCAGACTTTTACTGACTAAAACCCACCCGTGTTCCCTCAGTAGTGGCTTTAGTGAAAAATACCCGTGTCCTATGACAATATGCGGTTAAAACAATTATGAGACTACGTAGGTACACTCTTACTCGTATAACTGACTACTAGTTAATTCGCTTCCAGAATGACCTAATAGTGTAGTCAATGACTAAGGACATCCATGAAAGACGGCGGAAAGACTTTCGCTTAAATCCACTTCCGACTTCTAGAAAGAACGAGAATATTCCACATTATATATCAGCTTCCTATTTTAATTTTTACGTAGTTATTGTACGCTCAACACATTTTATGTAAATTTAGAGAGAATAGAAAGGAATAATAAAGTTCTTAAGCCATAGCTTGCTTTAGCCACTCTCATTCACCATTCCCAGCGAACTTTCTAGATCCTCTTTCGTGGTAAAAAACGTTAAGCAAGTACAACCTTAATAGCTATAGAATTAAGGCAAAAAATCTACAGAACCCTAAATAAATATTTTCTTTACAGCGTCCATAATTCCAGCATCTGTAGCTCTAGGCTACACTTTGTGAATAAGATGCTGAGGTTAAGTCTCCGTAAATAAACACAGTACCCTTTTATCCACGTTTATAAGCATGTAGGTCATCTGTTCTTAGATCTTGGAGCAGTTCTGCCTGACATACAAAGTTAAATATTTTTGAGGGGTGCAAGACCTTACATACATCCTGTGGCCAGGTAATATGGTACACTTTAAAGGTCTCTGTTTAGACCAGAAAGGTCAACCTTTCTTACACCCTCATGTAAGGAATTCAGTTTGAATTATCACATAACATCACATCACGCTAATATTACGGATGGGTTAAGCAGAGGTATAGCTACATAGTAGTAGTTCTATGAAATAGGGGCAGCTTTCCGTGTGGTGCCGGACGTAAAAAAATAGTACCATCCCATTTCTTCCCGTGGGTATCGTAGAAGGCGACTAAGGGACTTACTAGAGAATAGGCAGCAGCGTTCTCTATACATTTTACCACCATACTCCGATCGCAAACCCGCCTGCCAAGCGTGGCGATTATGGCAAGACCCCTCTTTTGAGGGAGGCCTATGTCCAGCAGTGGACGTCTTTCGGCTGAAATGATGATGATAAATAGGGCGAGCCATTTGCACTGAACTGGGCACAATACCAGACTAGGCTGCTAATGAAATATTCCGGATGGATAAATCCAGTATCACTTAGCCCAACCCAGGAATTGAAACCAGGACCTCATGCCTGCTGAGCTAGCGCTTGTAACCACAAGACCAACGAGGAATGAAGTTTGAGTTATCTGAGCCGAATATCAATAGCTGTTTTAAAGTTAACTAAAATAAACTTTACAATGATGATATTTAAGCATTCGTCCTTCACATCCAAGGCAGGTAATTTTTGAGCTATTTCCATCATTTGGCTTGACTGTCTTAACTGAGGGGAGAACCTTATAACAATCAACCCTGATTAGATGGAGGTGTTCCAATCCACCTAGAAAAAATTATACCTATGTCCCAAAACCAAAAGCTATTGAATTGACTCTTAACCCATTCAAGGAATAAAACCTATATGAGTAACAAGTAAATAACTACAGTTGTATTACAGATATTTAAATTAATGTTATACTATATGAATGTACAGATGCCAGCACATCAAGCTATCCCAAACTGTCAAATTTTCTCAAATGAACATAAACCTTATGCTTAAGTGATAAAGATGAAAAAATCTATCCAAGAATTTGACCGATTGGGGTAGCTTGATGTGCTGGCGTCTGTACCATGCCGACTGTTGTTCAACTGTATCTGTACCTTAAAAATAATTTCACTAAGTCATCATTGCTATTCATTTCATATTAATATTCTCTCACGTTATAATAATGTTGCATGCGGAATATAGGGTAGATTGTACAATGATCACCCATACTCGTATTTTAACTGTCATCGTATTTACTGTACCGGCAATTTATGCAAGTAAATTTTTAACTTTACTTAACCAATGAGAAATTTTTACAAAGAGTTAGTTTTTTTTTTTTTCGCGAATCCAACTATGCATGACGGTTGTCTATGTGTTCGCATGACAACCGGGACACGAAGGCTTAACGTGCTCTGTGAGGCACGGAAGGGTATCGGTGTGTAAACTTATAGGTCAACCGTCTGCTGGCATTTAAAATTTGAAAGAGCAACTAAAAATAATAATACTGTGCTTTTTTGAGTCCTTGCCACATTAATCAATGGGTCGTGGCGAAATAATAAACGCCGCACGGCCGTTTAGGGTCAATTTTAGGCCAATTAGGGTCTATCTTCAAGGTTAAGGATAGCTCGACGAGGTCGGTACATGGATGGGTGACCACTCATTAGATACCGAGACCAATCAGTGCCTCTGAAAGCACGTAAAGCCGTTGGTCCCGGCTATCATTAGTAGAATTTTTTTTAGGGTGGGAAATCGTCAAATAACTTCTCCCGCTCTGGGTGGAACAGCGGGCATGTCAGACTTTTACTGACTAAAACCCACCCATGTTCCCTCATTTGCCTGTGTGCCAGGGGCCACGGTATCTCTTTCGAACAACCCGCACCCCTGGCAGGCATCGGCCCTTACGGGTCCCTTCTGTTGGTGCTGACATCTCTTTGAGGCGCGCGTGGCACACAACGCGCCGTCGTCGTGGGCTTGGTCCTTACCGGACAGTGAGCTACCCATTACTCGCCTTCCGCAAGCCCATGCTGTACTCGGTCAAGTGATGAAAATAACAGTCGTCAATGAATTCATTAAGAAACGTTCACCTGCCCTTTCTCCAGTGCATTTAATCGGAGTTTCCCCGAATTGTTCCACAATCAACCGGAGCCTAATACACACCACTACGCATTCAGGGTCTGTAGCACAAACCCTGTTCTGCTATCCGAGATTATGCTTATGCTAAATTCGAGGTTTTCCTTGTTGAGTATCAAGCTACAGGTGTGCTGCTCGTGATCTTGAATTCATAATAAAACTAACTGATTTCAATAATATGACAAGTACTATGAATTTTTAGGTACGATGTGTGCGCACGCTCAAAGTGACAAGCGACCATAAGGCGGGGCCCGCGCGGTGCGGCCGCAGTTGCCCAATGTGGTGTCTAGAACTGCCTCAATTATCATGTTCATGTTAATAAGGTTATCGAAATCATCCTATCCTACTATCCTAATAATATTACAAACGTGGAAGTTTGTATGTTCGGATATTTAGATGTCCGGATGTTTGTTACTCAATTACGCGAAAACGGCTGAACAGATTTGGATGAAATTTGGCACACAGATAGTTTATAACCTGGATTGACATTATAGAATACTCTTATCCAATTAGTACATTCTCGGGGGATAATTTTCGACAACCACGCGGGCGAACTCTCTGGCAAAAGGCATTCATAAGACAATCTTTTTAAAAAATTGCCAAAAATATGAATTTATAGTGCCTTCAACCTTTTAAGAAAGTGAAACTGGACCCTTATCAATGGACTTTTATCACACTTTAATGCATGCAATAATGATACTAGGTATCGCTCGCATTAAAAGTAGGTTATTGAAACTTTAAGAGTGTCCCAAAGGTCATCTCGGGATTCGGGGTTTCGGGCAGACCGAAATAATACCTGTCGGCTTCAAATGGCGCCTACGAAAATAAAGCTGTCATGCAAAAGTCCGATGACCTTTTCATTATTTATAACGTTTTTTTAGTTTGAATGGAGAACACTTTTATTTATTTGACATCTTTCTACGTAATAGTAATTTTTTTTGTGACTTTAATGTAATTTTTGCTTGCTTCCATAAATATCAATCAATAACGTTTTTGCGTAATACATAAACACCTGTACAATTGTAGACGCGAATATCGACGCACAACCCGTTACCATGAACTCAGTAGGTTACATGATTCTGAATTTTATTTGCCCTGCGTTGAAATCTTTCATAATTAAGGAAACACAACTGTTCAGTCAATTTTGAGCGCGTAGGTCTTAGTTCTGAGCTTTTCTATAAAATAGCAGATTTATTTGGCCGATAATGGGCCTTATCAAAAGGCTTAAAGTTACCGAAAGGGCAATGGAGGGGGCTATCCTCGGAGTATCCATACGCAATCAAATAAGAAATGAAGAGATCCGCAGGAGAACCAAGGCAACCGACATAACTCGAAGAATTGCCAAACTTAAGTGGCGGTGGGCAGCGCACATTGCTCGCAGAACAGTTGGCCGATGGGGCCGAAACGTTCTAGAGTGGCGACCGCGTATCAGAAGACATAGAGTGGGAAGGCCTCCCACAAGGTGGACCGATGACCTTGTGAAGGCCGTGGGAATCAGCTGGATGTGGGAAGCACAAAACCGGTCGAAGTGGAGGAGCTTGGGGGAGGCCTATGTCCAGCAGCGGAAGCCTTTCGGCTGAAATGATGATGATAATGATGAACCGTCGAAATATTTCATAGGTGTCTAGAATACGAGATCAAGAAAGAGGGAGATAGAGAGATATTACTGATAGCACCTCAATATCTCTGCCATACTTTATAAACTCACGCACTTTCCCATGGACTTTGAAATAAAAGCAGTTGACTGTATAAACTGTTAAGATGTATCCAAAATTAATGTACAATATCAGAAATAGAAGGCACTCGTGTGTCGTCGGTTGTTCTCGCTAGTGTGTTGGACCTTCGGCCCCTCTCCTTCACCCGCACTGTAACCCGACGCCTGACGAAGAAAGCCGACGGCACCCGAATGGGTAGGCTAGGTATATTTGTAATAATATTCACGTAAAGGCATATGAACAGGTTATCAGGTATTATCCCGTTTGTCAACTATTTATTGATAGAAACGTGTTAATAGGAGACTTATTATTGGCATAGAGACAGCGTGGGTGAAACATTAGTACATCATCATCATCATCATCAGCCTATAAATGTTCCCACTGCTGGGGCACAGGCCTCCTCTCGGTTAGAGGGATTGGGCCGTAATCCACCACGCGGGCCCAGTGCGGGTTGGTAGATGTCACATGTCTTCGAATTTTTGATTCTAGGATATGCCGGTTTCCTCACGATGTTTCCCTTCACCGTTTTGATAGCAGTGGTGATGAAATAATTTACACAAAGTAAAGCGCCTGTCTGGGATCGAACTCACGACCCACAACTCGTAAGTCGCGGCCGTTACCACTTAGCCACCACTGCTCTCTAGTAGTAGCAAAATATTAGTACATTTTGTTATAATGTCACCCATATTAAGGATGCAACATCAGTAGAAAAAAAAATGGTCTTAATTAACTGGAAGATTGTTATTTCAGCGTGGGTGAATATTATAAAGAGGACTTATTTTTAGGGTTCCGTACCCAAAAACTGCCAACGGGGGTCTATTACTAAAGCTCCGCTGTCCATCCGTCTGTCATAGGGCTGTATCCTTTGAACCGTTAAAGGTAGACACTTGAAAATTTAACAGAGTGAGTACTACTAGAGCCACTATTACAACAAATAATATTTTTTCTAAAGTTAAAAATTAAAGGAGTTCCCATGCAAGAAATGTGTTTTATGAAAAATAAATGTATAGTTAAATAATGTACGGTGGTACGGAACCCTTCGCGTGCAAGTCCGAATCGTACTTGGCCGCTTTTTAAGCTTCTTACTGGGCATAAGTAAACATGTGGGTTGAACATTTCTTTTCGTGTAATTTTCAGCAATAGACTTACGTAGATTTGGCTTATATCAACTATGGTAAATACTCAATTTAGTCCATTATAAACTTACACACATAAATTCACGGCTTCTCTTCATGGGTAAAGACATAAACTACAGAACGCGAACTGCTCCGAAGGTTCCATACTCCTCTTGCTTCGTTTACGTTCATCTGGTCATTCATACGACTGTTGCGAGTACATATTACGCACCTGATAATTCTACAGAAACTGATCAAACAACCAATAACCCCTCGGCCCCTTTCGGCTTTTCCACTCACATTTGCCGTACTATCTTTTCGCAGTCGGATTTTATTTATCGTCCCCGACACTTGCTCGACGAAGTGCCAGTCCGTGCCGTAGGTGAGCCTGTGGCTTTAAATTCCCCTGATAATAATAATCATCGTAATCAGATCCTGACCCAATTTGCTGCTGGGACCCTCAGTGACGCCCTGAGCCGAGGTTCGTACCTACCCCACAGGGTGCCTCCAGCATGGAGTTTCTTTTAAGTAAGTTGCCCCTGGCTGGAGGCTTAAGGCAGCCACAGGAAAGTCCGGTTAAGAAGTCACGACCTTTCAAGGTCAACAGTGAGATGCCATATACTGAAAAAAAAAGAGGATTTTATTCATCTTCTCAACATGAGACCAAACCTAAGCACACTCTTTTCAACCAGCAACTAACACAACATACATACTTCGACCGAATGACAAGCCTACACGATCAAACATTCGCAAAAACATTCCCACGCGTTCCCCGCATTTTTAATCTCAGATAATACCGAAAGTCTCGTCAACCATAAAACCCGAAGATTTATTGTGACGTCTTTGACATCGAGGTATAAAAAACACAGCATTAAACTGAAAAATATTCCAAACACGTATTTATTTTGTCACAGAAAATCCACTTCGGCGAATTTGGGATGTTTTGCATGACATTTTTCCAACTTTTATAATCCATACAGAACAAAAATTAAAAAGAAAATCTCGGAGTCTGGATTAGTACTCATTGCAGTTGATGGTATTAAGGCTCGCCCACTATAACATGGGACTTAAAAATAACTGGCGAACTGTGGGTGTATTACATGTACAACTCTGCGTGACCTTTTGGGGATTACAGGCGTGATGTAATGGAATGTGAGTGTAAAATTTAAAAAAAAAATATAAAAGTACAACATGGCTGCCATACGTGCCGAGCAACCACATGGAGATATAACCGTGTAACCGCCTACGGTATGCCGTTTTGTTTTTTAACTTGCCCGCCCGAATTTTCCTGTATCATGGATGTGAGGAAGACAAATCATAAAGAAAACACAATTTTATATTTAATACTTAAGCGGCCAAGCGAATTAAATTAAATAACGTAAAGCGGCCACGATGACGTCATCGCACCCATTTGCGTCGTGGGTGGTCCGCCTCTTATCGCAAACTCGAAAAAAACAAGGGTTCTTTGTTCGTGGAGTGGTTCGAACGGCTATTGCTTTGGAATTCTGAGTAAACGGACGATTTAACTATTCTTACTTTCGTTTGAATGAATGGTCGTAAAAAATTAGATAATTCGTGGAAAATGAGCGTGGGAATGTTTACCTTAGAATGTTTACGTTATCGAAAAAAATAACAATAACAAAAAAAAAACAAGCGATGACCTATGTTTTTTATGGTTTTAAATGCATGGTGTGTATATTCTTAGCATAACAAATGAATAAAACCACCTACCTTTAGTACAAAATGAATTAACCACAAGCATCACAAAACAAAACAATAACAACTGCCTGACGTAAGTTTTACGACAGACTTCGCAAAACAAATAGATTAAAAATATTTTTGTTCGAACGTTCCAGGGTTTTCTTAGCTTGAAACGTAGTATATTGAGCATGGAATCAGAATGTACGGTTACCATAGAGAACTATTTAGTCGATTTTTGCCACGTGTTAAAATAAATGAGTCACTCCGCAACAGAGCGCGCGTGGGATAGATTTTATCCCGTGGCCGCTCAACGGCCGGGTGGGATTAAATTTATCCCGTGGCCGCTCAAGGGGAATTCTCTCACAACCAATAACTGCCTTTTCTTAGATTTAATTTAAAAATGCATTATTTAAGTATCTAATTACAATATTCACTGTGGCAAAGCTGCTAAAGCACAAATTACTTTTAAACTGTAACAAACTTTTAAATGTATTTTCATTGTGGCCATCTGAATGGATTATTCTACTTTGGCAACACTTAGAAATAACGGTTCTTTTTTTGGGTGGGAAATCATCAAATAACTTCTCCCGCTCAGGGTGGAGCAGATTATTATGATTACTGGTTAGAGCATATAAGTACCACCCAGAGTACAGTGGTGCGATAAAAAGTTTTAGCTAGAAAATAGTGTTTTTCTTCATACAAGTTTTCTGAGTTAATTCAACTTCTGCACCTTTCCTACAACAGCCACAAAATGCTGAAATAATAAAGTCTTTGCAGGAGGCCTGTGGAAAGCTACATGACAACGTTAAATATGATAATGAGAAAAGTAAGCAACACGAACGCTCGAAGTTGGGCCATAAATTATTAATATTCGTCGAGTTGTTGCATTTGAACTGATGCAAAAATTTGTTGGCAACATTATTGTTTTGGTGCTGTACGTAATTGAAATATGTCGAATTGTGAGGCTATTAGCATTCGTTAACATATCAAATGAGGGATTTAAAATTATTGTGTTTTATTTGGGATGTAGTTTATGCTCATTGCTCAATCAAATGACTGTAATTTTATATTGCGTATAAAATATTGAAATAAATCAATCAGAATCTGCATCATTTTGCTAATCCATTGCTTCATATGTTCGAAAAATTAGTCTGCTCAGCAACGTAAATAATTCAATAGAAATAAAAATAAGAATAAATCTTTTATTTCAAACCCTTAAAGTCCATTGAATTAGTATACAGACGACTTAGAAGTTATATCTATCAGAGAATTAACATAAAATATATTTATTATGACGATGATTATAACATGTCAAAATGAAAGCTATTCCATCTGTTAAGTGTGTTAAGGCAATAACCCTGCTAAATTGTGCCGTCCACAAACTATAATGCCGTTAACCATCAAAATCGTATTTCGAGCTATGGAAAAAAAAAGCGCAAAAAAATTGAAATTTAGTTATGCAACACATGGTAAAAATTCAGTTAAAAACTAGCTTTTGCCAGCGGCTTCACCCGCGTGGAACTTTCATCCCCTATTTAACTCCCTTAGGGGTTGAATTTTGAAAAATCCTTCCTTATTCCTTGTCTACATTATAATAAAGGAAACCTCTGTGCAAAATTTCGGCTTTCTAGGTCCAAAAGTTTGGGCTAGGCGTTGATGAGTCAGTCAGTCAGTCAGGACTTTTATTTTTATTTGTATAGATTTAAATGATAAGCCCTTAGTCACTTTTAGTTCAGTAATGTTGCTTACCTACGTGTTAGCGTAAACATATCAAACAAGGCAAGTTAACGACTATTTTTTTATCTCGGCATCCACAAACAGTATTTTTTTATCTTAAATAGAAAGATAGAGATTTTTTTTTCTGATTATGATGGCATCAATAAAGCAAAAAATCAACCATATGCGGGTTAACGGCATTATAGCTTGTGGACGGCAGTATTGTAAACTAGCTTTTGCCCGTGGCTCCGCCCGCTCCGCGTGGATGTCGGTTATCGCGTAAAAAGTAGACCATGTTCTTCTCCATACCCAGGTTACATCACTGCCAAATTTTATGATGATCGGTTCAGCGGCTTAGGCGTGAAAGCGTTATAGACAGAAAGACAAACAGAGTAACTTTTGCATCTCTAATATTAAAGAATTATATTAAATATGGTAGGGATTATCAACAGCTGACCTTGATACCATTGACGGTAGTGAAATCTTTTGAGGAAAGAGGGCATTCAGGAAGTTACCAACGTCGCAAAAAACTGTCACATATTTTGCTGTTTTGATTAATTTGTCAGAACTTATTATTAAATAATTTAATATTTTGAATTAAACTCTATCAAAGTAAAGGAAACAACATTCTTCAGTTTATTTTGAGTCTGTTAAAACTAAAACGAGGATGACTTGGGTACACTTAAGAGCAGCATACAAGCTGACACGTAATGTCTTGCAGCCATTTTCCCTCTAGCTAATTATTTACGTTGGCAACACCTGGACTACGTAAAGACGCTCTTAATATTCCATTATTCTCATCTACTTAGTTTAACCCGTTTTTTCCCCTGTGGCGGTGTTAAGTGTTGTTATAGACTGGTGATGTAAAATGTATGCCTTTAATTAGTGTAGGTTGTGGTAAAAAAAAACAAAATTGTACAATATAATACTTATTAGTAGGAAATTGTGAAAATGTAAACTCGTTTGGTACATCATTTATAAAGGTATACCGTAAATGGTATATTACAGACACCATTTTCGACGAAATCCTCTTACAACACCCACGAGAAGGCGTCATATTCAAAAGAAAGGTCGATTCATTCATTACGCAATATGCTTTCAATGAGTATTCAAATCAATTTAACTTATCGATACTTTCCATAGAATTGCGAGCGTAAATGTCAGTGTCATGTTCAATTAAAAGTTTTCAACCTGGAAGACAATGAATTTAATTATTTTGCTGATTGGGTACCTGACTTGAGCTTAACATTCAAAGGATACAGACTGATTCCCGGCCACCGTGGGCGCGGGCTTGCGGATGGCGAGTAATGGGTAGCTCGCTGTCCGGTAAGGACCAAGCACGGGTCGGCGGCGCGTTGTGTTCCACGCGCGTCTCAAAAAGATGTCAGCACCAACTAGTGGGGTCCGCAAGGGCCGATGCCTGCCAGGAGTGTGGGTTGTTCGAAAGAGATACCGTGGTCCCTGGCACACAGGCAACTGAAGAAACACGGGTGGGTTTTGGTCAGTAAAAGTCTGACACGCCCTCCTGCTCCACCCACAGCGAGAGAAGTTATTTGATGATTTCCTCACCCTCAAAAAAAGGATACAGACTGCCTCGTTGGCCTAGTGGACGTAAACCCTACTGCTGGGTATGAAGGTCCTAAGGTTGCTTCCCAGATCTGGCAAATTGTTATTATCTGTAGCAAAAAGCTCGCCTCATTTGAAATAGAGCTTCAACACAACGAAGCATTCCTGTTTGAGCACTATTTTTTAGAGCACTTATGTATTGAGCACCAAGGGTACGGGAATACCTTGGTGCAAAATTCATAGGTGGTCTAAAAATTGGTGCTCAGACGGGAATACTCCAACATAACTGGCGAAATGTAAGTGCAACTACTGCCAACCCCTTCAGGGTTATACAGTCCAGATCTCGCACAAACTGCGTTTCAACGTCCCTCAAAGATCAGGTTTAATCCACGTATCTCCAATCCTTTTTCCTCTTCTAAGTACAGGCATAATTCATACGTGGTGCGAGCGAGTAAGGAATTCAATATTCTTTGTAAAGAGTTCTAATTTGACCCATTTACGACTAAAACGTATTCTGTACGCACTCGGATGAACGCAGCCTTTTTCAAAAGTGCATAGTGCTTATTGTACCATAAATATTATAATTCTTTTCTATCGCGCTTGTGATCATAATATTTCTACTACTTTTTTCTGTTTTTATCCGTGAGAACCTGTAATTGGCTTAATGTTTCATATACAGTTGTTATCATCTATTAGAGCTGTTGGTTCTTCATGAATAAATAAATAATGTATGAGCCGTGTACCGTGTGGTGCCGGACGTAAAGGTACCGTGTGGTGCCGGACGTAAAGAATAGCACCATCCCATTTCTTCCCGTGGGTGTCGTAGGAGGCGACTAAGGGACTTACTAGAGAATGGGCAGCAGCGTTCTCTATGCATTTTACTACCATACTGCGATCGCCAACCCGCCTGCCCAGCGTGGCGATTATGGCAAAACCCCCCTTTTGGAGGAGGCCCGTGTCCAGCAGTGGACGTCTTTCGGCTGAAATGATGATGATGATGAGCCGTGCTTAAAATGATAAGCAAAAATGCTACTGTTGTCAGCAATCGCGGTATTGGTACGGATATTTCACTGATTCGCAACCATGCATTACGGTTGGTAAACAGCTGGTAACCTAATAAGCTGATTAGCAGTTGTGCATAGTCAGCGTTATAAGTGTACCTACATTAAAGCGTCATAAATATGCATACGTAGTCTCGTTGGTGTAGTTGTGGTAAGCGCAAATGCTGAACGTGAGATTCTCCTCGGTTTGATCACAGAGAGACAGGAGGTGACTATTAAGATTTCGCTACCAAAAGTTAAATACTGTTTAAGGAGGAAACGCCAAGGTAACCCACGAATTACATATTTTCTTACGTTTTTTTGCAACTTGTAGACTTTATGTTGAACAGAATATGATTCACGACCTATTTAAACGTATTTAAAAAGATATCTTTAACACACGTACGTATTTATTAGGGACAAAAACAGTTACATGCTACAAAATACAGGGAAATTCTTAAAACTAAGATTTAACAAACATGTAACCCATTGTCTACGATTTAACTAAAAGTTAAAAAAAGTACTGAAGAGGAGTGATTAAAAAGAAAATAAAACAATAGTTGCTGCTAAAATATTGATGTTACCTACTTAGCTTAATTTTACTTTAATCAATTATACATATAATAAATAAATAAAATGGTCCTTTTGTTACGTCAAAATAACGAATACAAAATGCATATGAAAGTCCATACCAAAAAATCTTTTTTTTTAATGTCTGTTTGTTACGGATAATCTCCAAAACGGAGGACCGATTTTGACGGGATGTTCACTGGCAGATTGCTGTTATTATTAGGAGTAACATAGTCTACTTTTTGTTTCGGTAGCACGTTCTCGTGGAATAATTTCCGATATCCTCGCGGGAGAAGCTGCGAGCACAGCTAGTAATCAATAAACTTATCAATATCTAAGTTAATTTAGTCTCAATGAATGATTTTTTCCTGAAATAGTCAAATTTAGCATCCACCTTAAGCATAGAAGCCACAAAGAAAACCATTAAAAAGTGTCATAACTTTTGTGATTGGTTGAAATATGGTTGGGACGACAACAATAACAAAAGCCAGTCAAATGACACTGTAACTGTCAGTGTCAATTTCACTATCAGTGTCAATGTCACTTGACATACAAATAGAAAACAGATGGGTTTCAGAAGTCGGTAATAACTGTGAGCGCAATCATCCATTTCGTTTCAAAAGTAACGAAGTTATACAAACAGAAATAGAACAATCTCCTCCCCAAGCCTTGAATAAAAGTCTTCCTAAACACAAAAACACACTTTAAATTTAACAATTTGCATAAATATAATGGTAAGCTTTTCCGTAACAAATTAGGGCTGGCTATAACCGGTGCCTTATTTAAAGTTGTGCCCGCAACTGTCTGTGTATCCACGTTTCGCTTGTCAAGTTGCGGTTTCTATTAAAAAAGCAAAAATTACATTGTTCGCTGCAGGCGCTGCCAGGGCTGTCAACCTTACATAGAAGGAAAAGGCTTTCATTTCAAACTTTTGTGGTGGCACCCGCGTCCTTTGTGTTGACGATGCGAAATTTTATACTTCATTCAAAGCGTGCGGTATTTTTACCGTCCGCATATTCTCCTTTTACTGTATATGAATAACTGCCAACCTTATTTTGGAGTGTGTTAGTGGCTGACAACTTGGTATAGCGTATAGCTCGCTACGTAATATTACTGGGAAGCCAAGGGATGTATTTCGTTTGGACGTTTTTGAAATTTCTTGAGTAAAATGCGGTCACATTTTATGAAGTAGCAGATTTGTCAATTAGTGTTTTCATCTTTAGTAAATGAAAATGTTGTGTTTTAGTTTAAAGAATGCCGTAATCTGTGTAATTGAACTAAGTAATAAAAGGCGCACGGGTCGATTGATGAACTTAACCTAAGCTTGCCGCGGGTGTTTCGTAGATGTGTGAACATCTTTACATAACATTAGGTACCCGTCTGCTCGGAACGTACGTTAAACTGTTGGTCCCGGCTGTTATACGTGGTCGTTATGGAGCCCGAAAGTAGGACAAACAATCTTAACAAGAGGTACCGTGTTACCCAGTAACTGAGTAGTGAAGGTCAGATAGGCAATCGATTCATGTAAAATCCTGGTATTCAGCTGCATTTGGGTTGACTGAAAGCCGACCCCAGGATGGTTGGGAAAAGGCTAGGCAGATGATGATGAACTAAGTAGGACCAAAACGTATTTCGTATGTCGTCGCATAGAATCATCATTTAAAAAGCTAGAAAAAAAAAACAATTTGATTTATTTACTCTGTGGCGGCATTTACAACGCCACATGTGAACTATGCATCAAAAACTTGACGTCACACAAATCCTAAATCGCGCAATGAGAATTTACCGCGCGACTCGTATATATACAACATCCCAACATCAACCGTCGGGCAGTTGCCCACCCAACACAACACCCGTCTGATCAGAGGATCCTCCTTTTTCCATAGAGCATAAGTGAACTTTACACCCTATTCCTTCCATACCTCTATAACTCCTCCAGTTCAAGCAATGTGACAAAGCAAAAAAAAAGTTGGCGTTCAGTGTATTTCGAAACAAAAGATATCAAAGTAAATAAATGCTTCCAGGCGACTTCTAAAACACAACATTCACGGCACAAAATCAAATGAATTCTCCTTATTAACTTTAATAATGAGAAAACCACTAAGATAATGATGTTTTGGCAATCCGTCCTTCATATTTCGTAAAGGACCACTACATTATTGTTTCCTAAAACAAAGGAAATTGCCGACCGCTCCAGCTTTGATCATTGGCTGAATAAAACCCTTTGTCGATGTTTCACTAATAAAGTTTACCTAAATATGAATTTCGGAATGAAATATTAATATTAAATGTTTTTGTTTAAGGGTCGGCCTGGCTAATTAGCTGATAATAATATAGTTTATGTGGAAGTTGGTTTTGGTAGCTGAACAGTAAATTGGCAAGCTCGAAAACTGGCGTGGTATAAACTTGCTAAATCCGTATCGTGTTCGTAGAATTGGGACTGGAAGTGGCATCAAGTAAGTAGATACCTCAATCAAAAAGTAAATAAATGTGAAATTTTAATAAAATTGCATGTTGTCTGTATGTAGCTTTTGCACCATGTTGTTGTTGTGTGTATTGTTGTTTTTTGTGGTTATGTTTATATTGTATATTGTGTTGGATTGTGTAGTCTTTACCTGTGTGGCCTGTATCTAAAATAACAAAAAGCAGGAATTAGCTCGAAATTTGAAAGAAGATGACAGAAGAGAGTACGCGCAAGATGAAGTAACATAAGAAGTGTATTTTCATTTTATTTTAATATTAAGAAGTTAAACGTATTTTCAAATTTCATTTAAGTCTGCAGTCCTAAATAAAATATAAGTCTATTTTAGTCCAATTAATCTCTTTGTTCTTCTTGAACTGAAACTCTTCAAATCTGCAACAGTACCTACAGGTAGAATGTAATTTGACGTCATCAACGGTGCTCTGCCACATAAAAAAGTGAGTGCTTGAGGCTCATAGACAGCTTGCAATTTATTATATGTCTGTAAATGCTGCCCGCAGGAGAAATACACTATGTTTTCTCTTCCCACAATTTCCTTTTAAGAACGAAATGAAAAGAATTTTCACCAGCAATTTCAAGTCTCTGAATACTTATGTGAGATCTTATCTGAGATTGTTTTATATTTCTCACTCATCTTTTAATGTCACGTCCAGTCATGATTTATAACGTGTAATATATTTTTAGAGCCCGCAGCATTTTTTAATTGTACCCAATTAACTTTATTTCAGCCCTCGGCTCAGGAACCCAATTACAACACTTCGTGAAAAAAAAAATTAAGACGAAAAATAAAAACAATAAAAGATTTTAGACGGTACGCCGTGGACGATTAATTTATGAGATCAGAATGTAATGACATCTTTTATCTTAATTACTTTGCGTTTGAGTTCTTTTGAAATTGGCAAAGACTTATTGTTTTCTTTTTTCTTATTCTTTCTCACTGATTTTCTACAAGGATTTGACATTTTGGCGTATTAGGCCAGGCTGTTGCCACGCGAAATTGCGTTACCTTCTTTATAGTTATTAGGGTTTATAAAAGGTACTCTGCCTTATGATTATTTCAGATACGGGATTGTGTTCTTTTCTTTTATTAGAAAAATATTATAGCAAAGTTCATGTTATGTAAATGCAAAAAATACGGACAAGAGTTTCTTATTCGTATATACGACCTACATGGTTTTCCCCTAAAGGCGCGCGAATACCAAAGAAAGTTAAGGAAAAAGAAAATTAACTTTTTTAAGGAATGGGAATTGAATAAAAGTCGGAAGTAGGTGTATCAACTGTGTTATTTTGTTCGAATTTGAGAGGGTAACTCCGAAATGGAATTACTTATACATTTTGGGAACAATATTAATACGTTTTGGTATTAGATTTGTTCTTACTTACCTTACATATTGTATTTGTATGACGTTTTACAGTTATAGTTTTATTTGAGTTTTAAGCAGTTTTAATTTCTGTGTTTCACCGAATTACGCATTTCAACACAGACCTGTAGGTAATTTAGACCTCTACGTAATTGAGTGATTTATTAATACGTTCTACTGTGCCCTCACTGTTACGTAAAAGCCCTAGGCGTATAGAATGTAGATAATATACAATCAAGGATATGAATTGCTAATCAAATTCTCAGCATACGTCAATTTGCCATTTTATAGCCATTTCATACCACTGTCAAAAGAATGACAGTTGTGATTTAACATAAACCCAGAAATCAAATTCGAGATCAAAAATGGAAACAAAGACGTGTCATTGTCAAAGTGACAGTTCAGGGGTAGTCAAAATTTCCCTAGTAATTCAAATGAAGTTTTTTTTTTAAATTTAGTGTTTTTGGAATAACGATAAACGATAAAGCAGTATGTCAAAATTGAACATATGATAGGCTAAGATAAGTCCTTTAAACGAAATGAAAATAAAAGATTTATATTGTTATAAACAAGTTGCTCATGTTTATTTGAAATTAGGATTTATAATAAATAATATACTAGCAGTGCTCCGCGATTTCACCCGCGTAGTTCCCGTTCCCGCGGGAATACGGGGATAAAATATAGCCTATGTCACCCGGGGATAGTGCGGTTCAGTAGTTTCGGAGCCTATTCAATGCAAACAAACAAACGATCAAATCTTTCCTCTTTATTATTAGTATACTAGCTATTACCACCGGCTTCGCCCGCGCGGAACTTTCATCCCCTATTTAACTCCCTTAGGGGTTGGGTTTCGAAAAATCTTTCCTTAATTCTTGTCTACATTATAAAGGGAACGTCTGTGCAAAATTTCAGCTTTCCAGTTCCAAGGGTTTGGGCTGGGCGTTGATGAGTCAGTCAGTCAGGACTTTTCTTTTTATTTATATAGGTAATATTTATGTTTTAGTTATGTATAGAGCTGCTTAAGTCACCCATATTTATCACACAATCATAAAATAACATCACGCCTGGTTGGAGTAAGGGTTGAGCAGAGGTGTAACTATATAGTGGTGCCGAGTGCGCGCACTAACCTGCTGGGGCGCGCACCGCTGACTCGTGCGCTGCGCACTCTCAACACGGTGGCGGATACCATAGACATATTCACCTGTACACTGGGTGAGTTCACAAAGGCCACATACTGTGTAGCATGGAAAGTAAAGTTAAGTATATGTTAAGTTACTTTGTCGCATTAGTTTTTAATAGCTGTAATGGCAAGGGGTACATGTGTGTGTGATAAATAAATATTAGGTACATCCACATTATTACAAAATCTTATACACGAAAAGATATACCTTACTAATATTATAAATGTAAAAGTTTGTGAGGATGGATGGATGGGTTGATGTTTGTTACTCTTTCACTCAAAAACTACTGAACGGACTTGGATAAAATTTGGCACACAGATAGCTTAGGTATTACCTGGATTAACACATAGGATACTTTTCGTTCCGGTAGTACGGTCCCGCGGGATGATTTTCCACCTCCACGCGGGCGTATTATTTTTATCATTTGTAATTACTATAGCTGTTCTTTGTGGTGCCGGACGGTTCTGTGTGGTGCCTGACGTAAAGAATAACACCATCCCATTTCTTCCCGTGGGTGTCGTAGAAGGCGACTAAGGGACTTACTACTAGGCTGATTTCCGGCCACCTTAGGCGTGGGCTTGCGGACAGCGAGTAATGGGTAGCTCGTTGTCCGGTAAGGACCAATCTCAAGGCCTGTAGACAAAATACATTTCTGTTAGCATTCACGCCAAACGCTAAGCCAAAATATATGGGAATGACATTACCTGTGGAAAGATTGCGTCGTGTCCTTTCCGCAGGTGTTGTGTCCCACGCGCGGCTGATTTGTTCGAAAGAGATACCGGAGCCCCTGGCATACGAGCTACTGCCCTCAGTCCGGGTGCCCGGGTGGGTTTTAGTCAGTAAAAGTCTGACACGCCCTCCTGCTCTACCCAGAGCGGGAAAAGTTATTTGATGATTTCCCACCCAAAAAAATGGATTTACTAGAGAATGGGCAGCAGCGTTTTCTACGCATTTTACCATCATACGTCTTTCGGCTGAAATGATGATGATGAAAATAGCTACTAAAATACAACAACACATCTCAAGAGGGGAAACAACGAATTACTATACACGGGTAACTTATTTAAGTTATATTTAGGTACGGCCATGAATTGATTATAATAAAACAATAACGGGCGGTCAGTTCGCATTATGTTCTCATTTGTGGGTCAGCCCTGACCCGGCTGAAAGTGAGTTATGACACATAATTATTAAAGCTTAGAAAGAATTGGTAATGCGGATGTTGTTTTTTTTTTTAAATATAACAATGTTGGTGGTCAGGTGAAAACCTTGGTCACGGTTTTTTTTTAGATCAAGATTCGGAAATTTGTGCAAAAAATTTATAGAATTTTGTATGTAGGTTTTGTATTTTATTCGGTTTTAATTGTTCTAATTGTTATTTTTGAGTTTAATCCAAGCACACAAAACTTACAAATAAATTAAATTGATTGAACCTGTTTGTAATTTCAAAATAACATCTTTTTCTAAATAGATATGAAAGTACGGTCGTTACAATGATTTTTATTATACCTGTCTGTTTTTCTATATTTATCGGGAGATTCACTGACATACAGCTGAGGGGCAATTCTACTAATTTTAAGAACGTTCACAGTCTGATCTCAGTGTCAATCTGTCAAAAATTCCTCGAGTTTCCATACATTTCTGACACATTTTTGAAATTCGATTGTCGCTGAGATGACACTGCGAACGTTTTTAATTACGAGAATTGGCCTTCAGATGTTATAAGGAGTAACATTGATGGCTACATAGCATTTGTTCCCTTAGCAAGATCTCATGGTGATGGTTTCTGAAATCAATGCTAGCTGCCCCTAGACAGTATAGCATAATTAACCTACAATGGGGCACTTAATATCGTGTTCAGCGTTCCTGCTGTCTGCACGCTGCAGGAGCTGATGGACGCTGCTGAAAGTGCCAAGCTCGTAGCCAAATTCTGGGCTGGCTATTTAAGAAGAAGAACCCTACAACGCAAGATGGTGTTCTTTAGTTTCTTCCTACCCCCCGAAAAAGAAGAAGGCGTGAGTTTATGTAAAACATATTAATTTTCTTAGAATTTCAAAAATATAAAAAAAACTAGCTTCCGCCCGCGTGGAAGTCGGAAATTATCCCGCGGGAACGTACTGCCAAGATAAAAGTATTATATGTGTTAATCTAGGATATAATCTATCTGTGTGCCAAACATCTAAATCCATTCAGTAGTTTTTGCGTGAAAGAGTAACAAACATCCATACATCCATCCATACAAACTTTCGCGTTTATAAAATTAGTCAGGATTTTGTGTAAAAACCTATATTTATATCTTGAACAGTTAATTTAACTGACAATTAAGAATGTTAATTATTAACTTAAAACCTGCCACTCTGACTTAAGCCAACACCAACTATTTCTGCCAAAAACACCCGAACATCACAATAGCGTGCCAAAACAGAGGACAAAACAAAACAATGCGCCTAAAAAAAGTCTCAGCCGAGCCCCGGGGTTTTTTGTACCCCACCTTATGGCAGTGGACAACGGAGCATTGAAATGGTGCCGGGATAATTGCGCCACTGTCCTTTAGACCCCAGACTGTTCCAATTATCCTCGACACTAACATAGGAACATCACAGAAGCCCTGTGTCTAAAGGCTTTCATATTTTTTTTGGCACACGAGTATGTATTTTTGACGTAAGCAATGTTGTGTCTATACATGTTTTTCGTGAAAGCCTTGTTTGAGGTGACGCGTGTTGTTAGGTTATGTTGTGAGCAACGTGATATTTTCGGTGGTTGTGGTGTTTACGTAAAGATGTGTAGTAAATAGGTAAGTATTTAGTAGTTAAGTAGTCGTCAGAAATAATTGATGATTAAACGAACTTACCTGTACGTGAAGTTCGATCACAATTACTCGAAGAGCTTCGTTCGAAGATATTAGCATTAACACATGTAGTTTCACTTACAGACTCGCCATTTCGCACTGATTTTAGGAGAAAAATAAATTATTTAATTCTATGTAAGGTAGATTAAAAACTTCTGTTCGTTACTGTGACATTAGCACCTAGCTAGCTCATTTAGTTTGGAGGTTTGCTGAGCTGTTTGTTATTTCACGACTATAGGGGTTCAGGATTACTGGGAGGGAGGGATGCTAATATCTTCGAACGAAGCTCTTCGAGTAATTGTGATCGAACTTCACGTACAGGTAAGTTCGTTTAATCATCAATTACTCTCAAGCTTCGTTCTCGATATTAGCATTAACACATGTAGATGTTTAGAGATCGCAATCGTGAAATATAATCAATTAAATATGTACATATTGTATATTTGCATTGGGAGTTTGAAGGAAGAAAATAAATAAACGTCTACTACGTTTCATAGCTACTTATATTAAAGTCAATCACAAATTTTACTAGCTTTTCAATAATTACAATAGTATTACTAAAACGAGATAATTATCCATTTAACACACTTGTGACAAAATCACCTTTGGTAGACATATCATTTGATATTATTCTATTATAATATTTAGCAAATACCGTAGAAGTTGAACTCCACCCGGCAGTGTTACGTATGACATCCAGACTGACACCTACGCTATACGCCTTAGAAGTGGCTGCGTGTCTGGTGCTGTGTGCACTAAACAGCGAGATATCAATGCCACTGTTTTGTAACATGCTCTTTACCCATTTGCTCAAAGTCTGTGATGTTACAGCTCGGTATGGTTTTCTAAATGAAATAAAAAGTGATTGCTGGTCCTGACGTATCTGATTGGTCTTTTCAAGATAAACTTTAAGAGTACCAGCAGGGCATATTTGCGGCCTTTGTAAAAAATACGGTAAGGAAAACACTGGTTGTAAAGAACCCACGCGTGAAGTTTTAATTAATTCAGTTATTTTAATAATAAACCCTGATTCAGAATTAGTAATGTTATCAACGTATATTTTTGATAAAGTCTGCATTCTATGGGCTGTTATCAGGGCTAGAAGGGTCACTAACTTTTTACTAAGTTTTTCAAGACTTAAGTCTTCGTTGGGATATAATTCTGCCAAATAATTTAAAACTTGATCAGTGTTCCACGTTAAATTGTATTTAGGACGTGTGGGCCGCAACCGAAAGATTCCCTTAAAGAATCTTTGTATAAATGCATTGTTTGCTATTTCGTGTCCGAGTAACAACGATAAAGCGGATCGCGAGCTATTTAAGGTACCATACTGAGCTCCGGTATTAAACAATTGCGTTAGAAAACTTAGAATACTTGAAGTTGAAGCATTGTAAGGTTCTATGTTGTTTTCGTCACAAAAAGTAAACCACTTTTTAAGGCATGTATCATACTGCTTGACAGTATTGTCTGACAGGGATGCTAGCATTATGGGTATTGACGACTGTGGAATTCCTCTTCGGAGAAGTGATGTCCGGACAACCTCCCGACAACCAGTGTAATTTGTTGGTGAATTGCACGTTCGCTACAACGAGAAATAATTAAATCACCCTTCGATTTTAAAACGAGAGGTTTTTTGGTGAGAAGTCTTTTAAAGAGAGGGTACCATGGCTGTGTTGGCCATTTTGGCACAACAACAATACCAGTGGCTCCATCGTTAATAATCTTACGCAAGGTCTTTAAAATAACTGAAATTGGTGGAAACGCGTAAAAGTAGTAATTAGTCCATGATATAGTGAACGCGTTAATTACATAAGCATCAGGGTCCCTATGCCAAGAAACATAGATATCACATTTATGATTTATTCTGCTTGCGAATAAGTCAATACAAGGGACACCGAAGTGTTGTGTTATTTTATTATAAGCAATCTGAGATATTTCCCACTCTATGTCGGGGTGTAATCTTCTTGATTCAGCGTCCGCAACTATATTATCAGAAGAACGTATATAATCGGCATGAACCATAATTTTACGCGCTTCGCACCATTTCCACAATTGTTGCGTAATATCTGTCAAATGAGGAAATTGCACGCCACCCATTCTATTTATGTACGATATTGCTGTGGTATTATCAATACGTAACAAAATCTGACTATGTTTCAAATCTTGTGCAAAAGCTTTAAGCCCTAGAAAAGCTGCAAGTATTTCCAAATAATTAATATGTCGACTTTGCTCATGTTGACTCCAAGGTCCACTGGCAGTCTCGTCACCACAGGCGGCGCCCCACCCCGTTGTTGAGGCATCACTAAATATCTCTAAGGAATATGAATCAACCTTTATTTTGCATACTGATTCATTTACAGCATTAAGCCACCAGTCAAAGATAGGGGACAATTCGGTTGGTAAATTCATAAACTTATCGTAATTTTCATCATCTTTGAGGTTTAGGTATTTACACCTCTCAAAGTCTTTGGTATAAAGCCGGCCGTAATCTACGGCTTGGCATGCGGATGTTAAAAGACCGATGAAGCGAGCAAAATCTCTTATTTTACATCGTTTGAGCTTCCTGATTCTTAATAATTCTGTTTTAATTTTACGTCTTTTATCGTTAGGTAATTTAACTTCAAATCTTTTGGAATCTATAATGTATCCTAAAAACTTGCAACAATTTGTTGGAACAACAGAACTTTTTTCAGTGTTGATAATGAATCCTAACGATTTTAATAATTGTTTTGTGGCATTCATATTTTGTAAACAATCAGTATATGATTGACCAACCAAAAATAAATCATCTAAATAAAATGTAGATAAATACCCCAAAGACCTTAATAATTTTGCGACTGGTTTAAGAATTTTTGTGAAAATATAAGGAGCCGTATTTAAACCAAACGGTAACACGTTAAACTCGTACAGACTTCCATTAAATTTAAAACGTAAATATTTTCTTGAGTTTGGATGTATGCCTATTAAAAAATATGCATCTTTTAAATCTATTGTTGACATAAAACAATCGTTTGACACAATTTTCAAAGCTGTTCTTAAATCCTCAAGTTTAAAATGTTGAGTTGGAATAAATTTATTTAATTGTTTTAGATTTAGTATGAAACGTTGTTTACCGTTCGGTTTAGGAACAAGAAATATACTGGATATATATTGACCGGTGCATGGTTGACATAAGGATACTGCCCCAGAACTAATAAGTTCTTGTATTGATACTTTAAAAGCCTCGTATTCGGATTTCGAATAAATAGGCTCTGATGGTACGGTTGTCTGAATCACAGGGCCAGAAAAAATAATATTATAACCAGTTATCCAAGAGAGTATAACAGGGTTATTTGTTATTAAACACCACTGTTCATAGAAACAGGAAAGACGGCCCGCTGGCCTTACCGTGTCTAACGTCGGTGACCTGCTTGTGGCTGACGTGACGATGTCTTGGAAGCATTGTTGTGCGTCGTCCTCATCTGCTGCCTCTGGGTCGGAGTTGATGGTGCCGCTCGCGCATATCTCGCGCCCCCCGGCGGCAGTGGTGGGAACTGACGGCGACCCGCCGGGTGGGCTCGGTAGTTTAAAGGTCTGTTGACAGCTTTAGCTGGTTTATGAGCCGTAGACTTCATTGTTGAAGATGACCTTAGATCAGCTCCAGATTTTATAATTGTTTTTGCTGATTTTAAAGTTTCCGATAGGCTACTACCAAAAAGCATTTCATCAATTTTGGTTTTGTCTAACTGATCTTTAAGTTCCTTCTTGACAGTAGAAAGAATGAACATACGTCGTGAGATCGAGTCCGTGTACTGCATATCACCGAGGATTCGAGCTGTATCCATCAACAACTTGAGAAGATCAGGGTTTTTATGACCTGATGAGAGCAGCGCGGTAATGGCCTCGCTAATGGAGGACAAGGCACATGATGTTAATACCTGTTTATTTTCTATACCCTTATCTCGCTTTGCTTGAGGTTCTATTAGAGATGCTCGAATTTCTGGATTAAGGGTAGGCGCTTTTACAAACTTGCAGTTAACCGGAACCAAATATCTGTCTTTTAGCTCCTTGCGATTCTCTTTAGAGAGACCGGAGGTAGCAATGTGGTTGAGTCTAACCGCCAAATCCTTTTGAATTTCATTGCCGTATTCTTTAGTAGAGGTGGGGTCCTCACCTAATATTTCCATTAAGTCTGGATCTAATTCGAGAACATCTTGTTGATGAGGAGGGGGCTCAAGTTCACTTCCCGTTTCTAGAGATACGGCAGTTGATTCCACGACAGGCGCAGCAAGTACTTGCGTAGGGGGCAGTGCGGCGGTCACAGAGCTCGGTGGCAGTATGTCCACGTGTGCCGAGATGTTGTCGGCAGAAGCGGACTGTGTGATGACCGGGGCCGGAACCTCCTCGTCATCACTAAATTCCGAGGCGGCTTGTTGCCAGTACGAGCATCCAGGTTGTGGATCCGTGTCGCCGCGATGTGTGGCACAATCGTCATCGATTGGGATTGGTTCGCACTCTGCAAGCAAAATGAGTATTTTGCTTAAATAAACCTATTTACGGTGGGAAGTAAGACTCCTTGTGAGAAATACGCAATCCCAATAGGCGATATCGTAATATTTATTCCTGTAGGAATAAGGTACATGCTATAGAAAAACCCCACAGGTAGATCCGAGCAGCAAGTACTTAGTTTTGGAAGTGGAAGGCCCCCATAGGACAATCCGATTTTCCAATTTAATTATTGTTATGAATCCGTAATGAATTCAAAAAACACAAACACTGGTTTTACATAATGGTCGTTTGAAAGTGTAAGACACCGAGCCCTCTAATCCACCTTGTTGCTATGCTAAAAGTAACCTATTAAAATGTAAACAGGAAATAAGTAGGTCAATGACTCACCCTGCAGGTTATGAGGCATCGGAAAATCACCATCGGATGACGATGTACTTTCATAGCGAGTACGTCGCCCACGTTTTATTTCACGTTCTAACTTTTTAAGTTTTTTACACAAATTACTATAATTATCGCGATTATTACTCTTTCTTTTCGGCATTCTAAGGTTTAAATATAAAAACGCACTGAATTTTACTTAACTACTCGTAAAACAAAAGAATAGATGCGAAACAGCGAAGCACTGATGCGTGAATGAGCTAGCTAGGTGCTAATGTCACAGTAACGAACAGAAGTTTTTAATCTACCTTACATAGAATTAAATAATTTATTTTTCTCCTAAAATCAGTGCGAAATGGCGAGTCTGTAAGTGAAACTACATGTGTTAATGCTAATATCGAGAACGAAGCTTGAGAGTAATTGAAGTTTATTAAGAAACCGATTTTTTTTATTCGAAAACATCCATTTTCGAATAAAATTTTATTTGATAAATGAGCTGTTTGTTTTCTAAAAATCAAATTAAATTTCAAATGGAAAACCCAACAACCCCGCAGTAATCAATTTTAACTTGCTCGTGGTAGAACTATAAACATCAAATATCTTAGGATCTTCACTAAAAAGAAGGCTCTATTTTAATCCGTAACTTGGAAAAACTATTCAAATAAATTAAACTTCTTGACTTCGACTTAATTTGCAAATATTGCTGCAGGCTAATTTAAGCGTTATATTAAAATTATGGAAATTATAAAAATCAAAGTAACTGGCATACAAATAACGCATTTTTCATAAATATTTAAAAAGTACTTTTAAAGACTATCTAATGATATTCAATTTTTTTTTAAATATCATTGAAACTTATGACTGTTGAAACTTAAAATGTTTCACTCAAAATTAATTGTAATATTTTTGAAGGTAACTGGGTAAAAACACGATCCGTGTCCCTCGTCTACATTGCATTGTAAGTACAAACGGTTTTACAGACGATAAACTTTGAAAAGATGCCCAAAATTTTGAGCGCATAAAAGAAAGGACGAGTTTTGAAGATATTTTTAAGCATAAGGTAAATAAAGATTACGGTCACATTGTTACGTAATTTTTTTTATTTTGAATTTGAAAAAGAGATAAATTGGCGCTTCTAAGATTTTTTTAATGAAAACAAAAAAAAACATCGTTCGTTATTTATATAGTATATAGTATAGTTATTCCACTGTTGGGCAAAACGATCCCATAATTTTCTAAACCACCAATAAACGTAGTTTCTAAACGCATGAATTGTGTGCGTGGTGGGTGTTTTATCATCGTGGATAAAATTGTATAGACTTTTCACAAAAACTTACTAAAGTACTGGCATTTGCAAGCATTAGTAAGTAAAAGTATGATACTTCAATCCGTTCGAGACGGTACAAAGCTGAAACCTCATTACAATAACTAAAGGCGAATTATGCAAACAGGCTGCGTCGTTTATTGTCTACTTTTTTCTTCGCCTCAGAACATTTTCATCCAACTGGGTCGATTCATTATCTAATGAAACTAATGTAACAGCTCTATACACGACTATCATACGAAAACCGTTCTCCAAAACCATTCGATTTTGATTGAAGGGTTCCAAAGGATCTCAAGACTTAACAATAATGACTACCAGAATAAATTATTGGCTACAAGTTAATCGTAATTTCAAAAGCAATCTGTTATCCAAATCGTATATTACAAGAGAAGGGTAAGATTTGGACAGATCTCAGGAGCCTTCGGGGAAATCAAGTGATCCAAGCTGCGGCCGCCGGTTCATTGGGCACCGCCTAATGCGATCCATTGTTAGGTATTACAGCGGTGTTTCACGTAATAGCGCAATTTAAGTTGGTATGTACAGGCGAGCCCAAATCCGGCCCCTTGTAATGTTGCTGCAAGAATTCTGTTGGGACGTGCCGAAGAGCCATGAATGAGCGAAGAGGTTACAAGTCTTGCATTTATCGTTTTAGTTACTGTGCATGCAAATGAAATTACAGTGTACGAGACATTATTCAAAATTCAGTAATCAATCCACTTAAAATTCAAGTTAGTTACCTAAGTCTTAAAATGAATGCTTTTAGCATACTAATTGGGGTAACCGTGCAGAATTTCTGCCAGCTTTTTAAGCCTATCCCATTAAAAATTCTTTGAAATACTAGGAGAGTTAAGTTAAAAAGTTATAGGTACTTACTGCAGATAGGACAATTTATTAGAAAAAGTATACTTTAATAAAATTATAATAGTTTAAAGTTGAAGGATTTCTGAAAGTTTCTGGAATAATCTGTTTAATAAAGTCTTCTATTAAAGAAACGGTTCACATGAAAACTAAAATTGACCAATATAAATTTTAAATCTGTAGGTCCACTAACATTTTTTGCCTGTGACTAAAAACAAAACATTTTTGAGCTAAATGAGCTAATCGTTCTCATTTTTAACCGACGAAAAAACGGAGGAGGTTACTCAATTCGAAGCGTATTTTTTTTTTTTTGTATGACCACGCATACCTTTTTCCAGAGTTGTCCGATTTTGATAATTATTTTTTTATTAGATAGGGTATACCCCGAAGTTGGTCCCATATAAAAATCGAAGAAAAATTCCAACCCTAAGGGTAAAATAGGGGATGATTGATTGTTTACTCACACATTTTAATACTGAGTTGTGTATTACAAAAAGTAATCTAAATTAAGCATGTAGTAATAAGTAGATTATAGCCACAAAAAATAACTTTTTAATAAAAAATTAAACCGCCGAAAAACCAAAAAGTAAAAAATAATAAACTTGCTTTGTCCAACCCCAATGACTAAGTTTGGAAGTCAGTGACTTTGGATATGTATTTAATTATATTTCACCGCCTTCCGAACTTTTATTAAAAAGTTTTTATTATAAATGCAATATACACTTTACCTCGTCTGTACAAAACATGAGACTATCCAAAATTATCTAATGTGTAATGACAGTGTCCAATCTGATGAGGGTCGAGTCCGGGGCCAATCTGAAAGGAATTCCAGTTAATATGCCCGTTATTCTGAAACACCGTACCCTTGTACTGAATAAACCACCTATTTGGTATGCAAAGAGTGAAACTCACTGCTCACATTCCATTGCTGGTTTCACACTACGGCACATACTTGCGACTCATACTTGGCTGTCAATGGATGTGATATGAAAGTTGGCAATGTACACTCGCGATCTGAGGTGGTAGTAATAAGCGATTAAATCTAGAGCCAGTCTAATGTTATGCACGCATGAATGGTTACAGCAATTCGCAATATTTAGTAATGGCAACTTTTGATATAAGTTTTTGATTCTAATTAAGTTAACATATGAGTTACACTACAGACTAACATATTCGCAAGTTTTCACCATATTTGGCTCCTTCTCAATTACATACACATTCCCCATACATAGGTACTTTGATAGGCCATAGAATAGTTGCATTTATTAGTAAATAGTTTTCTTAATATATAATACAACATTTCTGTCCCTGTCTAAACTAAAAAACACCAGATTTCCAAAAAAAACTGCAACTATAATTGACTTTGAATTAGCTATGAAAGACTTACAGGAAAATAATTTAGCCGAACTATTGTTTTGTAATGATCCAAATCTACTGACCAACCTTCTCATAAATAAACTCTCTAATACTTTAAGAAGCAATAGTACCACCCGCACCATATCAAACAGTAAGCAGATAATTAAACCGTGGATTACCAACGGCATACTACGGTGCATAAGAAATCGTAATAAATTACAAAAACGTCATAAATCTGATCCATACAATGATATCACAAAGATAACCTACATTAGATACAGGAATTACTGTAACAATTTGATAAAAAAACTAAAACGTAAATATGAAAGGGACCTGCTAGCAAAATCTGTTACAAATAATAAGCTACTTTGGAAAAATATTAAAGAAATCACTTATTCCACCAAGTCAAATAATAATAACTCTGAACTATTAAATATCAAGTCTTCCCCTCTTGAATCAGTAAATTTTATCAACGATCACTTTGCCAACGTTGGTAAACAGTTGGCTCAGCAAATTCTGCCTAGTAATAATTACCCTATAGAGCAACATACCAAGCTACCTACACAGTGTAATTCTTTTGTCCTCCTGGATACTGACCCCAATGAAGTTGATCGAATCTTGATGGGCCTTAAGTCTGATAGTGCCCCCGGCTGGGATAATGTCTCGACAAAATTTCTGAAACACGTACGAAAGGAAGTTGCTCCAGTAATTACTCACCTTGCAAACCTATGCTTCCAAAGCGGCACCTTCCCTGACCTACTGAAACATTCCATTATTACTCCCGTCCATAAGGGGGGAGACAGAGATGATGTCAACAACTACAGGCCAATATCTGTTTTACCATGCATTTCTAAAATACTGGAAAAATTAATTAATAATAGACTAACAACATATTTCTCTAAATTTAATTTACTATCTCTCGCCCAATTTGGCTTTAGACATGGCTTATCCACTGAAGATGCAGTTACAGCACTGAGTTCTTTAGTAACTGAACATCTTGATAAGGGAAATAAATGCCTGACTGTTTTCCTAGATCTTAAAAAAGCTTTTGACACCGTCTCTGTCCCTCTCCTTGTGAGCAAACTTGAAAAACTTGGAATAAGAGAAATCCCTCTGAAATTGCTCAAAGACTACCTCTCGTCTAGAAAGCAAAGGGTTAAGGTGGGTGAATTGACCAGTAGTAACGTTGAGGTCACCTACGGCGTTCCCCAAGGCAGCGTACTGGGCCCCACACTATTCCTGGTATATATAAACGATCTCTGCAACATGCATATCAACAATGCAAAAGTATTTTCATACGCCGATGATACCGCTGTCGTTTTCTCTGGGAACTCCTGGCAAGATGTGAAACTCAAAGCTGAGATGGGTATGGCACAAGTAGCCAATTGGCTAAACAATAACTTGCTCACTTTAAATACATCAAAAACCAATTACATTTGCTTCAGCATCAACAAAAGTAGTCAGCCAAGTGAGGATCTCAAGCTAAGAATACACACTTGTGGAGATACCAATAACAGATACTGTAACTGTTCATGTATCAAACAGGTAAATCAAACTAAATATCTAGGCGTGATCGTCGGTCAGCGACTATCGTGGTATCCACATCTTGAACAGGTCTCAAATAGGGTTAGAAGATTAAGCTGGATCTTTAAAACACTTCGATATGTTGCTCCAAGAAATATCACCAGTAAACGAGACGCCCCCAGAAATATTTTAAATGAAATCTACATAGCACTAGTGCAGTCTGTCTTATTGTATTGCATCCCTGTTTGGGGAGGTGCAGCGAAAACAAATTTTATAGCTGTGGAGCGATCTCAACGAGCTCTGATAAAGATAATGTACTTCAAAAATAAAAGATACCCTACTGATATCTTATATAAAATGAGTGATCTCCTTTCCGTAAGAAAATTGTACATTGTCCAAATAGTCTTAAAAAAGCATAAAACCCTGCCATATGATCCAAACTTATTACGGAAAAGGCGGACTGACATTGTTGCACGAATTCCAAAAACTAAAACTATGTTTGCTTGCAGGCAATTTAATAAACGGTCTGCTCAACTATACAACAAAATTAACAAACATATTTACTTATACACAGAAAAAAGTTATGAATGTAAGAAAATAATAACTAGTTGGATAAAGACACTTACATATGATGAAACAGAGGCACTTTTGGAACACATAAAGTAGCAGATACACTCACACATACACTCACACATACACTCACACATATACTCACACATATACTCACACATACACTCACACATCCACTCTCACTTACACTGGAACATACAATCTCACAGACACTTTCATATACAGACACACTACGCACAGGTATTCACACTCGAATCACACTCACACTAACATATTTGTTTTTATTTGATATTTTAAGTACTTACGGATGTCTTGCAAATTTATTGATATTATGCTGTACTATGGAAGAGCGGAGTCTCCTAACACAGGCATTGTTTGCTTAAAAGGAGGCTCCAAACACGAAACCCTTTTTTGTAAACTGAAGCATAAATAAAATTATTTTATTTATTTATTTATTTATTATTTATTTAATATTAATATAATGTGCTTCTCTTACCACTACTGATATATGTTCAATGTTAGGCGAGGACGCTGGCACCCTAAACACAAGTTAAATCTTACATTGGGTGCCAGAGTTCATCGAAAACACTCTTTTCCTTAGTTGTAACGATGCATTGTGTTTAAATAAGTGTTTTTTGTACAACTAAAGGTAATAAAGAAACTTTTTTTATAATGTAAACGAGGGTGAAATGTAGGAAAAAGTATTTCATAAAAATAAATTGTTATAAATTTAAAAAAAGAAACCAGAGAAACATCTACTAAGCTAGGAATTCGAGAGGCAAAAACGAACAAAAGACATTTTAAATCAAAACCCCACGTTTTGCTAAAACCTATTTTTCTAAAAGGGGCATGATGAAAACCTCAATACACGCGTCAAACACAGAGCATCCTCTTTGCAAAATGCAAAAATCATTTTCTTTTTAATTATAACCAACTTGTATGTCATCAAGTTAATAAGAGTTCCGACGTTGTTAACAAACACACAAACAAAGGTGCTATTAAACAAAAGCTCGGCAGCTCCCCACAAAAGGATGTCACAGGCATCCCACTCGAGCTACAAAAACCACTTTTACGTGTGAATTAACCTTTATAACAACAACTCAAAGATCATTTTCCTTTAACCCATCTATTACAATCGCATGCTTACGACCAACACTTGGAAAAACAATAAAAATCTCTGGCGGATCACTTTTTCCTCAAATATCCAATTTATTTATGTGTTTTATGAGTGTCGAAATGTGAATTGAAGAGTCTTGAATTCGATTCCTGGAGGCAACAGAGTAGTTTATTATAATAAAACATGGTGCGAATGTTTTTACGATAACTTTTTATGATACATAAAAACCGAATATCTATAATAGTGAGCTATTTGGTATAAACTACTTCGGTTCGGTTACGGTTATGATTTAGGGTTTGTATCGCCCACGCTTCGTTCCTTAACGACTCGAAGAGTGCTCCAATTAGGATCCATTTTGTGGTGATGTTTTGCTTTTTATATTATTGGGATTTCAGCGAGAAAATTCACGGATTTAGCTGAAAATTGGTGCATTGACCAGCAATTGGAATCAGGTTAGCTTTCTTTTATAGTGTGAATTTAGTACGTGGTTGGCTTAAAGTAAATTTATAAGGCAATTTTATTTTATATTAACAACCTAGATCTCTAAGTCATCATCATCATCATCATCATATCAGCCGAAAGACGTCCACTGCTGGACATAAGCCTCCCCAAGACGGGGGATTTGCCATAATCGCCACGCTTGGCAGGCGGGTTGGCGATCGCAGTATGGTGGTAAAATGTATAGAGAACGCTGCTGCCCATTCTCTAGTATGTCCCTTAGTCGCCTTCTACGACACCCACGGGAAGAAATGGGATGGTGTTTTTTTTTTACGCCCGGCACCACACGGCTCTAAGTAAGTTACATTTATTAAATTTCAAGGTCAGTTTATTCAAATGTTCAAGAAAACTAGTCAATTTATTTGTTTTATTCATTAACTGTGATTAACTCGGTTTAAAAACCAATTAGGTATATTATTTAAAGGCCAAATGCACACAAAAAGAAAGCACAAATTTTTTACATTAAAAAATAAAACTCAATAACGCTTTCATTAGTACCTACCACTCACACTCTTCTGACCTCTTGACCTTCTGACCTTATAAACATCTTAACCTTTATGATTTCAAGTAATTCTGAGAATTCAATAGCTAGAAACAGCATCAAGTTAAATAATCAAGAATTATATTTTAGACAAATAGAATAGATTTCATGAATTTATTACGAACCTGAATCAAAATTGACAATGTTAACTTGTGTAAATTCTCAAATGATTTATTTTTAAGAACTCACTTACTACTAGATAGTTATTTCACTGCCCTAAATATATAGGTAATATTCATTTTTCATCTTATCATTAAAATTATTTGTAGTGCCAAATTAATATAATTAAAGTTGGCACGGTAATATTATAATCGGCTCACAAAATTTTGCTACGAAAGCGTAACCGCGTAGCTGCGTAGCGGGGAAGCTACGGCGTAGCACCAAACATTTAATTCATAATTACCACTGACTTAAAAGGATATGAAGGATTGCCCTATAAGTACCAAGTATGTAATATCAAAACACGATCTATGTGATGTGTGAACGTAGGTGTGCCTGAAAGTTAAACAATGTGACACAGGGGACAAAGCAAGTGGAGTGGTGGACCCTCCAGTTTCGAGACCGCCCTTTGTTCTATGACCCTGCCAGTGATGTTTCTTTTGTATGTGGTGTACGTTACAAGCGGTGGGAGGGTTGAGTGGTGTATTTATTTCGAATTCAGGTGTATTTATTTTGTAACGAGACGTCGATAAATGGTGTAGGTATGGCTATTATTGGATTCAGGTGGTGTCCTGTTTGAGTAGTCGAAATAATTATATTTTCGTTTAGAATTTCGGTCTTACGTAGATTTGCTTTGCTATTACAATTATTTCTATGTAATGTTTTAGCTTATTATGATGTCTAAGGGTATTTAGTTATTAAACCTTAACTAAAGGGTTTTTAACAAAAAAATTACATTATTGTATAATGATTATTTTCCCTTTTTTGGTTGTGATAGAATGTTTATGAACGCGTTTCAACGGTTTAAATAAAAATAGTTTTCTCACTTATTATTGATTTATTGTAGTCTATTGTGCATACACAGTAAAATAGAAGTATAGTGTTGATACAAATAGAAGAAGTAGCCTGTGTTGTTCAACTAAAAGCCAAAAGCAGCATATTTTCTTTGTGTTAACTGATGAATGAAATAATTGTTTCTACGGCATAGCTGGTGGTTCGGTGGCTTTGATTTACTTGCGGATAACCGAACAACTTTGTTGTGTGAACAAAAATCGCTTTCTCTTATAAACTGCACTCTTCTCGCTCCCCACCAGACAGGAAGCAGTGTCTCTTTAAAACAACCACACAAGATCGCTTTTGTGTATCGCTGACATGCCCCGCAGACATCGCGCGAACATTCTTTAATTCTACCCTCAAACCTCGTTATTCAATCAAATGGGAACAACCATTGTTTGCACTTAATTGAAAATGTGTTCGAAATATTTCAGAGTTCATTAACAGAATTAGGTATAAATCTGTATGAAAATACATGTTTTTCGTTGTTTGTTCTTTATTTATGCCATGCTTTGTGGCAACGTTATCACTCACATGGGTCGGCCCATCAAGTTTAGCTACACTTGCTGGGGTGGGTCCGTAGATGATTGACAATCCTTTCATACCGGAACCTTCCTTGCCTCGGAGAGCACTTTTAACCGTTGGTCCCAGCTGTCTTTCGTGGATATGTGATAGTCGTAACTGGACGTGAGAAGTTCTAAAATAGGACAATCAAGCAACCAAGAGGTTTCATTTAATCCAGTAATTGGGTTCTGAAGGTCAGGTAGGCCGTCGCTCCATGTAAAATACTGCTATTCAGCTGCAACCGGTTAGAATGGAAACCAGCTCAATCATAGTTAAGCAGTATATGCGCCCTAACGTCCCTAGTCACCGCAGGAGACGCCCTGGGCGTCGGTAATCCTAGGCTGATTCCCGGCCACCATAGGCGCGGGCTTGCGGATGGCGAGTAATGGGTACCTCGCTGTCCGGGTCGATGGCGCGATGTGTTCCACGCGCGCCTCAAAGAGATATCAGCACAACCTGATGGGGCCCGCAAGGTCTGATGCCTGCCAGGGATGCGGGTTGTTCGAAAGAGATACCGCCGCCCCTGGCACACAGGCAACTGAGGGAACACGGGTGGGTTTTAGTCAGTAAAAATCTGACACGCCCTCCTGCTCCACCCTAGAGCGGGAGAAGTTATTTGATGATTTACCACCCCAAAAAAAAAACCATCGTAGTTGGGATAAGGCTAGGCAGATGATGATAATTTATTCCATCACGATAAAACTTTGGTAAGATGTCTTGCGCAAACCCCGTCAAAAAGAAAAAAAAAGTGTCAGAAATGAAGTCGCGTGTAACAGCTAGTAAATAATATGTTGTGCAAGTCCAAAGGTCGTGAGTTCGATATCGGATCAAGACAAATATTGGAACGGCTCAGTAAAGTTCGTTAAACGTCTGGACTGCGTCATTTCTGCGATTTTTATAATCGTCGATTGATTTGAAACAGATTGCTTCTCAGTCAAATGGTTATTTATTTCGATTCAGGTTAATAAAACTCCTAACAGTTGTTCTGCGTAGGTTTTTTTATTGGGTGGGAATTCATCAAATAACTTCTCCCGCTCTGGGTGGAGCAGGAGGGCGTGTCAGACTTTTACTTACCAAAACCTCCCGAAACAACCGTGTCCGGGTATGACCTGCGTCAGGCGGAAGGTGAGGACGCCATGCCGTCAACGAGGGGATTTCCAGTTTACGCTGATCTCGCATTGTACGGAAATCAGCTTATATTAGAAATGTATAGCTTGATGTGTAGCCATGTATACACGCCAATCATATTTTTTTAAACTAGATGACGTCGGCATTTCCTATCTGACAACGTCGAGAGGAAAGGCCGAAACAAATTCACAAGTCACAGTATTTTTTAAAGGCCATACTATATAATCTTGGTGAGATCAGGAGCCCATGCTTCTAGATTGGTGTCTGAAGTGGTCTTTTGAGGATGTTGCTTCAAGAAGCATATAATTTTTATCTGTGCTATTAACATATATAAATGAAATTAACTTACAGTCAGGCAACGCACTGCTCAAACCACTGAGTCCAGAGGCATGTCATTTTTCATTTTCTGCCTGCGAGATTGTAAAGTTTGCTGCTTAAGCTATTAAATTTATGTTTAGCAAATGAGGTTCGGTAGGGTATTTATGGAGGATTTGCTACGCTTATGTGGGTCGGGTAAGGGAACATTCCCTTGTTTTCTTTGAATGGATTTAAGCACATAGAGCTGACGAACAGTGAGAATTTTTAATTCCGAGAATAATTGGAAGGTGGGGAATCTGTACGGTTTCTTGGTCATAACCTTAAGCACAGCTGTCTGTGCTCGCTCCAACCCGAACAGGTAGGTCTTGGCTGCACCGCCCCATGCGGTTATGCAGTATTGCATAATGGACTGACACAGGACTAGGTAGATTCGTTTTAGGTTTCCGGTTGTTGCAAAATCCCTTAGGGTCCTGAACACATTTATAAGCCGCCTAGATCTGGTAATGATCGAGCCAGCCTGCCTGTCCCACCTCAGTTCGTACGTGTTACGGTCACGAACCATATTTCGTTCAACATACAGCCTAACACTGTCCTGTAAATAAAAAATACGTGTGGCACTCGGGGACCGCCGTGGTAAAGCTTATTGCATAGCATTTTTATCAACTTATGCAATTATATTTTTTTATTTATGCAGTTTTTTTTTCTTTGTTATTAGTTCAAGTTACGGTTTGAGCGTGGTGACCGATAAGAAAACAAATTTTATTATATCGGACAGTCGTACCATACACATACACGTTAAGCGAACGCTCGGTCGAGCTACATGGTAGGCGGAGTGGGGAGTGTTAGGTTTTATTTTCGTTACGGAATTTCTTGATTCGGCAGCCGCGCTCAAAGCCCGCGATAAAAGCTATGCAATAGCTTAAAAAAAATTAAGAAAAGAAAATGTCCAGAATCTCCCTGTGCAATAAAAGACAATGTCCAGAATCGCTCTGTGCAATAAAAGACTATGTCCAGAAGCGCCCTGTGCAATAAAAGCATCGGACAAACACGATAATTTAATTATCTATTTAATTAAATTAGTTACTTTTACTATACGGACTAGGTGCCATCAGCACTCCCAAATATTTCGAGGATTCTACCCGAGAGATGACCTGGCAGGTACATTTGAGTCGGTTCTCGCAAATATGTAGTATTATGGAATAGTCAGGCAGGGGTAGTGTTGGGTCTCAAAGAAAAGGATAGGAAATGTGTTTCTTCAGGTTTAGTGTAAGAAGATTTTTAGTCTTAGCCATTTTGATTTTGATCATCATCATCATCATCATTTCAGCCGAAAGACGTCCACTGCTGGTCATAGGCCTCCCCCAAGCTCCGCCACTTCGACCGTTTCTGTGCTTCCCGCATCCAGCGAATTCCTGCAACCGTCACAAGGTGATCGGATCGGATGCATTATTTATTTATTTATTTTACAAAAAAATACAACGGGTGGAAGCACGTCCACTTGGCGTGTAATAGAAATACCTCATTCCCCATGCCAGACATAAGTACTTTTAGCAACAGTTGCACTAATACAGTGTATGGCGTCATGTTTTTTTTTCCAATTAGCACCTCTGTACTGATTAACTAATTGTTAAAGGCGAACCTCTGTGCGACATTTCTATGCTAATGCATCGCGATATACAAACGGACAGATGACTCTACTCCGGTAATTGTGTTAAGGGGATGTACGTTTTGTGTTTACGTTACTGTTTTCTTTTTGTATGAAATGTTTGAAAATACGGATTTTTGCGTAAAGGGGGTCTTGTTTAGAGCAACATCTTTACATGTTTATAACAGGTACTTTTTGTGTCTGTATATGCGACCGGTTAGATTAACTGAACTAAATAAATATTTTGATGTGATTTCACCACTCTTTTAGAGAGCATAATATCATCATTACCTGCCTAGCCTTTTCCCAACTAAGATGGAGTCGGCTTCCAGTCTAACCAGATGCTGCTCAATACCAGTATTTTACATCGATACTTAATTAAGATATAACTACAGAAGTCAAGATATTATGACAATGCAATTTTGTCCCCATTGCACTCGTGCGAAACGTGTGTATGAATTGGAGATAAATTTATTCAGAAAACAGTGTGTAATGTAGTTATTTCGGAAACAAACCGACGTCATTAATATTTTACAAAGTACATATCTCTAATAAAATTTATTTTAATAATATATATATACAGGGTAAGTTTGTATCCAGTGCGCTAATTTTAACCATGAATTCAACATATCATTCTAGATCCCCTACCGCAGAAATTTTTCGCCGGTTATACAAAAACAAAAAAAAAACAGCTGTTCCATACATTTTGACCGCTGAAAAACAGCTGTTTTTTTTTTTGTATAACCGGCGAAAAATTTCTGCGGTAGGAGGTCTACAATGATATGCTGAATTCATGGTTAAAATTAGCGCACTGGATAAAAACTTACCCTGTATATATCTATAGTTCTGACAACCAGTCTTACCAAGGGTATCGTATTACCCAGTAACTGAGTTGTGGAGGTCAGATAGGCAGTCCATGTAAAAGAAGAACGACATGTAAGAAAGGCTACTGCCAAGACATTTTGACAATCCAAATATTATCAATGCGGCTTTTTTGGATGTTCCAGGAAACTGTAATGATAATACCTCACAAATATCCTGCTTCAATTCTCGCAGGCACAGTTCAGCCGAGTTCTCGCTCACTACAACCAACCAGGAGACAATTCTGAAGATAGTCAGGAGTCTACGATCAAACGCCCAGGGTGTTGATGGTATCAGTTTGGAAATGTTAACACTCACACTGCCAACTACCCTGGAAGTCATCACTGACATCATCAACAGGTCAATAGAATCGCGCACTTTCCCTGACCTCTGGCGTCGCGCAATTGTTCGCCCTATCCCTAAAATTAGTGATCCAGCCAATTTGAAAGATCTCAGGCCTATTAGTATATTGCCCTGCCTGTCAAAGATTCTGGAGCGTGTGGTTTATCTACAGGTAATTGAATACTTGGAGGCAAACAACATTCTCCCTGAACTTCAGTCAGGATTCCGTAAAGGAAGAGGCACTGCAACGGCTCTGATGGATGTAGTATTCAGCTGCATCCGGTTAGACTGGAAGCCGACCCCAACATAGTTGGGAAAAGGCTAGGCAGATGATGATGATATTTCTATGGTTCTATGTTTTTACTGCTGTGCATCCCAATATAAATCTCAATTCAGATGGGGGATTGAAATACTTACGATATTATCATCAAACATACAACGTTACCCAACTTTTGGAACTGCCGTAGTAGAGTAATTATGATCATGTATTCATAGTATTCTTTACTATTTGTATTTATTTATGTTATGCTAATTGTACCGTACAATCCATCAAAATGAAAATAATTATACTTATAAAGGAAAAGGAAAGAGGCTCAAGGTGTTTGAGGTTATTACCTTATTTTTTAATTTTACTTAGGTGTGTCTGATTGCCACGAAACAACCTATTACAATATTCTATACCTAATTATTTAATAACAGAGAATAATAAAATCCATATTGATTCGTTTAATTAAATGTAAAATTGTCACTATTTTGGGCTTGAGCCTTTGAAACGAACTGTAAAACGACTTGACACCGGTTCCCGAAAATACTGTAGGAATTTTAGGACAATACCTGTAATTAAAAACGTTCAAACTCTAGACGCAATCGTATCTTAGCGACAATCAATGTCAAAACAAAAACATACATAGGAGGGGTCTGTGGCTAAGTGATAACATTGGCACGGGTCTATCATTGTTGTTAAGCTACGCTTGCCGTGGTTGGTACATGGATGGGTGACCATCTGTAAATACCAAGACCCCTCAGTGCCTTGGAAAGCACGTAAATCTGTAGATCCCGGCTGTGTGTTCGTAGAAATATGACAGTCGTTACGGGTCCAGAAGTCTGACAGTCAGTTTTAACAGTATCGTGTTATAATCCAATAACATTTGTGGAGATCAGATAAGCATTTGAAAGACTGGTATTCAACTTCATTCAGTTAGACTGGAAGCCGAAGCCAACTAAATTGGGAACAAGGCTACGCACATGATGATGAGATAGCGATTGGAATGTGTACGTGTAAAACCGGGAATTGCACCTACGTGGACCTAGCATGAACGCGTGAAGTTGATCGAAGCTAAGCGAATAGGAGAATGTAGAAGGGCAATTCAATCGCATCGTGCAACATCGGCTCACCTCGGGTGACTTCGTTTTGCGCCTGAGTCTCGCGACTTGAAGTCTCTTGTAGTTCTTAGTATGAGTGTATAGTCACGTACATTGACTCGAGTCAGTTTCAACCAGTACTTCGTCGAAGCAACTTTGCAAGTAGAGTAATGTAGGCTTTTTTTTTTTTTTTTTTTTGGTTGGGTAATCATAAAATAACTTCTCCCGCCCTGGGTGGAGCAGGAGGGCGTGTCAGACTTTTACTGACTAAAACCCACCCGTGTTCTTTCAGTAGCCCGTATGCCAGGGGCTGTGGTGTCTCTTTCGAACAAACCCGCACCCCTGGCAGGCATCGACCCTGGTGGGCCCCATCACTTTTTGTGCTGACATCTCTTTGAGGCGCGCGTGGAACACAACGCGCCGGCGACTTGGGCTTGGTCCTTACCGGACAGCGAGCTACCCATTACTCGCCGTCCGCAAGCTCATGCCTACGGTGGCCGGAAATCGGCCTGGGATTCCCGACGCCCAGGGCGTGTCCGTACCCTGCGGCGGCTAGGGTCGCGAGGGCGCATATGCTGCCTCTCCCTCACGTGCGCCGCCTCCCTCTTCGCGAGCATCACTGCTTCGCTGAAGGAGGTGACGGCTCCCCATGCCCTCTCGCTCCGTACCATGGCCTGGACCAGGGCCGGACGCGAGAGATCACCGCCGCCGATCGCCTCCACGAGGACACGGCGGTGCTCCGCCCAAGCCGGGCAGACCGCCACCGTGTGCTGCACCGTGTCCTCAGGGCGATCTTCGCAGTGGAAACACCCGGAGTAATGTAGGCTTTTTTTTTTTTTTTTTTTTTTTTTGGGTGGGAAATCATCAAATGACTTCTCCTGCTGAGTAGAGCAGGAGGGCGTGTCAGACTTTTACTGACTAAAACCCACCCGTGTTCCCTCAGTAGCCCGTATGCCAGGGGCCGTGGTATCTCTTTCGAACAAACCCGCACCCCTGGCAGGCATCGGCCCTTGCGGACCCCACCAGTGGTTGCTGACATCTTTGACGGCGCGCGTGAGGAACACAACGCGCCGTCCCGTCTACCACTTTTCGGCCGCAGAGGATAGGGAGAGCGGCTGACGCTATACCGACACTCCTCTTCCCCTGCGGCCCCACCGCGTCCGCCATCAAACGGTGGCGGCCCCGTCCAGGCCACGGAAGGGAAGAGCGCTGCTCAGAAGCACCGGCACTCCTCCTCTACCGCAGTCTGTAACCCTCAGCCGCGATGCCTCCCATTCGACATCGCGGCCCACCTCAGTTGCGGTGCACCTCACCGCAACCTACTTTTTGGCCGCTACGTCAATGGCTTGAAGGCAAAAGCCCTGACGAGCGGCCCCACCTTTGGGTTCCTCTTGGCTTCACCGTGGATGGGAGACCACGGTTACTAAGCCCCCCCGCAACGACAATGCGGGAACCCACTCGGGGGGGGAGTAATGTAGGCTTAACGTATATTTGAGTAAATTTAAAATAAAGAACAGGTACTCGTTTTACTCATGAAACGAGCACCTATTCTTTAATTTCTGTAATTCACGATACAGTTAAGTAAATAAAGTGGGATTTTTTCTTTTCCTTCGTCACGACCTCGACCCTTTACCAGAAGGCCAATTCTCATAGTAAGAAACTTTCAAAATCTAGTCGCAATCTCATCTCTGCGACAATAAATGTCAAAAATGTAGGTAAACTAGAGATATTTCTGACAGATTGAGACAGATAAAAAAGCGAACGTTCTTGAAAATACGGGAACGGCCCCACAGTACACAGATAAAAACTCCTTACGACCACGTGAACATATGCTCTGACGTCAGAAGTGGTTCTTGTATTCTGGAATACGGTAGGCATAGAGCTTATCAGAACAATTTGTTTCGATGACGTCACATTAACATTGAGATAACGATTGGATCATTGAGTAAGTAAGTGAAAAGCACCGAAATGTTGCTGTTACGGTATAAGAAAGATGCCTATATTCAGCAAGAAGAAAGGATATTTAAATTGAGGAGTCTAGATTTCTACTTTTACTTTATAAAATAAAATAAAAATAAATTATTTGTGTAATATGTAAATGTAGGTATGTACAATCACTATTACACGTTAAAAAATAATATTTTTTATAGACAGAGTCTCTTTTAAAGTCCAGACATAATTCTGGTCAGATCATGTGAGGACCATGTAGATTAGTGTCTGAAATTGGCATTCAAATTTATCTAAATACCTTTTGCCCGCTTGAATATCGAAAATTCTCACAGGAACGGTCTACGGTTATAAAAAGTATCCTTTGCCCTAACCCAGGCTACAAACTATCTGGGTCCAAAATTTCATTCAAATCCATGCAGCCGTTTTTGCGTGATTCGGTAACAAACAAACAAGATTTTACTTTTATAAATATTGTAGTAAGATCTGCTTCAATTTATGTGATCGTAAAACTGCATTACCTAAAACCTTGTTTGCAGTGAAATTAGATTTAGAAATGATTTTGTGGTTTGTACAAGGTTTTCGCATTACTGGAATCAGGTTCAGTCATAATGAGAGTTCTGCATTTAGAACCTGTTTATTTTCATTAATAATAAAACTGCAGTATTCAACGTATTCCATTTTATTGGAGTTACAAATTTTATGTTATTCCTTGAATCTGGCAATAGAAAAAGTTATAGAAGATTTGTTTTTACAAATTACCTGTTTTTTTTTTCTTTTTGTATTTAATGAGTGATTGCTAAGTCTTACAGCCTTTGTGAAGTAGGTAAAAGATAACTACGGGGAACGCAGTTTTTTATTTTAAAGCTTCAGTGATTTTTCTCCCTTCATTTTTGATATCTATGAAAAGGTAGTTTAACCCATATCAGCATCCCCCCCGAGTGGGTTCCCGCAATGTCGTTGCGGGGGGCTCAGCAGCCGTGGTCTCCCAGCCACGGTGAAGCGAAAAGGAACCCATAGGTGGGGCCGCTCGTCAGGGCTTTTGCCTTCAAGCCGATGACGTAGCGGCCAAAAAGTAGGTTGCGGAGAGGTGCACCGCAACTGAGGTGGGCCGCAACTGAAGTGGGCCGCGATGTCGAATGGGAGGCATCGCGGCTGAGGGTTACGGGCTGCGGCAGAGGAGGAGTGCCGGTGCTTCTGAGCAGCGCTCTTCCCTTCCGTGGTCTGGACGGAGCCCCCGCCGTTTGATGGCGGACGCGGTGGGGCCGCAGGGGAAGAGGAGTGTCGGTATAGCGTTGGCCGCTCTTCCTATCCCCTGCGGCCGAAAAGTGGTAGACGGGACGTCGGGCCGTCAGAGATGTCGGCAACCACTGGTGGGGTCCGCAAGGGCCGATGCCTGCTAGGGAAGCGGGTTGTTCGAAAGAGTTACCGCCGCTCCTGGCACACGGGCAACTGAGGGAACACGGGTGGGTTTTAGTCAGTAAAAGTCTGACACGCCCTCCTGCTCTACTCAGCAGAAGTCATTTGATGACATCCCACACAAAAAAAAACCCGTTTCAGCATAATTATTTGTATTTGGTGAGAAATTATCAAGTCAAATAATACCTGGATATAATCTCCTTTCTTGATTCAACGACATGATGTAAAATACTGTAATTCATGAATATCTTGAGTAGGTACCTTACTTCCTCGTTCTCCTATGAACATTTGCACAGGCATAAATTTAATTTAAAATGGCCTTTCTATTTTCATAGCACAAAAAAGAAAAGCACGTTGGCACCGAGTGTACTTTTAAACGTTGATGCAGGCGCGCAAAAAACGCTTCCTCCACTCAACATTTTCTCACATAATTATTTTTTACTTCACAAGACTACATCTGCGAAATTAAAATAAACTCACCTTCATATTACGGCATGCTTGCGATTTTGTTTTTTGTGAAAGTGTTTTATTTTTTTTGACCGTGCTGTGCACCCTTAAAATTGGACACGGATGTAAATTGGGTCACTGGACGTGACTAGGGATTTTAATTATTTTTAAATTTATTTCAAACAGACATGGACTACAGTTTTCAAAGTCAGCCTTTTAAATTCGTTTGCGTTACTTTTAAAGTTTTTTCAAACTTGTGAGCGAACAGTATCGTCAACCAAATCATTACTTATTAAAATCTGATTCGGTACCGACTAAATTCAGGCATACAAAAAAAAAACCACCACCTAAGATGAATTGACAAAATATTTATTTCCGTTCAAAGTTGTCTAACCCTTTTCATAATCAGCCAATAATGATCCCACTGCTGGGACACTGGCCTTCTCTCTTCGAGAGAGAGTGGGCCGTTATCCACCAAGCAAGCCCAGTGCGGGTGCTCTAACCCTCTTAGGGTTTGAAAACTTTGCCCGGAAAAGCTCGAAATCCAAATAATAAAACAGCCTTTATCTCCACTGAGATAAGTTCCCAATTTTTTTTTTAAGATTATGGCGTTACACAACCTCGAACGGTAAATCTCAGCTATGGTGGGAACCAACAAGCACTAAGATACCTACTTGGCATAGTTAATGGAGTTCAACGTTTGTGCCCTGTAATCTGCTTTAACTTGAGTACGGTAAACACTAACCCACAGGCGGCACATAAAGGAGTTTCGCACAATACAGCTTGGATCAACCTCGTCTATTCGCAAAGGTATAGGAAGACATTTTAATAAAGGGTAACTGGGCTCATAGCTTCATACATCATGAGTATGAGAAATTATGTTTCATTTTATAATTTTTTATTCATTCAAAACGTTACACATATAGCATGCAAGATGTTACATTCAATTATATCAGAACAGTTATATTTTACCTCAACGGCGTAAAAATATAAATATGCAAATTAAAATATTATAAAGTGATCCATTATTCGAAGCAATCCATTAAAAATGAAAATATAAAAAAAAACATAAACTCATCATAGAAAACAAACAAAAAAAAAACAACTAGAAACTCAAAACAAAAACATACAAACGGCCCAAATAAATAAATTATTTATACAAAACAAACACATTTTATACAATATACTATCTGTAACCATACCTATTTTTAACAAAATAAACGACTGATTGATTGATTGGTTTAATTAAAAATACACTGAAATAGATTGACACTGATTTGATGAATAGATAATCCAGTAGGGTTTTCAATCTCTCTAGGCGCTAGAATTGATATAAGACTTTGTCGCATGTGTCAAGCCACTTCCAGTTCCCACACACCATGATCCACAACTAATTCTCTGTGTACAGAGTGTCGGAAATTAAATTAGAATAAACAAAATTAAACAGTTGGCCCCATTCGCTTCGACTTTCAAAATTACCGTATTTAGGGGATTAAATGCCGCCCCTAATGTTAATAATACAGGATTTTGGGCCTAAAAAGTATATTGTGCTTTTCGTATGCCATGAGTAATTTGACTAATTATTTCATTAGCATAGAATTAATTCTTGGTTGGAGTTCCTCGTATGCTTTAAAAGGCTTTTCTCAATCTGTTTTTGTGACATCGTGTTACAAATATATATTGTTTTCAATAAGGGTTTTACAAATAAGGTTTGGTCCCAGTTTGCAGTCTTATTGAGAGTACCAAAGATAATCTGTTTGTGCGTTTGGGGAGGTTTTTTATGTTTCATTCTTTTTTAAAGTATATAAGTAAACAAACACGGCCAGCAATTACCCATTACGGCCCTCCGAACCCCTAATGGGACAACGAAGCATCGTAACCCCTTTTAGATACTTGAAAATTTTCAAAGTTTAATTAAAAATGCCAATTTATAAGCAACAACCGCAATATGGGATCGTAGAAGTTTGTTTGAAACTTATTAAAACGATTACAAAATATTCAGAGCAAGTACATTGTCTTTTGTTCTCGTTCGAAGACAGTATTTTGCCCGAATTACAATAAGAAATATATAAAAGAATATTTCTCCCAATAACTCAAACGGACGCTGACAAAGAAAATCTTTTGACTCAAAACTCACGTCGAATATTGCTAAACAAAGCGAGAAATTATTTTTCCAAATGTCATAATCTTTGCGTATGTATTGCTTAAGCTTTATACATTACATTTTTTGTTTGTGAGCCCAAATTTTAACTTGTTAGTGACGCGGCAATGTTTAACAAGCGCCGCGGTTTGATCAAGTGAGCTTTGCGCATGTATAGAACATAGTGCAACAGATAATTTTCCCGAGAGCGTCAAATTCAGTGTAGTTTGTGCCGTCGTGCGGGAGCTACGCACCTCGATTCGGTTTTATGTGAAGTTTCCTTCGCCTATCGGTGTTACGAAATTTGAAAATCGAACGCTTTTGTTTTTAAGTGGCAGTTTTGTTTATGGACGAATGTTTCTGGGTAGTTTTTGAGGTGAGTCTATTTTTATGGCCTTTTTATTTTTTCTCGAATGTATCTGCAATGAAATAAAGTTTGAATCAGGATATCTAGATCTTGTTCATGTACAGCGGTTTTTTTTTTCTAAACCGATTTGATTATGATGTAATTGAGATTAAAAAAGCCTTGTAAATCACGAGGTACGTGTTTATTTAAGCAAATAAAATAATTACGTAACACATTTCGTAGTAACGTTAATTTTAAAGTTATTTGGGGCCCCCGAAAAAAATATTTTACTTACTTTTAACACAGGAAGCAGCAAAAAATAACTCCAATTTTTTTATATACATTTTCCCAACATACCATGACAAATGAAACCTGGAAACCAACACTCGATTCAACCTGAAAACGGAACCAGTAATCCTTAGCTTAAGCCTCGAGACACATTAAGAGCCCTAGATTTATTATATAAGTAATTCCACGGGGTCGTTTTGACCGTCGCTTGATCTTAGCTTAGAGGGCTAAACGGGGAGCGAAATTCTCTCAGTGAGTGCTACATACTTATTGTGTGCTACTCACCTATTGTATATTAGGCGCACGGGTCGATCGATCAGGTTAAGCTACGCTTGCCGCGGTTAGTCCGTGGATGGGTGACCGTCTTTACATACCAAGACCTCGGAAAGCACGTTAAGCCATTGGTCCCGGCTGTCATTTGTGGAACTTTGACAGTCGTAACGGGTCGCCAGAAGCCCGAAAGTCTCACAACCAGTCTTACCAAGGGGTATCGTATTACCCAGTAACTGGGTTGTGGAGGTCAGACAGGCAGTTGCTTCATATAAAATACTGGTATTGAGCTGCATCGGGTTAGACTGGAAGCTGACTCCGACATGGTTGGGAAAAGGCTAGGCAGATGATGATGAATCATCTATAATAGCTTTAAAAAAAAACACATAAACCTGCATGGGCACTTACGAAACATCAGAAGCTAGGTGCACAGTTCCGATTTGTCGCTTCCTATGGAGAAGAGCCGGCAAGAAACTCCACGGTTACTCTTTTAAAAATAATTGGCTTTTACAATGTTTTCAAATTACAGTGATAATAGGTATGGGAGGACAGTGCAGGCCTATCAATAAGTACCAGGTACTTAGAGTGTAAGTTGATATATAATTACGCACTATGATTTAACGGAGTGATAAGAAAGAAAAGGGAGTGAATGGTAGCGTGACGGTTGATGGGGGAATGAAAGCAGAAAACGTGTTTATCCGACCTCAAGCAATATGGGACTAGGGCAGGACAATAATGACGAAAATGATTGTATTAGCTGTATGAACACACTAGCTACGTCTTGCGGTTTTACCCGCATAAGTCTTGATCCTAAGTTAATATCAAGAAAAGAAGCATCCAATGTAGCAATCCAAATCATTGTCTACCCATGTGTTAAACCCTTATTCTTACTATAATATTATAAACGCGAAAGTTTGTATGCATGGATGTATGAAAGTTTGTTGCTCTTTCACGCAAAAACTGCTGAATGGATTTGGACGAAATTTAGCACAGAGATAGATTATAGTCTAGATTAACACATAGGATACTTTTTATTACGCTAGTACGTTCCCACGGGATAATTTCTCCACCTCCACGCGGGCGTATTATTTTTATCATTTGTAATTACCATAGCTGTTCTTTGTGGTGCCGGACGGTTCTGTGTGGTGCCGGACGGTTCTGTGTGGTGCCGAACGTAAAGAATAGCACCATCCCATTTCTTCCCGTGGGTGTCGTAGAAGGCCACTAAGGGACTTACTAGACAATGGGCAGCAGCGTTCTCTATGCATTTTACCATCATACTGCGATCGCCAACCCGCTTGCCAAGCGTGGCGAATATGGCTTTTTATCTCGGTAGTACGTTCCCGCGAGATAATTTCCGACTTCTACGCGAGCGAAGCCACTGTCGGAAGCTAGTTTCATTTCTCCATATAATATTAGTTTAGTGACCAAAATGTTGTGAGCGAATCTTAAAGGCATACCGGAAGAAAAGATGGATTGTGTGAAAGATGATAAGGTTTGGAACAAAATGGTCATTAAGATGACGGCTGATAAAGATGAATGGCTGAAGAAGACATGTATGGTCGACAACAAATTATTTGGGCTAGACGATGACATCTGGACTGTATATAACTGTGGTCTGTGCCTTGAAAAGAATCCGTTCCACTTTACCGCTGCTGCCGTGCGCTGCTAGACTGTTCCCATAAAGGGTGGTAGTTAGGTATCATCATCATTTCAGCTAAAAGACGTCCACTGCTGGACATAGGCGTCCCCCAAGCTCCGCTTCTGTGCAATTAAGCTCCGCCACTTCTACCGGTTCTGTGCTTCCCGCATCCAGCGGACTCTTGCGGCCCTCACAAGGTCATCGGTCCACCTTGTAGGAATCCTTCCAACTTTACGTCTTCCAGTACGCGGTCGCTACTCCAGAACCTTCCGGCCCCAACGGCCACCACTGCCACGGTAGTTAGGTATGACAAGCCATTATTCACGGGTGACAAAACAGTAGCACATAGATTGTGTAGCCTTATCCTACTTAATTTGGTGCCGCCTCTCCTCGTCATTCTTCCCCAGATGTTACGGTTCTGGGTCGTCGATTCATTTACTTGAGCTCGCTTCACGTCATTGTTGACTATAGACATCCATGAATTCATGTAGATGACTTGCTTAGTTTTGTGTTCCTTGGCCCTTCACTACATCCTATAAGATGAAAATGGTAGCAACATAGAATTCTCTTTACTATGTAACATCATATAAATTACATATACCTATATTATGTAGAAATTTTGAAGAGGTGACACAATGTGCGGTCTTATCGCTAAAAGGTACCAACAACCAAGCAACAGCTGCTTACTTCCAATGCAAAAGCATTGTGAGACTGTATTGCTCTGTAGTCAATTGGATCATCCCGTAGAGTGAGAAGATATCACGACGTCCAAAACTTAACAGAGGCGCAGCTGGATTGACCGTCCGCGTAATGGTACCACCTCATTAGCTACTTTGTTGAAAAGAGCAACCAGCTTTTGTCGACAGATTGCGGGATTATTATGTATCTATATTACGGCCATATTCTTCTAAAATAGTTCAGCAGGTGACTGCTATATATGGCCATAAAAAAAATCAATCTGCCTAGACTTTTGGTAACAATATTTGGGTCGGTTTTGAGTTTATCTGGATTCAGCTGAATACCAGTATTTTACATGGACCTCCACGATACTGGGTAACACGCTAATCCTTGGTAGTACTGGTTGACAGAATTTGGACTTTGATGTTTTATAAGCCACCGACATATCTGTCTTCTATGTGGGGGGTTCCTTCTGTAGGCAATTTCAGCTCCAGTGCCAACCTAGCTGACTTGCTTATCAATTTAACACGATTTATGTTATTATCAAAGAGTCTGAATCCTCTAAATGGAGACCTAATCAGACCAAATGATTAATATTGAGTTTATGAAGAAGCAAAAGTGGCTTGCAAATCTGTACAAAAACATAAGCAGTGTATAGCGTAATAAATGACGAAATCTTACATTTGCTCCAACGATTGTTATGAGGTGTGGGCAACGGAAGTAGTTTGTCAATTTGTTTTAGTTCTATCACCTCCTACGTTTGTCTCATAATTACGAAGAGGTGACATTTCTGAGGATTAATCATCGAGGTCAAAGTTCAAATAACGTTATATGATGAGAGTTGACTTAACTACGTTCAAATTGTGTTTTAGATTTTGACCGTTTCTCGATTAAGGCAGGTGAGTAAAGGTGTACATACGTAAAGTTTCTACCAGGGCAACATAACACCATAGGCAGTCTACCAATAACAGGCTACTAAGCCCATGTATAGACGCTTTATTAAAAACGACATGACGACCTAAAATGAAAAGGAAAGTTCTATCTTCTGTGCTCTGAGTATGGAAGGAAACTGAATCTATACAAATATTTGAACGACCCACATTCAACGTAAATCTCGTATGGATGATACTTGTGTGTTAGCATCCAAAACATGAAAAAGCTACTAGGACTTCATATGTTATGCATGCAATTAGTGTTGGTATTATTTCAACGTTGCTGAATGCTATGGTTCGGGGCAAATATTTTGGCTAAAGGCGATTTAACAGGCGAGTAACCGATTGATTTGGGGAAGCTCAAAATATTAAGGCAATTGCTATTTGATGTGCGTATAAGCGTTTAATTGTAACAAGCTACGATGATTACAAATGTAGCTTTTCAATTATATTTACACAGAAGTAATTACATAAAAATATTACGTGAAAATTGGGGTCTTAAACGTAGTTTCATTAGTTTATTTCGCGACTTTACCGGGAGAAGAGCTCTGAATAATGGTTTCGAGTCTTCAACTGAGAACTAGAAACTAGTGAAGAATTTCTGGAACATCTTCTTGGTCTTGGTCGTTTACTTCATTACTGAAGGACGTGTCCCTGAAAGGCCATCATTGTTTTATGTCCAATGTTCCACCAGTTCATAAGGTTTTCGGGTTGGCAGTTGTAACAGACAGTCCAGTGAGGGCGGTTACTTGGTCAGACTAGCGGTTAGGTGATCGGCTGCGAGGTCTTTTTCCATATACCTTGGCTATTACCGCCAATTTTCAAGGTTATTTGGTTCACCGCGGACAATGTAAGCAAAGTAACTGAAAACAGATCGTGGGTAGCCTATTTTTTATGCGTAGTTGTTCTTTTGGCGGAATATCAACGTGAGTGAAAACGTATCACAGAAACGTAATCACGTTGATTCATAAATTTATCTCTATAGTTAATGTGATATTTTCTTTTAAGTTGCTTCTCTGTCCGTACCAATAGGTACAATAGGATTATAGTTATCACAAACGATATATACCTACTTACAAGTAATCATACTGTATGATTATCTCTAGCAACACTATTTAATTAAAATATTTAAAAGACTTTTTAAATTTTCGGTCGATAGTTCTTTATATCCCAATAAATCGTCATCATCTGCCTAGCCTTTTCAGCTTCCAGTCAAACTGGATGCAGCTGTATACCAGTATTGTACATGGAGCGACTGCCTATCTAACCTCCACAACCAAGTAAGTGGGTAATACGATACCCCTTGGTAAGACTGGTTGTCAGACTTTTGGGCTTCTCACGACCCGTAACGACTGTCAAAGATCCACAAATGACATCCGAGGCATTGGTCTGGCTTATCGTCCTTTCCGAGGCATAGAGGTGTCTTGATATGTAAAGTTGGTTACCCATCCACGAAGCAACCGCAGCAAGACTAGCTTAATCTGATCTATGGACTCGTGCAGCTGTTATGACTTAGCCACAAGCCATGAAGAAAAGTATGAGTTGAGACTATAAAGACTCGCATCAAATACCTTTTTTCGCTCAGAAATAGCCAATTTACTTGTAACATAAACGATTTTGTCAGTTTTATTATTTTAAAAGCTTTTTCTGATATGACACCCAATACACTTAATCATACGACGATTAACTCCAAAGGACACCATTTTCTCGTGTAGTGTGCAAAAAGGACCAAAGAGTATCGTATACACCTCGTAGGACCCTCATTCGTTCACTTGACTGAGTCCAAGTGCTATCTGGACCCTAACTTAATGAAGATGGACTAGACAGGGATGGCGCACCTTTTGTAGTGTCGTTTTCTCAGAAAAAAACTAACGCTCATAAAAAAATCTTCATTTGGAATGGTTATTAATTTACATAAAATATATTTTAACGATAAAATAATGGTTATTAACATAAATAAAATATAATTTAACGATAATAGTTCACCTACGTTCTGGTAGTTATATTTAAGCCAAAATCAAAAATCATTTGTTCAAACTAGGCTGAGACTCAGCACTTTCTGAACGTCAAAATTATATAAGACTGTCCCCCAATATGCCCGCCCTTCACCACTTCCTAGTCTTTAGCTGGGAAGAAGAAGTGGTGCAACAAACTCCCCAGCAGCACATCTGTCTGTTAAGTTGGAAGAACTTGAAGTCCCAAGTAACAGGGGGGCGAGCTTCTTGCCATAAACCGGGTATAAATCGAAACTACACAAGATAAATAATTATAATTTAGTGTTATATATTGCACTGTAGATTAGTAGAATCTATTTTTGAAAACCTTATTTATCTCTTTTTTTTATGAAATTTCAATCGTAAGATTTCGAAGGTACAGTAATCAATTCAATGCTGTGCCCTTGAATTTTCTGTCACGTGACACCAGTGTGCGTCATAATTGCGTAATATACTTACAATGGCAATAACTTTCATTTTAGCAGTTCAACAGCATTCATTGCGGTATTAAAGACTTATCATTTTCCTTATTCGGATTATCTATCTATATAAATGAAAAACAGCCAGCTCAGCCCAAATCCTTGGACCTAGAGAGGTACAATTTTGCACAGAGATTGCCTTCATAATGTAGACAAGGAATAAGGAAGGATTTTTCTAAATTCAACGCCTAAGAGAGCTAAATAGGGGATAAAAGTTCCGCGCGGGCGAAGCCGCTGGTGAAAGCTAGTGTGTTATATGCGTAGGTGCCAAAGGTTCACTTAAATACCATAGGCATAAATAGCCTATTATGTTCCCACTGCAGAGACAAATGCCTGCTCTCTTTAAGAGGGAGTGGGCCATAATCCACCACGCAGGACCAGTGTTGGTTGGCGGATGTCACATGTCTTAGTATTTTTATCGTGACGTTTTTTTTTTCTCTCGAAACGGTGAAGTAAATAATCACATAAATGTTGCAAGGTTTTTTTTTCTTTGATAAATATTATTTAAAAGAGTGTCCATGGAGTTCTTGCCTGTTCTTCTCCATAGGTACCTTCTACGCTTTAGAATGACCAACTAGCTTTATATTCCTAATTGACTCCTTGACAGTTCAAAAGTACCTGTTTATGAATTGAAATACATTCTTTGAGTTTGAGTTTACCATACCTGGAGTAAAAGCTACAATGATGGCGTAACCAGACTTATAACACGCCCCGCCATGCTACGTCAATGATACGTGTTCATTGGCTACATTTCATCTCGTGAAGCTACGCTTCGTTATTTGGGCAATGACCAAGCATTGGTTGATGTCCGGTGTTTCAAGTGTGCCGGAATCATAAGGCAATGGTTTAAAAAATCAGGTATCAAAATTTAAGGCATGACCACGTCAGAGGTTTCGTAGATACTGTAGTAAATTCTTAGTATTACTCCACTATTATTAAGTTCAAGTGGTTCAAAAGATAGTTGCTTAGTTTGATTTTAGGTAATTTAATTACTAGGCCATTTGTATTCATCCTGGCAGAAGATTCAACTGGCATCTGTTTGTGTAAGGCTATGAACTGAGCTTTGTCTGAGAATTATGTTGAACTATGAAGGAACATTTCATCGACCGTCCCGACATTTCGTGTTTATACGAAACATGACCGATATTAAATAGCTTTGCGGAATAAATAACTTGAATATCAACACACAACCAACATTACTAACTAAATACTTGATAGTAAAAAGTTATAGTAAAAAAATATGCAGGCATTGAGAAAGAGCCAGTTACCATACACAATTCATTTTTTTTTTAATTCAATTTATTTCATCATCATCATCGTACAGCAGTCCACAGCTGGACAATAGCCTACAATTCTAGATAGGATAGAAAAAGTGGAAGGAAATGGAGGAGGCCTTTGCCAACTTTCACAGAGACCAAGACAGTCGGTGTAAATAATAGTTTTTTTTTTTAGCTCTGTTTTATAATTTCAACTTGCATAATTTTATTGTAGTAGCATAAGTTTCAAATGGTTCGAATAAATGTCTTTTATTTATTATAATATAATACACCAAATCACACCATACAAACCAAAGATCAATGTCAGTTTTAAAACTCACGTTAATATTTTAGTCAATTGAAGTCTGTCGGTGCAGATTGTTCGAAAGAGATACCGTAGGCCCTGGCACACAGGCTACTGAGGGAACACGGGTCGGTTTTAGTCAGTAAAAGTCTGGCACGCCCTCCTGCTCCACACTAAGCGGGAGAAGTTATTTGATGGAGTTTCTTGCCAGCTCTTCTCCATACGAAGTGACAATTTGGAACCGTACACCTAGCTTCTGACGATTCATAAGTGCCCATGCAGGTTTATGTTTTTTTTTTTTTATGGTGTTCCATCCAAAAAAAAAAGGCTGTCATATTGACTCTACATAAACTGTCCTGCAGATTATGATGACTCGGGCCATTATTTTGTCCAAAAATGCACATTCGCCTTTGTTAAATAGCGAAAACTAATTAATGTTGACACTGAAATTGATTATCAAGTTGATGAAACTGGCAAAGGTGTTTGCCTCTCCTAATTGGAAATTAGTCCAATTGGTCTAATGTCTGTTATCTACAAGTTAAACTGAAGATTCAAAATTGAGAAAATATTCTATTCGCCCGCGTGGATGTTGGAAAATATCCCGTGGGAACGAACTACTGGGATAAAAGTACCCTATCTATGTATTAAACCAAATTATAAACTACCCGTGTGCTAAATTACATCCCAATCTGTTAGGCCGTTATTGCGTGATTGAGTAACAAACATTGTAACATACAAAGTTTCATGTTATTAATTTATTTACTAGCTTCCGCCCGCGGTTTCGCCCGCGTGGAGGTCGGAAATTATTCCACGGGAACGTACTACGGGAATAAAAAGTATCCTATGTATAAATCTAGATTATAATCTGTGAGCCAAATTTTGTCCAAATCCGTTAAGCCGTCTTTGCGTGATTGAGTAACAAATATCCAAACATCTTCACAAACTTTCACATTTTCATTATTATAATAGGATATGTATGTACTAGATCTATTTTATGAAAGTACAAAATACTCTATGTAAGATTCTACTGTGTTACTAAGATTACTACTGCGTTACTTTTTGTGCCCAGTTTCTTATAGCATTAACAGTAATTATTTAGGCTTGTGATTAGTTAAAAATGTCTTAACTTCATTATTCTACACCAGAAAATAGATAGAAAAAATACTTTAAATCTAAAAAACATACAATGGGCGGCCTTATCGTTTTCTGCCATATCTTCCAGGCCACCGTGGAATGGACAGTGATAGCGTGGACATTAAATTGGGGTTATCGTTGGTGCGACACATAGATACAATACATTATAATAGCGTAGACATATATGTTGCAATACTTTACATACGAAATAAATTAGCTAAAAAAAGCATACACACTTAACATACAACAGACATACATAAGCTCACGACTTCTTCCAATGGGGGCAGGCAGAAGCTACAGAACGCCATGTGCTCCAATTCTAAAATATAGTTTTTGCTTCCTTTACGTTCATACATTTACACGCACACCGGTTGCAAATAAGTGCTACACACCAGATTCTAATGATTTATTCATACATAATTTTGTTACTAAAGGAGAAGTTGCAACTTCCATAGAAAATTACCCCACGACCGACAGCTGAGAGAAATATCTCAAAAATAGATAAAAATTAGTATTAATAAATTGCATACCTCCGATTGTCATCCTTACTGGCTATCATACTTAGAAATTGCTCAAAATATTCTTTCAGGAGCAGAATTACTTAGGTATCTTAAAAATATTTCACTTTCAATCATGCAATACCTTACTACTCATAAGACCGTAAAAAGTGAAATAAAGATGACATAAAGATTAAACAAATGAACATCTTTGACATTCTAAATTCATTTACTTTCTAGTTCCAAGAGAGGTGTAAAGAAAACAATAAAATAAATAAAACTTACCTATTCCTGTTCTACGTCTAGCAAAATGTTATCTAAAAAATGCGCTGGGTGACTAAAAACATTATTCATATCGTTAATACAGTGTTCTATTGCTTTTTAGCCTATTCTAAAACTAAAATCAGAAGTTAGTGTATTACGGGTATTCTGCCCCTGAAAAATGCTCTAAATATTACAGCATTTTTTAATGTGCTAGCCAGAAAGGATGATCACCAAAAGTATACTATATTTTATACTCATTTTTAGCGATTTTTTGAGATACTCATCGTTGCAGTCAGAAGTGGGGCATTTTTGCCACTTCTTCTGTGGTAGATTGATTCACCTATTTATTTTGTTAAAAATATTAATATTATCGCGGTCGTAGGTACATAAAACTTCCATTAAAATTTGTGCTCAATCCATCAGTGGACATCGGCGATCGCTTTTGTGTAAAACCTATTCATGAAATATATTACCTTGTTCATAATGAACAGGCTATAAAATATCAAAGGCATTTTAGGCACGATTCACGCTAAATACCTTTTCGACCTAAGGCTACTAATGATGACCTGTCTGAATGTTTTCTTTTGTTTTAGACTGCTATTTTAACCCTAGATTACTAAACTATCCTGCAGGTGATGTTGTGACTCATAATCAGCATATATTCCCACTGCTGGGACACAGGCCTCTTCTCTTTGACAGGTAGTGGGCCGTAATCCACCATACGGGTCCAATGCGAGTTAGTAGATGTCGAACGTCTTCGAATTTTTGGTTCTAGGACATGCCGGTTTCCTCACGATGTTTTCCCTCAACATTTTGAGAACATTGGTGATGAAATAATTTATACAAAGTAAAGTGCCTGCGTGGTTTCGAACCTACGATCTACAACTCGTAAGTCGCGGATGTTGTTACCGCCTAGTTTTTTTATTACCTTTTCGTAAAAATACGACATGGAAATAAAACTGTATAAAAATTAAGGAATCATAAACTTTAATTATTTTAGAAGTTAGAGTAAATTTACATTCATTGGGTTAAAGAAATCACATAAAAATTTAAATCCTATTAATTTAAATATTGTAAATGTGAAAGTTACGATGTTTGAATATTTGATACTCGATCACGCAAAAACTGCAGAATGGATCTGGATGAAATTTGGCACCCAGATAGATTATAGCCTGGATTAGTTTTCAATCTCCACTCAAGCGAAGCCGCTCGCAAAAGCTAGTCTATATCTATATCTATATACTAATAATAAAGAGGAAAGATTTAATTGTTTGTTTGCATTGAATAGGCTCCGAAACTACTGAACCGATTTGAAAAATTATTTCACTGTTGGGAAGCTAAACTATCCCCGGGTGACATAGGCTATATTTTATCCCCGTATTCCCACAGGAACGGGAACTACGCGGGTCAAACCGTAGGGCGTTGCTAATTTCTAATAATTTTTTGACCAGCAAGCAAAGCCTTGAATAACTCTAGTGTTAAAAAATAAAATAAAAGGCAATAATAGGCACGCTTTGAATACATTTTGGACTGAATAAATCTGTCAGAATACTTTGTTTATTACACATTCTCGTATAGCCTTTCAGAATTTTAATTCAGACGACATTAGGGGTAAATACCTACCCTACAGTCCGGAAATTTAATTTCCTTTATGGAGACTAGCATATAGATATGTTTATAATATACTACAGTACTCAACCAATGTAATGCTTTCATCGAACACATAAATAACTTGGTCAAGTATTAATATTTTTGACCAAATTATTTAATGGCCACAAACAAATAATTACAGCCACATGGGTGGATCGAAAGTTAAGCTACGCTTGCTGCAGTGGGTTCATGGATCATTCATTATACAACGTGTAGCGGAAAGGGTATATACATACCAAGGGCACGGCTTCTTTGGATGATATCAAACAATATTGGAAGGGTTTTTTAATCCTATCGGTTCGGAATTTATGGGATTTTAATACATTGATACGAGAAACCTTACTTTTTAAATTGAAATAAAAACATCACACGGAAGAGCGTAGTAGTAACGTGGAAAGTTATTGACCTATGTATTGCGGTGACACGTTTGTTATGAAACCGAAAATTTGGTATCAATTCATAGAGTATTTTATTTTGAGCTGAAACTATGTATAGTGATTCTATACCAGCTGTTATCTTTAGTGCCTAAGGATAGCAATAGGGTTTCTGTTATACCCTATATTTCGGATAGCACGTTAAGCCATTGGTCCCAACTGCCGTTTGCACCTTTGATAGCCGTTATGGGTCGTAAGAAACTTGAAAGTCTGACAACTCACCCTACCCAGAGATATCGTAACCAGTAACTGGGTTGTGGAAGTCAGATAGGCAGTCCATGTAAAATACTGATATTCAGCTACATCCGGTTAGACTGGAACCTAACCCCAACATAGATGGGAAAAGACTTGGTAAATTGATTGACTAAACCAGTGGAATGGTTTCGAATACATAAATAAAACCAATGGAATGGTTTCGAATACATACATAATTTAGTCAAATAGCTCTTGGAGTTTCAATCAATTTAGGAAAAGGTTATCTTTCAACGAAAGGGTAAACAACCTGAGGCAACATAAAATTTCGTTGATTAAATTTAATTATACTTCACTGCGTTCATCGTGGTCTATCACACAGTAATTAAATTAAATTGATGTTACAAAACCAAAACTAAATCTATTCGATACTAAAAATTATAACTCGATCGTGCACTAGTTTGTGAAATATCGTTTCCGAACTGCGTTATAATAATATTTTAACATGGAAATATTTTTGGCGTCGGGAATACCTGGCTGATTCCCGTCCACCGTAGGCGTGGGCTTGCGGACAGCGAGTAATGGTTAGCTCACTGCCTGTTAAGAATCAACACCGGGTCGACGGCGTGTTGTGTTCCACGCGCGCCTCAAAGAGATGTCAGCACCAACTGATGGGGCCCAGAAGGACCGATGCCTGCCAAGGGCACACAGGCAACTGAGAGAACACGGGTAAGTTTTAGTCAGTAGAAGTCTGACACGCCCTCGTGCTCCATCCAGAGCGGGAGAAGTTATTTGATGATTTCCCACCATCAAAAAAAAAGACAAACTGATTCTTGATCGCACAACATTTTTTACTAGGTACATAATCAGCCTATAATGTTCTCACTCTTTGGAAGTGAGTGGGCTGTAATCTACCCAATCATGCAGTGCGGGTTGGTAAAGCGCTTGCTTGGGTTCCAACCCCCTACCTACAAGTCGGGGCCGTCACTACTGGGTCACCACACCGCTCTCACTACTTTTATTGAAATACAATTCTTACCAGTAGTTTCAACCTTTACAGCCGTCTCGCTCACTATCCCAGCAAAGAGGACAAGCCTATTTTTGCGGAAACCGCAGGCCTAAGTCCGCTCATATAAATAATTCTCTACAATTTGCTTCTCAACCGACCCTTATTACAAATCATTAACTCTAAAGGGTCTCGAATCTTAGAGACGCATTCAGAACCACTGATTTGAATATTCCTTGTTATTCATTAAAGTCTTTGGTCGGACAAGAGTTTTGCAAGACGCAGCCGCGTTAAGGGCGAGTGAATTTGAAGGCTGCTTATAATTTGTTGATGCCACAGGAATTGAATAAACATCGTTTTCATAAACAAGCCTTAATGTTACTAGATTCAAAATTGTTTATTATTTTATTTATTTTATATAAAGCTAATTTTGAAACGTCCTAAAAAGACATTTATAGTGACCTTATTGGTGATGTACTTCCGAAAGATCAGGTGCTTATTGCTTACAACCATGCAAGTGTATTTCCAGTATGAAGGTAAAAGAAGCAAAAGGAGTATGTGTGTATGTGTGTTATAGTGTTTATTTGCATGTTAATTTAGTAGTCATGGCTTATTTTGTCAGACTGCCTCGTACACTTATCGCCGCGAACCCTTTTAAATTAATAGATAATTACCCTAGTTGTTCTATGTCTACAGAAACTTAAAGGTTATTGAATCATGATCTCTCGTATTTTTAACCGACTTCAGAAAGAGGGAGGTTATCTATTCGACATGATATATATGTATTTTTATGTAGTTTTAGGCATACCTCCGTCATATTTAGACGAATTTTCAAAATTATTTTTTGGTTCGACAGGGGTTTATTTCGAAACGGTGCCATTTAAATTTCATATGGATCTGATGATGCATTTCGGAGACAGACAACGAAACTCTTCAAAAAATGACAGCAAATCAACTGCGATTACTGCTATCGCATAAATATGCATTGTTTTGATCCCAAGGATGATGAAATTTCAAAATGGTGGGGTGGTATTTCTAAAAAGTGGAAAATAAAAACAATTTCCAAAAAAAAAACACGACTTTCGGAAAAACACTACAAAGTGAAAAATAACTTTAATTTCGGAAGGCGGTGACATAAACTTAAAATACGTAGCCAAAGTCACCGCCTTCCGAAATTAAAGTTACTTTTCACATTGTAGTGTTTTTCCGGAAGTCGGTTTTTTTTTTTAAGTTTTTAATCCTACACAAGTGCTATATTTATATAAGAAGCAAAGCACATACTCCATCCATGCATAATCACATAATATGAACGCCGTTTTTCCCCTATCATTGTCAAGAATATAGTGGTTAAAGTCGTATTTAATGAGATGTCATACATTACAGGAAATCCCTTTGTTTCAGTTGTTTACAAAGGTACTTCTTTAACTTCTACCGACAATATCCCGGATACACAGTCCTCCAAAGAACATAACCCGTACAAGTTAGCTAGACGTAAATCTGGGGTATACTAAGCATAAAATTTGTTGTATCCTTAGTCATTAATCTTGTACGCAATTGTGTCTAATTCCAGGAGCTTCCGTTAATGTAATAAATCAACTAAGTACAAGTGGTGTTGTGAGCAACCTTCGTTTTCGGTTTCGTCATTTCGTAAACACTGGTTTATATTTAGATTTTCGTGTAATTCGTGTTTATGAATAAGTGCTGTTCTCGGTAACCAGCTAGTCTGTTTTTAAACGTGGGTGTTCTGAAAAGTGGCTAGATCATCATTTATCTAGGCACCGCAAAATGCCACTTCTAATCAAACATAATAATAATTATGTTTGATTAGAAGTGGCATTTTGCGGTGCCTAGATAAATGATATAATTATGTCCATCTAAACTCCATTTATATTTATACACTTCTGAATATACTTCATTGAGGTCCGACGTCTGTAAACGATGCAACACGATCATTTTTATTAAGTTTATCTGTACCTATAAACTAAAGCCCGAAACTCTGGCAACCAGTCTTACCAAGGCGTTTAGTATTATCCAGCAACTTGATTGTGGAGGTCAGATAGGCAGTCGTTCCATGTCAAACTAGTACTCAGTTCCATCCGGTTAGACTAGAAGCTCACCCCAACGTTTCCTCGTCGGAATCCATTTTGTTAATAAACGACGGCGAAATTATGTGACGTCTGCGCTGCGCATACGTTCATCGAACGCCTACGCTGGATAAACGTTAGTGTCTTTTTTTTTTTTTTTACTGTTAGAAAACCAGCATTCAGACACACCATTTGATAACAATGGAATTTGATGATGAGACAAGGCATTTGATGATGTATCTTTAAACTGCAACTTCACGGATTTTATAAAAAAAATTGTATGTAGCTACTAAGCCTAATTTTAAAAAAAAATGTTCTTTCCCGGATTGCTCAAGAAAATCTTAAGAAATAACTTGGATGTCCCTATTGTATGCAGTCTTCTAAAAGTAAGGGTCATGATTGATTGCTTGATGCAAAACAATGTTGTTTACCGGCTTCCAATCGGTAAAACTTGATAATTGATTGATAGATTACAGGTGATTGCTAGTTTAAGGAGGGAGTTGTTTTCCTATTTTTACGCGGGTGGAGGCACGGGCACAGCTGGTAGTACTTACGTAAGCATTAAGTAGTTATTAAAAAGTTTTTTATTGCAGGTTGCGGTAGAATTGGAAGGAGTAAAATGGTAGCAATCGCCACGTAACGGAAAAGCGTAAGACTGCGAGTTTATTCATGTATTTTAATAAAAAGAGAGAGAGAGGGATACTTTTCATGGTATTCGAGGGTGGTGACGCCAATAGTGAAGGGGCTGCGAAAATTGACAAATTTTTCGTCATCTTAAATTTTTTGCAGCCGCCATCTTGAATTTTAATTTAAACTTCGGTCCTGAGTCCTGACGGAGGTCCCCCGACTGCAGACGTTTTGTTTAGTTCATCTTCAGATGTGTTGCAGTAGTTGTGTGGTTAATGCGGAAGTGGATCTGTTTGGCTCTGTTTTGAGACATAGTCCCTATTCTTTAATACGTTCTTGGCTTTCGTTTTGTATCTTTATTACAGCCCAATAAACATTGTTGGGTTTTCAGGCACGCCTCGTGGTACCACAGAATATATGTATATCTAGGATTGGAAAAAAGCTCCTGTTTCATTTTACATTTACTCGATAGTAAGCTTAATAATACTTAACGAGGCCACTAATAACAATGAAATTAATTAATTAAACTTTTATCACACCTGAAAGCTTCATTCGAAACACGCCGAATAAAATAAACAGGTAACACAAAAATACCCAATGGCATTTTCGCATTCGACGAGTAATTCGAATGAGTTACGTCACTATTACATACACAAATAGTCGCGCGCTCTGGCGGACTACAAAAGGATTTGTCGAAACAATTGTTTAAACTTTGTATTATGTTTTCGGCGTAAACATGACGCATCGTGCGTGAGGGTCCTAATCCTTATATAATAGTGATGTATAGCACTAAATTAAAGGGGATTTTCACAAGTATTGTGTCTACCTAGTTTTATATTGTAAAGTTGTATTAGGCATTGTGAGTGGCTAACGATATGTATTGTAGCTCAAAATGAACTATCAGTTACTCTGTGTTGAAACGTGGGTGTAATGCTAGATTATTATGTTAAAGAAATGGAACATCTTATGGTGCTGTGATAATTTATTTCAATATCATTTAATTTTTATAAACTTTAAAATTAAGATCATAGATCACAGAGGTCTGGAAGCAGCGCCACAAAAGACGAAACAGTTGTGTTTAGAGGTTATAACTATCACTGAATAGTTTAGTGTCTTGATTTGCAATAGGCTCGTCTAATATCATATGAGACTTAAACATAACTGGCGAAATGTGTACTATAGGTAGCCTTTTATTTCTGCCCAACCCTTCCGAGAACTGGCTTGCCACGATAGCGGCGGTAAGGCCCCTCTTTGAGGAGTGGCTTGAGAGGTGGCATGGCGTCCTCACGTTCCGCCTGACGCAGGTCCTCACCAGACACGGCTGATTCGGGAGGTTTCTGTTTCGCATAAGGTGGAAGGAAACGCCCGGGTGTTGACTGATATGGCGACTATGATGACTGACTGCGAAGGTCGCCCTGAGGACACGGTGGAGCATACGGTGGAGGTCTGCCCGGCTTGGGCGGAGCACCGCCGTGTCCTCGTGGAGGTGATCGGCGGCGACGATCTCTCGCGTCCGGCCCTGGTCCAGGCCATGGTATGGAGCGAGAGTGCATTGGTAGCCGTCACCTCCCTCTGCGAAGTAGTAATGCTCGCGAAGAGGGAGGCGGCGCACGTGAGGGAGAGGCCGCACCGTAGGCGTGGGCTTGCGGACGGTGAGTAATGGGTAGCTCGCTGTCCGATAAGGACCAAGCCCAGATCGACAGCGCGTTGTGTTCCACGCGCGCCTCAATGAGATGTCAGCACAACCTGATGGGGCCCGCAAGGGCTGATGCCTGCCAGGAGTGCGGGTTGTTCGAAAGAGATACCACCGCCCCTGGCACACAGGCTACTGAGGGCACACGGGTGGGTTTTAGTCAGTAAAAATCTGACACCCCTCCTGCTCCACCCAGAGCGGGAGAATTTATTTGATGATTTCCCACCCAAAAAAAACCCTTCCGAGAAACAAGGCGTTATGTTAATGTGTGTAAGATTAGATTTTTGTATTTTTGCTTGTTACGCTTGCACGCTAAAACGGCTGAACGGATTTGGATTAAATTTTGTACATTTGTGACCTGACCTCGGGCGTAGCATAATTTTTATCCCAATATTCCGTCGGAATGGAGACAAAAACGAGTGAAGCCTTGGGGCGCAGCTAGTCATTGGTCATTTCGTGTAAGAAGACTTTAAAACTTGGCTTTTCACAAGTATAGGGTATTTTCCGATTTCATAAAAACTATTTTAATTTGAAGATTGGGACGATATATTTAACAGAAAAATAAAAATAAATTTATTAATACACATTTTCTCAATTAAAAACGATTAAAATCGAATTTATTTTTCATTGTTTTGAATTTACCGCCAAAACGCTCCTTACGATGACTTTTTATCACGTGACATGTGACGTCAACTTTGTTTATACGGCACCGGTACAAATACTTAGTTTGGCGCCGTTTTAGAAGTATTTTTGCACAGAGGCACCGTACACCAGTAATATTACTTTATATCCATTAAAAATCTTGTTAATTATAAACTCGACATTCACTTATTTACTTGACAACTACTTTAGTTTACACAAAGTTGACGTCACGTAATAAAAAGTCATCGTAAGAAGCGTTTTGGCGGTAAATTCAAAACAACTAAAAATAAATTTGGTTTAAATCGTTTTTAATTGAGAAAATGGATAGAAATCAATTTACTTTTATTTTTCTGTTAAATATCTCGTTCCAATCTTCAAATTAGAATAGTTTTTGAAAAATTGGAAAATACCCTATTGTATGTACAGTAGGATCCAAAAGCGGAGTACCAATCTCAAAAAGTAATAGATTGACACTACGGTTTAACTTACGACCTTCTTATATTAAGTAATTTCTATACTGTAGACACACACACTCTCATACGTCTACAAATGATTGTATTCCATAAATTCAACCGTTAAAGTAAATGACGTGATAGCTTAGTGGTTCCTGAACTTGGATTAGCGCCATCGTGCGCAACGAGTCTCGGGTTCGAATCCCACGCGCGGTGTGCTAGCCTTTTTATTGTTTTAAAAATCGCTTTTGACTATAGTTTCTTGTTCTATTCGTCTTGTTCACTAAACTCGTAAAACTTTATCAATATACCCACAGAAACCTAAAGAAATTTAAATGATAGTTAACTTACGACTCATTCGACGTGACATATAGAACGGTGTTGGTTGTTATTGTGTGCTAGTGACGTGTGTTTAATCTATTAGCGGTCTTCTAGTTCATTTTAAAATGTAAGCAAATTGAATAATAGAAATGAAAGCGAATATTATTGCGCTGCATAAAAGTGGACTTAAATATCACAAATAACTGATGAAACCGGCCTGAGTGTGAGTATTATGATTTAATTATTTTATTAAGCACTTATTTAAAGTATAACTGCTGATCCTTGTAGTAATTTTTAAACGTTTTATAAATATCATAACGTCTAAATAGAAGAAAAATATAAAATTTCAAAGTAAATTTATTTCCTAGATTAAATATTTATGTGAAATTTATATTTCAAATAATTTTGTTTCTAAATAGTAATACATATTAGTATGTATTTTGTTTAGTAGCCTAACAGTACCCCTTTTTTGTTTTAGTGAAATACTGTGAGTCAGTGGATGAAAAGATATGAGGAAGGGGGTAGCCTTGCCCGTCGAAAGCAAAGTGGAAGACCCCAGCTTATTAAAGAAAGCGACAGCACAAGTGGTTTCAAAAAGACAAGACATTTTGCCAAATTATTCATAGTGCGCTGTGCACTCGACGCAGAAGGTTTGCATCATGGAAAACCAGCTCAAAAAACATAAACATTAACATTAAGATATAAATTAGAAATATTTATTATTATTGACTTTTATTGATTTTAGTAATATTCACATAATATTGTGTCATATCCGTAATATGGATTATATTCGAGGTTTAGTTTCAATCTTCTTTTCGTAATGAAAATGATTACTTAAGCTATAACTTCGATAAGTCCTATTAAATACAATTTGTTAACTTTGAGGTTTGAGAGAACTAACTCACTCGCAGTAGATTTATTCCAATAGTAGTACTACTGAGTCATTTAATTGTATTGTGACAACTTGTCTGCATTTGTTATTTTTACGTGGGTAGATTTGCGTAGAAAAATGTGATTTCTTTAGAGTACCGCACATTGTAGTAATTACAGCACAATATTATTATATTACTAAGATACAATAGCCTGATTATCATGGTTCACCAATTAGCTACTTTACTTCAATAATTGTTCTTTATGAGAAAATAAACTGTTAACAAGAAGTTATTAGTAGTTATTTTTATACCTACTTCATAAAATTATAACGAATAAACATTTTGTAATCACATAATCTTCTTAATCCTTTCTTTAAATAATAATTTAAGTAATTTAAAGAAAACATTCTCGTATAACGAATAATAAAAGAACTGATGAAATTGTTGAAAAGAAAAATAAGTCTCTTCGGGAGATTTGAACCCAGACTTATGTGTTTCTTAATCAATGACAATACGCTGCGAGCTACTGAGACTTGATATTAGAACGTGAATTTTAGCGATCGTATGAACCGACCAAGGTCATACGTAGTTACTACGTAACACAGTACAGACAGAGACAGAGTACTCTGTGCGACGGTATGTTTTTTGTATCTTTCGACGACAGTGGTGTGTGAGTACCTACTGTGGTGTGCGGTCTGGTTACATCACTTATACACACAGCTGTAGGTACGGCCTGGACCGCGAGTCATAGCAATATAACCCTTAGCATGAGAATGGACTCTTGACCGCGACCGTACCTATGTAATCTAACCTAATATTATAAAGAGGAAAGATTTGATTGTTTGTTTGTTTGTTTGCATTAAATAGGCTCCGAAACTACCGAACCGATTTTAAAAATTATTTCACTGTTTGGAAGCAACACTATCCCCGGGTGATATAGGCTATATTTTTTTTTTTTTTTTTTAATTGGGTATCCTTACTAAAACTCCAATAATGTAACCCAAGGTGTAAAAAGTACCTAAAATGTTCTTAACATCGCGCAAACTCTTGATGATAGAATAAAATAATGTACTACGACTTTGTAGAGCACATCATTATTTACAAAAAGTGTCGTGATAACATAGCTAACTATTATTTAAACTTTCTTTACTATTTTCTTTTTTTAGTAACCTGACGCAAATAGGGGTTTACGTCTGTGTATTATAATTTTAATTTTTTCAATTTTTGTTAAAAACCCGTGCGAAGCCGGAGCGGGGCGCTATATAATATTTTAAAGAGGTAAATTTTGTGAGGTTGTAGGGGGTAATTTCTGAATCTACTGAACCGATTTTGAAAATTCTTTTATCGATAGAAAGCCACGTTATTTGCGAGTGTTATAGGCTAATAATATTAACCTGAAAAACGGTCGATCGAAAAAACATTTGGATCTCACCCGCGTGAAGCCGGGACGGGCAGCTAGTACAGTTATATATTGGCATTGTAAGTGGCACTAAGGATAATGTATTGATGTAGCTTAAGATGAACTATCACTCTTTCAGAACGGCGCCATTTTACGGCTAATGGCAGCATTCAGTGCGCGGATCATTTAACTAAAATCTTTCGAAGAAATATGTGTACGGTGAAAGTACTTAGCTTTCATTATATTTCTGAGAGCAAAAATAATTTCCAAGACGATTTATTGGGTTTCACAAGATCATTAGCAATAAAGAGTGAAATTAATTGGGCTCGAGTACTATAAATTACGCCGGTGCTAAAAGGTTTAGTCAAGAAAACTTTATCTACCTATTTATTATCTCATTATTAGTAAGTAGTTCCGACTTACTAAATAACTTACATTTTAGTAAGATATTCCCTTTAATTTGTATTTCAGAGTATCATAAAATCGGGCTATGGTCACAAACAATACAGCCCCATTTCTCAGTTGTTAAATTAAATAAAATGTTTGTACAAGTAATTTGTGGGCGTTAGAAAAACAATTGGAACAGCTGCCGACTTCGCACGCACACCTTCATATTGAATGGTATTTAACCAATTTGTTTTGAAGATTTACTACTTTTTGATTAACTAAAATTACTTAAGTATTGTCACGTCAACTTAGTACTTATAGGTTAGATTAGGACTAAAAGATTTAATACGTCATTATAATTATTATGTTATTAACATCATCCGTCGGGCTCTTGTCACCGCCGGGGTGCCAAGTGTCTTAAAACGCGTCACGCGACGATGGGAAGATTCCAGACGGAATAACAATAATGCCTTGGAAGTTGGGTAGGCCTTTGGGGTGGGATGCTATCTGTGTCGACACCCTCGCGCCATCCCATCTTCTGAGCACAGCGGGCTGCGCTGGTGCGACTGCTGCAGGTGCAGAAAACCTCAAACGGCGCAAATATAACAACCTTATTGGGAGCTATATGTTTGAGCCGTTTGGGGTTGAAACACGAGGGCCGTGGGGTCCGAGTGCTCATCGAGTATTTCAGGACATCGCCAAGCGGTTGGTCGACTCTTCACGTAGCCAAAGGGCTGGCCTATTCCTGGGTCAAAGAATCAGCATTGCCATCCAACGTGGCAACGCTGCCTTTTGGGCACTTTTCTCATGCGGACCAATTCTTTGATGCCCAGTGAGCTCCTCCCTTTTTTACTTTATAAATTTACTTGTACATACTGTCTAATTATTTTTGTGTAGATCACTTAGTAAATTAGATATTTATATGTCGTGCCGGACGTAAAAGAATACCACCATACTATTTCTTCCCGTGGTTGTCGTAGAAGGCGACTCTGCCAAGCGTGGAGATTATGGCAGAACGCTCCTTTTAGGGGAGGCCTATATCCAGCAGTGGACGTCTATCCGCTGAAATAATGCAGACGATAATTATTAGTGATTGCCCAGTGATTAAAATTCGACCATAATTAAAAAATATTTGCTTTCTACACTCCTTCTATGCGTAATTTTCGTAAAAAGGGATAGAAGTTTTTGATTCACGTATTAATGTAATGTAATATAATTCATAATTAATATTACTAAGGGATCACACTATCGCATATCGCAGAAACCTATAGTGATAAGTCATAAGGGAGATACTATCGATTATTTTAATTTAGCAATATTTGGAGCTATAGTATGTTTCAGTATTTTAAAGCAGAAAATTAAAACAATACATCAGAACAAATCCCAAATCGTTGTTTATTCTTAGCCAGTAAAAATATCTAATTTACAAACCTAAGTCCGAAAAAGTAATTTCAAACAATCACCAATTCTAGGCCAACACCGCTGCAGACGGAACAAAATAAATACAGAATATTACATAAGACAAACAATGAAATTTTACAAAGGAGCGCAAACAGTGTACATGAAAACTTGATCCAGTACTAAGGCAGCAGAAAAGCCAGAGTAGCATACAACACATTCATTTTCGATCCTGTCACTTACTAAGCTCGTGACGTCACCGAGGTAGCGGGTACCGCGACCTAATCCAACCTGACCTCACGCTGTATAACTAGCAATAAAAATAGTAATAGCCCATTGTGGTTTCTTCAAGGGTCTTTTATTGAAGTTCATAAAGTAATTGTAGTAGCTCAGCAAGTTAGTAAGTTGATTGGATTGTTTTAACGACCTCTTCAACCGCCTGCATACTTAGTGGTGCTGTTTAAAGTTCTGCTTTTAATTCATGAGAAAGATGACTATCAATTGGACATGAAGGAGTAAAAGAAACATAGTATTTTTATACATAGGTCGCCTGAAGACCTCTGTACACAAAAAAAAAAAAGAAATGTCTTATTATGAACCTGAAAACCTGAAGAGACGATGCCTGCCAGCAGGCCTAGACAAAACACATTATCTTTAGCGTTCACGCCAAACGCTACGCCAAAATGTATGGGAATGACATTACCTGCGGAAAGAACACGACATAACCTTTCCGCAGGTAATGGCATTCCCATACATTTTGGCGTAGCGTTTGGCGTGAACGCTAACAGAAATGTATTTTGTCTCTAGGCCCAGGGGTGCGGGTTGTTCAAAGGAGATACCGTGGCACACAGGCAACTGAAGGAACACGGTGTGTGTTTTAGACAGTAAAACTCTGACATAGTCCAGTCATTATAGTAAGTTCACCTCGGAATTCGAGATACCCAGCTGTAAGTCTGTAAATACTTGTATATATTGACACCCTAAAAGTTGTCTCAAAACCTACATATGGTAGGGTGTAAGCAACTATTAAATTTCAAGGTCAAAGGTCACAAAAATCGTTTTTTTGCGCTTTTTTTGGAAATATCTCATTTCCTATGGGTTTTTTGCTATTTGCACTTATGATTAATATTGTAGAATACAAAATTTTCTACAAATTGTGTTAACATTTTTTTTTATACGGTGAACCGTTTTCGAGATAGAGGGCGGAGAGCGCGCGGTTACAGCATCACTTCAGGTCAACCGGTGCCTCCGGTCGAAAACGCGCCATATGTAGTTGATGAACTATCGATAAATCAATGATTATAAATATTTGTCAATTTTTAGTAACTATTATATTATATTTTATCATTTTTTTCCTAACCTATCCACTTTTTATTCAGTATTAATTTATTTAACAACACTTACCTGCCCATGTAATTCCAAAATTGTTAATGAAAATATAGGAATTATATTTGAATTTTAACCTAATTAATATTAATAACTTCTTTACATGATGAAAAAAAAAACAAATAAATTATGAATTAATCTTTTTACTAAAAAATATCATTCAATACCATCTTCTTCCTCTTCATCGTCGTCTTCTGGCTGCTGGTAAATTTCAAACTGGTCTTCATTATCGTCTTTAACGGCATTTGTCTTAAGTTCTTCCATGATTCGGGGTCAAAGGTTCCATCTTCGTTAATGTCGCTCTGATATGGTAGAGCATTGAGACAAGCTTGCCCATTACATTAGCGACAAGCTAAAGAGCATTGCAAGTCCGCTTTCCTGCATCCGCATCGCGAACCACAACCACTCTTGCACTCTTGCAGTTGCAGAAAATTGTATTTAGCAAATCATCTGGAGCAGGTGGTAAAATTGTCATGATAGGCTCCAGAAAATCGTTTCGCATTGCCCAACCCCATACTTGGGGTTCCAAATCATGTCCTAACCAAGTTTGAACTTGATAATATACACGGTTGAAATGTTGATGAGCAGCTGCACTTGTTGGTGGAATATTTGAAAACTGCACAGGTTTATTAAGTTTTGTAGACTTGACGTAATGCATATAACGAAGATGATCGAGACTTTTCACAGATTTTGGAGCATTATAGACTGCCAATAAGGTTTGAGTTCCACTCTCTAATAATCTCTGGGCCGAACAATTTTCTTCCTCAAATGCTGCAGCTAGTTCATCCAAATTTGTCAGAAATTTGTCCAAATCAGAAATAAAATATGTGTTTTGGAATGAGGATAATTATCAAAACTTTTAGTCGAGTATATCTCCACTTAATTTTAGTAAACGGTTAACAGTATTATTGAATAGATATAGATTTAATGCATGAAGAAAATGATAAAATATAAAATAATAGTTACTAAAAATTGACAAATATTTATAATCATTGATTTATCGATAGTGCATCAACTATATATGGCACGTTTTCGACCGGAGGCACCGGTTGACCTGAAGTGATGCTGTGACCTCGCGCTCTCCGCCCTCTATCTCAAAAACGGTTCACCGTATAAAAAAAAATGTTAACACAATTTGTAGAGAATTTTGTATTCTACAATATTGATCATAAGTGCAAATAGCAAAAAACCCATAGGAAATGAGATATTTCCAAAAAAAGCGCAAAAAAACGATTTTTGTGACCTTTGACCGTGAAATTTAATAGTTGCTTACACCCTACCATATGTAGGTTTTGAGACAACTTTTAGGGTGTCAATATACAAGTATTTACAGACTTACAGCTGGGTATCTCGAATTCCGAGGTGAACTTACTATAATGACTGGACTATGTCAGAGTTTTACTGTCTAAAACACACACCGTGTTCCTTCAGTTGCCTGTGTGCCACGGTATCTCCTTTGAACAACCCGCACCCCTGGGCCTAGAGACAAAATACATTTCTGTTAGCGTTCACGCCTAACGCTACTAAAAACCGATTTTTGTGACCTTTGACCTTGAAATTTAATAGTTGCTTACACCCTACCATATGTAGGTTTTGAGACAACTTTTAGGGTGTCAATATACAAGTATTTACAGACTTACAGCTGGGTATCTCGAATTCCGAGATTCTTACCTAATTTAAGCTTAAATGACTGGACTAGACAAGCAATCCCGCTCCGCCCAGAGCGGGAGAACTAATTTGATGATTTCCCGTTTGCCGTAGCTAAAAATGTTCAAAATCTAGGCACCATCTCATCTCGGCGACCATCAATGTCTTGTCAAAAATGTAGGATACATGCTATAGTGGGTATGCTGGTATTTTTTACATATTGATACTGAGACCCGACAGTGAACTTTCATAAAATTAGGGGAATTGCCCCTCTGGTATATCTACTTTTTGATATAAAGTGTACTTTTCTACAAAAGGCATTTAGACATCGATTTTTTTCACATGTTGTAGTAATGTTCACAGTGTGACTTAAACCATCATCGTCTACGTTTTAAAACAATGGCCAGTTAATGAAGAGGGTGAGAATGACCATAGAATGGCTATGGAAGGTGAAGTCGACAGTAAATGATACTTTGTTAATCTTATTACGTACACAGTCTATTTACAAAAACACACTCAAATATATGCGATCGTTCAGTCACTACAGCTAGTCATAGATCGGCAAAACCCGATGTTAGGCTATCACTACTACATACTCGTAATGAAGTTTGTTTTAATGTTAGCATTTATTTGGCAGTTTCAAAATACTCTTATGCATTTGCATTAACAATGTTTTCTTTTATTGTCTTGTTGTCGTTTCCAAATTGTGTCATCATCATCATCGTTTCAGCTGAAAGACGTCCACTGCTGGACAGAGGCCTCCCCCAATAGGGGGGGTTTTCCCATAATCGCTACGCTTGGCAAGTGGCTTGGCGATCGCATTATGGTGGTAAAATGCATAGAGAACGCTGCTGCCCAGTCTCTAGTAAGCCCTTTAGTCGCCTTCTACGACACCCATGGGATGAAATGGGATGGTGCTATTCTTTTTACATTCGGCACAAAACGGTACCTATTGTATAGCTATAAGTATATCATTTCCGATGTTGGCACTGAACTGACTACTCATATTCGTTAGTCAAAATCATAGAGGTCATTATGAAATTACCCACTGACAGTTAATTGTAGAATTGTACGCCAAAATTATGAGCAGTATGTCGATTCTGTAACCATCTCACCGCGTGAAGTGAGCGTGGAATGACCTGTCAGTATCATCCCACTGATGCTAGGGATTGACCAAGTATTAGGTAAAAATGACACCGACAGCTCATTCCACGCTCACTTCACGAGGTGAGATGGTCACAGAATAGCAATGCTGTGAACGTTTGGAACCATAGAATGATGATGAATATCAAGGTATTTTTGCAGAAAAAGCGTCATTCAAAGCGGCTTACAAACCTAATGATCCTACATAAAGGACCATTAAGGCGTACTCTACTACACTCAGGAAGTCGTATCATATCACTCGGTCACCCAGCTAAGTATAAGATTAACTCAAAGGATTTATGAGGCAAATGAAAGTGGAAGCCCGACAGGACGCCCAAGAGACACGTTAACCGTTAATGATGTCCCTCAAAACAATTTAGTGCGTAGTTTCTACTTACGGCTGATGGGAATGAAGAGCAATGTTCTGTTCTTCGCAAGTGTAACCGTAGCGGGTTACTTGCAAACAACAGGTTTTTTTATGGTGTTGGAACTCATCAAATAACTTCTCCCGCTCTGGGTGGAGCAGGAGGGCGTGCAGACTTTTACTGACTAAAAGCCACCTATGTTCCCTCAGTTGCCTGTATGCCAGAGGCCACGATATCTCTTTCGAACAACCCGCCCCCCGCCGCAAAACATGCTAGCTTCAGTTGGTAGATTTGGATATTATAGTTACACTGCTAACGAAAAAGGCTTGTGGCTAAGTAATAAAAGCGCACAGTTCGATAAATCTTAAACTACGCTTATTACGGTTGGTCCGTGGATCGGAAAGCACGTCAAGTCGTTGGTCCTGTCTTGACAGCTATCAACGGCGTTCGACGTTCGTGAATCTTTGACATTCGTTACAGGTCGTCTGAAGTCCGAAAGTCTAGCAAACAGTCTTACCATGGTGTATCGAACCCAGTAACTGGGTCCAGAGGTGCGGGTTGTTTGAAAAAGATACCGTGGCCCCTGGCACACAGGCAACTGAAGGAACACGGGTGGGTATTAGTCAGGAAAAGTCTCTCACTGCTCTCGACCTACAATAAGTTGATATAATGCAGAGCATAATATAACGATTACTATAATTGTGCACTTGGGGCTGCCAAAGTTAAAAGATTAGCAAGGTTGAGCTCACTCACCCACTTCCTTTCTAAACTCACCGCTGACGCTTACCAGAAGCCTTAGTGTGAGTTTCATTTAATCATCTCGATCAAACGCTTTGAGCGCGTTTGGCGCTCCGATTGGCCCTGGATTGGTGACGGACCAATCGGAGCTCCGAACGCGCTCGATGCTAAATGAAACTCACACTAGAGCCACAGTACGGTCTGCACTTCCCTGTCGCCTACACTGTTATTCTCGTTTTAAATATTGTTGCTGACGTTACCAATGCCGCCATCATATCAATATAAATTGACGTTGACACGTGCACAGTTCTAAAATCGAGTTATAAATGGGGAAGATGACAAGTGTCCAGTTCAGAAAATCGCGTTATAAATGAGGAAGAAACAAAAGAGGTTGGAATCGTAGATTTAATTTTACTGGGTGGCCTTGTTTTGTTTGTTTTTTTAATCTTTTGTAGTCCTTGCGTGTGAGTGCTTTCAAAGTACAGTCACGACTCTCTCAGTTACGCAAGATTAATAATTATTTATTTATTTTTCACTTCAAGTTACAAGCATCAGTGTAGCCCTGGCTCATAAACTTGGAGTTGCATGTATTATTAGATATTTTATGCTGTTACGAGTTTAATCTTCTTGAAATCATTTTAAAGATGTTTTTTTTTTTATTGCAATATTTATTTCATGATAAAAAAGCTTTTCAATTTTGTGTTATTGTAAGACGTTTAAGCTCTCAACTACGGATAATAATATCGTTCAGTTTTTATCGGTTCTTCGAAAAATGATCGGTTAATTTTCCATAGAGTTTATGTTTGCCTAGACTCAATAATAAGCTTTTCCAAACGTGTTTCTTATTATCGTTTAGTTTTTCTTAATAATTGTGAGAGTAAGCAATTTTTTTTTTTTTGTGTATGTAAACTCCGTCAATAAAAACAGAGCAACAAGCTAGATTAACATCAGAAAACAAAGGATTACCTACCAGACTTGCAAAAAAATCGCTCTTGTAGAAATGATACATATTATCGCTCCTTTAAAATTAGAGAGACACAATGCGAAATTAGCAATTAATTGTGAATTATAGAGACGATTTTGATTCCGGCTAATTTCGCATTATTTCTCTTTAATTTTAAAGGAGCGATATGTTTATCAAAAACGAAAAACATTCTAAATAGAGCTAAAAACCGTAGTAAGGCTCGTGACTAAATTATACCAGCACCACGGATCGATCACAGGTTAAGTTACGCTTGCCGCGGTCCGTTCGTAGATGTGTGCTGAAGAGCTGCTGGGGAGTTTTTTGCGCAACTTCTTCTTCCCATCTAAAGCACTAGAAAGTGGTGAAGGGTGGGCGTTTTGGGGGACTGTTTTATGTAATTTTGACGTTCAAAAGTGCTGACTCTCAGCTTAGTTTAAAAAAATGTTTATTTTTATTTTGAATAAGACAAAAACTGTCCTCAGCCCAAGAACCTTTCACTTTTTATTTCCAATACAGAACCAGAAATAAACTTCAGGGGAATTGAAGAATCTATTTCAGACCCGATTTTAATTTTGTGACCACCCATTACATAAATTCAAAATCTTTTATTCGGAAATATCATCATCATCATCATCATAATTTCAGCCGAAAGACGTCCACTGCTGGACATAGGCCTCCCCAGGCTCCTCCACTTCGACCGGTCTTGTGCTTCCCACATCCATGGGCAGGGCATATTCGCAAATATGGATAAACAATATGCTGATGTTATACATAATTGTATGTCACATTCTTGGTAACACCATATTTCACCTTTCGGCTTGCAAACTACATACATAGAATGAAAACACAAAAAAAATTGAATGAGATCAATAAAACTTGTTTAAAAACAAAATTATACTTTATCCTGCAAATATTCAGATACACTGTGGTATTGAGACACCTCCGTGCTTCGGAAAACGCCGTAACTCGTTGGTCTCAACCATAATTTGTAGAACTACGACAGTCATTACGGATAGAGGTATCGAGTTACCCAGCAACAGAGATTTTCAGGTCAAATAGGCAGTCGCTCCATGTTAAATACTGGTAATCATCCGGTAAGACTGGAAGCCAACCCCGACATAATTGGGCAAAGGCTTGCTAGATTGATTGATTTAACCAATGGAATGCTTTCGATTACATAAATAATTTAGTCAAATATCTCTTGGGGTTTCAATCAATTTGAGCTGCACTGGATAGACTGGCAACCAACCTCAACATATTTGGGCAAAGGCTAGGCAGAAATACAAATAGCCGGTACCGGTAACTTTATTTTATACTGTATAGTATTCTACATTCTGTCGGCTCATGCGAATATCTATGTCAGTCGTCACAGGCAGACAACACCCTGAAAGCCTGTTAGGTTTTCGGTAAATGTACTAGTTTACTTTTATTTCGAAGCTGAGCCATTTGTATTGCATTCAGCTGCATCTGGGATAATATACGTTAAAAGATAGAAGGATTACCTATACTAAAATTATAAAGAGGAAAGATTTGATTGTTTGTTTGTTTGCATTGAATAGGCTCCGAAACCACTGAACCGATTTGAAAAATTCTTTCACTGTTGGGAAGCTACACTATTCCCGGGTGACATAGGCTATATTTTATTCCCGTATTCCCACGGGAACGGGAATTACGTGGGTGAAACCGCGGAGTGCTGCTATGTTATATTTATATTTCTGTACGTTATTAAGCATCCCAAAATTGCGGCATCATTTTATTCCATTTTAATTATTCAAACTTTATTATACGTAAATGCGAAAGTAGGTTTATTTGTTTGTTACGCTTTTGCGCTAAAATGGCTGAACGTATTCGGTTGAAATTTGGCTTACAGATAGACCATGATCTGGGTAAGGACAAGTTACTTTTGATCCTAGATTGCAGACGAAGTCGCGGGGAACAGCTAGTTTATTCATAAGAAAATTCACATTGTATTTGCATGAACTTTACGTGCTATAATTTTGAGTGAAAAGGACTAAGTTAACTAACGTTGAGATTAACTTTTTATTTAGTGAAAAGGACTAGGGCTAATAGAACGAAATTAATTGAAACGACTACACTCAAAACCGTCTTGTCACAAAAGTCAATCTAACTTTAAGCTGAACCGAAACCTTCGAGACAGTTTTTGTATTTCGAACTAGATGTCACTTTAGTGAAATTCTTAGTACAAAATTGACAACCTAAGACCGGAGTACGTTGTTAGATTTGTAAAAGGAACTATATTTCGATTTTTGTTAAATTCTTATTTGAAAAAACAGGTTCGGAGGTTGAAACTGTGCACAAAGTAAAACGTTATTTTGTAATAATGTATACCGAAGAGTTTTGCAACCAAACAAATTGATACTCATCTCTAATCTATGGTCTCTCGTTTAGTTCTTAAACATAATTTATTTTTCATGTGTAAAATTTTGTAAGTAGGTACCAAAATCAAAATCAAAAGTCATTTATTCAAACTAGCCGGAGAGTCAGCACTTTTTGAACGTCAAAATTACATAAGACAGTCCCCCAAAATACCCGCCCTTCACGTAGGTACAAAGTGTTGGTACTATCTACTTACAAAAATAAAATTATTAATCATTTGTACAACGTGCGTTTACTTTTTTATCCCAGTATTTTCAATTTTGCATTGATTTTCAACCAAAATAATAATGACAAATATTATTAATTATTTAAATATTTAATGATAAAAGTGAGTACGGTTTTTGGTAAAAATATTTTTCCAAAATTTACCAAAAACCGTATCAAAACATTCAAAAAATATATTAACCATAACAAAACATAAATAAAACAATATACAACATTTCCGAGCAAAACATAGACAAATAAACGGCAAACAATACATCAACATCAAAAGATAATTAGTGACGCTCAACTTTGCTAAATTATGGACATTAGCTATCAGAATGCTGAGCAATGCCCGAAACTGGAGCGGGGGCCAAAGGGCTTTACCTACCACCACGTAATATGCAAAGAGGACCCCACAGTGGACATTAAATATTTACCATGCGCTGTGAGAAGACGTCTTAAGAATTTACACACGCCACATGAGGGGATCTTAGCTCGAGCAGTTTTTACTGTAAACATAGGGCTGTATATGTATGGTTACTTTGTGTTGTAGGATATTATCTCGATCTGTGGCTTGTAAAACGGTTTGAAGTTGTGAGAAGATAATTAAAACAGATTTTTCCGGGAGCGCGGATTGGCTGTTGTCTAACCATTACTAACCGGGTAATTTAATTGCTTTATTTAATAACAGATTTTCCCGGGTACGCCGGTGGAGGTCGGACAGATGTTTCATCCATTTCCGTTCGGTAGTTTTTACATGATTGAGTAACAAACATTTAAACATACAAACTTTCACATTTAGATAAGTAGTTACTTTGTGTCGTAAGATGTTACCTCGATGTGTCGCTTGTAAAAGGGGTTTGAAGTAGTGGGAAGATGAAGAAGACGAGATCTTTCGGGGAGCGCCGATTGGCTGTGTGGTTGGATAATTTAATTGTTTTATTTAATACAAGATAGAGCAGTACTGGCCACTAGGCACGGCATAAAACACTTACACACAGGGTGGAAGGATCATCGACGAGCAAACTGAAGCCATCGAGTTCATCATAACATTGTAGAAGTATCTAAGAATTTTTCATCGGCCATCAAAAAATATTATATTTGCTGTTTCATAGAAAAGTGCAATACCTACGCTGGCAAAATGCATGGAACAGCAATTTTTTTTTAAATAACCCTCGAAAAATTTGAATACTGAACGTATATGATTCAATTAGAGCGCCACGCTGAATATTATCACCACGATGAAAGAAAACATCGTGAGGAAAACAGCATATCCTACGAACTAAAAATTCCAAACTTGTGAAGTCCAATAATCCACAATGAACCCGTGTGGTGGATTATCACCCGCTCTCCCAGATAGGAAGTATCCCAGCTGTAGGAACGATATATAGGTCTTTTTATAATCTTTTGAATTTTGTAATAGAAAAAATGTTGACAGTTTCGTATAGATAAATGTAAAAAAAAAACATTATTCCAATAAAAATACAAGTTAATTACCTTTCGTTATAGGTTTAATAGGACACAAGTAAAACAACACGTATATATGAATATTTTAGCGTTTCGTACATTGTAATAGTTTGCGATCAAATCATTTGATAACAGATATTTGTACGACACCGTTTTCGACGAGTAATTTAAATCCAATTAGTAGCCGATATATTGAATTATTCAATCTGTCTGTATCTTGTATTTCATATCAATATTTCTAGGAATAAAACACGCAGGCTTTAACATCAAAAGGCGCTTAGTAACTACGTTTCAAATCGTTTTAAAACATAAAACTAAGTAATTGTTTTAGGCAGTAATTTTAACTAAGAGCTACATTCAACATTAGCTTTATCAACAATTCGAAAGGCAAGAATTTTTACCGCACATGAGGCAGTATGTTTTAATACCTTTGTTCTCCCTTGAGGAAAAAATTAACAAAGAAAAAAAAAGGTAAGTACTTTCATTTTGTCACAGACTGCCAGTTGGATATTGTTAAATTATGTATTTGAAAATATACCTTATAAAATTTTAATCAATATTTCAAAAGCAGGACAATTTAATAATTCAGCAAAATTTACAACCAGCCTGCCTGTGACCGCGTGTCTTTTAATCTTAAAACAATGTTGTGTTTGCTGGAAAAAAAGGTAATGCGGCCTGTCAAAACTTTATTATTTATTTATCCGTGGCGCATACTTAATTAACCTAAAAAATACGGTCCCGGGCCGGCTGTGTGTAAAGTCACGTAGAATATCGTCAACAGCTGTCAAGAATAGAGTTTATAATGAACGGAGTATGGCTAAGGGTCGCCATCCCTTATTTTAATTAAGTTCTCAAGTAATGTAATATAATTAAACTCGTAAACAAACAAGTATAGTTAACGAACAATATATGAGTAGTTTGGTTATGAATATAAGGAGCCGACATTACCTTGATCCCTTGAGCGGAATTTTCATTTAATTTCGGCAAGAGAACGTTGACGGAATTCTGATTTTTCACGTAAAACTTTTTTGTTCTTTACTTTTCATCAATCTGTCTGCCTAAATAAATGTTTAGGCCGACAGGGCGATATGGTTTATCAAGCTTTATTGCGAATTTAACAAAAAATTATCGTCTTTCCAATGTAGCTTAACATTTTGTGACGAGACTTTCGCCTAATGTTTTTGGCCTATATAAAGTCGCAGAGTAAATATTTCGCACAAAATTAATATTTACTCATTCCGGCTTGTCCAAACACAAATAAATGAGATTACTTTTTAGTATTTAGTTCAAACTAGTGGACGATGCTGATATAAAGCTTTTAGTGCTATTTAGATTAACTTTAATGTAAATAAGTTTTTAATTACACTGAAGCTGTAACATAAAGTTTTTGGAATATGTACACAGCTTCACTAATTGGTTACCCTTCCAAAAGACATGTGCGTTCAAATCCGTGCTAGGCAACTCGTACTTTTTGAATTTTGCAAAATATGGTTGACATTTACAAGGAGTGGTTCCATTTCTAATTAGACCGACAAGACCGCTAGCCGTGCGTAAGATTGGAGGTTCAAATCCCGGGCACGAAATGTGCTTATGTCATGCATTTTTTTTAGTATTTTCTATTTAGTTTTAGTAATATTTATAAAGAATTCAAATAAGATCAAGAAAAAACACTTGTAATTATTTCATAATATTTATTATTGCCTATGTCCAGCAGTGGACGTCTTTCGGCCGAAATGATGATGATGATTTATTATTGCTATTATTTTACAGAACTTTGATCTTACTTACTACAAAGATTTTACAATTTGATTTGATAATTTACAGATTACTTAATATCGATTATCTATATCTATATCTATATCTTCTATACATATAATAAATCTGTAGACGAACTTTTTCTGTACATTTAAAATATTTCGAAAAAAAATTGTTGGGGTGGTAAGGGATAATCAACAGATGCCATTTTAATCCTTTTCGAAATTTTTGTCTGTTTGTCGGTTTTTCTGTTTAGATGTTTGAATAGATCAAGTATCACGTCAAAAGAACGAAACTAATATGGTTAACTTCCATAGTCAAATATTTTTTATAACTCGGAGTATAAATTAGTCTTTGTTTCATCGCTATCGATTCGGTCAATCTAAAGTGTTCAAGAAGAATTTAATTACGTAATGTTGAAACACTTAGCGACATCTATTGGCGCGAAATGGTACTAACGAATACTTAATAATAACACATCATTCTCCTTTAAGTTACTGTGTCTGAGTTATTTCAAAGAGTAATGATACTGATTAAAATCGCTTACCGTTGGTGGTTGATTCCCACGAATCAAAAAAGCTAAAAGAATATGAAATAAAAAGTAGTGATAATATTAATTGACTTGGTGTTCTGAGTCATATAGAATGCAATTTTAGTTAATATTTATTAGTTTAAAAAATAACAACTTTACAACATCAATACAAAAAGAGGGGAAGAAATCTCATGGAAAAATAAAATTGTGATAAAAGTCTCAGTGACGTCATCTAGCATAATATAGCAAAATTAGAGCGGCCAAGGAAACATCTCCTTAATAAATCTTAATCTCTAGCGTCTGTAACGCCATCTAGGTTTGAACATACAAAGACAACAACTTGATTTTGCCTGTTTTATTGATTTTCTATCGATTATACGTAGGTACCTATATCCGAGAGGCCAGGTCCAAAATCCGTAGATCTATGGATAAACCGGTAAATCCGAGGTCTGGCAATGCGGGGTGACGCTAGGTAGAAACTAGATGCCTGTGGTAGAAATGTTACCATTTGGATTTAAGGTAGGGATCGATAATATTGTTAACTTTCAACGCAGTCTTTTTTTTTATTGTTCGACCAGTGTTTCCGAAGTAGATGTCTGCTTTTATAAACTACTTCGAACAATATTTTGACGAAGCAGATGGAAGCCAATAGGGTATTTTACTACCTACTTATAAATCTAAAAATGTATTATTATTAAATAGTATTAAGGACAAACAATTCATCCTAAAGTAGGGTATAATTTATTGGGAGTTTTGGGAGTAAAAAGAGTTTTAAACACGGGCGTAGCCAGGGGGGGGTTTTGGGGGTTCAAACACCCCCTGAAAAGTTCAGATATTAACATTCATAGAATTAAAATAAAAACAGGCGTGCGGCATATCTCATTGATTACTAACTACTATTACCTACATTCAAATATACAGTTTTTTGGATTTTTGGAACGTTATTTTTGTATTTAGCTTATAGTTTACATTGTACCACTGCTCGAAAAAGGACTCCCCTAATTCCTTCAAGGAGATTTTTCGGTAGGTATTTTTCACATCTTTAATATTTTTCTTATAAAAGGGTTATTTTATGTACTTTTAGTCGTTTTATTTTTTTGAACCCTCCCCGAAACTAAAACCTGGCTACGCCCGTGGTTTTAAATATGTGCTAATTTTCGTGATGTTAGTTTTCGAGGTGGGGAGCCCCCCCCCCCCCCCGGTTCGAGGGAATTCGGGTGGTAAAAATCAGGAAAAAAATCCAAAATTGCGGCTATAACTATGTACTGGTGGATCTGAGTAAATAAATAGGTTTTCACACGGGCAACTGTAGGTATATCGGTGCTTTTCCGAGCAACATCGCTTACAGAGAAGCATTTTGTTACTTAAAACAAGTTTAAAAACCGACGTTACGGGGCGTAATGTAACATTCGCATCGAGCATGTCTTTACGCCGTGTGCTAAAATCAGTGTTGCTCGCTCGCATGTTTTGCCGTAGGTACCTACTACTGACTGCACGAATGCTTGCTTGGTAACATGTTAGGTGCATTTTGACCCGTGACGCCGGTCGGTATCCACCTTTACAGCGTGAACTTTCTTCATCGTGATAACGCCACGGTCCCACGGGCTTTTAACTGACAGGTGGCGCCAGGTGTTACTGCACTGCTACCTGTCGAGGCCTATCGCAGTCCGTGCAGAGCATTCCCACTGCTGTGGTTTTATTCAACGTTTGATAAACAAAGCTAAAAGACAAGCGCCTGTACGGGCCGAGATAGGCGCCCGCCCCTGCTCTGCGCCACCCCGCGCTGGCGACGACTGGCAATCGGAGACCTCATCGGCATCGAATGTTCCCACGGCCTGTCGGCCTGGCTTGACGCAGTCTGGCCTGTGAGAAGCCCGCCGTGGAAACGTGGAATAATGCTTCAGCACACTCAACCAGACGCGCAGTCGATTTATTGAGTAGGTACAGTAAAAGCTCCTTATTCGCGCTTCCTACATTCGCGTTTTCATTATTCGGGGATTAAAAAAATGCGACCAAATTCCTATATTCGCGGCTAAAGACTTCTTTATCCGCGTATCTAATCGGTATATCGGTACATTACATATTCATAAAGGATTCCATTAAGTATCCAAACCAATATCCTTTCTAAGCGCGTCGTCAAATGGACTAATAAAAAAGTAAAATAGACCTTATTACAACTGTGCCTAAAGTACATTGTTAAGTGATATCGCCACTGTGTTGGTTCGGCCTTTGACATCTATAGCCGCCTTCGCCGCGGTCGGTGTTTTTGAGAATGTAAACAAACAGAATGAAAGCAACCTTATCACCATAAAGTATTTTCATTAATGCTGCCACATAATAGATTTCCATCCTTTGGTAAGAGCCGCTTTGCGTGTTTTACCTATTGTTTCATCTTTCCATGCGTTACATACAAAATGTTGTCAATTCAAGCTGTGGTAGGTTCCTACCAGGATAGATCGGAAGATTCTTCCTTTTTAAAGGAGGAGTAGTAACCTACACCATCTAAGCGACACATTATTGTTTTCCGACACGGCACGCGAACGAAGTCACGGGCACAGCTAGTTAAACATATTTTGCTAACTGACACAAACGGGTCCCTAGACAAGATACATCCTTTTAACGCAAACGATAAAATAGGAACCGCTAGAAATATTTTTAGATTAACATAAACTAACTAAATGTCACGTGATCTGTCATTCGACGTTTGAAAGTAAAACTTTCAGTAAAAGAGAACGTATATAACAAACGTTGTAGTTATAACTTGAGAGTTGGGATTAATTGTATAAAGAAAACGTAAGTAAGTTAAATTAATGCATACCCTCAAAAAACATTAGTCAGAGATAAAGTTACTCGGACGATAGTGGACAACAATTTCATCGCATTTCATATGGGCTCGCTGGCTAGCTCGTCAAACTGCCAGTATTTATATGACAACGTTCGGTGATGCGATAGTTCGACACAAAGTCGAAACAATAACCTCTTTTTGAAGTCTTCTGTAGATATTAACGTAACGAATTAAATGTTGTAGCAGTGTAACATTTTAAAACTTTAGGGGTTGGCACATACCTACTGATGAAAATAGAAAATACAAATAATATAACTAAACCTCTGGTGTTGCGGCAGCGGCCAGCAAACTAAACAATACGGATTAATTGTTTTTTATTTTATTTTTATTTTATTAATTGTTATATTTTATAAAAAAATCTGATTAAAAATAAATTAGAAAACAATAATTGTTTATTTCAATTCCAAATTGGTTGCACTTACTGGGTTGGTTAGTTATACTTAGCTATTTTATTTTTGAGGACCCCACAAAAGGAAGTAGGATCACAAATACAGACGCTATCATTATATTACTTAGACTATACAATCATATTTTTAGGAAAACAAAATGGGAATTATTTGTAGTTCGAATAAATATCATAATTACCAAAATTAATACCGAATCAATGTCTAACTATTGTGGCCAATTGAGATCAATATTGAACTACCAAAGTAAATTAGACCAATGGACCTGCCGAAGTTATTAATTGTGCTGGCAATTACTTGTTGGTTTACCAAATCAAACACTTATTGTACAATAAATCAATTCAATCAATTATTACTAATTCTGTTTGCTAAGCTATAGAGGGAAGAAAACGACAGAGATGTAGAGCGGAAAAAACGGCAAAACCTACAATAACTTACCTAAAAACGTCAGAGAGTGTAAAGCATACAAACATTTAAAAAAAAGCTTAAGGAATTATTTATTAGAGACATGAGTTTAGCTTGAACCGTTTTATTTTATTTACACATCAAACTACCCCAAACTGTCAAATTTTCCCAATTGAACATGAATCTTAAGCATATGTAATAATGATGAAAATCTATCAAAGAAATCTGACACATATGGTATTCGGTTTCTAGGACCATCATCATCAACATCATTTCAGCTGAAAGACGTCCACTGCTGGACATTGGCCTACCCCAAGCTCCTCCACTTCGACCGGTCATGTGTTCCCCACATCCAGCGGATACCCCCTTCTAGGATCGCTTGACCGTAATTACACCTATTGTTAATTTAGTAAAATTTATCTTTATGTGAACTATTATTTGTTATTTAAAAAAAAAAAAATCTTAAAACCGAAAACAGACATTAAGGTGGATGCGTCATAGTAGTCCGTGAAATTTAAATTTTCTTACGTTTTTTGCGTTTTGCAGGTCAGTGGCAAGTTGCATGTTAAACAAAATATGAGCAACCACCGTTAAAATATGGCTTTATAGAATTAAAATACAGCAACCTACTTTTTGGCCGCTACGTCATCAGCTTGAAGGCAAAAGTCCTGACGAGCGGCCCCACCTTGGGGTTCCTCTTCGCTTCACCGTGGCTGGGAGACCACGGCTACTGAGTCCCCCCGCAACGACAATGCGGGAACCCATTCGGGTGGGAGGGGTCCTGCTCCACACAGAGCGCGAGAAGTTATTTGACTACTTCCCACCCAAAAACAAAAAATCTGTCACCACGCTTAGCATGACACTTTCTATTTCTACTCTACCGTAGAATAGAATTCGCTTGTCTACATTTTTCGGTACAAAACTGTCAATTGTCTACACGGAAACGTCATTTTGTCTATCGTCTTCCGTCAAAAAAAAAGCTTCTCTACAGTTTGCGTGCTAGGCTTGCAGTCGATCGCCTGCGCAACTCAAAAGAAAACACGAATTATCGATCAATTTTTAAAATAAATTATACTAGCAGCGCTCTACGGTTTCACCCGCGGAGTTCCCGTTCCCGTGGGAATACGGGGATAAAATATAACTGTCACCCGGGGATAGTGTAGCTTCCCAACAGTGAAAGATTTTTTCCAATTGGTTCAGTAGTTTCGGAGCCTATTCAATGCAAACAAACAAACAATCAAATCTTTCCTCTTTATAATATTAGTATAGATGTAATTATCTACAATGTCGCGAACTAACAATTTACACAAATCTATTGATATGCAGAAGAGAGAAGTTATTTGATGATTTCCCACCCTCAAAAAAATGTCTCCGAGTTCATTTAATCCCATTGAATGAAAATTTAATGAAAAACAATTAAATGGAATTAAATTATATTATAAGGTTGTATTGCTGATTTAACTGTTTTAATTCTTTAATACAAACGTGTAACAATCGGAAGAAAATTTGAATTTTGCGGGCTACCTTGCACATCTACTTTTAAGGCTGAAATGGCGCATTGCAGCGCTGCCGTGTTTCGGTTTAATAGGAGTTTCTTTGCCTTGCCTCTTGGATAGGAACGCATCTGTGAAGTCTAGACAACTGCAATACCAGAAATATTGCAGTTTCAAAACCACTGCCCTCAAAACGGTGAAGGGAAACATCGTGAGGAAACCGGTATGTCCTAGAACCAAAATTCGAAGACAATTGACATCTAACAACTCGCACTGGGCCAACGAGGTACAGCCTACTTCTTCACGAAGAAAGGAGGCGTGTGTCCCAACAGTGGGAACATTATACGTTGATTATGATAGGTAACGGTATTAACGTAAGTATGTAACGGCACTTCAAATATAGATATGATATCGCCAGCTTGGTTGCCATCTAATAGCGTGCAAAATATGTAAACAGAGAATGAGCAGTCACGGTGATCAATCTCTTTTTCTCTAAACTGGGTTAATAATCACTTGGTTGGTGACCAACTTTAAATACCAAGACCCCTCCGTGCCTCGCCGTTGCTCCCGGCTGTTACTCTTAGATATTTGACAGTCATTACGGATCGTAAGAAGCCCAAAAGTCTGACAAGGGGTATCGTACTACCCAGTAACTGGGTTGTGGTAGTCAGTCGCTCGTATCCGGTCCAATATAGTTATATAGTTATAAAAAAGCTACGCAAATGATGATTTTATTATTATTTACTCGTACCCTATATACTACCGTACAGTACCGTATATACTCAATAGTTATGTAGATATTGATTCAATTATCTCTGCGTGCAGCCTTGTGTATGAAGGCTTGTCTATGTCCAATTTTCCTTCCATAGAAATGCGTCTTCCTATTACACACACAAGACACAATGCCCATATAAACGCGTACATATTTGGGGACCATCCCAACAACTCATATTTTTGAGATATTTTCTTACGAAATATTTTTCTCAGAATTGGCCACGTTCCTTTTGTTCCTTTTTTATTTAATAATTAATAGGGTAAGTTTTTCTCAACAGTTACCTAAGACCCAGTGGAATTCTAGAACAATGTTCTAGCATGAATCTCCATTTAATTATGATAGCTTACAGATTTCATACTAATCTCTGCTTAAATCCAGATTACCAAGCAATTACTTCTAAAATTCAAGCCCGAAACTAGATCTGGAACAAACAAGAATTGTTCGGAATTTAAGTGTGCAAGTGCCTACTTCAAGGCTCAAAGTAGGTTTTAAATAAAAGGTTTTAGTGGCCATAAACAAAAGGCTGGCAACCCGACAAAGTAGTTGTTATTTAAAATCGAATGGCAACACGTGCATTGTCTGAATAGTGACCGGAATATACGGATTTATTGTAACTGGTGATGTGTAAAAATATAAATAAGTAAGCCAAATTATTTTTATAAGAGTAACCGTGGAGTTTCTTGCCGGCTCCTCTCCATAGGAAGCGAAAATTGGATCTGACGTTTCATAAGTACAGGCTTATGTGAAATAAAATATTTTGATCTTGATTTATTTTTCAGAATATATCTACTAGCTGACCCGAAATTGTCTTGTCCAAACAATAATCACATTAAAATTAAATTCAGACTTACCGAACTCATAAATGTTTCTGAATGCGTTTCCATTTTTTATTTTTTTTTCATTAGGGACCTAATTTGTATTACTAGATATGAACATTAAAAAATTGTCGGATCTGTTTAGTTTTCTCTAGTAATGGGCTTACCAAAGAACAACAATTAATAAATAGATTACAAAAACAGTCGGCGTTTTGACGGGTCATCAGAAGCTCAAAAGTCTGACAGTATTAGAGACGGGTAGCGTGTTACCAAATTACTAAGTTGTGTACATCAGATACCAGCCGTTCCATTCCATGTAAAATACTGGTATTCAACTACATTCAGTTAGACCGAAAGCCGACCCCAACATAGTCTGGGAAAGGCTAATGAGAAAGACAGTACTAAATCAATATCGTATGGCTCTAATTAATCGACTTCTTGCGAGTAATAATATATTTCATTGTTGCAGTATTTTTTACATCAATTCCGACGTATCGAATAGTTAGGTTCTCTAACATCGTGACTATTCTGACGACAGCTTTACAACCCCGGATCACACTATCGGAAAACAAATCAGAAAAAAAGGCTCGGTAGAAATAAGTATAATGGAAACATAATTATTCTCTTTGTAACGTGCGAAAATTCCGGCTGTTTTGACGGGACGACTTTATTAAAAAAGTAACTTGACGTAACGCCTGGCAACATTTTCGTCCCAACTAATATACCTGTTCACAAAGGATAAATAATAAATTGCACTAGATATGATTGCCACAAGATCGATCTGATCTAAATCAAAATTCTGGGCACGAGGGGAATTGATTCCTTGCTTCCCTCTGGATATCTCAAGAACACATTGGTTCATATAATGAATTGGTTCAGACTTTGTTTTGAATTTTATGTGCTTTTAAGTACTCGATTATAAGTGTTACTTTACGACATGCTTACAATAAAATTGTAACATCAATGCTGTATTCTGTGAAGGGTTCAGCAGTAGTGCACATACACCGTGACATTTTAGTCATCTTACAACGGTAGCTCACTTCATGTATCCGATGACTAAAATATGTTTGAATAAAAAAAAGTTTTTTTTCGGATTATTAAAAAAAAAAAACACTAAAACGCATGACGTAGTTTGACACACCCTTACATGGAGATGGAATGAATGATGGAATGTTATGGGTATAGGTATCTTCTACCCTTTGATACATAAACATTATTAAAGGGTGTTTAATAATTTGTGGGAATGTGTGTGTTTTATTGGAGGTACTTTCGGTAAATATAAACAGCCAGTTCTTATATGGAGATAAATTGTCACTAGGTATCAATCAATAAGCTAGGCAGGCTAGAGCACGTTGTCGAAAGTCAACTTGTCGCGAACCCGATCGGTGAGGAAGTGAACGAGATGGCTACCGAGAGCGCATGCTAGTGATGTTCGTATTTAGTCATATTTAGTGTTGGGATTCCAACAATCTTAGTTAATGGTAACACTATCTCTCCACTTTGTCATAAGTTGCATTTGTATTTATTATTTAAATTACATTATAATTATATATATTTTGTTGATATTTATTTTAGTAGTATGTATGTATGTATGTATGTAGGTATATTCTTATATGATATGTGTATTTATAAATTAGATTAGATATAATTTGTGCTATTATGTTTTCCCTTCTATTATTATTACACGCGTTGTCTACATCTCTGTTATCTTCTCTCCTATCGCAGGTGTGCTGGAAGAGATTTCTGTAGAAATAAGCTTTACCTTTGTACGTATTTTTCTGTTCCTTTATTCTTGTCTGTTTATATGTGTGTTCATAAATGGTTAAATAAATAAACTTTTCAATCGCGCCTAGAGGTATTTTATGAATACATTGAGTGGACCATCTTTGTAAGACAACTAAAATGTCACGGTGTATAGTAAGTACACCCACATTTCTGCCGTTAGGTATATGTTTATGTCCTATGTAATAGAGACGACCTTTAACATGTTTATATAACATGAATATTTACTTTAAGAAGCATAATATTATTATTGTTTTAATTATTGTGAATGTGAGGACTATGTAGTATAATTGTTTTTGTGTTTCATCACCATCTCAGTTCGTTTTTAATGTTAATCTGGCAATTTGTGTACTTTATGCGGCCTACCCAAATATCCTTTCTTTGGTATTGTTCGTCAAATCGTTGAGCTCCTCAAGTTCTGAGTTGAGCCGTACTGATAATACGTGCACTGAATGGACAGGTCCACTCAATCTATGTGGTTCTTTCCTGAAAAGACCATTTCAGACACCAATCCGCATGGTCTTCACATAATCTGACCAAGATTATGTCTGGACTTTAAAAGAGACTGTGACCTCTGAGTTTGTTTCGGCCTTTCTTCTCAGAGTAGTCAGATAGGAAACGCCGACCTCATCTAGTAAAAAAAATAATATGATTGACGTGTAAAAGTGTTTGTACAAACCTACTTACAGAAATAAAATCATCTATCATTTATATGCTACTTGAATATTCCTTTACAGCCTACCAAATATAACCTCAAAACTCATTTTTTCTAGGCACCAAAATTTTAATAAACCCAACACCTCCAGACAAAATCTTCATCCTAAAAAATAAACTTATCTCGCAAAAGACCCTTGAAGCCAAAGATTATCCCTCTAAACCTAGTTATCCTTGAAGATAAGCTCAGAAATCCTGAGAGTTAGTAAATAAACAGCGTGATAACTTATATAGGGGATAAGGTGCTAATATTGTCGGCGAGAGGGCTCACCGTGACGTCATCAGCCTTTATCTCGGAGGATAGCACTCGGAGGATGGCGGACTACAAGTTGCAGAAATGTTGCCTGGGGATGGAGAGTGGACGAGACCGGGTTGTGTCTTGAATGGTTTATAGTCTTAAGGATGATTTCCACCAAACAGCTCGCATCGCATCGGATCGGAACGGGTCTTAAAATCTTTAAACGATATTAAATCGTGTACACAGTATTTAAAGTCGTTACCAAGCCGCGCACAGAAGCTTGGCCGCGGGCGTCTTCCGTGACATGCGATCGCAGCCGAAAGTATGCTGCGATGTATCCGATCGGATCAACTTCAACCATTAAAAAAAAAAAATTAGAACACGTCAACTCGGTAGGAATAAAACTATTTGATTAGGCGCCGAATCGGATACGTTCACAAGTGACGATATGGAGCCGATCGTATGCGTCGACGATGCAAGCCGTTTGGTGGAAATCATCCTTTAGGCTCGCCTGCATCACAAATCACTAAATGCGGTTAGCGGGAAATGAAATTAAAAACAAACTTCTGTTTCTTTCAATCATTTGAAGGTGTCAGAGACAGAATAATATGATATATGCATATAGATATATATATGTTTAGCATTGTTACATGTTTAGTGATTTGTGGTGCAAGTCAGCTTTGGTAGTGAAGTGAACGGTCATAGGAAAATGTCATAAGCACCAAACTAGGTAGATACTATAAGTTTTTCTTGACATTACATAGAAGCTTTTTTTATAATTATATATATACAGAGTGTCTTATGAAAATTCAGAATACCGTTGTAGTTTTCTGCACCCCAGTTGTAGATGAGAGCTGTGCTGTAGAAAAACTGCAGTAGGTACGTTTTGCCTTGTACGAGTATACCAATGGTAAGTACTTACTACTGAAAGAAGCAGCAAATACATTCAACACGACAGGACAACCTCCAATTTTTTTAAACCAAATATAGTTTTTGAATGCAACATACTGAACTGATCGATCCAACCTTTGGGCCAACTTCCTTGTCTACCTATTCTCAGTAACCAATCAAACTTTCGACTACTACATTTCAATATGTGGTAGTCAAATGGTTGATTGAGCCTACGTTTGACCCAACATTAATAGCGCAAGGTACTATTCGTCTTGATACCAGTTTACAATTTGACGGTTTCACTTCGATAGTCAATTTAATGGATTATTTTTCGAAAAGTATTTAAAAAAAAATGCATTTAATTGTACGCAGTATGTAACTGTTTACAATCTGTCGACAGTTTACAATCTCGCGAGATTGATTATAATATGACGGTAATCTGACTATTGGAGATAAGTTGTGTCGCTGATGAGCCCTGTCGGCGAAGAGTCCCGTGGAAGTAGTCTTGTCGGTGTTCAGTCTGTCGTTGTTCAGTCTGTCGGCGTAGTGTTGGTCGGCGTTTTAGATGTACACTCCGTTTGACCCAACATTTATGCCAACTCCCTCTTCTAGGATTTTTTAAAACCAATAAAACTTTCGACTACCACATCTCAGTATGTGGAAGTCGAAAGGTTGATTATTCCAACATTTGACCCAACATTTGAGCCAAATCCCTCGCCTATGTTCACAACTTGCGCCGTCCGTCATGTCTGTTCTCACTGCGGGCCGTTTATTCATTATTCACTTCCGTCGACGTTCCGTTAAACGCGTTACTCGTTTGTGACGCCACCGTTTGACTGGCACCACTAAATAGGTTAGGCAGAAGGGTTAATTTTCTTTAGCCAGACAGCTGGTGAAGGTAATCTTGTTAATTTGTTCAACACAAAGTGTGGATGTGTTGACAGAATTTTGTTCATAACTTTTACTTGCCGAAATGAACTTACGACACAGCAAATGTACAGTCCGTTGCGATTCGCATACGAAAACAGTCAAAGTAAAAAAATTATCATGCAAATAGGCGCATAAAAGGCATTTTTGAACGTCAAAATGAACAAAATTATAATTTATTCTAGTTGCAAAAGGCTTTTATCAAAAGGTAATATCGTATGCAAAACAATGAGAAAGAAAACCACCGTTCGTCTTTTAAAATGTTTCACAATATTTTGTTTAAGTACATTAATTATTTAATTATTATGTCAAGACGGTGCCTTGAATAAAATTACTATACCACAACAACAGTAAAAGAAAAAAAGATCAGGCAATGATAGGTAAATTAATTATGTGATAGATGCAAGATGCAAGGCGCTCACATAGTTACAAAATAATATTGTAAAAGTATATGACTTTCCTAATATTTTAAAACTACGTGTAGTGCGGTCCTGATCCAATATTATGTTTATCTTATTCTGTGTCTATTTTTAAATTCTTTTTAGTATTATATCATAAAGAAACATCTACCTACCTATGGATGAGTATGACAGCTACTAACAATATTATTGTAATTTAGCTGAAATAAATAAATTGAATTGAATTTTGTGTGAGATAAAAATCTATGTCAAAAATTATAAATCATAAAGACATCGTGTTCAAGCTACTGCTGTGTTTCAGCGGCGTTAATAAATCGCTCCAAGCTCCTACCTACTAGTAGGTATTTAGTAGCATAATGCTAAGATGAGAAGCTGACTAACAACCACAAAATATTTACAATGACAATATTGGACAATTGACAATTTTTCCCTTGTCGATGGAACACAGATTACAAAGCCAAATTATTTTAGTTGGCTGGTAACACCAATAATTCATGGTTACACCAATTGACTGTCTTTTGTGAAGCTGTTAAAAAAATAGAGAGCCTTCTGAATTTGTCTCGATTTAGTAAAAGCACGTTCCGTGTCACGGAACCAACTTATTGCATCCTGACGTCAGATGTCATCGAGAAAAATGGCCACAGCTGGGCAAGATATTGCGGAAGTAAGTGACACTAGCTCCTGCATACAAATGAGGATAGTTTGTTTAGTGTATTTTTAACCGACTCCAGTAAAGAAGGAGGTATAGGTCATAGCTATACGTTTTTTTTGCTAGTAGGTTGTTTTGTGAGCTTTGAGATTCAATAGAAAATAAGAATTGAAAAAATATGGCTTGAATTCGCTTTCCTAATATGGTGACTTTAGACTGGCGTATTAACAACAGCATATTTTTTGTTAAATCTACACTAGGTACTTTACCACCTAACATAACTGACTAAATATTGGTGTACCTACTATATTTGCATACCTCATATTATGTTTATAATACAGTGTACCCTATCAACCTTTTATAACATTCTCTGAACCTGTATTATGCAAATAAATGATTTGATTTGATTTTACACCTCTGCCACACTCTTTGGAGAATACAGGGATGATGTTATGTACACTTTTTGGGTGTAACCCGGCTTATTTACGCTAGTCTGTTTTACTGTAGTTTAGTTTAGTATAATTATTGTTTGGTTTAGTATTTCGAGGCAGCAAGCTAAATCGATCAATGCTATGTACGCCGTAATTGTCACATACATAAGTTGAATGTATGTGATATGGCTGTGCTTTTTTTAAATAAATAAATACACTTACAGTACCTATTTACGAAAACCTTTATTTTAACACTGTTAATTATTTTATTAAAATAGGTACCACGTAAATCTTAAAAAATGGTCAAGTGATAATCTATTCAAATGTATTCTACTGAGTTCCAATCCGTTCAATTATTTTTTTAAACTTAATCAACACACAGTTAATTCTCATTGTCGCTCCGCCGTAATTCACTAAAGCGAGATAGCAGCTACATCGGCAATCCAGTATGAATTGAGCCTAATTGAAATACAATACGATTCTGCAACAGACGGATTCAAGCAACGGTACGGACAGATTCAAGCAAGCAGGCAACGGTATCGAGACATTTGTTGTTTGTATAACAAAGCTCTGCTTAACCCACAAGGGAACTGCCCTGAAAACTTGGAAAGACACGAGAAGTACAAGACACATTCAACGCTAATACTGGCTAATAAAATTCGAAAGACTGTCTTTCTGGCTTCCAGAAGAGGTACTTTATGTCTGAGTGAATGTTTCTTCAACAATTCAACGTGTAGTCCCAATAGAATCATAGTCAGCCGATAATTTTCCCACTACTGGGACACAGGCCTCCTCATATTAAATGTGTATTTTATTCATGTAATTTACCACGCGGACGAGAGCCGCGTGGTAGATTACAGCCTATGCCTCCTCGAAGAGAGGGTTGTGTTCCCAGCTGTGGGAAGATTTTAAAGTAAATCGATACATAAATAAAATACACATTTAATGTGTTTCACAGAGAGGAGGCCTGTGTCTGGGACACAGTAGTGGGAACATTATCGGCTGACTATGATTCTATTGGGACTACACGTTGAATTGTTGAAGAACCATTCAGACGTCACATGTCTTTGAATTTTGGTTTCAAGGACATGAAGATTTTTTCCTTCACCGTTTTGTAAGCAGTGGTGATGAAAATAATTTACACAAAGTAATGCGCCTGTCTTGGTTCGATCCTACGACCTACAACTCGTAAGTCGCGGTCCTTACTACTAGGCCACCAGTGCTCTAGTCCCAATATGGTAACTGATTTATGGGCCCTACTCCACGTACTTAATTGATTGTGTTTAAATATAGTTACTATGGAGTTTCTTGCCCATTATCCTCCATGCAAAACTACCCTTTGGAAGGAGCACCTTGAATTAATTTTATTTCCTTCAAAAAAAATTATTTGACTTTTGTCTTTTTTACTTTGAGCACTTACCTCCCCATTTTGTCGCACTACAAAGCCTAGAATGAATCAAGTACCCGAGTACTTAACGATCAATTCTATTTAAAAAAAAATGATTTATTATCCCCACAAAAAATTGACAATTCAATCACTGAATTGATGTTAGGTTTAAACAGAAAACTCCACTCGCTGTTGTATTTTCCTTTCTACCAAATATAAAAAGCAAAATAATCCATTACTTCAAAATACGAAATGATGGATCGTTCTCTTTGTGGCCTCAAAGTTCAGATAGTTACCCTCGGACCAAGTACCTAATACCCTCAGAGGAAATTTCATTCCAATTTTTGCGAACATTCCCTATTCCTACACAATTTAATAACCAATGAGGGCAGAGTTCGGGGATGACGTCACAACCTCACAATACATGGTCTTAACTAACAAGGTTTGGTCTGAAAGCAAAGACAAGCGCGGCACTCCCCTAGTGAAATAAGTTATCGATAACTCGCTCTGTGAGCGGGCGTAGTATCGATACATTATCGATGAAGCAGGTTCGCGTACTTAGCATTAATTTGTAAATATTAGGCGACGGCTGAAATTAGTTTCTTAGTCTCAATTTCAAGTATCGATTTCGAAATTTGGGGTGTAAATAATTGATTTATACGTAACATTTGTTTTTGATAAAGTTTTTGTTTTGTTTTGAATAATGAATCTTCTAAAGTTCTTAACAATATTCTTTGAACGAGTCTATGTAACTTCATCTTTCAAATTAAGTCTCGCTTGTTACCAGTTCGAATATCCCGACATACTGAACCACCAATCGATGGTTACATCATCGATAAACCCAACTCTACACCGCACATCGGAGACAATTTCGAGTAGATTGGCAAATCAGTCACGTTCACAATATAATAGCTTTTAATGCATGACAAGGAGTAATGAAGCGTTGAGGCAATCTCTAGCTCATACAGCATCTTCTATTGATCATTATCCCCTTTACAAGTTGGATTTACTCCAACGAATTAAGCTAATGCTGTGATAAATAATCGCTTGCTTAGAATTGGAAAACGCTTTAAGTACTTTGAGCCTCTAAGACGATTTCGATAAATCGAGTTCGATTAATCGGATGGTAAATCGAATAAATAAACTCGAGTGATAATTATGTTGGTTAAAGGATCTGTAATTAATGTTCTGACTAGGCTGACTTGGTTTTGCTTACGAATTGGGCTTCATTATTTTTTTAATCTTAATCTTAAATAAGATTTCAGGCTTACAGATTATTTGAGGATTTAGTAAAAAGCTTTTGATTAAATTCTTTCCAAAGATTTTATTTTACATCTTAAAATAAATTACGAAAACCTTTCGTAAATTTAAAATATCATGCGCTTTTACCGTATTTACCAGAAAATAGCTTATAAAAACGATGTTTATTCAACAAACATGACATAAAGCCTAATATGAATTTATTTTCTGATTTATTCTGTGCCTATGTAAGTCTTGTTGATATTGAATAAGTTGCTTGACATAAATTCTTGTTGAACGTTTCGGCAAACAAATATAAATAACAAAAAAATACGATGCGGGACCTCTGACAAAGTTCCCACAGCACTCACCTACATGAAATATATGAAGAAAGTTTGTGATATCGGGCAAAAATTTATAGCGAGCGCCTTAAAAATTCTCCGAAGTGATAAATTGAGAAAATATTGCTTTTAAATAAGGGGAGCCTAGCTTGGGTTCACTTACGGATGCCCTTGTTTGTATACCTAAACCTATATAAAAAGAATACCTAGCCCTATTCTATCCCCTATTCTTCCTTACTTTTCAATTATGTAGGTTGAGTATCTCTGTCCTTGTGTGTTAACTACTATGAAGATCAGTGACATTGCTAATGCATACTAATTGGTAAATGTTAAATGATTTTATTTCTGTAAGTAGGTTTGTACAAACACTTTTACACGTCAATAGAGGTGAGGCATAAATATTGGATTAGGTATGTTGATTAGGTATTTTTCGATACTAGTCCGTACCTAATCCAAAGCAGCGGCGTTTCCTATCTGACTTCTCTGAGTAAAAGACCGAAACAAACTCAGAGGTCACAGTCTCTTTTAATTTCCAGACATTATCTTGGTGAGATCATATCAATCTACCAGTTTGGGTACTATAGGCGGCCTACCCAAAGGTAGGCCGCATAAAGTACCCTAACTGCCAGATTAATATTAAAAACTAACTGAGAAAGAGATCCTAAAATAGTCTTCACATAAAACAATAGTAAACTTCTCAAAATAAATATTCATGTCAAAGTGTATATAATAATTATCAAATGTCAAAGAGTATAAGTTTGCAAAAACAAAAAAAAGAACATTCAGTATGCAAAAATTGGAGCAGGTATGAAAGGCTTTCTGGCACAACTTAGGTACGTTTAATAAATGATTTAAATTTATTGAGACTTAGATCTTGAACATGGCTTGGAAGTTTATTATAAAAGCATACACATTGACGTCTGAATGACCAACCTATTTTGTTGAGCCTTGTTGATGGTACAACAAATAACTAGGTTACAGAAAAAGCAATACTTCCTTCAATGCTGAACACATCTTAAATTATCAATCCTGATAGGCCTATTGTGCCTCGGGAAGCCCGTCAAATCGTTGGTCTCAGCTGTCATTCGTGTATCTTAAACAGTCGTAACGGGTTGGCAGAAACCCGAAAGACTGACAACCAGGCTTACCAATGGGTCTCATTACCCAGTAGCTGGGTTGTGAGGGTCAGACGGGCAGTCGCTCCATGTAAAAAACTGGTATTCAGCTGCATGCTGTGTGCGTGCTCACTTTCAGACGATATATTTGAAACCCAAATTTATCATTGAACTGAACCAACAATTTAAACAAAAACATTTTATTTAGAAAATTCTAGGAAAATTTTCAAGCATAAACGTTTAGTATGTATGGTTTTTCTTTAAATAATTAGTAGACAAGCTGTTACTGTGGTATAATTATAAAAATGTACAGCAATTAAGAGCAGACCAATTAAAGCACCACATTAGGCATTCTAATCGATACTAACAGAGGCTAATAATTGTGGAAATTGTTAATAGCTATGGGTAGGGCTTAGAAGGGGATACAAATGAATGTGTAAAACTAATTTTATTACGAGTATTTTGAGTACTAGCGACCCATCCCTGCTTCGCACGTTTGACAAAAAAAAATGAGTTCGTTGTTATCTAACAGGGAACTCTTAATTTCAAAAAAAAACTCATTGTAAACTGACAAATGTAAGTTTCATATAAATGTATTATACACGTACAACTCCCGAACGAAAAGCGACTTAGATTTATAATTATGTGCGGATATCTATATGATGTAATGTGTAAAATACTGAGATTATATTACTTAATTATATCATCATTTTCATTTCAGCAGGAAGACGTCCACTGCTGGACATAGGCCTCCCCCGATTTGGGGGATAAACGATTTATATTACATTAAAATCCAGAACGTATTGATTGGTAGAAAACACTGGCTCCTGTAACACAGGTGTTTTTACGTAGCGCAGGAGTCAGGACTTCACTTTGTTTGTACACACTTTTTATGCCATTAATGTTTTATTTTATTTTATTATTAATTTAGTATAATTTATTTAATACTTTCTCTATGTGACTAAATTCGAAATAGGTAAAAAAGGTGTGTATGAATATTTTGAATCGGCAAACGATTCGCGGGGTTGCCTCGCGTTGTCTGAAAGCGGCTTTGAACCCATTTAGGTAATTAGACTACGCGGATTTGAAACTAATTGGGTGTTTAGCCTATTAAGTAGATGTATGAAGTCGCATTTTTACCAGGGGGTTGTCGGCTGCTTAACCGGGGTATCTGTGCATGCTATATAAATATGGACATGGATGGAGATTAGGAATTTATAGACTGGCACACACAATGATGTACCCTAACATCATGAGAAAACAACGAATTGAACCTTAGCGTCTGTTTCTTCACTTCTAGATATGTATGTTTAGATAAGCTCCCAGTCTTATTTAGCTGCTAAATGTTTACATTACTGTAAACTTGCACCGTCGATACCGAAATTAAATGATCTCTGCGTAACGAGACGAAACAATTTTTAATAGTATTCAGGTAATACTATATATAGGTATCAGGAACAGGGTGTAAATGAAAATAAGAAAAATAGAGTATCCTCCGACCAGACGGGTGATCTATCTGGTGGGCAAGTGCCCGACGATTGGTGTGGGGACGTGATGCTAGTTGCGCAGCAAATTTCGTTTGCGCGCTTTTGTGTGATGTCTGTGTAATACGTAGTCTCGCATGAGGCGTTGTAGATGCCGCCACAGTACGTAAAACTAGCAGTGGCGAAGTGTGGAATTATGCCCAGGGTAAGCCGTTCTAAAAGAAACACTCACTCAAAACTTAAAAACACAAAAAATAAATGTACTTCGAAATAATGAATGGTTGGGAGGTGGGATTTCTTAAAGGTGTTTCCATGGGAATCGATTTGTATTAACCCTTCGCCACTGCTAGATAGAAATGGTTATTTGAACCATACATTTTTTGCAATTGATTTCCACCGCTGATTGAGAAGCTGTGTTGAAATCAGTTGTCATGGTATGGGACATGTGATGCAGAGGTATAAGGAAAACGTCGTGAAGGAAGTTGTGAGTATGATTGTGGATTCAGTTGGAGAAGACTAAAAGAAACGACGGATGGACTATGTGAAAGATGATACCTACCTATGAAAGAAGAAGACATGTTACGCCGACCCCAAATGAACTGCGATAAGATTAATTACTCCGTAGATAAGAGACTTCGCTCACAATGGGCCTTATTAGAAGGCTTAAAGTCACCCAAAAGGCAATGGAGAGGGCTATGCTCGGAGTTTCCCTACACGATCGAATCAGGAATTAAGAGATCCGCAGGCAACCCACATAGCCCGAAAAATTGCCAAACTTAAGTGGCAGTGGGCAGGGCACATTGCTCGCAGAACAGATGGCCGATGGGGTGAAAAGGTTCTGGAGTGTCGACCGCGTACCGGAAGACGTAGAGTGGGAAGGCCTCCCACAAGATGAACCGATGACCTTGTGAAGGCTGCGGGAATCCGCTGGATTTGGGAAGTCTGGGAAGTCAAAGTGGAGGAGTTTGGGAGAGGCCTATGTCCAGCGGTGGACGTCTTTTAGCTGAAATGATGATGATGATGAAAATACTTCATCTTGCATCACTTTATGGTGCTTAAAGTGTGTGCACGTAGTGTATGTTTTCGTCAAGCATTTAAGCGGCGTAGACGTTAGTTGCATGTCAAGGCAGCATATTTTCAGCTACGTGACGCGAGTATCGCGTCTACACATCCGTGTACGCAAGACATACGTTCAGTGCAAAAACTAGGTTTTTCTGAGAATCTTCGACAAGTCCAGAGAGAATTTAGTTAACTTCAGCCAATTACGTCATTGTTTGATAAATCTTAGGTACCTACCGTCTTCTCTAAATAAAACGAGACAAAAATAAAATGAGGTATTTTATTTTAAGACTCATCGTTCTTAAAATAAAATACCTCATTTTATTTTTGTCTCGTAAGGCTAAGTTCGGATGTTCGTTAGTGAATCAAATATTGTTCATTATTCAAAGAATAATTATTTTTACGTTTATTACACATACTGTCAGGTCTTCGAACCTGTTCCTCTATTCTTTTCTAATTCTAAATTTGAATGAGTGTTTATTTCATATTATGCCATTAACATATAAATTATTCATAAAAGCTGCATTGGAAAACCATAAAGGCTAAGGCTCTTGCAGTATAGCAATATTATAAGTACCAACCTACATGGAAACATATAATCTTTACTGACTGTTCACTTGATCAATGATGCCAATGTATGTAGGTATAATATAATATAGGATCCTTATTCTAGGCACCGGAACTTTTCTCATTTTACACTGTTTCAGATCTAGTCATGAGTCAGAAACGTTCTGAAATACAGAGCAAAACAAATAAGTAGAACATTTGACAAAAACGTGCGCTGTCGCTACAATCTACACGTACCCTAATAAACAAAAACAGCTGCCTTATATCAGCGTACGTCAGCGCGCACCGTAGCGTATGTTCCGTAACATGCATAAGTTCGCTTGGTCGCGTCGTCGGAGCTCGGCGGGGCTCGGTGGGGCTCGGCGGGGAGACTAAGGGATTACGCCGGGAGACGGCCAGCATCCGGCTATTAACTAATAACATTATCTGCGGTCACCACACTGGCTGTCAAGCGTGATGAATATGGCAGAATTTTCCCTATATGAAACGCCATCTTGGATCTCCAAAACTAATTACCTAATGAAGTGATTTTTGCTAATTATTTGAAATTTTTATTTCTATGCCTCGTTACTTATGCATGACAAATATGTTATTGTATGAACCATTTTTTAAACTAATTTATTTAGAAGCCCAAATTTAATTTAGTTCGTCATTTTTGTCAAGAGGAAAGCCGTGTGCCCACACGGCTTAATTTCCTCTTGACAAAAATGACGAACTACAAACTTTCATCCCTGTTCAGAAGATACATTTTCAAACATCTATTCTTAGAGCTTACCCTCGTTACTTAAGGAACTCTTGTGCAAAATTGTGTGCTTCTAGACCCAGAATTTTAGACTTTGTGCTATCCGTCAGTGAACTAAAGATATTTACTAAGTAGATTTGGCTAACAATTAAGACCCACTGCTAGGTAAACGACCTCCCCAATTCCTTCTAGGTCCTTCCCCGCATCACCCAAAACCAAAACTCGCGGTATAAGCATAAATTAATTTATCTATCAACTCAGCTTTTCCTCTCATAAACCATATAATAATATGCTCGATGATTGCTTCCATTATTTAGCACTAAACCAAATATTTGTGAAGCCTGCCGCCTAATTAATAACTACTCTAGATATTATGTTAAGGTCGACTGGTAGAAAATGCCTATGGCATTAAGTCCGCCTCTGTACATGTGTGTGCTTAAAGTATTAAATAATATAAATATATTATTAGATTATGTTACTTAGGGCCGATTTTTTAGTCATTTGATGACCTTTACCTGGAGAATAAGTGTGACGTTTTGACAGATTTGACATCTGTCAAAATTACAAACTTATTCATCAGGTAAAAGTTAACTAGCGATTGAAAAACCGGCCCTTAATCTATATAAATAAAAAGAAAAGTCCTTACTGGCTGACTGACTCATCAACGCCCAGCCCATACCCATGGACCTAGAAAGCTGAAATTTTGCACAGAGGTTCCCTTTATAATGTGTACAAGGAATAAGGAAGAATCTTTCGAAGTTCAACCCCTAAGGGAGTTAAATAGGGGATGAAAGTTCCGCGCGGGCGAAACCGCTGGCAAAAGCTAGTAAAATATATTTATCAAGGATATATTGGTTGACTGGTAGAAAATGCCTATGGCATTAAGTCCGCCTCTGTACATTTTTGTGCGTGAAGTATTAAATAAATAAATAAATAAATAAATAAATAAATATTATTGGTGTGTTCAAAGATAAAAGGTATAACAAACGTAAATTCAATTCCTTAATGTAGTCTTGGCAGCACAAATATATTTCCGAACCAACGAAGCATAGAAAAAAACCCTTTTTCAATCGATTTGTTTTATCTGGGGTACGGTACATTTAGAATGAAAACTTAGCGATGCGATATTTGAATAGTTTTTCCGTAGCAACACAGGTTGGGGTACTATTAATAAGCATTAGCTAGTCAATGACCGTGCGGACCTTAAATAAATTAAGGTCATATCGTCTATTCTATTTGAAACTCATTCATCTTTGTGAAACTCTTTCACTCATTCAACGTGTATTACTTAGTTTGCTGAGTCAGGTGAGTTGCTAAATCGATCTAAGAGATCTAGTCTGACTAGTTCAGTAAATCTAATAATACCTTTGGCTGAGCAATTCTTGTATATATACAACGTGTTACGGAAAAGGTATATACATACCAAGCGCACGGCTTCTTTGGATGATATCAAACGATATTGGAAGGGTTTTTTAATCCTATCTCCATATGTTCGGAAGTTCTGAGAATTTTTTAAACATTGTACCAGAAACCGAACTTTTCAAATTAAAATAAACACATCACTCGGAAGATAAAAAATTGACCTACGTAGTGCAATGACACGTTTGTTATGATTTTAATTTAAGAAACATATGAAACCGAAAATTTAGTATTTTATTTTGCGATGAAACTATATATAGTGCTTCTATACTAGCTGTTATCTTTAGTGCTTAAGGATAGCAATAAGGTTTCTGTTATACCCTGTATATTATCTGAATCTTGGAAACAGCTACAACGATTTTCATGACATTTGGTATGCAGAGGGTTTTGGGAGCGATAAATCGATCTAGCTAGGTTTAATTTTTAGAAAACATCAAACAAAAATAAAATCTAGCATAGCTTGGTCGCACAGATATTAGAATATAATAAGAGTTACTCATTATTCTTCTTCTTATTTTATTTTATTTGTTTAACTTATTCTTTTTTTTATTTTTATTTATCTCAAAAAGCACGTTCCAATTGGTAAGTGCAATATCCACAATGTTAAACAAAATATTTTACTTTGTTTTTCCTTTTTGTTAAATTAATAATATAGCCATATTATTTAGGTACATACTTTGTAACTTTCATGTAATGTGAACAATGTGTCGAGAATCGCACTTTAGCTATTGTTGATAGTAGTTGTACTTGTGTAGATGTTTTCTTTCGCTACTTTATAGTTAACTTAAGTTTATAAATGCCGCGGAACTCTGTTATTGGCTTAAGAGATAATTGTCATCATCTCACTATCACTGAGCAGTGTAAGCAAACTGTTAGATGCTAGTAACTTTGACGAAATTGCATTGAGCTGTTCATTGATATTGAGGTGAACATTCACATTCATACTCATGTAAATTTATTATAAGCTGTTGAGTTTCCAAATAATTACATAAAGAGTTAGGAGAACCATTCAAGAATAAACGAATCAAAAAGTCAATTTGAATGGAATTTCGTCGAGATTATGTAAGAACTTTTGTACTTGAAATTCTTATATACATAAATTCCGTCAGAAATAACCAGCTATCTTGCTAAGAACGTCGTTTTACTTAGGCCAAGAGCAGGAATAACGTTGCCTCATATTATGAATATAAGACTAAATAATATACTCTCGTGTTTTGCGTGGTAACTAAAGTAAATGTTAGATCCTTTTTGTCCATTCCTCTGAAAATCTCGTTTCTACTGTAATCTAGATTGGCTTGAAACCTACATTTTGAACATTAAGTCTGAGTTTAAAACAGTTAGGTTCAAATGGGGTTTTACTTTACATTGCAATTTGTGATATACGAACCTAGGTAGTTTTTACTTCTGGATATTTTTCTAAATGCTAAAAAGTATTGGTAGATACTTTCGATGCATTAGAATTAGATCGTTTTGATAGTAAGTAACGCAAGTTAGTGTCAAAAACCACAACTTTTGAAGTGTTTAAAAAATACTTAAAATATCGTAATACCTTACTATAAGCATTATCGCGGTCAGTTTACGGATGGATGGTCACCCATCTAAACATAACAAGACCCTTCCATGCCTCGGAAAGCATGTTAAGCCGTTAAGCTGTCGTTCGTGGATCTATGACAGTCGTTACGGGTCGTCAGAAACCCAAAAGTCTGACAACCAGTCGTACTAAGGGATATAGTGTTCCCAGTAACTGGGTTGTGGGGGTCAGATAGCCAGTCACTTCAAATAAAATACTGTTATTCAGATGCATTCGGTTAGACTGGAAGCCGACCTCAAAAATAGTTGGGAAATGCTAGCCAGCTGCTGACGATCCATTTGCCGTTTGCGTACACTTTTCTTTAGTTGACCTAGTCTAATTCTACTTATATGAGAATAAAATAAAAGGCATAACTTCTCTTCATCCTGAATTACAGATAATTCAGAATGAAGAGGGATTACGCTATTCGACGAAGGGCACGTCTTATTTTTTATACTATTGATTTCTCAATTGTTATCACAAAAGAGAAATAAACCTAATAAAAATAAAATCTTCAATCTAAAACCTTTTCTCTTCTCCGATCCATCAATCAATTAATCCAATCGGTACCTATTTTGGTATTGCTATAATATTGTACATGCCAAGGCTATTTTTAGGTAAACCTTTTTTTCTCGTTCAAAAATCCTTTGTCTACAATTTTTCCAGTAAAATCCAAGGATGAAAATATCACGTATGTGAACCTGAAAATAATCCTAATACGACATTTTCTACCTCCTTTATATCAAGGTGCCATATTATTTACGTGGAATAAGGTAGGTTGATACGGGTTGTGCGGTTGCTCAAAGCGACAGCTTGACGTACCACGTTCGGTAACCACTCGGGACCGATTACGTGTCTCCCTACATAAACGTTTATTTTATAAACGCTTTATTCTTTATCTTTTGGGAATCAGCCGTTTCGGCTGTTCGGGTTAATATTAACGATAATTACTTGGCAGGAATTATGCTTAACTGTTACCGTTATTGTCTGGGGTAGGTGCCGCGGTCGAGATATCGATGGAAATCGTTTTTTGCGCACGTGGAAGCAATTTCTCTATGGACACTGATCATAATGAATTAAATTGTGAATTAATTACTCGCGATATCTACCAGAAACTGATAGCAGCGAGAACTCAGAAGACAACTAAGAAAACAACAACGCAGAACATAACAAAGCAACGGCATAGAAAAGAGCTGAGATAACAGTTGAACCTACCCAAGAAGCTCGACCTGAATTAACATGCCGGCGACGTCGTGAGAGGATAAATAAATGCCACCCGTCTCTCCACTATAGTCCAATGCTTACTCAAGGATGCATATCCGGTAGGCTCGCAATCCTTTCCTATCCTAAGGGCACGTCTACCTGACCATTACCGCGCCCCCCGGTCTACTTCTTGATATGCAATGGCCTCTGTAACACCATGAAGCATGAGGCTCCAGGGGCTTTTTTTTTTTTTTTTTTTTTTTGGGTGGGAAATCATCAAATAACTTCTCCCGCTCTGGGTGGAGCAGGAGGGCGTGTCAGACTTTTACTGACTAAAACCCACCCGTGTTCCTTCAGTAGCCCTTAAGCCAGGGGCTGTGGTGTCTCTTTCGAACAAACCCGCACCCCTGGCAGGCATCGACCCTTGCGGGTCCCATCACTATTTGTGCTGACATCTCTTTGAGGCGCGCGTGGAACACAACGCGCCGTCGACTTGGGCTTGGTCCTTACCGGACAGCGAGCTACCCATTACTCGCCGTCCGCAAGCCCATGCCTACGGTGGCCGGAAATCGGCCTGGGATTCCCGACGCCCAGGGCGTCTCCGTATCCTGCGGCGGCTGGGGTCGCGAGGGCGCATATGCTGCCTCTCCCTCACGTGCGCCGCCTCCCTCTTCGCGAGCATCACTGCTTCGCTGAAGGAGGTGACGGCTCCCCATGCCCTCTCGCTCCGTACCATGGCCTGGACCAGGGCCGGACGCGAGAGATCGCCGCCGCCGATCGCCTCCACGAGGACACGGCGGTGCTCCGCCCAAGCAGGGCAGACCGCCACCGTGTGCTCCACCGTGTCCTCAGGGCGATCTTCGCAGTGGAAACACCCGGGCGTTTCCTCCCGCCCTATCCGAAACAGGAACCTCCCGAAACAACCGTGTCCGGTGAGGACCTGCGTCAGGCGGAAGGTGAGGACGCCATGCCGCCTCTCAAACCACTCCTCAAAGAGGGGACTTACCGCCGCAATCGTGGCGTGCCCAGCACTGGGTTGCGACAATCGCTCTCTCCATGTCACCATGAGATCCCGCCGGAGCTCTGTCCGCTGTGCCGCGATTTCCTGCGGCAGCGGACTAACGCCCCGGCGTTTGGCCTCCTCGCGCCACTCCCATATATGCGCGAGGACCTTTGCCTCCAGATCCCATGGCGGTAATCCGGCAAGGAGGCCCGCCGCCTCGCCGGAGATCGTGCGATATCCCCGGATCATTCTGATCGCCATGACCCTATGGGACGCCCTCAACCGGCGAGCTGGTTGGCGCCTCAATGTAGGCGCCCACACCGGCACCCCGTATAGGGCCATGGACCGCACGATCCCCGCGTAGAGCCTCCGGCAGGAGGCGTTTTGCCCCCCTAGATTGGGCAGGAGCCGCTTCAGCGCAGCCCCGGCCCGCTCCAGTCTGGGAGCCAAACGGCGGAAATGCTCCGCGAAGTTCCACCGGCTGTCGAGGACGAGTCCTAGGTACTTCATAGTCGACTCGACGCCGATGTGAACCCCTCCCACCGTTATCTGGGAACCCGTCGGTGGTGCATTCCGAGGACCATGAAACCACATGGCCTCGGACTTGTGCAAGGCTCCAGGGGCTAGTGCGAATCTTGGGGTTCATTCGATTAATCGAGTCTGTTCAAGCCACGCTGGGATCGGTACATTTCAGTAATTCATACATTCATTTACTTATATACTTCTACTGATATGTAGGGGCTAGTGGCTAAATTATAATATCCACACAGGTCGATCAAAGGTTAAGCGACGCGGTCGGTTCGTAGATGGGTCACCAACCATTACATATTCATTTATATAAACTTCTCGCACACAAAAAGGTACACCGCCCTTGGTTGACTGGTAAAGAATTTCTAACCTTAGAAATTCTTTACCAGTCAACCAAGGGCGGTGAAGAGATTAGATGGCAGGTGCTTTGGTTGAGAAGAACAATGGCAGAAAAAAAACACATGTCGTCTCCGTGCCCAGGGAAGCACGTTGAGCAGTTGGTGTCGGCTGTCATTCCTAACTCTTTTACAATCGTTATAGGTAGTCAGTAGCCCGGAATTCGGACAACCTATCTTACCAAGGTGTATCGTGTTACCCAGTAACTGGTATTAAGGTCAGATAGACAGTCGGTCTTAACAAAACACTAAAATACACAAACACTGCAAACCGGGGCAGATTGACTTCTATTGTCATGTCACAACTACCTAAAAGGGTGAGTTAAGAAGAAGTGATAACACTTTAAAACGTATCTAAAGGCTAACACAGAAAAGCGTGATGCGACTTTAGAATTTCTAGGAAAACTTCATGGAAATTGAGCCCTTGTATCAAGAGCCTAGCCTTAAGTCTGGCGCACCCTGGGCAATCAGCCCAATTAGCACTGTGGTGCCTGGCATATTATTATAACCACCAGCTATTCTCAACCAACTCTCTATACCAGAGAAGAACCAACTAAAACCGCGTTGAAAAGATTAGCTCGCACCACTGATAGCGTTAATCAAGGAAGGATTTCATGAATATTATGTGTGCAAAGTCACGACCAAGCTGTGAGGTGTAGGAGTTACATAACACCCGTAACCTTATTAAAATTAAAGGGTATATAATCTTGTTAGGTAACACCTACGTACTATGTTGAAAAGGATTAATCTGTTGAGTCAAAAATTGATGTAAATATTTATAAAAACTTTTTTTTTAAATTACAACCGACTTCCAAAAAACACTACAAAGTGCAAAATAACTTTAATTTCGGAAGTCGGTGACTTTGGATGTGTATTTTAATTATTTGTCACCGCCTTCCGAAATTAAAGTTATTTTGCACTTTGTAGTGTTTTTTTGGAAGTCGGTTGTTATTTTTTTGAAAAAAGTTTATATTTATCTCTTTTTAGTTACCTTCCCCACACCAATTCGAAATTTCATCATCCTTGGGGTCAACACAATGCATACTTATGCGATAGTAACATTCGCGGTTGATTTGCTGTAATTTTTTGAAGAGTTCCGGTGCCTATCTCCGAAACGCATCCTCAGATCTATATGAAATTTTAATGGGAAGTAAACCCCTTTCGAACAAAAAAATAATTTTGCAAATCCGTCAATATACGACGGAGTTATGACCGAACATACATAAAAAAAAACATGTCGAATTGACAACCTCCTTCTTTTTGAAGTCGGTTAAAAACTAGCTTTTGCCAGCGGGTTCGCCCGCGCGGAACTTTCATCCCCTATTTAACTCCCTTAGGAGTTAAATTTCGAAAAATCCTTCCTTATTCCTTGTCTACATTATAAATGGAACCTCTATGCAAAATTTCAGCTTTCTAATCTCCGGGTTTGGGCTGGGCGTTGATGAGTCAGTCAGTCAGTCAGGACTTTTCTTTTTATTTATACAGATGTTGACCCATGGCTAAGATTGGGGAAATGAATTGTTTAACCAATTGAGTCATTATCTGCCTAGCCTTTTCGTAACTATGTTGGAGTAAGCTTCCAGTCTAACCGGATGCGGGTGAATTCCAGTATTTACTTTGGAACTAGATTTTTGGACTAGGTCATACGATACCCATTGGAAGACTAGTTGTTAGGCTTTCGGCGTCTGACTACCCGTACCGAGTGTCAAAGATCCACAAATGGCTGCCGAGACCAACGGCTTAACGTGCTTTCCGAGATTTATACGATACATAATCCACGGACCACCACGGCAAGCATTGCCTTACGTGGAAGTCGGAAATTTTCCCGCGGGAATGTACTACCGGGATAAAAAGTATCCTATGTGTTAATCTAAGTTATAATCTATCTGTTTGTCAAATTTCATCCAAATCCATTTAGTAGTTTTTGCGTGACAGACTAACAAACATACATACATCTATGGACAAACTTTCGCGTTTACAATATGAGTAAAGATTTTTTATTAATAAACGGACCTGCTCTATTGAAAATAATAATTGATATCAATTTAAATTGTCCGGCTATTCAAATTACAACTGTCATTCTTGACAGTTGTATGAAATGACTATGACACAGCAAATTGGCACTGTCTATTTCACCATTAATTAATTTCTTTGACTTTACATACATCACATCTGTATTCACCAAACACAGAGGTGTATAGTACAACTACCAACTTTCACCAGTTCAGTCCCATGTAATTAGGGGACGAGCCTATAAATCGAGACTCCGGGCATACTTACAAATTCCTGATGAGCAAATCCAATTACACTTTGCCACCCGGGAATTGAACCCAGGCACCTACGCTCAGCAATTGCAATTGTGGCTACAATACCAAAGCCTAATTAAGTGACTTTTATTTCCTGTTATTAGCCTACTATAAGAGGGGCTTGTGACTAAATAACAATAGCTGCACGGGTTGATCGGCCTGGTAAAGCTACGCTTTCCGCGGTTGGTCCGTGGATGGGTTACCATCTTTACATACCAAGACCCCTTCGTGCCTCGGAAAGCAAGTTAAGCCTTTGGTCCCGGCTGTCATTTGTGGATCTTTGACAGTCGTTACGGGTCGTCAGAAGTCTTACCAAGGGGTATCGTATTACCCAGTAACTGGGTTGTGGAGGTCAGATAGGCAGTCGCTCCATGTAAAATACTGGTATTCAGCTGCATCTGGTTAGACTGGAAGCCGACCCCGACATAGTTGGGAAAAGGCTAGTCAGATGATGAGCCTACTATAACATGCACCCTTAATCTTGAAAACATTCTAATTTCTCAAAAAATTATACTTTTAAGACTAGGTTTTGTCAGCGGCTTCGCCCGCATGGTAAAAAATGGTATAAAAGTATCCTGTATGTTTTTATCCAGGTAATAAACTATCTGGGTGTCAAATTTCATGCAATCCGTTCGACCGTTTCTGCGTGATAGAGTAACAAATATCCAAACATCTAAATATCGAAACTTCTAAACATACAAACTTTCACATTTATGGTAGGACTTTTGCTTGCTGTTCCGCCCACGTGGATTTCAGTTATTGCGTAAAAAAGTAGCCTATGTCCTTGTCTATATCCCAGGCTATGTCTCTGCCAAATTACATGACGAGCGGTTCAGCGGTTTAGGCGTGAAAGCGTACTAGACAGACGACAGAGTTAGTTTCACATTTATGATATTAGTAGGGATAGTAGGATAATTTTGGCAAAGGCTCTCTTAATTATGTACTGTTCCCACTCCTTCACACTTCAAGAGGGTGTGGGCTGCTGTAATCTACCACGCGGGCCCAATGTAGGTTAGTATATGTCACATGTCTTTGAATTTTTGGTTCTAGGACAGCCCGCTTCTTGATGATGTTCCTTCCCTTTTTTTAGCAGTAGAATGATTGAATTGAAAAATGGGTTATGATGACGATTAGCTACACTCAGGGCTGATTTTGCCAACGACAGAAATCTTTATCCGATAAATAATTTTGATTATTAGACAGTTTTCTGTATAAAATTGTCACACGTCAACTTTAGTCCAAGAATAAATAAAAATTATCTGACGTTAAAAAATCAGCCATCATTGTCAATTTATCTGCCTAGCCTTTTCCTAACTATGTTGAGGACGGTTTCTAGTCTAATCAGATGCAGCTGGATACCAGTATTGTACTTGGAGCGTTGCCTATCTGACTTGACCAAAGCGCAGTAACTGGGTAATACGATACCCTCTGGTAAGACTGGTTATCAGACTTTCTAGCTTCTGACTACCCGGAACGACTATCAAAGATCCATGGACGATAGCCGGGACCAACGGCTTTAAACGTGTTTTTTGCGAGGCACGGAGGGATCTAAATATCTAATAGATGGTCACTCACTCACTGTCATTCTTCCTATATTATCATCACAGAAATAGCACAGTTTCCCCAGAACACTATATACCAGCAAAACAGGCAACCCATCTCTCACATTCAGAAATTAACATAGAATGAGCAGAGCATGTAGCACAGTTGCTAATTTGCGAACGTGTTGATTAGATACTGTGCTCATTCCGTTCACTCGGCGGTATTACAAGTCTGAACCTACGAGCTGTGCTGGGTACGAATCAAATCACATGTAGAAATAAGGCTGGGATAGACATAGGTACAGCACCTATCTATCTTTTCAAGATCTTACGGTTATTTTTTAAGACTCATTACCATTGGTTAGTGTTGACAAAAAAAACCCGCTGCCCAGCTGTTTGGTGATTGCGTAACGTACTTCAACAATAAAATTGTAAGTGTGACAATTTATCAACATTCATTACGTCACAAACGTTGTCGGCTGACAATTTAATCAAACAAAAGAAGCAGTGGATTAGGATTCCTTCAAAATCTCTCAGATTGCGATTGAAAGTGATGTGTTACGCAAACGGGGTGCCGGTCTGTGTTCCAAACTAAATACAGTGAACTGTATCTGTTACCGTATAATTATGAACATCGTTAGTTAATTAAGTTTTTTGCGAGACCATAAACTGTCAACAAATTGTGAACTGCAACAAACCACTTATACTTTAACGCTTCTTCCTTAGTGTGTGTGAATTAATGTTACTAACACTAGTTTGTAAGTCTACATTGTTACTAACAAATATGGAAGTGATTCTGAAAATAAAAGTTTATTTATTTATTATTTTTCGAAAGCTTATACTCTGTCCATTTGCCTGTCCGTGGTTTACCGATAAATTGTGAACTGGTATCATACATGCATGCGACGGAACACATCTTGCGCCAATACTAAGTATCCAACGAAACTGTGACCGACTGTGGAAGTAGCGCTCGCCAGCCACCCCGCCACGGCACTACTCGCTTCGCTCGCTTGTACACTGTTCTAACCTAACCAAACCCATTTGGTCGGGGCGCCTTGACTTCGTTACTGCGAATAATTCGGCAACCACCAAAACCGACAAATCAGGGACGGTTCACGATTTTACGGGTGATAAAATCGTACAGATTGTGAACCCTGTCGGTAAGTGCAGGTAAGTTCAATTTGACGGTTTGACCTGGATAGATTAAATTATAAACTATCGAAAATTAATGCGTTACATTATAAGCAGTATGGTACAGTTCACCATTTATCGACGGTTTATATTATTTTACTGACCTGAGCCAGTTTTTGCATTTCCAACTTTATTTAGATTTTGGTAAAGTGTCAATTCAAAAATGAACACTTAGCCACCGCACTAAATTATCAGTTTTGTAATGGAACTACATTACTATACATATTGGGTTCTTAATTAAAGTACTGGTTTGGTGATTAAACTTGATCTAACTAAAAACCTTCTTTGTATTAAAGGGCTTAATGTTCAGAATCGTATGGTGACATATCCAAAAATAACTTTACAGTCGTCATTTCAGAGGAAAGCGAGTCACAAGGTTTTTCCCAGTAAATGATCCACAAACAAGGACAAAGGTCAGATTGTATACTTGTGTAGTGTCATTATAACAAGAGGTTTAATATCGTATGCCGATATCTACCCTTTTGTGTTAGAAACGCGATGTCAGACATTAATGAAGCTGATCACACGACACCGCGCGTTTCATTAAGAAATTGGAAACTCGAATCGAATGTCATCTGATCGTACTTGGTCTTGTACTCGGTGTACTCTTAATGTCACACAATCAGCGATCGACATTTTGAAACGGAACTTCTAGCTGAAGTTTTGTCGAGTATTGGGATGTTTTACATTTCTCTAGAAGTTCGCAGGGACCAGTTGCAAGACAAGACATTGACTGTTTTAATAATGAGCGAGCAGTACAGTATTGCGATTTTGATTAAGATTCCAATTTTCTAAAAATAATTTTGTAAAAGTTTTCGTTACAAGAGAGAAAAGGAGTGTTTACAATACATCTTTAAAATTACGCCAATTTGGTACCTACCTCTATAGTTTTCACTGCTATGATTGCTTTGTAACAATAATACTATAAACCATCCAGACTTTACACCAAAAATATCCGTTCTGCGGTTTGCAAACCATCACGCGATACTTTTCCAAACAACAGATTTGTTGGCCTTCCGCTACCTCTATTTCCTGCTGACTGGCAGTTGCAAACCACAAAAAACCCCGTGTGTAAATCAAAACCACAAACTTTTTGGACAGAAAAAACAAATAGGTTCCAATTTCAAAACAGTTAATACTTTGGAACAATTTCACCAATGAAACAAAACGCGATCAGGACGTCATAACCGTTCAAAAGCTGTCAGTGTCAATTTTCCATAAAAATAATGACAGTATCAGCACACTCAACACTGTTATTATTGTTATGGAACCGGTTTCTATGTGCTGAACACGATCATAGGGGCAATTCTCGTAATTTTAAGAACGTTCACAGTCTGATCTCAGTCTCAATCTGTCAGAAATACCTCAAGTTTCCATACATTTTTGACAAGTTTTTGACATTTGGTGTCGCCGAGGTGGCTACGACTAGATTTTGGACGTTTCTTATTACGAGAATTGGGCTTCAGTTTCATTCGTTTGGCATAATTCGGCCTTAGTACTAGTCGAATGAATCCAAGCAGAATTCAAAATCGTAGTTAAATGACCACATCAGAGAATCGTATAACATTTGTAACTAAACAATAACTACGAGACGCATGAAACAAAGGACTACGTAATTCCGAGGTTCAGTCGTATGTACGTACAAACGACGGAGAATTGAAAGCATTATGTTCTCTATGATTTCACTAGAGTATAATTATAGTATGGTATTCGTAGTTCAAGGAAATGGATCAACATATTGTTGGCATTGTTTTGATAACAGTTGACCAATGCGAAATTGTTCTTGGTTTACTTATCTGGGTTGTGTGTTCTAAATCTAAACCACTTGTTTAAATGTTCCACTTCCACCATTTCTTAATCCTAATAGTGAGAAAAGAAAGAATAAATAAGCACATAGATGTTCTAGTAGGTTCCTACTTTGTTTTTATCCCGATCTGGCATGGGTTTAAAAATATGTTTAGTCAGTTGTAGGTACTTTTTTTTGAGCCGATCTGGCGTGGGTTTAATAAAATAGATTTGATCAGTTCTTGGTACTAGATTTAGATATAATAATCTTCTACTTGTGTTTAGTGTCTTTTTAATAATCTGTTCTATATGTTCTATTTACGTATGAGTTAAGTTGAGTATGTGCTAATTTAGCAATCTAAACAAAATGTACGTATATTTAAACAATAGTCTTATTCCCAAATAGGTTTCTGTCACACGTTTCATCTTTACCCAATCTAAGACAGACTAGTATAAGAACAGCTCCAATTTTGTCCCACAATTCCGAATACATCTTGTATAATAAAGGCTGTCAAGCACAAGTTTCTAGGTGAACGAGCTAAAACTGAAAGACGAGAGTTATATAAGAGAAATTGGAGCAGGGACTTCATCAATATCTGTGAATATATTGTTTAATACATTCGTTGCTAAGAATGGTTCAACGATGGTTCAACGGTGGAACGATTATTTTAATCGACTTCAAAAATAATGAGGTTGTCAATTCGACATGTTTATGTATCAATTTTTTTTGTGTTTGTTCGGACATAAGTCCGTCATATATAGTCATAAAACAGCAATAAACGCTTATTTTATTTATCCTACTAATATTGTAAAACATGAAAGTTTGTATGAAAAGATTCGGATGAAATTTGGCACACAGATAGTTTGGTAACTTGGAATAACACATAGAATACTTTTTATCCTGGTAAGTTCCCGTGGGATAATTACCGAGCTCCATGCGGGCGAAGCCATTGGGACAAGCTAGTTAGGCATAAATATTAATTATTAAACACCTACCCTCTTATATAAGAATGTTGCTTAATGTTAAGAGATGTTTAAACGTATGGTTGGTTAATCAGTCGCTAATCATTAGTTAACGTTAAGCAAAGTTTACAAATAAGGGAGTTAGTCATTGTTAGTCAAAATGCAATAAAAGCTTATTTTATTTAAGTGGAGCGAGAGCCATAGAAAAGCTGAAAGTACACTACGAATATTCAGCATGCTCACACATCCGCCTGCCAAACCTTAAGAGTAAAAATGAGACATACATAGCTTAAAAATCAATTAACTAAACCTATCGCAGTCCACTGCTGGACATAGGCCTCATTAGACCCACGCCTGTCCCAGCCACGTTCTTAAGATCGTCGGTCCATCTAGCTAGGGGTCATCCTGTAAACGTAGCATGCGCGTATGTTGGCCGATACGCGGTCTCCACTCCAGAGGGGTAATTCTGGTAATTTTAAGAACGTTCAGTCTGATCTCAGTGTCAATCTGTCAAAAATTCCTATAAATTTTTGTCAAATTTTTGAAATTCGATTGTCGCCGAGATGACACTGCGGACGTTGTTAATTACGAGAATTCGCCTTTAGGTTAAAATCGGTTGGTCGTAACTACAACCTTCTTTGCATTTTGTCTGTTTCGCATACAAAGTAATTACAACGCGTATTCAAGTGTGTCGCTCGAATAGGAATATTTCGAATCGGATTCTAAAGAACAAATTAAAATTAATAAAGCTTCTTATCTCAATTCCGTTTTTTGTCTGTTCTCAGTTAATCTGGTTTGGTGCCTTGGAAAAGTGTCATAAACTTAATCTTTATTCTGGCTTAGATTATATTCTTGTTCATTTTCTTTAATTGAATCTAGAAAAGGGACTGCTGTTAAAAATAAGTCCTTTATAATAGGCCCCGCTGAGTGTCATTGCTGCAGGTTTTCCGTTTTCACTAACAGTAGTCGAAATTTTTAAGGCGTAGATGTTACGCAGTTACCTACATATAGAAGTAAAGAAAAATTTCACCAAACGCTAGGCGATGACTAAAGATACGATAACGATTCACCAACGCGATTATTTAGTTTGCAAATCGGTCTTATGACGGAGTTATGCCCGAACCTCCACCTAACTCCTAACCGTTAAAGAGTTGTACCTTCCTTCATCAGCTCAGCGTCATGAGATGATGATGACCATACGCTAATGTCTCAATAGCTTTAAAAAACATATGAAAAACATTGTGAATACCTACAAATTTTGAGGGTTGCTCTCTATTTCCCTGGGATTCCATCATCAGATCCTGATTTGGTGCCAATGAGACTACCTCAGGAGTATACTTTTTTTTTTTTAAAAAAAGAAGAATTTTGAGAATCGGTCCACAAATGAGGGAGAAATCGGGGAACATACAAAAAAAAATACAGTGGAACATATAACCTCCTTCTTTTTTAGAAGTCGGTTAAAAAGCTTTCATCATCATCATCATCATAATTTCAGCCGGAAAACGTCCACTGCTGGACATAGGCCTCCCCCAAAAGGGTGTCTAGCCATAATCACCACGCTTGGCAGGCGGGTTGTGGATCGCAGTATGGTGATAAAATGCATAGAGAACGCTGCTGCCCATTCTCTAGTAAGTCCCTTAGTCGCCTTCTACGATACCCACGGGAAGAAAAGGGATGGTGCTATTTTTTACGTCTGGCACCATTCAGAAAAAAAGCTTTAGCCCTCTTTTATATTCAGTGAGGAATTCAACTAGATTATATTAGTGCTTGAATGATATTATTTTCACAGGGCTTGGCAGGATGCTTCAGTTAAGTTAATCACTTTGTGGATTTTAATTTAATCTTTACTCCTGCAGGGCTGGCACATCCTTATTCTTAGTCATTTTATTGCACGAGTACGGCGAAGCAAAAAGGAGGGTTATTATTTTTACCGGTATGTATATACGTTGATCTGTGCCCTCATAACTTCTAAACTGCTTATCACAATTTGACAAATGAGGTATCGTTGGAAGCGTCTTGATCGTCCACTGGTTAAAGGTATTTTGTGACATCACTTTAAATGTGTGACCACGGCTTTCAGATAAGAACATTTTATTGTTTTGTTCTTTTCGGAGTGTTATTTTGCAGTAGTCGGTTTTAGTTTTTGGGTCTATTTTTTTTAATCACTTTTCTTTGTTTTCTTTTCTGTGGTTTTGTCTTAATAGGTATCTGAAAATACACTTTATAACGCAATGTTATTAACGTCGGCGCCGCCGCTCAAAGTGAGACACGGAAGTCGGCTTGTGTTTCGCTTTTTGTGTCTGTCTGTATGACCGCATTGTTCTTGTTAACAACGGAACGGATTTTGATGCGGTTTTCAATATCAGTCAGATAATTTATTCCTGCAGGTTTATGACAATATTTAATTAGTAAATAATAAATAAATCTATCAAGTCATCATAGCTAGTGTAACCGCGGAGTTTGTTGCCGGATCTTTTCCATAGGAAACGACCAATTGGAACTTTTCCCCTAGCTTCTAACCTTCCATAAGCCTGTGTGGATTTATCGTACTAATATTTTAAACGTAAAATTTGGATGTTCAGATTTTTGGTAACAACATATTACTCAATCACGCAAAAACAGCTAAATGGATTTGGATGCAATATGGCACACATATAGTTTATGAGCTAGATTAATACAAATTTAGAATAATTTTGTTTCGTTAGTAATTTCCCGTTGGAAATCTTCCCAGAAAAGCTAGTGTGCAATAAAATATTTCATTAAAATTCAGCATGTACACTATGTACATTCAGCATGTAACTTGGCAAAAGTAAATTGATGCGCAGAATTCATTTTATAGGTCATCAAGCAGGAATAGAATTACATTAAATTTCAAAAACAACCATTATCATCTTGCTAGGCGTTTCCTATGTTGGGGTCGGCTTCCAGTCTAAACAGATGCAGTTGAATACCAGTATTTTACATGGAGCGACTGCCTATCTGACCTCTACAACCCATTTACTGTGTAATACGACACCCATTGGTACGTCGTCATTTTGGCGTAGCTTTTGGCGTGAACGCTAACAAATTTATTTTTGTCTCTAGGCCCAGGTTGTCATACTTTCGAGCTTCTGACGGCCCGTAACGACTGTCAAAGATCCACGAATGACAAATGGGAGCAACGGCTTAATGTGTTTTCCGAGGCACGGAGGGGTCTTGGTATCTAATGATGGTCACCCATCCACGGACCAACCGCGGCAAGCGTAGCTTAACCTGATCTATCGACCCGCGCGGGTCGATAGATCTTATTACTTAGCTACAGTTTCTAAATCAACCAAACAAAATAATTCAAGCATTATTCATGGGCGGCATATTTCGGAGGCGTATCGACCGACCTCATTAGCAGCACAAATTCGAAACTAATACAACTTTATAATATCACATACTAACAACATTACAAAATCTGAGCTCGAGTGCGCTTTCCGTTGATATTAATTTGTTGGAAGTTGGCAACATCACCTGCTATCCATAACTACTTCTTAGTAAGACACTTCCAGCGTGTATTACGAACTTAGCTCCATGTTCTATAACGTTATATTTTTACTCATTTTATTTATGTACATTCTTTTACATATTGTGAATGAGAGAACGTTGTAGGCCTTACAGACTAGATTTGTAGACGATTTTCTATTCTGTATTTTCATTCCTCTAAGTACCTGGTACTTACTGGCCTGCACTGTCCTCCCATACCTATTATCACTGTAGTTTGAAAATGAAAACATTGTAAAAGCCAATTATTGTTAAATGAGTAACCGTGGAGTTTCTTGCCGGCTCTTCTCCACAGGAAGCGACAAATTGGAACCATGCACCTAGCTTCTAACGTTTCATAAGTGCCCATACAGGTTTATGTGAAATAAAATATTTTGATTTTGATTTTTGACTATTAATTAACACATACAAGGTTCCCACTGCTGGGACACAGACCTTTGTGAGAGGGAGTGTGCTGTAAGCCACCACACGTGCCCATCGCGGATTGGTATATGTCACATGTCTTCGAATATTTGATCCTAGGACATGCCGGTTTCCTCACGATGTTTTCCTTCACCGTTTTGAAAGTAATATTGATGAAATAATTTACACGAAGTAATGCGCCTGTCTGGGTTGTAAACCCATGATCTAAAGGATAAGTTTTTAACCAGTGCGCAAACTGTAACCATGAATTCAGCATAGTCAAAATGTATGGAACAGCTGATTTTTTTTGTATAACCGACGAAAAATTTCAGCGCTGAGTGTTCTAGAATGATATGCTGAATTCATAGAACAGTTACAGTTTGCGCACTGGTAAAAAACTTATCCTGTACAATTCGTAAGTCGCGGCCATTACCACTCGGCCCCGACGACACTACATTCATAACATAACAAACTATACGTTCGTTTTCCCCGAGTGGTTAGACAGAGGTGCACCTGTTCACCCACATTTCGCCAGTTATGTTAAATACGGGGTGACAGCAGTGGTTGCCCAGTTGTAATGGTCCTGGATTCGAACCCAGGCATGCGCTTCACTTTGTGTAAATAATCCCATCACCACTGCTCTCTCAAAGTATACTGAAAACATCTTGAGGAAACCATGTCCTATAACTAAATATTCGAAGATATGTGACATTATTATCTCCCAATCCGCAATGAGCCTGCATGAAAGATTATAGGACTGCCAAAGATCTACGAATGATAGCCGTGACCAACGGCCTAACGTGCTTTTCGAGGAACGGAGGGATCTTGGTATGTAAAGGTCACCCATCCACGGACCAACCGCGCAAGTGTAGCTTAACCCTATCGATTGACCCGTGCAGCTGTCATTACTTAGCTACAATCCCCACTCGGTACAAAATAGTCTCATAGTGAAAGTTGACAAAAAAATCTGAAACATTTATTGTTTTGCATCGATTCAAACTGTTCCATCTACGAAACATACAACTGTGTCAATTATTTTCCTGTCTAATTACTTTGACACCTTTTCTCGAAAATAATTATCTTATAAAAGTACACCTTTAAAATATTCACATTTGAATAATTCAGTAGAATCACGGAAAGCTTTTATAGGCATATAATATTCAATAGTTTAGTTATATTTAAAAATATTAACGTTAACACCATTAGGTATGAGATGCTATATTCCTTAGGGACATTCAGATTTTTTTTTATCTGAGATTGTAATTGTCAAAGTGGCGGAGCTTGGGGGAGGCCTAGGCCTTTTTCGGCTAAAATGATGATGATGATGAGATTGTTATACATTTTATTTATTTCTTGAACTTTATTGTGCGTAAAGTAAGGAAAATTAATGGTACCTGTAACTATGAAATTGTCCCTTTAATTTAAATCAACGCTCGTGCCGTGCCTAAGTAATAGGACGCACGGGTCGATCGATCTACACGTCGATTCTATAACCATCTCACCACGTGAAGTGAGCGTGGAGTGAACTGTCAGTGTCATCCCACTGATGCTAGGGATTGACCAAGTATCAGGTGGAATGACACTAACAGCTCACTCCACGCTCACTTCACGCGGTGAGATGGTTATAGAATAGCAATGCTGGTTAAGCTACTCTTACCGTAGTCGGTTGGTCCATGTATAAGTGACAATCCTTTACATACCGAGCCCCTCTTTCGGTCCCGACTGTCATTCGTGGATCTTTGACAGTCATTATGGGTCGTCAGAAACCCGAAAGTCTGACAGTACCTAAGTCTTAGCACACGATACCCCTTCGTAATACCGGTTTCGGAATTGATAATCCAGTCATAAGTAATTTATTTCATAACAATCTAGGTACACTGTGCTGAAAATTTTAAAAATTAAATTATAAAATTTCAAATAAATTAAATTATTTAAATACATTTAGAAAAGTCAATAAAAACAATAAAGGTCAATTAAGAATTCAAGTATGTACAATAGATCATAAATAATAAATGTCAAAGTAATAAAATCAATCTTAAGTTACAATGTCATAGGATTCATAGGTTAGGCAATCGCTCCACGTTTAATATCTACTGATATTCAGTGCCATGGAGAGCAGTGGTGAACCAGTGGTAACTGACGCGAGTTACGAGATGTGGATCGTAGGTTCGAACCCAGACAGGCGCTTTACTTTGTGTAAATTATTTCATCACCACTGCTCTCAAAACGGTCAAGAAAAACATCGTGAGGAAACCGGCAAGTCACAGAACCAAAAATTCGAAGATTATTTATATGTGTTATCTACCAACCCGCACTGGGCCCGCGTGATGGAATACGGGCCCCCTCTCACAGAGAAGAGGCTTATGTCCCAGCAGTGGGAACGTTATAGGCTAATTGTGATTCAGCTGCATCCGGTTAGACTGGAAACCGACCCCAAAACGAGTGTGGAAAAGGATATGCTATGATGATTTAAATCACAATTGTCATTCTTTGACACTATGAGATGGCTCTAATACGGCAAGTTGACGTAAGTTATCAATTTGCTTAACAATTTATTTATCGGACTGAATCTAAATAAAACTGCCCATTACATCACCCTTTCCATAGAATTCATTTGTATTTTCCTTTATTTGACGTTCAATAAAGAGTTCCCCATCTATCAATTCCAAAGGCGATAAAGTTCATGAAGCGCTGCGACTGAAACCCGCGCTCAAATAATTTTCCTTAATCCTACTTCAATCTTTTTTCTTTCTCACGTTCCTTGGCCAGGAGCCAAGATTCGCTAAAGGATCTGGTCGTGTGATTATTGACAAGCACAGAATCCTTTCATCCATGGTACTATGGTGAACGTTGGCGATTTTACGGAGAGCGACCGACGTTTAAAAATAGTTGGCCTATGAAACCACAAAAAGAATTAGAACTAAGGGAAATATCGTAAGGTAGGACGCCCTCAGGCTAGGTGGAGTGACGATCTTCGCAGGCTGGTCGGTAGCAGCTGGATGAGAGTTGCGGAGAATCGAGCTGAATGGTGTGCGATTGGAGAGGCCTATGTCCAGCAGTGGACTGCTGTATGCTGATAATGATGATGATGACTTGGAACTATGTTATACCAGCTTCCGCCTGCGGCTTCGCCCGCGAGAAAGTCGGAAATTATCCCGCGGGAACGTATTACCGGAATAAAAAGTATTATATGTGTTAATCGAGGTTATATTCTATCTGTGTGCCAAATTTCATCCAAATCCTTTCAGTAGTTTTTGCGTGAAAGAGTAAAAAACATCCATAAAAAAACATCCGTACATACAAACTTTCGCGTTTATAATATTAGTAAGGAATTTGTATAAGGCTAGCTATTGCCCACTACTTAACCTGCGTTTATTTTGTATTTCATAGTTTTTGTTTTTTTAATAACCTCCCGTGATAAGCATCCAGGATGAAAAGTAGCATGTCCTTTTCCAGGTTACCTATTTTCAGTTTCCATAACGAATGGTTTAATGGTATCGGCAGAAAAGGGTAACAGACTTAATTTCGACTTTATACGTAAAATGCAAAAATATTATTTAAAAAAATCAGCTGTTCCATACATTTTGACCGCGTAGGTATTGCACTTTTTTATGAAACAGCACATATTTTTTGTATAACTGACGAAAAATTTACATGCTAGGGGTCTAGAATGATACGCTAAATTCGTGGTTAAAGTTTGCTCACTGATTAAAAATTTACCCTGTAATTTATTATTAATTTATTACTAATTTATTCCGGAAGGTGCATGTCTATAAAAATCATAATAAATTTAAATTAAATAAAGATTGGCCAAAGAATGAGCATTACCATACACCATGGTAATGGACGATGCAGACGAATTTTTGGATGCCCATTTTTTTTAATCTACATACATTTAATTTTAAATTATATAAATATTGTAACATAAGTAATAAATAAAATTGAAAAAGCTAAAACTATCACGATGTATACGTCTGAGCATCTTGAGTTTTATCTCAAGATGCTCCTGCCAACACATAGTCCCTAAGTCGCCTTTAACGATACTCACGCATCTATGCAGATAATAATACCCATCTTTTACACGTCGAAAACCACCAGCGGGCTTAGCATGATGCTTTGTATTTCTACAATCTGTCATTTAGTCTTTCGTTTCTAACGATATTTGTCTAGGTCCTTATAAATGTAGACTATTTCAGAAGAATATTTCTTCCGAAACTGTCAAAATCACACTGACAACAAAACTTTCTACTCGACGGCGACAAAGTATATACGATTATCTGCAAAATCATGATTCGTTTAGAACGCTTAACTGTGGTAATGAATAGAAAAACATGGCTATCTTATCCTATTGTACATCATATATTTAATAGTCATGTCTATTCTTCCGTCGACAAATCGGTGCTCGTGCTAAGCCTGCAGCATGAAAAAGTTTCTACCAAGTACGAAAAAGCGGCCAAGTGGGAGTCTGACTCTAACACAAAGGGCTCCGCACCATCGTATAATATTTAACAAGACATATTTTATAATATAAAGTAGTATCTAAATATGTTCGCAGCGAGAAAAAAAACACGTGTTTTTTTTCTCCCCATTAACTTAATAGTATTTTTGATACACATACAAAAATACAATAATTTTTTTACCTACGGTTCTAAAATATGACAGATGTACGGTTGGATAGCGGAGCCTTAGCAATAGGGTTCCGTTGGCATCGTTTGGTACGGAACCCTAAAAACAAATGAAACACAACAGAAGCGTTTCGTTGTGACCACGAAAAGTTATAGGTCCCGCAATTTCATGCGTTGCTATAAATTAATTACCCGAAGCAAACGCAATAGTAACAACATAAATCACAAAGAAGAAACACGCTAGAACGAAGAAAATGGCGCTTAATATCGCTGTCATACTAGTGATAGCACGTTATTAATGTTTATGAAAGAAATCACGTGAATACCGCTGTTTTCTTACAGATGTTCTGTGCTATATCAAGACATTAGCAATAGGCCTTTTGCAGGACAAACGAAAGCAAATATCCCTAGGTTTTTGTTTGACTTGTATGCAAAAAGAATAAAAGAAGAAGGCAAACAAGTCTATTTTTAGGGTAACAATAACCAAACAGCGTTTCTCCCGTCGTTTCTCTTTGTGCAAGTAATTATGCTAGTTATATGCCTAACAAAATAATGCAAAGCAAACCCGCAAAAAGTATAAATACAATTTTAATTCTCAATACAAGATGGCGGTACCGACATCATACATAACTTTCGCAATTTCGTTCAAAATTCTATCTAAAATTTCCGAAGCGATATGACATATTTTTGCCGAGTTTGTGCAAAGTTGTGCAAAAATATGTCATCCCATCTCCTTCGATTATCCAAGTTCCCTTGTTAGCATTCAGTACGTGTTTCAGTCGGAATCAACTTTTAAAGTATTCTTAGCATGATCTAAATTCCCGGTCACACAAATCCGATTTTAACGAAACACAAAAATAGTTGATAAAACTTTTATCCGCGTTAAAAATGCATTTTAAAACCCGGGAGCGCTACTTTTAATCCGCTTGCGAAACTTTAACCAAAAGCAACTTTATAGTTTTAAAATCCTAAAAGCCGACGGCTGACAAAACTCGTAGAGACATCGAATACTGTATATTATATAACACCTGTGTAGCGACCCAACCCTGCTTCATATGGTTTTAAAGACTTGACAGAACATCAAGACTTTTTTAATTCATTTAAATTTAAAATGAATTTTTGAACACCTTCCGGAATAAATTCTCTAAATTTTGCTGAAAATAGTATCAAAAGCCAGCGAGTCGTGTTATAGTGTATTTTAGAATACCTAAAGAACCTTATTACAGGTTATCATGTAACCTAGCTAGGACGCCAGATTCAATTATGTTACTATCCTTTTATTCGGTTTAATCCTACATTGTAAAATTATATTTATTATAACAGACTGTACAACACTTTTTTGAAATAAATAAAATTGAAATTGAATATTATATTGTTGCTGCAGGATAGTTTAGAAGAACTTAGTGTTCACACAGACAGACGAAAAGCGACTTTATTTTACCTTATTTATTAGCTTTCGCATACAATTAGGTTAAAACGGCTAATGGAAGATTTTTTTTTTGCCGTTTCGTGACCTGGCAATGTGTGAAACCGAATATTTAGGGTTATTTATTAGAGCAATATTTCAAAGAGTGACCTTGCCCTTCGTGGGATGCCTATATTGTTGCATGAAAAATAATATTTCGCGTTTATCTGCGGCACGGCTCCTGTACGTGTAATTACACTGTTTCGCAATATATCCTATTTAGGGGCTCTGGGCGACAGTATTCGTATCGAATCGATATTAATGCGAGTCGTGTTTATTACCTTCAATTTTATTTCTTCGACACATGTTTATATTTTGTGTGACGAACGAACTATGTGTTTTGTCTCGATATAGATTCAGTGTGGGTTTTTTTTCAGTATTCTTAACATGTTAAACACCTTCTAATACTTAGATACGTTTTAGGGTACGTGCTTTATCCTACGTCTAGTATATTTCTCAGCAAACTGTGGTGTCGTTTTCGTTTTAGTTTTATTTAAATGAATTTTTTCAAGCTGCAAAATATAAAAGGCCTGTAAATCTTGGTCGCTTCTATTATAATTTTCGCCCATTTCCTCAGGCTTTCAAGATTTATGTGAAAAGATTTCTGATAGCATTTTTTTTTTCTAACATTTTCTAACAGTGTGGAAGTTACTTCAACTACTATCAAATTAGTTATAGACTATCATTTCTTATCGGAACCTATTAAACTAAAGCAGTTAAGAAAGCTTTTAGAACACTATTATTACGTTCACATTATCCTATCTTAGTAATATATAACAAAGAATGGCTCTTCCAATAATCTCTGAATAATTTTCTATGCAAAACTTTTATCACAATCGAAGTAGAAAGTTGTGAATTAGATGATAAATGATTTTTAAATAAACGTGTTCACAAAGATTTTTTTCTTTGTTTCAGGTTTCTTTACTAGAAGAATGGAGCCAATCACCAAATATTTGATCATCATCGCATCTCTAATGATGGTCAAGTTTACAGTGACTGGAAGTATGAATGAAGATACACAACCAAAAATGGAAAGACTTTATTATTCACCTGTCTTTATAAACGTTTGCGACATCATCGATCGGCGCTCCAAAGTGCACTGTTATTGTGACAGTAACAAGCCAAAAATGGCGACCAGAGCCGACTGTTGGGTATTCAGTGGAGGAATAACTGAAGAAGACCTCATCTGGCCGAGCTTTTCATCGCAATCCGAAATAGAACATCTAATGTTTAACGTGAGATCGGATGACGCGCTGACATTCATTCCTGCGAAGGCTATAGTAAGACTGGACAAATTGAAACATATCTCTATACAATTTGGAACTATCAAAAGAATCCCACCATACGCATTCACGAATTCTTCAACAGTCAGACAAATTGTCTTGAAATCGAATAAGATTAGCACATTAGAGAAGCACTCGTTCTCACAAATGATGATGCTATCAAACTTAAGCTTGGACGAAAACCAAATATCAGAATTGAAGAGAGACGTATTTTTTGGATTACCAAACCTACACGTGTTACAGTTATCGAATAACAACCTAAGTTTGATACACGAAGGTTGTTTTAAACACTTGAATAATTTAATAGAACTCAATTTGGACTATAATTACATATCAGTAGTGACTCGGGAAATGTTAGAGGGACTCGAAAATCTTTCTCGATTAAATTTGAAAAATAATAAACTGACTATGGTTGGGAATCTGGCTTTTAGTGAGCTTTGGGGATTGAAGGAGCTGATGTTAGATAATAACGCGATAGAGTATATATCAGAAAGGGCGTTCGGCGGCCTCACGCAGCTGAGAAAATTGACGTTGTCCGGTAACAAGCTGACAACATTCTACGAAGATATATTGGAGGATATAAGGAGCCTAGTCGTATTAGATCTGAGGTACAATATGCTGGAAGTGATATCGTACGAAACCGTTCGACCGGTGGTGGAGAATGACAAATCTGCTTCAACTGCAGTTTATTTGGAAGGTGAGTTAGAACTTTTGTTATTTATGGCCCTAATACCGACTATTAAACCGAATATACGAGTGGTTACGTCACATGACTTTCCATCCGTGAACACCCGGTGCGTATGGGGTTTTGAATATTTTATTCTCCGAATACCGTCTAATGCAAAATCCGATTACTTTGGTAGATACCTTTCTCTTTGTTTTTGTTCAAATCTCCTTGTGAATACGAGAATATATAGAAGTAGGTTTTTGTATATTATTTATGATGCGGTCTCTATGAAGGCAAATAATATTATGAACGTCCTGGGAGTATGAACTATGAACGTGTCTTTTTTATGTCACATAGAAACACACACGTTGACACTGTCACGTATTGTGTGAATATTTGACACAAATAATAGACTTGGTCATTAGTCACAATATTGTACAGTGAAGTTGAAACAATCAAGTGTTTAACGAAAAGAAGAAGAGAAACACGAAATCAATTATTGTAACAATCGTGAACCCATTACAAAGCATTTTCTAGACTAAAACCAAACAAATACTCAAAGAAAATAATACATTGAAAGCTTTTTAGGTAATCGGCTGATACCTGTAATGTTAGTGGTTTACCGACATTTAGTTAAGGCAGTTCTCAGGACTAAGGTATTCAGACACGACAAAAACAGGCAAATAAAAACATAGAAAAACCAATTAATATATTATTTTTTTTTTCCAATGGAGTCGTAATTTGAAAATCTCCATCACATCACTAATGACAGTTAAGCTCACAGTGAAGGGAAGTTTCAATGAAGATACAGAGCCAAAAATAGAAAAAATAAAGTCTTTATTATTCGCCTGTCTTTCAAAACGTTTGCGACATCATTGTCCGGCCCTCAAAAGTGCACTGTTATTGTGACAGTAACAAGCCAAAAATGGCGACCAGACCCGACTGTTGGGTATTTAGTGGAGATATTACTAATGAAGACCTCATCTGACCGAGTTTTTCATCGCAATCCGAAATGAAAGCCATATGAAAACAAATAAATTTGGTATTAGCTTAAAAATAAAAGTATTTCCAAGATGAATTTCTATCGTATATTGAAGGACTAGCTTCCGCCCGCGGCTTCGCCCGCGTGGAAGTCGGAAATTATCCCACTGGAACGTACAACCGAGATAAAAGTATCCTGTGTATATGGTGTGTGATAAATGGTGTTGAGAAAAGAAAATCATTGTACCTATAAATTTTACTGACGCAAAACGGAGTGAAATCAATACGAATACTTTAGTAGCGGTTGTACAGGGAAGATAGTTTTCGTCGCATTTAAATGTATTCGTATAACTTAAGTCATCGCGACCTCTTTTCTTTGATTTAGATTAATTGCTGACGTCGTTTACATTTATCAGACATAGATAAACTGTTATTTCTGTTATTTTGCCTACTAATTCTTTAATACCTTAGTTTTTGTTAAAGAAAAGTCACTTTTGTGTGGGAGAATTCTACAGTACCTACCGTACAAAAAGAGAACGTTGAAAAATATATTCAGTCATTTACGTGAGTGTTTCTTGCGAATATTGTAAAAGCTTGCTGTAATATATAAGATACAGAAAGATGTTGCAAAATAAATTGTCGTAAGAATCTAGACTTTTTTCTCAAAGAAGAGATCTCGATACCAGTTCTTTTTTATAGAACTATGACATTTATAAAATAAAATCCATGGCAAATATATAGCTAAATAGGTGACATAACTATGGCAAATAATTTTGTTTTTTAACCCCCGACGCAAAAACGACGGGGTGTTATAAGTTTGACGTGTCTGTGTGTGTGTGTGTGTGTGTGTCTGTCTGAGCCAACGTAGCTCCCGAACGGATGAACCGATTTTGATTTTGTTTTTTTTGTTTGAAAGGTGTATTAGTCGGGAGTGTTCATCAAAATCGGTTCAGCCGTTTGAAGATTATCAGCTCTTTTCTGGTTGATGAAGGGATTTGAGCATCTTCCACGGGTCTGATCAACTCGAAATTTGGTATTCTATTACTTCAATGATATTAGACGAACAAAGTAACCTTGAAATGCTGGAGCAACGCCTGGAATTTCCAGGATGCCCAAGTTACTCACCAACAAACAGCAAACGTGTTTGGGCTCATTGAAAAGATCTCAATGAATAGATTATAGATAAATAGTGATCAGGACGAGGAATGAGGATAAATTAGTAACAAGTCGGGGGACGGTCAATGAAAACGCCAAACAGAGGCCTAGCATTTTCATTAGCCGTCCCCCGCCTTTACAATGCCTTGATCAAAATATTACCTTCATCTTAAAAACGCCTATAAATTTTATTATTTTTACTTTTTAGAGTTTTTAGGGTCGGGGGTTTTTTAAATTTTTTGTTTAGTAATGTTAATTACTTACCTTCTATTGTTTATAATCAAGTTCTTCTAACATTAAAGATAGCTGTGTTGCTGGGGAGTTAATTGCGCCATTTCTTCTTCCCAGCACTAGGAATAGCAGCTAATCACTTGTCTTATGTAATTTTGACGTTCAAAAAGTGCTGACTCCCAGCCTAGTTTGAATAAATTAATTTTGATTTTGAATATGACGAAAACTGTCGTCAGCCCAAAAACCTTTCACTTTTTATTTCCAAAACAGAACCAGAAATGAACTTCAGGGGAATTGAAGAATCTATTTCTTATCCACCCGGTAATTATGATGGACGTAACAATCGACATCGTTGAAATGATAAAGGCGTCCAGTTCCACATATAAAGCAATACCTTTGTTCCTTTACCAATATTTTATATCTATTTAGTGTAGGTACGTGTGCCCGCGGTAACTTATAACTACCAATTCAATTTCGTAAGGGTCGGCCTGATCTGCGTGGTCATCGGAAACGTGTGAGCTCTAGAGGCCAACTCGACCCCGCAAACGATTTGAATCGATTATTGATTCAATTCCATATTGCTAAATGCGGGATTTCGCCAAAAGAAATATAAATAGAAGGCTCCTTCGTGTGTTGGATGAAATTTAAATAACCAAATAAGTAGCGTTAGCAGAAATCGCCTTCATTTATTTTTGCTTTTTCCTTTAGACAGCTCTTATTGGACCTTAAACTAAATTGTAGTCGTAAGCAAAGAATACAGGTGTTAAAGTCGTACGTGTTTTCGCCAAGTACCTGTAGGCCTCGGTAAATTAAGAGCACACATTTACACGTAAGATGTTAAGACCTTTTTTCTAAGTTTCTGAAACAGAAAAAAGATTACATTCCTCGAACCTACATTTGTTTAAGTGCTCTGAAAAAGTGTTACAGGTCAAAACACCCTCCTCTTTGAGCATAATAGAATTGTCCTGAAATAGCATCGCAAAGAGTATCAATAAGGGTAACAACGTGTGCACAGCACTCAAGCGTCAGCGGCGCCAAATATATCGGCGGGTGACACTTGCAAACGACGCTTATATCTCAATCGCATTTGATATACAATTTCGGCTCCAAAAGATACACAAATCCTTTTATTTCTTGCGTTTCATAGACATCGCGTACGTAAATCACCTTTCCACCGTTGGCAGGATTGCACCTATATTTCGCCGAGCGACCCGATAAATTTGGCCCGTCCCACCATCGGGAAATAGCTTTTTATTCGCAAACCCGTTTGTTTATTACGTGTTTTGTGTGTTGTATCGGATACAGGTCGCTTATTTTATTATTCACGAGTGGGTTTTGTGACTTATTTGTTTATTTTTTATATTACTTTTCTCGTTCCGCTAGCGAGTTTTATATTCTTCTTACTGTGAATAATAAGTTGCGAATGGTACATTAAAATTTTCGGGACTTACGCCCGTCGTAAAGAGGAAAGTTTTCGTGGATGTTGTATTTCTTTTGTAATAATACGAGCTTTATTCGATGCGAAAATTCTTAATTTATTTTACTTTTAGGGTTTAATATAACGAAAAATATTACGCATTCAGAAATCTCGAAAGTTGTTTTCTTTTATGGCTTATTGTCTTCTAAAAATAATATACAAAATAAGTTTGTTTAGTTTTGGTGGATAACTGACATGAAAGTCTTTGTTAGGCATATATTTTTCATTTAGTTCAATCAAGATTCTAACGGTTGACCTTAAATTTAATTTAATTCAATTAACTGCATCAAAGAAACTCTTAATTCTAATAACTCACCTTCAAAACAATTTTACAAATTCGCTTCCGAGAGAACGATCCTCCGGCGAGTTTCATTTTCTCAATTAAATTTTGGGAATTAGAGGAACGGAACTTGGGCATTTCTTAACTAACTGTAGAATAGGGGGCTAACCCGTTTGCTGGCACTTGGCTAAGCTAAGCGGCTGTCCGCAGGATTATTGTGGAAACGGACGCTCGAAGAACGTTATCGAAAACAGTTTTTCGTTTTAAGTAATCTGGGCTTCCGGCATTTGTTCTGGCTCATCGATCTAGCCTTTAACTTAGTTTCAGTTCATCGACGTTTCCAAAGGTTAGGATGTAACAAAAGTTCGATAAGGAAGAGAAAAAACATTGTTATAAATTAGGATTAGAAAATTATCACGCGCCTTGCCTTTTGGAGTCGGCTTCTAGAGTAACCGGATGTAGCTGAATACCAGTATTTTCTGTGACGACCTCCACAATCCAGTTACTAGGTAACCCTATACCCTTGGTAACGCTGGGTGTCAGACTTTCTGGTCTTCTGGCGTCCAGTAATGATTGTCAAAGATCCACGAATGATAACCCACGGCTTGTCTCACTATGTAAAGATGGTCAACCTTCCACGGACCAACCGTGGCAACCGTTGCTTAACCTGATCGAATGTCCTTTAAAAAAATGATTGGTTCATCTTTTGTTATTATATTCAAAATGTACTTTTCGTGTTGGTACATTTAGATTTCACCCTGAATAATATTCACTGAAAACTCCATTTCGCCCGTCGATACGTCAAACCTTTGACATTTACAACCAAAACTATCAAAGAGTAAATGTTTGGTTTAGGTAAACCATTCCACATAAGCCTTTACTAAACAAACTTCCCTTATGTAATTATTAGCGGATGTAATATTCCGGTATCGTGACGTTGGAGCCGAAAATGGGGGACGGGAGGAACTCTGGGTACTTCCAGCCCCCATTAAGATTCATCTCGGCTTGACGGGAACTACACGGATGGTGATACAGGCACGTCACTTTGATAAACTAATTTCGGCTGGTTGTACACGTAGCTTTATGTAATGGGTTCGTCTTAAGGCGATAACACAACGTATCGAATGCCAAGACACTAGCTAGTCTAAAGAACATATTTCGGTTTTTACGAGTAGATCGCAGTAAATTCGATGTAAGTACCTACCTATCTCTTAGGTTGTTTTTAATGCTGTTTCTTTTTTATACAAAAACAATAATCTTAAAAATAACAATTTAATTTAACTTTGTATGAACACTCACACTTTTAGTTCACATAGTGTTATTTGATCTAGCTGCCAAGTACTTTGTTCTAATTAATAGCTGCTAGTAAGAACTAAAAGTAAGTAACGACAGTGGACCACCCTATTGGTATATAGCCCCAATTTACGAGTTGCGGGTCGTGAGTTCAAACCCACTTTATTTTGTGTAATAATTATTTTCATCATCACATCTCTAAAAACGGGGAGAGAACATATTGTGATGGGAAACCGACGTGTCCTAGAACCAAAAATTCGAAGACATTTGAGATCTACTAGCCCGTACTCGGCCCGCGAGGTAGATTACGGCCCACTCCCTTTCACATAGAGGTCTGTATTCCAACAGTGGATTGATTGTGAAAAGTAAATTTTCCGCTTTAGTTTCGTCCATTAGTGGACAACAAAATAAGCCATTAGGAAGCAAAGAAATTTTTTAATTTCATTTCGAATCTAAATTTTCCACATGACTTAATCTAAGCACCCAAAACCGTTTTTCTGCCAGTAACATTGACACTATGTTTCTCTAGTTCGATCACTTACTTCACCGATCGGCTTTGAAAGCGACTATTTGTCCAGAATACCCCTCCAGCGGGGCGTGCCATACCGATCGCCATTTTTCTTCCGCTAGCTATCTGGCGGAGGCAGGGCGCTGCGTCGGCTACTCTGATAAATCCTCCACGGAATGCAAATAAAATAGATCACTGACACAAATAAAATTATTTTCCTGAATAAAAGGTTCGAATAATTATTTTTGTTTGGCTTGCTATCCATACCAACGGTGAGTTTTTATGTGAATGCATTGTTTTCTGGGTTCAGGAAAGGTGTTAATTGGAAATTATGGAGCTTGAAGTTACTGGGGACATTATAAATTAGAAACTTTTTCGTTTTTTGTTCGGCTTCGTTTGTTGTCCTGTGGGGTTTTCATGTAGCATAAATCATACCGTAGCTTAGTAAATTATTTTCTATTTAATGCAATACATTAAACTGAGAAAAAAAATTGGAGGGTAAAATTATTGTTGTTCACAAACTGTTACCGTGGAGACAGTACATGATTCTAAACCAATAAGCAATTTTTATACATACAGAAAATGTTAACTCAGAGATTTAAATTTTCTGTATAAAAAAAAAAAATCCATTGCACTTTTCTATGAAACAGTCGTTTTTTTATTTTTTTTTATGACAAAATTCTACGCTTGCGGTTCTAGTATCATTTTGTGTTTCATGCATACAGTTAGCGCGTAGATGCACATAAATGCAGAATAATAATAATACATTAAAAATACGTTCTAGTTTATGACGGTAAAAAAAGGATATCATACATTCGACTGCACTGATTTTATAAATTGACCATAAATGCCGATATCCAACTACTAAAAATGATTACCTAACGGAATGAAAATTAAAATACACGGTATCAACTTTTTCAGATTTTATCATACGCATTAATACCAACATTGTTATTTGATACTAAATCAATCCACAACTAAAAATGCTCAATTTACAAAATGTGCGGCATGAAAAACTACTGGCAGCATATTTTTTTCGGAGTTGCCATGAAATAAACCATCGAGATTTTTTTGTTTTTGTCAATACTGTCAGTGGCGTGGCTTTCCGATTAGTGTTCGGTTTATAAATTGCTCGTTACTCAACACCGTTTCCGCGAATTGTTAGTATTGTTAAATTGGATACCAATATTCCTATTGAGTGTGGAGGATTTTTTTTGCATGTAAATATTCCTGATTCGGCTGCTAACTTCTTAACAACTAAATACAATAGACACACAATAGATAATATGTGAGTATTAGCTTTTCGCAGAGATGCATTGTAACAGTAACAAAAAGTAGGTATGATGTACTGACAAATCATTTTTCAAGTGACATAAATTACAATCCATTTTGTATCATCTTAGCTCATTAATATCATCTAGCTTATTAATATTCCACAACAGGAAAAAAAACGAATGCATAGAAAATGTAAGCAACAAGTAGCTTTTTAACTGCAAGTGCAAAAAAAAATCACCAAACCTTTTTCTTCTGGGTACGCCACGATTGCGGCGGTAAGTGCCCTCTTTGAGGAGTGGCTGGAGAAGAGGCATGGCGTCCTAACCTTCCGCCTGACGCAGGTTCTCACGGGACACGGCTGTTTCGAGAGGTTCCTGTTTCGCATAAGGCGGGATGAAGCGCCCGGGTGTTTCTACTGCGAAGATGCCCTGAAGACACGGTGGAGCATACGGTGGAGGTCTGCCCGGCTTGGGCGGAGCACCGCCGTGTCCTCGTGGAGGCGATTGGCGGCGACGATCTCTCGCGTCCGGCCCTGGTCCAGGCCATGGTACGGAGCGAGAGTGCATGGGTAGCCATCACCTCCTTCTGTGAAGCAGTGATGCTCGCGAAGAGGGAGGTGGCGCACGTGAGGGAGAGACAGTATATGCGCCCTCACGGCCATAGTCGCAGCAGGAGACGCCCTGGGTGTCGGGAATCCCAGGCTTATTCCCGGCCACCGTAGGCGTGGGCTTGCGGACAGCGAGTTATGGGTAACTCGCTGTCCGGTAAGGATCAAGCCCAGGTCGACGGCGCGTTGTGTTCCACGTGCGCCTCAAAGAGATGTCAGCACTAACTGATGGGGCACGCAAGGGCCGATGCCTGCCAGGGGTGTGGATGGTTCGAAAGATATACCGCCGCCCTTGGCACACAGGGTACTGAGGGAACATGGGTGGGTTTTAGTCAGTAAAAGTCTACACGCCCTCCTGCTCCACCCAGATCGGGAGAAGTTATTTGATGATTTCCCACCCAAAAAAAAAAAAAACCTTGGGAAGGCTGACTCGTTCCGGCCGTATTTGTAATCGGCTATTGTCAGCTCATAATTTTCTATGCTTTACCTTTAGGCGCTGCATATATTTTTTATTTTAAAATCAGCCTTTCAGTTTGTTTGTTGTCAATAGATGAGCATAATTTAAAAAAAAAAAACCTAAATAAGAGATTCTACGACTCTAAACAGATAGCGTATTTACTTAAATTATTGTTTATTTTACAATCAACTTCACCGAAAGTAAACTTTTGCAACCAACTAAAATATTCAAACTCAAAGCATTTATTTCAATTTAACCATTTAAAGGCACCTTTGAAGTGTCAAAAGTGGACCGATAATTTCCTTCGCCGTTTGTAACAATCAGTGGTACTTAACATTAACTTAGTACTTATTCTTTTTCTCCATTCTGGTTCGATCTAAAACAAAAGGCTGATTAGCTACCTGCTTACATTATATTTTTAGCGTCAGACACTCAGTAGTTGGCCAATGGAAAGCAATGTTTATTTTTAAACACCTTTTTTTTATTACTTAGAGTTGAACAGAAAATGTTGCTTTTTACGCAGAAAACGGTAAACGACATTCGGCAGAGAAGTAAAAGAAATGCAGAGTCTATCTATTTTGATGATTACCCATTAAAATTTATGCTTTAAGTTAAAGTTTGAGTTTAATGAATCGATATCGAGTTGCGGCACTTAATTGTCGAAATTCAGTCGGACTCAAGATATAAGATACTTACCAGATTGTTTCATATTATATTCAAAACTTATTTTGTTACTAACCAAGGAATGAGATCCTCAGATTAAAACGAGACTAAGAAATCAGTTACACCACGGGTACACTACCTACTGTCCCCAAAGTACCTACATAAATGAGCTATTATGTAGCCCCTCTCTGTCGTGGCCTTAATTTCAGCAAGGGTGTAGGAACGGTATGTGTCCTATCGTGTCTCCGCAGTTTGCTAAATACGGGTTTAAATCCGATTTGGGTTGAGAGCGTACCTAACGCTATTTACCATGTGGTAACCTATATGCCTAATAGGCATATAGGTACAGTGTAAACCTAAACCTATACAGGGTAAGTTTTTAACCAGTGCGCAAACTGTAACCATGAATTCATTCTAGACGGTTTCTACGCTAGGGGTAGCGTAGAAATTTTTCGTCAGTTATACAAAAAAACAGCTGTTCAATACTCTAGAATAATATGCTGAATTCATGGTTACAGTGTGCGCACTGGTTAAAAACGTATCCTGTATTTTAGGTACCTTTCTACATACAAGAAATAAGCAGTTTTGTGATAGAACTGCGTCCTTGATCTAGTGGTCGCAAGCAGCACTGTGCTGAGCATGAGGTCCTAGGTAAGATTCCAAGCTTTGAACTTACCCCTGGCAGCGATTGTTCTCTGAACAGACCTATCAGTTAGAATTTGTTTTTCTTGATACTCATGAGATTATTTGTCTTTTGTAAAAATCATAATTTAATAGCATTCTCAGTCACTAGTTTATTTGTATTTTTCCAATTAATCAATGCCGTTAACTCACTAACACACACCACTTTTATTGTATACTTACTACACTACTGCACTGTTCCTTAAACAGCCGTAAATCCGTAACGTTTTTTTGTAATTATTTTCGTGTATGTCGGCGCCTGCGACCCTTTGCTTGTCACAGGAATGCCACAGAGTGTCTCAGGCACTTATGGCATCGACAAATAATCAGTATTTTGTTTTATTCACTAACATATTTACATATTATGTAACTTTATTACTGATTATTTATTTATACTGTAACTGCCCGTGACATCACATCGCTCGGGCCCTATCAGAATACCAGCGCTGCGACACTTTTTAAATGTCGCAGCATTATGCTGAGGTAGGAGCCTTTTGGCCTCGTGCAGGACTTTCTGTTTTATTTTTAATGATTTTTTACTTCCAAGAAATTTGTGTTTTTTTTTATATTTTTTGTACTAAAGTGTGTTTATTTTACGATGTGATCTTCCTGTGCGAGTCACAATAAATACTTTTTCTTTCTTTCTTTCTAGGTTCGATTCCCAGCTCGGGAAAAGTGTTATTGGGTTTTATCTGGAATTGCTCAGAAGCAACTCGGAGTCTGGATTTTTGCCCGGTTGATGGCAATAGGCTTGCCCCCTAATACATGGCACTTAAACATACTTGGCTAAATAAGGGTGTGTTAAGGTACATCTGCTCATTACTTCGTGGAACCAAGACGTTATGTTATTTTTGTGATAGCCGCACGGGTAGATTGATCAGGTTAAGCTACGCTTGCTGCGATTGGTCCGTGGATGGGTGACCATGCCAAAACCCCTCCATGCCGCCGACAGCACGTTAAGGTGTTGGTCCTGGCTGTCATTCGTATTCGTAGATCTTTGACAGCCGTTACGGGTCGTCAGAAGCCCGAAAGTCTGACAGCCAGTATGAATTTCGTTCATTACTTATTACAAAAATCGGTGAAACGATCTTTAGATATTTTAAACGGTAGGTCTTATGACCGTAGTTATCTTGAAAATAGTTAGAATAAACTTAGAAATTATAATACGTAACCATTACACCAAAGTACAAGACGAATCCTATTTGTTGCTTTTAAGTTTTTAAGCCTTGGCTGGATGAAAGCCTTAATTTATTAAGTTAGTCACGGGAAAGTCCAGTTAAGCAACCTACAACCTCATAGGTTGATCTGCGAGATGATATTCCTAAAAAAAACATGCGTTTAAGTCTCAAAGAACCCCCCCCCGAGTGGGTTCCCGCATTTTCGTTGCGGGTGGGGCTCAGTAGTGGTCTCCCAGCCACGGTGAAGCGAAGAGGACCCTAAAGGTGGGGCCGCTCGTCAGGGCTTTTGCCTTCAAGCCGATGACGTAGCGGTCAATAAGTAGGTTATCCCACCTCAGTTGCGGTGCGCCTGCACCGCAACTGAGGTGCGCCGCGGTGTCGAATGGGAAGCATCGCAGCTGAGGGTTATGGGCTGCGGCAGAGGAGGAGTGCCGGTGCTTCTGAGCAGCGCTCTTCCTTTCCGTGGCCTGGACGGCGCCGCCAACGTTTGATGGCGGACGCGGTGGGGCCGCAGGGGAAGTGGAGTGTCGGTATAGCGTTGGCCGCTCTCCCTATCCCCTACGGCCGAAAAGTCGTAGGCGGGACGGCGCGTTGTGTTCCACGCGCGCCGTCAGTGATGTCAGCAACAACTGGTGGGATCCGCAAGGGCCGATGCCTGCCAGGGTTGTGGGTTGTTCGAAAGAGACACCATCGCCCCTGGCACATAGGCAACTGAGGGAACACGGGTGGTTTTTTAGCCAGTAAAAGTCTGACACGCCCTCCTGCTCTCTACCTAGACAGGGAAAAGTCATTTGATGATTACCCACCCTCCAAAAAAAAAAAGTCTCAAAGAACAAAAGGCCTGGTTTTCTATGAAACAATACACTTAATAAATACCAATTTTAAAATTAAGTAATTAATATTATATTCATTGTTCAGATCAGCTGTAGCTAATTAAATAACAATTATAAAAATTCGTATACAGAACACAATAATCACATTAAAATAAGTTTCCATTAAAACACAACAAACAAACTAAGCTCGATATAAATTTCCGAGAAATAATCCATTCATTGGCTAAAACAAACAGTACGTAATTATAACTACATCCAGAACAAAATATTTGAATTGCCTTCCCTGTTACCACGGTCGAAATTAACAATTACAAAACGGCCTCCCCGAGCCAAAAGGTAAATTAAAGAAAATAACATAACCATAAGCAATTAACATTAAAATTGTTATTATGCCTCAACAAACTGTTTTCATAATCGCTTAAAAATTACTTTCAGAATAATATTGTTTTGGAACGTACAGCATAATCAGCCTATATTCCCACTGCTGGGACACAGGCCTCCTCTCGGTAAGAGTAAGTGAACCGTAATCCACCATTCGGGCCCAGTTCGGGTTGATAGAAATCACATGACATGACAGGACAGAACATACCGATTTTGCTCACGATGTTAATCACCGTTTTGAGAGCATTGGTAATGAAATAATTTTAACAAAGTAAAGCGCCTATTTTTTTACCTATTTCGGCGACATAATGCAAAGGAGAGATAGCAGCCTCGAAGAGCTGGTCATTGTTGGCAACTTCGAAGGAAAGCGAGCACGGGGCCGGTCACCAACACGATGGTCTGACCAAGTAAAATAAGCTACGTCTTCCAGCAAAATTCAACAGGTGGTGATGGCAATTTTAGACCGGAGTCGATGCATGCAGATTGTCCGCTTAAAGGAATGGAACATGGTCCTCAATAATGAGGGACCGATTAACGGAAAGAAGAAAACGCCTCTCAGGTTTAGAACCTACGACCTACCCACAGGTCGTGGCCGTTATCACTGGGCCACTACATCTTAGACCGTAAGCAATTAACATTAAAATTGTTATTATACCTCAACAAACTGTTTTCATAATCACTTTAAAATTACTTTCGGAATAATATTCTTTGGAAGGAACAGGCTCATCTAATATTACAATGGCCTTATAGCCAAGATATTCTGTTACAAATTGGCTACAACGCCTCCCACACTACCCTAGATTACTCAAATAAAATTTAAGCACTACAAAACTGCGTCGTAAAGGTTTACGTGGCTAAGAGCCCAGCCCTTGATATTGAGCCGCGTTTTCACTAGGCGTGAAAGGGGTGGCTAAATGGTTAGCACGGTGCGATGGTCTGTCTGCGATATTAAGTGGCGTGGCAACAGACATAAATAATTCATCTTTTCACATCATTCTCCCAAAAAATTATAAATTTAACATTGGTGCCGATTCTGTTGTACACCTAACTAAACAATCACTAACATTCCTTACTTTTCGCCATGAGAATCTTAACGCTATTCTGCAAAAAAATATCTCTATATTTAAAAACTATTTTGACACAACTTAAATCGAATTTGACAATCGCGACTCGCACGTGGTATGTTTTGGCTTCGCGACATGGTACTTTTTGCCCTACCCTGTGATTTTTTTTAGAGCCAGAGGCGCGCAGGGACGGCAGCCTCGACGTGATTTATATGGAATTTTCACTTTTTGTATGGAAAATATGAAAAATTATTACCCACAAAATGTGGGTAATAATTTTAGAGGTCTATTGGTATTATAAAGGTGGTCGACATTTTCATCATTTTTGCGATAGGACACACCATTTTCGATATATAAGCAAAAGAAAAGAAACTGTACTATTTTTGCACCAGAAAGTCGAGGTATTGGTGTGTATTTTAGTTCTTTACAACTGATTTTATTCCACACCTTTTAAATCGCGATGTTAAATAGTCAGATTTAGTTAAAACCACCAAAACCGAATAGCACCATCCCATCTCTTTCCGTGGGTGTCGTAGGAGGCGATTAAGGGACTTACTAGAGAATGGGCAGCAGCGTTCTTTATGCATTTTACCACCATACTGCGATCGCCAACCCGCCTGCCAAGCGTGGCGATTATGGCAAGCCCTCCTCAAATTGGGGAAGGCCTATGTCCAGCATTGGACGTCTTCTGGCTGAAATGATGATGATGAATGATTAACATTTTATGTTACGGACTCGAGACGTAATCAGAACAGCCAAACGGGCTTAAATATCGAGACCCCTCCATGCCTCGGATAGCACGTTAAGTCGTTTCAAAAGCCTAAAAGTCTTCCAACCAGTCCTACCAAGGGGTATCGTGTACCCAGTCACTTGGTTGTGGAGGTTAGATAGGCAGTCGCTCCATGTAACTTACTGGTATATAGCTGCATCCGGTTAGACCATAGACATATAAAATATGGACTGGAAATACCTACAAAAAAAGGTGCATACCTACAACTCATAATGTCTCTTAAAATGGCTGCCGTTGCTAGGCAACGGTACAACATTATTATGACATATTTTTGTAAACAAAACGAAGTAGGTAATAATAAATTCCTTAAAGGTCTGTTATACGGAAATGAACCCAAATATCAATATTTTAAATATAAATTCATGATTGCGTAACAATTTTACCAACGAATGTCTATTTAATATTGTACAATTGCATGAAAACCGGCTACTAACCTGTGCAAAGACAAATTAAGGTTGATTTTCATTCTTTCTTGCACCACACTTCACAATACAAAGCACATGCTGCACATGGTGCATGCAAGAAAGAATTGTTGTTTTCCAACATTTACATGCACTTTTTAAAGGTAAACTTCTCATAATTTTCTCGCAAATCTCATTAACACAAAACATAAACAACCATTTGACAGCAAAACTACCACGAAACTTGTCGCTAAAGATGGCAAAAACGGCACTTACCTACAACTGTCTATACGTCACGAGAAAATGTTGCAATAATAAGCAACAACTTAAATATTGTTGTCTTTTTTGTCAAATACGATTATTGTATTAGAAAGAAAGAGCCAAAACGATATTTCACATTCAGTATCGTATTTCACTCATATTTGTATAAGCAAATGTATGTATAGAATAACGCGGCATCTCCATGTTTTTCCTACCTCAATGGGTTAGACTAAAGGCCGACCCCAACATAGTTGGGAAAAGACTAGTCAGATTGATAGATTGGTTAACGGTGTACTTATTTTATAAAATAAAATACCCTGAGAAACTTTAGCAATTATCCTAATTAATTCCATAACCATTGGACAGGGAATAAATATTTTCGTCTTAGCAACCCAAAGGTAAAAGCCGACTCAAGGCACTATTTGATTCGTTGACAACAACACAAGTACCTACATAGACATTTCAATTTCAAACGACAATGCAGCCACATAATATTTTCCTGCCATCTGTACTGAGCTTTATCTAGAGTAGTATCTATAAGCTGTTGCATTTCAATCATTGTAATTCAAACCTTATGTTAGTGGCCATAAAAGTCACTTGCGGTCGTGACGTTCAACGGATTGCCTGAGGCTCGGCTCTGTCTCGTGACTTAACTTGATTGTAACCAGCTCGTGTAGCATCGTATGTGAAACAGTGCAACGTGTTATGTAACACGGACTTTTGTTATCAATTGAGATACAGTCGGCAAATGAGATTTATGAACTTAGCTCACGGCAAAATGGTTGGTATAGGTATGTTTTATTTGAAATATACCGGTTAATCGTAGACTGACGTTGGGAAAGCTGACTCGTTCCGGCTGTATTTGTAATCGGTATAATACTTCGCTCAAAATTTCCTATGCTTTACCTTTAGGCACTGCAATTTTTTTATTATTTTTATATCAGACTTACAGTTTGTTTGTTGTCAATAGATGATCATAATTAAAAAAAAAAAAAACCTAAATAAGAGATTCTACGACTCTAAAGACTCTAAACAGATAGCGTATTATTTACTTAAATTATTGTTTATTTTACAATCAACTTCACCGAAAGTAAACTTTTGCAACCAACTAAAATATTCAAACTCAAAGCATTTATTTCACCTTTGAACTGTCAAAAGTGGACTAGTCGGTCAGTCGAGTAGTCGGACAGTGTCTTATAGTTTAGTCGCGCGGCTCATCTCTAATTTTTATGTTGCCATATCGTAACATCGCCACTAGCCATCAATCTATACAAATAAAAAGAGAAGTCCTGACTGACTGATTGACTCATCAACGCCCAGCCCAAACCCTTGGATCTAGAAAGCTGAAATTTTTCACAGAGGTTCCCTTTGTAATGTAGACAAGCAATAAGGAAGGAATTCAACCTAAGGGAGTTAAATAGGGGATGAAAGATTAAAAAAAAGCTAGTTATTTATAAGAATATCATTACGGCTCGTGGCTAAATAATATACGGGTCGATCCATCAAGTTGGTCCGTGGAGGCAACCATCTTTACATACCAAGACCCCTCCGTGCTCAGAAAGCACGTTAAGCCGTTGGTCCCGGCTGTCATTTGTGGATCTTTGGCAGTCGTTACGGGTCATCAGAAGTGCGAAAGTCCGACAACCAGTCTTACCAAGGGGTATCGTATTACCCAGTAACTGGGTTGTGGAGGTCAAGTAGGCAGTCGCTCCATGAAAAATACTGATATTCAGCTGCATCCGATCAGACTGGAAGCCGACCCCAAAATAGTTGGGAAAAAGCTAGACAGATGATAATTGGTCGCCATTTGGGGGTAACCACCGATAAGCCGGATTTATGAAAAAAAAAAGAGACAAGTTGATTGGAGTTACTGTTTTTGTTGAGTATAAAAGACATCGTCGCTAAAATTGGGATAGGGATAGGAGAATCATGAAGATCATTCGGTTGCCACAGTTAATACACTTCTCGTGTTAAACATACCTTTAACTAAGATAAGTTTTAAAACGCTTGCCACTTGTTTGATTGTATATAAAGCGATTTAAATAATATTCAAGAAAATAAGGCAGACCTCAAATCGGTTACCTGACATCTTCAAAATCATGTTCAACTTTAGCTAGTCATTTGAGGTATTTATACTAGTCTCCTGAAATAAATACTGATTTAAACTTTCACGGCTTAAAATTAAACTGAAATGGTCTTAAAAGGGAGATCTTTAAAATTCTTTGTTAAAAACATATTCAGTCCCACTATTACATGAATTTATATTTACATGAATACCTTATATATGACATAATAACAACTTTAGCTAGTCATTTGAGGTATTTACACTAGGCTCGTGAATAAATACTGATTTAAACTTTCACGGCTTAAAATTAAACCGAAATGGTCTTAAAAGGGAGATCTTTAAAACTCTTTTTAAAAAGATATTGCAGTCCCGATCCTACTATACATATAATAATATTATAAATGTGAAAGTTTGTGAAGATGTTTGGATGTTTGTTACTCAATCACGCAAAAACGGCTGAACGGATTTGGATGAAGTTTGCCACACGGGTAGTACGTTCCCGTGGGATAATGTTCATCCTCTACGGGGGCGAAGCCGCGGATAACAGTTAGTATTACATAAATAATAAGTGACTTAGCATAATCAGACTATAACGTTCCCCACTGCTGAGACAAAGTCTCCTCTCTGTTAGAGGGAATTGGACTATAATGTACTACTGGCTGGTTGGTAGATGTCACATAATGTCTTAGAATTTTCGGTTTCTTTTCGCTGTTTTCCTTCACCGTTTTTTTGGAGAGCAGTGATGATGAAATACAGGACGTACAACTCGTAATTCGCGGCTGTTACCACTGGGCCACCACTGATCCTCAAACTACACTTGTCTTTAAAGGGATATCTTTAAAATTTATGCAATGTGGAAAAATTGCAGTCCTGACATCATATGATTTATTAGTTAGTTGACCAAATATAAAATGAAAGTTAAAAAAACACGCTTTAAAAACCAAACTAAAAAATTAGATAAAAAGAAAAGAAAAATTGTGGTTTTTGAGGCATTTTATAATCAATTAACACCGAGTACGCCACGCTTTTTACATTAAAATTTACATTTATTAATCACTCTATCCTTATTTATTTTTTTGAAAATATTTTTTACTTTTTTTGTTTCGTTTTTAAAGCGTGCTTTTTTTTTTTGTTTTTTTTTTTTAATTCGTCTCACTATAAAAAGGTTTTTTTTTGGCCAGCACAATGGAACAAACATATGAAATTCTTGAATTGTCATTGCTCCTTGATAAGTGTGCAAAGTTTCAAATCATTCCGACGAGTGTAAATCACGCAAAAAGATTCCGTTACATAGAAACATACCAAGCTAATAAAAGCGTGTTAAGAAAAGAATCCCACTTGTCTTTGTAGTTAGGACAGAAATTAATTTTGCACCCTGCACACCTAACTCACTGGCGATGTGCACTTCATCATAACAGTTTCTCGACCTATTGCCTCGGTTTCCTTTACTGAAAGGAACTGGGTCCCTCCATTTACTACGCACAGCGTAGTTAACTTCCGCACGACCTTTGACACCCTTACACATAGAAAACTAGATTTATATACGGTTTTGTCAATGTACGGTTCAATGCTGCTCTGATTTAATGTACCGTCTTTAACCATGGGTAGAGTTGGGTAGCCTTTTGTTATAAAACCGTATAAATTAAATTAATTAATATGATAACAAAAAGCATTCTTTTATGAAAGTATTTTATACGGGAATTAAAATAATGATAGTCATAAAATTTACCCTTTCCTATTTTATTCCACACATATGGCATAAATAATTATTTTTAATTAAAACGAAAATGAGAGTTTCATGCGTTTTTGCAACTAACGTCAGGCATACGATTATTTTAATGAACATACTAGTATATCGTATGGTATATTAAGAGGAAAGAGATAGACTATATGGGTCATGATTTTTCTTATTACTTTCTCAGTCAGTTTTAATTTTTAATCATTGTCGTTTGAGATTTACCAAGATTATGTCTAGACTCTAAAAAAAGACTCTGACCTCTGAGTTTGTTTCGGCCTTTCTTCTTAGAGTTATGTAGTAAGATAGGAAACACCGACCTCATCTAGTTTAAAAAATATGACCAAATTGTAAAATAGTTCGTACAAACCTACTTACCGAAATCAAATCATTTAAAGATGTTGAGGTATTTCTCATTTTGGTATTTAAAAACTAACCTGACATTTTATCACCATGCTGGTGTTTCTAGTCCTTGTACGCACGGCTACACATCAAGCTATACATTTCCAGTTTACACTGATCCAGACTGAACGGAAACCCTATACAATGCGAGATCAGCTTATACTGGAAATGTATAGCTTGATGTGTAGCCGTGTGTACGAGCTATTCGAAATGAATTTAACAAAACGAAAAGTTAATAATGATACTTAATGTTTATAATGAAAATAACAGTGGCATAATATGTTGCCTAATATGTGAAACAAACAACGTAGGCATCCTCATTAAATTACTATTATTATAGCTATGGGAACTTTTTACGTCATGCATTAGTACGTAATAGGTACCTAATATAACTATTACTTAACGATTATTAGGCCCTACCTTTCAATAAATATATAAAATTTTATGAGACGCTATAATGTACTCTAAACACGCTACACATTGCGGCAATCCCTTAAAAGTGTACTTGTAATCTCCAAGTATGTTTGCCGATTACCTATAATAGGTCCTTTTAGAACGAGCTCACGACAATCGAATCTATTAAAAGACAAATGAGCTCTTTATATTCAAATTGCCATAAATATCGTATGGGAAAATAAACCTGTTCGTAATTCAAACACGTTAACGGGCTCTCTGTTTACAGGTAACCCACTCAGCTGTAATTGCCGCCTCTCCTGGATCTACACATTACGCAACGAGACGAGAGACAACACGCTAAGAAACGCTCTCGAGAAAGTATCGTGTGTCACCGAACTTACCCCCGACAGACACTTAAACGACCAGGAAGATAACGAAAACGTCAAAGATAATGCCGTACCCGACGCCACTTATGACTATTACGATAAAAACGAGGACTACGCGGAAAGAAAATTCACGAAAAAGGCAACCAAACTGACCGATATTCCCCTAGAAACACTCCCGTGCCCCAAAGAGCTGATGCAGACTGAGGAATACGGGCACCCTGTGCAAAATGAAATCAGACTCAAAGCTTTCTCGAAGGTCGAGAATATTTCTCCGTGCGTAATTTTAATTTTATTCATGCTGTTGTGGTAATTTCTAAGTATGAGACAAAGACATTTGTGATATTAGACGTTAATTAGTGTATTTCTCGTGTACAGATTTATATTTGTTGTTCTGTATGTAGCTGTTGTAGTCCCCATTTTATATTTTTAAAGCGTGCGGTAGGTGCCCCAATTCTTGTACGAAGTAATGATGTTGTTTAATTAATTATGTAATTGAAAAGTTGTGCTGTTTTTGTGTACATGGCACAAGTGAATACTTGCAATCCATTAACCTTATTAGTTTTGCTAGTAAAAAGGTAATAGGTATTTTTCATCAGACGCCTTTAAAAAAGTCTGATCAGTTTATAAAATTACTAATATTTCATGAACCTAAGTTACACTGCAGACTTTTGCAATAACTTTGAGTACCTACTTTATCTATAGAAAAGCTTTTAGGATTTTAGTTAAATCAAAAACCTTTGGAAAATAAATATGTTTGTACCTACCGATATTTATGTCCACAAAAATTACGAAATATTATTCATCTTGATTTCGAAAGTCGTATCTAATTATGTTGAGTAGGGCACTTCGATATGTCAATAATTAGGACATCCACCTCACGTTTTCATTTAAAAAATAAAATGTTATTTTTTATCGAGGGTGTCACGTTTCATAGAATGTACCTACAGGCAAAAAAAAAAACATCTCGTTATAGGACTCCCTAAGGGATTAACCCGATGTGTGATTCGGGAAACATTCTGAATGCGAGCTTCGTAAGCCGGGACGCTTAAAATTATCTAGCTTTCGGGAATTTTAGCAAGGGTTACTCTATTAGGTAGGAATATATTTTTTAGAGCGAAAACGAGAATTCGCTCTCAATTTAAGCTGGATTTCATGTAAATAGTTAGCCTGTTATTGTTGATCAACTTCAGGAATGCTGGGATTATTTTTGTTTTTAATTGCTACAGTGTTATGTTTTATATTTTTTTTTTAATGTTCGAATTTGATTGGCGATGTTAGGAGATTAAATTGTTATTCGATAAGGGAAAATGCACACGTCACTTGTATTTCACTTATCATTTGTTTTATCAATGTTGGAACATGCATCATTTATGGAGTCAAGGCTGCCAGTCATTGCCTGTAGTGCACACCTATACGAAATGACTTGCATAAGCAACAAACACAAGTTAACAGGCTGTTTTGGGTCAAGCAATATACTAATAACAATGCCGTACCGGTTGACGGCATTATGTCAGCGCAGGCTGTCGCTGCAATCAGCGCTGTGTTGGAGCGCTATTATGCCATAGAATTAAGCTGAACGCTGTCCGTTTAGCACCAAAATGATCACATTCTCTTTTGCTTCGATTCTTAAACCTTTATACTAATTTTTTGTATTGAAATTTGCACTGACTGATAATGAAACACTGGGCATTCTAAAACTGTATTGTTACTAAGTACAATCTCAATCAACTCAGCCTATCGCAGTCCACTGCTGGACATAGGCCTCTCCCAGGCTGCGCCACAACCCTCTATCCACCGTTTTCCGCATCCAGTCTATCCCAGCCGCCATTTTAAGGTCGTCGGTCCATCTAACTGGGAGGCGTCCCACACTACGCTAGCCGATACGCGGTCTCCACTCCAGGACTCGTCTGCTCCACCATCCATCGGTCTTTCAACAAACATGGCCAGCCCACTGCCAGTTCAGCTTGCTTAGCAAGCTCTGTAAGCTATGCCGGAGACTCCAGTTCTTTTCCGGATACAATCCCGATTAAGTACGATCTAGTTCAAAAGTATATCATTGGTTTGGCAACCGAAACCAGGCTATCGCCGGTTAGAAGGGCCCTCGACGAGTGAAAAGCGGTTAACTTTGTACTGACATGATTAGTTGATTACCTATTAACTATTGATTGACCACAGGTCCATTAATCTATGAATCTGCGAGCTAGTACAACTCGGAAACATTTGTAGTTATTTTGGAACATCATTTATCTTTTTACTGTGAGGTTAACTCTCTTTCTTTGTTCGTAGTTGGTTAAAAATATGTATTTACATAAACAGGATGTAATTGTAAACTTACGCTTCACGAAATAAGAGATTTAGTAACAGTTACCTCATCATCATCATCATCATCTGCCTAGCCTTTTCCCAACTATGTTTGGGTTGGCTTCTTGTCTAAGCTGATGCAGTTGAATACCAGTATTTGACATGGAGCGACTGCCTATCTGACCTCCGCAACTCAATTACTGGGTAACACGAAATCCTTTGGTAAGCCTTTGTCAGAATTTCGGTTTTTTTCTGAGGTCCCGTAACGACTGTCAAAGATCCACGAATGACACCCGGTACCAACGGCTTGGCGTGCTTTCCAAGGCACGGGGCATCGAGACCTCCTCGGTATGTAAAGATACCGACCGCGGCAAGCGTCGAACCCGTGCCGTTGAACAAATGATTAAGAAAAATTTACAATACCTGTGGAACTGTCACGCTATTGATATTTCATAATAGCCTATTATCAATGCAATTAAAATTAAAAATGTTAAGTTTAATTGCTACGTATGACATGACATGAATAAATAATTAACATCGATTACGTATCAATGCAAATACGAACTAATTATTTGTGGCGTTCTAATTTCTGTTGAGGTTAATTTTACTACGAAATACAAATAAAGCATTCAGGTACCTCATGGAAGTTTTTACATATTTGAGAGTTCAGTATATTTATTATAGAAGGCAGGGCTTATTGAGGGTCTCGTAGCTAAGTTATAACAGCCACGCGGGTCGATCAAACAGGGTAAGCTTTAGTTTAGCCTAGTTTATTTAACTTTATTACTGATTATTTATTTATACTGTAACTGCCCGTGACATCACATCGCTCGGGCCCTATCAGAATACCAGCGCTGCGACACTTTTTAAATGTCGCAGCATTATGCTGAGGTAGGAGCCTTTTGGCCTCGTGCAGGACTTTCTGTTTTATTTTTAATTATCTTTTACTTCCAATAAATTTGTTCTTTTTTAATATTTTTTGTACTAAAGTGTATTTATTTTACGATGTGATCTTCCTGTGCGAGTCACAATAAATACTTTTTCTTTCTTTCTTTTTCTAGTTTATTGGCTCAAACAAAAATTAAGCTATACTTGCCGTAGATGATCCGTTAATTTTAGACCATCATAACATACTAAGACCCCCGTGTGTCGAAAAGTACGCTAAGCGCCGTTGGTCCCGGCCATCATTCGTAGATTTTTGCCCCGGCTGTCACGTCGCGTTGTCGAGTCGCACCTTTTTATCGGAGCCTTCACTCAGTAACTGGGTTGTGGAAGTCAGTTATGCAGTCGCTCTATTTCAAATACTGGTATTCAGCTGCATCCGGTTAGACTGGAATAAAATATAATGAACGATTCAGATCTTTGCATTTTCACACTTAAATGTCAGTGGAAGTGTTATTGTATATTAGGTCTTTACCTATGAAATTGCCGTTCTGCAGTACTGGCCATTTCAAATCAAAATAATTTTTGTTTGGCTAAGAATTCTAATTTCAAATTAATTTTATTTTAAAAACATGGAATTTTTTTTCTATAAGTAGTCATTTCTTTATTGATTAGTGTTACATTTTCATCGCATTTCAATCTTTTTCGTCATCATGGATACGTTAAAAATTCGAGTAATTATGGAATATGAGTACCGTCGTGGCAGCAACGCGGCACAAGCGGCACGCAACATCAACGACGTTTACGGAGCTAACACTACAAACCAACGCACCACCTGTTATTGGTTTGCTCGCTTCCGTTCTGGAAATTTTGACCTGAAAAATGAACCTCGCGGTCGTCCGAAGACTTTGGTCGACAATGACGAATTAAAGGCGATTGTGGAAGCTGATGATACACAATCTACGGCTGAATTAGCAGCAGCTTTCGACGTTAGCGTCAAAACAATATTGGTCCATTTGCGTCAAATTGGCAAGGTAAAAAAGCTTGACAAATGGGTGCCCCACGAACTCAATGATCGCCAGCGCGAAGTACGCGTCGAGACGTGCCTTGCACTGCTCAACAGACACACAAATGAAGGAATTTTGAACCGCATTGTTACCTGCGATGAAAAATGGATTCTGTTTGATAACCGTAAGCGCTCAGCAAGTTGGTTGGATCCTGGTTCAGCACCTAAACAATGCCCTAAACGAAAACTTACCCCTAGAAAAGTGATGGTCACTGTTTGGTGTTCTAGCGCCGGTGTGATTCATCACAGCTTCTTACCAAACGGGGTGAGCATTACAGATGTGTACTGTGAAGAACTGAACACAATGATGGAGAAGCTGGCGCATCTCCAACCAGCATTGGTCAATCGCTCGTCTCCGCTGCTCCTGCACGACAACGCGCGACCTCATACTGCACAGCAGACGGTCTCCAAGTTGCAAGAACTGGGGTTGGAAGCTCTCCGTCATCCGCCCTACTCACCAGACCTTGCGCCTACAGACTACTACTTTTTCCAGAATTTGGATAACTTCTTGGCGGGAAAAAAAATTAATACCCGAGAGGCAGTACAAAATGCCTTTGAAGAATTTGTTGCCTCCCGTCCAGCTGATTTCTTTAAGAAGGGCATCAATAAACTGCCACTGCGATGGCAAAGATGCATTGATTGCATGGGTGATTACTTCGATTAATACAAATAAAAAATTCATGAAAAAAATTCGTTTAAATTTTTTCATACAAAACGGCAATTTCATAGGTAAAGACCTATTATTATGTCGCTGTAATGGTGTATATAGAGTGTTATTTCCCTGATCAGCTTATTAAATAACTTTTTGGTACAAAATATTGGAAACCTGAATGATGGAGGCACAGCAAGCCCCGTTGATGTAAATAAAGTCTTCAAACTGAGTAATATGTGCGAAACGAGTATGTATATGTTTTCAATCGTTTAATCCGCGCGGTTGTGCTAGGCCCAAATTTTTAACTATGCACTTATGTACAAAAAGAACGATTAAGTACCTATTTTTTAATATACTAAGAATTAATTTCCTCTTCAGTACAAAATAACACAAAATTATAATTAGACGACTCGTACAAAAACATTACAAGTCTAATTTCAGTTTGATCCCGCATAACGATGCTACTGCCATCTTTATCAAGATTATAAGACTATAATTTTATCCTTTAATTATACATGAGTCTAACGCAACTGAGCCAGACAGAATGACCGCGAAATTTTATTAAATATCCTGTAAGTACCGTGAACTGAATTTTTATTTCCCTATTGCTAAGGTCGCGTCATTACTACCTACTTTGACTCTTTTGGAGACTGTAGTGTGTATGTTTTTATATATTCTAATGTGGTACAATTTGGTATGTATATTGTTTGTTTGTACTGCCTCCCTTTCTGTGTAATGTATCAAATGGAGGGTCTAGACTCGTACGATCACAATCCTCTATAATAATCCCATTGCTGGGACACAAGCAACACAAGCACAAGCCTCTGTGAAAGGGAGTGGGCCATTAATTAATATAATGATTGCAGGCCCAGTGTAGATTGGTGGATGTCGCATGTCTTCGAATTTTTGGTTCTAGGACATGCCGGTTTCTCCACGAGGTTTTTCCTTTACCGTTTTAAGAGCTATTGTGATGAAATTAAACTCAAAAAAAGTGCTTTCCTGGATTCAAACTAACGACCTTAGACTTGTAAGTCGGGGTCGATACTACTGGGCCACAGTTTTGTAACATGTGCTGAATTTCATGCAGAATGGCTCTTGATTAATATTTTATTTTTAGTGGATAAAGAATGTAACTGTGGGTCGCCAATTAAAAATTATTTAGCTGTTTATAGGCCACATATTGACATCAGACAAATCTTCTGCAAGAAATATGAAAGCACCTTGTCCTAAAGCAAGTTGTACCGTTAACTGTGTAGCAAGTTACACACACACAAATGCACTCCATACCACACAAGAGAGCATGCTTGCACCAAATTTTATTCATTTAAATTTGGAATTTCGTTGTTTAAAATTGGTAATATTCCAGAAACGGGTGAAGACACTGGCTCCGGTAACAAAGGTACCACCTAGCTCAGGAGTAAGGGCTTCATTTAAAAATGTCAATACCTCTAAGTTAATAAAAAAAAAAAATATTTCATTTAATGTCAGATAGTTTATCAGATATTTCATGCAGAAGTTTTGTGGTTGTATGTGTTTTAAAATGCTTTTTCACATCCTTGACTATTGATATTAGAAAACAAGCTGTCTGTCTCAAGTCAATGATGTCACTGAAAAAAAAGGAACCTAAAAGTCAATGTTAATAATCAGAGCACATTATTTATAGCATATAGTATTTATCAAAAGTATGAAAAGCGATCGAACTTTTCTGAAAATTTCTGCGTATAAAATATTCATAATTCATGAAAACCTCTGTTAGCATAAATCACAATTTATTATATTGTTCTTACAAGTTCAGCATTTAAATTTACCTGTATTTGTAATGTTAACATAAAATGTTTAAGATCAAACTCATAGATTTTCATCGTTGAAATATTTAAATTAATTGTACAAAATGTATTCCTGTTAAAGATATCATGTATATTGTAATTATTAGGTTGTGTATAGTCTTCAATTCTGTTGTAATAAATATTTCTACCCGTGCTGTGTGAGTTTTATTTATAAAAACCCTATTTCCGATAAGAGTTAATTTTGCAGATACACAAAAAAAAAATGAGGTTGGTTGTGATGGCGGCGCGGCCTCGGGTGTTGAGCGGAACAACGTCTAGGATGAAATAAATAAAAATCATTTTATAATTTTCTATGTTTTGTAACATTTAGCTTAGGTCTGGAGCTACAAAGTAATATGCTGATAAAAATATTGCATGGTTAGTAAGGAGCAGTATAGAAAATGTTACAAAACACTGGTAATAATGACTCGGACCAACTAATATAACGACTGAATAAATGAAGCGTAATGGGAACATACATACAAACTTTCACACACACACCTTTACGCACACACCACAGACTTACACACACCCCATATACACACCACACACATACCTACACCGCCCGAGCCTCAAGATACAGACTAATTGTCTAATTTGGGGCTCACCGGTAATTAGTAATATATTGTAACCTAGCTGTATGTACAGCTAGGTCATGTTAACCTGTGAATCCGTCTGCTTACTAAGCCTACTGTGTTACCAATACAGTAAATATTTTCTTATTTCTATAGTCCCCAAAAGGGCATGATGTTAGACCTAAGTAGTAGTTACGAAGGCAACATTTTATATCTAACCTAGGGGGGACATTATCGTCATGACAATAGTCCTCGCAATGAAACTTGAGCTTTGCATTAAGTAGGTTCCAGAACTCATTCTAAGTTTGAGGACGCGGCGTTATACAGGTGCAAGTTGTCTGCACTCTAACTCCAAATCTCTGCGTGATATGTAGGTACGTTTTTCTATTGTGTATGTATTCTCATTGGAGTCTTCCGCGATTTTTGTTTTTTTTTGGGATGACATCGCGCAAGGCAAATCGTATTCAGTAACTTGGCAGTTGAAGGACCAGATTTTGAAAAAACCAAAAGATAGTGAGGTGGTGTAAGAATGAATTAAATTGAATGAACTTAACACAATGTACAGTCGCCAGCAGGTCAAGCTATCCCAAACTGTCAAATTTTCCCAATTGAACATAAACCTTATTCCTTTGTGATAAAGTTGAAAAACTATCAAAGAAATTTGACAGATTGGGGTAGCTTGATGTGCTGGCCTCTGTACTTACATGCAAAACAAAAATATTTAAAATTTAATAACTTGTCTTAAAAACATGATATGCACTATTAAAAATAGTAGAATTTATATACATATATATTCTTATATTCCACATGTTACAAACGAATTTTGAAAGTTTTATAACGAAATTTAAATTATACCATTTTTATCATTCGTTCTTTACGCAAAATCGTTCACTACCCCAACACTATTCGTTTTAGTATGATAACATTATCTTCGAACTGTCAAGTTACTGATTACGATTATGAGTCCAAGTATAGGGGTTGTTTGTTTCAGTCCAGTACTAACCCTACAAGATCAACATTAAGCCCAACTGTATCATCGAAGATCGTTCTTCTTCCTTTTTTTTTTATAACACACACATGCCCTTCCAATTCACTTTAGACATTGGCAGAATAGTCGACATCGGCTTTGCTTGACATATTAAAAAATAGAATAGGGGTTGTCGGCTGCTTAACGAGACTTGTTTGTGGGTGCCTCAATACATTAAGGCCTCCAGCCAGGGCGTCAAAACTTAAAACTAAGCGACTACACGCTAAGGGCACCAACTGTGAGATGCGAGCCTCGGCGACTCGGCGTCGTCGGAAGAGAGCAGCAATAGAGGGGCTGAATCGGAATGACTTCTTCCGCGAAAAAAGGCAATGCCTAATCTAATCGAATACTAATAATAAAGCTGGAGAATTTGTTTGTTTGCTTGTACTCGTTAATCTCAGGAACAACTGGTCCGATTTGAAAAATTATTTTAGAGTTGGATAGCCCATCTTTCGAGGTAGGCTATAGGTTATATAACATCACACCCTTTGGAGCCGATCAAAAAAAAAAGTCACGGTAACGAAGTACTCGCGAGCAAGAAATTTGACGCAGACGAAGTTGCGGGCAGAAGCTATATAATATTACAAATGCGAAAGGAACTCTGTCTGTCTGTCAGTTATGCTTTCATGCCTAAACCGCTAAACCGATCGTCATGAAATTTGGCAGAGATATAGCCTGGGATATGGAGAAGGACATCCTTTTTTACTCGATAACTGACATCCACGCGGGCGGAGCCGCCGGCAAAAGCTAGTATGCTTATAATTAAGAGCCTCCACCAATCAAGGGACGATACTTATGAAGACCGATGCAATCGGCAGTTAGCTCCGCTACAATACAGGACCTGCGCGAGACAAAGAGAAGAATACTATTATTTTGTAAGTTTCAAAGGGTAAATTCTAAGTGGCAAGCAAATATTAAGAGCGTTCTGGACGCGGGCTGGCAACGGCGCATTTATGGCGTTTTTTCGTGATTATTTAATTAAATGTAAAAAAAAAACAGCCATGCACTAGATCGTTGTTATTTTCAAGTTTGTATGTTATTTTTTTGCAGTTATTTTGGTATTTACTTATAAAAATGGACATACTGTTATTAATTAATTATTTTCTATTTGCGTTACTCAGTACGATTAAATGTTTTTATTAAAGAATAAATGTTTAAAATAATTACAAATACCACCAATCTAGGGCTTGGCTTAAAAAAAAGTACTTTTGTTTGTATTTAATTAAATACTCACTATAAATACGTTGTTGCCAGCCCGTGTGAAATGAACGCTCTTAAGTTAAAACCTGTATGAGAAAGGTAAGTAGTGCAGGAGACTGTATTCAGTTTCAATATGTCTGAATGAGATAGCGATAAGACTGCCCATTGTCTTGGTCAAAGAGTATTCTATCTGTATATCCCGATTTTTAAGAACCGTTCACAGTTCTCAGACAAACTTTTTTGACAAGTTTAGACACAGATTATATCACTGTGATGAGATTGTTATATAATTATATTATCACTTTTCCTGATGACATCGATGTGGACGAATACTTCGACGCCTAAGTGTTTTTTTGTTTTTGTATTTATTGGTTTAATTAGTGAGTTCACATTTTTATAACAAATTAATTGCTTTAAAATGTATTATATTAGAACGTTTTTAAATGGTTACGGGAATTGGCCTTCTGTTAATCAGCTACTGTGACCGGTAGAACAAAATAACAATCTTATAAATTGACATGACATTTGACAGGAGATTAAATTAAATTAGCTTTCAGAAATCAAGGCTTTAAGTATTAAAGTCAAACATTTAGGAATGTTTCAATGTCACTTTTACTTAATACAATAAAATACATTCCGACGTCTAGACGCTCTGAATGGTGAATATAAATCCCGTGTAAATAAAATTTGGTGAAATAGTGTTATAACCACATTGAATTTAATTGGAGGGTTTCAACCCAGTTATTATTCATAAAAAACATAATAGCGCCGATTTCACAGACTATACTTTCACTGTTTCAGTAGGTACGGTCAGCAAAAAAAGTCGATTAAACCTTAAGTGTTTTATTCATAATTAGCAGCGCTCCGCAGTTGCACCAGCGCGATTAAACCTAAGTTTTTTATTCATAATTAGCAGCGCTGCACAGTTGCACCCGGGTAGTTCCCGTTCCCGTGGGAATACGGGGATAAAAATAGCCTGTGTCACCCTGGGATAGTATAGCTTCCCAACAGTAAAATATTTTTTCAAATCGGTTCAGTAGTTTCGGAGCCTATTCAATGCAAAAAAACATACAATCAAATTTTTCGTCTTTATAATATTAGTATAGACTAGTGGCCCGCCCCTGCATCTATACAACGAGAATTCTGAGCTGTACAGGAATGCATACATAGGAATGCATAATTAATTACATAATTATTAATTATGCTTTCCTATTTCCTACTAATATTTTTATAATACAAACTAACTTTCACATTTAATGTGAAAATTCGTATGTTTAGATGTTTGTTACTCATTTACGTAAAAATGGTTTAACAGATTTGGCTGAAATTTGGCAAACAGATAGTTTGTAACCTAGATTATCAAATAGGATACGTTTTATCCCAATAGTATGGTCCCTTGGGATAATTTTCGACATCCACGTGGGCCAAGCCGCTGCCAAAGATGGTCTACAAATAAATCATTCGTATACTATCGATTGTGATTGTGATTGTTATGGTGCAAACCGCGTTAAATCTTCTAATGGACTTACCATTGTGTAGTGTAGAAGATCTAAACGGTCAGGCAAACAGACATCAAAAGCGACTTTATTTAAACCATGTATAGATTATATTGAGCAAATTATTTATCCGTTCCGTGCGGTGACAGACGTAAAGAATAGCACCATCGCATTTCTTCTAGTGGGTGTCGTAGATAGCGACTAAGGGACTTACTAGAGAATTGGCAGCAGCGTTCTCTATGTGTTTTACCACCATACTGCGATCGCCAATCCGCCTGCCAAGCGTGGCGATTATGGCAAATTTTTGGTGCTTATCATGTTGGGGGGGGGCCCCCAACATGATAAGCACCAAAAATTTATGAGACAATTTACATTTTATAAATTACTGTATATTTAGTAGCCATGTAATGCTTAGTTAAATTATAGAAGCGGATCCTTGTATCCAAACTCCGAGCTGCTACCGAGAGATTCCAGAAGAAAAACCCAACAAAACTTTGCCCAACCCAGGAATCGAACCAAAGACTTCATGGTCAGCAGTAGCGCTAGCGACCACTGGGCCAACACGGCGATACAAAATGCATAGAGAACGCTGCTGCCCATTTTCTAGTAAGTCCCTTAGTCGCCTCCTACGACACCCACGGGAGAAAATGGGATGATGCTTTTCTTTTTACGTCCGGCACCACACGCTCCTATTAGGTACATTGGACTTAAAACAATCTGACGAAATGTAGTTACATTTGTAATTTAGGCATTTATGATTGCATCAATTTACATGATATAAAAAAAATACAACCGAATTGCTCCTTTTTTCGATGTCGGTTACAAATTAGACTTTTGTTGCTGACCATACTTGTACTTTAAAGTCACAACGTACTATTAATTCCCCGCCAGGAGCTTATACAAAGAACCTGCGACTTGTTATCAAAACGAGCGGGACTAAAGATCGTAGACCTCGAACAAAAAACATTTCAAGCTTCATTTAATGAGTCCAGTCCAAAACACATTGGGACTTCAATTGAAGTCGAAAATTTGAAGTTTTTTGCGAGAAGCCATCTATTCTAATTAGAAATGAAAGTCGTAAATGTCAAACGTCTTTTCAAGAAATTCATTGCACGACTATTAAAATGGATGGAGAAATATTTTCATAATTACTGTGAGTAGTTTGGCTTTTGAAGCGAAAAGCCAACATGAGATACTGGTCACAGTTAATTAATTTCCTTGACTAATGGTTTGCATAACAGAATATACAGCAAAGTCCTAGTTGTATACAAAGAGGTCTGTATGTATAAACAAACATACGAGTTTTTTTAGGGTTCCGTACCTCTAAAGGAAAAAACGGAACCCTTATAAGATCACTTTGTTGTCCGTCCGTCCGTCCGTCCGTCCGTCCGTCCGTCTGTCAAGACCGTTTTTCTCAGGAACGCGTGGAGGTATCAAACTGAAATTTCTATATGATACTTAGTTCTACTGTCCCTGGAAGCTGTAGAAAAATCAACCTTCTAAGTCAACGCAATCAAAAGATACAGCCATTTAGGCCGCAAAATTCCGCAAATTTTCGAAACTCGCACGGGAATCAAAACCTACAGGGTACTTCCCGTGAACTTAGAATCTTGAAATTTTGTACGAAGTCACGTCTTATAGTACAGATATAGGAAAAATTACGAAAACCGAAATTTTTTAGTTTCGTCATATAAAAAAAAATATTTTTGACAATTTTGAACTTTTACTTATATACCCACAGGTTTGTACGGAACCCTCGGTGCGCGAGTCCAACTCGCACTTGACCGGTTTTTTTTACCTTTCCGCAGTTTCTTCTTGTGTATCTATTTGCCTAATGAATACATCGTCCGCGTTCAAATTCTCTTGTAACACTTTTTCAAGCAATTCAAAATGAAATGGGACGGAAAATTAACAATCTAGTATTTAAAATAAATAAATAAAATAAATTTTGTTTTATTGCCGTGTCGCCGGGCGTAAAAGAATAGCTCCATCCCATTTCTTCCCGTGGGTGTCGTAGAAGGTGACTAAGGGCAGCAGCGTTGCATTTTACCACCATACTGCGATCGCCAACCCGCCTGCCAAGCGTGGCGATTATGGCAAAACCCCCCATCCTGGGGGAGGCCTATGTCCAGCAGTGGACGTCTTTCGGCTGAAATGATGATGATGATGAATATATCCATAAACAGACATTGACATTAAAAATAATAAAAATAAAAAATAATTGTTTAACCGAATTTATTTTTAACCCACTTCAAAAAAGGAGGAGGTTCTCAATTTGGATTTTAAAAAAAGAACTCCGTTGTTTATAAACCGATTTGAAAAATTCTTCAATAACCGTGTGGTCCCATATAGGTCAACCACTGATTTGTGGTTTTTGAGTTATTTTCACTTAGTTTATGTTGCTGATATTACAAAAATGTTTTTAACAGTTATTAACTTAGCAAGTGAAAATATACGAATTTGTGTAGAGTGAGTACCAGAAATAAAAAGTGAAGAATTAAAAAGTTTATTAAAAAATAAAACTACCGATTTGGTGTCAAGAGGAAAAAACAAAAAATACAAAACAAAAGAAACCGACTTCCGAAATTAAAGTTACTTTTCTGAAGTCGGTTGTTTTTCATAGAATGTTTAATTTCTTTTTGCCTTCACACCTCTAATCATTTCCATTTTGCGCTTAGCATTAATGTACATTCTAATATAATGATCGCGCCTCTTTTTGTGAACCTCAAATTATTATTATTTTGGGATCGTAAAATTACTAAATAGGCAAGTAACTTCGACTTCAATGTACCTAGCTGTTGGTCGCGGTTGGTTACACTTCAACCTAAGGTAACCCATTTGGTCGAGATACCCTAGCTACTATTGCGACCAACAGTGAGAAAAGGCCAGAATATTAAAAAGACGCACAATAATTAAAAAAAATGTCCATCATTAAAATCGCAAAAAGAATTAGAGGATCAGTAAAATAATTCCCTATTTTATTTTAAACAATTTTCTCTTGGTTATAAAAGGGCACAGACACAAAGCTCAATGACGCTAACCTAAGATCTTAACATCGCCTTTTCTTTAATATTTCTTCCACAAACGTATATTGTATATATCAGTTGAAGGTTCTGTATAAAAGGAATTCTTGATTCGTCACTGAAGATTGGGGGTGAGACGGTTGCTCTTTGTCTCTATGTTTAATACGTTTTCGTCGCTTTTTTAGTCGGGTAATGGAAGACCATCATGTATAGAATTTGTTTGTGTATAATTTAAGCATAACATCATGCCTGTTTTCCCCGAAGGGTTACAGGGGTAGAGGGCTAAAACACACTCACATTTCGCCAGTTATTTTTTAAGTCCCATGCAACAGGAGCGAGCCTATTACCACCTAAAACTGGCAGAGGTGTTGTGGGTACTGTACAGGTTTTTTATTTTTGAGGTTGGGAAATCATCAAATAACTTCTCCCGCTCTGAGTGGAGCAGGAGGGCGTGTCAGAGTTTTACTGACTAAAACCCACCCCTGTTCTCTCAGTTGCCTGTGGGCTAGGGGCGACGATATCTCTTTCAAACAACCCGCACCCCTGGCAGGCATCGGCCCTTGCGAACCCCACCATTTGGTGATGACATCTCTATGAGGCGCGCGTGGAACACAACGCGCCGTCGACCCGGGCTTGGTCCTTACCGGGCAGCGAGCTACTAATTACTCGCCGTCCGCAAGCCCGCGCCTACGGTGGCTGGGAATCAGCCTGGGATTCCCAACGCTTGTTCAGTGCTTAGTCGGTCTAGTGGTTGCAAGCGCGACTGCCGACCATGAGGTCCTGGATCGATCCCGAGGTCGGGCATAGTATTATTGGGTTTTCTCGACTTGGGCAGAGCACCGCCGTGTCCTTGTGGAGGCGATCGGTGGCGGCGATCTCTCGCGTCCGGCCCTGGTCCAGGCCAAGGTACGGAGTGAAAGTGCATGGGTAGCCGTCGCTTCCTTCTGCAAAGCAGTAATGCTCGCGAAGAGAGAGGAAGCGCACGTGAAGGAGAGGCAATATATGCGCTCTCACGGCCCTAGCCTCCACCACTCGAGGGAAATAATCAATTTCAACAATGAATTTTTAATTACTTACATAATATTATTTTCGAAAACTTGTTTTAATTAGGTAACCCTTACACTTACTTTAATACATTTTTTCAAACAACTTTTATTGACAAGACGAAATCTTTGCCTATCCTTTTCCCAACTATGTTGGTGTTGAATTCTAGCCTAACCGGATGCAGCTCAACCCCAGTATTTGACATGGTGAGACTGTCCAACTCCTCCACAACCCAATTACTGGGTTACACGAGTTGCCCAGTAATTGGGTTTAGTTCTCAGACTTTTGGGGCTTCTGACTATCTGTAATGACTGTAAAAGATCTACGTGTAACGAATGATAGCCGGTACCAACGTGTTTTTTTTTTTGGGAAATCATCAAATAACTTCTCCCGCTCGGGGCTCGGGTGGAGCAGGAGGGCGTGTCAGACTTTTGCTGACTAAAACCCACCCGTGTTCCCTCAGTAGCCTGTATGCCAGGGGCTGCGGTATCTCTTTCGAACAAACCCGCACCCCTTGCAGGGTACCAACGTGTTAACGTGCTTTCCGAGGCACTTATATTAACAGGAGCATTCACTACAAATACTTCAGGTCACATTCCAGTTAGTCAGGCATTACTGTAATCAAGTTAGGCATTTGTTTTCAATTAAAACTTGTAGCTCATTCCTCTTCCAATAAACTGGAAATCAGGCTGCTACCATTATCACTGGGAACTGGAGGCAAAATAACTTCGGCAGTCTTAAGATTTTGTTCACATTGGTCGAGTAAGTGGTCTAGTGTGTAGTCGAGTACTAGTCCGGTCTTAACGGTTTGAGCTGAAGATAGGTATGAATGCATGCCAGAAATCATATTTTATTAAGACTGAAGACAATTTCAAGACACTGTTGAGGCAATTGTGTTTCATATTTAAGGCACCAATTTATTTATTAACATTGGCTTATGTTTTATAGAAAGTTCGTTACCTTTTTGCACTTTACACTTTTTCATCATCATCATCATCATCTCAGTCCGGAATCACCAACTGCTGGGTATAACCCTTCAGCTTTTTCCACCATACTTCTCGGTTCCGTGCGTCTCTCATCCAGGTGTTCCCCGCGACTTTGACGATATCATCTACCCAACGCAGTTTTGGACGGTTTAGTTGATTTGTATCTTTATTTATTTTTGTTTATTTAAATTAACTAATTTTCTTTCTTTCGTTTTTTGGATATTCATAACTAATTTCAGGTCCCACTAGCATCTAACCTACATTTTGTCTGTACTTCTTTACCTCCAAAACAAACTAGACAGCTCAATTAAATAACCAAAGCGGATTCATAACCCTAGTGCCTACTCTCCTACCAGTACTAGCCCTCTAACTCGACCAAGGTAAACGATGCTGACCGCGTCTTTGTCCTACAGACTATCTCGAGTGAGAAGATAAAAAATTATTAGCTTTGAAACTCTGAAACAAAGTCGTAAAGTTTGAGAAAGTTTGCAAAAATTTAGTCGTTCCATCTAAACCTTGGTGTTTTTATCCTGACCGAGATGATGGATTCCACTGATTTATTGAACAGATGTAATATCTTACAGGGAAAAGAGAATCCTGTCATCTGGTCGCTTGCTATTTTTGTATTAATATAATGGAAGTAAATCCAGGTTAAAAGGCTAGGGTTAGGCTTTGGAAGAATAGTTGTTATTATACCACTCCCTCTTTAACTTCTCCTCTTCAACTCCCTTTCAATTGCTGGTTAACCTGTAATTGGCGACTGTGTAACTCCAAAGCTTTTAGCGCAATACATATAATATATTATACAAAGAAACTGTTGATGTACCTTGATAAATAAATAAATAAACCTTGGTTTATGAAGGCTCAGGCTCAGTCTTAAATGTATGTAGAAGTTGATGTATGCGGAAACTACCAGTTAATATGAAAAGTAGTCAACACAAGTATTTGATGTTACAAGTAATAGATGTTACAAAAGAATACTATTTATGTACATTATTTTTTAGGTATTTACATTTAATCTTATTTTTATTTATTACTAGCTTTTACCAGCGGCTTCGCCCGCGCGGAACTTTCATCCCCTATTTAACTCCCTTAGGGGTTGAATTTCGAAAAATCCTTCCTTATTCCTTATCTACATTATAAAGGGAACCTCTGTGCAAAGTTTCAGCTTTCTAGGTCCCAGAGTTTAAGCTGGGCGTTGATGAGTCAGTCAGTCAGGACTTCTCTCTTTATTAATATAGATTTCATTTATGTGTCTGTCCGTGACATCACAGTGGGCCTTATCAAAATATCAGCGCTGCGACACTTTTTTAAATGTCGCAGTATCATGCTGAGATTTCGCCTTTTGGCCTCGTACAGGACTTAGTTTTTTATTTTAAGTTTTTGCTAAGCATATTGTTTAGTTTTATGTTCGTGATATTCATAAGCAAGTCTAATAAATACTTTTTCTTTCTCTTCTATTTTGCCTGATGGATCTGTAGCGACACGACACTACACTGATGACACGCAAAATCCTGCATTGCGCAAGAAGTAACTCTGCTTGCGGACTTGCGCAACTAGCGTATGTATGCTAGTTGCGCAAGTCCTGCATACATGTCCCGACATAAATCGTTGTGCAGTTCCGCACCAGATTATCCTCCCTTTTCAATAGATGATGAGTAAACTTTACCCTATTCCTCATACCTCTATAGATAGAAACATTTAACTGCATACTTACTTCATTAGTTCATCGCCCCAGTCATACATTTTTCGATCTCTTATCCTACAAACATCATAAATGTGAAAGTTTATATGTTTAGATATTTGTTACTCAATCACACAAAAACTGCTGAACAGATTTAGATAAAATAAATTAAAGAACACAGATAGTTTAATACCTGGATTAGATAGGATACTAATCATACCGGTAGGACGTTCCCGGGGATTAATTTGCGACATTCACGCAGACGAAGGAGGAGGAGGAGTTGGAAGAGAGTTTGGGGGAGGCCTATGTCCAGCAGTGGACGTCTTTCAGCTGAAATGATGATGATGATGATGACGAAGACGAAGCGGCTGGCAAAAGCCAGTCCCTGAATATTTTTAACTCAAATACTAACATTCAATATGATAGGTATTCGAACAAAGAAGATGTTTGATAGATAGCAGTCTCTTCACTTCAGGATTACTATCTTAGGTCACTCTTAACTCAAAGCCCTGAACTACGTGCTCTTGAATAGAGGTAAATACCCTTTGTTGACCAGCAAATAGTTTCCAGACTGTAGTTAAGGTATTTAATATCGACGTTTAAATGGGCCACTAGTTCAATATAAATTAGAAAGTGAACCCTGAAATAAGTTGTCTGCATAGGCGATGAATAGCATCGCTTAAATAGTTGCACAGTTATATTCATAGAAGGGGTTGCTTAGTATAAACAGATGCACAGGGGCCTAAGTCTACTAATTTATAAACGTTACAATGGTCTCTCAATGGTGTGTTTTTGACAGTTTTTGTATGGCAAATCTGTCAAAAACTTACCATTGAGAGACCATTGTGACGTTACAATGGTCTCTCAATGGTGTGTTTTTGACAGTTTTTGTATGGCAAATCTGTCAAAAACTTACCATTGAGAGACCATTGTGACGTTTATAAATTAGTAGACTTAGGCCCCAGGTCGATTGATCAGGAAAGCGGTGCTTGCCGCATGACATAATGCTGCGTAGAAGTAGCAATTAGCAAGTTGGTGTTGGGTGTAGTAAATATATATGAAAAAACAGTTCCTATGTATTCATCAATCAATCAACTCAGCCTCTCACAGTCCACTGCTGTACATAGGCCGCTCCCACGCTGCGCCACAAAACCCTGTCCACCTTCCGTATCCAGTCTACCACTTTCTTAAGATCGTTGATCCATCTAGCTGGGTGGCAGCCTACATCACGCTTGCCGATACGCGGTCTCCATTCCAGGACACGTCTCCTCCACCGGCTGTCGGTTCTTCAATAGACATGATGAAATCCACTACCACTTCAGTTTCCTTACTCTGCAAACTATGTCGATTCTCCGGTTCTTTTCCAAATAATTTCATTTCTGATTTATAAATAAACTCTGAGTATTGCCTGCTCCAAGCACCCTGAGTAACCTGTAGTTTTTGGACCAGCCCAACTGTCAGTGTCCACCTTTCCGCACCATAATTATGTCATAACGGGTAGGTCGCACCGGTTGAAGACCTTCGTCTGCATGTTATTTGTGGTTAATCTTATCTATCATACGCTTCTCATATTTTTTTGAAAATATATAAAATATAACTTCTAATGCCATTCTAAAAACTTTACAGCGCAGGTATAAAAGTAAGTTTTAAAACTAAAACTTATCTTGCTGCAGCACACATAAATGTGAACGAAATGAGTTCTCTGATGGCATCGTTAACTGTTCTTTAACATTTCAGCAATAACTTCTGTGGTTTTAGAGTCGTTTTTAGCACTCAAATGTGTGGTGATAGTGCTCTGATATCGATAAATTACTAGATTTTATTTCTGCCAACTTTATTTTTACATATTTTTATGTTGACATTGCTTCATATACTTCAGTACTGTACGGTGTAAGAGAGCGGCCTTGCTACTAAACAGACTACGTGGCAGCCCCAACAGCATTCTACGCGCTATAGGTGGGAGACATGACAGCCCGTTGGTGAGGTCACTTGTCACCTGTACACAGTCTGTGTAGGTAAGACTATTGTTACTAACCCAATAGATCTTTGATATCTGAATAAAATAAATTAATAATAATGTAATGTGCATTACTTAAATCTTATTTTTATGCCCTTAGCCTATACAGGGTGTTTCAGGGTATCGACACGCAATTTGTTACCATGGATTCAATACATATTTTGGAAAGCCGAGTGAAAACATTTTTGTCGGTTATAAAGTAAAAAATGTACTGTTCCATATATTTTGACCGCATAGGTTTAAAAACCGACGACAAATTTCTACGCAGGGGGTTTCATCATAAGAAAGAAAGAAAAGAAAGAAAGAAAAGAAAGAAAAAAACGTTTATTTGCGGTAAATACGACGCAAAAAGTTGAGGGGATCATGCGTCACATCCACGCAAAACGGCCATCGCTCAGCATTATGCTGCGACCCTATGCAAGACAGAGCCCCAGCGCTGGTTTTCGGCGACAGTCGGCATATCGGGATCAATGTCCCTGCCACCCTGTCTATTAGCATAGGTACAGCCTATGTACTACATTATTTTTTTTCCACATCTACTATTCCCCAACGTAATAGCATAAAGTAATAAGTAGGAACACAAAAAAAAAAAAAACATTACATGTAATTCCACATTTTTCATATTACAATCATAAAAGTAACAAAAAGTGAACACAAACACAAATGATAACCACACGTTTCCGCCGTAAAAGGAATATTTAACTTCCAAACCCTACACCTGAAGGCTACACACGTAGTATACAACATTTTATTCACAACATGTCGCAATGACAATTTCAATTTGCCGCAAAATACAGTTGTTTATAGATTTCCAAAATATACAGTCCCCATTTGATAGTTTCATAGAATATTACAAACGGGGAAACACAAAATAAATAAGCTTTCAAAGGAATGAAAGGCCCATACATCTCGCAGTGCCGACACGGAAATATTAAAAAATATCTTTTGAATCGAACGCGCTATTTGCAGGTGTAAGGAAATTGGACCGCGGGATAACGTAATGGCTGTATCTCCTCGACCTTTCATTTATTTCAGTTGAAAAACCCGTCACAGCTGGAGCATATTTGGACCAAATTATCTGTAAGGATTCCAACTAAAGCCACATGGCAATAATCCGAACGAGATCCTGATTAGAAATCCGCCTAGGCAGGGGCGACCCTTATTTGAATTGTCATTCGTACCTACAAATTCTTATCTGATCATACTTGATATAATTCGGATGGGTTTATTCATTTTCAATTCAATGAAAACGTCAGCCTATTTTGTGATTGCGAATTCCGTTTTTCGAGTAGCTCGCCGTTTCTAAAGGAGCTATTTATAAAGGGCCATTCCGAATTGATAATTTACTTCAATGTATCAAATCAGCAATTTTGTTATAACACCGTAAGTGCTGCAGAAAATTTCCCAAGTGGAATTCTTGCCAGTTAAGCTTATTTGAGTTTTGCAATGTACGTTATGGCAAATATTTAAGTTGGGATAGGTCCCTGAAGACGGCATATCGTATGCACGCGATATTCCATATTCTAGTTTCACAAAGTAACATAAAGATTTTTAAGCTGTAACTGGCAGTTTAATAAACAAAGTTAGATTAGAGCTGTTACTAATGTTCGATAAAAAAAGTCGAGATCGGCGAGGTATCCAAATTGCCGAATATGCTGCCAAGCTGGAACGGTTCCAAAATCAAGTTTGAACTTCAGCATTAATCTGACACTGTAAATTGGTGGGATTATAGTTTAATACAAAATTGTATGGGTACACAGGTGCTTTACATAATGAGTACATAGTGAGCAGAAGGGGTTATTATAAAATGTAATGCGGGTATTGGAGTGGAATGAGAATTACAAACTTGTAGTATTACGAACAGAAAGTTATATTAGGATGTAAGGGTCTTGTCAAATATTACTAATGGCTTTCGAGATTAACTTGTTATTGCTGATGAAAGAGTTTTCTAGAGTAGAACTACTAATAGCTAATAGTTCGGTGAGCTTTGATTTGATGGATTACGGATAAGTTTCAGTCATACAATAGCCTATAATGTGTGTTTAGGTGGAAGAGTTATTTCTATTCCAGTTTAGCCAGGAGTAATTTGATTTAATTTTTATAAAAACGAAATGCGTTCGATTCATGTGTTGAATATCAGCCCGGGAAGTATGCATCGTTCTTGACAGGTTTTGGAACCTCGACCTAGGCCTCAGAGGGTCTATCATTGATTTCATAATTGTTGATTTTGACAAGTTTGGTAATCTACTAATTCAATGGCGTCATTATGACTTTCCAATGGTCAGCCACTGACACTCCATTGAAAGAAATTAATTTAGCAGATTACGAACTTTTAGCAAAATGACGATGGGATCGTGTTGGAATGACGAAATTATAAAAATAGCAGAATAAGGCCACAGGTTAGCGACTCAGGTCGATTTCTTCCTTCACTTGAGTTTTTTTATATCCTAAATCTTCAACTAGATATTTAATTAGAACCGGACAGAAGTAAATTTAAAAGAATAAAAAATGTGTTGATAAATACCTAATGTCTCAAATAATGATGTAGGTAGTATAAATTCACTATTATGATTTTTACTCCAACGAATGCATTACCATCTACACTGCACTTTTAACATTCACAGCGATGCCGACGTATTTTTTTTATGCCCAATGCGCTATTCCTTTTTTGTTTTTGATATACATAATAATATGTTTATTTTGATTTATAATTTAACCTGTGTTAATCGACATTTGGATGTGGGAAGCACAAGACCGGTCGAAGTGGAGGAGCTTGGGGGAGGCCTATGTCCAGCAGTGGACGTCTTTCGGCTGAAATGATTACGATGATGACGAATCGACATTTGTTGCTGACTAGAACTCTTTTTGATATTTGAACATAAAGATGACCACAGTTGGTTGTTGGTTTAAATAATAATAACAAATAAAACAGGAGTGCCACTGTTTTTAGGGTTCCTTACCTCTAAAGGAAAAAACGGAACCCTTATAAGATCACTTTGTTGTCCGTCCGTCCGTCCGTCCGTCCGTCCGTCCGTCTGTCAAGACCGTTTTTCTCAGGAACGCGTGGAGGTATCAAACTGAAATTTCTATATGATACTTAGTTCTACTGTCCCTGGAAGCTGTAGAAAAATCAACCTTCTAAGTCAACGCAATCAAAAGATACAGCCATTTAGGCCGCAAAATTCCGCAAATTTTCGAAACTCGCACGGGAATCAAAACCTACAGGGTACTTCCCGTGAACTTAGAATCTTGAAATTTTGTACGAAGTCACGTCTTATAGTACAGATATAGGAAAAATTACGAAAACCGAAAATTTTTAGTTTCGTCATATATAAAAAAATATTTTTGACAATTTTGAACTTTTACTTATATACCCACAGGTTTGTACGGAACCCTCGGTGCGCGAGTCCAACTCGCACTTGACCGGTTTTTTTTTTTTATTATTATCATAATGAGGAGTGAAAACTTGAACAATTACGTGTGTATTTTTTAAATCGTCAATACAAGGTTTCACATTGGGTCCTTGGGTCCTGATTGCTCTCGGTAAAAAATTATAAACGAGTGATCGACTTCAGCCATTAAAGGTAACAGCACAGATTTTTGCAATGAAAATACAAAAGGTAAGAAAGGAATAAAATAATTAGAATATCCAAATGAAAGAAAGGGACTTTTCCAAAAGACATCAACGCGCGGGTCATCCGTATGCTCATTCACCCATTTACATAATAGCTCATGGAAAGCGTTCGGTGACGATGACGCGAGTTCCATGATTTTTGTTCACACAAAAAGTGCTCAACGCGCTAGAAGTTTTCACTTCAAAAAACAGAAGTGAAACTCAAAACTATTCGTTCGCCAAGTACAACATGTACTCATAGCTTAAATGCTGTTAAAATGATGACGCAAACCCATAAAACTTTGCCCTCCCCAAAATCCCTTAAAAAATCATATAAAAATACGCTTGCTCGTGTTATCCCGCCTACATTGTTCAAATCTTTTACGTACATATACAGATAAAGCCGCCATCATTTCCTCTATTTTCATACTTCCAGTCGCGCGTAATGTCATTTGCCAACGTTCCTGTCATGGCTCGGAAAGGGTTGGTGAAAGTGCCAATTGAATAATGTTACAAAAGACATCACTTGAGCGAGTATTCATTGAGTAAGCAAATAAAAAGATTTTGTTTTAAAAGTTTTTGTAACAGCTTTACAAAGCCAGTGGTTGCAAATGCGACTTAAGGATTTGGTCTTTTCTGTTGCCAATGTGAGGTTGGGAACAGTTTTATTGTACATGGCCTATGCAAATGTCTTGCAGATCTGGCAGCGACTTGTGACGGGTCGATAAGCTCGCTAAAATAGGATTGCGCTAAACGATGACTGATGCATACATGCCGTCTGTTGGGACAGGTCAGCTCAAATTTGCAGTGTCTCTTTCTTTAGAAAGCTCTTCCAGATATGGACCTGCATTATTAGACTCACATAACATCCTAATAATATAATGTTTGGACTTTACAAGAGACCACGATACACCTCTGGGTTTGTTGCGGCATTTCTCCTCAGGAACAAGTCAGCTAGGACATGCCGGTGCCCACTAGTTTTAAAATATTGACGTGTAAAAGTGTCTTAAAGTATCAACTAACTAACTTTCCGTCAGGAACTTCTCAGTAGCCACCAGTCTCAGAGTCTACATTTTTATTAAAACTATGTGGCGAAATAATTAATTTCTACACTAAACACCTCTGTCTATCCCTTCTAGGAATACTACCTTGATGTTATTAATGCTGGAATATTTATCTAGATACTACGAGAAGACTCTAACCACGGGAAAAAGCTTTCTGACTTTTATGCTCAGTGATTGCAAATATAATTTCCGCCGACAAATCGAAACGTTTGAGCTCAAAAGTCGTAAGGGACAGGTATCGCTAATGCCCTTACACCCTTTTTGAGCCCCTAAATGGATGACCTATAGATATTTGTTCCGAATCTGGATGATTACATGCCTATGTAAATATTGAACGTGGCGCACGACATGAATAAATAGGGTTGAGAAAGCGACAGGGTAAAAGATATCTTCAATCTTTTACCCTCTCAAAAATATGAAGCGTTTATTACGATAACAATCAAAAGAAACAAGTACTATCAAGAACTGTAACAAAGTTAGTATCTCGTCTCCATAAAAAACACTTTTCAGCTGACTCGTCTCAGCTGACGATTATCTTTACTTCCCTCAATTTTCCGGGGCTCAATTTATCTTTTAACCACTCAAAATCCAACTGGCATTCAGCCAGAGTTCAACAAGATTTGAGCGATAATGCTGGCAAGATTCTGCATTTACATAAAAAGCTGTTAATGCGGTACTTACTGCTGCATTTCGTAGTAATGTTGATGCTGATATTTTGCAAATAGTTGCTAAAGGTAAAATAGCCGTGTAGTGTCATTTTGCGAATTTTACATCGGATCGTAACGTACTGAATCGTAGATCCGATTGAAAGATTCGTTTGTTTTTAATTCAATTATGTTCAACAACAACATAATATTTTGTGATGTTTTCTAATATCGCAGTCTAAGTAAATATTTATGGTTTTGGTTTTTATGTAAAATTAACTTATAGTAGTAGTAGATATTTTATTTTGCATTTTTTTTTACATGGCGTCTGCTTAATGTACCTAACTAATCTATTGGCCACCAATAGGATTTGGTACTTTTGGTCGAAAAGATTTTCTTTTCGACCTTACAAAACAAATTATTAGTAAAAATACTCGTATTTATTTCTCATGATAGTCTTGTTGTCTAGTAAAAGATAATGAGCAAACTAAAACGTAAGATCAATACTAAATATTTAAGAATTCTTACAAGACCTAATATCTCTTTCACTCGATCTTCCATTTGGTAAAAGATAAACAAATTGAAAGAGACTAGAGACTTCTCTATTTCCTTTATCTACTCACCTCATTAATTGAAGTAAAAGATAAAGATTTCTTGGAGCTCTCTGAATTTTAATAAAGTAATGCTAACTGGTTACAAGTTTTATTTATTATTCGTCTTTGAAAGCCTTCATATAAATTTATTTATTAATGCTTTGCATCGAATGGGGCCACTTACAGCGATTCCCAAGTGCGTTGTAAATAGCCTGGCGAGGTTTGTTTGAGGAGAAAGGGCAATAATAATATCGATCTATCAGCATATAATTATGTTGAAAATAATATATGCTTCTGTCGTACATACGCCCCTAAATGTGTACACAGTGATTGTATTTGTGATAACTATAGTCATTTGCTTTTAATTCGCTAACACAACATAACATAATAATCCTATAATGTTCCCACAGCTGGGACACAGACCTCCTCTCTGTTGGAGGGCGTATGGGCCGTAATGCATAACGCAGGCCCAGTGCGGGTTTTATAAAATAGCAGTCTTTAAATTTTTCATTCTAGAACATGCCGGTTTCGTCACAATGTTTTCATTCACCGTTTTGAGATCATTGCTGATGAAATAATTTATACCGAACCTACGAAACACAACTCGTAATTGCCTATACGGGTCATCGTCATCGTCCGTTGTCATCTCCCGTATGACTGGCTGCGCTAATGCAAGCCTATTGTAAAATGCCACGCATTTATCTTAGACACTGAGGTCAATGTGAAAATCCTAGCAAAGGAATAGCCATCACTTTCAGCAAACTAAGAATTGCTGGCTAAGAAAATACGTTCCCTTACAAATGCAGTATTTAACATAGCGTGATAAATTACAGCATAAATACAAAAACCACTCAATAATTATATGCGTAAAACACTGTGTAAATATTGGAGATCAAACAATTACATTTCACAGTTTGAAATCATCATCATCATACTCAGCCTATAACGTTCCCACTGCTGGGACACAGGCCTCCTCTCCGTGAGAGGGAGTATGCCATAATCCACCACGCGGGCCCAGTGCGGGTTGGTAGATGTCACATGTCTTCGAATTTTTTGTTCTAGGACATGCCGGTTTCCTCACGATGTTTTCCTTCACCGTTTGAGAGCAGTGGGGATGAAATTATTTACACAAAGTAATGCGCCTGGCTGGGTTCGAACGCACGACCTACAACTCGTAAGTCGCGGCCGTTACCACTGGGCTACCACTGCTCTCAGTTTGAAAGCATGTACAATAAGAATACAGCAGAGATACTGGCAGAATATTTGACACAGACTCCAAGGCCAAGAGAAAAAAAACAGTAGTTATTTTTTTCTGCCACCGTGTTTGTCTAAAATACTCTAACGTTGACAGAGGTAAATACAGGAGATTTTTAATGAAGGACCACTTCCTTAACGCCATTAGGGACTCGCCAATTTCTCATTCAAAGTCCTCGCTCCCCCTTATTCAAACTCCTACTTGACACACTGACAACGCGCCAACAAGGACCAATCTTTTACCCGGCTCACGTCAAAATTAATGTCCTATTAACCACAACTCATTCTTCCGAGCAAAAGCCACGGAAATGGGTTACCAATGTTATTTAAAAAAAGTCTTTTAACATAATTTCCTGAGGCGCATTCCGAAGAGGTAGAAGTTAATTTATTTACTCCATCAAATTCAATTTGCTTGTTAAATAAACAGTTGGTTACCGTGGTATATTTCGTTGCTTCGTACTTTAAACAAACTTGTTATTAATACAACTATTTATAACTCTAATTGTATTTTCTGATAACATTTCGGGAATCTCAGGATAGAATATTAAATGAAATCTATGATATTTTAACCTTGTGGATATTTTAACATTTATTTATTGATAGATGATTTATGTATTTATTTATGTTTCACACGGGTTTAAAGGCGTCACAATATATTATATTTTCTTTATTTAAATAAAAAGTTTTATTAATATTGATGTATTATGTTCATAAACTTCCAGAATCAATCAATGTCTGCGCCATTCGCATTATTTTATCTATACTTATTGCAATTATTAATATATCTAATTATCTGTTGAAATCATAAACGCGTGCTTGCAACACTACATTACACCTCACTCATTAATTCACTCGAGAAGGATCTTCCATTCAAAATCGATTCCTTTCAATCCTTTCCTACTCTCACTCTTCCGGTTCCGTTCATTCGGACAACCCCCTCCCTCACTCCATCTCTAACAACCGCCCCGCTTACCGGCGACACGTGTGTCCGTGCGCCCGCGCTTCCGCAAAAACTCTAAGTGATAAAAATATTGGTGTTGTGTGGTGAATTCTAAAACTCTCTCCTCTCGTGACGCTTGGTGGAAATATTGCCTGAATCGGTGTGCTGGAGGCTGCTATCGAAGGGACGCATCATTTTACATCCTCCTGTAAGTTCCTTTTCCAACCAAGATTCTGGTCCTTCGAACCCAATAAAAAACGCATATCTACTACGCATCTACGCTACACTCATCACACGCATCATATTTATCGCGTTTATCTATTTATTCGCATAAAAACGCTCAATAACGCATCCGCCATTACCCGTCTACGTGATAATACACGAGACGCGCCCACGAGGGCACAGTTCCCGCTCAATTTCTCATCAACGCTAAGTTGTTTTTATAAAAACGCATCTTATTTCAAAATAAGCACTCTTTATCTAAAATATTATAACTATACTTTATTCATCTCACGCATATTTTCGTATATTTCTCAAAACATAACGCACACGGACAAGTCCATTTTGTTCACGTAAGTTCGCATACCTACATTCACTCGTTCATCTATTTTATTACACGGTTAAAAACTCGAATAGGTATTTTTCAACGCATAAAAATGACTTCCACGCGTAGTAAGGCTAAGGAATCTGATAAAGAATCCTATACTTCTATCGAGGAAGATCCTAAAGTTCTTTTATTTGAGTCTAAAAAAGAAAATTTATTCCAAATTTTGCAATCCATTTACGATCTCGGCCTACAAGTTTCCGTAAATAATTCATTGAAATCTCAATTTCTAACTCGAATTAGCTCCCTTGAGCAAATTAGAACAAACTTTATGGAAAGTCTTGATGCTTATAATTTAGCTTTATTAGAAACTGGTTCGACAAAACCGAACTACGCTCAGTTATCCGCATTTGATGAAATCTATTGTCAAATTAAAGCAATAGAATCTAACATTCATAGATCTCAAACGAGTAATGATAACACTAATAAATTCGAGTTTTTAAATCGTAAACTACCGCCTTTAAAACTTGTTTCATTTGATGGCATGCCCAGCAAATGGACAACTTTTCATGAAAACTTCAAAAGTCTTATTCATGATAATTCGCATCTAACTGACGCCGAAAAGGTTCAGTATTTAATAGGTTGTCTCTCGGGCAAAGCATTAACTGTTTGCTCAGGTATCATACCTACCGCTAATAATTACCTACTCATTTGGAATGCTCTAATAGAAAAATATCAAGATACGCGCATACAAGCTTCCATGTACTTACATCAAATGGTTCAATTTAAACCTTATCAATCTATTGATACATTTCTTGAGCAGTTTCATTCGGCACAAGCCGCTATACGTCGCTTAAATATAAAAGATTTGTCAGATTTTATAATAACTGATATTGCACTTAGTAAGCTCGATAAAGAGGTCGTTAACCTTTTCGAACAATCGCATAATCATATTGCAATACCTACTTTCGATCATCTTTCGCAATTTTTAAAAGAACAAAGTAAAATAATAACGCTTCGTAATCACTCTAATCCCGCTAAAGTTCGTAATAATAATAACGAAAATAATAAATCCTCATTTAGATCAAAAAATAGCCAAGCCTTTGCGAGTACCCAGGACACCCCAGTGCGTTCCTGCAAGGTATGTGGATCCCCTGATTCACATCCACTTTATAGATGCTCTCAATTTATGAACCAAAACGCTAAAGATAGATTAGATCTTGTAAATAAACATAAGTTTTGTCGTAATTGTTTAGGATTTCATGATATTAAAATGTGCAAGTCAACAAATACATGTTCGATTTGTCACCGTAAACATCATTCGCTAATACATTTAGACAACTTTTATAATTCAAACAATCGAGTAGTTGAACATGAGACCGCGCGGCCCGTGCTTTGCGCACCGCCGCCGATGGCTGCGAACAGCGCGCCCCGAGCGCCCGCACCCGCGCCCCCGTTGTCTGCCGCTTCTGCGACACTCGATTCGTCGCACGTACCGGCAGGTGATAACGTTGCGCGCGAAAACTCAAACGCTCCTTATTTATCAATGACTTCGGCTACCTCGTGCGTTGAAAATAATACAACTGTTTTGTTGCCTACCGCTTCCGTATACGCTTATAATAATAATACACCCTATACTCTCCGCGTTTTTCTTGATACAGGCTCAATGAGTCATTTTATTACAAAGGCTTGCTGTAAACGCTTAAACTTAAAAATTATTCCTGACAAATCTTCTATTTTCGGTATAGGTCACGCAAAAATACCTTCGTTTGGTACTACAACATTTAAAATATTTTCCCGCTTTGATCACCGCTGTTATTATACAATTCACGCTCGGGTTTTAGATCGTATTACTGACGACTTGCCCAACATATCCATAGATATCACAAATCTCGCTCCATTACGTGATTTACCTATGGCTGATGACGCGTTCCACGTTCCCGGTGAGATAGATTGCCTTCTCGGTAATGAACTTTTCCCGCTTTTGTTGGGAAGTGGAAAGGTAACTTTACCTGGCTCTTCGGTCGTCGCCGTAGAAACCACCCTTGGCTACATAGCCATGGGTCGGGCTGATTGCCAACTTCGCATAACTTCGAGCGCTCTCCCCGCTCAAATAAATAAAAATAAAAGCGAGCAAACTTTTCTGTGCGCTACTAGCACGCTTAGCTTAGATACGCTCACGCAACGCTTTTGGGAGCTGGAAAGCGTCCCTAATAAGATTCACATGAGTCCTGATGATCAGGCGTGTGAACAAATATTTAATTCAACTTTCTCTCGCGATGAAACAGGTAGATACACAGTGCAGCTACCATTTAAGGCTCCGTGTACAGACTTAGGAAATTCGCACTCAACGGCGATGCGCCGCCTCGTTAACTTAGAAAAAAAAGTTAGATTCAGATCCCGAGATCAGAACTAATTACAACGCTACGCTTCAAGATTATCTTGACAAAGGTTATTTGACCAAGGTCAAAGATCCCTCTCTCAATATCCCGCATTATTATATTCCGCATCGTGCTGTTTATCGCCCGGATAAACAGTCCAGTAAAACTCGCATCGTGCTTGACGCTAGCTGTAAAACTAGCTCAGGTAAATCGCTAAATGATCTCCTTTATGTAGGTCCGAATCTACAAAGTAACATTTTCGATTTATTAATTAATCTTCGCATGTTTTTCGTTGCTATAGTTGCAGACATCGAAAAAATGTATTTTCAACTTAATCTTTCCGCTGATCATCACGCATTTCAACGCATTTTATACAGATTCAATAAAGATTCTGAGATTTCAACTTTTGAATTTAACCGCGTTTCTTTCGGTGTCTCAAGCTCGCCTTATTTAGCTATGAGAGTAGTTCGCCAACTCGCATCTGATAGTCGGGATAAATACCCGCTCGCGGCTTACGAGGCTGAAAACCATATGTATATGGATGACTACATATGTTCGCTAGATGGCGTTGAGAAAGCTGAGCAGACATATCAAGAAATGGTCGCCATGTTCAAGTCAGGCGGTTTCAATCTTGTAAAGTGGATCTCTAATAGTTCCGAACTCTTAAATAAAATTTCTTCAACTCATTTAAATCAGCAAAATATTGAATTTGACGCTGACGCTAATAATAACACAAAAATTGTAGGTATGCAGTGGAATCCTGTAGAAGACTCTTTTCAATTTAAAATAAATGGTAATTCTCTTAAGTGTACGAAACGTACCATTTTATCCGCAACCGCACGGCTGTTTGACCCCTTAGGTCTTATAGGTCCAGTTACCGCATTCATGAAAGTTCTAGTTCAGGAATGCTGGAAGCATGACCTTGATTGGGATGATCCTGTACCCGCTCACATTGAAAATAAATTTAATCAATTTCACAAAGAACTTTCCTATCTCGAACAAATAAAATTCCCGCGACATGTAGGTATCACCTCTGGTTCTCATGTCACTGTCCTCGGGTTCGCAGACGCCAGTGAGCGCTGTTATGGTGCCGCTGTTTACATAAGGGTTAGTTCTAACAATGAAGAAAACGGATCAGCTCTCTTATTAACTTCTAAATCTCGCATCGCTCCGCTTAAAAATACGCCACTAGCTCGCCTCGAGCTATGTGCTGCTCTTCTCTTAGCAAACCTTATCAACTCAGTTGTAGAAGTTTTAAGTAAACGCTGTAAAATTAATAATATTTTTGCTTTTTCTGATTCAACAGTCACGCTCACCTGGATCCATTCGCCCTCGCATAGATTTCATACATTTATCGCAAATCGCATTGTCGAAATTAATTCAAAATTACCTGCTAAACATTGGTTTCACATTGATGGAACTGAAAATCCCGCTGATATAATTTCTCGTCCCGTAACGCCTAAACAATTATTAGATTTAACTCTTTGGTTTAACGCTCCGCATTGGTTTTCATTCCCCTTAAACCAGTGGCCAATCAAGCCATTTAAGGTCAATTTAAATAATAATAATTCTAAAGTAATGGAAAATAAAAATATCGCTCTCTTAGTTAAATTAACGCAAGAAGGTCCTCAACCTATTCAATCTTTAATTGACCGCATCTCTAAATATTCTATTTTACTACGTAGTTTGGTTTTGATATTACGTTTCTGCAAGTTACTAAACTCGCGTGGTTTTATCACCGTTTCGGATTTGGATGCCGCGGAAATATACCTTATACGTTACGTACAAAGTAGATATTTCTCTGAAGAAATTAACGCTTTAAAATCGAATAAAAAATTAAATAAAAGTCTCGCTAAACTCAACCCCTTTCTGGATTCGAATAATATTCTCAGAGTAGGTGGAAGATTAACTCATTCTCAACTTGATTATGGTCAAAAGCACCCCGTTTTAATTCCAACTAAATCACGTTTTACTCAACTCGTAATTGACTTTTATCATGTAACTAATTTACATACGGGTCCCGCTCTTTTATTATCTATAATTAGACAAAAATTTTGGATTTTATCTGCTCGTAATATTGTAAGACAACGTGTGCATAGTTGTAATAAATGTTTTAAACTTAAACCTCAAAATACTTACCCTCCTATGGGTGATCTACCCGACTTTCGCGTTTCACAAGCGAAAGCGTTCGTTAATACCGCTGTGGACTACTGTGGTCCTTTCTACATTACTCATATTCGAAAACGCGGAATTAAGAGCCACAAAGCTTACATTTGTGTGTTCGTCTGTCTAACAACTAAGGCAGTACACTTAGAGTTAGTCTCTGACCTTAGTTCAGATTTATTTCTCGCCGCTTTTAAGCGTTTTATTTCTCGTAGAGGTCCTGTTGCTATGATTTATAGTGATGGAGGCACAAACTTTATTGGCGCAAAGCGCAAATTGAACGAAATTTACGCCTTAATTCAATCCAAATCTCATATAAATTACATAGGTGAACAGCTAGCTGAACATCGTGGACGATTTAAACATAGTCCGCCTTACGGTCCTCATTTTAATGGACTCAGCGAAGTTAATGTTCGTTGCGTCAAAACTCATTTTTTTAAAGTCATTGGTTCTCAAATATTAACATACGAGGAGTTTAGTACCGTACTTGTTCAAATTGAATGTCTTTTAAATAATCGACCTCTAAGTATTTTAAGCTCTGACCCGTCTGATATTAGTGCTTTAACGCCTAATCATTTTTTAAACGTAACTCCGCTTAAATTTTTACCTGCTGAAGATGTCACAGACATTTCAGACAATCGCTTATCGCGTTATCAACTTCTTAATAAAATAACTCATTCCTTCTGGCATCGTTGGAGTCAGGAGTACCTCACTTCCTTGCAACAGCGGGAAAAGTGGAACACACCGTCAAAGCCTATTGAAATAGGTACGATTGTTGTTATCAAAGACAACAACGCACACCCGCTTTGTTGGCCTTTAGGTGTCATAGATGCGACTTATCCTGGCAAAGATAATATAGTTAGGACTGTGAAGGTTAGAACTGCTTCCGGTTCCTACATACGCCCAGTAGTGCGGCTTTGTCCTCTACCTACGCAATAATTACTTTCCAAATTTATCTTAACTCTATTTTTAATTAAATTCATTTATTTAAATTCTCATAAAGTTTTAATTTAGAGGAAAACCTCTAGGCCGGGGGAGTTGTCTGCGCCATTCGCATTATTTTATCTATACTTATTGCAATTATTAATATATCTAATTATCTGTTGAAATCATAAACGCGTGCTTGCAACACTACATTACACCTCACTCATTAATTCACTCGAGAAGGATCTTCCATTCAAAATCGATTCCTTTCAATCCTTTCCTACTCTCACTCTTCCGGTTCCGTTCATTCGGACAACCCCCTCCCTCACTCCATCTCTAACAACCGCCCCGCTTACCGGCGACACGTGTGTCCGTGCGCCCGCGCTTCCGCAAAAACTCTAAGTGATAAAAATATTGGTGTTGTGTGGTGAATTCTAAAACTCTCTCCTCTCGTGACGCTTGGTGGAAATATTGCCTGAATCGGTGTGCTGGAGGCTGCTATCGAAGGGACGCATCATTTTACATCCTCCTGTAAGTTCCTTTTCCAACCAATCAATATACCTAAACTTTACCCAACTACGTCGGAGACGATTTCCAGTTTAACAGGATACAACTGTGTACCAGTATTTTACATGGAGCGACTGTCTATCTGACCTCCACAACCCAGTTACTGGGTATAGTAAGGTAAGACTTCTTGTCAGACTTTCAAGCTTCTGACGACCCATAACGACTGTCTATGATCCACGAATGACAGCCAGGACCGACGGCTTAGCGTGTTTCGAGGCACGAAGGGGTCTTAGTATGCAAAGGTGTTCAGTCATCCAGAATCAGTTGTCTAAATGTAGGTGAAAACCGCATCAAAACCCGTTACGTATCAAAAATCATAAGTCTAGGCTGAAGTCAGCACTTTTTGAACGTCAAAATTACTTAAGACAGTCCCCCAAAACGTCTGCTCTTCACCAGTTCCTAGTGCTTTAGCTGGGAAGAAGAAGTTGCTCAACAAACTCCCCAGCAGCACAGCTGTCTGTTAAGTTAGAAGAACTTGATTGTATACAAAACGAAACGAAATAATAAGTAATTTAGAAGAACAACGCGGTCACACAGACAGACAGAAATAGCGACGTTAATTTAGAATATGTAAAGATATAGATGGAGATTGATAATTCTCTTAAAGCTCATATATGATGAGAGGAAAACAAAACTGTGCTTCACTTAACTGCAAAGTAACAAATTGCAATGAAAAAGAATGAAAATGTTGCCAAGTACTTGATATTATAACAAGTGGTTCTTGATAGCTCAGTCCCCTATGTCACTGATTAAAAAAAAATAAGGACCACATTCACTGCTGTTACCATCATTACGATAATATTCTTACGGAAATTCCACCATCTTTTTCGTGATTTAATTTGTGAAAATATGAAAAATGTTATTTCAATTTTAAATAAGCAGTAGGCGACTGAATGAAAATTGGGTTGACTTGGAACCCGCAACGAATTTAATGAGAAAAAATATTACGATTTTTTTTTATGTTTCTCTTCGCAACTGATCGTAGAGATATTTTTTTTGTTTGTTTATTTTACTTTCGTAACTTAATCTGTTGTAGGAATGGAAAGATAGCTCAGTAACTACCTACTTATCATCATCTGCCTAGCCTTTTCCCAACTATATTGGGGTCGGCTTCCAGTCTAACCGGATGAAGCTGAATACCAGTATTTTACATGAGGCGACTGCCTATTTGATCTCCACAACCCAGTTACTGGGTAATATGACACCCCTTGATAAGGACTGGGTGTCAGACTTTCGAGCTTCAGACAACCCGTAACAAATATCAAAGGTCTCCGAATGACAGCCAGGACCAACAGCTTAACGTGCTTTCAATACCTTCTTTACCATAAGGGCACCCTGGGCGCGTGCCCAGGGCCCCATTCTCAAGGGGCCCCGAAGGACCGACAATTTCTCTCACATTTATCCTCAAAACATTTTTTCGAGCACAGACTGTGCTGCACAGTACCTAACAGCGCCACCGTCAACATTTTGGTATGTCGGGTTGCACTTGTCACTAAGTAATATCATTAATGACACATTATTTTGTTTATTTGATTACCCATAATAAGTAGACCATAATAGAAAAAAAATGGTATACTTAATTCGCTATCTTTACTTTCCAAAAGGGCCCTAAATTCTTGTGTGCCCAAGGGCCCCAGCATAGTTTAAGACGGCCTTGCGTGCTTTCCGACGTATTGTGGGGTTGGTTACGATTTAAAAATGGTCACCCATCCACGGACCAACCACGACAAGCGTAGTTTAACCTGATCAATCAACTCGCGTGAATTTTATTACCTAACCACAAGCCCCTCCAGTAATACCAGATCTACACATCGACAATAATTATTTTATTCTGAAACAGACTGATACGTTTAATACGTACATAGCTTTAGGGTCGGTACATATCTGACAGAAAATGCATCGCGTATTATCGGTCACATAACGCCAGAGCAGACAAATATATAATAGATAGACAAAAAATCAAATCTTTCCTCTTTATTAGTTTAGATAAACTTTCAAAATCACAATATTTTATTTCACATAAACCTGCATGGGCACTTATGAAATGTCAGAAGCTAGGTGCACGGTTCCAATTTGTAGCTTCCTATGGAGAAGAGCCGGCAAGAAACTCCATGGTTACTCTCTTTTAGTAGGTAATTATAAGTATAGTAGGCAATTAGTTTCAAATGAAAGTAGCAGAAAAAGCTACATTATTCAGCGTCCTGTACCGTCATTTCGCAATAGTAGTAAGAAATGAACTAGGAAAGTGTTTTATTTTCACGCTGGACAAAAGTCAACCTATTACGTCGAGCTGCCACCATAATTACTTTCAGTTATGGAAATATTTCTTTCCATTTTTAATAAACACTTTCGTGTTGGAATGGTTTGTGGAACTAGCTATTAGTATAGAAAAGCTGGGTTTAAAATAAATTAAAAGGTCGGAATAGGTGGGGAGGGGGGGTGAAGAATAAAATGAAGGGGAAAGTAGCAGCCCCCCCTTGAATACGTTACACGATTATTGAGACTTAAAAAAAAATAAAGAATACTATTTGTAGCATGGTGCATTAAGTAGCCGTCAGTCATACCTTGTTCCCCCCCGAGTGGGTTCCCGCATTGTCGTTGCGGGGGGGCTCAGTAACCGTGGTCTGCCACCCACGGTGAAGCCAAGAGGAACCCAAATGTGGGGCCGCTCGTCAGGGCTTTTACCTTCAAGCCAATGACGTAGCGGCCAAAAAGTAGGTTGCGGTGAGGTGCACCGCAACTGAGGTGGGCCGCAATGTCGAATGGGAGGCTTCGCGTTTCAGGGTTACAGGCTGCGGCAGAGAAGGAGTGCCGGTGCTTCTGAGCAGCGCTCTTCCTTTCCGTGGCCTGGACGGGGCCGCCACCGTTTGATGGCGGATGCGGTGGGGCCGCAGGGGAAGAGGAGTGTCGGTATAGCGTTGGCCGCTCTCCCTATCTCCTGCGGCCGAAAAGTGGTAGGCGAGACGGCGCGTTGTGTTCCACGCGCGCCGTCAGTGATGCCAGCAACCACTGGTGGGGTCCGCAAGGGCCGATGCCTGCCAGGGGAGCGGGTTAATCGAAAGAGTTACCGCCGCCCCTGGCACACGGGCAACTGAGGGAACATGGGTGGGTTTTAGTCAGTAAAAGTCTGACACGCGCTCCTGCTCTACTCAGCGGGAGAAGTCATTTGATGATTTCCCACCCAAAAAAAAAAGCCATACCTTGTTGGCGGGGCATATTGTTACCGTTGCATGAGCTACATTTCATAGTTCCAACAGATGACAACGGACAAAGATGATTACCCGTGTAGGTTCGTGTAGTTACAGTTACCCACAAGTCAGACAAGCAATGGTGGCCCAATAACAGTAGCCCCGACTAGCCGAGTTGTAGGTCGTGGGTTCGAACCCAGGCAGGGGCTTTACTTTCTGTAAATATTTTCAGCACCACTGCTCTCGAAACAGTGAATATTTTCCACTGTAATAAAACTGCTTCACTCCAGTACATATATGTAGGTATTTATTATATTAATACTACAATGAACTCTGATATGTTATTATAATAAACTAGCTTTTGCCAGCGGCTTCGCCCGCGCGGAACTTTCATCCCCTATTTAACCCCCTGAGGGGTTGAATTTCGAAAAATCCTTCCTTACTCCTGGCATAAATTATAAAGGGAACTTCTGTGCAAAATTTCAGCTTTCTAGGTCCAAGGGATTGGGCTGGGCGTTGATGAGTCAGTCAGTCAGGACTTTCCTTTTTATTTGTATAATAGATTATATAGATAATAGATCCGATGAAGACCAGGAACGTAAAAGACCAATTGTGCGTCCGACCTCGACGACGGCAAACGACAAAGCGACGTTCTCCCATGCGCTCGCCTTTCGTTACTTTTTACTGACAGTTTTGCCAAAAAGAATGACACGATTTTAATAGTTGCGGGGTTGCCAGGACAATTAGTCGATTACAAATAATCGAATATAAAAACAAATAACATAAAACTTTGGTCAATATAAACTGCGTCAAATGGTGCGATTATAAATCAAAACGTAACACTCGTCTACCTTAACAACGTGTATGTCCTCATACACGGTATCAAGTGGAAACTATAACCTGTCTCGTCTCAGTACATATAATTTAATTGCACACTGAACACATAATGCAGGCCAGATGCTAATTACAAAACCGTTTTAAAAGAACAAAACAAGCTCCCTAAGCTTCCACAACTTTTGGAGCTTCCCCAATACGTCTCCAACTTTTGGAGTTCCCTAAGCTTCTCCAACTTTTACAGTTTCTCCAATACATCTCCAACTTTTGGAGGTTCCCGATATGTCCCCAACTTTTGGAGTTCCGTAAGCTTCTCCAACTTTTGGAGTTTCCCAATACGTCTCCTACTTTTGGAGTTTCCCCAATACGGCTCCAACTTTGGAGTTCCCCAAGCTTCATATAATTTTTTTTGGAAAACATGATGACCTGTTTTATCTTAGGTTTTAACATCTCTTGCATGCTGACAATTTGTCTTATATGTCTTGTACTCATGTTTGAGGAAATAAATTATTATCATCTTACGTAGTTCTTCAGAAACGATTCTGAACTAACTATTGTCAAAATGCATTCATTCATTCAACACATTGCACACAAGCAACATGAAGATTAGCTTTGTCAATTTTTTTATTACTTTAAATAATGGGACCGATGACGATGTGTGTAATTTCCAGTCTCAGTTCACTTGAGTGATGGTTTGGTTTGGTAGTTAGAGTACTATATGCGGCCTTCCCAAATCTATGTCTTAAAAGACCATTACAGACACTAATCTACATGTCTTCACCTGATCTGAATATGATATGTCTGGACTTTAGAGACTGACCTCTGAAGGCCAATTCTCGTAATTAAAACCGTTCAAAATCTAGTCGCAGTGTCGTCTCAGCGACAAGCAAATGTCAAAAATGTATGAAAAATCGAGGTATTTTTGATATATTGACACTGAGATCAGACTGTGAACGTTCTTAAAATTAGTAGAATTGCCCCTCTGATCTTTGTTTCGGTCTTTGTTCTCAGAATAGTCGGGCAGGAAAAACCTTATTCAGTTTTAAACACAACTTATTTTTGACGCGTTTAAATTTTGATCATAATAAATTGCGTCAAATGGTGCGATTATAAGTCAAAACCTATACACCACATTGTGAGGAAACCGGTATATTGGCCCCACTGGGCCCGCGTGGTATATTACAGGCCACTCCATCTCATCGAGAGGATGCCTGTGTTTCAGCAGTTGTCGCTGCCGATTATGTACGTCAAAGTCACGTCACGACGAACAAAGGCGCTTTCAAATTCAAAGGCTAATAATTGTTACCCTAGACCTGGGGTAAGTGTGATTGGACTTCGTATGGATGAAACTTAAGCAATTAAAACAATGATGAATATACTTGCGATGAATTGAGCGGGAAATGAAGACCAAAGAAAAGTGGGACAGATTTTAGTGAGAAATGTAATGAAAGAAAATGGTTGGAAAGATACAGTGACGGTTTACAGGATAGAATGGAAAAAAAATGGTACGCCGACCCCCCGAAACATGGAACAAGGCCAGGAAGACGCCGAAGATGATGATGATGTGTAGTTGATTGCATTTCTATAGTTAATTTAAGTCACTACACAACATCTGAACTTAATGCTCTGAATAAAAGCTGCTCTGCATTTATAGAAGGCTTTTACTGGAACAATAGGGTATTTTCCGATTTCATAAAAACTATTTTAATTTGAAGATTGGGACGATATATTTAACAGAAAAATAAAAATAAATTTATTAATACACATTTTCTCACTTAAAACGATTAAAATCTAATTTATTTTTCGTTGTTTTGAATTTACCGCCAAAACGCTCCTTACGATGACTTTTTGTCACGTGACATGTGACGTCAACTTTGTTTATACGGCACCGGTACAAATACTTAGTTTGGCGTCGTTTTAGAAGTATTTTTGTACAGAGGCACCGCAAACCAGTAATATCACTTTATATCCAATAAAAATCTTGTTAAATAAAAACTCGACATTCACTTATTTACTTACTAACTACTTTAGTTTACACAAAGTTGACGTCACGTGATAAAAAGTCATTGTGAGAAGCGTTTTGGCGGTATATTCAAAACAACTAAAAACAAATTTGGTTTAAATCGTTTTTAATTGAGAAAATGGATAGAAATCAATTTATTTTTATTTTTCTGTTCAATATCTTGTTCCAATCTTCAAATTAGAATAGTTTCTGAAAAATTGGAAAATACCCTATTACAACTACAGACAGACAGATACCTAATTACCTTTATTCCATCTTATACTAAAACAAAGATAACGTAGGTAATAGAGACATGAAAATGAAGTTTCATTTGCAAAAGGTCAAGGAAAGCTGTTTCCAAGAATAATTATTTGAGACTGGCTGTGCCCGCGGTGCCAACTGAGTTTCAATTATCCAAGATCAAAAGGCCGTATATTTTTCTTCAGGATTGTATACATATGTACATTTAAATAACGTATATAAAATCGTATTAGACGCTTAATGAGAGTCATGATAATGCTAAATGATTCTGAACGTATATACGACTAATTTGAATAAATATGCTTTTTCCACCCGCTAATCTTGGGAGCTCACTTTGCTTGGTCATCGCTTCTATATGCGCGCTTTGCTGATTTGTATCGTTAGTGGGCTCGCTTTGCTCGCTCGTCAGGAAACTGTGCTCGAAAGTCGCTTTCCTTGTGAGACGGCTCGCTTAAGAGATATGACTGGATTTCTGTAAGGATTTGCCTTGTATCAGGGTAAAGAACTTTACGCGGTTGGAATAGCTAAAACAGCTTATGTAGGTAGGATACAAGAGTTCTTTCTGATTTCCTGACCTTTGTCATTACGCAACCACCTTAACAAAATAGAAAAAAATAGCGCTGGAAATCGCCGTTTCTCAAACATCTCCTTTATCTTAAAAGAAATGAACAAAAAACGCATTTGAATAAATGTTGAATGAGAATTCTTAGTATTTTATTCATCGGAACTTACTTATTATTCACTTCATTGTTTTTACTCCTCTAGTCCGCTTTGCTTATTCAATAAATTAGCCGATGAACTACTTATTTCTTCTTATCTGCTATATGGTCTCGTGAAATTGTTTTAAACATTCGTTCTACTCCGTTTTACAGTATTTATTAAACACCTTATTTATTGAAAGGCTAATAATATACATTCTCAGTATTTGCTTATAAAACCTAAGGTAAGCTTTATAAATATTCTATCAAATCAATTAGACAGGATTATAAGATTAGGCACAACATTTTAACATAGAGATTTCTTTAAGTAATTAATTGACTCAGTCAAGTCATTTTTGGGTTTTCTTTTTGACGTTCAACAAGTGCTCACTATCAGCCTAGTTTGAATAAAACCCCTTTTTAATAATAGTCAAATACGAATTTAGAATCTGCCCTCCAAATACATATGTCGTCAAAACCAGCCCGTGTTTAGGTTTATTTAATTTAAAAGAGCGATAGACACACATGTATTTTTTTTAAAGACTTAAATAAAATTGAAGCAGTCGGTCAGTTAGAAAGTTGAAGCTAGTTGCCGCCTATTTTCGTCGTTGCCCAGATCCAGCCTTCTGTACAGTGGACTCCCGGCCACCGTAGGTGCGGGCTTGCGGACGGGAGCAATGGCTAGCTCGCCGTCCGGTAAGGACCCGGCCCGGATCGACAACGGCGCGTCGTGTTCCACGCGCGCCTCCAAGAGATTCAGCAACAATGGAAGGGGTCCGCCAGGGCCAATACCTCCCAGGGTCGCTGATTTGTTCACTTTCCGTGAGTTACAGGGCTACCCTGGCACATGCAACTAATAAAAGTCTGACACGCCCTTCCGCTCCGCCCAGAGCGGGACAAGTCAGTTGATGATTGCGCATCCAAAAAAAAAAAAAAAACAAAACAGACATCAAAAAAATATTCCCATGAATTCAATTCATGATTTTCATTGGTTATTATGAACAGCTGTAGCATACATTTTTTTAACTTGTGTTGATTTTTTTTTTGTGTTGAATGGTAAAACAAACAAAGATGAAATAAAAAGGCATGCAAATATTAATTAAAATTACTAGTGACTATTTATTTTATATCTACCAGCAGAAAGACATATTAATTAAAAGTTTGCGCGTCGATTTCCCTTACACCGTACGTCATCATCATCATCATTTCAGCCGAAAGAAGTCCACTGCTGGACATAGGCCTCCCCTAAGCTCCACCACTTAGACCGGTTCTGTGCTTCCCGCATCCAGCGAACTCCTACAACGCTCACAAGGTCATCGGTCAAACTTGTGGGAGGCCTTCCAACTTTATGTCTTCCGGTACGCGGTCGCCACTCCAGAACTTTTCGGCCCCATTGGCCATCTGTTCTGCGAGCAATGTGCCCTGTACATACTTAGGTGTCAAACCTACTAAACAACGTTAATAACAAGTAGCCATACGAAAATGTTTACAAACACTAACTTATAGAGCCACCGAAAGAAATGAATATCCATACATGTTTACGGAAACTTCAATGGTGAATTAATATAAATAAACATACTTATGTTAAATCCAGCTACCTTTTCAAGCCCAAACATAGAATATAATGATATTTCTTATACACATAACCGGCTTTAAGCGGTCCCTCGAGACAAAAAGTAGAAAATATAAAAATAATACAAAAACACATGTTACGGAGGAAAAGCCTATATTTTTCTATCGGATAAGCCGTGTATACCGTTCCTTAGCTTTCTAGAACACGTTGCTTAGGGCGGTTATAGAACAGCGTACAAATATTGTCGCAAAAAAAGTGCTTTGTTTCTCATCCCATCAGTCATTTAAAATATCACAACTTTATTGCTGCTATAACGCCACGTCGTTATAGCAGCATTGACGCCCATACCAAAAGGTAGTTTCGTTTGGATAAGAATGGGCAAGAAACTCTATAATATAAATTATGGAGTTTCTTGTCCATCCTTCTCTTTTAAAATGTTTTAAAATATTTGTAAACTTCCAATATATTATAGAAGCTGTTGCCTGCGACGTCTGCGATCCAGGATCAAAAGTAGCCTATGCCCTTAGCCAAGCCATAGTCAGTCTGTGTGCCAAATTTCCCGACCGACCTTTATACTGACTATTTAATACAAAACACCAAATCAGATCAAGTTCCAAGCATGAAACACTATTTTGAAAATAAAACCACATAAAAAAAAATCGAGAAAGGGCAACACGACACTAAATTGGCACTATGTTTCCTCGCTCGTAGCTACTGCACTAATGGGCAGCTCAGCGATCCGCCTGAAGATCATGCTGCGTTTTGTACGTAATACAGGAAAAGTTTTTATCCAGTGCGCAAATTGTAACCATGAATTCAGCATATCATACTATACCCTAGCGCAGAAATTTGTCGCCGAATATACAAAAAAAAATCAGCTGTTCCATACATTTTGACTTTTTTATGAAACAGCAGATTTTTTTTTATAACCTGCGAAAAATTTCTGCAGTCGGGGCTCGAGAATGAAATGCTGAATTCCTGGTTACAGTTTGTGCACTAGACAAAAACTTACCCTGTATTGTTGGCATCTTTATTGCTTGCTTTTATGCAGTCGGGTTATTGAATTACCTTCAACTACATCCCAAAAACCATATTCATTTAGTAATTTATTTGGGGCTGGGGGGGCACATCGGCCGCGTGTAGGCTAACCGCTGGTCAATGATCTCCACATGATGATGGGACTCCCTTTTCCGCACTTAGACTCCCATTCGGTCCGTTGTGTGTGTGGTCTCCACATAATGGATGCCTAAAGATGGACAGCGCCACTGAGGCTGCCCCTAAAAGAGAAGACGAGACGACTTGGAAACAAACCGCGAGGGCTGGTTCGAAGTGGCGCAGAAAAAGCTTTCCTAAAAGGACTTAGGGAATACCTATGCCTATCAGCGGAACAGTATAGAATTACAAAGAAGTAGCTATTTTGAACAAAGAAAAAGAACAAAGGCGTCCAATGCTGCACTTGCATTGTTTGTCTGCTGCAGTAAACATGAAGATAAAATACTTGTTACTAGCCGTGCCCGGGGCTCTTCGCTGGCAGAAATCATCCCACGGTAACGTACTACCGGGATAAAAAAACGTATGTTACTCCTTATACTATCTGCCAGTAAAAATTGATCATGACAAGTGGCTGGATCAATTTAGAAGATTAGCCGAAAGAAACAGACAAATAGACAGACAAAAATAAAAAAAAATGTTCTATGGTCCGTACTGCCGTCCACAAACTGTAATGCCGTTTACTCGCATATGGTCGATTTTCGATTTTTAATGCCACCATAATCAGAAAAAAAAAATCTACCTTTGTCTCTAAGCAGTATTTTTCTAATGGATGCCGAGACAAAAAAATTAAAACGTCGTTAACTTGCCTTGTTTGATATGTTTACAACGCTTAAACGCAGGTAAGCAACATTACTAAACTAAAAAGTGACTAAGGACTTATGCTTAATTTACATTTTTACTAGAATTTTTACCATTCGTTGCATAACTATTATAAAGTATGCATTTTATATTTTTCTGCGCAGTTTTGTTCATAACTCGAAATATGATTTAATTCGTTAACGGCAATAAAGCTTGTGGACGGCAGCATAGACCTTATAACAATTTTTATTTTTTTATTTTTTCTGTTTCTTTCGTATACTTTCACATGAGTTTAGTAAGAAGCTGTTATTTTGACATTACAAATAGACACTTCAATTTTATTTATTTGTATAGAAAAGGTTCATGTATTATCAGCCTTACAGTAAAATGTAACAATGTGCCAAACAACAAACGATACATTCATACAACTGATGTACACTATTACGTTAACGTAGATGACACCATTTACTTTCATGTGATCCTAGTGCTCGTGAAACAACTAACGATGACTATTACTCGTAATGTCAGAGATATCACGCCTGGTTTTCTTCAAGGGATAGGTAGAGGTTTATAGAACCTAGAGTCCTAGTTAATCTGCCTAGCCTTTTCCTACGTTTTTTTTTTTTTGAGGTTGGAAAATCATCAAATAATTTCTCTCGCACTGGGCGGATATTTCAGACTTTTACTGACTCAAATCCACCCGTGTTCCCTCAGTTGCCTGTGTGCCAGGGGCCACGGTATCTCTTTCGAACAACCCGCACCCCTGGCAGGCATCGGCCCTTGCGGACCTCACCAGTTGGTACTGACATCTCTTTGAGGCGCGCGTGGCACACAACGCGTCGTCAACCCGGGTCCTTACCGGACAGCGAGCTACCCATTACTCGCCATCCGCAAGCCCGCGCCATGGTGACCGGGAATCAGCCTGGTATTCCCGACGCCTTCCTAATAATGTTTAAGTTGACTTTCAGTCTAATCGGGTGCCGCTGAATAACACAGACATGGAGCGACTACCTATTAGACCTCCACAACCAAGTTACTAAGTAATACGATACCCAATGCGACTTGCGATAGCAAGACTGGTTTTTCAGACTTTCGGGCTTCTGACGACCCATAACGGCTGTCAAAGGTCCAGGAATTACATTCGCGACCAACGGCTTAACGTGCATTCTGAGGCATGGAGGGGCCCAGATATGTAAAGATGGTCACCCATCCACGGGCCAACCGCGGCAAGTGTAGTGTAACCTAATAATATCAATAATAGTACGGCTGTTTTTACTTAGCCACAAGCCCTTCTACAAATCTGACACATTTCTAATGGTCATATCAACGCAACACCGCAAGACAGCGTTATTTGCCGGCGACGTACCAGGTTGTCATAACTCGGTAAGAACACACCTAATATAGGTAATTGTGCTAGCTAGAAAACGATTTATACAGTCCAAGTACTACGCTGTCATAACTCAGTAGGAGCAGGTATTTCGCAGTCTGCCCGTCCCGGCTTCGCACGGGTGAGATCCCAATTTTTTTCATTCGACCGCGAGAGACCGCCGCCCCTGGCACACATGCTACTGAGGGAACACGGGTGGGTTTTATTTAGTCAGTAAAAGTCTGACACGCCCTCCTGCTCCACTAAGAGCGGGAGAAGTTATTTGATGATTTCCCACAAAAAAAAACCCTATTATACGTAATTGTGTTAGCTAGAAAACGCTTTATACAGTCGAAGTACCAGGCTATAATAACTCAGTAGACATTATTGGACAACTAGCTGCCTGACAGACGTTGTCCTGTCCATCCAAAAGTCATTCATACAAAATCCATACCCTACCTACCCTAACTACTCTACCTACGCTACCCTACCCTACCTACCCTACCTACCCTACCTACCCTACCTACCCTACCCTATCCTACACTACCCTACCTACGCTACGCTACCCTACCCTACCCTACCCTACCCTGCCCTACCCTACCCTACACTATCCTACCCTACCTACCCTAAACTACCCTACTCTACACTATCCTACCCTACCTACCTATCCTACCTACGCTACCCTACCTACCCTTCTCTACACTATCCTACCTACCCTACCTACGCTGCCCTACCTAATACCGGGATAAAATATAATATCCTATATCCGTGTCCTGGTTCTAAGCTACCTCCCCACCAATTTTCAGCCAAATCGGTTCAGCCGTTCTTGAGTTATAAATAGTGTAACTAACACGACTTTCTTTTATATATATACTAGCTGTCCCGACAGACGTTGTCCTATCCATCCAAAAGTCATTCATACAAAATCTATACCCTACCTACCCTACCTACGCTACCCTACCTACCCTACACTACCCTACACTATCCTACCCTACCCTACACTATCCTACCCTACCTACCTACTCCACCTACGCTGCCCTACCCTACCTACCCTACACTATCCTACCTACCCTACCCTACACTATACTACCCTACCTACCTACCCTACCTACGCTACCCTACCTCCTACACTACACTACCCTACTCTACACTATCCTACCTACCCTACCTACGCTACCCTACCTACCCTACACTACCCTACACTATCCTACCCTACCCTACACTATCCTACCCTACCTACCTACTCCACCTACGCTGCCCTACCCTACCTACCCTACACTATCCTACCTACCCTACCCTACACTATACTACCCTACCTACCTACCCTACCTACGCTACCCTACCTCCTACACTACACTACCCTACTCTACACTATCCTACCTACCCTACCTACGCTACCCTACCTAATACCGGGATAAAAAGTATCCTATGTCCTTCTCCTGGCTCTAAACTACCTCCCTGCCAATTTTCAGCTAAATCGGTTCAGCCGTTCTTGAGTTATAAGTGAAGTAACTAACACGACTTTCTTTTATATATATAGATAGATAACGCATTATTGTCCAATACAACAATGCGTTCCGGGCGGTGTTGGGGCTGCCACGTTTCTGTAGCGCATCAGGGATGTTTGCGATGGCACGCACTGATTGTTTCCACGCTGTTATGCGCAAGCGGTGTGCGTCCCTGGTGCGCCGGGTGCGGGCCAGCCCCAACGCCATCTTGGCAATGATTGCCGAAAGATTGGACTGCCCTTATATCCGGCATGGATGTGGCAGGCATGTTGCTGTTCCAATGCCGGTTAGAAAATTATAATTATTGTGACCGAAAATGTTTTATTATAATCAGTTTTATTTTATTTTATTTTTTGCTGACCAGTAATGTGTTTTAATTTAATTTTGATTTAACAATAATTGTAATTTATTTAGTTAATGGTTTTTTTATGTTAATATATTTGTGTTGTAATTATTTGCCTGATAATGAGTCTATTGTTACTTGATAATGAATAAATAATAATAATAAAAGTAGGGGCCTTACATAGCCAGGTATGTCATTTAGAAAACGCTTTTTGCCTTCGAAGTACCAGGTTATCATGACACGGTAGGAGCTCATCTAACATAGGTGTGTTAGCTAGAAAACACTTTATACGTTATTTGCGAGTGTCATAGATGAAAAACGGTCGCAAGAAAAAAAAATTGTTATTAATAATCAAAGAAAAACAATACACAAACACAAAATTTAAAAACCAAATAACACTCCTGATCGAACCCAGGACTAAACAGTCTCACCTGCCTAAATTATAAGTATTACTGTCTTGTTCTTGGAAAGAAATGAGTTTCTTCGGCAAAGCCGATTAGCGAAAGACTTTGAAGATTTAAATGTACCTAAAGTAATTAGAAAAGGAAATGAAAGCTGAATATAACATGACATTTCAATTCAACGGTAATCTGTTTTTCAAATCGTTCAGCAAATTCCGAATTTTTCGTAGGTATACAATCGTATTCGATTACAAATTATTGTCGTGGAAAAACACCCATAATTTCCACGATTTAAGTATAAAAAGTGTTTATATATTGTTTTAAAACAGTATTAAAATTATTACATTGCTAAGGATTTCTTAGAAATCTGAATGCTTTAAATCTCGCCTACCTATATCGTTTCTAGTTTAAACGGTGGTATTCAATATTTTGTACAGACGCCAGCACATCAAGCTACCCCAATCTGTCAAATTTCTTAGATAGATTTTCACCTTTATTACATAAGCTGGTTGAAGAACTGGAGCTACCGACATAGCCTGCAGATTAACTAGGTTGAAGTGGCAGTGGGCTGGCCTTAATTGTTTGTAAAAGGACCGATGATCGATGGAGCAGACGAGTCCTGGAGTGGAGACCGCGTTTCGGCGAGCGTAGTGTGGGACGCACCCAGGGCCCGATCTAGCTATATATCCGCTCCGGGCAAAAATAATATTCGCCGCCCTTTACACTAACACCATAGAAGTCATGAGCTTGCTATTCCAAAGATGGGATGTATGTATATACCAGGCCACTCATACATACATGTGTGAGAGACTGGCCAGTTAAAATCTTTTTTGAAAATATGATTATTTGTAAGTTAAAATAGGTACGTTCCAATTTCAAAATTTCGCTCCACATTGTTTGCGAGCTAATTTAAAGTAACGTGTCAGCGTGTCTCATTAAAAAATTGATCTGCGCCTGAACATTTTCGCCCGATAGCGCGAAAGTGCATGTGTTCCACAATCAACAACAGCGTAAAATGAGACACTAGCGTCCAATTACCAATACCAGTATGGGCTATTATCTCGCTTAACAAACATAGGTAGTTACAACAGATATAACACTACGTGTAAACAAAATTGACTTGTACCCACTAACGTATACAGAATGTTCAACGGCCAAGTCACACAACATTAACTATAATAATAAAGAAATCGCAGTAAGGAACCTTAGACTTGGCACAACTTTGTCTAGATTTCATTACTTTTTAGAGATAAACAAGCAGCTCCATCGAGACTTGGCTAGGTTTTTAACAAATGTTTTTGGTGGGATGATTTTTTACGATTTCAAGTATCGTCTGAAATAGGACGAATCGTACGATAGACTTCAAATGTCATTCATGGATGAAGGCCTTGTTCTATGTTCTATGTTATTGGGTTTGGTTTCCGCACTTAGTCCTTAAAGTGGACCATTGTGCGTGAGCCATGGCGGCCGTCAGTGGTTATTCCAACCAGCCCACCTCCCTCCAGAAGTTGGCTATAACTCCTGGTCTGTTGAGAACATCCGTGTAAGATCTGGGTGCCCCGAGGGTTTCTGTCCTAATCTGGGCTACGCCTGTGCATTCGAAAAGCACATGCGCGACGGTTTCCTCAGCCTCCATGCAGGCCCTGCACAGGGGGCTGTCCGTTATGCCTATTGTGTAGAAGTGTTTGTTTAGCGGGCAGTGTCCCGTGATGGTCCCAGTCACTAGACGCAGGTCCTTTCTGTCCAGGTGTAACAGACGTCTGGTCAGCCTGCCATTCAAAGATGGCATTGCTTCCCTAGACTGCCTGCAGCCTGGTGTCGAGGTCCACCAGCTCTCTGCTTGTATGTGTGTGTAGTCCTGAAGCCACCTGCGTATCTGGTTAAATGGGATGGGCATTATGGGCTCGGGTCCACATACCGACGCGCTGGATGCCCTCCTAGCCAGTTCGTCAGCAGCATCGTTGCCTAGTGTTCCGCTGTGTCCTTTTATCCATTGCAGTGTCACAGTGTTGCGGTTAGAAACTGTTACTCGTTCAAGTGCATTGTGACATTCTAGTATTAAACTCGATGTTATGTATTTTTTCCCTAGCGATTGGAGAACTGAAGCACTATCGGAGAGTATCCGTATGTGGGTGTCTGTGACTCTCCTGGCTTCTATCGCGTGTGCCGCTTGTATAATGCCCACACATTCCGCCTGGTAGACGGTGTTGAACATTCCCAGCGGGCTGGATATGTTTATGTTAAGATCGTGTGAGAAAACTCCGACTCCGGTTCCGGAGTCAGTCTTTGATCCATCTGTGTAGACTCTTAGCTCTTCCGGGCCTGAGTGATCATTATGTTCTTCTGTGAGTGTCACGTTGTAGTGCTTGTGAAAGCAGTGCAATTTCGGGGTTTTATCGCAGGGTGATGCCATCATTGGTTGTCGTTTGATCGCATTGTCCCTAATGCGTGTATGCTTTACTCTAGAGTCTTTGCCTAGGGTTCCAGCCATGTTGAGCCTGAAGGCAGCCAGGGCCGCCTCCTCCCGCACGATAAGGTGTAGAGGAGGCAGCCCCAGCATTGCCTGTAGAGCAGCGGTGGGTGTGGTTCTCATGCAGCTAGGATGAAGGCCTTTCTAAGGCAACAGTGTATCGTTGGTATAACGAATTCAGGCACGTTGGACTACTTGCACGATGAAGAAAGAAGTAGTCGCCCTTTGACGGCTATTACGGAAGAAAAAGCAGGTACTAGCAGTGAAAATAATTCATCATCATCATCATCATCATTTCACCCGAAAGACATCCACTGCTGGACATAGGCCTCCTGCAGGATAGAGGATTTTGCCTTAATCGCCACGCTTGACAGGCGGGTTGGCGATCGCAGTATGGTGGTAAAATGCATAGAGAACGCTGCTGCCCATTCTCTAGTCGCCTTCTACTTCCCACTGGAAGAAATGGGATGGTGCTATTCTTTTACGCCCGGCGACACATACGGGACGAAAATAATTACTTATACTTACTTATTGTGTTTTTTTTTTTTGTTTTTTATTTTATTTTTGAGGGTGTGATATCATCAAATAACTTCTCCGTGTCAGACTTTTACTGCCTAAAACCCACCCATATTCCTTCAGTTGCCTGTGTACCAGGGGCCACGGTATCTCTTTCGAACAACCCGCACCCTCTTTTTTGAGTGGGAAATTTTCAAATAACTTCTCCAGCTCAGGGTGGAGCAGCAGGGCGTACTTTCTGCTCTGCAAAATCTTTAACATTTTCTGATAAATTTATAGCGTCACACACTTTATGTTCTATTGAAATCTTATCTAAGAAAACTAAAAATACTATTTTGTCGGGGTGCTAGGCATGGTAATTTTTATAAGATTTTTCACTCCTATAGATACTCGTAAAATTGAGGACTTCGTGTAACCCTCAATTTTGCCGCCCCTCATTTCTGCCGCTCTGGGCATTTGCCTAGCTTGACCCCCCCCCCCCCCCCCAGACCCTCCTAGACTTCGCACCCCAGCTAGGTGGACCGACGACCTTAAAAAGGTGGCTAGGTCAGAATGGATGTGGAAGGTGGAGGGCATGGTGTTGTGGGGCAACATGGGAGAGGCCTATGTCCAGCAGTGGATCAATTGGGAAAATTTGTCAGACTGTGGCAGCTTGATGTGCTGGCGTCTGTATTTCTTTGTTATTTAAATTTACCTAAAATTATATCATTGTGTGATACCGGCGTAATTCATGTTTTTGAATTTACTTTACGTTAATTTAAGTCTAATCATCATCATCATCATTATTTCAGCCGAAGACGTCCACTGCTAGATATAGGCCTCCCCCAAGTATTTTGGGTTGCCATAATCGCCACGCTTGGCAGGCGGATTGCCGATCGCAGTGTGATGGTAAAATGCATAGAGAACGTTGCTGCCCATTCTCTGGCAAGTCCCTTAGTCGCCTTCTACGACACCCACGGGAAGAAATGGGATGGTGCTATTCTTTACGTCCGGCACCACACGGAACGGAGTGTCCTAATACAGGAATTTATTTGCTTAAAAGCACACTTCTATCACTAGCTACGTAGTACATTTATTTGTAAAAGAAAATAAACTATTTGTATTGTATTATTATTATTGTTATTTCAAGGAACTTAGAAAAAGTTTTAGTCCTCCTCTTTCTTGCTCTTATTCTAATTTATATGGGGACCCAGTAGAATTTCAGCTTCAAGTATATTTTCCTGACACATACTAAGCTGGACTCCCATTTTATTTAACCTTGAGTGAGACACACAGCACTCTTTTTATGTTCGTTATATCATTGAAGTTTAAATCGTGTTATAGCCCAAATTGTAATCACCGTTGTTTCTGCTTTACTTCTTTATTTTCATATTTTGTACTCAGCTATTTCCTACTATAAATGTAATTGATTATTATTTAATCGTGCTTTTGTATGTTGTGATATGTTTTTGTGTGCACCAAATAAAAGATTTTCTATGTATCGTCTTGTTACCCCCTTTCTAGCCGTATTATCTTTCACACAGTCCTTCCATCGGTTCTTACGATCCTCCTCTTCCAGATCCAAATTCATTCATTTTCCTAAAAACATTGTTGTTCACAAATAAACAATTCAAAAGTTTTAGGATACCCCAACTATCGCAGCACCCAATACGCTTAAACTTACTTAAACAATCTCATACAATATCACTGCTATCAATGCTTCAAGTGTGAGTGAAGCCTACGGAATAAAATAAAAGCCTCTAATGTTACTTTAGAACAAACCAGGTAAGCTCCTGACATTGAACTTTCAACAACATTCGCTATGCATAGACAAGCGAATTTAAACTTTATTTTTTGAAACGGTGAGTTGAACATAGCTTGAGAGTTATATAGATTTATGACATATTATTGAAAAGACTTAATTTCGCTGGCAGTATGGTCACATGCCAAAGTCCACTTTTGAAGGTTTATAGTTTTGACAGTGTTGTTGGAAATCCTTTCTCCAACAGATTGGCAAGCTGACTTATCTATGAAGCCATAATGCCCATGTGCTTAAAACTTAGGTGAGTATAGGATATTTGACGTGAATTATACGTGAGTATTTGAATTTTAGGGCCAAAGTTTGTTATAGACACTGCGCTGTGTTTCTGTGTAGATAAAGTTTATTTGGACTTGAATTTTGACACATTCATCGGTTAGGTACGGAAATATCCCTCTCAAATTATAACAATCGATGATCTAGATTTCAAAGTTAACACAATTTTAGCACAGAGACAAGTGCTCGCAAAACCGTTTATAACATAAAATTTAAAATAACCAACTCATTGGTTTAATGCTGGCAAACGCTTCTACTGAGCACGAGGACCTGGATTCGATATCAGGATCGGGTAAAGTGTAATTGGGTTTAGCCATTTAATTTTTTCTCAGTAGCACCCCGCGGTCTGGATTTATGTACAGTTGATGGCAATAGGCTCGCTCCCTATTTCATGGTACGCGAAATATGAGTGTACTATAGGTAAACTACTTCCTTACCCTTCGAGGAATTAAGGATAAGTTTTTATCCAGTGCGCAAACTTTAACCATGAATTCAGCATAGCATACCTAGACCCCCAGCGCAGAAAGTTTTCGTCGGTTTTACAAAAAAAAAAAAACTGCTGTTTCATAGAAAAGTGCAATACCTACGCAGTAAAAATGTATGGAACAGTTGATATTTTTTTGTAGAACCGGCTTAAAATTTCTATGTTGGGGTCTACAATGATATTCTGTATTCATGGTTAAAGGGATAAAAACTTATCCTGAATAGGCGTGATGTTATATTATAAGACTAACCTAATCGTATCGAAATCGTTACTAACAAAAAATATATTTAGTTACGTAGGTTAAACACAAGAAACCCCAAAACTTATCAATGAGGCTCCGAAGCCAAGTTCCGTACTTACTTGTGAACGACTGAACACGCACTTAAGTAAGCATAATTGTTTGAAAACCGACGAGTCGTGCATCTGACGTACAAGATTGATAGAACCTTTGTGGAGATATAAAATTACTGAATGTGACATGGTCAAAGAAGTTTCTGGACGCAAATGGAACGAATTATTCTATTATCCTCTTGATGAGGAGCTATGTTAAAGCTTCAGCAATTTTTCAGTTGAAAATGAGCTGATTGAATTAAGTGATCAAAAAACAATTCTTTGCAGAATCGCTTCTTCAGACTCAAGAGAAATGAAGACATAATTTCAACTCTTAAAATACTCTTTTAATACTTAATTTCTAGAATGATTAACGATAGGAACATTGAGATAACGAATTAGTAGATGCTGCAAATTTTTATTCACAGAAGGCCATTGCTAGTCATGCTCTTAACTTATTTAACACCTGCATGGGCACTTATGAAACATCAGAAGCTAGGTGCATGGTTCCAATTGGTCGTTTCCTATGCAGAAGAGCCGGCAAGAATCTCCACGACTACCTACTCTTCGACGAAATCATTGGCTAATACAATATTTTCAAATTGCAGTGTTAATAGGTATGAGAGGACAGTGTAGACCTGTCAACAAGTACCAGGTACTTAACAAAATAGAAAATGGTCTACAAATCTACAGTTTATAAGGCGTATAGGTACTGAACTGTACAAACTTCATCGTGTTTTACGACGATTTTGGGTTTGACGCCAAAATGCGGCAAATAATTCACAAGGGACGGTAATGTATTAACTTATTTGAATATAAATACTAAAAAAATGTAAAGCCGAAGTTACCTACTTGTAATTCTAGAATTACTTTCCTCGAATATACATAATAGAAAGGTCCCAAAGTTCCCAAACATTATTCACGAAAACATTATTTTTACAAGACGCTTAGGCCTTATTGAAGAAAACTTTTTATATTTAGCCCTCGAGCTCAGCACTACAAACAAAGATATAAAGCGCGTTATCCAACTCTCTTGGAGCGCACTCCATCAAACTTGGCTCTTCCATTTCACCCAAATTCTTTTATGCCCGAATTTACCAAGCCCAGTAAATTAATCTTCGTACAGATTGGGACAATGGAGGACTTAGCAACATAATACAGAATTCCCGTTGGCAAAATTTTGCGCCTACAAAAGATTTGTTCTAAACAAAATGAAGCTTCGGTTAAGGGATTTCTTTATAGCTTCTACGAGTTAAATTTGATTTTTGGAAACAATGATAGCGGAGCACCGTTTCACCTGCATTGTACCTTTTGTTAGATGCCGACCCCCTCGACTGGTACCTTAATTATGTCCGTATAAATCGACAGAGCCGAAAACAGTCGTAAAATTCGTTCACAAAGGGAAATGAGTAAAATTGTACGGACGAAAATATCCGTTAGCCTTTCATTTGGAGTAACTTATTCACTTGTTGTAATTTTATGTAGGAAACGGAGCTATTCTTAGAAGTTTTATGCTTTCATTTCTCAGTCAATCATCTCGGTCTATTGTAGTTCAAATCCCGCCTTTTTTTTTTGTTCTTTTATTAAAACAATGTCACGCCAACGACCTAGTGACTTGCAAATTAACATAAGTTTTTCAAGGATATTATAAATAAATTCACATTCACATTTCGTTGTATGTTCGATTAGGAATTGCCTAACCCGATGCTTCTTTTGACGCTTGTGATCCTGACATTGAATAAATTACTTGACACTGGTTAAATGCATAAACCGTGCGAAGCCAAAAACCCAAAAAAAAGGGACAAACACATGTATTTACTGGCATCAAAAACGTAGAATTCTTGGATGTACCAAGGCAAATGAATAATGGACTTTGTACCTCGAATTAAAAAAAAAACATACATGTAGCACAAACTTGCAAAATGTCATATGTCTATTTTGCAAAATGTCATGTATACATGTAACTCGAATTCGCAAAATGTAATTCAGTACTAAGTAAAGTAAGTTATGTTACCAATCATTCAAATTACACCTAAATTAAATTTAGTTTCTCATTGAATACTTATGTTATATCAACAATTCCGAGTGGTTCCTAAACTCACTCTTGTCTTAGTTACGTAAACGGAGCATTCATAAATCAAGTACCTACTATTCACGATTTAATTTAGATCAAGACCTAGGGTGAGCTTTTGATGTCGATATTACATACCTAGTTACATATTGCTATTATTGTACTGGAAAAGGAATATCTTGGCCTTAGGGTAGGTCTTAATACCAGGTAGGTTTCTACACAATCTAAGGTAAAATTAAATTAATTGTATTTGTTTTGCATCGTCGTACGATAAATCACATTTCAGAATAAATAAACATGTTAAGGTGCGTGAGCAATATTATTTTTTATCGTACAATAGTTTGCTTTAGACGAAACTCCTGGACTAAACTACTCCTGGATTTTCTAGTCTCGGTGTCGATCCGAGCATAGAATCCAACAAAGAGCATCCCAGCGCGTCGAAAAAACACAGTGTTCGATTTTCAGCTCTTGGCTCCATGCAGTGCGTTGAAGATCCGGTGTGCAAAAATACATATCTCGCTTTGAAATTTTACTTCCGTACAAACGTGGAGTTAGTTAGTGACAAACGGCTTCCAACAATATGATAGTTAGAGCATGACCAGTACTATACCCGTTAGATATCCTTGTTTCTGATAGAGATACTAGCGACAAAATTGGCTAATATAATCTAAATAGTCGGAGTAAATAGGTAACCCATACTGAATTTCTGCGATCGTTCGGATTGTTCTAGGAAATTTTATTTTTATTTTTGGTCTCTTGCATCTCCTCATCATAACCATCATTTCTGCTGACAGACGTCCACTGCTGGATATAAGCCTCCCCCAAGCTATGCTACTTCGATCGGCTTTGTGCTTCCCGCATCCAGCGGATTCCTGCGGCCTTCACCAGGTCAACTATCCACCATAAGGGAGGCCTTTCAACTCTACGTCTTCCGGTACTCCTCAAAATAATAAAAGTTAAAGTCGTTGATTTCGAGTACCTCCTACCTAATATATTTTGCTGGTGTTGACACCGGCCTAAACTAAACAGGCAGTATATGCGCCCTCGCGGCTCTAGCCTCCGCAGGAGACGCCCTGGGCGTCGCGAATCCCAGGCTGATTTCCGGCCACCGTAGGCGTGGGCTTGCGGCAAGTGGGTAGCTCGCTATACGGCAAGGACCAAGCCCAGGTCGATGGCGCGTTGTGTTCCACGCGCGCCTCAAAGAGATGTCAGCACAAACCGATGGGGCCCGCAAGGGCCGATGTCTGCCAGGGGTACGGGTTCGTTCGAAAGAGATACCGAAGCCCTTGGCATACGGGCTACTGAGGGAACACGGGTGGGTTTTAGTGAGTAAAAGTCTGACACGCCCTCCTGCTCCACCCAGAGCGGGAGAAGTTATTTGATGATTTTCCACCAAAAGAACAAAAAAAGCCATGTCACGTCGTTCAAGTTTGAAATATTCACTGAAGCTTGGAACGAAAATGGACACTTGCCCTTAAAAGCAAAACTAATGGTCTAGTTATTAAGTCAGCTCACAAAGTAGCACTTACGTGTCAATGACCAGAACTAGAGTAACGACAAAATGTACACTAGACGAGGTCAAGGAAGAAAATGGCTTCGAATTGTTTTAGTTGGTAGTAGGTACCTGTTATTGAAAAGGCTAACTAACCGATGGACACGATGTAAGTTTATTTTTACCCGACTACGGCAAAGCCAAAGGAGGGTTATGATTTTGACAGGCTATGTTTGTATGTTGATCTGTTCGCTCATAGATTCTAAACGACAAATCTTGACAAACGAAGCATCGTTGGAAGCATCATGTTGTTCCGCGGGCCAACTAGATTTAGATGTTGAGTCACACGCAATCCGTACGATTTATGCCTAAATTTCATAACATATTTAGTAATGACGTGTGACTCCGGCTATGCGAAAGCCGAGAAAAAATTGACATCGATATCTTGTTTAAACCTTTTTTAACCGACTTCAAAAAGAAGGAGGTTATCAATTCGACATGTTTATATATTTTTTTTTTTATGTATGTTCGGGCATAACTCCGTCGTATATAGACGGATTTACGAAATTATTTTTTTGTTCGAAAGAGGTTTATTCCGAAATGGTCCCATTAAAATTTCATATAGATCTGATGATGCGTTTTGGAGACAGACAACGAAACTCTTAAAAAAAATGCGGCAAATCAATCGCGAATGCTGCTATCGCATAAATATGCATTGTTTTGACCCCAAGGATGATGAATTTTCGAATTGGTATGGGGTAGTACCAAAAAGTGAAAATTAAAAACTTTTTTTCAAAAAAATAACAACCGACTTCCAAAAAAACACAACAAAGCGCAAAATAACCTTAATTTTGGAAGGCGGTGACAAAGAACCAAAGTCACCCACTTCCGAAATTAAAGTTATTTTGCGCTTTGTTGTGTTTTTTTGGAAGTCGGTTGTTATTTTTTTGAAAAAAGTTTTTAGTTGGTAATTTTGTCGTAACCGGGTTTTAGTTTTAAACTATATTTTGTGATTAGAATGTTTATGATGGCGCCAAAAATATAGCCGAATTCTGATCCGAGTGCATTTATATTGTAATCGACACTCTAAGAAGCACTTTATTTAAAAAAATAAGTATGTTTTGCAAAAAACAAATCCAGTTTTCCAATAGTAACAGAAAGCCATGCATCATCAATTTTAATTAAATAAATTAATAACGTGATCAACACATCCTTTGGTTATTAATGTTATTAGGATATACAACGTGTAACGGTAAGGGTGTATCCATACCAAGGGCACGGCTTCTTTGGATGATATCAAACGAGATTGGAAGGGTTTTTCAATCCTGTCTCTCCATGTTCGCAAGTTATGAATTTTTTTAATGCATTGATACCAGAAACCGGACTTTTCAAATTGAAATAAATACCTCAGTCGGAAGAGATTTATCGTGGTAATGTGGAAAGTGATTGACCTACGTAGTGCGGTGACACGTTTTTTATAATTTGACTTTAAGAAACATATGAAACCGAAAATGTGGTATCAATTCTTAGAGTATTTTATTTTGAGCTGAAACTATATAAACTAATTCTATACCAGCTGTTATATTTAGTGCTTAAGGATAGCAATAGGGTTTCTGTTACACCTTGTATACTTACCTACTTAATGATTCCAATCCGAGTTCCTGAAAGGAGAACGAAACATCGAATTTAAAAATACTTCGTTTTATTACTTATAATAGTTATAACATTTAACAGATACTTACTCGTTCCTGCGTTAGGACAATTTCAAAATGACAAACTTTGAAAAGTGCTCTGGACGGCACTAAAAACTTTAACCACTTCAATTCCCGGCAGAGGCAATGTGACCTGTGGCTGTCAACTTTATTTTTACTCTTCGTACTTAAATTATAAGAGCCGTTAAGATTGTCTAGGAAATTCATATTTTCATGATTGTGGAACAGAACATTTTTAATTTAAAATAAAATTAGTATTGTAATTTGAATTTCTTAGTTGAAATAGCTATGAAACACAGAGCCGGTTGAAGTGGCGGAGCTTGGGGGAGGCCTATGTCCAGCAGTGGACGTCTTTCGGCTGAAATAATGATGATGATGATGATGATGATGATGATGATGATGATGATTATGATGATGATCAAAGATATGACATACTATTTTTATTCAAGTTGGTATGATGTATTTTTACCTCCATGGTCATAAGGTATGATTTTTTAAAGTTAAATCACGTGCATGTTTTGAAAATGCTTGTTTTGCATACAAAAGTATCCTCTTATCAGGGGCTGACCACGAGGCGAGGTCGCAGGTAGCTCTTTAGTAATATTTTCTCAACTCTAAGAACTTTTCAAACTATTCATCTGTTTTATCGAGTAAATAAATCACTCAGATCGTCCCAGCCCAACAGTCAATTAAGTAATTGCTTCATCGAAAGCAAACCAATTGCGAACAAATTACGGACTATACAGAAACATTTCCACTCTCTCGGGTCACATATAAAGTGACAAACACAACGACCTTAACAACCGATACGAGTAAAACCACAGGTAAGCGATCGTAAACCTACCCACAAATGTTACAAAAAAAAAAAATCCTGAAAACGCAAATTCCAAGCCGTTTGATCGCAATCATTACGAGTGACGTATCAAACAGAAAGATCGACGACATAAGCCTCCGACGAAAAAATGAAACTTGCAAGCAGCCCATAAAAATCGTCAATTTTACGGATTTCCGAATTTCGATGTGCGATTCACCGTGAACAGTGAATGCTTGGGCGAGCGAAAACTTACAACAATAGACAGTTTTCTAGCGCGTAAATCCACCTTTTAGTTGGCAACCCTATTGGTGACGATGTTACGAATTGTCGTGATTTTCTATTTCGTGGTTTGTTGGTAACCCTAATTTTACGTGGTCTTTTAGATGTTTCAAGAAGCAGATATTTATGGCACGTATGATATTCACCCTCGTTCGGTTGGTAGTATAGCGAAATTGCTGTCGTTTGTGATAATACTCGTAATTTAAAACGACAACAACCCTTAGGGTTGGCTGCTGATCGAAGGGTCGTGGGCTCGAATGGGAATCTATTACGTCATTACCCGCAGACAACTTATCGGACCATGTCTTTCTGATGACTCGTGAAAATTACAAGATGGCGGATAGCCTGTTAACGACGACCGGACGTAATAACTAGAATGTATTGTGGTTAGGAAACAGTGTTATCATCACCACTTTTGTTAACGCTTTGGTGATTGCAATATATTTGCATATTTATGAATGTATGCGATGAAGAAAAGCATCAACAGATATAAGATGTATAGGGTTGCCACTCACTTATACGACCGCAAATAGGTATTCTTATACTTTGACTATCCTAAAGCTAATAAAGTACATACACTAAAGTCATCTGCCTATTTTGTCCCAACGAATTATGTTGGAGTTGGCTTCCAATCCAACTAGATGTAGTTGAATACCAATATTTGACGTGAAACGACTACCGCTATCCGCGGCATGTCTGGAGAACCAAAATTCGAAGACATCTACCAACCCTCACTGGGCCGGCGCCGGCATGGTTGATTACAGCCTATGTCTCACAAAGAAAAGGCCTCTGTCCCAGCAGTGAGAACGTTATAGGCTGATTATGTGAGTATGACTACCTGTCTGACCTCCTGCCGTATAACGCGATACCCCTTCGTAAGCCTGGTTGTCAGACTTTCGGGCTTCTGACTACCAGCAGGCTTAACATGACGCTTTGTATTTCTACGAAGAATAGACAGTGCTTTTTCAATACAAAGTGACAATTCGTTCCTAAATTTTTGATATCGCACCGTAGATATCCTTCTACAATCTGTCATTTAGTCTTTCGTTTCTAAGGATATTTGTCTAGGTCCTTATAAATGTAGACTATTTCAGAAGAATATTTCTTCACAAACTGTCAAAATCACACTGACAACAAAACTTTCTACTCGACGGCCACAAAGTATATACGATTATCTACAAAATCATGATTCGTTTAGAACGCATAACTGTGATAAAATTAATTGAAAAACATAGCTATCTTCTCCTATTGTACATCATTTCGTTAATAATAATGTCTATTCTTCCGTCGACAAATCGGTGCCCATGCTAAGCCTGCTGTAAAGGTCTACGAATGACAGCCGGCATCAACTGCTTTACTAAGCACGGAGGGATCTCGGTATGTAACGGATACTCACCCCGATCCATGGATGACCTCGGCAAGCGTACCTTCTATTAGACCTTCCGGCTATTATTACTTTGCCATGAGCCTTTCAAGCTAATGAGGTAGACTGTCAGCTGTCATTATTAGATTACTAGCTTATGCCAGCGGCTTTGCCCACGTTGAGGTCGGAAATTATCCCACGGTAATGTAAGAAGTTTCATATACTAGCTTATGCCAGTGGCTTCACCCGCGCGGAACTTTCACCCCCTATTTAACTCTCTTATGGGTTGAAATTCCTTATTCCTTGTCTAAATTATAAAGGGAACCTCTGTGCAAAATTTCAGCTTTCTAGGTCCAAGGGTTTGGGCTGGGCGTTGATGAGTCAGTCAGTCAGGGCTTTTCTTTTTATTTATAATTATAGATATTAATCCAGGTAATAAACTATAACCGGTTGAATGCCGTATTTGCGGACACAATTAAAAATCCATTGTGTCTTGCATCGATCCACGTTCCGGCTGTACGAAGAGTGCCAAGTTTCATTTAAATCCGATTAGTCATGTTTGCGTGTTTGAGTAACAAAACTAACAAACATCTAATCATCCAAACGTACAAACTACAATATTGGTAGGATAATCATCATCATCATTTCAGCCGAAAGACGTCCACTGCTGGACAAAGGCCTCCCCCAAAAGGGGGGTTTTACCATAATCGCCACGCTTGGCAGGCGGGTTTGCGATCACAGTATGGTGGTAAAACGCATAGAGAACGCTGCTGCCCCAATCTCTAGTAAGTCCCTTAGTCGCCTTCTACGACACCCACGGGAAGAAATGGGATGGTGTTATTCTTTACGTCCGGCACCACACAGAACGGAGTGTCCTAATACAGGAATGTATTTGCTTAAAAGCATACTTCTATCACTAGCTATGTAGTACACATATTTGTTAAAGAAAATAAACTATTCTAGCTATTCTTTTTTACTATGGAATCGGTAGGATAATGCAAATACGTAATTATCTCGTAATTAAACCCAACTAGCTAAGTAGGCGTAGTAGTTTTAATGATAAACATCTAATAAAGAATACGGTTGGTCGCGTAACGAGCGTAGAATGTTCGCCTAAATAATTAGGACTGCTACAATCTGGATCAGAATCTGACGTGAAAATACTAGGTCCAATTGACCTAGTTTTGTTTTGCTTTACTTAACCATAAAATTCCTCCTACTAATTACATTTTAATTAATCAAAACCGAAAATTATTTTGAACTGATTTACTCTAGTAAGATAATTATTCAGGGTTATTGGAAAAACACCAACAACCTCTTAAAAGGTCATTGTACTAACAACTTTTACTATGGAACCGACCCCGAAATCGCGAAAAAACGATCAACTGTTCCTTACATTTATGTTCGTATAACTAATCAAAATGTAGGGAACAGCTGATTTTTTTTTTTTTTTGTTCATAATGTTGAGAAGTAAAAATATACGGGATAAGTTTTTATCCAGTGCGCAAATTTTTATCACGAATTCAGCATATCATTCTAAAGCCCCTAGCGCAGAAATTATTCGCCAGTTATACAAAAAAAACAGCTGTTTCATAGAAAAGTGCAATACCTCGCGGTCAAAATTTATGGAACAGCAGATTTTTTTTTGTATAACCAGTGAAAATTTTCTGCCGTAGGGTGTCTAGAATGATATTCTGAATTCATGGCAAAAATTTGCGCACTGGATAAAAACTTTTCCTGTAGAAGGCCTTGGCTGCTACATTTTTCTTCCCGAAACAACATAAGTATGTTTAGTGATTAATGTGATTATTGACAGTTTTATTTAATTGGCTTGTTTGGACGTCGTTTCGTTGACCACGTTCATCATCATCATTATTTCAGCCGAAAGACGTCCACTGCTGGACATATGCCTTCCCCAATCTCCGCCACTTCGATCGGTTCTGTGCTTCCCGCATCCAGCGGATTCCTCCGGCATCAAAATTTCATCGGTCCACCTTGAGGGGGAGGCTTTCCAACTCTACGTCTTCCGGTAAGCGGTCGCCACTCCAGAACCTTTCGGCCCCATCAGTCATCTGTCCTACGAGCAATGTGCGCTGCCCACTTCCACTTAAGTTCAGCAATTCTTCGGGCTACGTCTGTGTGTGTGTATGTGTGTGTGTGGCTGCGGATCTTGGCCAGCCTGTTTAGTAAAAACTTAAAAAAAAAACAACCGACTTCCAAAAAACACTAGAAAGAGAAAAATAACTTAAATTTTGGAAGTCGGTGACTTCGGATATGTATTTTATTAATTTCTTGTCATCGCCTTCCGAAATTAAAGTTATTTTTCTCTTTCTATACTATAGCATGCTATACATATGCTATAGCAGTAATCTCGGTTAATTTGCTTTCATTTTTCGAAGAGTTCCGTTGTCTGTATCCGAAACGCATCATCCGATCTATATGAAATTTAAATGGGACCATTTCGAAATAAACCCCTTACGAACAAAAAAAGAATTTTGCAAATCGGTCTTATGACGGAGCTATGCCCAAACCTCCAACTAACTCCTAACCGTTAAAGAATTGTACCTTCCTTCATCAGCTCAGCGTCATGAGATGATGATGATCATACGCAAGTGTCTCAATAGTTTTAGAAATATATGAAAAACATTGTTTATACCTCTACAATTTGAAGGTTGCCCTCGATTTCCCTGGGATTCCATCATCATATCCTGACTTGGTGCCAATGGGACAACCTCAGGCGTATACTCTTAAAAAAAAAAGAATTTTGAGAATCGGTCTACAAATGGGGGAGAAATCGAGGAACATACATTAACAAAAAAAACATACAGTGGAACATAATAACCTTCTCCTTTTTTGGAAGTCGGTTAAAAATGTATTAAAATAAACTTAATAAGCTTAACTTTAACACAAGTGCGACGGACAGTATAAAATACAAAAATTAAATAGAGTAGGTATATTTTTGGATAATTCCAAGAGTTTCAACTCCATTTATGAACCGATACCTTTTTATCTTTAATGACATGTTTCTTTGTCCGCAGTCTCCAATTATCTTTTACGAAAGATCCAAGAGGATCTCGAATCCTTGGAATCGGAATCAACATTAAAGGTTCCTTTGTGGGGCAATCGGAAATAATTGTTAATTAAATGTAAGCAATTTAATTTGAAAAATCGAGGAGGGTTTAATTGAAATTGATTGATTTTACTTTTGTAAAGTGGTTCGATTTTTAATCTGGAAGCCGTATTATTATGTAGGTAGGTACTGTATAGATTTGGTGCTCACATGGAACATCAGCGAGTTCGCGTTAAAACGTTGGCATGAATAACGATAAAAACATTAATTCAATAACAAACGAAACAGTGGGCGTCAGGTGGGCTAACAAGCGAAGAGAAAAATACAACACGTAGAACATTTTCTAGGAATGAACATATTATAAGATAAACTGTAGTTTTAATTGATCACTCTCAGCACCGATGCTCGTGAAAAGCGTCACAGTACTTGGGTGTTTTGAAAAAAAAAAGGGGATACCGACACAATCACCTGGGATGATTACCATCGGACTCGTGGACATTCCTTCACATCTTGTTGCTGCATGCCCTGTTACCTGTACACGTATGGAACTAAATGTCTGCGTCAGCGAATGGTGTTACAGTATTTTATCTCACGAAGCAAAGCGCGCTTTACTTGTGGTAACCAAATGTACACGCTGTAAATGTGTGCGCAAAGACGAGTAGCGTCAGCATATAACACACACTTCCGACTGCGCCATTGTCGCGTATGGTACCGAGAGCTCCTGCACTTACACACATATACCGCGTGTTTGTGCACTTGGTAACCATAAGTAAAACGCGCGTTGCTTCATGAGATTAAAAATACTTTAGAGTGGCCGAGTTCTGGTCCAAACCGGAAATTAACTAAATATTTGCCATCGACACACCAAGGAGATGGGACTTAAACACAACTAGATATTTATCTACAACTCTACTTATCCTTTCAGAAAACACAGGCGTGATGTTAATGATGTTATGTAATGTGATAGAATCAAATTTTTGCGTACGAATACGGATTCTGTGATTGTAAATTGTTCCGTGTGGCGCCGGACGTAAAACAATAGCAACATCCCATTTCTTCCCGTGGGTGTCGTAGAAGGCGACTAATGGACTTACTAGAGAATGGGCAGCAGCGTTCTCTATGAATTTTACCACCATACTGCGATCGCCAATCCGCCTGCCAAGCTTGGCGATTATGGCAAAACCCCCTTTTGGGGGAAGCTTATGTCCAGCAGTGGACGTCTTTCGGCTGAAATGATGATACGGATTTTGCATGATATCGTGTAGTAGGCCTTGCAGACTGTAGATTTGTAGACGATTTTCTATTCTTCATTTTCATTCCTTTTAAAAAGTACCTGGTACTTATTGACAGGCCTGCAGTGTCCTCCCATACCAATTATCACTGTAATTTGAAAACATTGTAAAAACCAATTATTTTAAAAAAGTAACCATGGAGTTTCTGCCGGCTCTTCTCCATAGGAAGCGACAATTTGGAACTGTGCACCTAGCTTCTGACGTTTCATAAGTGCCCATGCAGGTTTATCCTTACTAATTATTATTATAACCGCGAAAGTTTGCATACATGGATATTTGTTACTCTTTCACGCAAAAACTACAAAATGGATTTAGATGAAATGTGGCACACAGATAGATTATTTTATTTTATTTTATTTATTCGACTGACCAACAATTGAATACACTGATACAAGAAATGAGATACATCCACTAAACTTATGGACTAGTGTACCAATTTCTTACAGGTAAGCACATCATGCATAACTTGTTTGTCGTTCGAAATACAGCCTAAATTTAAATCATGTAAAATAAAAAAAAAACAGAATTAACCAATTTATGTATCAATTTTTTTGTATAGCATAATGATATATTTTATGGTTCTTTTTTTAATCATTGTTCCTTTCCTCCAAAGCACCTGCCATCTAATCTCTTCACCACCCTTGGTTGACTGGTAGAGAATGCCTAAGGCATTAAGTCCGCCTTTGTACCTTTTTGTGTGCGAGAAGTTTAAATAAATAATAAATAAATTAAAATAACAATCCAAATGCAATTAAAATCAAAATTAAAACCGAAATACAATTAAAATCAAAACTAAAAATCAATATTATTTCAGTAATTAAAAATCATCATTAAATCAAATCAGAACAAAAATCTCTATTAAAATCAAAATCAACACTAAAATCATAATCAATACTATAACTAAACATTACATAACAATCCAAATAAAATTAAAATCTAAATTAAAAATCTAAATGATATATATAAATTATAACCTTGAATAACACATAGGATACTTCTTATTATACTTATTTCGGTAGTATGTTCCCGCGGGATAATTTCAGAGTTACACGCGGGCGAAGTCACAGGCGGAAGCTAGTGTAAAATAACATATTTTGTTTTTGATCGTATCCTATAAATGATCGAACAATTTGTCTTCTCAACATCTTAAATTACACAATAAAAGCTGTTGAACTGTCAGAATCAAAGTTAGTCCTACTGTGGAAGTGTTGGGCAATAGGGGGCTGGACGAAAACTGAAGATCTGTTAAGTTATTAACTAGATAATTAAGTGTATTCATGTATCACTGGCAACAAGATTAGCTATGCGGTAGGCCACCTTGCATTATTAATTTTCTTGTTACTCGACCTTAATGTTAACAAGTAGGTACCTACTTACTTAGCTATGTGTTAACTCACAAGGACAAGGGTCTGGGTTTCCACAAGAAAGGGAAGACCTTGCAATACAAATCTTTGGAAGACAGTTTTAGAAGACAGGTAGAAATAAAGATAGATAAATCGTATATTTGTTGCACATAAAAGGCATAACACAACATTTACTTAGCAAGTGAAGGTATACGAATTTGTGTGGTGCACAGTAAATAGTGAGAAATAAAAAGTTTATAAAAAAACCGACTTCTAAGCGAATTTCATAAGGTTGTTTTTTTTAACGCAGTTCATCATCAGCCTAAAGTAGCCCACTGTTGGACATAGGCTCTTCAATGGCACACCATTCAGCTCGATTCTCCACAACTCTCATCCAGTTGCTACAAGTCACCCTGAGAAAATCGTCGCTCCACCTTGCCTGAGGGCGTCTTAAGTGACGTTTGCCGATTTGCGGTCTCCACTCAAATACACGTCTACCCCAACGGTCATCAGCTCTACGGCTAGTGTGGCCGGCCCATTGCCTCGTCAGCTTGATGATTCTGTGAGCTATGTCGACAAGTTTAGTTCTCAGCACTGCAGTTGGCCAATGACAAGTTTATCTAATATACACAGGATAATCAAAACATAAACTACGCTAAATTTCCAACAAAACATTCTAGAAAATTCCCTCTATCTAAACCTTTCACCGTCGAATTTCCCCGAAGAAAGTTTCCAGAATCAATTTTGTATTTTATTTCTCTCTAGCGGGGGATGTAATCAATACACATTATGCTCTAAACGGGTTCTGCAGTTAAGTTTCCCCTGGACACAAGTAAACACGTCTTATTTATAATAGAGGCGTGATAAGTGAAGGTACGAGTCGATTCTTCGGGAAATTTATAGGATTATAGACCTTATAGTGCCTTTAGTTGGTTGGCGTTTAGGAAATAGTGGAAAATTCAAAGATTATTTTGTTTTGGTGGTTGGAAATCCTATATGCTGTATGGAGGATCTTCAGTCCAAACCAGATTTAGCAGAATATTTTAAACTAACTGTTGCAAGTGACTTCGCTCGCGATGAAGGTAGAAAATTATCCCACGGAAACGTACTCCCGGAATAAAAATCCTATGTAATTAATCCAGGGTTTAATCTATCTGTGTTTCACATTTCATCCAAATCCGTTAAGCCGTTCTTGCGTAATTGGGTAACAAACATCCAAACATCTTAGTAAATTTCCAAACATCTAAAAAGTGTAGGTACCTAATTCAATTTGAAACAGAATAAACTGGCATGTCAACCGATCTAGTATTTATGCAGGTTAACGGTTAAAACACGTTCGCACGAAAGTAAAATATCGCAGTGGTATCTCGCGAACTCTCGGTGTTGAACCGAGAGTTGAGAATCGAACAGAGTGTATCTCAGCGCATCGAAAAAACACTGTTGGACTTCCAACTCCTTTTTTTATATTACTAAATGGGCCTGATCTTGACCTCGATCACGCCTGATGGAAACCGATTGATGAGGTCTATGATGGATCGAGCGTGTTCAGAAGAAGCCTGTTCACTCTTGTTTTGAAGGTGAACGGGTTAAACGTGGAAGGAAATACAGACGCAGGCAGAGGGTTCCACACTTTGGCTGTGCGTATAATAAGTAAATATGGCGGAGGGGACTCACACCGCTTTGGCGATTCAATGCGCGAATCGCACCGTGATTTTTGTACGTCCTTGTGAACAATTTTCGGTGTCTACGTTTATACCGCATAAGGTGCATAATGTATATTTACCGCTGCAATTCCATGTTGTAACTAGTTTTTATTTACCGTACCAGCTTGCAGCCAACATGCGGAGAAGAAACAAAGTGGGGCAGAAACTTTATTTTGTTGCTAGTATTTACATAAGAACAAATTTACCGGTGCAGAGAAAATAAACTAGAATACCCAAGTACAGTACGAAGGAGCTTGTGGCTTAGTAGTAACACCGCATAGATCGATCGATCAGGTTAAGTTACGCTTGCCGCATGGATGGGTGACCATCTTTACATATCAAGACGCCTCCTTGCCTCGGAAAGCACGTTAAGCTGTTGATTCGTGGATCTTTGACAGTCCTAACGGGTTGTCAGAGGACCGAAAGTATGACAACCAGTAAGACTGGTTGGGTATAATCGTATTACCCAGTAAATGGATTGCGGAGGATAGATAGGTAGTCGCGATACGTAAAAAACTGGTATTGAGCTGCATCCGGTTAGACTGGAAGCCGACCCCGACATCGTTGGGAAAAGGCAGGCGATAATTAACGAAGTGCGAACAAAACTTTACTTGACAGTTTAAGATAAAAATTAGGCTCCGCTATTAGATATTATTATTATTTGGTTAGACACACTAGCAGCTAATTAGCTGTTGCGTATGCATCTGTCGCAGCCATCTGGTTAAATTAGCCAGTTAATTGGACGCCTAGGCCGTTCATTAAACGGCATCCAATTGGATGCCTAGGCCGACAGTTAATTGAACTAGAATCACCTTGGCGTATTAAAAGTCAGCCCTTTGAAGATGACTGAGCAAGACCAAGTGATTCAAATTTAGTTCAGTTTTTTCCACTGCGGCGTTAATAGCGCACAAACCGTGAATGTTTTTTTCGTTTCAATTTTAGGTAAAATAATTTATTTATTTATTGAAAAACATTTCACTATTATTAGTCGTATATTACATATGAAATTGATGTTTCATAGTATAGAAAAAGCAAAAAAAAAAAATACATTTTATTTATTTAATCAATAAAAGTATGTACCATTGTGATCTATGCACTTTTGCCATTTTATAGGGAGTGCGAATCAACAAAATCTTTGAAGGTGTTTTTGACTGCCTCATCTGAATTAATTTTTTTTTCCAATGGGGTTGGCAACTGTCAAAGTGGCGCTAACGTAGGTTGTTCCCAAAACATTGCATTTTTCTATGATCATAATCAGAAAATAATTTTAAACAGTTACAATGACGCGCTGTATTGTCTTTAAATGCTCGGAAGTCGGAACGCACCAAATACCGAAAGATATAAAAATACGAAGGCTTTGGTTAAAAGCCATCCGCCGTGAAAAATTGATTCCTACGAAAAGTACGAGGTTATGTAGGAAACACTTCGTAGAAAGTGATTATGAAATAACAAGTAAATACACAGGTAAGTTGATTATAAATAAAGTTCTGAATAATATCATTTCAATTATCCCTAAACTCCATAATAATTGTACCTGCCTATGTAATTTACAATATTTTAAATCACTTGTTCTAGGAGTTAAACACCAACATAAATTCTTGAAGAAAGGAGCTATACCATCTGTTTTTCCGTGGAATACGAAACCAATTTCTGAGAAAGCGATGGCTAGAGAAGAAAGATTGGTAAACCGCAACCTCATGAAAAGACAGCTTTTTGACGCGCCTTCAAATACACAACATTGTGAGGATAATATACTGCCACTAGAAGCAGATAGTGGTGTATCTCAAGACTGCAATGTATCTCAAGAGCTTCTAATTGAACATAGTTCTTCTCCAATACCTGCATCTATTATGCCAAACCACAACACTTGTGGGACACAAACACCTAATATATTAAGATTGTTCTCTACAGAGCTATTACTTGCTGATGATGAAACAGTGCATTTTTATACTGGGTTAGACACATTGGCAAAATTTTATTTAATTATCAGTACTCTTCTGCCTATGGCACATGATATTAAGTACCGTTGGAGTAAAGTTGTTTCTTTGACAGTAGAGGATCAGTTTCTAATGCTATTAATTAAGCTCAGAAGAAATAAAACAGATTTTGAATTAGGTAAAATGTTTGGTGTAAGCAAAGCTGAAGTGTCAAACATTATAGTGACATGGATAAATTTTGTTGGTGATATCTGGAGCTTAATAGACATTTGGCCTAGCCGCAACCTGGTAAATTTTTATATGCCTGATAGTTTTAAAAAATATTATCCCTCAACAAGGCTAATACTGGATGGAACTGAAATAGAAATACAAAAACCAAGTCATCCCAATGACCAAAGAGCCACATTTAGTACGTACAAACACAAGAATACCCTAAAATTTTTAGTTGGTGCCTCGCCAGGTGGTCTCATAACATATTGTTCAGGTGCATATGCTGGTTCAGTGAGTGACAGACAGATTGTAGAACGCAGTAGGTTATTTGATATTTGTGATTCTGGGGATAGCATTATGGCAGACAGGGGCTTTAATGTGCAAGATTTGTTTGCTTGTAAAGGAATTGGGATAAATATTCCTACCTTTTTAAAAGGAAAGTCTCAAATTCCTGGTGTGCAATTAAAATTAGATCAACGGTTGGCTAGTCAAAGAGTCCACATAGAAAGACTAATAGGTTTAACAAAAACTTATTTAATATTAAAACATGAACTGAATCATTTCTATGTTCCTTTGGCATCAAAAATTTTTTTCATTTGTGTTATGTTGTGTAATTTTAGAGAAGGTATAGTAAATAAAAATAACTAAGATCATATCATTTATTAGGCACGTATCATTTATGTACTGATAAGGATATTGTAAATAAAACTGACATAAATACTAAGGCTGTTTTATTTTGTTCCAAAGTTCTCATTACAATTAAAATAGATGTATTTTTCAATCAAAGCTGCTTTAAAGATAGAAAAAAAGGAATCTAGTTTCAACAACATAGAATGTATAAAATAATTATCTTTTCCAATATAAATTACTTTCAAATCCCTGTAGGTATATATAATAAGGTTGCAGTATGTTTTGCCTGAACAGTACAACTGTCCTTGAATTTGAAAATAATATGGGCTAGTTTTTTTTAATGTCAAAGTGCCATTATCTTCTAAATAGGGAACTGTAGTGGTATTTATTTCATGGTATCGGTTTGCATAGGGACACTTTATTTCTATGATTGTTTCTTGTCCCAGTAATCCATCGGGAGAAGCAGCAAGATATGGTCTTTCTAAACTAATAAAAATACCACTTGGTTCTACTGTGAGACCATATTCAGCTGCATATTTCATTAGAGCAATTGGTTCATTCATTATACCATGGCTTGTTGCTCTTGTCATAAATGGTTTTCTATTTAACATTTCTTTTGCATGTTTACACATTGTGCTTGGTTTAAGGTGACAAATGGTATGAAAATGACTTGCAGTGAGTCTTACTTGGCGGTATGTATGCCATTCAGGACACTCATTTTGGCCAATTGTAATACTTTGTATATCATTTATTTCTGCTTGAGTGATTGCAGACAATTTTAAATCATTTAAAAGTTTCTGCTCTGGATTTATTTCAGTATAATGATGATCATGTACTAATGCATATGGGTTCGCTGGTTCATATAGTTGTTTAAATGGCATCCGGGAATTTGGAAAATTTACTATTATATTTCTTATCCTATTATTATAATTTTCTTTGTCCATATGCTTTAATGGGTATGGTGCAAAAATTAAATTGTGTTTATTTTTCTTGTGATAAATTTTTTCAGCTTTCACAGGAGTACCTGTGTATGGTTTTCTTGGAACATGGAACTGCTGTAGTCTTTGAGTGCATACTTCTTGGAGCAAAAGGAGTTTTTGATGAACCATGTTCTCAATGCCAAGTAAAAGGACTGCAACATGTTTGCATACTGCATTTATCCCACTTCCAGCTGGGCATTCACAGTGTGATGCTTCAGGATTTCCATGTTCATTTAATTTTACATTAACTTCGTACTGGAGACTCTTCATTGTTTTTCTGCAATAACCTTTTATATAGGTATTATGACCAACAACCGAAGATCTTGCCATCAGTAGGTGACGTGTCTCATATAGCTGTGTAGCCGTTGCAATTTTTTTCTCAGTGCTAGGAAACAAAGAATTAAATGTAATTAAATAAAAGTAACTATGGAAATGTATTTATTTAGTGACACATTTAACTTTAGGTACTTACTAGCATAAATAATGCCTTATCATTGTCTTGTCCAGAGGTGGCAAAATCGTGTTACTGTTAATATCTCGATAAGATTCTTTTGATGGTAGCTCCATTCTGGGTTCATCGTCATCTACACATTCAGACAGACCAAAATTAAAATTTTGGTCATAAAGCTGTAACCTGAAAATACCACGAAATCTTTACATTTTCGATGTCATTAAGTTTAAAAATGATACTATGCACAGCACCCGTCGTTCTAAAAGGACTATAAACTACGATTAAGGTTTGTTTGATGAATTATTACACAAAACTAGATACCTTTCAATGAGGTCCGCTTTTTTTCCTCGTAAGGAAGCTCCGCGTTTTTTTAACTCTTCTTTCAGTTCCTTGACTCCCCAGTTAGAATACATGATGCATAAATCTGTGCTCCACTTATTTAAATCGTCTTACAGCTACCTTTAAGTCAAAAAGTAAAGAATTTACAAGCTTCACTAAAATCAACACAACATACAAAAACGTCAACAACAATGACGAAGGAACAAACTATGCTAGCGCCATCTGCTTTTAGCTTTCACCGGCCAACCCCATTAAGAAATTATCCAAATTCCGAAATAAATCCTAGCTCCTCTAGTTTCGCCGACGTCTGTTCTGCAGTGTGTGGCGTTGTCCTGAAGCAGCAGTGGGCTAGAGCGGTTGGCGAATCTCGGCTGTTTAACAGCTAGCTTTTCCATCATGGTTTCCAATTGTCGGTAATACAGATCTGCCGTAATCGTCTGACCAGATCTTAGGAAACTGTAGTGGATGACACCAAGTGGGGCCCGCAAGGGCCGATGCCTGTCAGGGGTGCAGGTTTGTTCGAAAGAGATACCACAGCCCCTGGCATACGGGCTACTGAAGGAACACGAGTGGGTTTTAGTTAGTAAAAGTCTGACACGCCCTCCTGCTCCACCCAGAGCGGGAGAAGTTATTTGATGATTTCCCACCCAAAAAAAAAAACGCCGGCTCTTTGAGATCAAAGTGGCCAGTTCTAAAAAACATCAATTTCATATGTGAGGACCTAATATAATTTGTGAACTCATCGTCACCCTGACCAAACATCACAAATTCATAAATAACCAATTTAACTAAATGACTACACGACGTTGCACTCTTACTTGGCTAGTTGTCCTTCAGCTATTTAATTGTATCGGCGTTTAATGAACGGCCTAGGCGTCCAATTAGCTGGCTAATTAAACCAGATGGCTGCGACATATCAAAAAGTTTGAAGATATTTGATCTGTCTATTCAATTCTTGGAATAGTTTAGTGTGGTTTCGGGAATATAATCCATGCTGTAACAACCTGGTTAGGCAAGAATTGCTTCAAAGGCTTTTTTGATGCATATATTTATATGAAACATGTTTATAGAAACAATTCAATGTGCACTATTTGATAGTAGCTGTTGCTAAAACGCATGTCCAATCGTATGAAGAAGCAAGAAACATGACGATTTATACCATAAATTGTAATAAACGGATCTTTGGGTGATTATTGTGAAAAAGACGATTAAATTCATTAATTCAAACTAAAGTAATTTGAACTCTTAATTGACAGTTTCCAAAAGCCCATCCCTTGCTACGTTCAAGTACCATGTAGTTAACTCGGAAAGAAGAAATAACGCAACAAACTTCCCAAAACACGATAGTCTGTGTTAATATTCAAAACTTCGAATACCTGCCGGGGTGTTGTCTTTCAAAATATTGAACTTGACTATCTTCCTATATCGATTCTCTTGAATCTTTCCAATCTCATGAATATCACAAGGCCACTGTCAAGTTGACATATACTTTGATTGAAATAACAAAATAATGTTCCTACATCAAAATAAACTTTGGTATAAACAAAGACATTATTGATACTTCTAACTCATAAAATATTCAATAGTTTACTATTCCAGTTATACTTTCACTTACTTTAATAATGTACTTAAGATTAGGTACTTAGAGCTTACTTATAAACCTTGTTGGTAGACATTAACTTAGGTACTTACGTAACTCATCATCCACTGCCTAGCCTTTTCCAACTATGTTGGGGTCAGCTTCCAGTCTTACCGGACGCAGCTAAATACATGTACATGGAGCGATTGCCTATCTAACCTCCACAACCTAGCTACTAGATAATACGATACCTTAATAAGACTGGTTGGCAGACTTTCGGGCTTCTAACGACCCGTAACGACTATCAAAGATCCACGAATGACAGCCGGGACCAACGGCTTAAGGCCCTGGTAATTTTAAATGTACTAATCGTATGGTCGTTATGAGCGATAATAGTTCTTACTGCAATCCGATACGACTTAAAATCTGTTGTAATAAATTCGAAAAATAAATGAGCAAGTCATCATCATCATCAGCCTATAATGTTCCCACTGCTGGGACGCAGGCCTCCTCTCGGTGAGAGGGATTGGGCCATAACCCACCACGCGGGCCCAGTGCGGGTTAGTAGATGTCACATGTCTTCGAATTTTTGGTTGTAGGACATGCCGGTTTCCTCACGATGTTTTCCTTCACCGTTTTGAGAGCAGTGGTGATGAAATAATTTACACAAAGTAAAGCGCCTGTCTGGGTTCGAACTCACGACCTACAAATCGTAAGTCGCGGCCGTTACCACTTGGCCACCACTGCTCTGAGCAAGTATTATCATAAAAGTGCTAAAAAAATCGTATTAAATTAGATATTAACTATTTAATAAATATTAATCCATCTATGGATGCAGTTTGACATTTGGCATTTTATAGTATATTTTTAATTCTAATAATATTTTTTATTGAAGGGATAAACTGGTTTTAAAGATTATTAAGAGGCGACTTTGATGATTTTTTTGATGCAGTAAAGTATATTTAATTATGTTTTGAGTTCCATCACTGTATGCAAAAAAGACTTGAAAATATCATGTATTTTTTTGCTTTAAAAATTATTGACGGTTAAAGAGACACACTGGTTTAAAAAAAAACATCTTTTTGAGCGTTTTCAAGAAATCTCCGCCTTAACGTGCTTTCCGCGACACGAATGCTTATTAGTCTGTAAAGATAATGATCACCCATCCGCAGACGAACCGCGGCAAGCGTAGCTTAACCTGATCGATCGAACCATGCAGCTGTATTTACTTAGTCACAAGCCCCTCTTACCTAACGAAAGTGTACAAAACATAACATGTTGCCAAATTTAATTGTTTACGCACAATAATGGAATTTCTTTAAGAATAAGTCGTAGAAAACTATAAACTTGTATACTTAATATCGATTAATTTAAAGGTTTCCTTTGCGGAGTCGAAATGATGAATGCAAAATATTTTAGTCCTTCCAAGTAGAGAATATTACAAAAAATTAATTGCTTTAGCAATTTAACACAATGTGACGATTTGCTCTAAAAATATAAGCAGATGCGGACATAAACTCCCCCCGTTGAAGTATGTGGAACTTCAACCTTGAATATCTTCACCAGTTGGCACTGAGCCAGGGTGGCACAGGTGAACTAGAGATCGTCGCACGCAGCCTCTTGCTTAGTGAACATCTGCGAATCGAGATATGCCATCTGGTCCAAGGAAAAGTCTGGCGACACATCCCAGGCGCTGAGTAGCCATGCAACACCAATTATTTTATTTTATTTTGGTCTTGAGTTTGATTTCCAGGTTGGGTAAAGTGTTATTGGGTTTTCCACCAGGAATTTCTCAGTAGCCCATGTCTGGATTTGTGCCTGGTTGATGGCACTAGGCTCACCCCCTATGACATGGGACTAGACTTCATTATCTGGTGAAATGTGGGCATACTATTAAGTACACTACTGCCTAACCCGTCGGGGCCTGCCCATTGTGGGTTATACTTATTTGCACAGGACTTTCAACATCTACTAAATACAATTTGAATTCTGAAAATGGCCTATCGCACTTTCGGAACATTCACAAGGCCCTCAAAAGCCGCGCCACAGAGCACACAGTTCCGCAAAAATTGATAAACTTACCGACAAGAACATTCTTATCACTCCGTTGGATATCTTACATAGTGAAACAACCCTTTTCCTCGACTTTTCGACTGAAGAAAGATAAGAAACTGTTACCTATATCTTTTTCACTCGGATCGGCGTTACAGGAAAAGCATTAAAACTGGCAAAAAGTCCTCCATGCTTTTAAGCAGCAAAAAATTTAAAAAAATCTTTTATAAAATTCTGATTTAGAAATTGGTGGAAATACTCGTAATATTTGCTACACTTTTTCTCATCTTGTAATTAAGTTACATAATATGTAGGTAACTCATTTATTTCGGTTCGGTTTAAAGAATTTATTATCATATAGAACACAAACAGTTCACTTAAAATATGAGATATGCAAATAAGTCATATAGTGTAAAGGTACATACTGACTCCGTGAGTCGACAAAGGAAAACAGAGTATTAATATGGTACTTAATAATAGGACTTACATTCTATTCAAAAGGTGTTCTTTAGAAACAGGCAGGTTTTTTTTTTCTTTTCTAGCTTGTAGTTATAGTTTTTTGAACATACATTTTTCACATTTTTGCATTGACAATCAAATCTGGCAATTTGATGTATGTACAGAACCGCTCCTTCGTGTAAAATACTTTTCTTCCCGTATTTGGTTTAGTTTTCTGAATTTTGTTTCATAATTTATCTCGCCTTTATTCCCTAAAATGTTAGACAGAGGTCTATCTATAGTACATCCACATTTCGCCACTACTGCTTAAGACCCATGTAATAGGGAGAGCCTATTACCATCAACGGGCACAAATCCAGACTCCAAAACCAAAATAATTTTCGGTTTATTCCGATTGACGTGAACAATCCGGCTTTTCCAGGATAAAATATGGCTTTTCCTCCCCATAATGACTATTCGACCTACTCCGCCTCAAAAATACGTTAAGTCCGTCCCAGCTAAGTGATGTTGGTCGTTAAGGCATAGGCCAGATAACTGGAGAAAATAAAGTAGGGTATTAAGGGGAAGACCTCTACTGGCTGCCAATTATCATAACATGAAATTGCCACGTTTTTTTGTGAAGTGACCTTAGATTTCAATCTTAGGGAAGAATGGAAAAATAGTACGTTCTTTTTTTTTTTAAAGGTGCGAAGAATTTGTTTGGCCCATAATTTTTCTCCTTTCTTTAATGTTAAGATTTTTAGCGTAAGGGTTCCTTGTAGGAAGATCTGCAATCTTTATTAAATAATACTCCTGTTTGGAGTAAGGATTCCATGAACAACGCAAGGTGTGATTGTTTGAACTCATGATCTCTTACTGTCCAAACCTCGCCCATTCGTTGGGCTACTGCCACTTTTGACCAAGTCAAATCGTATCTAGAACAACTAGCCTACAATGTTCCCACTGCTGGAACACAGGCTTCCACTCTGTGAGAGGTAGTGGGCCGTCAGCCACCACCCAGCCCCAGTGCGTTTTTGGTAGATATCACATGTCTTCGAATTTTTCGTTCTAGGACATGCCGGTTTCCTCACGATATTTTCCTTCAGCGCTTTGTTTTGAGAGTAGTGGTGGTAAATAAATTTAGACCAAGTAAAGCATCTGTCTGGGCCATAACATAAGCTTCAAGTCGTTTGTGGTGCGGGTTCCAACTCAGTATCTAGAAACCTTCATGAAGGAAGAGTTTTGGCCGAAAGGTGTGGCATACCGACGTTTTCGCGTAAGGTTACGTGACACCATGCAGCGCAACACGACGCCGACACAGTCATCAATTCGTGTATAATAGTTGTTTAAAAATATAATAATTTGTATGTTATTTTTTTTTTTTTTTGGGTGGGAAATCATCAAATAACTTCTCCCGCTCTGGGTGGAGCAGGAGGGCGTGTCAGACTTTTACTGACTAAAACCCACCCGTGTTCCTTCAGTAGCCCTTAAGCCAGGGGCTGTGGTGTCTCTTTCGAACAAACCCGCACCCCTGGCAGGCATCGACCCTTGCGGGTCCCATCACTGTTTGTGCTGACATCTCTTTGAGGCGCGCGTGGAACACAACGCGCCGTCGACTTGGGCTTGGTCCTTACCGGACAGCGAGCTACCCATTACTCGCCGTCCGCAAGCCCATGCCTACGGTGGCCGGAAATCGGCCTGGGATTCCCGACGCCCAGGGCGCCTCCGTATCCTGCGGCGGCTGGGGTCGCGAGGGCGCATATGCTGCCTCTCCCTCACGTGCGCCGCCTCCCTCTTCGCGAGCATCACTGCTTCGCTGAAGGAGGTGACGGCTCCCCATGCCCTCTCGCTCCGTACCATGGCCTGGACCAGGGCCGGACGCGAGAGATCGCCGCCGCCGATCGCCTCCACGAGGACACGGCGGTGCTCCGCCCAAGCAGGGCAGACCGCCACCGTGTGCTCCACCGTGTCCTCAGGGCGATCTTCGCAGTGGAAACACCCGGGCGTTTCCTCCCGCCCTATCCGAAACAGGAACCTCCCGAAACAACCATGTCCGGTGAGGACCTGCGTCAGGCGGAAGGTGAGGACGCCATGCCGCCTCTCAAACCACTCCTCAAAGAGGGGACTTACCGCCGCAATCGTGGCGTGCCCAGCACTGGGTTGCGACAATCGCTCTCTCCATGTCACCATGAGATCCCGCCGGAGCTCTGTCCGCTGTGCCGCGATTTCCTGCGGCAGCGGAGTTACGCCCCGGCGTTTGGCCTCCTCGCGCCACTCCCATATTTGCGCGAGGACCTTTGCCTCCAGATCCCATGGCGGTAATCCGGCAAGGAGGCCCGACGCCTCGCCGGAGATCGTGCGGTATCCTCGGATCATCCGTATGGCCATGACCCTATGGGACGCCCTCAGCTTGCGAGCTGGTTGGCGCCTCAATGTAGGCGCCCACACCGGCGCCCCGTATAGGGCCATGGACCGCACGATCCCCGCGTAGAGCCTCCGGCAGGAGGCGTCTGGCCCCCCTAGATTGGGCAGGAGCCGCTTCAGCGCAGCCCCGGCCCGCTCCAGTCTGGGAGCCAAACGGCGGAAATGCTCCGCGAAGTTCCACCGGCTGTCGAGGACGACTCCCAAGTACTTCATCGTCGACTCGACGCCGATGTGAACCCCTCCTACCGTTATCTGGGAACCCGTCGGTGGCGCATTCCGAGGACCATGAAACCACATGGCCTCGGACTTGTGCAAGGCCACCTCGAGTCCCAGTTGCCGGATCCTATCCACGATTGTCGCAACCCCTTGTGTCGCCAAGTCGGCCGCCGCCTGGAACGACCTCCCTTTAGGCCTGCGTTGCCTGAAATTAATGTTTTATTTATTATTATTAGTATATGTATACCACTCCCACAACAAAACTTGAATCTCAAACAGCAAACGAGACCCGAAGGCAGTTGATATCATCCAAAACTGCAGTAACTACATTCTAAACGCACAAACGTAGTGAACCAGAGCAAACGTTTAGGACAAGCAAACTGTCAACAGCACAATGCTTTTAGCAATCTAGTCGCATAGAGTTTTGCTTTCCACACGCAAAGAGCATAGGAATAATTGTAAAACTAACCGGATTCCGGTAACCGGTTAACCGGTTGTGTTCACGTCGCCCGATGTTCTTTAGTACGTTTTACACGTCGTCGTAAAAGATGAAACTTTAACTTGGTCTGTTTTACATTAAAACAACAACTAGTGTAGAATAGAGTACGTTTTAGTTTATTTTATTTGAATACGAAAATATGTAAACTTAATTTTTTGGTTGCATCGTCACACATCGACCTGTATTTTCAAAAGAGGCAGACAGAGATGTGGAATATACTTTTCCCAAGTTTTGTTAAGGTCACATTCAATTGTTATTGGATTAAACGGGTAGGTATAATTTTTCTTCCCAAAGTCGAAGTGCTTATAAAGTATCGCTAGCGGTTGATTGAAAATCAAAGCACAGGAAATACATTTAGAATTCCTTTTTGTGAAATTCAAATGTCTTTACACATTTTCTTTACGTAACGTAATTTAATAAAGTAATTTTATTTCCCTACAAAAATAAAGAGCCGACACAGTAACACATCTCTAAAAGCATTATTTCTTACTAGAAATCTTTCGGCGAAACTAAACAAAAGACTCTAATAAATTCTACCTTTAGCATTTATAAATATTTCCACATATCTTTAGATATCTGCGCTCGGTCTCAAAGAAAACGTTTCGCTTCTACGCTTACAACTCATGTAAATATAACCGTCAGAAGATTTACATACGAAAGTGGATTCTAGCAAAAATCTGAAAACTTTTTAGTCTGTAAAACCTAAACAAAATCGACGTCCTAACTAAACTTTACCGTAGCCGCTGACACGTTTGTCATAACGTCTACATACGTAATTTTTTTAGATTCCCAACCTTATAATTACACCCGAAAAAATCGCATTAATCTACACTAGACTCTATTCCGTCAAAATAAAGCCTAGAAAGCCACTTAATTAGCTTCGTTACCTGCATTAGCAAGTTGGGCGGAGATTATGTTAACTAGGTTACCCAGAAAATGTATGTCAAAGAGATTTTGTGACGTATGTCGTCTTTTCTAACAGAACTTTCAACGGCAAATAAATGTGAGGAATAATTTATGTTTTTGTTGTTTCAATATTTATTCGTATACAGATTTGTATTGTATTGCCTAAAAGAAAAGCTTGCAGGAAAAAGTTAAGCTTAAAGGTCAAGCAGTGAATTGCCCTTTGATGTAGATTCTGCACAGCGAACAGATTCTGATAAAAATCTTTGTAAAAATAGATAAAGGAAATGAGTACCTTTTAATCCGAAAAGGCAAAAAATCTTTCCATTGGCAATTTGGTTATATATTCACAGAATAAGTTTTTTTGGGCTAGTGAGCTTCCGGGACATAAGTAAGTGATGACTTACTTATAACTTATATAGAAAGATGGCCGAGAGTAAAATATGGACTTATTTCTGGTCGAAAGGTCCATTTGCAATACATCTCGAAGATATAAATAGCTCGCTCATTGTGTCACCGTATGCTAATATTTCTACGTATAAATGTTATTCAGATGGTCTAGCAGTTACCAACACAGATTAGTAGAAAGGGTCGATGGATGTTTTTAGAATTTAATTTGATTTGTTAATCTGACTGCTGCAAAAAGAGGAGTGTTATATGTTTGACAGCTATGTGTGTCTGTTTGTCTGTGTGTCTTCCGTGTGTATGTTTGTGGCACCGTAGCTCTTAAACTGGTGAATCGATTCACGTGCAGTTATGTTATTTAAAATTGGGGTTTCCTATTAATTTAATTTAATTTTTGAAGTGATGAATGATCAATCAATCAATCCGGTATCCGCCGGATGTGGGAAGCACAAGACTTGTCGAAATGGAGGAGCCTGGGGGAGGCCTATTTCCAGCAGTGGACGTCTTTCGGCTGAAATGATGATGATGATGATGAATTATCAAATTTAATAATGGGACTAACCGACCCAAAGAGCAATATTTACACGATCAAAGAGCACTCTCTTATAAGTTTTTCAACAACCTGTATATCTTACAACGTAAATAATATGTGCGGTTAGTAATTCAGAGAACTTTGCTTCTAGACCCGACCGCGGTCCAAATGTTACTAAGTCTTGACCTTTGTACTAATGTCGGAGCATTAATTATAATTCCGTTCAACACATCAAGGTCCAAGATGTGTGCTTTATGTACAAACATACAAGCGTATTTCTATAGTTTAGTTTTCGGAATGAGAAAGCCTCTTTACGGAGATGTCTAAAGGTGCGTCCAGACTGTGCGAGGCTTGTGCACACTGTATTTGTTTTCCCGTTTCGACGCAGGCACGTAAAAACGCGGAAAAATGCGGTAGATAACTTTTATTCATATGCCCTAAGAATCGTCGCGTCGGGGGAAGGTCAATGAAAAAGCCAAGCACACGAGACCCAACAATAATTAATGTATGCAATTGTAGAAAGGATAACATTTTCATTAGCCGTTCCCGACGCGACGATGCTTTGATCTAAATATTACCTACAACTTCGTATTAAAATTATACAAGCATACTTATTATTTTTCTACTTTGCAAAGGTATTTGTTCGTGTGCTACGTTTTTAAAATTTAACTTGATGCTATTTCTGCTTGAATAAGTACGTAACAAACATATTCCAATTTATGATATTTATGGGAACTAGTACGCTCACACATTCAGGGTTATTTTAAATTGTCTGGCTAAACTCCGCAGGTGCAATGGGTATCAAAATCTCACCATGAAAAAAAAAATATGTTTCATCATTTATTTGCAATAAGTATCGGTACAGTGTTGGTCTTAAAGTAGGTAACTGAGTTCCTAATACATAGTCAGACATAATTTGACATGCAAAACATTTAAAATACATTATTTAGAAATTCATGTTACAGAATAAAAACGTTTTTGCAGTAGCCATAATTTTAGCCTAATAAAAAATAAGTTTATCAAATCAAATCAAATCATTTATTTTTTGCCAACATGGGTAGGGGTATAGATGTTACAATGTTTTTATAATGTTCTCCATGCTCTGCCTTAACATGGGCATGCAAAATTAAAAATTAAAATATTACTTTCAAAACACTTAAAAATTATTATGACAAAATTATTAAATTGGAAAATCATTTTAATCGTATTTTCAATGTCAAGGAGTATTTAGTAGTCAATAGGTAATTAAATAAATGTCAGAGTAAATAATGGATAAATAACTATAAGTCTATTCATTATTGGCCATAAGGATTCCCTTTTAGATATTCCTTCACACTGTAATACGCTTTATCAGTTAGAAATTCCTTTAGCTTCCGCTTAAATATGTGCGAGTTGTCAATATCTGTAATGCAACATGGCAATTTATTATAAATCTTAGATGTCATGCAATATACACTGGAGTCCATTAAATGAGTTTTGCAGGGTACAGTCTGAACTTTATTTCTGTATCTAGCACTTCGGAATTTTTCATACATATGCATATTACTTTTGACAAAGACTGACATCTCATAAATGAACAGGCTAGGTAAAGTAAGGATCTTAAGTTTTTTGAAATATGGTTCACAGCTATCAGTGGTCTTTAGTCTGCACATTGCCCGTATACACTTTTTTTGGGCTTTAAAAACAGCCTCCCATTCCGTCGAGTTCCCCCAGAAAATTACCCCATACCTCAGCGTGGATACCACGTATGCATGGTAGGCTGTCATGACAGTGGACAAGTTTACAATTTTTGTGAGCATGTATAACATATAGGAATATTTATTCAATTTCAAACAGACAGATTCCGCATGTGATTTCCAATTCAAATTACAATCTACATGCAAACCTAAGAATTTTGTTACATCAACTTCATTAATTTTTGTTCCAGCATAATTTATATTTAAGTCTGTTGTTGGTTTAGTCCTGTTTCTAAAGATCATGAAATTAGTTTTCTGTAAATTAATTAGAAGGTTGTTTGTTCTTAACCAATCGACAATGCGTGCTAATGTGGTGTTAATGTCATTTTCCAATGATGCATAGTCTTTGTTGCAAAATATGACTGTACTATCGTCTGCAAAAAGAATCATTGGAAAGTCCACGGTTTTCGGAAAATCATTAATGTAAATTAAGAATAATAAGGGACCTAGGACACTGCCCTGTGGTACGCCATATATCACTTCTAAGTAGTCTGAAACGTGATCAGTTTCTCGCTTCCTATTAGAGCAGAATTTTGTTATTGATGTGGCTTGTTTCCTATTACTTAAGTATGACATAATTAGATCCAGGGCATTGCCACGAATGCCATAAGCATAAAGCTTGTTTTTTAGTGTCATATGGTCCACATAGTCGAACGCTTTGGTTAAATCCATGTATAATGCACAAACAGGTACTTTTTTATCAACACTTTTAGTTACTATTTCAAGAAATTTGTAAATTGCTTTATTAATATTTTTATTTTTCCTAAAACCCATTTGTTCGTCGACTAAAATATTAAATTTTTCAAGGAATTGGTATAAGCTATTATAAATTATTTTTTCGAGAACTTTGGAATATACCGGTATTAGGGCAATTGGTCTGTAACATGACATATCGCCTTTATTATCCTTTTTGAAGAATGGCTTGACTATAGTTTTTTTTAAAGTACTTGGGAAGTGACCATGCTCTATGCAGAGATTAAAAATATGACTAAGTACTGGACTTATTACTGTGCTTACGTATTTCACTATTTTAGTAGCTATGCCATCAAAGCCGGTACTGTTTGTATTTTTAAGCGATTGTATAATTTTGTCGATGTCAAATGGTGTAACAGGATTTATAAATATTGAATTATTTTGAGAGTATGTCGGTTTATGTGTATTGCTACTGTTATTAATTGATGTCATAGGTCTAACTTGGTCAATAAAATATTTATTAAAATTGTGAGCCATGTCAATAGGATTTTTAATTGTTTTCCCCTCAACATTTATTTGCGAGATGTAATTCTTTGGAATGTTCGTATTGCTCTTGTTAATGACACTCCAGCTAGCTTTAGATTTATTACAGGCAGTGTTTATGTGGTAGTTATTTTGAGACTTTTGTGTTTGTTTAATTATTCGGTTAAGCCTAGACGAGTATATTTTAAATTTGTTTTTGTCTTCAGCAGACTTTGTTTGCCTATATTTCCACAGCAGAACTCGTTTTCGCTTAGAGCAACTCTTTAGCCCTTTACTAATCCATTTTGGCCGCCTTTGAAATGACTTTTTGATTTTTACTATGGGAAAACACAAATTATACAATAGACAGAAAAGTTCATGAAAATCATGAAATGAACTTTCGGGATCGTTATTTTGATAAATTTCTACAAATTTAAGAGAACTCAGATAATTTTTAAACTTTACCATATTTTCTAAACAATAGTCTCGTTTTTCTATAAACCAATGATCAATTCTGGGATTAAATTTAACGGGGCAAGTAACTAACTGGGCTGTGTGATCTGAGAGGCCAAAGTCAAATATGTCACACTTACATCCTTTCAAGTTGTGGATCACGTGATCAATACAAGTTTTGCTTATCAGGCGGGTTGGTAAATTTACAGCCAACTTTAAGTTAAATTCTGACAGAATGCCTTTATAGGCAGTAGTGATTTTATTGTTTTTCAGTATATCTATGTTTAAGTCACCGCATATTACTAGTTTTTTTGATTTGTAGCAAAATTGACTCAAAATATCGTTTAATTTACCAAAAAACTTTTCGATATCCTCTAAATTATTTTTTGGAGGTCTATATATACAAATAACTATTAATTTTTGATCTAAGAGCTCTATGGCACTGCACTCAATTATATTTATAAGTGAGTGTTTTGTAATCACTCACTTATATTTATCTGGATCTGAACTAATTTATCTGGATCTCTTACTTTTCGAGGGCAGCGGTCTTGTGCCTTTTTAAACAGGTCAAAGTGCTGACGGTGAAATAAAGCTGTTACTGTTCGTGGGTAAAATTCAAATTTCATTAATTTAAATTTGCTAAACAACCATTTCCTTGAATGTACAAGTGTAAAACTTTCAGATACTAAAAAGTTTACAAACAAAAATTTAATTGTTCATATCTGACGTAATCGCCTTACGGCTTACTATGATATTGCAGTATTTAATCCTCTCACGATATATTGATACACAAAGCTTCAAACGGCAGCGAGTCACCTTGCACCGGCTTACTGCGTCGCTACAAAAATAGAACGCAGTTTGTGCGACATCACGATTTCTGTTGGAATATCACGATATTTGTACGAATATCTGGATATTGGTCGTTTGTCAAGAGTTTCGTGAAAGCTGCGTTTTGTGGACCATCGTGTTTTTTTTTTTTCAGTGGTACGGTACTATTTGAAACTAGAACATTTTTTTTAAATTTTTTTGTTGGCCTTCGGTTAAACACGGTCGATTTTGTCTTGAATGGTTAGATTTTCTTTAGCTCTATGAAAACTTGGTCGGCAAAGTTCGTTTAGTTCATGCTGAGTGAGAATCTTCTTGTTACAGTCACGGCGTGCAGCTGTCGACTATGTATGTTCTGTGCTCGTAAGTTTAAATGTATTTTGTTGTCATGTTTTTATGTGATCTGTTTTCTTTCTTTCTTTCAATCATGGTACCTACAGACCAGGCGTCGAGAGAATTTGTTAGTAACACCCGCCAGTTTCATACAAACGAATATGTGTTTCCCGTGTTGATTGTCTTATCCACCTCGCCTTGGAGGCTACGCAATATGATCTCGTCCTAAATATAATGCAGTGTCTCAAGACAAAAGTCTTTGACCTGTGCGTGTTGCCAGTGATGACAACACACAATGGGTTTTATCAGAAGGCTGAAAGTCACGAAAGGGCAAGGGAGAGGGCTATGCTTGTAGTTTACCTATGGGATCGAATCAGGAATGAAGAAACCAAGGCCAGCGACATAGCTCGAAGAATTGCTAAATTTAAGTGGCAGGGGGCAGGGATGGCTCGCAGAACAGATGGGCCGATGGGGCCGAAAGGTCTTGGAATGGCGACCGCGTACCGGAAAACGTAGAGTTGGAAGGCCTCCCACAAGGTGGACCGATGATCTTGTGAAGGGTGCAGGAATCTGCTGGACGCGGGAAGCACAGAACCGGTCGAAGTGGCGCAGCTTGGTGGCCTATGTCCAGCAGTGGACGTCTTTCGGCTGAAATGATGATGAATACGTGTTTTTCGATTGTCCCATTGATAGGTGTCATACCCTCTCAAGGACCGGACTGTAATTCAGAAATTACAAACAGTTAACTTACGTCAAACTTAGATTTACAATTATAAAAACCATCAACTGGTTTTTTGTTTCTGACACTTTACGAGTACCTGAATGGCCAGGAATGATTAAATACTAGCTGACCCGACAGACGTTGCAGGACAACGTCTTAGCTATGAATATTGAATTAGCATTAGCTATGCAAACCTTGTCCTGACAATAAGGAACACATAAAAAAAAGAATCATCCAATTTGGAGCAGTCGTTCGGAAGTTGTGCGCGTACATACATTTCGGCGATTCATTTTAATATATATAGATTCTAGCGGACGTGTAAAAAAGGCCTACGCTATTCAAAGACAAAAATGCTTTGACAGATTAAAAAAAGGTTTTACTTTCGAAAAGCTTAGCTGTCAAACATAAAACTGTCTAGGATTTTCGGCTAAAGAATCTAGTGCTGGAGCAAAAAATTATCAAATGCAGCACGCTATCGGTTCGAGTCACATGTACGATATTTTTCTATTCAGATTTACTTTAGGAGTTTCCTAGCAAAATAGGAAAACCGTGAAAATTCCGTACGTAGCCTAATAATATAACGTTCTTCTGAAATATTCATTCATGTTTACTAATGGTTACTTGTTTACTTTGGGTTTGCTTGACTAGGTCTAGTTTAATTTCAATTCGACTTGCGACCTTGCCCGTAATTCTCATTACTACACGACTCCATTTGAGTTTGAAATTAGTCCGACGAAACCTGAAATAGCTACTAGTTTTGGAATTAAATAAAGTGAGTGAAAATCTAAAAAAAAGTGTATGGAAAAGACTTTTATTTAAAAAATATAGGTAATACATAATAGGTGTTATGTGTTTGTTTCACCATTCAACCATGTTTCACCATTTGGCATGCAAACACATGCGATACAAATTATCGATCACTTAAATTTAAATCTATCCAGAAGACCAATTCAGCCAAAAAAAATCTCGGTTAATAAACTCACTAAACAAATAATAAACATGAATGAATCAAAAGTACTGCCTAGTTGGTCAGCATGAAGTCACGGGTTCGATTCCCATGTCAAGCAAAGTGATATTGAGCTTTTCCTTTAGGTATTTTTCAATAGCAGCCTAGAGACTGGATTTGTGCTCGATTTATCAATAGGCTCGCCCCTTTACATAGGACTTTATCATAACGGTCTCATCTCTGCCTAGCCCCTCGTTGAAAAGTGGCATTATGTCATGAATGAATTGCACTGATTGGACAGGTCCACTCAATCTGTGTGGTTCTTTCCACAAAAAACCATTTCAGACACCAATCTACTTTCTGCCTTCATGATCTGACTCAGATGAAGTCTGGACTTTAAAACAGACTGTGACCTCTGAATTTGTTTCGGCTTTCCTTTTCAGAGCAGTCTAATAGGAAACGCCGACCTCATTTCAGTTTAAACAATATGCTTGACGTGTTTGTGCAAATCTACTTCCAGAAATAAAATAATTTATCATTAGTCAAAAGCTCTAATATTCCCACATGATTGATGGTCACCCTGCAAGGGTATGATATTATGTTAACTTTGAGGAATTTATGTGACAAGCGTAGTAACGGGTGGTGTTACGAATTAATTACCGCGTTCAAGGGCTGCGGTTAATTAAACAGGTAACGGTACCCGTGACGTTGGTTTACCACCAAATTATGTGTGTTAATTACGTATTAGCTGGGGTTACATTGAAAAATTCTTAAAGGAATTCTTGTTCTTATCTTGCTGTACTGTTGTAAATCCTACTAATATTATATTGTGAATGTGAAAGTTTGAATGTTTATTACTCAATCACGCAAAAACAGCTTGACAGATTTGGATGAAATTTGGCACACAGATAGTTTATAATCTTAATAAACACATAGTTCTACTAATATTATAAACTTTTCGTTGCTTCGTGTTTTCGTCATTACATTAGGTATTCGTTATTGCCAGCTTTCGGCACTGCATTTTTCGGCGTAGCATGTTTCGGAATCAGAAAGTTTGTGCGTTTGTGTTTTATTACTCAATCACGCAAAAGCGGCTGAACGGATTTGGATGTAATTTGGAACGCAAATAGTTTATGATCTGGGTTAAGAGCGTTCATTCGACGCGGGCTGGCAATTGTGCATTTATAGCGGTTTTTCGTGATTATTTCATAAAATACAAAAAAAGTAAACATTTTTATTCCAAGCACTAGATCGTTGGTATTTATAATTATTTTTAACATTTAATCTTTAATACAAAACATTTAATCGTACTGAGTACCTAATGCAAATAGAAAATAATTGACGGTATGTCGTTTTTATAAGTCATCATCATCATCTGCCTAGCCTTTTCCCAACTATGTTGGGGTCGGCTTCCAGTCTAACCGGATGCAGCTGAATACCAGTATTTTACATGGAGCGACTGCCTATCTGACCTCCACAACCCAGTTACTGGGTAATACGATACCCCTTGGTAAGACTGGTTTGTCAGACTTTCGGGCTTCTGACGACCCGTAACGACTGTCAAAGATCCACAAATGACAGCCGGGACCAACGGCTTAACGTGCTTTCCGAGGCACGGAGGGGTCTTGGTATGTAAAGATGGTCATCCATCCACGGACCAACCGCGGCAAGCGTAGCTTAACCTGGCCGATCGACCCATGCAGCTATTGTTATTTAGCCACAAGCCCCTCGTCGTTTTTATAAGTAAATACCAAAATAACTGTAAAAACTAGCATACAATCTTGAAAACACCAAAGATCTAGTGCATGGCTGCAAAAAATGTTTACTTTTGTTTGTTTATAATGAAATAATCACAAAAAACCGCTATAAATACGCCATTGCCAGCCCGCGTGGGATGAACGCTCTTAACACTTAATATACTTTATATCCCAGTAAAAAAAAATATTAAAAAGAAAATTACGTTTATGTTCTTAAATGCATGCTATATGCTAGTCAACTATAAAGTACTGTTTTTCTGCTATTCTTAATTCGTAAAAAATTGTATCTCAAAATTGTATGCCAGTATCTTTGCAATCACTATAAATTATTGAATCAATCAATCATCTCAGCCTATCGAAGTCCACTGTTGGACATAAGCCTCTCCCATGTTGCGCCACAAGACCCTGTTCCCTGCTTTCCGCATCCAGTCTGTCCCAGCCACTTCCTTTTCTAAAACAGATTTCATACACAAACACAAACTATACATCAGTACAGTACTATTATAAAAAAAAAAAACATCTTATCTGCATACATGGGCATTTTTTTTTAAACTGCTACCTATCTTTGAAAATAGCTTACTGATATTGTTACGAACATTTAAGCTAATTCTTGGTTTAGTCGAGTGATAAATGTAACAAATTTTGCTGGACAAGTATTTTTTTTTATTATATGACCTGCATTTCCAATAATATCTGTAAATAAATAGTAACTTAGATACTTTTTGGTCATGACCGTTACCAAAAAATAAACTACTCCTGAAATAAAACTAAACTTAGGATTAGACTTTTTTGGTGTATAAGGGTTAATTAATTGTGCGGTATAGCAATCTAACACAAAAACTCAGTTGTGTGCGAAATATTGCCATAGTAATTTGTAAAAAAATGTCATGATCGTTACTTGTTACGAAAAAGCTATATTTAAATTATATATATTAATGAAACAACTAGTAATAGATGTAGAATTACCATACCAACCTTAACTTAAATGCCTTTGTGTTAAAAAGTATAAAAAAATCGATTCAATTATTTTAAGAAATATAGAAAAAGTATAAAAGCTCTTAAAATATTTCGAGGGACAGTCACGTATACCTGACCAACCAGTAACGGTCCTGACATAGTAAAGTTGTGGATACACCAATGTAGTAAATAAAAGACGTTTTACAATATTAAAGTTGTCTTTGTAATTTTTAAGTCCTCCGACTTATGTTGCTAAGGCAAATGACATCATAAAATCAACATTTTAATAATTAATCAGTCAATAATAAGAATAAATTGTATTTTAAAACTGGCTTGATTAGCAACAATAATGCACGTTTTTGAAAGTTAAAAGGAACTAAGTAATTGAAAAAGGAAAGAAGTAATTAAACCTATAACAAAGTTTTAGTTTCTATAAAAATAATGACATTCTCATAGATAGCCTCCCACTATCTTTTCGATTTCTTTACACGTACATACAAAACGCAAAAGTTTAATAATTACCAAGTATATATTAGTATAAAAAGTAGCACTTAAATCTAATAAGGTACTTCGAAATGGCACAATAATTGTTTGTTCTTAAAATCTATAACACAAAAGTCTTCTTTGAGATCTATTAGTCTTTACAATAATTCAGTCTTATAATTGTATAATAAAAAAATAAAAGTAACATGAACTAAAAAAATCAGCTTACTTAATAAGCAAAAAAAAAACTTGACGTAAACTCTTATTCAATAAAATATAGTCAAAATAACGAGTATCACAACCACTAAACAGCTCTAACGAAATTTAACTAATAACTATATACTTTGAAAGTTACAAGTAAAAAAAAAGAAACAGCCCGTAACTGTACCAATATTGAAGAAGGGTGATAGTACCTAGGTAGGTATTGTGTAGCCTCACCCATCACTCAAACAATATTCACATTCATCTTTTTCATAATGGTCGTATATAGTAGAATCACAATTATAACACCAAAAATTTTCATTTTCTAGCAGTAACTTAATGTCATTCTTGGTCATTGGTAAACAAAAATGGCTTGGTCTACACCCTTGTACATATTCATCACAGTTGCGACACTTGTTGGTAATAATAAAATGTGTTTCGTCCCATGGCCACTCCAATCCATAGTAATAATACTGCAGTAGATCCTCTTTTGTTAAGATTTTGTCGATATCAACAACAATTACCATTTTTGTGGTGTTTCCTGCTAACAGCAATTAACTCTTGACAAAACAGACTACTGATTTCTGACAAATTTGTAAAAGACGACGTTCAATCTGTAAAAGTTAAAAATATTTTAATTAATGAAAACATTAACTCCAAACAAAACACTATACTATAAAGCAAGCCTAATTACCATCATCGCTGTCTCCCAAACATTTATCACACAAATAATCATTAGTTATGGGCCCACCAACGCAGTCATAGCAATATTTTTTTTTGCAAGCCATACATTTTGCCATTTCACCAAGTATTGAGCAAGTACAACCACTGCAGTTTGGGAATTTGATATGCTTTTTTGATACGATTGCATTACTCTTTATACTTTTCTTTGGTACACATTTTTTCCCCTTTTTGCAATTGAATGTATTACGTTTAGTAGAACTTGGTCCTGGACAATTTGATTTATAGGTATTATCTGGTAAAACATTTAAAGTCTTTTTCGATATATTTTTCTGTTTGTTCTTAAATTCAACACAACTTGGTCCTGGAGAATTAGACTCTGCATCAGGTAATATATATGTAGGCATTAAATTAATGTCTATCAAATTTAAATCAACATCCATAGGCAAATTCAGATTCGTTGATAAGATTTCGGGGGTTGCAACTTCATCTATAGGCAGATTCAGGTTTTCTGATGTAATATCCAGGGTATCTACTACATCTATAGGCGAATTCAGACTTATTGATACGATTTCGGGGGTAGCTACTTCATCCATAGACAAATTCAGGTTTTCTGATGTAATTTCTGGGGTGATGAGTTCTATTGCAAATGCAGGATTCTTGCTGTAATTTCCGGTGTGGATAAGTTGTCATTAGGTAAGTTGGAGGTTGTTGGTTTCGCTGGCCAATTGTCTTTAATTTCGGTATTCGATCTGACACAGTGAGTTTTCAAGTCAAAGCAGCTGCATAAACCTTTGACTTCTCCGCAGAAACAACCAATATCTCTGTAGGCCAAGATACCGTTTCCCTTTGTAATTATCTGATGAATTTGCAATGTTCCCGCTAATGTTGTGATATTATTCGGTAGCATCGAAACAATGTTATTTATTTCTTCGTCCTTGACAAACCAGATCTTGACAGTTTTCATACAGGCTTTTAAAATGTGGTAAGCGTCAGAAGCTTCTCTAATATCTTTTCCAAAGCACACTTGTCGATCTAAAACTCTTTTCACCGATCCGCCTATACCGTCAGCAACTCCTTTGCCATGGCCACTTTCGAAAAATGACCAGGTGACATATTCAAGTTCCAGCTTTTGAGTGAACAGGTCAATCAAATAGAAATTATTTTTTTGTCGATATTGTGAGGTTGGGCCATCAGAATAGAAATGTATAGTCATTACTTGAAAATCATCCTTTATCATCTTTAATATAGGCAGTAAATGTGCCCAAATAGCTGGCGGTTGGTGCATGTTGTTTTGAGCTACAGTACAAAATGATTGTGACATCCCTTGAAGATATACCATTCCAGTGTGTAGCGTTATTAGGCTTTTAGAGGCACCGAAATGCATACTTTGTATTTCTTCGCTTAGTTTTGTTTCATAATTTTCAGAGAAATCGCATATAACTACCGCTTCGTTTTGTTTTAAATTATTTATAATAAGTTGATATTGGTCTTGTTGGTGAATGTTATTAAAATAATGTTTCTTGAAAGGTTTAATGTCATTTTCAAAGTCTTGTAGTAACTGATTAATGGTTCCGTTTTTCTCTGCTTTTACCGTTTTCTTCGTTGTCTTTTCTGTAGTTTCTGATCCTTCTTTTCTAGAGTATTTATGGATAATTGTCTCCCACTGATACCAGGTGACGTTTTGATTTAATTGCACATTTGTGTCGTATATAACGGGAATGTTCTTGCATTTCGTGCATTTGCCATGCATGCATTCGAATGATTTCAGGTCACATGTTTGTAATGCAAGTATTTCTTTTATATTGCTATTTGGGAGTACAGAATGTTTTTTTAAACATGCAAATTTCAGTTCAATGTTATTATGCTTAACACATACGCATGTATTTCTGGATCCCAAATGTGGTGTCAAAACATAAAATGGTTTGTACTTATAAAAAGTGGTAAATTTATATTTCCCACCTTCGTTTTTATACTTCTTATAAAGGTTCTGTAACGTGTCCAGTAAATACCTTATTTGCTGCTTCTCTTTATTGTATGTGCGACATTCTTTTTTTCCAGCCGTGCAGCGACTCACATCGTCCCTGACGTAAAATTTTACTAATTCTTCAGATACAAGACTTGTTTTCTTTGGCTTCGGTTTCTTGACTTTTCCTGTTAGGCCTATTACTTTAGCTACGTACGATTTTACTTTGGCATTAGTAATCAATCTTTTTAGTATTATTTTTTGAGAGCGTTTTTCACATGCTTTGTAAGTTTTTTTCATAGTATCTTCTAGGACTTGTTCTCGAGCTTTCATTTTTTCAATTATTCTCTCCCTGTTTTGGATCTGTTTTTCTGCATCTATTTTTAATCGATAGTTTCTTTTTTTTAGTTTTTCACATTTAGTTAGAAGTTTTTTTAGCCTTTCTTCCTTTTTTTTAAGCGCACTACTAAGTTTAGTACACTTTGTTTTTAAATATTTCAGTTTTGAAGTTTGTGCCTTGTCATTATATTTTTTTTGTAATTCATTAGTCTCATCTTTTTTTGTATTTGCTTCCGCTACAGTACCTTTTTGTTTTTTAGCACGTTGCTGACGTTTCTGTTTAACCCACTGATCTCTCTGACTTTTCTTTTCTGTATCATCTAATTCTGAAATCTTTTTGCGCCTTCGTTTAAGTCGTTCTATGTCCTTCTTACGATACTCTTCATATTTTTGGGGATCTTGTTTTAGACGTTCCCTGTAACGTTTCATTTTTTCGGCAGCGGTAAGTGCCATTCTGATATCTAAAACATATAATCTCCTATGTCATATAGGTAGATACTTTATATTCTTCCCACTACATACATTTAAATAATACGTTATTTCAGTTCACAGTACTCCACCAGAATGAATTTAAGGATGTAATATTTATTTAAAATTTACATGTTTTAAATTCTACTACCTACAAGCCTTTTCCCACAACATATTTATTATGCAGTTTCATAGTAGTGAGGATTCTCTCAGTGTGCCCACATATTTAGGCTGTCCTGTCCGTTACTTTTTTAGTCCGGCTCATACGTTACCAGTCATTTGGTAATGGTCAGGACGTAACGGTACCACAGCTGCTCTCAGTTTTTTTATCATAACCTATAAATGTTGTTCGATAACTAAATATCTCTTATTTACCGAAAACCAGAATTAATTTTGCCATGTGAAACTATTTTTGCTTTAACACTAACATTACATAATCATTCTAGAAACGTGAAATACTTACTGGTCAATGTGAGGCGAAAACTCCGAAAAAAGTCCGTTACCAGTCGAAACACTCTCAAGACTGAAGACAAATAAAAACTGACACTTCAAAATGGCTGCTGGTGTTAACATATTTGATTTGGTGTTGCTATTTAAATAAAAAGTCGGCGAGTGGTAGAAAAAATCAGAACTAATATTAATTAAATTTACGGTCACGGTGCATGGACATGTCCAGTTAACACATACCAAAGGGACGGAAATAAACTTTAAAATGTTAAAATACTTGTATTATAATATAATAGAGTTTAACATGCTTGAAAACTACAACTAGATTACAAATATTAAAATACGTGCAGTATGTAATTAAGATGCAAATTGTAAAGAAATGGTTTAACATAGGTCATGTGTACCTAAAAGAGGACAGTACTGCAAGACGTAAGATGCCGCATTTCCGGATTTAAATTTATTAATTTGATTTAAATTTCTCTTAACAATTTAAGCAAAAATAGAAAACTTTAGTCACTTGGACCTATTCAATAATATTTCGACAGTTCTATGTCATAAAAACGTTAGTTATTTGCAACTTGTATGTATGGGACATCCCATGAGTGGGTTGGTAGACATTTTGACGAAAATGTTTTATTTGTCATTTGTCAAAAATCATTTATTTGTTTATAATGTATGTATACATTATAAACAAATAAATGATTTCTATTTCTAAACATCCAACTGAATGAATCACATAAGTAACACACATCTAAGTCACAAAGCCAAGTTGTAAGCGATACAGGTAACTTCACGTAGTGACGTAACTCGTGGGTGACCAAACTGTCATCGCTTTTTTTTTTTTTTTTTTTTTTGGGTGGGAAATCATCAAATAACTTCTCCCGCTCTGGGTGGAGCAGGAGGGCGTGTCAGACTTTTACTGACTAAAACCCACCCGTGTTCCTTCAGTAGCCCTTAAGCCAGGGGCTGTGGTGTCTCTTTCGAACAAACCCGCACCCCTGGCAGGCATCGACCCTTGCGGGTCCCATCACTTTTTGTGCTGACATCTCTTTGAGGCGCGCGTGGAACACAACGCGCCGTCGACTTGGGCTTGGTCCTTACCGGACAGCGAGCTACCCATTACTCGCCGTCCGCAAGCCCATGCCTACGGTGGCCGGAAATCGGCCTGGGATTCCCGACGCCCAGGGCGTCTCCGTAACCTGCGGCGGCTGGGGTCGCGAGGGCGCATATGCTGCCTCTCCCTCACGTGCGCCGCCTCCCTCTTCGCGAGCATTACTGCTTCGCTGAAGGAGGTGACGGCTCCCCATGCCCTCTCGCTCCGTACCATGGCTTGGACCAGGGCCGGACGCGAGAGATCGCCGCCGCCGATCGCCTCCACGAGGACACGGCGGTGCTCCGCCCAAGCAGGGCAGACCGCCACCGTGTGCTCCACCGTGTCCTCAGGGCGATCTTCGCAGTGGAAACACCCGGGCGTTTCCTCCCGCCCTATCCGAAACAGGAACCTCCCGAAACAACCGTGTCCGGTGAGGACCTGCGTCAGGCGGAAGGTGAGGACGCCATGCCGCCTCTCAAACCACTCCTCAAAGAGGGGACTTACCGCCGCAATCGTGGCGTGCCCAGCACTGGGTTGCGACAATCGCTCTCTCCATGTCACCATGAGATCCCGCCGGAGCTCTGTCCGCTGTGCCGCGATTTCCCGCGGCAGCGGAGTTACGCCCCGGCGTTTGGCCTCCTCGCGCCACTCCCATATCTGCGCGAGGACCTTTGCCTCCAGATCCCATGGCGGTAATCCGGCAAGGAGGCCCGCCGCCTCGCCGGAGATCGTGCGATATCCTCGGATCATCCTGATCGCCATGACCCTATGGGACGCCCTCAGCTTGCGAGCTGGTTGGCGCCTCAATGTAGGCGCCCACACCGGCGCCCCGTATAGGGCCATGGACCGCACGATCCCCGCGTAGAGCCTCCGGCAGGAGGCGTTTGGCCCCCCTAGATTGGGCAAGAGCCGCTTCAACGCAGCCCCGGCCCGCTCCAGTCTGGGAGCCAAACGGCGGAAATGCTCCGCGAAGTTCCACCGGCTGTCGAGGACGAGTCCCAGGTACTTCATCGTCGACTCGACGCCGATGTGAACCCCTCCCACCGTTATCTGGGAACCCGTCGGTGGCGCATTCCGAGGACCATGAAACCACATGGCCTCGGACTTGTGCAATGCCACCTCGAGTCCCAGTTGCCGGATCCTATCCACGATTGTCGCAACCCCTTGTGTCGCTAAGTCGGCCGCCGCCTGGTACGACCTCCCTTGCGCCAGGACCAGCGTGTCGTCAGCGTAGCAGACTACACTGACGCCGCTAGGGAGGTCGGCGCGCAGCACCCAGTCGTACCCGATGTCCCACAGATACGGCCCCAGGACCGATCCCTGTGGGACACCGCACGACATCTCTCGCCGGTTCCACTCTCCGAGGTGACCGGGGTAGATGACGGCCCTGTCCGTCAAATAGGCCTCGACCACACGACAGAGGTAGGTCGGCATCCGGTGATACCGGAGTGCCTCCCTTATGCAACTCCAGGGCAGGGTGTTGAAGGCATTGGCGATGTCTAATGACACCGCCAAGACGACCCCACCCCGGGCCACAGCATCCCCCGTCGTGAGGGCTCGCACGCGCATGATGGCGTCCACCGTGGAGCGCCCCCTGCGGAAACCAAACTGGCTCTCCGCCAAATCCGGCCCCACCCGCACCAGCCGCCCGACGAGGCGGTCTGCAATTACTCTCTCAAAGAGCTTGCCCACCTCGTCGAGCAGTACAATGGGCCGGTAAGCGGACGGAGAGTCCGCTGGGCGCCCCGGCTTCTTGATGAGGACCAGTTTCCCCGTCTTCCAGCGAAGTGGGAACTGGCCCTCCTCCAAGCATGCGCTTAGGAGCCCTCTTAGTCGAGGCCCGAGAGCCTGCAAGGCCAGGACCCAGGCTTTGCCGGGCAAGCCGTCGGGTCCTGGGGCGGTATTCTTGGCATTCAGCCTACGTACCGCCACTCTCAGGTCTACCTCGAAAACTGTCATCGCTTGTTCCTTGTGCGAACGTGCCAGCTAACTTAACTTAGAGTTAGCTTTCTACTTGTGCCTGAGAGATACATTGTTAATTGTGACATAAACTTGCTTATTTATGTTTTCCTTGACAAATTTATGCAAGACATTTATTTATTCGCAATTATATAATGTATTTGGTACAGTGTTGGTCTTGAACTCAGTAATTACATTAATCAATAGCAATAATAACACAACATCACGCCTGTTATCCCTGAAGGTTTAGGCAGAGGTGCACCTATAGTAAACCCACATTTTTACGTTTTAGTCGCATATTAATAGGGGGCGAGCCTATTACATCAACGTATCACGAATTTAGACTCCGGACTGCTATTGATAAATTCTAGATGTAAAACCCAAAAACTCTTTGCCCGACCCAGAAATCAAACCTAAGACCTCTTATTCCCCGGGTGTTTCCACTGCGAAGATCGCCCTGAGGACACGGTGGAGCACACGGTGGCGGTCTGCCCGGCTTGGGCGGAGCACCGCCGTGTCCTCGTGGAGGCGATCGGCGGCGGCGATCTCTCGCGTCCGGCCCTGGTCCAGGCCATGGTACGGAGCGAGAGGGCATGGGGAGCCGTCACCTCCTTCAGCGAAGCAGTAATGCTCGCGAAGAGGGAGGCGGCGCACGTGAGGAAGAGGCAGCATATGCGCCCTCGCGACCCTAGCCGCCGCAGGATACGGAGACGCCCTGGGCGTCGGGAATCCCAGGCCGATTTCCGGCCACCGTAGGCATGAGCTTGCGGACGGCGAGTAATGGGTAGCTCGCTGTCCGGTAAGGACCAAGCCCAAGTCGACGGCGCGTGTGTTGTGTTCCACGCGCGCCTCAAAGAGATGTCAGCACAAAAAAAATATGGGGCCCGCAAGGGCCGATGCCTGCCAGGGGTGCGGGTTTGTTCGAAAGAGACACCACAGCCCCTGGCATACGGGCTACTGAAGGAACACGGGTGGGTTTTAGTCAGTAAAAGTCTGACACGCCCTCCTGCTCCACCCAGAGCGGGAGAAGTTATTTGGTGATTACCCACCCAAAAAAAAAAAGACCTTTTAATCAGTAGTACCGCTTGCAACCACTAGACAAACGAGGCAGTCACAATATTACACTATGTAATTTATCATAATGATCTACACACATGGATTGGTAGTTTTGTTGAAATAGCACCATCCCATTTCTTCCCGTGGGTATCAGGTAGAAGGCGACTAAGGGACTTACTAGAGAATGGGCAGCAGCGTTCTCTGTGTATTTTACCACTATACTGCGATCGCCAACCCGCCTGCCAAGCGTGGCGATTATTTTTCATAACCCTCCCCTTTTGGGGGAGGCCTATGTCCAGCAGTGGACGTCTTTCAATTGAAATGATGATGATGACCAATCCATGTGTGTAGATCATTGACCCCTTTTACTGTTTTCACTTGACAATCACGCATTATATCGGCAATAATCTATACTGATATTCCAATTTATATAAATCACAACCCATTTTGGACCTTAACCGCATGGTATATAGATTCTACATTAGTGTGGGTAAAAGGACATGTAATCACAGTTGGGAGACTGTTCTATTATAAGAGAACTAACTAGATTTTACTTCAAGAGATACTCAGTATTACTAATAGGTCTTTAGAAAAGACCCACAAGACTGAATTGGTTAGGAATCTGTGTTAATCTGTACTTAGTTGTCAAAGGAATAATTGCTGAATTCGTTGGTCTAACTTAGGTGTGTGCTTTATATGTACTGTGACACATCACAGGACGCAAGCCAAGCAAGATCTAACTCGTGATAAAAACTACTGAATGTCCTAACACATAGTGAGAAAAAGCGTGGCGTCTGTACAGTCACGAGCAATAATTATGTATACGCTAACCAACTTTTAAAAGTGATTTTCTCCACTTTTACTCAGTGTAATCTTATTTTATTATGAAAATAATATTTTGAAACCCACACTATAATGAAATACCCAAGTTATCTCAAGGTTGGAATGGCTATTTAAAAGAAAATCGCTTTTGAATTTGGCGATGTGTATACATATTAATGCTCGTGACTGTACATACATGAAGTACTAGCTTCCGCCCGCGGCTTCGCCCGCGTGGATGTCGGAAATTATCCCGCGGGAACGTATCTACTACCGGGATAAAAAGTATACTATTAGTTAATCCCGGTTATAATCTACCTATCTGTGTGCCAAATTTTATCCAAATCCGTTCTGCCGTTTTTTAGTAATTGAGTAACAAAAATCCAATCATCTTCACAAAATTTCACATTTATAATATTACAGACTACCCTTTTTTACCCTTTTAGGGGTAGATTTTCGAAAAACTCTGATACACATTATTTAATATTTGATTTTAGACATAAATACTGAGTTTCGAGTTAATCAGACCGCGCGTTAAAATTCTGCCATACAAACTTTGACACCCCCCAATCCCCCTTTAGGGGGTAGTTTAGAAAAACAATATTTTACCAACTTTATAATTTACTTAGATAAGTATTTGTGCCAAGTTTCAAGCTTAAGCTCAAGGAATAAGATTTTTCATACAACCAAAATCCCCCCTTTTCACCCCCTTAAAGGTCGAATTTTCAAAAACTCCTTCTTAGTGCTCCCCTACATTATAAAAGGAAGCCGTGTGCAAAATTTCACGTTCCTAGTCCTAGCATTCTCGGCTGTGCGATGATTGATCAGTCAGTCAGTTCCTCCTTTTATAGTCTCCTTTTATATATATAGATTTATAAATACTTTACAATCAAGCAACCCCAATCTGCCAAATTTCTTTGATAGATTTTCAACTTTATTCCATAAGCGTAAGGTTCATATTCAGTTAGGAAAATTTGACAGTTTGGGGTAGCTTGATGTGCTGGCGTCTGTACACCACAATAATAGATAGCAAAAAAAAAACTAACTAAGCTATAAAATATACAATGGGCGGCCTTATCCGCTTTCGGCGGCGTATACTCGGAAAGGTCATAAATTTTAAATTCAACTTATTAGTCGATTCCCATCATGTAGAAGTCTTCATGATATCCCACTCCTACGCCACAGGCTACACAGTGCTTTCATGCAAAAAAGTCTACGAACTTCGGTGGTGTCAGAATTATTTTAGAAATTATTATTTTTAAATACATGGCGCACGCAAGAACATAGGCCATCGGTTTAATTCAAAACATTAAATAGACATTTGCGTTTAAAAAAAGAAACATGTAGCACAATAGGGTTTTCGACACTGCATCCACCGACCAAAATCAGAGAGTGGCATTTCAAAATTAGGGCTCTCTGGTAAAACAAACCAGGGTCCTTTCATAAAAGAAACCAAATTATCTCTGCCTAGCCTTTTACCAACTATGTTGGGGTCGGCTTTTAATCTAACCGGATGCAGCTGAATTTTATCTGACCTCCAAAACACAGTTACTGGATAATACGATACCTCTTGGTAAGACTGGCTGTTAGACTTTCAAGCTTCTGGTCCTGAAATACAAAGATGACCGCGGCAAGCGTAGCTTAACTTGATCGGTTGACAAGTACGGCTATCATTAGTAGCCCCCATAAAAAAATCTATTATATCGAAATTACCCGCAGCTGACAGTCTTTAAAGACACCGACCTACCTATAAACCTACCTCTTAATAACAATAAGTCTTCATACAAAAACCCGGTCCGCCCCCCTCTTTATACAGCGGTAGATTAATATTGGATTTAATGAAAACCTTTAGAGGAACATAAATCACTGGGCCATTGATGGTCGGGCTTATAAGTCCGGATAAAGACTGTCACAGTTTGGAGGCTTTCAACGTAAACATTCGAGTAATAGGCAGATTTATTGAATGTTTCGGACTACGGAGTTAAGGAATCTATACTAATATACTAATAATAAAGCTGAAGAGTGGGAGTTTTTGGCGGGATCGCGTTGGAACATGTCGCACGGATTTTCATTTTCATAAAATTTCGTGAAATAGCGAATTAAATTGTATAATTTTGGTAGTGAATTATGCAATTTAGTTACGTGTGAGTGCACAAGTGTAGTGAAGGTGAAAATAAGTGACTAACGTGGACTTTCCGTGTTCCCACCAAAACTCCTAGTTAGGTTGTTGTAAAGTTACTAACACTTTACAATAACTTTGACTTGACAGACTATGACATTTTTGTAACTTCGTGCCTATAACGGGCCATTTACTTGATCGAAAATTTAAAAATTACTTGACACTGGCTAAATGCACAAACCGTGTGAAGCCAAAATCCAAAAAAAAGCTGAAAAGTTTGTTTGAATATCAAGTCAGATTTAAAAAAAAGAAAAACGCTTATTTGATAACTCATTTTTTGGGGAAGGTTGCTTTTTAACGCTAACACTTTTCACGCTAGGACACTAAGAAACAGTGCAAAGAGAAAAAATAACAGAAATAATGCTAAGCGAAAACAAAGTAAGGGCGGGCGATGCGATGCGACACGGTGAGTAGGGAGAGCAAGAAAATTCACGCGGGCGAAGTCGCTGGTTAGGGGTTATCCATAAATTACATCACATCAATTTTATGGTTTTTTGACACCCACGGGGGGTGTCAAAAAACCTTGTCACAGATTGTCACACTTGCGAAACCCTTTTCTCCCTTTTGTGTCTTCACAAATTTTTGTATTTAGAAGTAGTTACATTAAAACAGCAGTTTGTCCATTCTTTTTATTTTATTTAAAAATAATCTTCCATAAAATTAACATCAAGTCAATATATTTTAGATAATGGACAACACAAAAGACAAATTATATAAAAATAAGCGTTTAGTAATGTTAATAAACATCTTAACATGTGACGTCACTAAGCTTTTGACCCCCTGTTCCTTGTCACATAATGTCACTTTTCGTTCACCCCCCCATTAAAGTGTGACGTAATTTATAGATGGCTCCTTAGTGGTTATTCTACGATAATATGTAATATTTATATGAACAAGGTAGGAAATAATAAGTACTGTACTAGGCCATAAAAGTTACAAGAAAATTATTTTGTGGAGCGTCAGCCCTTTTTTTTTTTTTTTTTTTTTTTTTTGGGTGGGAAATCATCAAATAACTTCTCCCGCTCTGGGTGGAGCAGGAGGGCGTGTCAGACTTTTACTGACTAAAACCCACCCGTGTTCCTTCAGTAGCCCTTAAGCCAGGGGCTGTGGTGTCTCTTTCGAACAAACCCGCACCCCTGGCAGGCATCGACCCTTGCGGGTCCCATCACTTTTTGTGCTGACATCTCTTTGAGGCGCGCGTGGAACACAACGCGCCGTCGACTTGGGCTTGGTCCTTACCGGACAGCGAGCTACCCATTACTCGCCGTCCGCAAGCCCATGCCTACGGTGGCCGGAAATCGGCCTGGGATTCCCGACGCCCAGGGCGTCTCCGTATCCTGCGGCGGCTGGGGTCGCGAGGGCGCATATGCTGCCTCTCCCTCACGTGCGCCGCCTCCCTCTTCGCGAGCATTACTGCTTCGCTGAAGGAGGTGACGGCTCCCCATGCCCTCTCGCTCCGTACCATGGCTTGGACCAGGGCCGGACGCGAGAGATCGCCGCCGCCGATCGCCTCAACGAGGACACGGCGGTGCTCCGCCCAAGCTGGGCAGACCGCCACCGTGTGCTCCACCGTGTCCTCAGGGCGATCTTCGCAGTGGAAACACCCGGGCGTTTCCTCCCGCCCTATCCGAAACAGGAACCTCCCGAAACAACCGTGTCCGGTGAGGACCTGCGTCAGGCGGAAGGTGAGGACGCCATGCCGCCTCTCAAACCACTCCTCAAAGAGGGGACTTACCGCCGCAATCGTGGCGTGCCCAGCGTCAGCCCTTTAAACCCTTGTGATAGTTTCTTTATAGGTCCAGACGAAAACCGACTACAAAGAACAGAATACGTTGCAGGCATTTTCATGATCCCGACACTCGTGATAAAGTTAAAATAACCAAGTAGATGGAGTTTTAGTAACATTTTTCAACCTTCTATTCAATTTGTATCGTGATCAAATCGTACTTAATATCCTACGAATTAAAACCCCGTGGTAATAATTATTTTCTTAAAAGTTCATAATAACAAGGGATAGGTCTATCAAATTTTCCTCTCATTAGATGTTTTGTTTTTGTGTCTATTTTTTTTTTTTTGTTCTCTCATTTGTTACTGATAACATAGTTTGTAAGTTTTTTGGTTTTACTATCACGCTATAGGCCTTCGATGCCTGAATATAAAGGATTTTCCAATATTTTTATTTATAATAAAATATTTCACTCTGTTTAATCTCATATTATATTTTTAGGGATAAACACTAACCTATGTGTAACCTTATTATTCTAGCGTCTAGCACTCGTGGGTTGCAGCTGAAAATCAGCGTCAGGTGTTTAGCCTTGTCATCTTACATTATGGTATTGTATTATCAATTATTATAATAATCGATTTCTGTTTTGTTTATAGTTTTAAGGTTCTTTCGTTTACTATACGCATTTATCTTCTTTCTTTCTTTCTAATCATAAGTCAAAAGTATTTGGTATTCACTCGCACATGCTTGAGTACAGCACACTCAACTTTCACATAAATAAAGAACACCAATTTGATAAGACATAAGCGTATAACCCGTCTTATCAAGTCCTACACATGTCCACGATGCCACTCAGCTGATTGCACTAGTTAAATCGAATATCTTGACTCGTAGAGAAACACTGGGGAATACACAAAAATGTCTTCTCAACCCTTTTCTGAGGAAACTCAATATTGTTTTCTATTACGCTGATTAATTGTTTTTTCATCAGAAAAATATCGTTAAAGATTAAATGGTTTTACAAAGGTTTTTTGAAATACAATAACTGTATACCTACTGAATCCACACATTATAGAAACGGCTAATGAGGGAAAATTATGAACAATTTTTCGCAGTCTTGTCCCACATAGCCCATGTTCGTAAGGGCGATATTTTCCCGCCACGATTTTAGTTCGCGTAGGTACTGAACTTTGGACGCATTGCTTAACACCGGGAGTTGTGCTTGTTGAAAAAATATCGATATATCGATATTCCCCCCCGAGTGGGTTCCCGCATTGTCGTTGCGGGGGGGCTTAGTAACCGTGGTCTCCCATCCACGGTGAAGCCAAGAGGAACCCAACGGTGGGGCCGCTCGTCAGGGCTTTTGCCTTCAAGCCATTGACGTAGCGGCCAAAAAGTAGGTTGCGGTGAGGTGCACCGCAACTGAGGTGGGCCGCGATGTCGAATGGGAGGCATCGCGGCTGAGGGTTACAGGCTGCGGTAGAGGAGGAGTGCCGGTGCTTCTGAGCAGCGCTCTTCCCTTCCGTGGCCTGGACGGGGCCGCCACCGTTTGATGGCGGACGCGGTGGGGCCGCAGGGGAAGAGGAGTGTCGGTATAGCGTCAGCCGCTCTCCCTATCCCCTGCGGCCGAAAAGTGGTAGACGGGACGGCGCGTTGTGTTCCTCACGCGCGCCGTCTAAGATGTCAGCAACCACTGGTGGGGACCGCAAGGGCCGATGCCTGCCAGGGGTGCGGGTTTGTTCGAAAGAGATACCACGGCCCCTGGCATACGGGCTACTGAGGGAACACGGGTGGGTTTTAGTCAGTAAAAGTCTGACACGCCCTCCTGCTCTACTCAGCAGGAGAAGTCATTTGATGATTTCCCACCAAAAAAAAAAAAAAAAAAAAAATATATCGATATTACTTGTTCGATGTATCTATATTTTTAAGCGATGAGTAATTTTCCGATATATTGATGTATCGATATAACATTTTAACTATCGTAAAGGTAAAAAACGATTTTATTTTCAGAAAAATATTCGCACACCTAGATCTATACTGAGACAACTCAAAAAAGGTCATTTTTCAGGAGACGAAAAAAACGTATATTTGCATTTTTTGTTAGGGAAGCTATACAATTTAATTTGATTCTAGGTAATAAATAGCTTGTAAAATGTCACAGTATACAAGCTGGGGCTGAAATTCAATAGGTCAATTTACTATCAATTCATTACATGTTGATCCCTCAAAACAAAGTCAAATCAAAATAGTAACTAAATATTTACGTACCATTTCAAACAAAACTGGAACAAGTAAAAATATCCTTAAGTAATGTGGCAGAACAATTCACCATCACCGTAACGACTCTAATTAACTCACGTATACGTGTCATCAAAACTGTAACAATTTGAAATGTCCGCGTTTTCGTTCTTGTTAATACATGCACTCCTTATGGCAAGTGAAGATCAACTCAAAATAGACTTGTTCAGGTGGGAGCAGATGGCAGACGTTGATTCAACAAAAGAAAGTTAAGGCTACCTAGCGATTAATTTTATGAGCTTTTATTGAACCTGTCACGTTGAATAGTTGCGTATGAGCACCGAGCATTCGAATACAGGCATAACTCAAAATTGACGATTTTTGAGTTGTCTCAGTATAGATCTAGGTGTGCGATATGTACACACATTTTATAAAACGTAAAATTTATTTTATCTCACTTTGAGAAAAATAAGGACTATGTTTAAAAACAAAAATCAGTTGTTAACGAAGGATAAATATACTAATTTTCAGAGCGCGATCATTCTTTTATAAATTATACATATATATGGATATATCAATAATGACAAAATTGTTCATCGATATCGATATTTCCAAATAACGTAAAAAAAAAAAACACATAAACCTGCATGGGCACTTATAAACGTCAGAAGCTAGGTGCACGCTTCCAAATTGTCGCTTCCTATGGAGAAGAGCCGGCAAGAAACTCCACGGTTACTCTTTTAAAAATAATTGGCTTTAACAATGGCTTAAACTTTATCGATACGATAAATATCGATATTTATTTTAATTTCTGAAATCCGTACCTGGAGTTGAAGTTTAGTGTTTATGCTATGTGTTACTCTGTTAGATTCTAAATGCTCGGCTCAACACAGAGTGTTGTAAATTTCGTGCGCCATATCAAAATATTCATTACACATATAGGGGTTAAATGGGGGATGGAAGTTTATAAGGAAATCGCGATTTTGATTGCGTCAAATTTCTCGCTCCCCCGACCCACCCCAAATCGCGCCTGCCCGTGCGTGTACTTCGTATTCGCGATTCTCTTTGCTCGCCTAAGGGTCTTAGCGTGGTGTTATATAGCCTTTCTCGATAATTGGGCTATCCGACACTAAAAGAATATTTCAATTCGAACCAGTAGTTCCTGAGATTAGCGCGTTCAAGCAAACAAACAAACTCTTAAGCTTTTTAATATTAAATGAATATTAATAAGTGTTTTAATAATTTTAATAATTCGTAATTTTTGCCGGGCGCTTGGCATAAAATAATACATTATTCAGTTCTGCAGCTATGCAATTTTATTAACTAAGTATGGTATCAATATTTCAGGAAAACAAAGATAACATAACCAAAAAAAAAAACATGTAATCCAATTTTTCTGTTCCCTCAAACTCAAAACAACTATTGTATATTTCGGCACACAACTTTACTCATAAACCATACATCCGCCTTCTGTATACGAGAAACAAGTAAAGAAAAATATTATATTTTGAGGCGCACCTTATTGAACATGTTATATGAGACTGTTATTGAAAATGCCTTGCAAATATGTACCGATATTTATGACAAGTTATCACACCTACTACATCTGTAGTAAAAATATGTTTAAATGTATGTATGTCAAAATATGTTTTTCTGCATATCTATGCAGAAAAACATATTTTTGAATCAAATATACGTGTGACGACCTTGTGAGGGCCGCAGGAGTCCGCTGGATGCGAGAAGCACAGAACCGGTTGAAGTGGCGGAGCTTGGGGGAGGCCTATGTCCAGCAGTGGACGTCTTTCGGCTGAAATGATGATGATGATGTGTAAGGTGAAGCTGGTGCCTACGATAAAAGTATAGTCACCAAAAGTACAATAAAATAAGTACAATGAAATTAATGAAATTTATTTAGAAAAATTAACAGTTTTTATTTTTTTCTATGTATGAAATTTTATTTCAGGTTCAAATATCCATCGGTTTCTTACTAAGCTTCAACTAAATTCACGACCCTGGGGTCAGGGAAGGAGTCATTTCAAAAAGCTTGAAAATTGTAGGAACCACTTAGTTTAAATTAAAACTAGGTTACGAGTAATATAACGGCTTTAATCCGCTTCTGGCCCTAATCCATACTCACACACATCTCTCATTCACTCATTCGTACTCATACACACATCTCTTACTTACTCATTCACACTCACACACACATCTCACTCTCTCAATCGTACTCGCCCCTTGCCCTAATCTTTCATTCAAGACGGTCGCATATTTTGTACTTTACTTAATTTTATTTTTTCTTTGTTGTCAGTAAAAACTGCATAATGCCGTGGTGAAAGCTATGTAAGCTAATATGTAGCTAGTAGTAATATAAGCTCATGGCGTGGTGAAAATGTGAACGAGTTAGCATGGTAGCATCATAGCTCAGGGTGCATCAGACATTGCTCCGTATAATAGAAACCGATCGACACGACCATTGCTTATAATAGGACAGCATCTTACAATGACAGCAACTTAAATGCACTCTATACCAGTCCTTAATAAACCCATTCGTCCCACCTGCTAAAAATCCCTCACCTCGACATGAGTTGCCTTGGTTTTCCTGGAAGTCTTTAAATAGACTCCGGACTCAGGTAAGCAAAAGTGAAGAAAACCTGTTCAGGTGGAGATTCACAGATGACTCTGGAGTGTTAATATGTCGCTGTCCGACAAATAATACGGCACTTAATATCTTATCCAGCGTGTCCTGTTGTCTGCACGCTACAGGAGTTGATGGACGCTGCTGATAATGTCAAGCTCGTAGCCAAATTCTGGGCCAACTGTATTTAGATAGCTATCGACAAGCTAAGAAGAAGATACACTCTGTACTGTTAAATGATCCCCATTCAGATGGATAGCATTTATTACAACATTAGGGACCCACCCCTACTTCATAGGGTCATGGCCATCCGGATGGTCCGGGGATACTGCACGATCTCCGGTGAGATGGCGGGCCTACTTGCTGGATTACCGCCATAGGATCTAGAGGCAAAGGTCCTTACGCACACTTGGGAGTGGCGCGAGGAGGCAAAACGCTGGGGCGTTACCCCGCTGCCGCGAGAAATCGCGTCACACCAGACAGAGCTCCGGCGTGATCTCATGGCGATATGGACAATGCGATTGTCAAAACCCAGTGCTGGGCACGCCGCGATTGAGGCGGTAAGTCCCGTCTTTCAGAAGTGGAGGTGCCACGGCGTCCTCCCTTCCACCTGATGCAGGTCTTCACCAAACACGGCTGTTTCGAGAGGTTCCTGTTTCGCATAAGGCGGTAGGAAACGCCCGGGTGTTTCCACTGCGAAGATCGCCCTGAGGACAAAGTGGAGCATACGTTGGAGGTCTGCCCGGCTTGGTTGGAGCAACGCCGTGTCCTTGTGGAGCCGATCGGTGGCGGCGATCTCTCGCGTCCGGCGCTGGTCCAGGCTACGGTTCGGAGCGAGAGTGCATGGGTTGCCGTCACCTCCTTCTGCGAAGCAATAATACTCGCGAAGAGGGAGATGGCGCATGCGAGGGAGAGGCAGTATATGCGCCCTCACGGCCCTAGCCTGTGGATACCCCCAGGGCGTCTCCTGCGGAGAATTGGGAGAATCGCGCCGTCGGGAATTCCAGGCTCATCCCGGTCACCGTAGGTGGGGGCTTGCGGATGTCGAGTAATGGGTAGCTCGCTGACCGGTAACGATCAAGCCCGAGTCGACAGGGCGTTGTGTTCCACGCGCGCCTTAAAGAGCTGTCCAACTGAAGGGGTCCGCAAAAGCCGATGCCTGCCAGGGGTGCAAGTTGTTCGAAAGAGATACTGTGGCCCCTGGCACACAGACAACTGTAGGAACACGGGTGGGTTTTAGTCAGTAAAAGTTCGACACGCCCTCAGACAGAAGTAATTATTTTGATGATTTCCATCCAAAAAAAAACCTTCTGTACATTCAAATCGGTTCAGTAGTTTCGGAGCCTATTCAATGGAAACAAACAAACAATTAAAAAAATCCTCTTTATTATTAGTATAGATATAGAAGATTACCGAATGTTTAAAAATATTAAATTACAGGTTATTCAAAATTATATTATTTGAATGGCTGAAATAATTTCTATAATATTAAGGATTTACTTCTGAACATAAACTATAATGCTTTTAAAATCAAAGTTTATTCAACTATTTGCATGCTTTAATTTTAAGCAAAACATGTATGATCTCATTTTCTATAATAACACCTATGTATATCATGTTTTAAGCAAATAAATTATCTTATCTTAGAGATACAGACCTACATGTAGATGAACTCAACTACACTCGACCTTTTTAATATTATATAGTAGGCATATTAGATGCAAAGAAATACTGAATCACAACTACGAGTATCTTCATAGTTCCGATATAACTGGTTAAAGTATGCCGGGTTCATTTCAAAATTCCTACGCTATATAATCGGGTTGAAAGTTTGAAGTTGAGTAGTTTTTACGTGATTTGACTAGCGATGGTGGCAAGCGATTCAAATGCAGCTCCTTTTGACATCGTTAGCTAATAATGTGGTGCGGTTCGATTTTTTCTTGATCATGTTCTTTCGTTTAGAAAAAATACTACAAAATTGTTGGTATGCTAATTACAATGTACTGCAATCATCAACGTTAGGTACTACAAAAAAAAACTGTTTACTTTTTGACGTAAAACGTCTTTTCGCTTAGTGTACAGCAGGCTTAGCACGAAAACCATAAACAAGCGTTTTGTTGTTGGAAGAGTAGACAAAAATGATGTTTCCGTATAGACTGTTGACAGTTTTTCACCGAGAATTGTAGACAAGCGGTATCTATTCTACATTAGAGTAGACATAGAAAGCGAAAATTTATTAATATCGTGGCAGTATTTTTTCGCGGACTGGATCTTCAACACACTAGTTAGCGCCGAGATTTAAGAATCGAACAGTTTTTTTTTTTTTAATTTATCCTTTATTAAAAAGAACCTAATTCATTACAGTCTAGTCTATAAGACTAATAAGCAATTTTAATCTAACTTAATTAAATAAATGATGATTATTTTAAAACTTAGAATGCTTTGTACTTTACACAAGTCCATCATCTGCCTAGCCTTTTCCCAACTATGTTGGGGTCGGCTTCCAGTCTAACCGGATGCAGCTGAATACCAGTATTTTACATGGAGCGACTGCCTATCTGACCTCCACAACCCAGTTACTGGGTAATACGATACCCCTTGGTAAGACTGGTTGTCAGATTTTCGGGCTTCTGACGACCCGTAACGACTGTCAAAGATCCACAAATGACAGCCGGGACCAACGGCTTAACGTGCTTTCCGAGGCACGGAGGGGTCTTGGTATGTAAAGATGGTCACCCATCCACGGACCAACCGCGACAAGCGTAGCTTAACCTGGCCGATCGACCCGTGCAGCTATAGTTATTTAGCCACAAGCCCCTCAAATAACGGACTTTACACAAGTCCGTTATTTATAAACACTTTGAATGAAATTGAACGGAGTGTTTTTTCGAGGCGCTAAAATACTCTCTGTTGTATTCACAATGCTACACAAGAATACACGGAGCGTTGAAATTCCAGTACACGATTAGATCCCGCGATACTACTTATAACTACAAAACGTTTCATCATCATCAGCCTATAATGTTCCCACTGGTGGGACACAGACCTCCTCTCTGTGAGAGGGATTGGGCCGCAATCCACCACGCGAGCCCTTTGCGGGTTAGTAGATGTCACATGTCTTCCGATTTTTTTGTTCTAGAACATGCCGGTTTCCTCACGATGTTTTCCTTCACCGTTTTGAGAGCAGTGGTAATGAAATAATTTACACAAAGTAAAGCGCCTGGCTGGGTTCGAACTCACGACCTACACCTCGTAAGTCGCGGCCGTTACCACTTGGCCACCACTGCTCTCAAAACGTTAAATGTAGAGTAATTGTTGCAGGCAAAAGATAGGTTATGCCTGTAGGTACTTTTGTGGCAAAATTTAATTTGTCTATGACGTCATACCGCGCGCGTTTTTGGAGACGTTTCGTAAGTATTCGTTATTTTCATTCATTGAAAAACAGAAAACCCAAGATACACAATCAGTGTCTCAGAAACGTCCGCATAAATAGGTGTCAATAGTATCGTCAGTCATCTTTCAGTTTTTTTGAACATTGTAAAAACCACTTTAAGTCATGCGTTTAAAGTCAAGTTTGCGAAAAAAAAATGTTTTATCATAATTACAACCACTGACGTATAATTGGGGACTGTTTTGATTGTTAATTTTGTTCGAAATTGTGTTTTGTATAACAATGTTTTCATTACAATTTTGCTCTCTTTACGCAATTGTTTTGAGGCCGCATAATTCGAGGAAAATATAAGTCGTCGAATAGTCTATTCAATCGTATATTTTATGAAATTGACAATAATATGAGTTTCTCAGCTGAACTAGGTACTCACTAATACTGTAAATAGTTAAGCAAACATAAACAATATATGACTATTCATAGCTCAGAGCAATATCAACTAACATTTCAAATTACTTCTAAATAAGCTTTCCCAAATGGAATCTCTTGTACAAACTTTAATAATGTTAGTTTAAATAATGATTGCCATTTACCTACACCATATTACAATTTCTAAATATAGTTTTACTTACCAAGTTTCACGACTTTGTAGAACCCATCTTAAATAGTCCCATTTATATTATAAATCCAAACTCTGCCTATAACGTACACTCTGTAGGGACACAGGCCTCGTCTCTGTGAAAGGGAGTGGGCCGTAATCCACCACGCGGGCTCAGTGCGGGTTGGTAGATGTCACATGTCTTCGAATTTCTGGTTCTAAGACATGCCGTTTTCCTCACGATGTTTTCCTTTACCGTTTTGAGGGCAGTCGTGATGAAATTATTTACACAAAGTAAAGCGCCTGGCTGGGTTCGAACCAACGACCTACAACTCTTAAGAAGCGGCCGTGACCACAGGACCACTACCTGCTTGCATGAGTATAGCATAATTATAAATTGTTTTGTAGGTCTCATATTATTTTAAAGTTAATCTTAAAGTGGGGTTAAACGACCTAGCCTACCGTTCCTCCCCTTTTTTTTTAAATGGTGGTAGTTCATCAAATAACTTCTGCCACGCAGGGTGGAGCAGGAGGGCGTGTTAGACTTTTACTGCCTAAAACCCACAGGCGCTCCTTCAGTTGCATGTCTGCCAGTGGGCCATGGTATCTCTTTCGAGCAAACCGCACCCCTGGTAGACTGTTTTACCCTAACTCTCTCAAAATCCCTGTATGTAAACATAGACGGAGCATTCTTAGACAGAAGATCGTCATTTTTCCGACGGGAAATCACCTAGCCTATCTATAAACACGAATGGTCGCCCGGGGTCGAAATTCGACTAAATTTCATTTAAATTTTAATCAACCATAATCAAAAATATTAGTTTTCTACACTCCTTTTTCATATAAACTTTAACAGTGTCAAATTTTATACTCCTCCTCCCGCGTAATGTACGTAAAAAGGGGTACAAAGTTTTTGCTCCACGTCATCATCTGCCTAGCCTTTTCCCAACTATGTTGGGGTCGGCTTTCAGTCTAACCGGATACAAGTATTTTATATGGAGCGACTGTATATCTGACCTCCATAACCCACTTACTGGGTAATACGATACCCCTTGGTAAGACTGATTGTCAGACCTTCGGGCTTCTGACGACCTGGAACGACTGTCAAAGATCCACAAATGACAGCCGGGACCAACGACTTAACTTGCTTTCCGAGGCACGGAGGGGTCTTGGTATGTAAAAATGGTCACCCATCCACAACCCAACCGAGACAAGCGTAGCTTAACCTGATCGATCGACTCGCGCAGCTATTGTTACTTAGCCACAAGCCCCTTACGTATTGAATGATAAATGATTTTATTTGCGTAAGTTTGTACAAACACTTTTACACATCAATCATAATTTTTAAACTAGATGAGGTCTGCGTTTTCTACATGACTACTCTGAAAAAAAAAGGCCGAAACAAACTCAGAGGTCACAGTCTCTTTTAAAGTCCAGACATAATCTTTGTCAGATCATGTGAAGACCATGTGGATTGGTGTCTGAAATGGTCTTTTGAGGAAAGAACCACACATATTGTGTGGAAATTAATACATAGATAAAAACTCACATATTCCTAATATCAATTTAATTGAACAAGCAAGTTTACTAATTGAAGTTCAGAACGGTTACAATACTCGCTACCCATATAAGTTTGTCTTCAACTATTTGTTTAACCCACATACACAAGTTACGGCTGATCTCGTATTAAATTGATCCAAAACTTATAGCCTTAGATACTATAATAGTGGTGCCGGACGTAAAAGAATAGCACTATCCCATTTCTTCCCGTGGGTGTCGTAGAAGGCGACTAAGCGACTTACTAGAGAATGGGCAGCAGCGTTCTCTATGCATATTACCACCATACTGCGATCGCCAACCCGCTTGCCAAGCTTGGTGATTATGGAAAAACCCCCCTTTTGGGGGAGGCCTATGTACAGCAGTGTACGTTTTTCGGCTGAAATGATGATGATGATGATGATGAATATGTATGTATATGTATTGAGATGATAATAAGCAACACACTGCTCACACTTGTTTGTTGTGTTGTGTTTTTTAACTCTCCATTCAAGCTTAATTATGAATTTATAACTAGAAACATCAGATCGTAACCTAACCATTTAAAAAAAGGCAAGTTCATAGTCACAGTAATAATATCGTAACTAGAAAATGACCCTATATCTTTACCAGTGGCCTGAATTAATTTACTGAATTAACTTGCCATTTTGAGTGGTAATGTAATTAAATTTCAAAGCTAGAAGCAAAGTAGAACCAAGATACAATTCGAATCAAGAAACAAGATCTTATTCTATCGTGCTATTTTAAAGAAGCATACTTTATCGCTAATTTTCAAAGAATTCACGCTCTGAAGATAAATGAGTGCGGCGTAACTACGTGCCTGGGTGTAATGACGTCACTGCTACGCTGGCTACGAACGCTACGCTCTCGTAGCAAACCGCTACGAATGGTTACGAATCAATTGAATGCATCGTTCATTGGGAATGCTTGGAAAATTGTCTTGGAAAAATTACTTTTCTGGTAGTAGGCGTTGTTTGACGAACATGGATATAATAATTAGTACCTAAAATGCACTAATTAGCCATCAATGTATGAATTGTTTTGTCCTGTCAATAGAAAAGCTGTCATAATTATCCATCTTGCCTGCTATTACATTTAAACCTACCTTACTAGCAAAATGTGGATGGAAATTCAAACTTAACCGACTTATGGAATTTAATTGTGATATTATGTTATACTAGAACTGATAAACCATTATTATTTGTACTCCTATAACCAATTTCTTTTCAGTACAGAATCAATGTATCAGAATACTTTAAAAAACGACTAAGAACTAAGACTCAGAAAGACTAAGGATAACGAAGAACTCGAACGAAGACTCTAAGACTTAGAATTAGATAATCGAATACACTTAGGTAATCGAAAATATTGTAATATATATTTGATTTTCGATTACCGAAGTGTATTGTAAATGTATATACCGTAAACTTTAAAATTAACTCCGTGGTTTCCTCTGACTGTTAATTAAAAGAAAATAACCAATAATGCTGGTTCCACTTCGTGAATAAATAAATTAACGGTTGATTCGATTATTTATTCTTTGTAAGCATTTCAAATTAATTACACAAAGTGGTAAAGGTAAAAAAAAGCTTGTTATTTTTCGGGATTTTGAACCCTATTAGTTGGTAATATTGATGTTTCGAGTGATTGGAACGTGAAAGATTCTATGGAATATGATTGATTGAATTTTTTATTTACTGACACACAACTCTTCCGTCATGTGGAATGGTAACATCGATTGTACGGTGCACTATAACCACTATAACAGGCTTATTAGTGACAATAGTTCTGTCTACTGAGGGGCTTGTGGCTAAGTAACAATAGCTGCGCGGGTCGATCGATCAGGTTAAGCTACGCTTACCGCGGTTGGTTCGTGGTTGGGTGACCATCTTTACATACCAAGACCCCTCCATGCCTCGGAAAGCACGTTAAGCCGTTGGTCCCGGCTGTCATTTGTGGATCTTTGACAGTCGTTACGGGTCGTCAGAAGCCCGAAAGTCTGACAACCAGTCTTTCCAAGGGGTATCGTATTACCCAGTAACTGGATTGTGGAGGTCAGATAGGCAGTCGCTCTATGTAAAATACTGGTATTCAGCTGCATCCGGTTAGACTAGAATCCGACCCCAACATAGTTGGGAAAAGGCTAGGCAGAAGGAAGTTCTGTCTACTGACTGTACTCACTCAGCGACAAATTGGAACCGTGCACCTAGCTTCTGACGTTTCATGAGTGCCCATGCAGGTTTATGTGAAATAAACTATATTTGATATATTTGATTTTGAGTAATGATTGAGCGACCCCAGTACAACGTGACATGGTAAAAAAAAACTGTATCTGTCTGTGTCATCACTGTGAGCCCTGTCAGAATACCAGCGCTGCGACAATTGTTTTTAAATCTCGCAGCATCATGTTGAGATAGCGGTCTTTTGGCCCCATATAACACTTTCTGCTTTTATTTTAATTTTTATTATTTATTTATGATTCTATGAGTGTGTTTAGTTGTTTGTAATCTTCATGTGCGAGTACCAATAAATACTTTTAAAATAAATGGCAATGTAAAGAAAGTAAATTCGGTAAATGATCGAAGTGTAATAATTAAGAACATGCTGAGCATAAAATTAGCTATAGAGAACAATAAAACCTGATAAAAATCCATTTTAATTTTGTAATTTTTTATTATTCTACTCGGCAAATATCGCCCTCGAAATTTATTTTGTGTTGGCAAACTACCATCTCTCTTGTACGCCTTTAAGTCATCACACAATCTTGTTATAGGCCTGCATTAAATTATTTTTGTCGACTGAACAAAGTAATCGGTTAAATGATAAATGATTTTATTTCTGTAAGTAGGTTTGTACAAACACTTTTACACATCAATCATATTTTTTAAATTAGATGAGGTCGGCGTTTCCTATCTGACTACTCTGAGAAGAAAGACCGAAACAAACTCAGAGGTCACAGTCTCTTTTAAAGTCCAGACATAATCTTGGTCAGATCATGTGAAGACCATGTGGATTGGTGTCTGAAATGGTCTTTTGAGGAAAGAACCACACAGGTTGAGTGGACCTGTCCATTCAGTGCACGCATGTATCAGTAATCATACGGCTCAACTCAGAACTTGAGGAGCTCAACGATTTGACGAACAATACCAAAGAAAGGACATTTGGGTAGGCCGCATAAAGTACTCAAACTGCCAGATTAACATTAAAAACGAACTGAGAAAGAGACGAAACACAAAAACAAAAAGTACCACATAGTCCTCACATTCACAATAATTAAAACAAAAATAATATTATACTTCTCAAAATAAATATTCATATCAAAGTGTATATAATAATAATCAAATGTCAAAGAGCAAAACAAAGAAAAAACAACATTCAGTATACAAAATTGGAGCAGGTCAATCCCAAGCTTTTTTGTCCTCAATATAATCCTTAACGGTATAAAAGGCTTTCAGGCACATCTTACGTTTGATGAATGATTTAAATTTATTGAGACTTAGATCTTGAACATGGCTTGGAAGTTTATTATAAAAGCGTAATACATGACATCTGGTTGAAGGACACTGAGAGTTTTTATTTTTATTACGCAAAGTGATAATATATCTACAAATGAAAATAATAATAAACGCTGTAAAGTGCATCAAACAGTATCGTGAGACGTGTGACGTCATAAAATATTCCATGTCGAAGTCAACTAACTACCTGCGTACGTCAATTTAATGAAGCGTAGACAATGCAGTCATGTACTGCTGAGTAATTATTAGCTTCCAAATTCGTCAGGTGTAGAGTAATTAAACTGCCTTTGGGTTTCTACTCTGCATGTATTGTTAGTGTTGATTAGAGGTAAGTAGAATACATATTTTGGAAAAAAAAAAATTAACCCCCGACGCAAAAACGACGGTGTGTTATAAGTTTGACGTGTCTGTGTGTGTGTGTGTGTGTGTGTGTGTCTCTGTCTGAGGCAACGTAGCTCCCGAACGGATGAACCGATTTTGATTTAGTTTTTTTTGTTTGAAAGGTGTATTAGTCGGGAGTGTTCTTAGACATGTTTCATCAAAATCGGTTCAGCCGTTTGAAGATTATCAGCTCTTTTCTGGTTGAAAAAGGGATTTTAGCCTCTTCCATGGGTCTGATCAACTCAAAATTTGGGGTTATATTACTTCAATGATATTAGACGAAAAACATAACTTTGAACTGATGCTGGACCAACACCTGGAATTTCCAGGAAACCCAAGTTATTCACCAACAAACAGCAGAAGTATCGTGTTTGGGCTCATTGAAAAGGTCTCAATGAATAGATTATAGATAAATGGTGATTTAAGGGAGACATTAAGTTTAAAAAGCAAGAAATAAAAATTAAATTAAAAATTTGGCATTGTCAAGTCGGGGGACGGCTAGGCCTCTGTTTGGCGTTTTCATTGACCGTCCCCCGACTTGACAATGCCCTGATCAAAATATTACGTTCAAATTAAAAGGCCTATAAATATATTTTTTTACTTTTTAGAGTTTTTGTTTGGGTCGGGGGTTTTTTAAATTTTTAATTTTTACATCGAAGAACTGGAGACAGACGGAAGGAGCACTGAATCATTCGAATTGCATTATCATCATCTGCCTAGCCTTTTCCCAATTATGTTGGGTGGGCTTCCAGTCTAACCGGACGCAGCTTCGTACCAGTATTTTACCTGGAGCGACCGCCTATCTGACCTACACAACCCAGTTATTGGGTAAAACGATACCCCTTAGTAAGACTGGTTGTTAGACTTTTGGGTTTCTGACGACCCGTAACGACTGTCAAAGATCCACATATCATTCGAATTGCATCGTTTACTGTTAAAATAAACCCATTTCTATAACAAACTTGTAACATTTAGGAACTAAGAACGTTGTTCGCGACGATGCGTCACTAAATAGTTTACTAGTTTGTTTTTGACATTAATTTAAATTCATAAACATTACAGTGATAGTTAAACCAATAGACAGTGGTGAATAAGTGCCTAGTGTAAGAAAACCGTAAGTACCACCCCTTTCTGACCTCATTTAAATGGGCTGTATAGCCATAATTTATAGTTGCAAGTGCGTCCAGGTAACCTAGTACCAAGACCTAGCCCTGAGCGTAACTTTCCTTAACGTAAACCTAAGATAAACCCACTTAATTGAGCTCTGAAAGTCGTGTTGCTTTAGCTGTGTAATTTTTAAGATTTGAGTTTTGCTAGCCATCTTTCAGGGCGCGTCACGCCCTGAAAATCATAGTTGTAACGTTTTCAATATTAGATTATTTTGGGTCTATAAACTACCCTGAGGTATCTGTAACTAGATTTGAAATAAGTTCAGTTGTTTTCGAGGAAATCAACTTTTAAAATAATATTTGGTAACAATTTTCATAATTTTTCGGGTTTCCTCGAAATAATCTTTCAGTGCGGGAAGATATAGTCCATACAGATATCTCAGTAGATGGGAAATTTTATGGGAAATACAGGGATATGTAACATGCCTTATATACTATAATAGGTTAATGTGTTATATGTAATATTCCACTGTATTCATAATCAAAATTAGAACAAATAAAACTTTAAAACAGGAAGCAATTTGCGGCCCTCGTTACGGAAAAGTTTCGAGGCACGTTAGAAAACGTAAAATCAAACCAATTTGTAGTCATCGGCAAGATAAATTTGATATTTTAAACTTAGTTAATTAACATGTAGTCAAAGTTCTAAATTGCTTCCTGAAGATTAAATCAAAATGTGTGTTATTTAATCAGGTAAAGTACCCCTTCAGAGAGGTGTCTCAAAAACAACCCCTTCCTAGACGAAAGTCTGGAACCCGTTTCTTTGTCAGTCGTCAAAACGTTGGTAACGTCGTGACGAACGGAAGATAGTAGCCGCCCTGAAGATATCTGGAATCTATAGGTGCAGGACGTCAGCGCCGCGTGGACTGGGAGACCTACATATACACCGGGATAAAACCTGGATAGGCATACACCCTCCCTACACACCCTTCGCGTCCAAGCGATCACGCCCGTCCGGTTCAAACGTGACCTCCATATTGCTTACTTATATATATTTTTATTATTGAACTAGCTGTGCCCGCGGCTTCACCCGCGTTGATGTTGGTAACGTGCTACCGGGACAAAAGTAAAGCCTAAGCTTTAACTTTTGCTACGTTAACACATAATTACAGAAGTCGATGGCCAAAAAACAAAAACACAACACTAAAGACACCAACTACCGAAATTACAGCTATTTTCAATTTCTAGTGTTTTTTGTTCAATACAATTTCTTGAAACTATTCCACATAGGTTTCGCGTTTACCAATAACTTCCTGTCAAGGTTATTCAAGTGCCAAAAGATCATTGTAGCACTGTAGATTTGTCTATTATGTACCTATGTAAGTATGTATACCGCTACTATTTCCGACCACAACAAATCACCCTTCGCATTAATCGTAAGATTGGCAAGCATTGAGTCAGCTGTGAGCCTGTGAATCAATCACGGGCGTGTCAATGACGTCACTAGCACCAAAAGTACTCAATCGATTGCTTAGGTACATGAAATGTTTTCGGTAAGGCTGGAATTAGACGGTTCACTTGGCTCTTTGGGTGAACCAAATTGAACCTTGTGAACATCAAAAATTAATAATTAATGTCTAGTTTATTTTATTTGGGACTGCCACAACAAGGAAAGGCTCGCAGAACACATGGCCGATGGGGTCCATAGGTTCTGGAAAGACGACCGCGTACTAGAAGACGTCGCGTTGGAAGGCCTCCCACAAGATGAACGAATGACCCAGTGAAGACAGCAGGAATCTACTGGATGCGAGAATCACGGAACTGGTCAAAGTGGCGGTGCTTTTGGGGGGTTTTTGACCTGCAGTGGACGTCTTTCGGCTGGAATAATGATACTACTTTGTTTACCTTATGGATGCGAAACATGGCCGTCGTCACAAGCTGTCATTTCCATCAGTGTCTGATATTAAGGTGTCATAAAACGCTCTGTACCTATTTGAGCAGCCGTTATTGTGTGAGCGTTGACCAGTTTTTTTGGAAACTAAGCTTTAACTAATGTTCCGACTTCCACAAAAAAATCTAGCTAGCATTCCCCCGCTCCGGAGCAAAGTGGCTTATCCACAACTCCAAAAGACGGCCCTTTTGATTCCTGGCGTCTTCCTTCCAGCAATCTATGTACGTAATACGCTATTAATTATAATCAGAATCACTGTGGAGGATATTGATAATAATCCATTGCTTCATAAATGTTCGAAAAATGTATCTGTTCAACTACATAAATAACGCAATCAATGTTGTAGAACTGTCAAAATGATAGCCATACATACTGTTCTTCTGGCTTAAAGAGATGTCAGCACCAACTGGTGGGGTTCGCAAGTACCGATGCCTGCCAGGGGTGCGGGTTGTTCGAAAGAGATAACGTGGCCCCTAGCACACAGGCAATTGAGGGAACACGGGTGGGTATAATGTCAGTAAAAGTCTGACATGCCCTCCTGCTCCACCCAGAGCGGTAGAAGTTATTTTATGACTTCCCAGCCTCATAAAAAACCTACTGTCTGTCAGTTACATAATGACTCTGCTACTTTGACGAAAACTATTCAGTCCATCCCACGAAGTAACAAATACTGTTATTTGATATATGTTATTTAATTGCACATGAATATAATATCCTACTTATTTCGATTTTCTTTATGTTTGCTAAATTGATAGATTTATGGTTTGTTTTAAACTATTTTAATGAAAATGTATAGTATAACGAACTTCGAACGTGTTAGTGTGACTATTTGATACTTGAATAACACACATCTTCACGCCTGTTTTACTGGATGATGGGGTAAGCAGATGTGTTCTGTGTACACACATTTCTCTCGATGCACTGTAGCGAATTTTCCCACATCTTTAAGTAAAAAATACGTCATCTAAATAATGGGAAAATATTAAATCAACAAAGAACCGACTGAAAGAAATAACAACGCTCGCGTACAAATAAATAAAATACTTTATTTCAGACCATGGTGTCCATTTTGTTAGTAACATTGTTCATAAAGACTAGTGTTAGTAATACTTAAAATTACCTCGCGCCTCGGCGCGCTGAAGAAACCCGATAACTCTTACACACTAACCGACCATGAAACCAGTAAAGTCCTTCTCGAGACTCACTTCCCAGGCTGCAACCTCCTAGAGAACAGAACATGGGAGGCTGAGCCAGAACGGACACCTACAGACCAAGACTGGTCCAGAGCCCACAGCATAGTAACAGAAGACAGGATAAAGTGGGCTATAAACACCTTTCAGCCCTACAAGTCCCCAGGACTAGACGGAATTTTCCCAGCCCTACTGCAGTGGGGGGTTGACCACTTAACACCATGCTTGGTGAAGATCTACCGTACCTGCATAGCACTCAGTTACATACCCCTGGCGTGGCGCGAAGTGAAAGTCATTTTCATACCCAAACCGGGAAAAACAGACTATACAGAACCCAAGGCCTACAGGCCCATAAGCCTCACATCCTTCCTACTGAAAACCCTTGAGAGACTCTGTGATAGGCATATCCGAGACGGACCTCTCCGAGTAAAACCACTCCATAAACAACAGCACGCCTATTCCACTGGCAGATCAACAGAATCCGCGCTCCATAGCGTAGTATCCAAAATTGAATGCGCAGTGGACCATAAATGCTCAGCACTGGCAGCTTTCATTGACATCGAGGGCGCCTTTGACAAGACTATGTTCAATAGCATTAGCATGGCCCTCGACAGACACAACATAGACACGACCCTGAGTGGGTGGATCACCAACATGCTCAAATTGAGAGCGGTGCAAGTCACCGTAAACGACACTACAAGGGCAGTAGTGGCGAAGGGCTGTCCACAAGGGGGCGTCCTCTCGCCGCTTCTATGGAACCTGGTCGTAGACAGCCTCATCAAATCACTGAATGACAAAGGTTACTTCACCGTAGGCTATGCCGATGATCTAACCATAATAATAAACGGCACCCATGAAAATACCCTATGTAACCTTATGCGCCAAGCCTTTAAAATAGTCGAGGACTGGTGCCACAAACACCAACTATCAGTAAATCCTACAAAAACCGAACTGATCCTCTTTACAAAAAAGAGGAAACTCGCGGAACTGGAACTTCCGCGTCTGTTTGGCTCTACTCTAAGCCTAGCAACTGAAACCAAATACCTGGGCATCTTTTTGGACAAACAGCTGAATTGGGCAAAACACACCAACTACATCACCACAAAAGCCAGCATATCCCTGTGGCAGTGCAAGCGAATGCTTGGCAGGAACTGGGGCATAAGCCCCAGAGTCACCCACTGGCTGTACACCACGGTTATTCGACCAATTATTACATACGGCTCAATAGTCTGGTGGCCCAGAACGGACTTAGGCACAGCACAAAAGGACCTTGAAAAACTGCAGCGGTGCGCCTGTGTGGCAATCACCAGCTGCATGAGGACTACGCCCACCGCTGCCCTACAGGCAATGCTGGGGCTGCCTCCTCTACACCTCATCGTGCGGGAGGAGGCAGCACTGGCTGCCTTGAGGCTCGACATAGCAGGAAACCTAAGCAAAGACTCCAGAGTCAAGCACACACGCATTAAGGAAGATGCGATCAAACGACAACCGATGATGGCATCACCCTGTGACAAAACCCCGAAATTGCACTACTTTCAGAGACACTACAACGTAGTACTCACAGGAGAACAGAACGACTACTCAGGCCCGGATGAGCTTAGAGTCTACACTGACGGATCAAAGACCGACTCTGGAACCGGAGTCGGAGTTTTCTCACAAGACCTTAACATAAACATATCCAGCCCGCTGGGAATGTTCAACACCGTATACCAAGCGGAATGTGTGGGCATTATACAAGCGGCGTATGCCATAGAAGCCAGGAGGGTCACGGATGCACACATACGTATACTCTCCGATAGTGCTTCAGTTCTTCAATCCCTACGGAAAAAATACATCACATCGAGCTTAGCACTAGAATGTCACAATGTACTAGAAAGAATAACGGTTGCCAACCGCAACACTGTGACACTGCAATGGATAAAAGGACACAGTGGGTCACTGGGCAACGACGCCGCAGACGAACTAGCCAGAAGGGCATCCAGCGTGTCAGTCTATGGTCCCGAGCCCATTGTGCCCATACCCTTCAACCAACTACGCAGGTGGCTCCAGGAATACACCCACAAACAAGCCGAGAGCTGGTGGACCCTGACACCAGGCTGCAGGCAGTCTAGGGAAGCAATGCCATCCCTGGATAGCAGGCTGACCAGACGTCTGTTACGCCTGGACAGAATAGACCTGCGTCTGGTGACTGGAACCATCACAGGACACTGCTCGCTGAACAAACACTTCCACACAATAGGCATAACGGACAGCCCCTTGTGCAGGGCCTGCATGGAGGCTGAGGAAACCGTTGCGCACGTGCTTTTCGTATGCACAGGCGTAGCACAGATTAGAACAGAAACCCTCGGGGAACCCAAATGTTACACGGATATTCTGAACAAACCAGGAGTCATAGCCAACTTCTGGAGGGAGGTGGGCTGGCTGGAATAATACCAAAAGGCCGCCATGGCTCACGCACAATGGTCCACTTAAAGGACTAAGTGCGGAAACCAAACCCCATAACATAGAACAACATAGAACTTAAAATTACCCCAGAACAAAACATATAAAAGTAAACTCAACAATCACTACTGCGCCATTCCATGACAAATTCCGCAGCAATGATTGATGTAACCACAGTCCAGTCGACTAGCGATCATGCTAAGGATGCTGTTGCCACGTACACTACGCACCAGGGATGCGCACCTTTTTATGCATTCGTAGCATAAAAGCAGTCTACGCGATGTTCAGCAAACATCCCTGATGCACTACAGAATCGCCGCAGCCCTATCAGCACCCTGAACGCATTATTAAATTGGACTCGGAGAGCACTGTAAGACTTTTAAGTATAGTCCGCCCACAGTCTGCACGTGTAGATGATGTGCAATAAAACACAAAAAGTGTAATTTTGACTTCTGTCGAACAACGTGCAAACCTGCGAGCTCTCATGTTCGCCCGCACTGCCAGCGCCCTCCGTTCCCTCTCTATGTCATCATTGTCCCTGAGGTCAGAGGTCAGCATATGCCCTAAGTATTTAAATTTAGACACCTTACGCAAAGCTGTACCATTAACCGTAATGCTGGGAAACACGTTATCGGTATGGTTTAATTATGAGAAACACATTATTTGAATTAAAAGTCTCTGTGTCAGTAGGCGATGGATGAAATGGACTGATTAGGTAACTATGATTTACGTTATAACCGACTCATTGAACTTATAAGTTTATAAGGCTTTTTCTTGGACTAAGAAAAAGCCTTATAAATCATAGCCACGCGTCCACCGCTAACGTCAGCGCATTATATCCATCATCTAGTAACACAGTTTTCAACTATCACGTGTCTATAATTCCATCAGGGCTTGAATTCACTATGACCACTTAACGATTCCTTACTCGTAACCACGTCAATCACACACGAAATCTGCCAATATCGTATTAATAATATCGACAAATTGTCTTCGAACATACAGAATATGACATTTCGATTCCTAACCGTTACATTGGTTTCTAAAAAACACGATATTGACTTAATTTGAACGTAGCAAGATTCCGCGGGGAATCATTATAACCATACAGAATTGGGGCCCGACATTCCACATTCCGGTCCCGATTTCCGATAACAACATAACTCGTATGACAAAGTTCTGGAAGCCTCGAGAGGTCTGCGGGTGACAGCACAAAGCATCAATAGCAGTCGGAAGGTTAACCGCAGTGAAGCTAGCCACAGTCCACGAGACGTGTGTTAGATGGGACTGTTCTTGTGGAAGTTATTAAGTTATTCTTTGAAAGATTACGTAAGTGGAATAAGGGCCTTTTGAAGTGTATGTTCTTTTAATCTATCAAATCCTAGCTAATGAGACACATTTCTATTGTAATGTAAAGGGGCCACGCGGTATTTAACCGGAAAACATATTGTGAATGATAATGTTACCAACTTAGAGCAAAGCAAAGTAAATTTTACCTGCATGGCAAACAGTATGAATTTACGACAGAAAATAAAGGGTCAAAGGTTATTCATCAAAGGTCTTTTACTTTTATACGGAAAATATCTAAGTTCTAAATTCAAAAACTGATTTTAAACTGGAGTCTAAGTTGTCAATTTTGTATGAGAAGTTCATCTCCGTCAGATAAGGTAAGGTAAGGTTCAACTTACAAAAGTCGAGCTGAAGTTTGGACAAAGAACCCATTTTGTAATGAAACAGAATATGTTCTTGTAGGATCCTTATGTAATAAACTGTTGTGTGCTACACACATTTGTTTCCTCTCCACCTGTAGCTATGAACTGTGTTTTCAAAATACTCGTACATCAATGTTCACTATGTAGCTTTTGATCACTAACCTACATACCTACTTTACTGATATCAGACTCATCAATCAGTCAGTGTCAGGTTGTACATTGAATAAAATATGATTTACCAGCAAAACACGAATGTATTTACGAAATTATATTATTTAAATTCATGAACGCAACCTATTAAGTTTATTTATCCCCATTGAATGACTTTTTCAAGAAATAGTCATTCAGACATGTATTGATAAACATAAAAATTATGTAGAGCTACATTTTCTCGCGTCCGGCCCTGGTTCAGGCCATGGTACGGAGCGAGAGTGCATGGGTAGCCGTCACCTCCTTCTGCAAAGCAGTAATGCTCGCGAAGAGGGAGGCCGCGACCGTGAGGTAGAGGCAGTCTATGCGCCCTCACGGCCCTAGCCGCCGCAGGAGACGCCCTGGCGGCCTGGGCGTTGGGAATCCCAGGCTGATTTCCGGCCACCGTAGGCATGACCTTGCGGACGGCGAGTAATGGGTAGCTCGCTGTCCGGTAAGGACCAAGCCCAAGTCGACGGCGCGTTGTGTTCCACGCGCGCCTCAAAGAGATGTCAGCACAAAGTGATGGGGCCCGCAAAGGCCGATGCCTGCCAGGGGTGCGGGTTTGTTCGAAAGAGATACCGCAGCCCCTGGCATACAGGCTACTGAGGGAACACGGGTGAGTTTGAGTCAGTTAAAGTCTGACACGCCCTCCTGCTCCACCCAGAGCGGGAGAAGTTATTTGATGATATCTCACCCAAAAACCAAAAAAAAGCTATAATCTTTACGATCGCGAATCATATTTTTATCATCATACAACCTGCTGAGCTGAAACCTGTCAGCAGGTTGTATGTGACCTGTGTCATATACACATAGTCATATGACTATGTGTTTATGACATATATGTTGTTGTGTCTCTATATAATAATCATAAATATCCATAATACATAATTACTAACATCCTGTTATGAACATAATTACACAGTTCACATCACATGACTGCACAATCACAAGACGCCAATAGCAGTGGAAGGTTAACCACAGCGCCGCCACGCCTTTGCACCGGACGCCGGATAATCGACCCGGATGCCGGACGATCGACCCGGACGGCAGCGCCCGGATGCCGGGCGCTAAAGGCTTTTTAAAATAAATATATTGAAAGAATTATTATGTTTTGCTGTTTCAATGCTTGTCTTTAAAAAGTCGTATTAATAAGCAACTGTCCCATCGCCCCGACAAACTATCAACGATTTTCTCGCGCAAGAAATGTACAATAGATTTAAGTTCCCGTTATGTAAAAGTAATACATAACATATATTAATAGTTGATCGCTTACTATTCCCACTGCCAGCGAGAACTGTCTCTCCACTAGTTTGTCGCAGCGACATTAAGAAAGTACGACACTGACGCTCGCTTGGTGAGCAGAACACTCGCTAGGTACATACGCATGGCATAATCAGCCTGTAATGTTCGCAACACTGGGACACAGGCCTCCTTTCTGTGAGAGGGAACGGGCCGTAATCCACCACGCGGGCCCAGTGTCGGTTTGTATATGTCAAAAGTCTACGAGTTTTTGGTTTTAGGACATGCCGGTTTCCTCACGACGTTTTTCTTCACCGTTTTGAAAAAAGTAAAGCACCTTTTAGGGTTCGGACCTCCGACCTTACAGCTCGTAAGTCACATACGCATACCAGCGAGTTATAGCTTCATGCATGCGTCGCCTTCACGCAATCGCTGTTCGTTTCTCGCTAACTCGTTTCTAGTTGATAGCTCTTCTCGCTTCTAGTTAATCGCCAGCTGTGGGACAGTCGCCTTTAACAGTCGTTTAGCGAGCGAATTAATTCAGATTCTCGTTTGTTTTTAATGAATGTGTGTACGTATGAATGGATATAAATAAATGTTGAATCATACATTCATTGTGGTGAGACGTATTGTAATAATTGAGTAGAATCTGGTGGAATTCATCTTCATATAAAGCATGAAATATTTTCGCTAATTAATTTTACGGTACGTTTTATTACGGGAACTATCGGTTTTTTTTATCCCCATAAAAACACACTATGACAATCAAAATCTAGTTTATCAAGAATTTTAACATTTTGCAAACGCTCTTTAACATCGAGTTTCCTTATGCCAATTTGTCCCATTTATCGCCTTCTAACCTTAAAACATAGAAGGTACAATGGCAGAGATCAGATGGCAGTTAATCTATCAACTCATCCTAGATACACTGAAATCTGACACTAGTATATACCGTAGACAGCAGACACGTCTGTCTGTTTGTACCGAGAAATGTAGACAAGCGATTGGTATTCTACGGTAGAGAAGAAATAGAAAGCGTTATGTTAAGCCTGCTGGATGTAGGCCTCTCCCAGGCAGCGCCACGATACCTTGTCCTCCGCCTTCCGCATCCAGTCCGTCCCTGCCACCTTTCAAGGTACGACAACTGTCAACTGTCTACACGCAAACGTCATTTTTGTCTATTCTTCCGTCGACAAAACGCTTGTCTATGGTTCTCGTGCTAAGCATGCAGGTGGAAACATAGGCTATGTTGATAGATCGTAGCTAAAACTAGAGTATTAAAAACTTCTCAGCGTCATTATATAAAAGTATATGAGACAACAATTCTTATGCCTCTCCGAGCACGTAAGCCAACGTTTAGAAAATTACTTCGATGAAATACATAAATAACTAAGTGTCTGTAGATTGTAGTAGAAGTGGGACGCTAAAATTACCGTGTAGTGTATTCGGAAATGTCACCACACTGAACGTAGACTATGAAAGCTTAACTGTAAAATTGAGGAAGTTTTAAAAAGGTGGAAATTTGACCTCATGAAGCTAAATGAAGGCTAGAGAATTAAAACTTCCCACCATTCATATATAACTACATGAGGCAATAATTATTCTGCCTCTGCAGGCACGTAGGCCAGCGTTTAGAAAAATTACGTCGATTTACGAAGTATCTGTAGATTGTAGTAGAAGTGGGTCATTAAAATTGTCACGTAGTATAGTCAGCGTATTAGGGGACTTCACAGTAATGGACGGAGACTATGGAAACATTTTCATAACATTGAGAGTATTAAATGTTTGGTTTTATACAAGGATTTCTTCTTTATCGTCAAAGATAAATAATTTATGTCGTGAAAAGGCTCTTTTGAACATCAAAATTTACTAGAAAATGTTTTTTTTTACTAATTTCTCTTTCCAAAAGGTAATTTCATGTGGAGTAAAATAGGCAAAAAAACTCGATAGTTACTTCTCTTTTCAAGTTTTTTTCAATATTTTGTAACACCCGTCTAACTTTACAATTAACTATGTAGCTGGCGCGACAGACGTTGTCCTGTCTTAATTATGAATATTGAATTTGCGTTTGTATAATATTAGAAAAGTTAATATGGTCATTACGTTTTCTGAAATTTTCAAATATTACGCGCAACTTTTTTCTTTTTTTCTTTGATAAGAACCTTCTCCCAACAATAACAAACACAACAAAAAAGAATTAGCAAAATTGGTGCAGCCGTTCACGTGTGATGCCGTGACCGCGGGAAATAGGAATTCATCTTATATATAAAATTTCCATGTCACAATGTTAGTTACCGTACTCCTCCGAAAAGGCTTTACCGATTTTTACCAAATTTTATATGCGTATTCAGTAGGTCTGAGAATCGGCTACTATCTATTTTTCATACCCCTAAGTGATAAGGGTTAAGGCAAAACAACGTTTGCCGGGTCAGCTAGTTTTTTTAGATAAGGTATAGATTTCAATAAGTAGTACGCACGGCTACACATCAAGCTATACATTTCCAGTATAAGCTGATCTCGTATTGTATAGAATTACCGTACAGTGCAAGATCAGCGTAAACTGGATATGCATAGCTTGATGTGTAGCCGTGTGTACAAATAATTGATATGTAAGCAGTTGGCAGCCACTTTGTCGATTAACCCTGAAAACACAGGTATCCAACGCTTAGTAGCTTAGTATTGTGTTAAAAAATAATTCTTCTTCTTTTGAGCTTCACCACTATCGGGTAAAAACCTTCCAGCGTCAATTTAAAACTATATGAGACAATAATTCTCTCGAGTCTGCAAGCACGTAGGCCAACGTTTAGAAAATGACTTCCATTACCCGCCTTGTATGCAAGAGCTCCATTAAAGTAGTTAGTAATGAAGCAATGGACATAATTTGTGGTCCGAGCTGGGCGTAAGAGCATTGTTGATTGCACTGCGGGGCAACTTCATGAGGTCAACATTGAGCCCCAAACTTTATCTGATGTGTTCTGGAATGTCAGTGTGGAAGTGTCTGTAGAATTTAGAAGTGGGTTATTTAAATTGTCACGCTGTGGATTTGGAGTCAACGCACGGGCGGGCGTAAAATCTAATAGATTTTGGAACGAAAGTAGAAAATATGGACTTAAAAAAATTGAACGTACTTACTTAATATCCTAAAAGTGCGATTTAGTCTAGATTTCAACGGTAAAAAAATGCTGTTCCAGACATTTTAATGGCCTGCCAGGGTTGCGGGTTGTTTGAAAGAGATACCGTGGTCCCTGGCACACAGGCTACTGAACACGGGTGGGTTTTAGTCAGTAAAAGTCTGACACGGTGGTCCACCCAGAGCGGGAGAATGACGAAAAATTTCTACTCTATGGATCTAGAGTCATAATTATGCTCAATTCATGGTTACAGTTTGCTACGCACTGGTAATTTTTTGTCCTATAGTGTTAAAATATACTTTTTACAGCAAAGAACCACTAAACTCATTTACAAAACTCGAAAAAGTATTATTCAAAGCCTAACTTCCAAAAACGTAACATACAACTAAACATTAATCAAAATAAAACCAGAACACGTACTAAATCAACATAAACATCACCGTGATATACTGACTCACAATAGCGGGGAGTAGGTAACACCTGTTCCATCAAAGCTCCATTTGTTACAAGCAAGTCACTGACACCCGGGTCGCTCTCATAAAATGTTTTAATGCGTAAATATTCTTGTTACATAGCACAAAAGGCGGCTATAAAAAAATAAAATATAAAAAGTAAGTAAGTAAAAGTAAGTAGTAGTTAGATTGAAGGCTGATCTGGGGAGGGCTTGTGGCTAAGTAATAATAGCTGCATGGGTCGATCGATCAGGTTAAGCTACGCTTGCCGCGGTTGGTCCGTGGATGGGTGACCATCTGCACATACCAAGACCCCTCCTTGCCTCGGAAAGCACGTTAAGCCGTTGCGAGTGTCATTCATGGATCTTTGACAGTCGTTTCGGGCCGTCCGAAACCCGAAAGTCTGACAACCAGTCTTAACAAGGGGTACCGTGTTACCCAGTAACTGGGTTGTGGAGGTCAGATAGGTAGTCGTTCCATGTAGAATACTGGTATTCAGCTGCTGTTTACACTGGAAGCTAAATCCTATATAGTTGAGAAAAGGCTAGGCAGATGATGAGTGTAGGTATAACTGATACAGTAAATACTCTGGAATATAAATATTAGGTCTTTACCTATGAAATTGCCGTTCTGCAGTACTGGCCATTTCAAATCAAAATAATTTTTGTTTGGCTAAGAATTCTAATTTCAAATTAATTTTATTTTAAAAACATGGATTTTTTTTTCTAAAAGTAGTCATTTCTTTATTGATTAGTGTTACATTTTCATCGCATTTCAATCTTTTTCGTCATCATGGATACGTTAAAAATTCGAGTAATTATGGAATATGAGTACCGTCGTGGCAGCAACGCGGCACAAGCGGCACGCAACATCAACGACGTTTACGGAGCTAACACTACAAACCAACGCACCACCTGTTATTGGTTTGCTCGCTTCCGTTCTGGAAATTTCGACCTGAAAAATGAACCTCGCGGTCGTCCGAAGACTTTGGTCGACAATGACGAATTAAAGGCGATTGTGGAAGCTGATGATACACAATCTACGGCTGAATTAGCAGCAGCTTTCGACGTTAGCGTCAAAACAATATTGTTCCATTTGCGTCAAATTGGCAAGGTAAAAAAGCTTGACAAATGGGTGCCCCACGAACTCAATGATCGCCAGCGCGAAGTACGCGTCGAGACGTGCCTTGCACTGCTCAACAGACACACAAATGAAGGAATTTTGAACCGCATTGTTATCTGCGATGAAAAATGGATTCTGTTTGATAAACGTAAGCGCTCAGCAAGTTGGTTGGATCCTGGTTCAGCACCTAAACAATGCCCTAAACGAAAACTTACCCCTAGAAAAGTGATGGTCACTGTTTGGTGGTCTAGCGCCGGTGTGATTCATCACAGCTTCTTACCAAACGGGGTGAGCATTACTGCAGATGTGTACTGTGAAGAACTGAACACAATGATGGAGAAGCTGGCGCATCTCCAACCAGCATTGGTCAATCGCTCGTCTCCGCTGCTCCTGCACGACAACGCGCGACCTCATACTGCACAGCAGACGGTCTCCAAGTTGCAAGAACTGGGGTTGGAAGCTCTCCGTCATCCGCCCTACTCACCAGACCTTGCGCCTACAGACTACTACTTTTTCCAGAATTTGGATAACTTCTTGGCGGGAAAAAAATTTAATACCCGAGAGGCAGTACAAAATGCCTTTGAAGAATTTGTTGCCTCCCGTCCAGCTGATTTCTTTAAGAAGGGCATCAATAAACTGCCACTGCGATGGCAAAGATGCATTGATTGCATGGGTGATTACTTCGATTAATACAAATAAAAAATTCATGAAAAAAATTCGTTTAAATTTTTTCATACAAAACGGCAATTTCATAGGTAAAGACCTATTATATTTCAGAATAACTGCACTTATAAATGTAATTTTTTGTGTTAATATTTTAACGATGATTTTACAAGTTATTTTTTATTAATTCGTTCACACATGACGAGAATTAAGGGTTGATATTGACGTCACATTTAGAACAATTTAACGCCAAACAAACTGATAATTCATAAATATCAAAGGTTCTTCTAAACAAGATCTTTTCAATGGAATATATCTTAATTAACGCTTGTCGACTTTTAACGTCATTCCAAAAGTGACAGATTTTCAATGTGTAATATCACATGTAGACGTCAAGGAACTGTAATCGCTATACTCCACTAATTGTCTCCAAATCAGCCTTTACATCATTTATATTTATTTTTTAAATCACTGCCGCCATATTTCATTTTCATTTTGACCTCATTATTGGCTGCAAGACTCTCGAAAACCATGAAAACTATCTCACTCTCTCTGTTTCTTACTATCTCATAAAATGTAGGTGAGTATCTCGTAAAATTTGTATAGTAAAAAATCGCAAGGACGGGCATAACGCCTTTTTGTTAAGTTACGTAATTTGACGATTTCTACAATTTTACTCCTACCGCAAATTGCGTTATAGAACTTTGTTCAATAAACAAATATCGAGCCTATGACAGCTGTCAAAAAATAAAAAAGTGGTAAGTATTTTTAACCCCCGACGCAAAAACGACGGGGTGTCATAAGTTTGACGTGTCTGTGTGTGTGTGTGTGTGTGTAGGTGTCTGTCTGAGGCAACGTAGCTCCCGAACGGATGAACCGATTTTGATTTAGTTTTTTTTGTTTGAAAGGTGTATTAGTCGGAAGTGTTCTTAGATATGTTTCATCAAAATCGGTTCAGCCGTTTGAAGCTTATCAGCTCTTTTCTGGTTGAAAAAGGGATTTTAGCCTCTTCCATGGGTCTGATCAACTCAAAATTTGGGATTCTATTACTTCAATGATATTAGACGAATAAAATAACCTTGAACTGATGCTGGAGCAACACCTGGAATTTCCAGGAAACCCAAGTTATTCACCAACAAACAGCAGAAGTATCGTGTTTGGGCTCATTGAAAAAGTCTCAATGAATATATTATAGATAAATGGTGATTTAAGGGAGACATTAAGTTTAAAAAGCAAGAAATAAAAATTAAATTAAAAATTTAAAAAACCCTCGACCCAAACAAAAACTCTAAAAAGTAAAAAATAATATTTATAGGCCTTTTAATTTGAACGTAATATTTTAATCAGGGCATTGTCAAGTCGGGGGACGGCTAGGCCTCTGTTTGGCGTTTTCATTGACCGTCCCCCGACTTGACAATGCCCTGATTAAAATATTACGTTCAAATTAAAAGACCTATAAATATTATTTTTTACTTTTTAGAGTTTTTGTTTGGGTCGGGGGTTTTTCATTAAATTAGTCACTTTTCGTAGAACCGAAACTGGGTTAATCGATTACTTCAGTCCTTGTTAACTGTAATAAGCTGCACTTTAATCTCACTGTGTTAATATTCAGGTGCGAGGTCTCCAACTGAATCAACATGCCCTATATTGATACCGATTACGTATGCATAAGCCATTAGATCAAAGTAAAACTAAGTTGTATCACGAAAAGGTAAGTAGTTTATACTTAAGACTACATACTCGTAGATTGTGATGACGAAAAGCTTTTTTGTAAGTAAGTTACTCAGCCACGCGCAAAAGTTTATATGGATTTTTTTCCGTCTCAAGTCTTGAAAAGGACTCTGCAGCAAACCCGTAGTCTAGATTTGTGCCCGTTTGATGGTAATAGGATCGCCCATATTATTACAAGTGACTAGCTAAAAATGAAATGAAAAATGGTTTATAATTCTAACAAGTAACTAAACCTTAACAAATACGGGTTGGAACCTCCTTTTAAGCTGATAAAAATATTTTCCTGTCAGGTATCAAGGCCCATAGAGTGTTGGCATTACATCTACAACAGTTTGTAAGACATGGCTGCTTCGAGTCCAAGCCTTACAATACACGCTCGGGCGTAAGTCAGGGATCCGTATTGGGGCCGCCTCTTTTCCTGATCATGATCAACGACCTAATAACTAATGTTAAGTTTGCCAAATGTCTACTATATGCCGACGACCTCAAGCTAGTCGCAGAAATCAAAACGGACGAGGATTGCAAACTCCTACAAAGGGATATTAACGCCATCTATGAATGGAGCATTGTAAACAAATTGATTTTCAATACAAGCAAATGCTATGTCATGACATACGGTAGAGGGTTGCGACCAATTCATTGCAATTATAGTTTGGGTGGTGAGGTAATTACTCGGGCCACCATCATAAAAGACCTGGGAGTGACTTTCGATCGTGGTCTGACTTTTAGAGACCACGTTTCTATCCTTGCGAAGGAATCCTTCAGGCGGTTGGGATTTGTTTTAAGGAATGCTCGTGACTTTCACAACCCAAATATTATTCGACTGTTGTACACTGCTTTGGTTCGCAGCAAGCTCGAGTCCAGTGCCTGTGTTTGGCATCCCTATGCCGCCACCCAAACACTGATGCTGGAAAAGGTACAGAAAACTTTTCTAAGATGCCTATTCCAAAGGTTATATTATTTCTTTCCTTACATGTATCCTACCAACTATCTTTTAGGGACGTTGGGTTTTAACTCATTAGAGGTGAGAAGAGGTTTTGATCAGCTCACGGTAGCCTGTAAGACATTACGGGGACGTATTGACTGCCCAGAGCTCCATGGCCTTTTCTGCCGATTATTTGTGCCCGATAAATACATCGGACACCGTGAGAGCCGCCGGCACAATCTGTTTGCGCAGCTGCCATGTAAAACTGTAGCTAGAGCCGAATCCCCAGTCTGTCGTACCCTAAAAATGCTAAATGCCCTTCTGACTGCCCACCCTGAATGTGATGTATTTGCGGATGAATGGAATAGAATTATGCATATATGTTTGGTGTTCTGTGAGGGAAAGTATGCGAGGGAGTCCACTGTTCCATGTTAGTTTTTAGAAGCTTAACATAATATTTGCTACGTTATAATATTGTTTCTATGTTAATTAATGTAATTGGTGTTACCGTTGTAATTAACTATAAATAAATAAATAAATCTTAAAAATATAGCAGTAACATGCTAGAACATTAAAAAAGGAAAAAAAAGAGAATCACAATCACAGGGAGGTTTTACAAGCTTTGTTGCCAACATGCAACTTAATAAACCTGCCCATTGTAGGCCCATCCAACCTATCTGCAAAAACTCTCAGAATGCTGTTGCTGTTTCCCCTCACTCGGGATGTTACTGAGGCAGCTTTAAGCATGATAAGCCTGTGTTAGAAGAACTAAAACTTAAATGGCGGAACTTTCATGTACTATAGTTATACCTCTGTCTTACTCTTCGGAGCAATAGCAGCGTGACGTTGTGATATATTAAGTCTTGACTTGTCTGACAGTCATTAAAAATCGTGAAAATATTCCAAGACTCCAAACAAAGAGATGTTAACATAAACAAGACAGGCACACGCCAAAACGATACTAATAGTGTACCATTTTTCCAATTTCGGTATGAAACACTAAAAATATTGGCAGAATATTCGCAATAAGGAGGCAATACACGCATAGCCGCGCGCGCCGAGCATGCCAACCACCCGAAAGTGATAAATAACATATCGGTACCTAATAACCACAGACAAAAATAAACAATATATTATCGTCACCGCAGGACGAGTCTCGTTTGTAACCCACCTATTACGTAACTTTACGGGCTATAAACCGGACAAATGAAATAGTTTGTCGTGCGAACGCAATAGTAGCGCGTCGGCCCGTCAATTTGTCAAGTCGTATGTTTCACTGGCTCCCTCAAAATTGCTTTTGTATGCTACATGTTTAGAGTTGCGCGTAAAGATAAGCGAATGTGAATTATATTGCTTAGATCGTAAAGCCGTCTACATAAAAGAGATAAAATGATATTATTTCTAAATGTTTGTATGCGTTTCGCGTTTCTGCTTTATGGGAATGAGAATTGTATGTAAAGTTAACACTTTCACACGAGGGCACTAGTCACACTAAACTCGGTCTTGCTCTGTGCGACAAATGAAAAATAAAATGGTCTTGCTCTTTCTACATTTCTCTTAAGTTATTTTAAAGTCGCCCATAAACTTGTGTCGATTTGAGTTTATGACAGAATAGGTCACCCGTAGAGTAGTAACTGGTTCTCTGTCTGTGAACTACAATTTCAAACTTGCAAATTGTTTGATTAATTAACTTACTACTTAATTTTTAGGAAGTATCTAGCATACTGCAGTCGTAAGTTTAAGTTAAGTTTGTATCTAATATTAAATCGATAAAGAATAGAAATTTTATACAATTCATATTCAAACAGATGCTACATTACTAACTGTGCAACACCAAAGACTACTTGTGCAACATAAATGACCAATTGGACATCACAAATGAACAATTTTATGACACAAATTACTAATTGTACAACACAAATGACCAATTGTTCAACACAAATGACCAATTGCTCAACAGAAATGACCAATTGTGCAACACGAATGCCTTATGAACCATCACATAAAACGGGAATTCTACAGAACACAGTTTACGAGTAACGCAGTTGTGTACTTGCTATGTTCGCAGTTGAATACAGAATTGGGTCGTAACTCTTAACTTCAGGATCATGATATGCTATGACAAATTGTGCTGTCGTTCTATAACAAATACGTTTAGAATGTTAGATTTTGCAATATTTATGGTATTTTACTTTTGTGCTGCTTTTTCAGGAAACATATCCTGGTTAATAATACAAGACTTTACATTCATATTAAACTAGCCGTAATACTAATTAAATCATAATATACCTATGTTATACGGTGCCAGTCGTCGTCACGTTTCCGAAAGGTTGCGATGCGGACGAGTAGGTACTTCAATGCCTAAGTTTATTTGGATTTTTATTTGTACTTTACTTAGTCATTTAATTTACTAGTTTCGGTGAATAGTTAGTAGTGTTAATAAATTATAAAATAGTAAATAAATGATTATTAGCCTTTAATTGCGAAAGTAAGTATCATAATCTGTCAGTGTATTATGCTTGACGGCTCAAAGCAGGCTCTATTTTGATGAAATTCTTCTTAATGATACTTTGTACCTAATTTGGTAAAAGGCATTAGCATAGTTTTAAATTCAACCCCTAATGTGGTATTGAAGTTTGAGAAAATCCGTTTACAATATCATGACATGTAACGTAGCTATCTGATTATGTTATGTAATGTTAGTATTTTCTACTCATTACGATTATAAAATAAAATCCTTTTCGTTCGTGTCCGAGTTGTTCTTTTAAACCACGTAATCAAAATTGATGTGGTTTTCACCATTATTTTAAGAATTTATTCTGGAATATTTATGTTTATAAAACATTAATATTAAACTTACAAATAAAATAAAAATCTCGATGTTGTGGGTCGCTAGTAATAAGTATTCAAAACCTGCTTGACTAAAGAAGCACCTGATTTTCTTTGCTCATTTCTAGAAATGAGGTTAAAGCGAGTCACAGAGCATCTAAACAAAAGCAAAGTACCAAGGACTGACTACGTGAAAGTAATTATGATTATTTAGTTTTTCTCCTAACAAGGCACGATGTTTTGTTTCGCGCGTCTCGTAATATCATCTCTCGGTTTTTGCTGTTTTTCGTTTGCTAGTTTTTCTGTTGACAACTTCGGCCTCGTTGGATAGTAATTAAATTGCGGTAGACATGCTTTTTTTTGAAGGGCAAATATTTTATTTCCTTCGGGTTTATTTGGACTGTCGTAAGCTGCCTAATTGGACACTTTTATGACTTAATTTCTTACCGTGCCTGGTCCCTTGATGATTTATTCTTGTCTCGTATTGGTATGAACTTAGCTAGCTAAATGCACAAATTTTGATCCTTGATAGCTGAACTGGCTGCTCTATGTACAGTGCACTGAAGTTAGTAGCTATTGGGTTTTTTTTTTTCTGGTGGCTGTAATATTGTACGAGCAAGAATCCGTTTAGGCCACTCTCGAGTCTTTGACCCCCAATAATTAATGTGTCCACTGGACTGACTTAAGTTTATTCTCTACCCTTGGGGGTCGAGAGTGGATTTTATTTTCCTGCCAAGTTTTAGTTTCCTCTCGACCCCCAAAGTAGCCTAATTTATATTATTTTATGAATTTTAGGTACTTACCGAACCAGGGGTCGAAAGTGGACCATGCATGTCCTTTGTATGAAAATCTAATCTCACCCCCTGGGGGTCGAGTGTGAAGTATATTTAAGGGTTGAGAGGAAACAAGTGAACAAATCTTTTTTTGAGGGTCGAGGGATCGAGACTGGACTAATGGCAGAAATTCAGACTCCAAGCTGCTGCTGTGAAACTCCTAGGAGAAAAGCCAACAACGCTTTACATAACTTACGCCTCTGCTGAACATGAGGTTCAGGGTTCGACTCCTAGATAAAGAAAGAAAAAGTATTTATTGTGACTCGCACAGGAACATCACATCGTAAAATAAACACACTTCAGTGCACAAAATATAAAAAAGAACACATTTTTTGGAACATTAAGTGACATTGCGACATTAAGTGTCGCAGCATTATGCTGAGGTAGGAGCCTTTTGGCCTCGTGCAGGACTTTCTGTTTTATTTTTAATATTTTTTTTACTTCCAAGAAATTTGTTCTTTTTTATATTTTGTGTACTAAAGTGTGTGCGAGTCACAATAAATACTTTTTATTGCAACAGCGACACTTTTTAAATGTCGCAGCGCTGGTATTCTGATAGGATCAGAAAAGCGTTATTGAATTTTGCAACCAGGATTTTTTTAGTAACAGCTTGAAGTCAGAATTTGTGCAATTGATGTGAATAGGCTCGCCCATTACATGACATTAAATGTAACATCAACTTCAATTCGCTGTTGCTGTATCGGCGTTTCCGCAGCCAGCTACGCGACACCACGCAGCGTAACACGACGCCGTCACTTCGTGTGCAATAGTTTTTAAATGTTGTTTTATAAAATATGTATTAGTTTATAGTCATTGTTCTTATACTTATATATGTATTGTGTTTTATGGGCCTTAGTTGCCTGAAATATAGGACAAATAATAATAATAAATAATAATAACTGAGGAAATGTGAGTGAACTATACCTCTGCCTAACCCTACGGGGAAAAACAGGCGTGATGTTATGTATATAGGTGTATGTATAGGGTTGACTAGAGCTGTCCTGTTGCAATGAGTTTTGGACAAGCACCTCTCCAAAAAAAAAAAACATCTTTGTTACAAAAGACGATCGATACTGTAATAATCACAACACATTACTCGAAATGCCGATTGGTGATCGCCATTACACTGCAAATAGCTTCATCGTCTGAACACGTCACAAATTGTAAACGCGTCATTGACACTCGAAAACGATTCGATTCATCGTCCACTCCCATAACGAAATTTAGAACATACAATGTTTTTTTTTTCTTTCTTTTATTTTGCTCAATACTCCATTTATACAAACTTCTATGCCCTTTTTCACAACATTAAGAGAATATTTTTTTAAATCGTTCCATAATTAATGCCCAATTACGTTAGAGCATGGTATTTTGACTTTCGAAACTGTCTTTTATTTGCTTATTTAAAATAAATGATTTTACTTTGACTTTGACATGGGATCCTGAGTTAGATAAGTCCGGATTCAGATTTGTTACCCCGTTGATGGAAATAGGCTCGCCTCGATGTTATATGAGACTTAAACATGTAGATGCTCAAAAACTTCTAACCCTCGTTGAGTCTGAGTTTTATTTTTTGTCAAACATCAAATTACTCAATTATTTGAACGGAATGAATAGAAGTGTGAACGCAAATGTTTTGCAACAGCTCGCCAACAAAGAATTATCGTTGCTCCCGGCATTTTAATCATCTAAATTCAGGCATTGTTCTGAAAAAAGTTGTCCCTGACAGTTCATTACACTGCGTCCCGCCGAATGTACAATGGAAACAATGATTTTTTGTACACAATGTTACTTTTCAGAACTTTTTATTGAGTGAAGAATTGAAGACTTGTGTTTCGATGGTGTAGTTAGGTGGAAATTCTTCGTTTTACAAAGCTTTTTTTAGGCGAGCACTTCTTGGAATTCATTACATTACATCTAATCATAATTAGGGCCTTGAAGTCTGTTAAATTTATGCAAATATTTATTTTTGTTCTCTTTAAAGTAAAAAAATATATTATATTAAGAAATTATGATAAAAGTACGCAGGTTCTTTACCTATCATTCATCTATTGTTTTGTGACTATTTATAGACCAGTGATTTATTTTCAACAAAATGTTAACTAGAGCTGGTAATCCAACCACCCACGTCACGACGAGGTGGTTTTCAAATTAAACAAACATAATACACTAAACAATTGCTTTCCCTTCCATTCTAGGGCAACATCAGTTACATAAATATACGTAAATATTGATCAACCTTTTAATATCCTATCGTAACGGAAAAACGTTAATATCCCTAAGAAAATATTTCAAACTCTCGTTATACTGTTAACACTGGATAGTCCGGGAGATAGCAACTTAAACATTAACATTACGGGTATCTTGAACAAAAATCCAAAGGTTTAATGAATACGGAGTTAACATACCAAAAAATATAACATACTTAGGTTACATCACGCCTTATTTCCCCGAAGGACCCAACCAGAGGCGTAACTACAGTATACCCACATTTCACTAATTACAGTTAAAGGTATGCACACTCATCAGAGCCGAAAAAAGCAAAGGAGCCGAAATAATAAAATTTTAGTATAACTTGTTTGAAATTCTATGAAATCTCGCACACTCATCCGCGCCGAATCGAAAGAATATCCGGAAGAATTCAGAAGGTCTTCTTTAATTCGGCACGGGGTACGATCAAGTGTGCGTTAACCTATACATGTAATAGGAGCGAGCCTATTGCCATATACCGATGCTTTAATTTCAGCGTTAATTTGACACTTTGAGCTTAGAAAGAGGCTGTCATACAGATATGAGTGAAAGAGATAACGGTAATATTCTATACCACAATATGCTATAGTTATGTATACTGGTGGTAAGTACTTTTAAAGTCGCTAAGATACCTACACGAAAAACTTAGTGAACACCGCTTGTGCTAGTACTGAAATGTGATGAGGCGAGATGATGACTAAAAGAGTCATAAACATGTAGACGGAAAAAGAGGCCATGGACGCAACAAAAGAGACAACTCACCACCATACGGTGTGGCACAGAAGTACCGACTCCAAATAAATTGGAATGATAGCCAGGAGAAAGAAGAAACAGAAGGTACTACAGGTATATACGGTCTGGAACTGTAGGTACAACAATTCAGCCGAAAGACGTCCACTGCTGGACATAGGCCTCCCCAAAGCTCCGCCACTTCGACTGGTTCTGTACTTCTCGCATCCAGCGGGTTCTAGGGATTTTTTGGGAGGTTTTGCCATAATCGCCCCGCTTAGCAGGCGGGTTGGCGATCACAGTATAGTGGTAAAATGCATAGATAACGCTGCTGCCCATTCTCTAATAACTCCCTTAGTCGCCTCCTACGAAACCCACGGGAAGAAATGGGATGGTGCTATTCTTTTACGTCCGGCACCACACGGAAGTAGGTACATACAAATATTTCTTTCATTTTTGTCTTGTTAATCAAACAAGCTATAAAGTGAGTGCCGGTAAAACTCCAGAGGTTTCATTTAATATTTTATGTTTTAGCTAATCATAAAGTAATCACTGGTTGTGTGAATTCCACCATGAAATAATTCCCATTTGACGCGTGTCGCAAAAGGCAATAAAGGTATAATGTCAAAGGAATTGGTAGCACTTCCTGTTGCTAATAACAACAGCATGGTTATTATGGCGTTTTCCTTTAGCCAATCAGACGAGGCCAGTAAAAGACGTACATTTTGCTAATAGGATGATCAAAAACTCCAAGCTCTATAGGCTTTTACAAGGAAAACGGAAGTACGTAATAATTAAGGCATCGAATCATGAGGAAAAAGTGAGCAGTAGCCTCCCATTAGATAAAATACTGCGATACAACCGCCGTATAACCGTTAATATCAAAAGCTAGGAGATGATATTTTAATAATCCACTTTATATACTGGGTCACTTTCTTTTCAGTGACCTTAAGAACCTTGTAGATATAGCCTGGGAGCGCTGGGAACTCGCTGTCCGGTGCAACTTGTTGGCTCGTAGATTTGCTCGGTGTACAGACCAAGTAAAAATTAATATTTTCAAGGCTTACTGCCACTTGCACACGAGGAATCTGTGTATAATTTATTTTTGTATAGTTTATTTACATTCACTTCGAGTAACCAACATCAATGAAGCCCTGGCTCTAGTACTAGAAGTTCATGAATAGTACCAAGAAAACCTGTATGCAATTTTTTTTTTTACTCCAAAGGATCGCTGGCCAATATATTAGTTTCAGGATGTTATTGAGACTTCCTCGATTATGAAGCGAAACTACAGGCTAGTATAACCGTACTATACAACCGTGTTACTCTGTAAAAAATATCACGTGAAAGCTTGGAATGAGTTAACCCCACTCCACCCAAGTTTTCACAGTGATTTTTTGAGCTGTCAGTGAGCTGTCATTCCATTTGATGCTAGGGATCGACACTATTGACAACTCACTTCGAGCTGTACTGTACTATACAGAAACAGTCGCAACCGCATCCTGAGAACTGTAGGGGAGAGTTTCAGCTTTCCAATAATTGGAGAGCAGGTTGTGCGAAGGGTGATTGGTACTAATACTAGATAATTAGTTTTTTTATGATTATTATGTTACTTACACTCTATAGATTCTTTGGTCCGAAATAAAAATCGTTATTATTATACAAGATAAATATTATAGGTATGTAAAGTCAGCAAAATGAATTGTTTTGTAAAATGACCACCACCTTAAATGTTATGTAATGTAATTCAAATCACAACTATCATTCGTTGACAATGGTAGGAAATGGCTGTAACTGCAAAATAATTATTTTCTATGACTGCATATACCTAATAATTCACTATTTCAAACTACACTTGTAGTGGCGAGCAGGAGACTGACCAAGTGGTTAGCAAATAACTTGAAACGTTTGCCGTCCGGAAGTTAATTAAAGTAGTTTAGATGTGTATTTTTATCAGACGTACGCTAAGAATGGTTAATTATTTTACAGGACAAAATATATAATTAAATTACCTATATACCTATGTGGGGCTTGTGGCTAAGTAATAACAGCCACACTGGTCAATCGATCAGGTTAAGCTACACTTGCCGTGGTTGGCCGTGGATGGGTGACCAACTTAACATCCCAAGACCCCACTGTTAATTGGAAGTGGAGGTCGGATAGGCAGTCGCTCCATGTAAGATACTGATACTCGGCTGCATCGGGTTAGACTGGAAGCTGACCCCAACATAGTCGGGGAAAAGCTAGGTAGATGGTGGAATTACCTATGTATTACCCATATTTGCAAGATTCATTTCTATTCTATTATATTTAAAAAAAAAAAATAGATAAAAGTCATTGTAATGTTTCTTTTGTATAGCTCCCCGCCTAACTGTTTATGTATGTACACCCCTCGCTTTGTACACCAAACGTATTCGCCATCATAATAAATAACACGATAACAAAGAATACGTCGCCGATACACAGTACATTTACCAACACATTTACTTTCAAAGCAAATCAAAGCTCTCATTAATTATGAGCCGGCAAAGAAATATGGCGGCCGAAATAATATGGCAACCGATCCGACCGATGCGATGCAATGAAGTCTGCGTATAAACGTGGCTGACATTGATAAATTAATGGTCGCTTCCAACTGTTTCCGTTATTTTTCATTTACTTTTTTTAGGGTTCCGTATCCAAAAGGTGCCAACGGGACCCTATTACTAAGGTTGCGCTGTCCGTCCGTCCATTCGTCAGTCACAGGGCTGTATCTTGAGAACCGTAATAGGTAGACACTTGAAATTTTCAAAGAGTACTACTATGGCCGCTATGACAAGAAATAACATAGCACAATGCTTTATTTCTCTGAAGGATTTGGCAAAGGTGTACTCCATACCCACATACCCAGTGTACCCACATTTCGACAGTCATGCTTAAGGCCCATTTAACTGGGGCGATCCTATTGCCATCAACTGGGCACAAATCAAGACTTCGGGTTGCTACTGAGAAATTCGAGATAGAAAAACCCAATAATGTTTAACCTAGGAACATCATCATCTCATGTTCAGCAGTGCTTGCGGCCACTAAAACAACGAAGCAGTCAACAATTTTTTATTTATTTTCTTTTTCTTTTTTTCATTGTATAATTGTTTTTTTTTTCTCACGTTTAATTATTTTAATTTTATTTTACAGTCTGGGTTCATACTTCTTTTTTCTCAATATAGTATAAAATGTTTATTTTTGTTTGCTTTTGTATTTTGTTTACTTTTTGTTGTTGTTAAAAACCAACAAAACACCATGTCTCTGTATTACGGGAGGACACTGGCTCCTGCAACACAGTTATATAACTAGCGCAGGACTCAGATAAATGTACAACTTGGTGTATCTACTTGATTGTCAATAAATACATTTTGCATTATCACATAACAAACATCACGCCTTGTTTCCCCGAAGGATCGGGCAGAGATGTGCCTTTAATCAACAAACAATAACACAACATGTAACAGTAAATAATAAAAACAAAATAAGAAACGTGTTAAAGTAAAATATTTTGTACAATGGAACGCAACCCTTCGTTGGAAAGCCCGACTCGCTCTTGGCCGCTTTTTTCAGTTATTAATATGTGTTGTATAGATCCGGAGATCGGCTGTTCAATAGTAATGATTGTTCGACGCATATGCGCTTCAATAAATACGTGTTTCCCGTTTGTCCTTTGTGGAGTGAAATACATTAATCAGGTGAGTCGGAATCAGGTCAACGAGTGGTTACGTTCATATCTAAAGTCCGAATTAATGTATAATTTGTATTACGTGTCGTTGATCAAAATTGTTTAATGAATTTGTAATTATTTTAGGTAGATAGTCTTAATTTTAAATGACTTCGATTGTTACTACGGTCCAGAAAAACAAATCCAGGTATATGTCTTCGTTCGATCGTAGAAATGGACCTATTGCGATAAGAAAACAATTTTTTTTTTCTACATTCAAGAATAAAAACGTGCATGCAGGATAATATAAAGAAAATTTGACAGGTTCAGACATGTTTGTCACATACAATGGCGTGCAAATTGTTAACATACAATGGCGTGCAAATTGTTATGAATAGTTCGGATTGTTAACAATTAATTTCAAGTCAATATCACTATATTATTTAAAATGAATCCAACAAACAATTATAAAATTAAAATGTCAACGGTAAATAAAAATAATTCATAAAAAAGTCAAAAGCAAAAATATACCTATTTTTCAATCAAAAAGTAATTATATTATAGAAAACTTATGTCATGAAGTCAAAATAGTATTACGAAACTCATAAGAATATATTTCAATTGTTTAATTAATACATAAAGTCAAAATTTGTTTGCAAGAATTTCTGAGACACTTTAATAACATTTTTGCCACCATTTCATGATTTGATCTAACATCCGAATATCGTTCAACGTTCAAAGTTCAACGATTAGCCCAGCGGTGCTTGGGCGTACGGAACCAGATACGCGTAAAAACATGAACTTGTCTTTGCTGCTGGGTTTAATTAATTCTTACTTCGTACCTATTCGTCTTAAAAACATAAAAATGCCAAGACTTTCCAACTAACCTGATGGTAGCGCTCGCCCAGCTCGCGTGCGGTTGGTCACAGTAACAGTTCTAAACCCACTTAGTCGGGGAGCCAATGGCGGCGTATCGTAAAATACGCCAGACAGATCACTATATGGCCCTTTCTACGATGGGACCACGACAAAAGCGTAATATATACCAAATTCGTCTTTCATGCCTCCGTGTGACCGCCGTTCTTGGTAGGTAACTCTGCAAAAGCATCTGATGCGGTTTTCACCATCATTTAAAATTTAAATCCGGCAGATTTAAACTCCTTGTTTGACATGTTGCCACATCATTACATATCACCTGTACAAATCAGGGAGAAGCAAGCAAATTATCCATAAATGGTATTTTTAAGCCAAGTCCCAAAAATAAATTCACTCTAATGATACTGCAGGTTCACAGACACAAATCTCAGCACATAAAGACAATCGATCAGCCTCTGCGCCAATCTCATTAAAATCCACTCTAGATTTTACGATTCTCGTCAAATCTTGTCAGAATTGTTTTACGCCTCAAATATTCTGTCTCTAAAAATCTTTTTGTTTTATTACACAGGGATGTAATACTATGTGGAATTCTAGAACAAAATTTTCTTTTAATGCAAAATAAGATAAAGCTGACAATGGTAATAATTTTCCACATACTTGTCCCATTCTCCCTCAGCAGAACGAGCTCGTACACAAACTTTGTAATAAACTATCGAAGAACAAAACTACCTATAAACTGACTGACCAATTAAAAACTTCGTATTTTTGTTCACAACAGGATGTCACTCCAACTGTGCCTATTTGCCGCATCAGCGAACACACGATTCACTGTCTTGAAATTAAACTACGCTCGGGAATGTTCGTTTTAAACGAATCTCCACGAATTCACGCTTAGGGGATAATAGTACTTATTTATTTTCGGGCTTGCTGCGCTTTAACGTAGGAGCTCTGAGTGGGAATGCGGTTTCAAGCTAGATGTAGTGAGAATACATGTTTCTGGATTGAAAGCTGAGCTAATGAACAAACTAATTATTAGGTACTTGTTTTTGCCTGCCGCTTTGTCAGCATGGATGTCGAAAATCATCTTTCGGGAACGTACCACCGGGATAAAAATCCTCCAATCCAGGTTAATCAAAATCCATTTGGCCGTTTTTGCGTGATTGTAACAAACATCTAAACACTCAAACTTTCACATATACATATAAGATCAGTAGAAAAACTAGGAAATGGGACTACGATATTAGGATTAGGAAAATTAAGCTTACCAAAGTCGTTTTCCTAAAGATATAGATCGTTATTGACAGTAACGGCCAAGGTTAAGGCCACACCAATTTGGTATAATTATGAAATATTTTTGGAATATAAATAGTAGAGGTTACGAAGACCGAGTCATTTAACACCCTCTAGTTCACCAATCATTCTTTAATTCAATAGAAGAATAGGTAGAACACTTTTATTTCAGATAGGAGTCCATAGAGTTAGTAATAATTTTACATAACTTCTAGTGTTACTGAGAGTGCATGGGTAGCCGTTGCCTCCTTCTGCGAAGCAATGATACTCGCGAAGAGGGAGGCGGCGCACGTGAGGCAGTATATGCGCTCTCACGGCCTTAGCCTTCGCAGGACGCGCCCTGAGCGTCGGGAATCCCAGGCTGATTCCCGGCCACCATAGGCGCGGGCTTGCGGACGGCGAGCAATGGATAGCTCGCTGTCCGGTAATGACCAAGCCCGGGTCGACGACGCGCTGTGTTCCACGTGCACCTCAAAGAGATGTCAGCACCAACTGGTGGGGCCCGCCAAGGCCGATGCCTGCTAGGGGTGCGGGTTGTTCGAAAGAGATACCGTGGGCCCTGGCACACAGACAACTGAGGGAACACGGGTGAGTTTTAGTCAGTAAAAGTCTGACACGCCCTCCTGCTCCACACAGAGCGGGAGAAGTTATTTGATGATTTCCCACCCGCAAAAAATAAAAAAACCTATTCCTTACAATGGCGGTAAAACCAATAATAATATCATCCGCAAACATCATTGACGCTTGATATGTATGTTTCAATATCATCATCATCAGCCTATAATGTTCCCACTGCTGGGACACAGGCCTCCTCTCGGTGAGAGGGATTGGGCCATAATCCACCACCCGGACCCAGTGCGGGTTGGTAGATGTTACATGTCTTCGAATTTTTGGTTCTAGGACATGCCAGTTTCCTCACGATGTTTTCCTTCACCGTTTTGAGAGCAGTGGTGATGAAATCATTTACACAAAGTAAAGCGCCTGGCTGGGTTCGAACTCACGACCTACAACTCGTAAGTCGCGGCCGTTACCACTTGGCCACCACCGCTGTTTCAATATGTATAAGTATATATATATAGATGTATAGACAATACCACTGTCCCGTCAGTACATTACTAAATCCAAATACGTAAGCAACCTAAATTGTATCGGAGCAGTTTTTGTACGCACCTCGGAAATTCTTCGGAACAATTTATAAGTTCCGAAAAACTCCCGTACAAGTTTAATACGACGGGAATTCTTAACAAAACAGTTCCACAGGGTCCATTTAGGTGTCGCTTTTGTTACAAGTTTTGATTAAAAATATTTGTTAAGTGAATGTCGTAGGTACAGCTTAAGCGCTTTAACCTATAACCAGAACCGGTAATGTGGCAACCCGGTGAAACGCGATGAAGTCCCATTTACACGATTCTCAATGCTCCGATAAGCACCGAGAGTAGAAAATCTAGTGCACGCTAAAATTCCGCAGCGATATTTATACGTTCGTGAACATGGTCTCACAAAAATTCATTGTTCATTTTCTATTCTTCATAGCCCTTGTTACTACTTAAGGCAAATTTTTAAATAGTCAGAAACTTATATATTATATCAGGAATAAATGTTGCGGTTTGACAGATTTTTTGACATAATTATTCTTCAGATAAAAGTTTTGTGACTATTGAAAAATCAGCCTTTAATGTTATGTTCTAACAGGGATGCTATTATTAGTACTAAGAAAACGATACAGCTTAATATAATTTATTAATGGGAAGCAGAGTTAACAAATATATTATTACGTATAACGTACCTTTGTCTGGTCACGTGATAGGCGCAAAGCAGTTGCTTGTTGTCGTGTATACCGCAAAACAGATATGTACAGAAGGCTGACTACATACAAAGCGAGCAAAGTAGGCGCACGCACACATAGACATATTTACTTACCTAGAGGGCAAGTATCAGGAAAGTACTACATAAAGGATACTTACATCCCAAGTATCCTGTGTGTTAAGCCATGTAATTAACTACCCGTGTCCAAATTATTATTAGGTCTTTACCTATGAAATTGCCGTTCTGCAGTACTGGCCATTTCAAATCAAAATAATTTTTGTTTGGCTAAGAATTCTAATTTCAAATTAATTTTATTTTAAAAACATGGATTTTTTTTTCTAAAAGTAGTCATTTCTTTATTGATTAGTGTTACATTTTCATCGCATTTCAATCTTTTTCGTCATCATGCATACGTTAAAAATTCGAGTAATTATGGAATATGAGTACCGTCGTGGCAGCAACGCGGCACAAGCGGCACGCAACATCAACGACGTTTACGGAGCTAACACTACAAACCAACGCACCACCTGTTATTGGTTTGCTCGCTTCCGTTCTGGAAATTTCGACCTGAAAAATGAACCTCGCGGTCGTCCGAAGACTTTGGTCGACAATGACGAATTAAAGGCGATTGTGGAAGCTGATGATACACAATCTACGGCTGAATTAGCAGCAGCTTTCGACGTTAGCGTCAAAACAATATTGGTCCATTTGCGTCAAATTGGCAAGGTAAAAAAGCTTGACAAATGGGTGCCCCACGAACTCAATGATCGCCAGCGCGAAGTACGCGTCGAGACGTGCCTTGCACTGCTCAACAGACACACAAATGAAGGAATTTTGAACCGCATTGTTACCTGCGATGAAAAATGGATTCTGTTTGATAACCGTAAGCGCTCAGCAAGTTGGTTGGATCCTGGTTCAGCACCTAAACAATGCCCTAAACGAAAACTTACCCCTAGAAAAGTGATGGTCACTGTTTGGTGGTCTAGCGCCGGTGTGATTCATCACAGCTTCTTACCAAACGGGGTGAGCATTACTGCAGATGTGTACTGTGAAGAACTGAACACAATGATGGAGAAGCTGGCGCATCTCCAACCAGCATTGGTCAATCGCTCGTCTCCGCTGCTCCTGCACGACAACGCGCGACCTCATACTGCACAGCAGACGGTCTCCAAGTTGCAAGAACTGGGGTTGGAAGCTCTCCGTCATCCGCCCTACTCACCAGACCTTGCGCCTACAGACTACTACTTTTTCCAGAATTTGGATAACTTCTTGGCGGGAAAAAAATTTAATACCCGAGAGGCAGTACAAAATGCCTTTGAAGAATTTGTTGCCTCCCGTCCAGCTGATTTCTTTAAGAAGGGCATCAATAACTGCCACTGCGATGGCAAAGATGCATTGATTGCATGGGTGATTACTTCGATTAATACAAATAAAAAATTCATGAAAAAAATTCGTTTAAATTTTTTCATACAAAACGGCAATTTCATAGGTAAAGACCTATTATATTCGGTTCCCTAAAAAATGGTTCAGCTGGATGGTGCTGATCAACTCGTCAAGTACGTGAACGGGCGCCGTCGGTTGAGACTGTTCATCTCCTAACTTCCAGGACTGATTCTTAATCTTACATTTATTATTTTTTCTTCATTTCTTTACGTTGTCTCACATACAGAAGCAACAAGAATAATGTACCCAGGATTTAGTAATATCTAGATTTAAAAGAGTGTCCTTCGAGTTTCTTGCCCTTTCTTCTCCATAGAGATCTACGTTTTGAAATGGGAAACTAGCTTGAACTCTCCGACTAACTGATCGACTTTTTGACAGGTCACTAGTCCCTGTAAATGGTTTATTTGAAATAAATAAGTTTGAGTTTTATTCACTCGAATCCGTCCAGCCGTTTTTGCGTGATCGAGTAACAGACATTCAAACTTTCACATTTATAATACTAGTAGGATTGTGCGTGCGTTTTCTTCCATTGCATGGAACTTTCTATTCCTATCTATTCTAGATGGGAATAGATCGGGTATTGGTTACATTGAATTGCACAATTACCAACAGTGGGAGCAGGCGCCATGACTGCGCGTATTAATAACGCATAGAATATTATCAAGTGTTTCAACGGAAATCCTGTATGTAGTCGATCGTGTACCTACAAAATGAGCCAGCTTGGACGTTTAAACGTAGATGAGTTGATTATTTATCAATTTATTCACTGTTATTGGGTACCTATACGTTGAATAGGTGGCCAGGTGGCAAATATTAAACGTGGTTGCTCACAATGGGACTTATTAGAAGCCTAAAAGTCACTCAAAGGACAATGGCAAAGCAAGGTAAAGCTATGCTTGGAGTTTCCCTACGGAATGCAATTAGAAATGAAGAGATCCGCAGGAACCAAGGTAACCGACATAGCCCTAAGAATTGCCAAAAAGTAGCAGTGGGCAGGGCACATTGCTCGCAGAACAGATGGCTGATGGGGCCGAAAAGTTCTGGAGTGGCGACCGCGTACAAGATAGTTGGAAGGCCTCATACAATGTGGACCGATGACCTAATGAAGGCCGCAGGAATCCGCTGGATGCGTGAAGCACAGAAGCGGTCGAAGTAGTGAAGGCCTCTCCCAAACGCCTATGTCTACCAGTGGACGTCTTTCGGCTGAAATGATGATGATGATGATTGATTACAGCCGCATTTGATCTTCGAACCTAAAGATAACTGATTTAATTATTTAGATTTAATTTATTGATATTAAATTTGAAGTTGTTCTAAATAACCAATGTACGTTTACATTTATTCAGAACTATTGAATTATAGGAACTGAAGATGAAAACTTATCTTATATTACTCAATACGGAAGCAGTTACACGTTCTTCGTAAAGGACGTAGTATTTCTTTGTTAGCCTCATGAGCAGCCCAAGGTTATAAGGGCAAGGGTCTTGTTTTATTTTCATTCACTGATTTTTATTTATTTATTTACACACATACGCCACTATTACAGTGTCCCCAATTCGGTAGTGTAGTTAATAAACCATAGGTTCTTGCAATTTACAACAAGTATCCATGCTACTTAAGATTTAACAATCAAAAACATAACACGTGCAACGTTACCCTTGCAAACTCGCTCATTGAACATGAGAAAAGATATATTCTGTCGGCAACCATAAGTGTGTGCATTGTACGCGTCAGGGGAACGTTGTCTAACAGTTTAGTTCAGCCAGGCGCACAGTGTTTTATGAAGCCCGATTTTCGGACATCTCATTTTTATTGAAAAGGCTGACAGAAATAATCATTTAAATGCAAGATTTCGTATCCCCATTTGGCTACAAAGTCTAGTTTTTGAGTTATAGTTTTTTGAAAATCGACCAATTTCTATCTCGATATTTAGAAAAAAAATTATTACATTTAAACTAAGCATGATACGAAATAATGATGTAAGGTACATTGATGGCGTATCTTATGCCGAGTATTTTAGTGCACAAATGAACCTTGTAACTTTGATAGATCCTGATATATACGTGTTTTCCGGTTTTTAGTTTTTCTTAATTTTCTCGAAAATCCCACCAAATCGGGAAAAGTTATTTATACTGAAATGATTTTGATAACTTCTCCAACGCACCACATAAATTTCACATCCCAATTCCATGGAACTTGGAAACCACAACGATTTTAAGTTTGATCCGGATTTTACGTCGTCAGGGTTGTCAAAATCTCAGATAATTATTTATATCCGGATTTTATATAACTTTGCCAAAAATGTCTACCTGGTAGTAATTATCTGACGAGAAGACGCCAGGATACCAGCTTGGTATCTAAATAAAATATTATTCATCGATTTTGTGCATTAAAAGGTAAAGTCAGGCATTTTGTGTTATTTAAGTATTTTTGTGGTGCGTAATAAATGACAAGCAAAATACACGTATGCAGTAGCAATAACATAAGCTGGGAGTACCTCCAAGCGGTGAAGACGGTAACAGTTTCTACTGGCTAAAACTCCCATAAATATTTATAACTTGACCTCCGGCTATGCCTTCGGGCTTATGTTGTTTTCGTTGTCTATTGCGTACATCTGTTTAGTGGCACGGTAGCCCACCCGGTAACACAGGGGAGCAGCCACCAAATATTTAACTCTATAGTAAGCGGAATTTATTAGTAATCATGGAGCCGGTCACTACCCATGAGACTACTTTACCTCAGCAGAACCTGACCCGCTCTGCTGGAGATGGTCTTTCTGGGCCCCGGTCAGAGGACTCTTTAATGCCAGGGGGGCATGAGGATCCCAATCCACATGCTGGTCTGCAAGTGGCCAATTTGACAATCGAAGCTATGGATAGCACCAAAGCTGGTGCTCTTCAGCCTTCAGAAGTAGCAGCGAACACACAGGACGTTGAAAATCAGCCCTCACAAAAAGTATTGACAAGATTAGACGTTTTTTGATTTATTTAAATATAAAGTGAAAATCGAAAATCAGAATCGTAGGCTACGGCTAAATTCGAAAGTTTTCGTATCATATCATATCATAACATATCATATCAATATCATTCAATCCTAACTTTATATGCACTTGATTTGCTATTTATTTCCTAGTCTCTACCAACAAACAAACAAAATGTAGTAGGTAAACCTGAAGGGGACTTGAAACTTGATACTTTGAAAGGCCTCGGTATCGGTAGGCTGTTAGTAAACTGGTACACGTTCTTTTTGTCATTGTGAGTACGGAACTTTTACTTTTACGAAAAATTTGATCCACAAAATAAGGATAAAAATTTGACAACCCTAACAAAAATTGTTAAATTGGAATAACTTCTAAGTTCCATGGATTTGGGATTTCATAATTATGTGGTGTATTGGGGAAGTAAATAGAATTATTTCTGTATTAATAACTTTTCCCGAAATGGCGGAACTTTCGAGAAAAAAAAAAAAAACTAAAAACCAAAAATGTCGTATAAATCTGGATCTAGCAAAGTTGTGAGGTTCATTTGTGGACTGAAGTACTCGGCATAAGATACGCCATCAATGTACCTAACATCATTATTTCGTATCATGCTTAGTTTAAGCGTAATTAATTTTTTTCTTAATTACCGGATGGAAAAATTACGATTTTCAAAAAACTATAACTCAAAAACTAGACTTGGTAACTCAACGGGGATTCGAAATCTTGCGTTTAAATGATTATTTCTGTCGGCCTTTTCAATAAAAATGGGATGTCCGAAAATCGGGCTTCATCAAACACTGTGAGGCGGCATCGCCAACAAGTTGGGCCGTATACTTAGTCATGGCTGTTAAAGAATGCGAAAATTATCGTTGCTTTTCGACTTTTCATTGTAATATTCTTGTCTTGTGTCGGCACAGGCGTAACTAGAGTAGCCTAGTACACTAGGCTAGGCTACAGCTTAGCGTATTCTAGCGGAGCATAGCCTAGCTTAACGGAGCGTAGCGTAGCCTTGGCTAGCCTAGCGGATCCTAATATGTCCTAACATAAGCCTAGTGTAGCCAAGCGTAGCCTAGCGTAGCTAAGCGTAGCCTAACGAAACGTAACGTAGATTAGCCATTGTAGCATAAAAAAATATTGAGTGAATGAGTGAAACACAGACCGCTACTTAATACGTTTAATTTTGATTTAAAAAAAAAGTAGAAAAACACAAGAAATTCAAATATATAAAAAAGGTTAAATTAGCTTTTTTTTAAAAAAAAAAATACCTATAATTTGGGCCCTTTCTGTCTGGCGTGGGTTAACTTAGTGAGGTAAGTGTTTTCAAAAGTATTACGTAAAAAAATTTTACTCGACCTAACAAAAAAATCGATTGCAATCGGTTATCGGCTAGGCGAATAAGCAAAAAAAGGAATTTTAACTACAAAACACTAAGGGAATCCAACGCGTCTTGATAGGCTTTAGGTTAGAGAGTTATTAGAGTTTTAGACATGAAATTTTTAGAAAAGAAATATTTTAATCAGGTGCACTTTTTATAATAAAACTGTTGCTACGTAATCTCGGATATATCCAGAACGGCAGAACACGTCTATCGGGAGAATCGTAGAAAACACGGGGTCGCAGAGCTGCGGAGCCCGCGTCTATCTCGTACACGTCTCAATCCTTGGAGGTGGACGTCACGGCACGCGTCGCGCCCGGATTTCGGGCGAGAGCGCGCCAACCTCCGCCGTGGGTAACCAACGTTGCTATGCCCGTAGGGTGAAGCCAAAAATTGGCTTGTAACGGGATCTAGACAAAAAGAAACTTCAGACCACCGATACAAGCTAAATCTTTGATTAATTATGAATCAAGAGAGAAATGGATCGAAAAGAGGAACAATAGGTGACAATACATACCAAATTAAACAGAAGATTACACTTAAATAGATATACTTGTGCTCGGATACTTTATATTTTTCTCCAAATATCTTATAAGGTTTTCACCAACTTAAATCTTAAAACCATCCCTTAAAATTTAATATTAATTTCAAAAAAGAAAATCAAAACGACCATCACGTCTCGGGTCCCAAAAACGTAGTGCCACCGTCCGAAAGCAAACAACCGACGATTTTTTCACCAATTCGAAGTTTAAATGTGATTAACAGCGATGAAGAAAATTTATTGAAAAGTTTGGATTAGAAATGGAAGAGGTTTTAACCGTAGCGGTTTTACGCTACACCATCCTAGTGGAGCCTCACGTACCTAGTTTATCCTAACGTAACCTAGCGTAGCTTTAGCCTTAGCGGCGTAGCTTATAAGACCCTTACCTTGTATGCTATTGGCGTTATCCTCGTTGTCCTGCTTCTTACTTGTATGATCAAAGTCAAAGCATTTATTTCAATTAGGCACTTAAAAGCCACTTTTGAACGTCAACACTTACATTTAAACGGAATTGATTCTAGTCGCCCATTCCAAAATGTAGTTTCGTATGGAGAAGAACGGGCAAGAAACTCCACCGTTACTCTTTTAAAATGTTTTACATACAATTTATCATAGTACATTCATTATATAATTATATGTGAAAACGATGCACGCAGATGATATTGATGATATTGTGCAAGCTTCAGGCATATATTGTTTTCCCGACTTTACGAGAATTGCCTATTGTACCTGCAAGTGCACGCTCTGTTATAAAAAGATAACATCATGAATACTTCAATCGGTATACTCGTAGATACCGCAGTTAGTATTTATTCGTTTGAGCCAAACTCTTAGTAAGTTGTACAAATCGATCATAAAATAATGGCCATAAAAGGAACACTAACTCAATTTGCCGGCACATTATGCACCACAAGATCATACTCCGTATCTTCATTCTCGTGAAAAGTTAAGTACCCAGTTTTACGATTCTGCAGGAGTTTTGAAAAATTCTGTCTCTCGTTGCTACGTCATAAAATAACATTCATATTATTATTATGCAAAATATCTCACCACTGCAGTTACCTAACCATATTTTTCTCTTATAATAGAAAAATATAGCTCTGTGAATACGTGATAAGGGCTATTATATTTATGCAAATGTTATACTACTATGCGATAGTGACTGTCTGGCTGGTTGATAGTTGTTTTACCGGATCATCTAAATTGAAGTCGCGTTTCGTGTCTGCCTGATCGTTTTTTTTTTTTTTTACTCATCACTAACCAACATATGGACTGTTCATTTATGTGTTCATGTCAGATTTTTTTTTAATGATTTTTGGTGCATTCACTATCATTTAGTAAATTTACTCCAAAATGATTATGTATAAATCACAAATACATAAATGTTTAGCTAAATACTAATCTCTTCTATCTTGTTTTTTTTTTTCAAGTTTTTAGAACTGTGCCAAGCAAAGGCGCTATATAGTCCTACTGATATTATAAATGTGAAAGTTTGTATGTTAAATGTCTGGATATTTAGATTTCTTTATACCGATAGTACGTTACCGTGGGATAAGTTTCAACCAGCACGCGGGCGATGCCGCCGGCGAAAGCTAGTAATTAATAAAGAATACCGAATGAAAAAGTACGGAGCAGTACCTCCGTCCAATGTTTTTGATATTGTCAAGAGAATACTATACATAAATTATCTTGAAACTGTATATAATTTTCGTCTCATAAGATGTATAATACAATTAAACAGAATACAATTACTCTAAGGCTATAAGAACTTCCCTTGCAAACGATGTACTTTCTTGCAAATAAACATTTCGAATTTTAATTCGAATTTGAAAAATTTGTTTGTTTGAACGCGCTAATTTCTGGAACTAACGGTCAAATTTGAAAAATTATTTCTGTTTATGATAATCACATTCATGAGAAATGCTATAGATTATTTAACCTCGTGCTGCGACCCAGGGTGCCGAACAAAAAGACAAAACGTCAGAAAGAACTCTAAGCGAAAATGTAGCCGGGCGATGCGATGCGACAGGGTGGGTCGAGGGACTAATGCGATTCACACACGGCACCGCGCACCACCGCGGCGGCATACAATTCGACCGCGCGGTCGGGTAGGTGTACGTGTGTTAGGCATCAACGGATTTCTTAGAGACCAATGCGCCATGAGATCCGCTTCACCGCCTACCGCGGCGGTTTGCGGTGCCGTGTGTTAATCGCCTAAGAAATTTCACGTGGGATTAGTCGTGGGGGGAAGCTAGTTTCTTGTATAAAAACCGTAAGATTGTGAACAGCGTTAGTTTATAATCTATCTAGCGAGATTATAAACTGTCGATAAATTGTGAACTGCACCATACTGCTTACCGACCGAATAGGTTAGGGTAACTGCGACCAACCGCGCTCGAGCTACGAGTAAGCGAGCGGTGCCGCGGCAGCGGCCGTCAAGCGCTACCTCCATGTTAGTGGCAGTTAGACTATTTAGTTATAGCGCAAAGTACTATCTGTTTTCATACCAGTTCAAAATCTGAGGGACAGATTATAAACTATCGAAAACTAGTGCGTTAAGTTTTAAATGGTTTTTTAGTTCACAATTTTTCGACAGTTTATAATCTGATAATCTCGCGAGATAGATTACAAAATAACGGTGTTCACAATCTTACGGTGAAATACGAGTAGGTATATAACTATAAATTATACTTATGCAAGGAGGGAGACACGGGTCGGAGACGTCTACAACCCAGACTGTTAAATCAACATAGTTCATCGAATACGTCAGCTTCACAATATTTTCCTCCACGTAAGCATGTTCAGTTTATGTTTAATTAACACAGTGAATATTCCAAATATTTTTAATCACAACATAACATGACTTCGTATCCGAAATCGTTCCACACCTTAAATTAAGCAAGCTACGGTATTAACTTGGCGTACTAAACAAACATTCGAGGGTACCGTGTATTTACATATGATTTGGGCCGAACTCGACGCTCATCGATTACAAAGAAATTGGAATCGAGTCGGTGCCCTTTTCTTTGAGCAAACAGTCAACTGTTTTGTATGATTTTCGGGAGCCATTTCAATGTTCACTTCCTCGAGAATGTCAATGGAGCGACTCCATCGAGTCGCTATTTGAATGTGTGACCTTTTTTTATTTGCCTGTTCTTTTTGCTGACGAACGTTTTGATGACGTCGGGAAATCGAGAGGTTGTTAAGATTTTCTCCTAATAATTTGTATGTAGTATGTATTGATTGTATTGATGTCTTCTCTTTGATGAATATCGCGTTTCTGTAGGATAGGCTTTCTTTGACTCATTAGAGGACGTGTACGGTAATTATTTAGTTGTATTTTGTGTATTAATGAAGCTTTTTGGAATTGCTTTTATCAGTCACTAGCTTCTGCTCGCGACAAGTCATCCAAGGACCAAGGACCAAGGTCCGCATCAAAGTTCTTGCTCTCCAGACCCACCCGTAACATCGCACTGCCGACTCGTGCGAGTGCTTCGTATTCGTGACTTTTTGTCTCTATGTTTCCGTTCCTAAGCGTCCTATCGGGATGTTATAAAGCCTCCATAAATGGGCTATCCAACACTAAAATATTTTTTCTATTCGTACCAGTACTTCCAGGGTTTGCGCGTTCAACCATACAAACAAACTCTTCATCATTATATTAGTATAGAAGAATAGATAAGTAATTCATTATCGTATGCCTAGCCTTTTCCCAGTATGTTGGGGTCAACTTCCAGTCTTACCGGATGAAGTTAAGTATCAGTATTTTACATGGAGCGACTGCCTTTCTGACCTGCACAAACCAGTAACTAAATAATACGATACTCCTTGGTAAGACTAGTTGTCAGACTCATAAGCAAGTCTGAGTGATTTATTGTACAAAGCTGAATCAAAAAAATGCAATGCAGCTTAAACTCAAAAATATGACGCATCTCTGCAAAAGTTTTAAAAATTCACCATTAAAACGTAGTTTCACGTTATTTTTCCACGACGTTCCCTCGTGGGTGATAAAAATATTCATTAAATGTCTTTTATATATTTTCCTGTGTGCTTACTTATTATAACTCGCGCTTTGTTCCAGCCATGGTCTCGTAAAAACATTATGAGGAGACATGAAACGTAAACCTCTACGTTATTATATGACTTATATTATTTAAGAGGAAGTATACGGACAATTTTGTTCGTGTTTTTTGCTGTAGATGTATGTTTTTTTTTGGTCGAATACGGACAATCCTTTGTATATTCAAGAATGTTTTGAAGTGTAACTTAGCTTAATGATAGAAGTTGTAGTTTTTTGGGTAAACAAAAATCATGGAACTCGCGTCATCGTCACCGAACGCTTTCCATGAGCTATATGTATACTGTGTATATGGGTGGACGAGCACATGGATGAGTCGCGCGTTGATGTCTTTTGGAAAAGTCCCTTTCTTTCACTAGGATTTATAATCCTTTTATCCCTTTCTTTCCTTTTTTGGAGAAGGCTTTTTTGGTGGTCTGATGGAAAAGGTTATTGAATAATTTTCACCAAGGACCTAAATCAGATAAACATGGAGCATAATTGTATAGATTTTGTAGTAATGTTTATTATGTATTACAAAATAATACAATTTGAATAGTAGTTTGTCTATGGGCCTTAGTTGCCGAAAAATATAGCAATTATTATTAAACATACGTAGCATAACGCACTGCACTGCCGTGCCCCCAGATATAACGCTTTGGTTCCCCGAAAACTTGGGCAGTGGTGTACCTAATAAGTACACCCACTTTATGCCAGTTAAGTTTAAGTCCCATGTAAAAAAGAGTGAGCCTATTGCCATCAACCAAGCACAAATCCCGACTCCGGGCTCATACTGAGAAGTTCCAGATAGAAAATCCCAATTACTCTTTTCCCGACCTCATCATTATCATCATCATTTCAGCCGAAACCGTCCACTGCTGGACATAGGCCTCTTCCAATTTAGGGGGTTTTGCCATAATCGCCACGCTTGGCGATCGCAGTATGGTGGTAAAATGCATAGAGAACGCTGCCGCCCATTCTCTAGAAAGTCCCTTAGTCGCCTTCTACGACACCCATGAGAAGAGATGGGATGGTGCTATTCTTTACGTCCGGCACCACACGGAACTGCCCGACCTAATTAGGCCATAATGATGTTTAAAATACAAATTTTTTCAAACCGCAACACCGAACGAAGTTAAACCAGTGTTTATCAAACGCGACACTAAAGTCGTCCACCGTTTAAATCAACTACAACTACAACCAAAACAAAAAAAACCAACGACCGATAAACTGTGGGTCTAAATGATGTAAAATCCTGCCTAACATTTTGCCAATAACCGCATAACCAGCTGCTCTATAAAAGCCCACCAAATGTTTGGCAATCGTCCAAAAAATTTCTAACATTTTTAAGCCAATATGATTGAGTCCGACACGAACTGCATTTAAATCTATAAGGCTATATAATTTTATAAAAGCAGACGAAATAAAGTAGAACGAGACGGGGTATAGTTTGATGATTAAGGGAACCATAGTAGCAAGAGAGCAGTGGTGGCCCAGTGGTATCGACTCCGACGTACGAGTTGTAAGGTCCTAAGTTCGAATAAAAACCTGCCTGGGGCATTTTACTTTGTGTATCTAATTTTATCACTACTACTCTCAAAACGGTAAACGAATGGTTCGATGATATGTGATATCACGCACACTGTGTGGTGGCTTATGGCATACTTACTCTCATAGAGATGAAACCTTTGGGAACATTATAGACTGTTTATAAGTAAGCTCTGAACATATGGGCAAAACTTAGTGCAAAAAACTAACCAAAAAAATTGCGCACATTTTACGTAAAAAAAACCCAGTTCCCATCAAATGAGTCGTAGACATGTTTGCCAACCTAACACATGAAAAACAGAACTATCTTCCCAGATCTTCTCAAAGAGACCTACAATTCTTCGCACAAGCAATCTTTTCGATGCCAATACTGTCATAATGACTGGCAGATAAGAGCCGTAACTGCAATACGTTCAGAGACAACGGATCCAAACTCGATAGAAAGGAGATTACTAACTGTCAAAGTACTTGAAAACTCCTTATCTGGATACCTATCACTTTTATTGAGTTTCAGTACATTTGTATGGGAGGCTATTAAGAGGGGCTGTCCTTGAAAAGAAGTTCCTGACCGCGTCTGGGAGAAGGTGTGTTTTATTCGGTCTAATATATATTATTAAGAGGTTCACCAGTGGGCCAGATATGAATATAGTCTTAGAACTATATTTTCAATTTTAAAATTGTTCGAATTAACGTTTCGTCAAACTCAAACTCATAGCATTTATTTAAAACTTTTAGCCGTAGCCAGCGGTTTCGCCCGCATGGAGGTCGGAAAATATCCTACGCGAACGCACTACCGAAAATTATCCTTTATGTTAATCCAGGTTATAATCTATCGGTGTGCCAAATTTCATCCAAATACGTTTAGCCGTTGTTGCGTGACTGAGTTTGTTACTCAAACATCTTAATATCCAAACATACAACATTTCACATTTAGTAGGATTAATCAATTAGCGACCGGAAGACGTAGAGTGGAAAGGCCTCCCACAAGGTGGACCGATGACCTTGTGAAGGCCGCAGGTATCCGCTGGATGTGGGAGGCACAAGACCGGTCGAAGTGGAGGAGCTTGGGAGAGGCCTATGTCCAGCAGTGGACGTCTTTCGGCTGAAATGATGATGATGATGAATCAATTAGTTACAGCCGCTTTTGAATTGTCAATGAAAATTGAAGAAATGGGTAACTAGCTTCATCTTGACTAACCTACCCGGGTCAGTCAGAAAGATGAAGTTACTCATTCCAAAGCATAGGAGGTATCTATGGAGAAGAATGGGCAAGAAACTCCACCGACACGCATTTATATCAAAATTGTGTTACAAAAAATTGGTTACATCTATCATGTTGAAATTTTTCATGAAGGAAAGAACTAAAAATAAGTGCAAATTAAAAGAGTCCGTAAAAAAGAGATAAAAACAATTCATAAATTAAAATAAGCCGTGGCCATCATCATCTGCCTAGCCTTTTTCCAACTATGTTGGGGTCGGCTTCCAGTCTAACCGGATGAAGCTGAATACCAGTATTTTATATAGAGCGACTGGCTATCTGACGTCCACAACCCAGTTACTGGGTGATACGATACGTTCGCGCCATTTTTGTTGGTTTTGTTTATTCACATACATAGGTGATCCTTTCGTATTAATTATTCACTTACATAAAATAAAGTGTCATATTTTCTTCCTTTGGTGATGACTTTCTATGGTGGATTAGTTCTTTGCCAGGACCTCATTTTTGAACCGACGAAAAAACGGAGGAGGTTACTCAATTCGACGCGTATTTTTTTTTTTTTTTTTTTTTTTTATGTATGACCACGCATAACTTTTTCCAGAGTAGTCCGATTTTGATAATTCTTTTTATTGGAAAGGATATACCTCGAAGTTGGTCCCATATAAATTTGGAGGAAACATTCCAACCCTAAGGGTAAGAAAACAGGGGATGATTGATTGTTTACTCACAGATTTTAATACTGAGTTGTGTATTAAATCAAAAATTAAGCATGTAGTAATTAGTAGATTATAGCCACCAAAAATTATAAAATAAAAACTTTTTAATAAAAAAATTAAACCGCCGAAAAATCGAAAAGTAAAAAATAATAAACTAGCTTTGTCCAACCCCAATAACTAAGTTCGGAAGGCGGTGACAAATAATTAAATACATATCCAAAGTCACCGACTTTGGATATGTACTTTACTTTTCGATTTTTCGGCGGTTTAATTTTTATCTAATGTTTTTGAGGATTTATTTCCTCTAGAATTTAATTGTAATTGAATGTAGTTTTATAAATTAAGAAATAAAATATGATAAATTGATCAAAACATGATATGAGTTTTATGAAGTGAAAGCATTTTTATAAAACTTTTTACGAGGAAATTAAGGGTTTCGGTTTTTACATCCATTTTTAAATATACACTTATTGCTTTGTCATTCATGAATATATCTACATCATCTATCTAAATATTCTTTCTCACAAGTCTAACTTATAAGGGTAACCAATTTAGAAACTTAAATTAAAAATATTGTTATTACAAACGAACACTAGCGTATATTTTTCTATAGTTATATTTTCAAGCTTGGAAATTTTATACGGTAAAGATCTGCCTAATTACCTCCTCTTTTATTTATACTTAAAAATGCGATAGCTTTTACTGAGTGTATCATTAAAAAAAATGCGTACCTTATTCGTTAACCGGCTAGCAAACTCACAAATATGCTGCTTTTCGTATTCAAGATTGACCATTACACGTCCCTATAATTATACCCCCACAGAAGTCACGAAGTGTCACGAAATCCTCAGTGATCAAATAGTATCAATTCATTCATGATTTATCTAAAATATTTGTTGAAAAAAACGTTTTTAAAATCGTTTTAGCAAAATTGGTGAAAGTATTGCGGTGGTCATAGTCTTATAGACTGTGCATAGCGAATTTTCCACATTTCGAATAAATTATAGACACAAACAACTGTAAAATTTGGCGTCGATTCCAAGTGACGGCTAAAAAATTAGATAAATCAAAATTGGCCACCCTATACAAAACTAACATCCCTTGGAAGCATCACCACCTCCATACTTACATCCACATCAGTGACTTCGCAAGTATTGACACTCTTAAAGCATAAGCAGAGATGCTCAATCGAGCGTCTCCAGAGAGCAGAGTGGCATGCTCTTGTCTCTTTCGCCAAATGGCTGCAAAATCGAATGAGCACGGTTTAAAGGAGCGTTGTTTATACCTTTGTACAAGGCTACAGAGAGTACATTTGGATGTATGGGGCGATTTCTAAAGTAGTTACAGATTCTATGCTAGTATTTTGTTAAGTAGGATTTATAGTACTTAAAGCCAGAATGTGAGAACGAATATGCTGAATATAGGCGGATTTATTGGATGTGGAACCCTTTATAGTCGAACAGCAGTTGAGTGCATTGTGTTATAGACATTACGATTGCAACCTAGGCTTAAAAAAAAAATGCCCAATTGTTGAGATTGCAAAAACGTAAATCTGCCTGCCATTCTGTTACCGTTTTACGCCTTAACATCTGGGCCTGAATTCACTATGACCACTTAACGATTCCTTACTCGTAACCACGTCAGTCACACACGAATTATGCTAATTTTGTATTCATAATATCGACAAACTATCCTGGAACATACAGAATATGACATTTCGATTCTTATCGTTACATTGGATTAAAAAAAAACGATATTGACGTAGTTTGAACGTAGTAAGATTCCGCGGGGAATCATTATAACGATACAGAATTGGGGCCCTGATCGGATTTGGAGGGACACACGGATAAACCATGACGTCGGTTATGACATAGGTTAGTTTTTCCCGGTAGTAATTCGATTATCTCCGGCCTTCATGCGGATCAAGCCCTGGGAAAAATCTAGTGGGCCCTAGGCCACTTATCCAGTAGACTGAAGTTTGCTGTTCACCTGAAAATAAGAATATTACGGCCTATCCTCCGTATAACATGAGAGCAGTGGTGGCTCAGTGATATCGCCTCCGGCTTACGAGTTGTAGGCTGTGAGGTCGAACCCAGGCAGACACTTTTCTTTGTATGTTTAATGTCAACACCACTGTTATCTTTAAACGGTGAAGGAAAACATCGTGAGGAAACCGGCATGTCCTAGAATCAAACAGTCGAAGACGTGTCATCTACCATTCCACACTGGGCCCGGTAGGTTGATTCCACTCACTCTCTTTCACAGAGAGGAAGCCTGTGTCCCAGCAGTGGGAACATTATAGGCAGACTATGATGATCCTATAAACATATTATGGTTGCCCAGTAATAAACCACCGTCTTTTGTTAAAACTAAAATACAATAACTCTGTACTAACAAGCAAACTTTACCGTTTCTGCGAAGTGTAACCGGAATAAAGGCTTCTACCACTATAGTGGGCAAATAATGAAAGTGATGACTCAGTGATTTATGTGAAACGTGTCTATGTATTGTTTCCATAACAATTCCAATGCTGAACGACGCCATTCTACCTTTATATTCTCTCCAACGTATTGTCGAAACGTATAACACACACTTCATCAATTTTTAAATTTTTGCGGATACACACTTGAATCATTGAATAACATTAAGTGTGTAATATTCCAAGAAACTTTTTTGTAAAATCAATGCAAGAATTGTTATAGGTACTATCTAAAATTTATTAAACAAAAAAAAAATACAAAACAGTAATAGTTGGCCTATTACTGTTTTGTATTTTTTTTTTGTTTTCATGTTTTATATGTGATCTTACCATTTTGTATGCAATGGTTTCTCGACAAATAAATCTATTTTTCTTTCTTTCTTTTCTTTCCCACTGCAGACAATTTCAATTTCGCGGGCTACACTAGCGCATCATCCTTGCATTAAGTAAAACATTTATTAAAACACAGACATTAGTCATCATACGAGTATACACCGTGCCACTTTAGTCGTCTTTCAACGGCAGCCCACTTCATGTATCCCATGACTACAATGTATTTTAATTAAAAAAAAAAACATTTTTTTTACAAATATTAAAAAATAGAAAATATTCACTAAAAGGCATGACGTAGTTTGAAACACCCGGATATGGAGATGGAATGTTATGGGTATAGGTATCTTCTACCCTTTAATACGTAAACACTATTAACAGGGTGTTTCATAATGCTAAAGCATTATTTATTATTCTTTGTACTACGGGCGTAGCCAGGGGACGGTTTTGGGGGTTCAATCCCCCCCGAAAAGTTCAGATATTAACATACATAGAATTAAAATAAAAACAGGCGTGCGGCATATCTCATTGATTACCAGAGGTCGGAGTAGGTAGATTGATTTTATATACTTGCGTCAAGATATTATAATATGGACATGCCATTTTATCCATAATGTCCGGGAAGTACCGGAAAAAGTTCCGGAATTGGAATTATGAAATAAAATAAAATCAAAAACATACAGATAGGCTAACAAAATCGTTTGTTTTATGAATGATTGATTGAATTCAATGAACAATTATTTTTAATTAAACAAAAACATAAATAAATTATTTTTAATCCTCATCGGATACAATTTCCATATTTTGGCTTTCAACGTTAATACAATTAAAATAAATAATCCTATTTTTTTCAATATTTTCTAATTTTAAAGTATTCCTTTTGACGTCTAATATCCATTGATATGTGGGAAATGATCATTCAACATCTGTAGACGTCAATGTAGCAAATTTAAAATAAGTTATCAGATTATTTGCTACGTTTTTTTCAATACTTTCACTATATTCTCTAATTGTGTCTAAATCCGGATTTCGTTCCATAACATATTCTAATTTATTTTTAATATTGTGCGAATGAGATACCTGAAACACAGCACGCGCGCATTGTTCTAACAAACACCCAATGAGTCATACAGGATACTTGCTTCTGATTGGTCGTTGCGTGCGCTCAATGCGTTGTCAACATAGCATGACATAAAGAAACAAAAGGCCCTGTCTAAGTTTTGTCTCATACTGTCAAGCGTCATTTCTAATTCAACAGTAAGGGACAAAATACGGTGTAACTATTCCAAGGTATTTTTGTATAAAATAAAATACTGATTTCTTTCACCATTACCAGACACTGGTAGCGTAGATTGATATTATTAATACGTTTTTCACCTTAAACACAAATTCGTACTAATTTCAAAATTCCGGAACAAATATCACAATAAATATGAAGTTCCGGTATTTTAGAGGCATATCCATATTATCCTGTACGTTTGACGTCAACGACCTTAATCAATCTACCTACTCCGACCTCTGTTGATTACTAACTACTATTACCTACCTATGTACATTAAAATATAGTGTTTGGATTTTTAGATTTTTTTTTTTAATTTAGCTTATAGTTTATATTGTCCCACTGCTCGAAAAAGGACTCCCCTAATTCCTTCAAGGAGATTTTTTCTGTAGGTATGTATTTTTCACATCTTTAATGTTTTTCTTATAAAAGGGTTATTTTATGTACTTTTAGTCGTTTTATTTTCTTGAACCCTCCCCGAAACTAAAACCTGGCTACGCCCGTGCTTTGTACTATTATCTTAATTAATGGTAGCAATTTTTTATTCGCGCCTAGAGGTATTTTATATCGGAAACATTTGATGGACCATCTTTGTAAGACAACTAAAATGTCAGGGTGTATATTCACTCCAATTCGCACATACTTATATAGTCAGCCTATAACACTCCCACTGCCGGGACACAGGCCTCCTCTTTGTGAGAGGGAGAAGGCCGTAATCCACCACGCTGGCCCAGTGCGGGTTGGTAGATGTCACATGTCTTTGAATTTTTGGTTCTAGGACATTTTCCTATTAGGTTTCCTCGTGATGTTTTCCTTCACCGTTTTAAGAGCAGTGATGAAATTATTGACACAAAGTAAAGCACCAGACTGGGTTCGAATGCACGACCTAGAACTTGTAAGTCGTAGCCGTTACCACTCAGCCACCACTGTTCGCAATTCGCACATAATAAGCTTGAATTCCGTCTCTTTAACCGGCTGTTAAATTAAACATAATTTACAGACCATTACTCAGAATTACACTCGGTTTTATTTATTATTCGCAAAGCTACGGTATTGGGATAAAGCCGGACCGGGCCGTATTATCGGCCACCACCCGACTTTGATGCTTTATGAATACATTTTGTAGTGTTTACCTTGTTATTTAAATCCGCTTAGTAATTATTCAATGTTGAACTAAACACGTGGATCATAATTAATGACTGTAGATATTTCTGTGAAAAGTTTGTTTACTGCTAACTAGGTAAGTAATTAGTAAAGCAAATACAAAAGAAAAACAAATTATCCTAATTGCGTAAAACTAGTAAGTTCTAAACTTCCTTGAATGAATGAATGAATGAAATGCACCGATCCCAGCGTGCCCTAACCAGACTCGATTAATCGAATGAACCCCAAGATTTACACTAACCCCTGGAGCCTCATGGTTCATGGTGTTACAGAGGCCATATCAAGAAGTAGACCGGGGGGCGCGGTAATGGTCAGGTAGACGTGCCCTTAGGATAGGAAAGGATTGCGAGCATACCGGATATGCATCCTTGAGTAAGCATTGGACTAGTGGAGAGACGGGTGGTATTTACTTATAGGAGGGCATCGTTTCACGACGTCGCCGGCATGTTGATTCAGGTCGAGATTCTAACCTACCCAAGGTTTAGTGAGATTTAAACTTCCTTGATAAAAAATTATGACAGTAAAACCGTGGTCGATTGGACGGAAGCTTTTGATGTGAACGTGCAGCCGTCATCGAAAACGAGCAATGAGCACCCTAATTACGTAATACACTTATAAAGATCTAAATAATTCTGAAGAATATTGCTCATCCAGTTCTTCATATGTTTAAAAAAATTATCTGCTCAAAAACTTAAATATCGCAATGAATTTTGTAGAACTATCAAAATTAAAGCTATTCCAGCAGGATAATTATGTAAAATTATCAGTTACGCAATTATCCCGCAGGTAATTCAAATCCTGAATTTGAGGAAAACTTTCGTTAGTAACAATAATTGGAACACCGTTCCAATGCCCTACTTTATAGGTCTAATGGAAATCGTCAAAACTAAACAAAGAATTAATTTGGACGTTTTGACAGCTTCATTATAGAGTTGATGAATATCTAGCCATCTGCTAAAAAGTCATACTTAACAACAAAAGAAATAAAAAAAAAAACTTTTTAACAAAAAAATTAAACCGCTGAAAAAAAATGAAAAGCAAAAAATAGTAGTTTTTTTAGGCAGTTTAATTTTTTTGTCAAAAGTTTTATTTTATAATTTTTTGAGGCTATAATATGCTAATTGATTAAATACGCGTGGAGTTGAGTAACCAGTAACCTCCTCCGTTTTTCGTCGGTAAAAAAAAATCCCTGACTAATTTAGATAAGATCACAAAAAGCTAATTCTTTATCTAAGCTCATAAATCAGCATCATAGTCTAAAATAAAGTAATAAATCCTAATTACGCACACAGCAGCGTCGCTTGAAGTATATTTAGTTAAATAAACATTAATATTACAGAGTGGGCCCTTTGGTTTACTCTCATTTGACATTCCTTTCTGCCCAGGGTATTTCATTACGCATTCCCCGGTTTGTTCCGACCTCGGCTATCGAAAGGATGTAGGGGTCACTGGAAGAGGCCTTAGTTTTCCAAATAATTTAATTAGGGAAATGTCAAAGGTGACTTACGGGTTCTAGGTCATAGGTTCGAACAGGACAGGCTTATAGAGGTATGAGGAACAGGGTGTAAAGTTCACTCATACCTTTGTTGATAAGGAGGATCCTCCGAACAAACGGGTATTGTGTCTGGTGGGCAACTGCCCGACAGTTGATGTCGGGATTTTGTACCTATCTGAGTGTCGTGGTAAACTCTGATTGCGCGATGTAGAATTTCTTAGAATAGTTCGTCTGTTGCATTGTAGATGGCGCCACTTCTCTTTTTGCGTTTTTCGATATTTGTTGCGAAGTATTTTATTTTTGTGTTGCCGCTACAGGCTCTTTATTTTGTGTAAATTATTTCACCACCACTCTCAAAACGGTAAAGGAAAACATTGAGAGGAAACCGCATTTCCTTGAACCAAAAATTCGAAGAAATGAGACATGTAGCAACCCACACTGGGCCCGCGTGGTGGATTATAGTCTACTCCTCTCACTGAGAGGAGGCTTGTGTACCAGTAGGGGGATTCTATAGGCTGATTATGTAAAACTATATTTAATTTAATTGAGTCCATATCATTTGCACTTTGGGCAAGGCCTATGTCCAGCAGTGGACGTATTTCGACTGAAATAATGATGATTATCTCAGTTCCATACAAGGTGTAATTAAAATAACTGAAAACCTGAAAATGGACCGATATACTCATCATTATGAACCTCTTTTACCGTAGCACAAGTTGTGGGACTATTTCGTGGGATTATCCATGAAATCACAAAAAAAAACTGCCCCATACGTTCACGTAACTCGACATAAAATAGGTAGACAGTAAAAATTGGTACTCTCAAAATCATAAAATTTAAATTCGTTCGGAATAAACAAACTTTCGTAAAGTGAAACAGACCAATAACGATATAACTAGTTTTATTTTCGGCAACCAAAAACAAACAAACAGTTTCAGTTTCACCATAAAACGCCCGGATTCTATACAAATGCTAGCACAACACTATGTAGGGCACATTTATGAAGTTAACAACAAACTGCATCATGATTTTTATTTCGTAAACGTTGAACAACATTGTTGTATTCGTGATACGTTGTTAAAGGAAACAGTACGAACTATTTATGCAGCTAAAACCAGTTTTAATAAACACATCTTTACCAAAAAGCTTTCGTTGCAGACATTTTATGGCCTTTACAATGACCATTTCGGAATTACCAATAATATAGCCTTCAAGACCTCCCACTGACCAGTATGAGAGTATTTTACTTTTGCAGCTATCTTCGTGTCTTTTGTTAAGCTATACCTAAATTGTTCCTAATAAAAATTTGCCACGTGGGTCGGAAATCGTCCCACGGGAACGAACTGCTGGGATAAAAAGTACCCTATACATTAATCCAGGTTAAAATGTATTTGTGTGCCATATTTTATTCAAATCCATTCAGCTGTTTTTGCGTGATTGAGTTACAAACTTGCATAAATACATACATACATACTCAGCCTATTACGTTCCCATTGCTGGGACACAGGCCTCCTCTCTTCGTGTGGGAGTGGGCTGCTTTCTGCCACGCGGGCCAAGTGCGGGTTGGTATAATTATGTCACATGTCTTCGAATTTTTGGTTCTAGGACATACCGGTTTCGTTACGATGTTTTTCTTCACCGTTTTGAGAGCAGTGGTGATGAAATTATTTACACTAAGTAATAAGTAAAGTGGAGTAGTATCATTTACTACACTACTTTTTTACGAAAAATAAGCACACAGAACTGCACTTCTGCCGATGTTCTTGACGAATTTGCCTTTGAAGGAAACAAATTGAAAGCAAAAGGCTGCTTATCCATCCCCAATTTACGAGCACCACCACCTAAATCTATCTAAAACCAATATCCTGAACTTCATATGATAGTTGTTAAAGCAGTTCACTGAGACCATTCTTCAAACTTCCACCTTTCAATTTTACGTGCATACTCAAAACTTTTTCCCAGTACCGTCACTGGAACTAGTTTGGAAGTGTCGAACTAAACCAAAGTGTTGGAGCTTCAATAAATTCTGTATCCGTGGCGGATCTCCGCGAAATAAACAGGACAGGTTTATGAAGAGTTTCGGATATAGCGTCGTAAGGGTTGTGGCGTTGTTAAGAAAAGACTTCGTCAGTCTTTCAGTGGGTATCGTTTTCATAGAAATACGATTTTTGGTTTATGGTTTTCTTTAGAGAATATCCAGCGGTATCCTTTTACTCGTAGTAGCACGAGTTTCGGATTTAGTGTCGTAAGACTGACGGCCACAACGGCTTGGCCTCCGTTATTCTTTCAATGGGTATCGTATTCAAACTCATACGACTTTTAGTTTATTGTTTTTGTTTTTTTAGAAAATGTCCAGCATTATTCTTTTACTCCCTACTGTCATAGTAGAAAAAAAAACTATGTCAGCATGGATAGCTAGGCTGACTGACAGCATTAATTAAGGATCAATACCCGTGAAGGATTAACTACATTCGCCAAACGGGTTGAAACAAAATTCCGTCCCGTTTTTATGATATTTCATATATGATGTTCTGCTGCTGGGACACAGGCCTTCTCTCTTCGAGAGAGAATAATCGAGTGGGCATTTATTCACAAGTTGGTAGATGTCACACATCTCCGAATTTCTGGTTCTTGGAGACGTTTTTCCTCATGATAAACATCATTTTGAGAGTTATGAAACGCCAGTCTGTGTTTGAACCTACGACGCTCGTAAGTCGAAGCCGTGATGACCATGATGACCTAGAAAAAAAGGATCCACCAAAATCTCTGTAGGTATATCTCTGACGGATTTCGGCAAAATAAACAGAACAGATTTATGAAGAGTTCAGACCGTAACATAAGGGCCAGTACACACTACACGTAGACCCGGAATATGCAAACAGACGCATCTTTCGGACCGTAAAACTTAGTTGTTGTTCTTGTTTTGTTTCCCACTGGTTTGGGGTCGGTTGGACACTTACTTTTGATGCGACCTCGGAGGTTAACGGGGTGAGACGTATTATGAAGTTTGTCAATGTCATGTGTTGAGTTTAGGGATACCTACCTACAATGTTTACACATTCTACCTGAGATGTAAACAGTGCAGGGTCAACTATGGAAGGGGAACTTAGGGAAGAATAGGAACTTAACATAACATAACATCACGCCAGTATTTTCCGAAGGGTAAGGCAGAGGGTTTTTGTTTTTTTTTTGAGGGTGGGAAATCATCAAATAACTTTTCCCGCTCTGGGCGAAGCGGGACGGCGTGTCAAACTTTTACTGACTAAAACCCACCCGTGTTCCTGTTAGTTGGCTGTGTGCCAGGGGCCACGGTATCTCTTTCAAACAACCCGCACTCCTGGCAGAAGGCTATCGAACCTAGGACCTCATGCTCACCAGTAGAGCTTGCGCCACCTAAAAAAATAACTTCTAATACTGACTCTTGGGGTCAGTATTAGAAGTTATTTTTTTTTCTACCTATCTTCTTAATTGTATCTTGAATGAGACGCTCTTGTGCCAGATGGTATACAATACAGATTCATCATAAAAAAACAAATTATCCATCTTTGGAAGGGGCAACTAGATTTTTTGGTAAATTTTGACGTTCAAAAGTACCTTATATGTGTATATTTGAAATAAATTATTAGTCTTTCACTTTTACTTTGACATTGACTTTTAACGTTACTTAAACTTAAAGTTTAAGCTTACTTTCACCTTAAGCAACGTTTATAAGTCAATCATTTTTTCGTTAATACACGTTAAACATACTTAACTTTAAGCAATTTAATATTAGAAGGTATATTACAATACTCTCTTGTTTAATATAACTAAAACTAAAACTAAAACTAAAACTCAGTATTTAACAATGTTTATAATAATATAGTTAACATATTTTGTATCTGTAAAATGATGTTTATGAATCCACCTTAGTAAGATAGAAAACAATATTATTACTCTCCCAGTTTTTACTAAAATAATTTTCCACGCTGTAGACAACTGGTTATTAGCGGAAATTGTTTCAACATGAATTTTCTATGAATTTTTTCATTAAAATTAAATAAGAAAATAATAATCCGTTATTTTAAAGTATCCACAATATTCAACGTAAAATGATTTTTTGTTCTCCTGACAAACAGTTTCCTTAAGACTGAAAAATCACTCGAATAAGGAGTAAACGATTTATTTACTAGTAAAGAAGTGAAGTAAAGAAATGTTTGAATAATTGTTTTTTCGATGTATCATATCCTTTTTCTCTTCATTATTGAATTTTTTGAGTGTGCGATAATTTATTAGCGTATTTCTCGTCGTGTATTTGTTAATATTACTCACATTAATCGTCAGTGGAAGCTTGTAATTAGCCATCATTTACACATTGTAATAGATATTGAAGCTATAAGCTTCCCTAAAATGAATAAAATTAAATATTCGTTTTTGAAAGCTTGTTCAGTTTAATCCGTTGTCTCCATCATTTGACAACGTAAATGATTGGTTTTTGTTATTTAGGTCAAGCAAACAAATACAAACTAACATTACCATTGCTTTTATAAACCGGGACACAAAATATTTTGTTACGATACGACCTGTTTTTATGCCCCGAAAAAATACATGTAAATTCGATACGAACATCAGTGTTCATATTTGAAACATTAATTGACCGGGGTCAGCGCTCGAAGGGAAATGTCCCGTAAACAAGGTAGATAAGTATTGTTATTTTTTATTAACATGGCTGACCCTCATGGAGTTATAATCCCTAAAAGTATTGCGCTTTATGTGCGTGTGAACTGTGGGACCACGTTGGGAATCGCAATGTAAAAATCCAAGGATTTAGTAGTAGAGTTGAAACAATTGTAGAAACAATCAGGAAATTTGTAAAAAAAAATATAAAATACATCTCTTAAAATGTGATGGTGGTGCGTGTGTGGTTTTTACACGACTGTCCAAAAAAGTAGTGTTATATTTTCAGGGTTCATGTATGTTTGTTAATGCTTTGTGGTCTGTTATTACTAAAATATTTAGTAAAGAATTTGCAATGTTATTGACTACAATAACATTACAAATTCTTTACTAAATATCCGTTATCACAAGACCTTCCTTTTTAAGTTACTTTCTGAGATCTGGCTCAAGGTCTGTGAGAACTGCGGGACCACACTTCAAGGGTTGTTTTTATATACTTTATAAAAATTCCCAAATTTTTCTAAAATTGTTTAAAGTCTACCTTCCATCCTTTGATTGTATTTTACGAATTCTCAGCGTGGACCCTCAGTTTACACGCACATCAGCGCTTTCCGGAGCCTGTGGACCTGGCACGAACGCCAACTAAACGTAATGTAAATACAAAGGATTTTTGAAAAACCTGTTTCGCACGTAACATAATAATATTCGCAACCAGCGGCGTGCGTGTATGAGATTATTGAATGTAAACAAGGCAAAAGGAGTATTTAAGGAGAAGGTAGTGCCTCTCTGTACTTTCTGGTTACCCCCATAGGAAGAAAGCGTAAGTTCAGTGGTGGATTATGACCAAATCCCTCTTAGCAGCGGGAATATTATATGCTGATTATGTATATATTTTATGACTTTATTCATAAATCGATGGATAGTTACTAAATGTATTTATTGTAAAAAGGTAGGATAGTTGTATCTTGGATTCAAAATTCGACTGAATTTCCGTAACGCTTACTCCGCGTGTTCGTGCTAGTTCGTGCCTCTGATGGAAAGGTCAATCCGACCGGGGCTCGTAAAGGGCAAGTATTCACAACTTCGGCAAATACTTGGCATTTTACAGTTGGGCTTCCGAAATTCAGCAGTTTTAAAACAATTCTGCTAAGTGGGAACATATCCTGTTCAACTATTGTGAGAGAGTTGGTCGATTTCATATTTGTGTAGGAACTGATCCAAGCAAGTTCTGCGTATGGACCGAAGTGTTTTCATTGTACTTTTTAGCTATATGAATGCAGATGTTTCTATTTTTCATAATAATTGCGAAAAGTATGCACTTGAACATTTCAAACAACGCCCCATTATAAACACTTTCCCTTGAGCACTGGGAAACATTTTAGAAAATAATATTGTTCGAAACAAAAAGTTAAAATGTTTTTCTTATTTCCTTAACTCTAATACTTCCTTAAAGGTGCTCTGATACGGGCAATTTTTAAAGCAATTATTGCTCGGCAACACAAATGGATCAATCTGGGTAAATTAAGTGGAGCAATCTGGAGCAACAACAATAAATTGCCGATGTGTTTCGGCAATATTGCTTCTGATTGCTCCATATATGTCATGAGTTGCCGAATATCCAATCGATTTATAAATTTTATAGTCAATTTTCTATCTATCTCATCGTACGTTTAACGTATAACTACGTCTCGTTTTTGCGAAAGGAACCGGCCGGCGGAGGAGGCGGCGAGGGAGGCTCATTGCCTAGTTTTTAAGTTGCTCCATATTGTGTGACCGTATCTCTGGAGGTTGCTTCATGTTGCCATTGCCCTAAATTGCTGGATGTAGTCGTGACTTCATATTTGACGAGAAATGCCCAAGATTGAGCAATTTTAGTTGCTCGTGTAAACGCACCTTAACACTGTGTTAAGATTTCGAAAAATCCATTACTCCATTAGTATTACTAAGAGATTCTTACAAATAAAAAACAGTAACAATTATCCCGAAAAACCTGAAAAGACATTAAAATAATCCAACAAAACCTCTCCTAATACAAATGGATTCCTACCCGAACACAAATCGCTCGTCTGATTGACATAAAACATTAATTATCGTAACATTCTCTTCGCTGTCTATAAATAGAAAACAAATTAAAATGCCCCGACGATAATTAAAATGCCCCGACGATAATCGCACGAACAAATGGACGTAATACAACAAAATGTTGTTTGAAAACGGAAATTAAACCGAGCATCTTTTGGAAAATCAAGGTCAGCTGAAGCCCTAATGTGGGTTCATTGACCGATAGTGACTAAATGACCATACATCATAAACAAGGAAATTAGAAGGATCAAAATGTGGAACTAAAACTTTCGAACATAAAAAACCTATATATACAACCCTAGTTTTAGTATATGCGAAACCCAAAACACGTGTCTAGTATTTAATGTATCTATGTGTAAAATTTCAAAACTGTATCATGAAAAATCACAAAGTTATAAGCTTGTTATGTTACCTAGTTGTCTACACAAATATGGTCACCACGCGGCATCACGCGCCGCCCGCGCGTCCAGCGTCGTATCGTGCTCATTCATATTAATTAGGCATTAGGTACCTAACCGTACGGTGATTGCATTTTAATTAACTGTGATAACATTTTCCATCACACTTGCAAAACTTTTTTGGGAAGTCGAATCGATTCAGTTACTTATTCTGAAAAAACTATTATTCAGGTTTCGCATATACTAAAAATAAAGTTGTATACCTCAAACTTTCTAAACTTATACCACGGACTTATACCGTCTTATTACAAAACAAGATCTAACTTTAGTTCTAGCCTAAAACTCTAATTCAGATTTTGCATTACCAACTTTTCTTCTATTTGGGTAAAGTTGTTAATACAAAAATTACAATTTAGCACTGGACTGGAAGTTGTCAGTTTTGTAAAATGAACTATATTTAGATTTCAGTTATGTTCTTATTTCAAAAACAGGCCCGATGGTTTACACCATACCTAAAAAAAACCTTGTTTCGTAAAAAGGGGAAGCATTTATTTCAAATAAACCAATTAAAGGCATTATTGAATTATCAAGGGGTTGGTCAGTCAGAAAAATGAAATCTAGTTGCCCATTCTTATGTGTAGTAGTTACCTATGGAGAAGAACGGGCAAGAAACTATATGGACAGTGTAAGGAGCTACGTTAATCACAACCAGATGTGTAGCTGTGTGGCATCTTCTGTGAAGCGGTTTCTTTTTACTTTTGATTTGTCTCTTGGCTACATACTCGTACGCCTTATTAGTGCGTGGAGCAACAAAAGTGGACTGTATTTAAAAGGCCAATGGTTAAATTCCGTGCTTTTTATAAAGGTAAACTTTCCCGGAGAAACAAATAATGGCATATGAGATATGCGAGTGCGTGACGCGCGTGCACCTCATCTCGTGGCTGGTGATGGGCGCGCTGTGCAATAATCGCACACACCAGCTGCCCACGTCGCACACGCAGGCGCCGCACATGCACCAGCCCGTGCCACAGGACGCTACGTGTCACATCACTGACTAAATAAATTAGGTTAAAGAGCACATGCCGATTGTGACGCGTTAATCACGCCGCCTGCGCGTGCAAACTGCGCGCAAGGTGTTGTGTTGGGTGTAATTCCCACCAGCGTCGTTGGTCTTGTGGTCACAAGCGCTACTGCTGAGCTAGGGTTTCGATTTCTGAGTCGGGCACACTGTTAATGGGTTGTAATATCTGGAATTTCTCAGTAGCATCGCGGAGTCCGGATTTGTACCCAGTTGATGGCAATAGAGCAATAGGATCACCCCCTACAACATGGGACTTAAACATAACTGGCGAAATGTGGGTATAATAATGGTGAACCTCTGCCGAACCCTTCGGTGAATACAGGTGTGATGTTATAATGTCATGCTATATCATACTCAATTGAATAAAAAATTGAAGATACACAGATGAAAAAATCGAGATGCGGCCTTCGATAACAAAATAAAAGATTGATGACCCGGCTTGGAGGTCAGTTAGTTTTGCACAGAGATTCCAACTAACTAGGGCCAACCCACGCCAAATGCATGCAATTCTCCGTCTACCATATCTAGTAAACACTCAAAAGAAAACCTTATTGACATTCAATGAACCACCGACTTTAACAATCACTTCTCGATTCGTCTCCTAGTTTCAAATTTAATGTGGTTTGAATGTCAATAAGGCTTTGTTTTTATATTACTCAAAAAAAAAACCCTCTATCACATGGGATCGAATACAGCTATCGGCGAAATGTAATACAATTACATTCTTACATATCTCTTCGGGGATCAGAAACATGATGGTCTGGTTATGTTTCAAAACTACAACGGTGTGGAATACCGTTGGCGTAGTGTACATGTTTGGTATGGGTGTGTTTCCGTGTGTGTGTTACAATGAATTAAACCTATTTATTTTTAGAAAGTCGGTTAAAAATTAAGGTGCAATTCTAGAGTAGCGTTCTCATATGTATACTAGTATTATTTGAATGATCTAATTAATATTCTACGTATTAAGTAAAAATTTACTCTCATTATGATAATTCTCAATTATTATTACCAGTAAAGAGAATCCACGCCCCTGTTTAATGAATATATCATGAAACCAAGCATGAGCATATATATTATATTGAGGATGGTTTCTTGGTATAATTTTCGATTGATGTCCAATGAACCCTCGATTAATAATGCAGCCTGTAGTACAAAATCCATGCGTGTCTCAATGTGGGTTATGTTAACCACAATAACATCATTAGATCACTACTGGAATGATATCCAGAGCGTGAACAATGTTAGGCATCCAACCCATCGGGGCTCACGAACAAGATTCTCATTAATTATTTTGCACGCGCCTAATTATCCGCATCTTGTACCCTCGGTACATTAAAATCGTTCTTTGTGTGCCCTCAGAGAAACCACCACTTTAATAAAGTCCCCTTTCTAATTAATTCACATCTTCATAATCAACGATCCACGAAACATCTTACCATTTTGAACAGCGTGCATCCACAATTATGGAGCGATTTTTTAAGCCAAATTCTTCACTTCTAATCTACCCGTACAGTCCTGTTTCGTGACTTTATCTGAAATGTAAAACGTAATCAACATAAAATAAACTCTTCGTAGAAAAACGTGGCAACATTATATATTTGAGAACGGAACATCGATTTTCTTTATTCAAAAGTCGACTGAAGAGTCAACACAGGGCCTTTTATCGTAATTCTTTGGCTCGTGAACTTTAGTGATTGTACATTTTTCTGTGTCAGGATAAAATTTAAACATCGAGAAAATAACGGCCGAATCTGCTTATGTCACGACGGCGAAACGTCAGACGGGAAAAGATATTACTTCAAAGAGACCACAACAGTTTTACGACGTCACAAGGGAGGAGAGCGCGGAATGCTACACAATTTGTTTTTTCTTCTGGCGTCCGCATTCGCGGTAGTGTGTTCATAGCTCAAGTGAACGCATTAAGAGAATGGCACCATTTGTGGGGAATTTCATTAGTCATTCCCTGCGGTGGGGGTATTCCATCATAGATTCCTTTCGCGTCTCACGTACCGCGGATACTTCGCAGACAAATATGTCGGGAATAGGGTGAATTTTCAATTGGATCTTCATTAATTATTTACCGAGCGAGTTCTCAGGATTGTTCGGTAAATAACGTAAATTGGACGAGTAAATATATTGTTGCTTAGGCTTGTTTGTTCACACTAAAACGCTATTAGCGAAGTCAGGGTGAAGTTTACCCCAGTTGAGAGTTGAGTGTCATAGCGCCGTGTCTCAACTTTACTTGTTAATAACAACTCGCATCAATCTAGGCCACAGTGATCGAAGCACCTTGTACTACTCGATTTAATAACTAGTTCAGTCAGCCGCATGGCGCCTGTCTAGTTACTGGATACGTTCGGAAAATTCTATCGAGCGGCGATTTAATCAAAGGGAGCTCTAACGGCATATCAATATTGGTCCGGAGAAAAATATTTTTCTCATTTAATTATTGAGCAAGCTTTTGAGAAAATTAAAGATTTCTGATGCGTCTTCTAGTTTTTCCATTCGCCTCACTAAAGTAGATTGGCTTGTGTCTGATATGGGTTCAACGGCGATTCGATATTGGAATTCGAACCTACGATTTCGTAATCTTTATCCTCACTTCACCTTTAGGAAATTGAAACAATTCTAAAGCTGAAATCTCGAATGTGGAAAGTGTGAGACCGGTACTGTGCATCTATTTGTATTAGTTTTTTATTTTTCGGTTGGAGAAACTATAAAAGTGGGTGAACTGGAAATCGGAGCTTGCACTTGGCTCACATACCTGAATTTGCGCTGAGATAAGATTTTTTTTCTTATAGCTTGGGACACAAGTGGTACAGTTTTTTGCGATGTATGGGACACAAGTGGTACAGTTTTTGCGATGCATGCTGACCTAGTTAGGCTAGTTTTCTTATAAACACAGCACGTCAGCTTCGATAATAGTAATAAAAAGTTGGGACGTGTAGGACCATATAGTTGAATCCGGCTCCCGGGAGAAGGTCGAAGTATCATCGGGACGACAACCGATGGAATGTTTGGACGTGCGAAATACTCCTTGCCCCCGAATCCGTGGCAATATAAAAACAAATTTTTCTCAGCGACCGACTGATTTAACTATCGACTTGAATTCACGAACATTTTTTTCGTACGAAAGAAGTTTTTATAGAAATGGATTACGTTAGGGATAGTACAGACGCTCTGCGGTCGTTAGCTTCAATCCGGCGCGACTACTAAATGTACCAACGTTTTAAAAACATTATAACATTGAATATTTATCACATGTTTGCATCCTTGGAGACGAGTTTGCGTGACTCTAAATGTTCACAGCAAAAATTTTGTAAGAAACGATTTACAAATTCTTGACAACATTTATCATTCTATGCATCTAAAACGATAGAATCTTTTTTCCATAATGCGTCTTAATTATTATTGTTTTTATTGTCACCGTTCGTTATAAAACTTTTTCCAAAAGAACAAAAACGACTTCCGGAAAAACACTACAAAGTGAAAAATAACTTTAATTTAGTTACCTAGTCGGTGACTTTGGATATGTATTTTATTAATTTATTGTCACCGCTTTCCGAAATTAAAGTAATTTTTCACTTTGTAGTATTTTTCTGGAAGTCGGATTCCCCTTTTTTTTGGGAAAAGTTTTATTTTTCACTCTTTAGTTATAGTACCTACTTACCCCACACCAATTCGAAATTTCATCATCCTTGGGATCAAAACAATTCATGTTTATGCGATATCAGCAATCGCGGTTGATTTGCTGTCATTTTTTGGAAGAGTTCCGTTATCTGTTTCCGAAACGCATCATCAGATCTATATGAAATTTAAACGGAACCATTTCGGAAAAAACCCCTTTCGAACTTAAAAGGAATTTTGCGAATCCGTTTATATATGGCGGAGTTAGGCCCGAACATACATAAAAATATATATTTAAACATAAGAATTAATAACCTCCTTCTTTTTGAAATCGGTAAAAAATGATATAAACAGACTGTAAGTACAACAAAGTAGACACCTGTAACTGTACTTAAATGGCTCAGTTAAGTTAAATCGAGTGACGAAAATGTTACTTAGCGACTGTTTCCACTGTGTCGTGACAACAAATGGTCTTTGTTGTCTGAAGTTTCGTGGGTTTTATATTTAAAACTTAGTCGCAGCTTCGCACACGTGGAAGTCGGAAATTATCATCGTGGGATTGTAATTCTATCACTTAAGCCAGGTCATACACATATGTGCTAAATTTTATTGAAATCTTTAGGTGTTAAAGCGTGAAAAGGTGACATACAGGGTTTCTTTCGCATTAAACATATTAGTATGGATAGAGCTTGAAATCTGCCTAGCCATTTCCTAACTATGTTGGCGTCGGCATACCAGTCTAACCGGAGACAGCTGATTACCAGTATTTTACATAGAGCGACTGCCTATCCGACCTCCACAACCCAGTTACTGGGTAAACACGATACCGCTTGGTAAGACTGGTTGTCAGACTTTCGGGCTTCTGACGACCCGTAACGACTGCCATCGATCCACTAATGACAGCCGGGACCAACAGCTTAACGTGCCTTCCGAGGCATGGAGTGATCTTGGTATGTAAATATGGTCACCCATCCATGGAACAACCGCGGCAAGCGTTGTTTTACCTGATCGATCGAACCGTGCGGATATTATTACTTAGCCACAAGCCCTCCATATTCTGCATATTCAATTATTCAGCCAATAAACTATTTAAAAAGTAAAACATGTTCACACAAAAATTCGGCGGCGAATGTAATCTAATTTCTGAATTCATGTGTAATTTCCTGAACTCGTTATACGGGGATCACTAGAACATTTAATGTCGTCGCGTTTCTATGAGCTTCCAATTAAAGCTGCGTAACTCTGAACTAACTAGCGGTACACTACCTAACTGTCATAAAGTCCTTATTTCAGGACATGTGATCGGTGAACACCAGTTCCTAATTAAGTAGAGTTACAACATTAGTTTACTGGGTCAAATTATACTTCGTAGAAATTTGGGGTATCGATATCTGGACATTATAAAACAAAACAAAGATGATTATTTTTGAAAAACGGATTTTTGAAATTTTGATGTAAGCAAAGAAACTAAGGTGAAGACTCAAAAAAAAGGTACCCGTCACACCTGCCGAGTTTCGCTAGTTAATAAAATTTGACCGTGTAAAGGGAAATATCATTTTTAATCACAATATAATTTAAAAAATCTATACTTTATAACATTACCTATATGAATAAGCGAAAAAAGGTTCACTTTTTTTAGTTGTTTAATGATGCAGTTAATCGAATCGTTGAGCTCTTGATTTTTGAGTTGAGCTGCACGATTGGTGACACATGTGTACTGTGACTAGAGAGTCATAAAAATACTAGTTCAGACAAAAATCTACATAATCCTCCTATGATTTGACTTGGATCTGTTTTAGTGTTTCCTCTCAGAGTACTTTATCGAATTGGAAAACCGACCTCATCTAGTTTTTTAAATATTATAGACTAGCTTTTGACAGCGGCTTCACCTGCATGCTAGCGGGTACGTAAAAGGTATCCTACGTGTTAATAACAATTATTGTAGTTGTTCACAGATACAATTTTGACTGCTGCTATGGAAGCCACTACTGCCACGTAGCACCATTACTAATTAACCTTGCAAAGACGGCAACAGAAGAGACCATGCTATATGAAAAGGATGAGGAATGAGAAAATAATGGCATCCGTCTTTGGAGACAGAATAATTAGTTTTTTTTTACACAACTGTACCTTTATTGCGTATCAAAATAAATTGTTTATTTTAAAAAGTGTCTTGTTTTCTTGTGAATGACTGCCACAATGTGGTTTTTTTTTAGTTCTGGGCCTTAAGTGTGAATTACACAGAAACGGCGTGAAGGCGCGGCGCAGACGCAAAGTACGCAGTACAGATACAGCGCAAGCATGATGCCGCTTTTAAAAGTTTTCATAAAAATGTATTGCGTTCGCTGCGCCTGCGCCGCGCCTTCCGCGCGCATTGGATGTTATTTACAGTACGGCCAACCTCATCGTTAGCCTTATGGTCCCACAACCGCGCTACATCTTGAAGTACACAATAATCTTATTAAATCGATCAGCTGTTTCAAATAAAATCCGCCATTTTGTCTCTTAGCAAGCTTTAAACAAGGCACCAGTGATGTTTCGTTTTGACAGCTACAAAACAATTGCTTAGCGACCTATAGTTAACAATTGATTTAAAGTTAAGATATGTTTATAATTAAGACCGACAGTGTCAAAATCAACGGCAGCTTATAATCAAAAAGCCTTTTTTGTCTTGTTGAAAGTTTGATAAAGTCCTTTTTCTGAGTTGTTCTACACGTAAACAATCTTTTTACATCATTGTAAGAGTAGGAAAAAAAAAACTTTTCTGTTCCAAGTATTATTGTTTACTTTTTTTTAATGTATATTGTTTCTTTAAATATTTTTTGGGCACTTATGAAACGGAAGGGCAAAGGATAATAAGCCTATTTAAAGCTATTTCAAGAAATGCAGATGGATATACTTGTATGGACGAAGTTTAGCTAAATATGAATCGTCATAATCAGCCTATACTGTTCTCACTGCTGGGACACAGACCTCCTCTCTGTGGGAGGTATTGGGCCGTAATCCACCACGCTGGCCAGGAGTGGTAGATACCACTATCTTCGAATTTTCGGTTCTCGGACGTGCCGGTTTCCTCAGGATTCCTCTCCATTCACCGTTTTGAGAGCAGTGGTGATGAAATAATGTACACAAAGGAAAGTGCCTCTTATAGGCTTCGAAACTACAACTCGTATGTCGCGGCTGACTCCAATGTGCCACCACTGCGCACCAAAAACAATAATATCCATATATGGGGAAATGAGCCTTGAAATACTTTTGAATAATGTTATTATTTCAATATGAACACTCTAATAAGAATATAGCATACATAAAGAAAACACAAAAAGTTAGCCCTCCATTAAACCTGGCCGGATTAACTTTGAAAACGGAATTTTTAGGCAATTTTATTCGGGCTGACCTTTTAGATAATGCTGTATGACGAATAAGCTCTAAAAGGATAATACCATCATACATTACATGGTATGTACAGTCAGGGAAATTTACAGTCAAGCAAATTGACAGCCTACGTCAATGTGGCAATTCACGATACAACTGTCAAAGAATAACAGCAGTGATTTTAAAATACGGAAAATTTTAGTTGATAGGCAGTTTGCTAAACAATTAATTACCGTGATTTAAGAAAATAAACATCAATTTAATGCTTCCACAGGCCTCGTCGTAGTAGACTATGCGGGACGAGTGCGTGTTGGTGATAATATCACATACCTACATTGTTTTGGGCTCCGAAGCCAAATACTGAAATAGGAACCCTTGTAATTTTTGGCATAAGACATGTTGGTTTCTCCAAATTGTTTTTCCAATTTGCTATACACACTGCTTGAGCAATGTTGATCAAATAAATTAATGTGAATAATGTTACCAAGGGTTATCTCGTGTTGCCCATAAAATAGGTTGTGGAGGTCAGATACGCAGTCACTTTAAAATACTGGTGTTGAGCTGCGTCCGGTTAGACTGGAAGCCGACCCCAACAGTAAAAAAAAATGTATTTCACATAAACCTGCATGGGCACTTATGAAACATCAGAAGCTAGGAAGCAAGGTGAGCACTTTCGGGAAAAGGCTAGATGGTTTGAATACGCAGCCATTTGAAATAAATTGCACAACGTCAAGTGCATATCTGTCTGGATTACGATATGTAGGTATGTCAGCTATTCCTCCAATACATCATCAGGAGGAGCCAGGGTCAAATCGGTGCCGAGGAACGGAAGTTGCTGAAGCTGTCGCGGTTGGAGTCAACCAGGACTATAAATTTTAAGTCCTACGTCCTCCAGGTTCCCGCGATGCAGAAGGCTGTCTTCCTTAGCTCTGATTTCTGGCCGGCAGGAGTTGTGTATAGACGTTACAGGGAAGCACGACAGAAACCAAGCTCCCAAGTGTAGTGTTATGTTTTGTGGTTTTATAATTATGTATGTTAGTCTATAAAGTATTTATGTTATGGGTCTTTGTTGCCTGAATTAAATGACTAAATAAATAAATAAATAACCTACTCACAAAGAAAAAGAAGCTACAGGTGCCAAAAGTAAACAATTATTATGGTAAGCGTACGAGACGATGGATAACACCTACATTAATTAATGAATTACCTAAAGGAATGATCGAACATGTCATAAGTAAAAACCACCTTAAAAGTGTTCTAAGGAAACATTACATGTCAATGTGTCCATAGTTGCTGCGATCCTCGGCGGCTTTCAGTCGGCTAATGTCGTAGGTATTAAGTTTGCTTAGCAAATACTGAGTAGGTTTATGGGTTGGTCTCGTGACTTTCGTTAGCTGATGAGCTGTAGCTGTATAATCTATGTTTGTGTGGGTAACCACTCTGTATTCACATACGGAGTATTTGTCAACAGAGCCATGGTTTTAGTCTTAATTTTATCTTAGATTTAGTTTTTATGTTTAACCAACAAAGATTCGTGTTAAATCCACGAGAACCTACTGCCGACAAATTGCTTTGCAGTTTGGCAGGAGATGTTTAAAATTAAAACTGTAACATTTAGAATTAAACAAAAACTTAAAAAAAACCTAGCTGAACTAGATTTCCAGGTACATCAATAAATCTACCAATACATTCTCAGCCTATAAACGTTCCCACTGCTGGGACACAGGCCTCCTCTCCATGAGAGGGAGTGGGCCGTAATCTACCACGCGGGCCCAGTGCGGGTTCGTAGATGTCACATGTCTTCGAATTTTTGGTTCTAGGACATGCCGGTTTCCTCACGATGTTTTCCTTCACCGTTTGCGAGCAGTGGTGATGAAATTATTTATACAAAGTAATGCGCCTGGCTGGGTTCGAACGCACAACCTACAAGTCGTAAGTCGCGGCCGTTACCACTGGGCCACCACTGCTCTCAACTAGTCTTACCAAGGTGTATCGTATTATCCAGTTCAATCTACCAATTTCGCAATATATTGCTGATTAAAAGCCTCTCCACGTTACATTCAGGTTTCCCATACTGTATCCTCTGTTCCTCTGAGTTTGTTTCGGCCTTTCTTCTCAGAGGATTCTGATAGGAAACGCTGACCTCATCTAGTTTTAAAACCTAATTGACGTGTTACAGACCTACCTCATCATCATCATCTGCCTAGCCTTTTCCCAACTATGTTGGGGTCGGTTTCCAGTCTTACCGGATGAAGCTGAATACCAGTATTTTACATGTAGCGGCTACCTATCTGACCTCCACAACCCAGTTACTGGGTAACACGATACCTCTTGGTAAGACTGGCTGTCAGACTTTCGGGCTTCTGACGACGCGTAACGATTGTCAAAGATCCACAAATGACAGCCGGGACCAACGGCTTAACGTGTTTTCCGAGGCACGGATGGTCTTGATATCTAAAGATGGTCACCCATCCACGGACCAACCGCGGCAAGCGTAACTTAACCTGATCGATCGACCTACATACAGAATTAATATAATTTATCATTATCATTTACCAGAGTCATAGCCCCGTAGTATACGTTATAATAATATTATGCTGCTCGTCTCTACGTCTCGCTCGTATATACGCCCCTAAATGTGTACACAGTGATTGTATTTGTGATAACTGTAGGTAAGGAAACAGCAATCCATAAATGTTCAAAGCAAAATAAACTCTCGCGCGTGGTGTTTTTCACATTTGTTAATGTGGCATTTTTTGTTATTAATATTTTATTTGTTTCTATAACGATTGTATTACCAAGACAAAACCATTTTGCTGGGGGAAAAAAACCATTAAAATTTCTCGGTGCAAAACCATCAACAGCGGAAGATACCATTCGTATGGCAGCTAGTCCCGAAAATATAGCCAGCCTGGAAACTGGTATCATAACAATAAAAACCTATAATCCATACAAAGCCTTATGGCGGCGCGTCGTTGCAATTTTTTCGTCCGCCAACTTTTTCTCTTGTAAAACACATGATATTTATGTTGATAGAACGAGTTGGGCCAACTGTACCCACCAACTTACCAAACCCCGTCTGTTTTCGGATATATTGTTTTATTTGATGTGTATCTCAAGTATTCGGGTTCTGTTGTCATTCGTCTTTGTTCGCATTGAAACTTTGTTGGATATGTTTATAAAGTAGGTAGAATGTTAGTGATGTTTGTATAAAAATAGTTGTGTAACTTTTTAAAACGAATCTTATTTTTGTTGCTATCGGTATAGGCAAATATAGGGATGATTGGAACATCGACGCTAACCCACCTGCAATGAAATTTTTCGTCGCTTATTAAAATAATAATTAGCCCTACCATACATTATGATAGGTATTGCACTTTTCTATGAAACAGCAGATTTTATTGCAGATAACCGACAAAAAAAATTACGGGTATTAGAATCATGTACTGAATTAATGAATTGAATTGATGTTATATGTTAAAATGTTTCAGATTGTGCTTCGATTTCCCTGCCTCCCTATGGAGTAAATTTCAATGATAAGCATATATGTACATAGAAACCATTTAACCATGAGACACTGGCTGAAACCACGCTGCAAACCATGCAAACCGTGATGGATTATACTATTGCTACGCCATAGCTCCTACGTCGTAGCAATTTATGGCGTAGCTGCCTACGGCGTAGCAACAGAACAATTCGTGGTTCCAATATATTGAACAAACACATTGTTTTTACATAATGTCAATTTATTTACATCTGCGTAGGTTCTGATACATAAGGCTCATTACCCAATAAAAGTTTGCACAAACAACAATCTGAATACGTTACTTATCATCGCCGTACTTTGGGAACAATTTGTATGAAAATATTGTCGTTGCGAAAGAAAAATCGTTTGAAGAAAAGACTTAACTGTGTGAAACAGCTATTAATAAAATGTCTTTATCTAAAGTTTTCACAAAGATTTCTTTGTCATCTAAAATCAGTATACTAACGGGATGTAAACATTAGTCTAAAGATGTATTTGAGAATTTATTCTGCCTGGATTAAAATATTTAACTAACTACAATTTTGTCAAGACTAAATTGGACATAACATATCTAGCTAGGTAGTTATATAACCTAATACGTACCTAAATAACTAACAGCACAAACCATTCCTATAATTAATTGCCTATTCGGTAGATTATAGTGTATTCTGTAGGTCGGTTGTGCAAATCCCACCTAATTGTAATCCGAATCGTAACACTGCACAGTGATAAATATTGTACAGCAGACAAACACATCAATATGGAAATAACAAACAATCTGCACACACAAACACACATAAGTCAACTTACTACCGCCACATCACACAGACTTCCTAACAATTATGTCACAGGATAAAAAATACAGAAGGCCCGTTACTTGCATCATAGTGTTTTTATCTCCCGAAGCAACCCGCACTGTACTTGTGTATACCAAGTGTACAAACACGCTGTGAATGTGTGTTTAAGTGCAGGAGCTCGTCCAAGACAATGGCGAAGTTGGAAGTGTGTGTGGGTGTGTGTGTTGTGTACACACAAAAAAACTTGACGCGCTCAGACCACTGCATTCGTTAGTAAGCAGTTGACTTGGGATTCTGGTGAAGCACATTTGCGTACCCAACATTTTGTTATGTCCAGCGTCTACCAACTTTTTTTTTTAGGTGGGAAATCATCAAAAAACTTCTCCCGCTCAAACAGGAGGGCATGTCAGACTTTTACTGACTAAAACCCACCTGTGTTCCCTAAGTTGCCTGTGTGCTAGGGGTCACGGTATCTCTTTCGAACAACCCATACCCCTGCGTCTACCAATCGTAAGAGTACAAAAATGTAGCTACGATGAGATCGCCAACGGATTTGCTATGCATAAATGTCCCAAGTCCAAAAGTTTGAGAAGCTGTGAGCTACACTCCTTCTTATGAGATTGGCCAACAATCGCAGTAGACTGGGAAAAGTAGAAAGAGGGTGTCCTTTGCCCTGCCGTGGAACTATACAGGCGTCTATTGTAAAAACTAAAAAAGCCGAAGGCTTATATATAAGTATTACCTTCCTATACTTATAATACAGGATAAATTAACCAATGTTCAAAAAAAAAACTGTTGTTTCATAAAAAGGTGCAATACCTACGCGGTCAAAATGTATGGAACAGCTGTTCTTTTTTATTTTTTTTGTAAAACTGACGAAAAATTTCTACGCTAGAATGATTTGCTGAATTCATGGTTACAATTTGCGCACTGGATAAAAATTTATCCTGTATATGCAGGGTGTATGGCAGAACGTTGAACATACGAAAATGGTGGATAGTTGAGGTCATCTGCTACTTACTCAGCCCTAATTTATTTAGCCCTGGCCCCCCCAGCACCTTAGTGTCGTAGCGTGATGTTTAACCTACCCTTTCTCAAAAATTGGACCATCAAATTCAAAAAGATTTTTTTCAAATCTGACTGGTAGCTCCAAATATTACCCCCTACATATAAACAAAGTTTACCTATTTAAAATATTTATGTTAGTACCTATAGATACATAAATATGACGTATGATGTAAATCAAACCTTCGGCATCAATTTTACTTACCACGCAGCATCTATGTAGCTCCCGGCCACTATTCAATGACCCACAGATCCAAGATATATTCTCTCACAGATAATGCCCCATTGTTGGTACATACAATGCGTACATCACTCCTATCAAAATGTGCAATGGATTCCCGTCTGGCCATCGATATTCAATATGGACGCATCATTTGATGTTGACCGCACGTACGAAATTGTTGGTAGAGAAATTTTGGTATTTGGTATGCATGCGCGTGTAGTCTGACGATTTAGGTTAGTGGATCTCCGTGAATGGGCAAAATGTGAAGCTTATCTGTTACATAATACGATTGGACTTGTAAATAAAATGCAAAAGACTTTGTTATAAGACTATGTGTTCCAAGTATACCTACAATACAGCATCGTTAATCCTTAAAGTTTGGTAGAATAATGTCGTATAAAAAAGAAAACAGAATCATTGGATACTGAATTTTGTGAACGATTATGACGACTCATAGAGAAGTGTGGAAGATAATAGAATAGAATAGAATAGAATAAATTTATTGTAAAACATGAGTATACATCAAATAAATGTGCAAGGTCTTAAATATCAGGTAGATCTACATGTTTTGCCATTAATGGCGTACAAAATAACATATTTTTGGGATATTATACCATAAAATATTTGAGTCTACATAACAAACGATGAAATTAATAACTTAATCCTAATGCTAATTATAAAGGGAAAAAAGGGTATTGTACCTATTTACAGATTTTTTTGGTCAAATTGTGAAAAAAATGTCGTAATTAATAGGAATCCACAATTAATTATTGCGGTCGTTCAAAAATTCCGATAGGGTATAATAGCATTTTGAAATTAGATATTTTTTTAAATGTATTTTAAACAGAGCAGAAGGCATTTGTATAATAGGTTTTGGAATTTTATTATAGATGATTGGTGCTAAACAAGTAATACTTTTACGCATCAATGCCGTGGTTGATCTTGGTACGCAAATTTTATTATTATCCCGTCGATTACGAATAGAAACGTCCGATACTTTCTTAAATAGGTTAGGATTGGTTTGTGTAAAATTTGCTACTTCATAAATAAATAATGAAGGCAGACTTAAAATGTTATATTTTATAAAATACTGTTTGCAACTATCTGTTATTTTTAATCCAAACATAGCCCTAATACACCTTTTTTGTGACTTAAAAACGATTTCTTTATTAGTAGAATTTCCCCAAAATATTATTCCGAACCTCAATAAGGAGCCGACAATACCATGGTAGGCAGTTATAAGCGCATTGGTACTTATAATAGGTTTTAGTTTATATAGGGCATAGGCAGAAGAACATACTTTTTTATTTAATGCTTCTGTGTGTGCTTTCCAGTTCAGACGTTTGTCAATGGTTACACCTAAAAATTTCGCTGTATCTACCTTTTGTATAACCGTTAATTTGTGTTGAGCATTAATATTTGGTGCTTCTAAACGCTGACTGAAGAACATAATTTTTGTTTTTTCGAGATTAATTTTTAAATTATTATTATCTAACCACTTAATTATTGAATTGATTGTATTATTAATTTCATGTTCATACCTATCTTTATTTATAGAATTAATAGTAACTGTGCTGTCATCAGCAAAAAGTGATACTGGATAATTAGTTACCAATGGCAAGTCATTAATATAGATTATGAATAACAAAGGACCCAAAACGCTCCCTTGCGGAACTCCATAGTTAACTATACGTTTTTTAGATGCATATGTTTTTTCTTTTTTGGTATAAATATTTATTTTTGAAATTTCTGTATATTGTTTACGATTTTTCAGATAAGTTTCTATGAGATTAAGAACATTGCCTCTGATGCCATAAGCCTCCAGTTTACGGAGGAGAATGTCATGATTAACATAATCGAAAGCCTGGGTCATATCGCAGTAGATAGAACACACCGGCGTCCTTTTATCCACATTACCCATGACGTTATTTATAAAATCAAAAATAGCCATGTTTATTGTTTTATTCTTTCGGAGACCTTTCTGGTCTTTTGTAAGAATGTTGAATTTTTCTAGATAGTTATAAACTTGATTATATATGTATTTTTCAAAAACTTTTGAAATTATAGGAATAAGAGCAATAGGTCTGTAGCAGTTCATACTCTGCTTGTTGTCTTTTTTGAAGATGGGTTTAATGATAGAAGTTTTTAGACTTTCCGGGTATGATCCAGTTGTTATACACATATTAATGATATGGCTTAGGTGGTCACATATGTAATAGGCGATATACTTAAGGATTCTAGTAGATATCCCATCGTATCCAACACTTTTAGTATTTTTAAGCGATCTTATAATTTGAAGTATGTCATATGGAGTACTTGGTGCCATGAACATAGATTGACTCGATTTAGAAATATTTGCTGTTACCTCCTTACCAGCGTCTGGTATGGGTTCTATCTTTTCTATAAAGAAATTATTAAAAGCATTCGCAATCTCTTGTGGCCTGGTTATAGTTTTATGGTTTGTTTCGATGGAAGTGATACTACCCTTTGGTAAATTCAATTTAGACCTATTTATAATCGCCCATGTGGCTTTGGATTTGTTAAAGGATGATTTTATTGTGTGATTGTTTTGGGCTCGTTGCGTTAAATTAATTATATTTTTATATATTTTAGAGTATTTTTTAAATTTAGTTTTATTTACTTCATTACGATTTAGCCTATAGTTCCACATAAGTTCTCGCTTTTTTTTGCTACAGATTTTTATGCCACGTGATACCCACTGAGGTTTTACTTTGGTTCTTATTGTGATTTCTTTTAAAGGAAAACATAAATTGTACAGCATCATGAAGGCTTCCAAAAATGCATTATATGCTGTGCTAGGATTAGTTGTATTATATATTTCAGAAAAAGAAAACCTTTTTATACAATTTTTGAATTTTTGCATATTTTCTTTATTGTAATCTCGTCTATTTGTTCGCCAATAGTTTATTAAGAGTTTTTTATGAACCGGTAACTTTAGTACTTGCGCTGTGTGGTCTGACAGGCCGAAGTCAATCACATCAGATTTACATTTCTTGCTCACATTATGTGCAAAATTGTCGATACAAGTGACGCTCGCGAGTCGAGTTGGCTGATTTATTTCTAGTTTTAAGTTATAACTTAAAAGTAAACATTCTAGATCTATCAAAGTATTATTACGCTTAAGACAGTCAATATTATAGTCACCTGCAATTACGACATTTTTTTTTACATTTTTGCTACAGATGGAACATAAATGATTTTATTTCTGTAAGTAGGTTTCTACAAACACTTTAACACGTCAATCATATTTTTTTAACTAGAGGTTTCATAACTGACTACACATGAAGAGAAAGACATGTTGTGCCGACCCCAAATAATTTGGGATACGGACAGGAGAATGTATGTAATAAAATGTCTGAATTTTCTGGACAAACGTACACACGGCTACACATCAAGCTATACATTTCCAGTTTACGCTGATCTCGCTTTGTACGGAAATCTTATACAATGCGAAATCAGCTTATATTGGAAATGTATAGCTTGATGTGTAGCCGTGCGTACCTACAATCCTAATTATTTTCTTTAATTGATATTGTTGTTTATATGTACTTAATTAGTATCATTCAGTATCAGTATCATACAGTTATATATGTCACCGTAAGATTGTAAACACCGTTAGTTTATAATCTATCTTGCGAGGTTATACACTGTCTACAAATTGTGAACTGCAAAAACCATTTACAATTTAACGCACTATTTTTCGATAGTTTATAATCTGCCCGTCAAATTGTGACTGGTATAAAGACTGATAGTACCTTGCGCTATTACTAAATAGTCAAGTCACTACCACTAACTTGGAAGTAGCTCTCGCCGGTCGCTGCCGCGGCACCGCTCGCTTCGCTCGATCGGCTCGCGCGTGTTTGGTCGTAGTTCCAACCTAACCTAACCTATTCTGGGCATGCCACGATTGCGCCGGTAAGTACCCTCTTTGAGGAGTGGTTTGAGAGGCGGCATGGCGTCCTCACCTTCCGCCTGACGCAGGTCCTCACCGGACATGGTTCAAAGTCAAAGTCAAAGCATTTATTTCAATTAGGCACTTAAAAGGCACTTTTGAACGTCAACATTTACATTTAAACAGAATTGATTCTAGTCGCCCATTCCAAAATGTAGTTTCGTATGGAGAAGAACGGGCAAGAAACTCCACCGTTACTCTTTTAAAATGTTTTACATACAATTTATCATAGTACATTCATTATATAATTATATGTGAAAACGATGCACCCAGAATAAAATTACTATACCAAAAAAGGTAACAAAATGCAACTGAAGCAATAAAGATAAATTAATTCTATGATAGATACATGGTGCCCACATATTTACAAACATTGTAAGAGTAAATATACGATTTTCCTAGAATATTAACAAGAAATAAGTCAGTGTGTGAGTGTAAATCAATGTCATAAATATAATTATTTATTTAATTCAATTAGCAACCAGTTTGATTTTGTCTAGACTCTAGATTGTCCTATGGAGCAGGACCAGCATGTTTCCAAGCATTCTTATCTTGGATATAATCCTCTAATTTATAATACGCTTGTTTACAAAGTGTACTTTTAATATGAGTTTTAAATTTCCTTTCATTTAATTGTAATATATCACAAGGTATTTTGTTATAGCATTTAACACAGTACCCCATAAAAGATGAATGTACTTTAGCTAATCTGAAAAATGGTTGATCTATTTTGTCTTTGTTTCTAGTATTAAAATTATGTCTATCACTTATTTTATTAAAAAGATGTAGATTTTTTCTTACATACATGATATTTTCATAAATGAATTGGCAAGGTACTGTCATAATATTAATCGTTTTAAACAGTTCCCTGAGGGATTCGCGGCGACGTAGATTATAAATGGCTCTGACAGCTCTCTTTTGCAAAATAAAGATGGATTCAATGTCAGCAGCCCGACCCCACAGTAAAATGCCATACGACATAATGCTGTGGAAGTAGCTACTATATATATATACTATAATAGACCAAACGCGCGGTTTCTACATCTGTTAACTGTCTGATCTTTCTAACAGCATAAGCGGCCGAGCTTAGCCGCCCCGCAAGAGATGTTATATGAGGTCCCCATTGCAATTTATCGTCTAGCGTGATTCCCAGGAACACCGTTTGATTAACAAATTCCAGTTTTTCTCCATTCAATATGATGTCACATTCGCTACTTCTAACATTTGGTAATTGAAATCTAATACATTTGGTTTTTGTGCCATTTAGTACCAAATTATTTACCGTAAACCAATCTTGGACCTGAAGAATAGAGTTATTCACGTCGTCAAGATTTTGTGTACGTCGGTCTATTTTAAATATCAATGATGTGTCATCTGCAAATAACACCATCTTCGGTTGATTTAGAAGTATATACGGTAAATCATTAATGTAAACTAAAAAGAGGAATGGACCCAATATTGAACCTTGGGGAACGCCCATTGCCATTTCAGCCCCTAGTGAGTTTATGCCGTTTACTTGAATTTTAACTTTTCTGTTTTTCAGGTATGATCTTAGTAAACCTAGAGCTGTATTTCTAATCCCATAGTGCTTCAGTTTCAGCAGAAGTGTCTCATGGTTTACGCAATCGAACGCCTTGGAGAGGTCGCAAAAGATTCCAATGGCATCTTTTGCTTTGCTTTTGGTTGTTTCGGGAGGTTCCTGTTCCGGATAGGGCGGGAGAAAACGCCCGGGTGTTTCCACTGCGAAGATCGCCCTGTGGACACGGTGGAGCACACGGTGGCGGTCTGCCCGGCTTGGGCGGAGTACCGCCGTGTCCTCGTGGAGGCGATCGGCGGCGGCGATCTCTCGCGTCCGGCCCTGGTCCAGACCATGGTACGGAGCGAGAGGGCATGGGTAGCCGTCACCTCCTTCAGCGAAGCAGTGATGCTCGCGAAGAGGAAGGCGGCGCACGTGAGGGAGAGGCAGTCTATGCGCCCTCGCGACCCTAGCCGCCGCAGGATACGGAGACGCCTCGGGCGTCGGGAATCCCAGGCCGATTTCCGGCCACCGTAGGCATGGGCTTGCGGACGGCGAGTAATGGGTAGCTCGCTATCCGGTAAGGACCAAGCCCAAGTCGACGGCGCGTTGTGTTCCACGCGCGCCTCAAAGAGATGTCAGCACAAAAAATGATGAGGCCCGCAAGGGCCGATGCCTGTCAGGGGGCCTACTCTCCAAGCACGATATCCGTAATCTCGGTCGAAGTTACGGCCGTTTCCAACTCCGTATCACTTACGGACCTATGATTACTTTGGGGCCCAAGCTAAGAATCAATAACCACACGATTTTACAGTTGTCCCTATTCCCTATATGGTTTTACCCGTCCAAAAAAGTTAATTAATCAGCTGTAGGAGTCACTTCTAAGATTCGAACTATTTTCGGACGGGCTCGTAGTTTCGTTAACGGAGTTACAGAGTAGCCTCTCAGGGGTGCGGGTTTGTTCGGAAGAGGTACCACAGCCCCTGGCATACGGGCTACTGAAGGAACACGGGTGGGTTTTAGTCAGTAAAAGTCTGACACGCCCTCCTGCTCCACCCAGAGCGGGAGAAGTTATTTGATGATTTCTCACCAAAAAAAAACCTAACCTATTCGGTCGGTAAGCAGTGTGGTGCAGTTCACAATTTATCGACCGTTTATAATCTCGCTAGATAGATTATAAACTAACGGTGTTCACAATCTTACGGTGACATATACCTACAAGAATACTAGTTTATTTGAATTATTTGAAAGTCTCGATTTCTCGCAGAAAACACGAAGCTGTAAACAAACAACTTATCCTTCAAAGAACCAAAATATTAATGAAAACGTGTCGTGTCGGTAATAAGCTATTTGAAGTTTGTCAACTTTTGAAAAGTAAAATAATTTTTCACTACATATTATAAAACAAAATCCCCTACCGCGTTTGTCTGTCTGTCTGTTTGCAATAACTCAAAAAGTACTCAAAGGATTTTCATGCGGTTTTCACTAATATACTAAGCGATTCATGAGGAAGGTTTAGGTGTATATTTGTTAAAGTTTTGTTTAAATAACTTAACGCGGGCGAAACCGCCAGCAAAAGCTAGTTTAAACTATAACATCAGAACAATACCTATCGTAAATACCTTTCGTAAACTATGTAAATTCAGGGAAAATTTATTTTGCCAAAAATTAGCTTTTTTGTCAAATTGTCTGTATGTCATAGGTGTCATTATTTGATGACGTATGACATGGCTAAAACGCGGCAAATCGTCGTGCGTACAGCGTAGTATGTCAAAGTGCTAAACAATTACTTACATTTACAGAACTCATAGCAACAACTACAAATAAAAGCGAAAAACAAAACTACCTATATTACTCGCTACCGTCAAAAGAATCGAGGATACTACAATAAAGTGCATGCAATATAAACACTCATGTTTTTCAGCTGTGTATTAGGGAACCCTCCATTACGTTTGTACGCGAACCAGACGGGGCCGCGCGGTTTTTTGCTCGCGCCTGCCTATCTCTATAAATCTTTGTAAGTGCCTCGTTAGTTGCTCTGGTCAATTCACGTCCAGTTTCTCCGTTCAGATTTTTTATTCAACCAATTTGGGTGTGTGTTACTATTTGTGAGAAAAGGAGATTGTTCTGCATCCATACATCGTTCGCCCCAGAACCAACAGCAAAGGAAAATTACTTTGCGTGTTCTAAATTACAAGTATATGCCCATGAAGACAAAGTTTAGTGACGGACAACTTGCAGAAAGGATTTATTTCAAAAGAAAATAAAGATTTTGAGGTTATATTTAGTAAGAAACAATGCTTTCAATACTTCGAAACACATGCTAATAAATGCCTGTAACACGTTAGTGAAAGCTATCAGACTCCGTAAAAAATAGCAAGGTCGTCGAATGTATTCCGAAAATAAAAGCAAATTGAAATCACTAGGTACACAAAGCAATCATTAAGAAATTCGCACGAGTGTGACTTGACTGCATTACCAGTTTGACAGTTTTGACAGTTGAGTTGATTGACAGATATGACAATGATTAGGGATGCCAATACATTAGATCGATTATTTTAAATAAAATCGATACCAATTTAGTACCCAGCGTGTTATTTCTATTTGGAATATTACAATGCATCTCACTTATGTGTAGTAATTATTTAAAAATATTATTATTTAGGATGTATGTATTAAGATATGAAAATTATTTTCGTACCTAGAGTATATATTACCTACGGTATCAATACAAGCGGGGCAAGAAGCGTTATATGCTTCTGAGTCACCCAACCTAGAGCGAAAAAAATTAAAAGAAAGTACGTATGAATGCGTATAAAATCCGTGAGCAGGTGGCCAACACAAGTAATCTCGCTCTCGGTGTGTGTGAAATGAAAGAGTGCACATCACTAATTGTCATGTCTAATCTAATTGTCAAAGGCCACGTTCCGAGTTACGATAATATCGATTTGAGCGCGCTCAAGCCCTTTCCGAAGAAAGTGAGCGCGATAACGACGTCTCGCGAATCGTCATAGATGACGTCATGACATGCGCCATCTTGCGATAACGATGACCATGCGTTATACTAATACCACCGTGAGCGCTGTCAAAAATTACAGTTGTGCTGTCTTGTTTTGAGTCGCATCGAAGCTTTACTTAGATAATCACGAACGTTCTGTTTTGATGACAAAAATGACGATTCTTAGCTTTCAAAATCGTGATATCTAACTCGGAACGCAAAATATCGATGTAAGCACTCACGGCGCCATTTTTCAAATTCGGAATGCGGCCAAAGATGGCGGCATATTTTATATGATGTCAATAGTCGCTCTTTTAATTATTCATTATGGAACGCAGAATGTCCGTTTCATACAGATATTCGCAATTAGTCTAAAAAAATATATTTATAATTATTATGTAGGTCAGATGTTTGTTGGTCCTGGGGCCAGTTCCGACGATGTCCTTTCTTGAAGGATTCGTAAGTTATTTTTTACTCGCATTTGTTTATTTCTGTCGTATTGAGTCATTACAGGTCGTTAGAGGCTGGAAACCAATCTTACCAAAGGGTATCGTATTAACAGTTACTGGGATTTAGAGGTCAGATAGGCAGTAGCTCCGTATAAAATACTGGTATGCAGCTGCGAGTGCAGTGGTGGCCAGTGGTAACGGCCGTGACTAACGAGTTGTAGGTCGTGCATTCAACCCAGCCAGGCGCATTACTTTGTGTAAATAATTTCATCACTGCTCTCAAACGGTGAAGGAAAACATCGTGAGGAAACCGGCATGTCAAAGAACTAAAAATTCGAAGACATGTGACATCTACCAACACGCACTGGGCCAGGGTGGTGGGTAACGGCCCACTCCCTCTCACTGAGAGGGGGCCTGTGTCCCAGCAGTGGGAACGTTATAGGCTGAGTACGATTCATCTGCAGCCGGTTAGATGGGCAGAAGATGATGATTATTTATTTATTTCTGTTTCATAACAAATTCTGCAAATACTCGTACAACACTCCAACTTTATCCGGTTCGATCGATGATCGATGGATTACTTACTCTCAAAAGCACGTGGGAGTATGTTTTTCGTAAGCCTTTGTATTAATTATAACTTTTTTAATGAGTATTCATATTTGTATTGTATCCCTTTTAAGACTTTTTCCCTATTACATGGGATTTAAACATAAATAACCACGTAGGTGTGCTAAAGGGCCTTATTGGTTTATTCATACGGATTTACTCGCCCGAATCGACATTTTCAAATGATTTATAATTTTTATTCAGAAATACGTACTAAGCAATCGGCACGTTTTTAATTTTATTCTAAAAGGTTATGCAAAAGTCTAAAAGCTGGTACATGCAGTACAGCGCATACAATTCAAAGCGTGCCAATCGCCTAATTTTAATTTCCTCTATTATTTTAAAAGTGTGGTTTCGTACATAGGGTAGGAACACCTCCGGGCTCTACCTTACCGTTCGGGGAAAATCAGCGTGATGATTTATTATTATTTTAAGGAGTCTGAAATTACTGAATTCCCATCACATACATTTGAATTCGTAGCTAAAATCAAGTTACATTTGTATTTCGGTAATCAGAATTGTAATTTGTCACCATCAATCATTTACGACGAGTTAATTACACATCCCAGTTGAGTTAATTCACTAATAGTAGACGCCTCTGAACCAGAATTGAGAATAATGTGTTGACTAGATTTTAGAATTAGTTTTATCTGCTTAAAGACATTTATATATATAGGCTAAATAATGTCACCCACGCGGGTGATTAAAGGTTAAACTACGGTTTGCGCGGATTAGCAACCATCCGAGCCCCCTCCGAGTCCTTCAAGTACCCTTCGTGCCACGGAGAGCACCAATCCTGACTGTCATTCGTAGATCTTTGACAGTACAATGTCCAAAAAGTCAGACTTCCAGTCTTACCAAGGCTATCGTGTTACCCAGTAACTGGTTTGTGGAGGTCAGTAAAGCAGTTCGCTTGATGTGAAATACTTGTAAACTACTGCATCCTCAGATTGACACACTATTTTATAAAAACTTCATACTGATGACATAGAACAACAGTTGTATTTGATACACGATGTTGATAATCAATTCATCAGTTTTTTTTTTCATTGTATAATTGTTATTTTTTTCTAACGTTTTTAATTATTTTGTCTTTATTTTTTAGTCTGGGTTCATACTTTCTTTTTCTCAAGATAGTATTTTTTTTTTGTTTGCCTTTGTTTTTTTTTTTTTGTTTTAATTTTTGTGTTGTCATAAAAGAACAAAACTGTGTCTCTGTATTACGGGACGACACTGGCTCCTGCAACACAGTTATACAGGAAAAGTTTTTATCCAGTGCGCAAATTTAAACCATGAATTCAGCATATCATTCTAGACCCCCCTACCGCAGAAATTTTTCGCCGGTTAAACAAAAAAAAAATCAGCTGTTCCATACATTTTGACCGCGTAGGTAATGCACTTTTCTATGAAACAGCTGTTTTTTTTTTTTTTGTATAATGTCTAGAATGATATGCTGAATTCATGGTTAAAATTTGCGCACTGGATAAAAACTTACCCTGTATAACTAGCGCAGGAGTCAGAGAAATGTACAACTTGGTGTAACTACTTCTTTGTCAACAAATACATTTTGTATTGTATTAAGCAGTTGCGCAGGAGTCCGCTGGTTACGGGAAGCACAGAACCGGTCGAAGTCCAGCAGTGGACGTCTTTCGGCTGCAATTATCATGATGATGATGATTAAACAGGTTTATCGGTAAACTCTGCTTGCGCGATGCAGGATTTTGCATGACGTCAGTGTGATGTGAACTTCGCATGTTGCGTTGTAGATTCCGCCACAGGGTTTCATAAAGGTGGTGTGGGAGGTAGGGTTCCTATACATTAGATTACTTGTGGCCGCGCCTGCCACCGTACCAGCCACCGCGTTAGACATGAACAAGACTGGAAGCTAATCACAAAACACATTGGAAAACGCTATGATGACGATAATTGTTTTAGAAAACGTTTAATACTTCTTTAGCAGGTTTTTTGCGTTTTTTTTATTGTATGGTATGTTACATTTCATTGTCAAGTGTTCACATCATCATTAAATCACAATAGCTTTCGTCCGTCTTTTTGGTTTCAATCGATTAAGTACCTTTAATTAGACACAATTGGTTTTCTATTGTTATGGATCGAATTGGATTCAGGTGGTGCTAAACCGATTAAAACCACATTTAGCGGTTTAGCATTCGTTTTAAACGTATCTTGATACTGCACTCAACTGAGGCTTCATACGACACGATTTAGATTGCACCACTCCCTGATTAAGAATATATCAAGGACAATAAAAATAATGCATTCTAAAATATGCAATGGCTGAGTAAAAACCTAATCAGCCAATTTTTTCATTGATACGTAGCTGCAACGTACTTTTTTAAAATTTTTGTTCTAATTAATAAGCATATAAATATTGTATTCAGTCTGTCTACTTAAAAAGTTGTACAAGTATGACAAATGAAATTACATTCTTTAGCAGTCGTATGATATGACTATAATAAGAAGAAGAAGTGAAGACTTTTATTTGGCTGTCAGTCTCACATACTCTTGTTTGTTTGTTGTTTTGTTTCTTGTTTATTTATTAAACGTTGCCCCACACTAGGAATTTCTCCTGTATTGTGGGTGCGTTTACAAACATTTAAAGTCACATACACAAACACCCAGACACGGAACAACTACTTGTAGGTCATACAAATATTTGTTCCGTGCGGGAATCGAACCAGCGACACGCAGCGCAGCAGTCAATCGCTTAACCACTGCGCCAACCGTGCTGTCCAATACTAGTTTTTATTATATTTGTTTTAGCTGTAAGTTATCCATAGCTAATAAATAAATGAATAACACTGCTTATTAACAATACACAAAGCCTGAACACTAAACTTGCGCTTGACTTTTTTTTATTTTTTTTTATGCGGTTTTTAACATATTTTTTCAAGAAGGTTTATGTATAATTATATATTTATAAATACATTTATATCTAATAAAGGCTAGTGGTTCAATGTACATGTTAAATAATTCTTATAATTCAACTTACTGAGCTCGATAAAGAAGAAAATTTCGTAAGCAAAATATATATTTTTAATCGTACCGAAGCTCAAAACTCAAGTTAACTAAAGTGCCTCATCAATCTAATTCACTTAGATCTCAAAACTTGTATTTCGTCTTGAAAATTCTTTTTTCTATTCGCTATTATTCGCTGTTTCCAAAAAACCGAATCCTCAAGGTAATAAAAATAATCAAACTCATTCAGTAATATTGAAGCACATTTTCACAATAGACCTTTAAAAATGTTGGATTAAACTGATAAACTGTTTCAAAATTATATTGTGGACTGGGGGTCGTTAGAAACAGTTCGAGACCTCAAACTAAAATTATTTATCATCTAGAATGTTAAACCTTTATGTTCGTGACGGCTAGTCTTCATAAACGACAGATGGAATAAGCAAAAGTGGTTAACCGATGGTTTTCATAATTTCAGTTTTGAGCCTGATCAAACTTTATTTATTTATTCATAGGAGAACCAACAGCTATAATAGATGGATAACAATTGTATATTAAGCATTAAGCCAATTACAGGTTCTCATGAATAAAAAACAGAATAAAGTAATAGAAATCATATGATCACTAACAAGCACGATAGAAAAGAATATAATAAAGGTACAATAAGCACTATGCACTTTTGAAAAAGTCAGCGTTCAGTCGAGTGCATATAGAATAGGTTTTGGTGGCAAATGGGTCAAATGAGAACTCTTTACAAGGAATTTTGAAGTCCTTACTCGCTCGCACTATGTATGAGTTATGCCTGTAGTTAGAAGAAGAAAAAGGAATGGAGATAGGTGGATTAAACCTAACTGATGTCTGAGGGACGTTGAAACGCAGTTTGTTAGTTCTGTATTTATGCCTAAGTCTACTGCAGGGACACAGGCCGCCTCTATTTGAGAGAGAGTGAGCTGTAATCTTCCACGCGGGCTTAGTACTGCCATCCAGCCCTGACTTACGAGTTGTAATTCAAATCTTGTCTAATCTATGGTTCGAATTACTCTCAAAATGGTTGCACACACATCGAGAGGAAACCGGCATGTCCTAGAACCAAAAATTCGAATACTTGTCATGTCACATCTAATGTAAAACTATGTTCTCTTGCTGGGTTATTTTATAATTTATCCACGTGACTCCAGCTGCGGGAACAGCCAATCAGACAGTTTTATAACTCGTCATCATCATCATTGCGGCCGAAAGAAGTCCTCTGCTGGACATAGGTCTTCCAAACTCCGCCACTTCGACCGGTTCTGTGCTTCCTGCATCCAGCGGATTCTTGCAACCTTCACAAGGTCATCGTTCCAGCAAGGCGAGAACAGCTATTTAGCTTATTTTAAACCATCTAAAACTGTCTTCATTTAAACACTAAAAAGGTCGACTATTCACCACGATCTACAAGATTTCAGTCTGTTTTTTGTGATTTCAATATTCAAATAGAACGTCGAACAATTTAATTAATTTAGATACAATTCCGAATTCAAATTCAGTCCAAAATGTTAAAAGCTAGACCACAAAGATTCAGTTCCAAAATGAACACTTAAAAATCAGACCTTCATGGTAAACAGTTCAACCACAAAGGTCTGAATTACGTATAAACGTTTTTCTGCTAATCCATTGTGAGAGGAATATGCAAGGGTTGTCTCAAGGGCGGCAAATCCGAGTCTTAATAGATTAGCGGGCGTGGTTGGTAGTGCTTAAGTAAGATATATGAATGATATAGGAGATTTACTAGCTATATTACTGTGGTTAGTTTATTGGTACTGTGTTTGGTTGTTGCGTTGTAAGCTATGGCTGTTAGTACGGTTTTGCTATGAGGTTCTATTTTTAAGCAAATTATAATTATCCATTTCCATGGATTTTTTTTTTATATGGAAGAATAGTTAAAAAGTTTAATGGCTTTTATTTAAAAAACCGGCTTATAGGATTAAAGAAACTTTCCATGTTTGCCATGAGCTAAAATTACAAATGATTTTGTAAAAAAAAGGGCGAATCTTGAACCAAAACCTTCACTACAATTGCGTAAGACACTATCAATCAGAGTCTGAACCATTCGCAAGGATATTGCTAAACCATTGTTTCTTATGTTCAAAAAAATCGTCTGCTCAACAACGTAAATAACGCAATGAATGTTGTTGAACTGTCAAAACGATAGCCGTTCCCACTGTTAGTGTGTCCCACAATTTCCCCTATGGGGAGCCTTTGAGAGCAGCAAATATTTTGTAAATAGGTATTATAGCTAGCCACCTAAGCTTAAAGATACAGCCCTAAGAAATACAGACAAACAAACGGCTCGCAGCATAAGCTTAGTTAAGGGTTCCATACCGAATTAAATTTCATAGATATAAATAGTTTAAGTGTGTATAACATCGTCTTGGGAAACTGTAAGATGTATTTATTGGTGTTAGTAAATAAATAAACTTCAACAGACAGGTAGACACTAGAGCTATCATTGAACTAGATCATAAAATGCAGATCTAATTAAACGCGATTACGCGAACATTTATATAGTTAGCACGAACTTTACTCCCACAAAAGCGCGATCAAACACAATGATGTTGAATATGTGTACAAATTGATGTCATCCATGGCTTTATATTTGAACGACCGAAGTTGGTCGCATTCGATTAGGACAGTGCTTAGGACCAGTTCGTTGCGAGGTGTCTGCTACTTAAGACGTGCGTATAATTAACAGGTTTACAATGTCAGTATTTCAGTAACACGAAACTGTTTTTTTTTTTAATATTTATTTATTTAACCATTTATGTACACACACACAACACACACATATATAAATAGACAAGAAGATTAGACCGGAAAAATAGAAACAGCGGTGATGCTTATTTCTAAATCCTAGTACAGTCACCAAAAGAAATAAGTAACCAGGGTCTTCGGATATAGTTGAAGTTTAGTAAGAAACCAGATGTTTTTAAAAGAAATCTAATTTGACAAATGAACTGTTTGTTTTCAGTTAAATTTTATTTTATTTGAAAACAAACATCGGTTTCTTAAGCATGCTTTAGACAATTTTGTTACATATTTCCGAAATACATACCACCAGTAACTGACAACATTGTGAAGGAAATTAAAGTTAGAAAAGCTGACGTGTTAGCTATGTTTTACGAAAATGTATTACTACTTCTCCCTTCCAATCCCAGCAGTCAGTAACACTACACCGTCACATGTGAACTACGCAGCACACTGACGTCATGGAAAATCCTGCATCGCACAAGCAGAGTTTACCACACAGCTATTATATACAGGATATTTATTTATCCAGTGCGCAAACTGTAACCATGAATTCAGCATTTCATTCCAGACCCCCTAGCGTAAAAATTTCTACGCTAAGGGTAGCGTAGAAATTTTTCAACGGTTATACAAAAAAAATCAGCTGTTCCATACATTTTGACCGCTTAGGTATTGTACTTTTCTATAAAACTGTAGATTTTTTTTTTGTATAACTGACAAAAAAAATCTACGCTAGAATAATATGCTGAATTCATGGTTACAGTTTGCGCATTGGATAAAAAAATATCCTGTATACAACATCAATCGTCGGGCTTCATTCCGACCCAGTCTGTCCCTTGCTGCCCTCTTCGAGCGATGCCCTAAGCCAAAGTTCGTACCCCACAGTGGGCTTATCATGTAGTTGCTCTAGTTTAACCTCATAGGTTGACCTGAGAGATTTCATTGCCCAAAAACAAATCGTGGGGCAGTCCACCAGACAAGATACCCGTCTAGTTAGAGGATCCCCCTTTTTCTATGGAGGAAGTAGATATGTTATATTATGGTAATTTTAGGTAATCCTATGATTGAACAGGTATATTAGTTAACGCATATTATGATACCATGCCTATCACTAGGTATCAGTCAAATATTAGTGAACCGATTCATTATTAGCAGGTATCCATATTAGTATGAGTACAATCCAATATTGATATACCTGCGTAATAATCTCCATAATAATTGTTATGAAATACAAGATTCTTGTGAATATGCACGTTTATTATATTACTCACGTATGGCTAATACAGAAGTGAAACGGTGATTAAATATTCCTTCATACTTTAACTGGCTTAGGACTGTCTACGTTGAATATGTTGGCGTATTTAAAAAGTCGATCACCTATGTACAATGTTTATTGTTTTCTTCAATACACTTACATAATTAAATTATGTAAATTTTTCTTAACACATATTAGGTCTTTACCTATGAAATTGCCGTTCTGCAGTACTGGCCATTTCAAATCAAAATAATTTTTGTTTGGCTAAGAATTCTAATTTCAAATTAATTTTATTTTAAAAACATGGATTTTTTTTCTAAAAGTAGTCATTTCTTTATTGATTAGTGTTACATTTTCATCGCATTTCAATCTTTTTCGTCATCATGGATACGTTAAAAATTCGAGTAATTATGGAATATGAGTACCGTCGTGGCAGCAACGCGGCACAAGCGGCACGCAACATCAACGACGTTTACGGAGCTAACACTACAAACTAACGCACCACCTATTATTGGTATGCTCGCTTCCGTTCTGGAAATTTCGACCTGAAAAATGAACCTCGCGGTCGTCCGAAGACTTTGGTCGACAACGACGAATTAAAGGCGATTGTGGAAGCTGATGATACACAATCTACGGCTGAATTAGCAGCAGCTTTCGACGTTAGCGTCAAAACAATATTGGTCCATTTGCGTCAAATTGGCAAGGTAAAAAAGCTTGACAAATGGGTGCCCCACGAACTCAATGATCGCCAGCGCGAAGTACGCGTCGAGACGTGCCTTGCACTGCTCAACAGACACACAAATGAAGGAATTTTGAACCGCATTGTTACCTGCGATGAAAAATGGATTCTGTTTGATAACCGTAAGCGCTCAGCAAGTTGGTTGGATCCTGGTTCAGCACCTAAACAATGCCCTAAACGAAAACTTACCCCTAGAAAAGTGATGGTCACTGTTTGGTGGTCTAGCGCCGGTGTGATTCATCACAGATTCTTACCAAACGGGGTGAGCATTACTGCAGATGTGTACTATGAAGAACTGAACACAATGATGGAGAAGCTGGCGCATCTCCAACCAGCATTGGTCAATCGCTCGTCTCCGCTGCTCCTGCACGACAACGCGCGACCTCATACTGCACAGCAGACGGTCTCCAAGTTGCAAGAACTGGGGTTGGAAGCTCTCCGTCATCCGCCCTACTCACCAGACCTTGCGCCTACAGACTACTACTTTTTCCAGAATTTGGATAACTTCTTGGCGGGAAAAAAATTTAATACCCGAGAGGCAGTACAAAATGCCTTTGAAGAATTTGTTGCCTCCCGTCCAGCTGATTTCTTTAAGAAGGGCATCAATAAACTGCCACTGCGATGGCAAAGATGCATTGATTGCATGGGTGATTACTTCGATTAATACAAATAAAAAATTCATGAAAAAAATTCGTTTAAATTTTTTCATACAAAACGGCAATTTCATAGGTAAAGACCTATTATTAAAAAAATATTCTTAAACTTTTTTTAAATTGACTTGCGTGTTAAACAATTTATACTCGTACGCGTCCCTATTATTTGACTAATGCCTGGTAACCTATTATTCTATATTCGCTTATCCTAATATGAATATACATGACTTGAATTATAATACCTGTTCTTATTACGAATATATTGGTCACACCTCTAGGAGGAAGAGTGAGCTGCCCTACCCTATTCACCCTATTCCTCATACCTCTACATACCAATTCAGCTTCTCTTAATTGAATCCCAATTTAGAATCAATCAATACTCTGAGACTGCACAGTGGGTGAACTAGCTAGCATGGCTAACAACTCATTGAACACACACTGTTGATGTAACGAACCTGTGGGCGTTTATTTCCCCTAATCCATCCACCCACGCGACACACAAATGTGGACCTAACTACCTAAGGGTCGTCGCATAATAAAGGCTTTGTAGTCAAACTTGTCAGCCGCTTACTTTTCTGGCGATAAATATACTTGTCACAGGTATATCTAAGATAAGAATGATTGGAAACATGCTGGTCCTGCTCCATAGGAAAATCTAGAGTCTGGGCAAAATTAAACTGGTTTCTAATTAGATTGTATAATTCATTACTTTTATGACATTGATTTATACTCTGATTACTTAAGCTCACACACTGACTTATTACTTGTTAATATTCTTGGAAAAGCGTATAACTTTTACAATGTTAGTGAATAGGTATGTGAGCAACATGTATCTATGATATAATTCGCTTATTCTATCATTGCTTCATTTTTAATTATTTTAGCCTATTGTGGTATAGTAATTTTATTCTTGGTGCATCGATTTCACATAAAATTATATAAATAATCTATGTAAAATATTGTACAACATTTTAAAAGAGTAACGGTGGAGTTTCTTGACCATTCTTCTCCACTCGAAACTACATTTTGGAAGGGGCGACTAGAATCAATTCTATTTTAATGTAAATGTTGACATTCAAAAGAGCCTTTTATGTGCCTATTTGAAATAAATGCTTTGATAAGTTGAAGCATTTGGTTTCTTTGAAAAATTTTCGTCGGTAATTTAAAAATAACAAGTTCTGCCATATATTTTGACCGCGTAGGTATTGCACTTTTTTTATAATCCAGCAGATGTTTTTGACAACAGTTGAAAATTTCTGCTCTAGAGGTTCTGGAATCAGGTCCTGATTTCATGGTTTCAGTTTGGATGTCGGTGTCCCCCTGTACCGTATTTTCAAAGCCATTGGTAGCAAAATATAGTATGTATCGTCTATGATTGGACTCAAACGATGTAACATCTAGCATGCTTTTGTATGCATACAATGTTTAAACAAATAAATAAATGTTATCTTAAGCTAGTAAGTTTGTTAAAAAAACATGAGTTGATTTTTTTGCTACTTTATTGAAAAACCCTGTTAATAAACAGGATTTTTAAATGTTATTAACATGTTTTTTTTTTTTTTAATTTCTTTACAATTTTTAATAATATACAAAATAAATTATGGTTACAAAATACCTTCGTTTTACTTTTTCGAGATTAACAGGCACCCTATTGCGTTGAAAGCTGAAGTTATTAGAAAGAAGAGATTTAACTGCTTTGAAAACATAAGAAAAGTCAGAATCACTGGACACTGAGCAACACTTGTTCGCATTTTTCAGAACTGAATAAAAAAATTGCAAAATTTTATTAATCATATTTATTTCTGAATGTATTTACAAAAACAGACACTTAGGGCTGCGTCTCGTTTTGCTAACTGCAAAACGAGACGCAGCCCTAATCTGTTTTTGTAAATGTATAATAAATGTATTTAAATTTTCATCTAAAATATAGTCGTTTCTGATACCATATTTTTGTTATTTTTTATTTAGTGTTTAGCGCTTATAGTAGGATATTATATTTATATAGTGAATTTGATAACCCGGACCACGCGACTTATCAAGAAAGTGCTTTCACGTGTCCTCAAGGAAGCGATCAAGCGAATAGGTACACACGCCTACACATCAAGCTATATATTACCAGTTTATACTGATCTCACACTGTACGGAAATCCTATTCATTGCGAGATCAGCTTATACTGGAAATGTATAGCTTGATGTGTAGCCGTGCGGTACACATAGTGCGTAGCGGTAGCGCGTCAAAATAATTATGTAGGAGCAGCCACGTAAAACTTATCCACACTTACGCAAGATTCGAAAGCAATTTAGGGCTCCCGCAGACCAACGCGGCGCGACGGCGCGATTTTCAAGTAGCATGACGCTGTGGGCGATGCAGCGCCTGTCTATTGAAGCCTTTCCTAAAAATGTATTAATAGATATTTTATGATGTTATGAACATAGTATTATCGAAGCCTAAAGCGGCGCAAATACCACCTTATGGGTAACTAGAATTATGAGCCGTTTGGGAACGAAACGCTTTGGTCATGGGGCCCACAGTGAGTGTCTCCTTTCTCGCTGACTAGACATTTCACGTGACCAGAGTTCTGGGTTGTTCGTTTGCCAACAAATTAGCATTGCCATTCAACGTGGCAATGCTGCCAGTCTTCTAGACACGGTTCCGGATGACAGCTATGCGAACGAACACTTCGACGCCTAAGTGTCTTTCTGTTTTTATATTTGTTCGTACAGTTAGTTAGTTATTTAATTTAGTACCTACACTAAATAGTTAGCTTAAATATTGGAAAACTATCGGTCTTTTCCCAAAGTTGCCATTTTTTTTCCAAAAACAACTATTTTTGACTTTTGCGTTTGTGCCGTGTAAAGGTTAGTTGTATACCGAATGCAACCTTATGTACGTACCGGCAGGCGATAAAAAGGCTTTATTACATTTGAACCATCAAACAGATCCTTCAAATAATTCAGATGAAGTTTTGTTTCGGTGATAATAAAAAGTTTGTGAAAAAGCGCAGTGCTGTAAAGATCTAAAACGTGCAATAAATGATACAATTTATATGTATACGCATACAAGCGTTTCATTTAATAAACCCCGGTACCTAGGAGCCTCAGGTCCTACAGTACCTACACGAGTATGGGTTTGAAAAAAAACTCAAAAATAATTTATGTACCAAAAAATGTTTTGGTGTTGTTCGTCGAATCGTTGTGTTCCTTATGTTCTGAGTTGAGCTGCACGAATACAGACAAGTACGTGCACTGGCTGAACAGGTCCACTCAATCAGTGTGGTTCTTTCCTTGAAAGACCTTTTCAAACACCAATCCACATGGTTCTCACATGATCTGACCCAGATTATGTCTAGTCTTTAAAAGAGACTGTGACTCTTGAGTTTGTTTCGGCCTTTCTTCTCAGAGTAGTCAGATAGGAAACGCCGACCTTATCTAGTTTAAAAAATATGAGTTACTTACAGAAATAAAATCATTTATAATTCATTGAAAAAACGCTGAAATTAAATTAATCTATTAAAGCTAAAATTTAATTCAAGCGTTATAAGCAGATTTACATCAATGTTCAAGTAACGATTATCTTAACCCAGCAAAGACAACTCGGGAATAATAAATATCAAATTAACGTTTCAAAAGCCTCCCACGTCTTAATGACGCTTATTATTTTACCAATTATATTTAGTGTAAATACACAAATTGAATTAAAATCTGAATATCAAAACATATTTTGTCGTAACATTTGAATGCAGTGTGGGCGAAACCTTATCAAAATATTTACTTCAGCTGGCAATACTCATGGATATTGCCAAAAATATTTAGTTTACACTTGAGATAAGCCATTACCGATAATTCTTATAAGTTTTTCTTACCCTATATTAACTATGAATGAGTCCCCAGCGTATCTGAAACGGTTTTCAGAAAATAAATGTAGCAATACTTTACATTTAGGTACTGAAATACCTAAGTCTTATCGTTTACTTTACATTGAACAATATAAATAAAGTAAATTGTTTTTTAATCCACGAGAGTATGCATTAATGAGCAGTTTTTAAGATGACCCTCGAGAAATAAAACGGTATAAGTCTGAAAAATTCCTCTTACAGTTTGTTTTTACAGATAGGTACTCTAATGAATTACTAGGGTTGTGGAATTAAACATCATTAAAATGATTACGTTTACTAGTTTTTTCCCGCAGCTTCGTCCGTGTGGAAATCGAAAATTATCCCAGGGGAATGTCCCATCGGGATGAAAAGTATTCTATGTGTTATTCCAGCTTACAAACTACATATCTGTGTACCAAATGTCTTCCGAATCCGTTCAACCGTTTTCGCGTGATTGAATAACAAACATCTAAACATTCAAACTTTCACATTTATAATATTAGTAGAATTCCAAGTTTAGTTCGTGTTAACATCAACGCGCCTATTTTCGGTCATTCGTTTTTCCAAACAAAAATGTAATACAAAATTACGTATAATATTTCTTAAAGTTGAACGGTTCCAATGCGACTAGAGTTCTTTACTGCCAGCCTGCGCTATATAAGATCGACTTTTGCAGATAACCTTTACAGTACCGTACGGATAAAGTCCCTAGAGTCGATATCAATAATATTATAGTTTCAAGACTGTTTATGTTACCCACGCCAGCACCATATTTGTTCACATACTTTATCCATCTTTTCTCTCTCTTTTCTTACAGCGTCCATTGACATCTACACATCATCATCAGCCTATAATGGTCCCACTGCTGGGACACAGGCCTCCTCTCGGTGAGAGGGATTGGGCCGTAATCCACCACGCGGGCCCAGTGCGGATTGGTAGATGTCACATGTCTTCGAATGTTTGGTTCTAGGACATGCCGGTTTCCTCAAATATTTTCCTTCACTATCAAAATCAAAATCAAAAGTAATTTATTCAAACTAGGCTGGTGTCAGCACTTTTTGAACGTCAAAAATTACAAAAGACAGTCCCCCAAAAACGCCCACCCTTCACCACTTCCTAGTGCTTTAGCAGCACAGCTGTCTGTTATGTTAGAAGAACTTGATTTTATACAATGGTAAGGTTACGGAATATCAAAATTTAAATTTGTTCTAGATATAATAGATCAAATAACGGGGTCGCTAGCTAGCTACATATTGCAATTTAACTCATTATTAAAAATAAAAAAACAATGAGTAGATTATGTCAACACTAAGTAAATTCAAATGAATTTATACAGTCAAATAAAAACAAACAATAAAGATATGACCTGTCAGTAGGCAAGGAAACTCTGGTGAAAGAACACAAACATTGTCCTGAGTTAATCACAGCGACCAACTATTCTTATCGTTTAAGTAGTCGTTGATGGAATAGTATGCCTTTGCGCAAAGGTTGGATTTTACTTTAGCTTTAAACGCATTAAAATTCAAATCTAGCACAGAAGAGGGAAGCTTGTTATAAAAGGTTATACCAAGACCAATAAATGAGTTATGAACCTTATGAAGCCGGTGAAAGGGAGCACGTAGTTTATCCTTATTTCTAGTATTAATATTATAAAAATCACTGTTTTTAGTGTACAAGTGTATGTTTTGCCTTATATATAAGATGTTGGCCAAGATGAATTGCGATGCCACGGTGAGTATACCAATATCTTTAAAAAATTCTCTTAGAGAAACTCTAGCACCTAGTTGATAAATTGCTCGAACAGCTCGTTTTTGAAGAACAAAAATATTTTGAATATCTGCGGCTTTGCCCCACAGGAATGCCGTAGGACATAATGCTATGAAAATAACTAAAATAGACTAACCGCGCTGTGTCAACGTCAGTGTATTGTCTTACTTTCCTGACGGGGCGTAGGCGGCCGAACTGAGCCTTCCCGCTAGGCTTAATATATGTGAACCCCACTGAAGTTTGGCATCTACTGTTGTGTCTATGCCTAGGAAAACTGCCGAGTCTACAGTTTCAAGTTTCAACGACATCACATTGACATCATCGAATGTATCGACATCACATTGACATCTACACATTTACCTTTATCTTTTGCCCGTAATGTCCACACAAATTTTCTTGTTTTATACGCGAAGTTACTTCGTTTTCTGTTAGCGTTCTTTCTGACTTTTATTTTTACTCTGCTCCTTAGGCTCGTAGCGTGATGTTTAAATAACCTATAAACTATCCTCAAAAATTGTGACATCAAGTGCGAAAATATTTTTTCAAATCCGTAGTTCCAGAGATTAGCGCGTTCAAACCAACCAACCCTTCAGTTTTGTTATTAGTATCTATGTAGAGGATAGATAGATAAATAACTACTAACTGGATTTCTTTACGAAGTATCCAATTTCTTCAACGTCGGTCGGCAGTTGTACCTTCATACTAACTTACAAACAAATAAAATATCATCATCATCATTTCAGCCGAAAGACGTCCACGCCTGGACATAAGCCTCCTCCAAGCTCCTCCACTCCGACCGGTTCTGTGCTTCCCGTATCCAGCGGATCCCTGCGGCCTTCACAAGGTCATCGGTTCACCTTGTGGGAGGCCTTCCAAGTCTACGTCTTCCGGTACGTGGTCGCCACTCCAGAACCATTCGGCAGCACCCGCCATCTGTTCTGCGAGCCATGTGCCCTGCCCACTTCCATTGAGTAGGTACTTGTAGATGGTTATAAGAATCAATAATACCACAAACACCTACAAGCTCAATTTCACAGCTACTATATTTTATGAAGATCCTCCACGGCTATCTATTTTTCATCCAGCCCAAACAACAAATAAAGCTATAAAAAATGTATCAAAGTTGACCGTCTGAGAACGGCGACACTGGTACATTTTTAATATATATATTTTTATAAACTAGAACTAAAATACAAAAAAGTGTGTCACCTTTGAATATGGGATAAAAAATAGCAACCGATTGATATATTTTCATGAATTCCACAAACCTTTGCGTAGGTACGCTAGGGTTATTAGCACGAATTTAACACTTTTACAGTCTGAATATATTCAGACTATCAACATACATTCAACCAACAACAGACATTAGATAAAACAAAATAATTCTAGATCTAGATTACGTAGCGTATGTTTGCCTGAAAAGAAAAATGATACGCACTATGTATTCACTCGTATATTATAGTAGTAATTGGACCCACACATACGATATTATTTTTTATTATTATTTTTTATTATTGCTTTTGTATTATTATTTTGTATGGTTTGCAGACTTCGGTATGGGAATGAGGATAATGTCGTGAGGTAAGTTTTAAGTATGAATGTCGATGGCTATAAGAGTAGGGAGAGATCAAAAGAAACGATGGATGGACTGTGTGAATGATGATATGGTTAGAAAGGGTGTGACTATGGAGATGACGACTAATAGAGAAGTGTGGAAGAAAAAGACATGTTGCACCGCCCCCAAATATATTGTGCAGGAGAATGATGAGTATTGCAGAGTATTATAGGGTATTTAACATGAAAAAGCGTGTTAAATTTGAGCTTTAATCACTCATTTAATGTTGTAAACGCCGAGTTTACAATATAAAATGAGTAGTAAAAAAATACGTTACGTGCTAATTGTCACGCATAAATCTGATGCCAATGCGTAATATTCGATACAGCTTTTCGAAAATTGAATTTAAAGTATAACGCAATTTTAAAGTTATCACGCGGCTGGCCACTAACATTTTGTAAAAGCGGAAAAACAAAACACTATTTTAAAATTATTTTACCGATACGGAATTTAATCCGCCTCTACAAAATAAAGCCGTCTGTCACGCCGGGTCAATAAAACGCAATAATAACTGCACCGTAGCTTATGTTCGGCAACTTCACTTGTGGAAATTGGAGGATTTAAAGTTACAATAACAATTTAGTTCGGCTTGTAGCTAAGTTATCGCACGAGTCGATCGATCAGGTTAAGCTACGCTTGCCTCGGTTGATCGGTGGATGGGTGACCATCGATACATACCAAAAACCCACGGCCCCGGCTGTCATTGATCTTTGACAGTCGATATGGGTCGTCAGTAGCCCGAAAGTCTGACAACCAGACTTACCAAGAGATATCGAGTACCTGGATTGTAAAGCTCTGATATGCATTCACTCCATGTAAATACAGGTATTCAACTGCATCCGGTTAGACTAGAAGCCGACCCCAACATTGTTGGGAAAAGGCTAGGTAGATGATAAATAAGTATCTATATAAATTAAAAAAAAGTCCTGACTGACTCATTAACGCCCAGCCCAAACCCTTTGACCTAGAAAGCTGAAATTTTGCACAGAGGTTCCCTTTATAATGTAGACAAGGAATAAGGAAGGATTTTTTGAAATTCAACCCCTAAGGGAGTAAAATAGGGGATGACAGTTCCGCGCGGGCGAAGCCGCTGGCAAAAGCTAGTAGATGATAAAATTGTGAATTCACTACTCATCATCTGCCATTTTAATTCACAAATCTCAAATTTACTTGCACATATAAATATTTTATGGAAACCACATTTCCTTCGGCTGCTCGATGATACGTCCTCGCATCAAGCGACAGGCGCTATTTTGTAGTGTAGATTCGTGGGTATTTAAAAAAAATATCTGAACTGAGTACAAAAAAAAAATCTTTTGCATTATTTATTTATGTATGCTTAAGAATTTATTATTACTAATATTCAATTAAGTATCTATTTTCCGTTGCCATAGTTTACTTTTAATTACATAGGTGTGTCGTTGCGGAGTGCCCACTGAACACCAGCGTTGGGTGTTTTACGACCAGCATATGCTGAGATGGTACAACTGATACTGATTTTCTTTTTTAATGTGTATTGTTCTCTCTTTTTTATGTGTTTGTTGCTGTTGTGTTGTCTGTGTCGAATAAATGTTTTCTATTCTATTCTATTCTAAATATATCGATATCTTAAAACCTAAACAGAATGCAAATAAGTAAGTGCGTCATGTACGTTTATAATTATGTACCTACTCCATGACACTACACAATTTTAACTGAAGACCAGAAAGGCCAAATAAGATCTTTTTTTTTTAATCCATCAATACATATCCACGCTCGAAGGATATTTGTTGAATTTATAGAATTGCTTGTCACTTAGTTGGACGGACATATTCGATATTTTTATAATAATGCATAGATTTCCATTTTGTAAGGTAAACATACTCGTATAAGTTGGTGAAGCGCCCGCGTGACAAGGGTAAAAGTCCAAATGTTGACATCTCGCGCGCCATGACAGTTACTTTTGACAGGTGACAGCTGGCACCAATATGGCGGGCAATCGCCTTAAGATTATTGTTTTAACGTGAATAAACTTTAATATTTACCGCTAGAGTTAACCAACATTATTTATCATAAGCTTCTGTAAGATTTATTGATTTACCGTAGTGGAGAAACCAGTTGTAATGGAGGTTTGGTAATACAAAAAAAACATTAAAGCACATGGGCGGTGTGAGACGACACAGAAATTTTGTGGCATATCCTCGTAAACCTAAACAAAATCACTGAGTCACTTTTGACGATACATCAAGTATTTTTATGCCTTAATGTGCTTACCTACTCTTGACCTCGATAAAACCTGATGAATTCTGTGATGAACCGAGCCTGCCGAGAAGATGCCTGTTCACTCTTGATTCCAAAGCAGACGGGTTAAATGTGGAAGGGAACACAGACGCTGGCAGTGAGTTCCACCCTTGGCTGTGCACATAATAAATGTGGAGGTGAAGTGTTGAGTACGACTGGTCGGGATATCAACCAAGTGCGGATGATACCCGGTACGTCCAGTAGTCCGATAGTAGAAGGGCTATGGTGGGATCCGGTAATGGACCAGGAACTCACACTATCCAAAGTACAATCTGAAGACGACCCACAGGCAAGCAACATTACGCCGAGGAAGTAGGCTGATTAGCCTAGCCATATCTCATTGCCTATAAAAGCTGTAAAAGACGGCCTGCAACCCACGGTTATGATAAAACTTAATCTTAAGTGTATAACAGAACTTTAATCTTAAATATAAAGTAAAATGTAAAATAGGCAATATTCTTAAAGATGTACAATATTGTTAGTTTAAAACAAGTGAGTATATACAACGCCATTCCTGTATAGCGGGGCCTCATTTCGGTACAAGTTCGCTCAAATATGGGCTAACTTTGGCAAACTCCGACACTACACTACTCTGCGAAAATATGGACTAAACGTTGTAGGTACATTAGCGAAGTAATTACTTACATCACTGTAATATGTAGAACTAGTTACTAAGAAAGTCCTCTTGTTTTTTAATCATAAAAGTATTCTTATGTCACCATTTTGTGATCTAGATTTTCAAGCAGTGTGTCCGAAATTGCATCCGAAAACTTTACGAACACGACGAAAAACAAAGACGAATTTTCGAAAAAATTTAGTTAGTGACACATACAAAGAACTCATTTGCAAAAATCCATGCTTCTTGACCAAGCGATTTAGGCATTGTCTGTCAGTGAATGAATTTATGATTTTTTCAAAGTAGGTTGATGTGATGAGTTGGCAAATTATTTGACGGTAATTCCCCTTTCAAAGTCAAATAGTTTGCCTACACGGTGGCAGCCATAAAGATTGGCAGGAAATTACTCTTTCTCTTTTAAAATGTTTGCCTACCAAATGTCAATACTGCAATATGACTGAGTAGCAATAGTTATGGCCGAGGTACCTTCCTTTCGACCCCTTTAACAAGGAGCCACTAGGTACAGTTGAAAGATTTATTTCGAACGTTTCGGTCAAATTAAACCGGCTATAATTACGGATACTCAAAGTAGACACGGTCTCTAATTCTACGTAAACAAAGCCTGAGAGTCAAAACAAAATTTGTCATCATTTGACAGTTGATTGATTACGTAACATACTAACGTAATGCCTTTAATTGTGACAATTCGACAACATTTATTGCGTTCTTCACATTGTTGAGCAGACGAGTTTTTCGAACATATGAAGCAATGGATTAGGAATTTTCTTCAAATTTTGAAGAAAATTGCTGATCGAAGAAGATTGCTGGGACTTGTAGTAAACAGTAGACGGCCGTTAGGAAAAAAAATAATTTAATGATTGTTATTAATTATCAATCACTTAATTACATTTTCAGAAAGAGAAATTGATTGTAAAAGATTATCTAGGTTTATATATCAGTACAATTTAGTGGTTTCTGATATGGATCGTTGTGACTGATATAAATAAGTTATAATTATTAAGCGCCTTGAATTTTTACAATAATTAAACGTCAAAGTTATTATAAATATAAATTACTATTGCTAACTTTGATCTTAGGGACTATGATACTAGGCATAGGTATATAACCATCTTTTATACAATCATAATATTCTTAGCCTAAAATGTCTGAACCTACGCAAATGGGTTATACATATAAAACCGTCTGGTATTTTTGTATTTATGTGTCAAACAATCTTGTGAGAATATTTGATACAATTGATTTTCTCTTAGAACGGTACACATGTGAACCGATTAGATCCTGGAGCATTATTCCATTCTCAGAAATATTTTATTTTATTTTATTTGATAAGTTGATATTTACCTATGTAAATTTCTTTGAAATGAGTGAAAAGTTGCTCAGTAGCAGTCTAGAATATGGATTTGCACCCGTTTGATGGCAATAGGATCGCCCCTGTTAAATGTGGCTTGAATATAATTGGCGAAATGTGGGTGTACTATAGGTGTACCTCTGCCTAACCCTATGGAGAATACAGGCGTGATGTAATATTATAAATTAATGCATTCCACCAAAATGTTCATGTTTTCATAATGATATGAAAATGGGAGACTGGGCTTATCTAGTTACAATCCTCCGCTTAGCAACATAATTATTCCGTCTGTGTTGACCCTGATATTAAGGCTTCAATACACTAATTAAATGTACACGTGCCTTCGTAATGGTGCGGTCCCACGGCCAGTCGGACGACGGGCGCGCCGACAGACCGTGGGGACCGTCGCATGCGATGAGGCCTGAAGCGGCCCGTCAGCGCCGCCCGCGCCGCCGCGCCTCCGGCCGATCTACTTATAGGGAGTCGGTGCATTAAAAGCGCGGCGGACGTGTCACGATGCGGGAGCATTTCGTTCTCCTTTGTTTATATAGGAATACTCGACATAGGCCGCGACAGGTGTATGAAGGCCTATCGCGCCTAAAATACATTGTGTTGAAAATACCCCGTCAGTTGACGGGCCGTGGGACCGCGGTAATGTCTTCTAGCTGACTGACAACCTTATGATATTGTTATATTACACGGTTAAACAACACTGAACGGGACACAATATAAGTTTTATTGTTATTATGCTTGTATACTATCGGCGTTTAGTGTCTCACGACTTAAGTTAGCACTGAGATGAATATTCGTTTTAGTTTGATTATATTCGCATTTAACTGGGTGGGATCTGATTATCAAAATAAGTACACATTAGAAGTTTATAATATAACATCATTATGAGTCATCATCATCATTTCAGCCGAAAGTAGCCCACTGCTGGACACAGGCCTCCCCCTTTTGGGGTAGGCCTGTGTCCAGCCTGCGTGTTTTGCCATTTTCGCCACGCTTGGCAGACGGGTTGGTGATCGCAGTATGGTAGTAAAAAACACAGAGAGCGCAGCTGCCCATTCTCAAGTAAGTCCCTTAGTCGCCTTCTACGACACCCACGGGAAGAAATGGATGGTGCTATTCTTTTACGTCCGGCACCACACAGAACATCATTATACATCATTATGAATAATAAAGGCGAATCAAGGTTTTGTTCTGTACGAGTAGTTTGCCTCGAGTATATTAAAGTGACAAGACCGTTGTGCCCTTAAACAAAATATACATTTGCTAGAATTGTAGCTGAAACTTGCTAAAGATTCAAAAGCAATTTCCTCTTCAGTATTGTCGAAAATAAACTATACTATAACGAAATAGTCGAAATAGTAGTTGTCTTCTGTACGTTGCAATTTTTATTTCGCGACAAAATCGCTTGTTACTTTTGTGTAACTGTAAGGTATTGATTTCGTAATTGTACATACTCTTTAGACATCTCAGAGCTATTTTAACAACAGGGAATATGGGTGTAATTCAATTTAGGTCAAAGTTTTTTTTTTGTCAAAATGAAGTTTGAGTGATGGGGGTTCCCTCCGACCTCACACGTTTTTATACGGCGATATATATTTCGAATAAAAATATAAACAAAAAAATACATGCATACACAATAAAATGTAATCTTAGGAATTTGAATATAGGGACAGTCCGTACAGCGCACGTCAGCGATAACACTTTGAGCTGACCTAACAACTACAGAGGTCCCATAAAACAAGAAGCCAGCTTATACTGGTTTTGTTACTACTGACTGTATCTGTGAAAAACGAATAAACAGCACTAGGCAGGCAGTGCTACTCATTGTTATATCATTTATTCCACTAAGCCTATTTCACTTTACAATACAAGCTAGCCTCAAAATAATTCCTCAATTCGGCAGCAACCCGAGTTACCGCTACGAATAAAACGACAGCTGATTTTGGAAGCACATTTAAAAGTTAAACAGTAGACGATTACAATCTCTTCCAAAAACAAGGAAGCGTGGCTCCCAACCACCCTTCCTAAGAATGTTTAAAGTAAGCTGCATTAAGTCAAAAGTACAATAAAGACAGTCTTAGCCCGTTCCGTGCCGGATCGTCGCGTGCCTCCGTCACGACCGGCCTGTCCTTCTGTATGACAGCCGATTGCGCCCGAGTATTCCCGAGCGTACAAATTGGGTACGGTTTTTGGCATAAGCGCAGTGGGGTTTTTAGATATGATGATTTGATTTATGTGGTCACACGTTTATTTGACAATGAATTTTTTTATAAGAAGCTGTCTATTATATTATGAGGTATGTTTTGGTACAATAAAAATGATTCTGTTCCACATAGAGCGCTTGTCGCCCCGTAACACCAAAACTTTCGTGTTGCCATAAACTGCAGTTAAGAGCGCTGTCAAAGGTCCACTAGCGCCACTCCTTTAAAAAAATATTATCTCATGACTGAAAAGGAATTATGAAAAACGGCTCAATCAGCTGTCTCGGTGAGTGTGGTATTGAGACACGAAGCAACAAAATTCAATCTGAAGAAAAACGGCCACATTCCTCTAGATCGTATTTTGTGTCTTCGTGTCTCAATATGACACTTTATAAAAGGTATTAGAAAATTCTAGATACACTTACCGAGACAGCTGATTGAGCCGTTTTTCATAATTCATTTTAAGTCACGAGATAATACTATTTTAAAGAAGTGGCGCTAGTGGACCTGTGACAGCGCTCTTAAGTATATTTTGACAAAATGTACTTTTTCAAAATGTACTCTGTAATTTTCTTCCTTCATTCTGATTCTCCTGTTTCCAGCCATCGTGTGTGATCAAAGATGTTGCTACAAGATACATTAAGGAGACTAAAAGCATTATCTGCCGAGCCTTTTCCGAACTATTATAGGGTCGGCTTCCATTCTAGCCGAATGCAGCAGAATACCAGTATTTTACATAGAGCGACTGCCTATCCGACCTCCACAACCACCAGTTACTCGATAATGCGATACCCCTTGGCTTACCAAGCTTACCAAGCCCGAAAGTCTGACAACCAATCTTAACTGGTTATCAGAGACTTTCGGGCTTCTGACGAACCGTAACGAGTGTCATTGATCCACAAATGACAGCCGGGACCAACGGCTGAACGTGCTTTCCGAGGCACGGTGGGGTCTTGGAATGGTCTTAGTATCTACCGACCAACCGCGGCAAGTATAACTTAACATAGCTACCTACTAGTTCCTAATTTTCTAGTTTTACGAAACGTGACAAAATCACTCAAAAACAGCACAAGGTTTTTCATTTATGAAAACAGAACGAACGTAATCAAGAGTCAGAACGAAAAATAAGCTTACTTAAAATCTCCCGGGTACATCCGACGTTGCAGCAGCAAAGAGTTCGATGCCTCTTAATCCTGCCACATTAACAGCTTCCCTCGCCAACCGGGATTAGCCAGCAGCGTATTAAAAAAAACTCGTTTAAATTCAACTTAGCACAAAGTTTTAGCAAATAGATTTAACGAGGCTGTGGTTTAGATGTCCCTTATAAACAGTTACCTTATGTATGGTATCTGTACCTTATTAGTTTTATTTTTGTTTTAGAACTGCGTATATTGTTAGTTTGTTATAACAGTTTTTAAATTAGGGAATATTCTAGATTACATGCTGTAATGTATTATCGATTTTGTTGTTTTAGATGTGGGTATAATAGTTTTTAAGCTAATATTTTGAAACAAAATGAGGACCGATCTCTCTCCTCTAAGCGTGGTCCGAGTTTTCTTGTTTTATTTATTTTAGTTCGATATAGTATTCGTTTTACCCATTACTTGGGTAGTGGAGGTCAGATAGGCAGACTGTTCATGAAACATGCGGGTATTTTGTTGATTCTGTTTAGACTAGAAACCGAAACCAACAGTAGTTGGAAAACGGCTAGGCAGATGATGATGACTTTATGTAAAACTTATACAAACTTCAATATAATTTTCTACGATATTTTGGGAAAGGAAAATCTAAATTACCTACTTCTTAGTCCCACATAAGAAAGTTTAACCCTTTATTCCTAAGACGCAACTTGCCTATAAATACAAAATCCTCTTAAGAGGAATCTAGTCGCGGCGGGCTCGAACTCACAGGTGGGCCTGGCTAAAAAGCACGTTGACTCACCAGGCATCATGTCCGACAGAGGTAGTGTCAGTTATGAGCAGTTACACGCGTAGTCTACACGCACAATGTTACTGATTGAGATGCAGGATCATTTATAGTAAACAGGCGCGTAAAAATTTAAAAAAGGCCTTCGGAAGATCGGGTTTTATGGAAAAACCACTACATAACACAGTAACCAATAAAGTATATTGAACTTTTCGATATTTGAGCTTTGTCGGTACTGACTTAGTTTTGGAGATTTTGCACTTCTTTTATTAGCTAAGCAGGCCCAAAGTTAGGTTAAATTAGCAAGAAAAACTAATCTTTGTTGGCTCCTAACTTTTTAATGTTTTTTTTTTATATATATTTGTATTCTATTTCCGCAAAGACAATATTAGTAATAAGACAAGACCAAACTGTGTTTATTTTTTGATGTACATTGTCGAACAGCGGAGTAATACACTCCCGAAGTTTGTATGGAAAAATGTCGACTAGATTTTTTAAATGATCCTGCATCTCAATCAATAACATTGTGCGCAGAAAATTTTGGAACAGCAAATTGAAATATATGGAACAGCAGGTTTTTTTTTGTATATCCGACGAAAAATTTCTACGCTGGGGGGTCTACAATGAAATGCTGAATTTATGGTTACAGTTTGCGCACTGGTTAAAAACTTATACTGAATATAATTACGTTATATAGATATGTAGGTATATGTATAAATATGTAAAAACAATTGCATTTTCTTTGAATAAAACTTCGGTCAGTTACGAACGTGCTTGATTTTTTGTGTTCTCATCCCGTCCCGCATTCAAACAAATCAAACGACGTCTCATTTGACAGAATGGGTCCGATAAACGACTTTCCTGGAAGGTTTATGTGATGTATACATAAGTATACTGAATAAACTTGCCAATTTTTCTGTTTTCGTTGCTTTACACAAACAGTAGCCCGTGTTATCTGATGATTTATGAGACTAGCTTTGCGCCGCAGGTTCGCCCGCGTGGAGGTCGAAATTATCCCACGGGAACAGCCTACCGGGATGGGAAGAAAGTATCATATGTGTTAATCCAGGTCATTAACGTGTCCCAAATTTCATTCAAATCCGTTCTGCTGTTTTTGCGTGAAAGAGTGACAAACATCCATAAATACTAACTTTCGCGTTTATAATATTAGTAAAGATATACAGATACACTAGCTTTTTCCCGCGGCTCCGCTCACGTGAATGACAGTTATCGCGTAAAAAAGGAGCCTTTGTTCCAGGCTATAATATTTCTGCCAAAATGATCGGTTCAGCAGCTTGGGCGTGAAAGCGTAACAGACAGACAGAGTTACTGTCGCATTTATAATACTAGCTTTCACCCGTGGCTTCGCCCGCGTGGAAGTCGGAAATTATCCCACGGGAAAGTACTACCGGGATAAATAGTATCCTATGTGTTAATGTAGGCTATAATCTATCTGTGTGCCAGATTTCATCCAAATCCGTTTAGCCGTTTTTGCGTGAAAGAGTAGGTAACCAACATCCATACATACAAACTTTCGCGTTTATAATATTAGTAAGAATTAGTGGGGTTTTACTAAAAGTCTTCATCTAGAAAACGCAAGTAACAAATCTCAAAATTCTAACTACACTCTCCACTCTTCTATATAGACACGAGTAAATCTCACCAACTCAGTTAGTAAGACGTGCCATCACGTAAAGTCTGCTGGTCCAGACTTCAGACGTGTTAACAGGAGACTAAATATCTCAGGATGGCAGCAAAATCTTGACCTAAAATGTTCAGAAATAATATTACACTGACGTACGAAGGTAATGGACTGAACGACGTTGATATAAGCACAGGGGAATATTAGCATGAAAATACAACGTACGCTCTTTGTTTCAAAGGTTTCAGTAGATTTACTGCTGAAATTACTATTTTGTGGGCTTAATTTGGGCCTTGTATTCGTAGACGTTACATTAAGGCACGCCATTAAATATCTTATTCGTTTTGTCATCAAGACTGTTTTCTTTTGGAGCAAATTTGTTACACGCCATTTGCTTGTTTCCCGGGGACAGTAAAAATCACTGGTCATTAAGTAGAAAACAAAACATTGCACATTTGAGTGACCCGTATATACCCAAGGCTCTATGCGAGAAAGTGTGCGAGTAACTACGTCACTGGTAACACTGCAGGTCTGCAGCTGAGTGAAGTAATCGTATTTGCTCGGCATGATACAGTTGTCGTGTACAGGATGATTACCGACTCGCTCGACCGCAATCGTATTGTGCATAGTACCCAATAACCTGGTTCTGGCTTAGCCTGGCAGAAATCACTCCTAAATCTGTTTACAAGCTTACAATTTTTTTTTACTATAGCTACATGAAGAAAGATAAACTATAGCTTTCCGTAAAGTCATTAGCTTGGTCAAATACCTAACAACTCTTAGGCCTCTGCCTCGAATCTTGCGGGCAGCGGGGCAACGGTTGCGGCGGCGGCGGCGCGGGTGCGGCAGGATCTAATGCGTAAAATCAAATGAACCGGCCCTCAATAACAGCGGCGCAGGAGCGGGCAACGAGCGGCGCGAGCGGTGCACTCCAGTCAAGCGGTGACCGCGCGCGCGGGATTTCCTTCTTCTTTTGCCCACAATAAATCGAGCGTTAGGAAAAAAATTTAATCAAAAAGATGTGGTCGCCGTTGTTCAGACATTTCGTTCGCGAATAAAAACAAATATCTCAACCACACAACACCGCCGCAACAGCCGCTATAGTGCCGCGCGATCTGCCCGCTGGTTTCGAGAACAGGTCAGCGTTTCCCGCCCCGCTTCCGCGCCGCCGCCGCCTCCGCCCCGCTGCCCGCAAGATTCAAGACAGCGGCCTTATAACTAACTGCATGCAGCGCAAGCAGTACCAATCCCCCCTAAATCGCCGCCACCGTCGCTTTAAATTCCGCTTTTCGTAGTTCCGGAAAAACTCATTATACATCCCGAACTCAGTCCAGCAAAACCAATTATTTCTCCATCTATGTGCGTGCCTGCACTGTTCTCTAAATTCCTGAACATTTCACTAGAAATAAACGAGCAACTGTTAACAATATTGAAATGCTTAAATTCGAGTCATTAGGGCTATAAGCAGGGCCGTTACGCGAGTTTTCTACGTCCACCCACACATGGAACCGCGCCAAAATGAAATGGCGGTGCGCCGAACCACTTTAAACATCCAACTAACAGGGTTTATGAGACAATTTGCTTGGCATTTACATACTTGGTGAAGACATGATATGTCCGTACAATTTTATCGTTGCGGCTAAAAGGACCTTAAAGCTACTGTCCATAGCTATAGTGTTGGTCATCGCGACCCATTCTGAACAAGCAACGCTTTTGTTGTATTGTGACATGAGTACAGAGCATGCTCTATAGTGTCCTAGTCCTAGCACAATTCTTCAAGTTTCATTACGCATTAAAGTGAATCGGGATGACATTATGATATGCGCCATCTTGCGATAACGCCGACCAAGCCCTAAATTAATATCACCTTATAGCGCTGTCAAAAATGACAGTTTTGCTGTTTTGTTTTGCGCCAATTATATCTTGAAACTAACGTGACATTTTGACAATTTACTGTGTCAGTACAGTCGCCACCTATGTAACTAAAGAAGAAGAAGAATTGGTTTATACAAGTCATATCAAAGTGTATCTATATTTTGACGTTGAGCGAGCACTGCTAGCTCGTTCACGATCGTTCCTAATTGTTGACAGTTCTCATAATCGTGATATCCTAATTGGAACACAAATTATTGATGTGAGCGATTAAGGCATAATTCACAACGTACCCTTATTCGTCAAGTCTTTTGACATAATAGGTATTCTGAAACTCAGTTTAAAAGTAAAGCTCCTCTGTGATAGGTCGGAATAAAACAAATGACCGTTGCATTATGTAATAGAAGCAATGTTCGATGTTTAAAGAAAGGTCGCTTCACACGTGACGTGAACAAAGAGGACATATTATGAAAGTTTAATAGACTGTCAATATTGTATCTGTTGGTAGATTTTGTATTGTTTTCACATTTTTAGTTTTCTCGGGATTTATTTGCTAAAGCGTTGTGCTCTTTGGGTATAAAAGTAAAAACTTTTTTTAATCTAGTAATTTTATCTTTCTTCACCTCTGTACCAATAAAATTACAAATTATATAAAAAAATAACAAATTATTTCAGTGGGAATTAAAAAAGTGGGCAAGTACGATTATGGAACCTAAAAGAAAAACAATAGAAAATGTTTAAGTTTACATGCTAGATTATCTTTATAATTTTCGGTAGAGCACAAGGACCCATTTCACGTTATTTATGTACAACAATAAACTAGATAACTCGTTATCGTATCTCGTCTCAAACAACCCTACTTAGAACAAACCTTTCTACCAAACACCAGTTCTCATAGAAGAAAAAGCACCCGATAAGTATCTAGACACATCGGATTGTTTTAGTTCAGTTTCAGTCCTTTTTCCAGGATAGGTTCAAACAAGAGTACAAAACAAACTACGACACGACGCGGAGCTCGCAAAATATCACGAAACGAGATCTTATAGCCTGGAACAACAAAGGCATAACTCACAAACAACAGCTTTGCATAACAGCGAAAATCTTTTACTTTTTTAGTAAATTTTTCATTTTTCAGTACTTTGAAGTTTTTTGATATTAGAGCTTCAGTTTCCACATCGAGATTTTTTTTTTTTTTTTGTTTGACTAATGATAAAAACGATTTTAATTGTGTAAGTAGGTTTGTACAAAAACTTTTCCTCATCATCATAATTTCAGCCGAAGGACATCGACTGGTGGACATAGGCCTCCCCCAAGCTCCGCCATTTCGACCGGTGTGCGTCCTGTATCCAGCGGGTTCCTGCGGCCTTCACAAGGTCATTGGCCCACTTTGTGGGAGGCCTGCCAATCCTACGTCAATCGATACGCGGTCGCCACTCCAGAAACTTTCGGCCCCTTTGGTCATCTGTTCTGCGAGCAAATGCCCACTACCACTTAAGTTTGGTAATTCTTCGGACTATGTCGGTTACCTTGGTTCTCCTGCGAATCGCTTCATTCCTGATTCGATCACGCAGGGAAACTCCAAGCATAGTCCTCTCCATTACCCTTTGGGTGACTTTTAGCCTTCTAGTAAGACCTATTGTGAGTGAGATTTGACAAAAACTTTACACGTAAAATATTTTTGAACTAGGTGAGGTCGGCGTTTCCTATCAGACTACTCTGAACAGAAAGGCCGAAACAAACTCAGAGGCCACAGTCTCTTTTAAAGTCTAATAATCTTGGTTAGATTGTAAAGACCATTTAGAATGACGTTTGAAATGGTCTTTTGAGCACACATGATAGATTTTGCTTACAGTACATATCATTATGATATTAAGAAAATGATCTTTGGGTGCACACAGCTAAGACTGTGTACACAGTCGTTAGCAGTATGACATATACTGCATCAATATTAACGTCTGGCTTGCTATGACCAGGACCTAGCACAAATCACCACATAGGGACACAGCTTCGTCGGACATTGCTTTTATCTAACAACCCAGCTCCTTATTGCCTTCAGCCATATGAGGCAGACCCTGTTTCGGATAACAGTCTCTTCTAAAATTTTACAAGATGCTTTCAGTCTCAATCAACTTGAAGAGCAGTCTTCTGATTGGTTGAGACTGAATAGGTACTCTGTTCTTTTTATGATGGTGGGTGGATATGACTCAACGCTAAATGCTTATTTTTATAGCCGGTCAGTATAAACTATACATCTATACAATACATATATGTATATAAAAAATTGTGTCTGTTTGTGATGTCAAAATAACAACTTTTTAATAAATGCATATGAAAGTATACCCAATACTTTACACATAAACCTTTTCTTTTTGTCTGTCCCCATGTTCTGATAATATCCGAAACGGCTGGACCTACTTTGCCAGGACTTTCACTGGCAGATAACTGATGTTATAAGAAGTAACTTAAAGCTCGGTAGCACGTTCCTGTGGGATAATTTCAGAAATTCACGCGGGCGAAACCACGGGCACAGCTATTATAACATTAATATAATTTTGGTCATTCGATACTTAATCCCTTTAAACAACTTTTTACATTTTAATGTAGATCTAGCTTATCGCTGTTCAAAAACCCTTAAAATAATGGTTTTGCGAGTACTAATATTATTTAAAATAATAATACTACTCTTAAAAACACAAAAGCACTATTTAAAATAATTTATTTTAAATAGTGCATTATTTTCCTGACATTGTAAACTCACCACCAACCATCAATTGAACTCCAGTTTCCCAACACACACACTCGAGCGGCGCCATTTTTCTTAACTAATGTCACTTGCTGCTTGCTGCGTCCCTAGTAAAAATGTTTTATTCAAAGTTCGACGAACGATGTTTGAACCGGGAAACGAATTGGGAAGTAATCCATCGGAAGGAAAATAAAATAACTGTGACTAGTTTGACTGGGTTCATGATACGAATTCTTTATCACTTGACAATGTCAGATTTCAGGCAATATGTAAGTACATATTACCTCAATGTCACCTGGGACTTTATTTTAAGACCGCCAATAATTACGACGAGCTTACTGCACTAGGCTAAAAGAATTTCCAAGTTGGTTTCAAGCCTAATTCACTAGAGTAAGCATTTTTTTTTTAACCTAACATAGCATAGGGACTCCGACACGTTACAACACGCCTGTATTTTTGACTTAAAAATACAAGTTAATAGCTTTTGTAATGACCAATATGTTTGTCTATAGAAATAATTTATTAATGCAAACATCAATCGATAAATCCATCTACTTAAATGAATCAATGGAAAAGTTAGTCTGTCTGTCATATCCACGCCTAAACCTCTGAACCGATTTAGACGAAATTCAATGGATAGGAAGCCTGGGACCTGAACTTTCTTCAGGATGAAAAGTAGTCTATGTCCTTACATAGATTAGTTTTCATCCTGTATCGCAGATGAAGTAGCGAATAACAGCTACTACTCAATATTAAAAACATCATTGCAAAATCTCTGTTAAGAAGTGATCCCTGTTTTACTCTATGAAATAATAAGAAGAGCAATTATTATTAATTCACAGACGTAGCTAGTTAAAACACTGCAGCAGTACAAACATGAAGAGACCCGCCGATGAAAGCAGTCTGCGTCGAGTTCGCTCCATTTGCATAAGTGGATAAATAGTCGAAACTCTTCCGTATTTTCCTTTCGTTTTTAGTTCCATTTCTGACATCATAGTAAGCTAGTTTACACGAATTTTGATCAATATTTACCACTAGCTTCTGCCCAAAACTTCGTTCGCGTGGAAATCGTAATTCACCACAATTAAGCAAAATAACAGCTACAATTTATAAAACTTTCTTGTATACTAGCAGCTAGCGATGCGCGATGGCGAGAGGTTTTATTCGATTGTTTCGATTGTTCGAACATCTCGATGGTTCTCGATTGTTTCGACTTGGACTCGAGTCCGACTCGGTCTGTTATTGCGACGGCGCATGACGCGTTGATTCGAGTCGATAGTTGTTCCTCGATGATTTAGGGTTTCGCGAGTTGGTTGGTTGGTGCGATTGTTTAAAATCCGTGACATTTTGATGAATTTAAAAACTAGTTAAAAATAAAACAGTGCATCGTAATCGTAAGTAAAGGAAAACGTTCACAAATTATGCGCAGCTCGCTCGACTCGAGTCTGGCAAGCTCTCGCCTCGACTCGATACATGCAATCGACTTACCTCGGGGACCGAGCGAGACTCGGTGACCGATTCAACAATCGAAAACTAGCGGTCGATTCCACTGACTCGAAACAATCGAAAACTAGTGGTCGATTCCACTAACTCGAAACAATCGAAACTAGCGGTCGATTCCACTGACTCGAAACAATCAAAAACTAGTGGTCGATTCCACTGACTCGATACAATCGAAAACTAGCGGTCGGTTCCACGGACTCGAAACGATCGAAAAACATCTCGATTGTTTTGTAGAACATCGACTCGATGGTTGACTCGATGGTTTATTTTAACGACTTCGATTCTTTCGATTGTTAAAACATCTCGGAATCGCCCATCGCTACTAGCAGCAGCTTGTCCTGACGTCGACACCCGCCCAATGTTCTTATGGCCATTGGCTTTTAATTAGCTAGAGAATACTGTGGTTGTAGCTGCAGCGACAGCTTGATCATTTTTAGGGTTCCGTACCTCTAAAGGAAAAAACGGAACCCTTATAAGATCACTTTGTTGTCCGTCCGTCCGTCCGTCTGTCAAGACCGTTTTTCTCAGGAACGCGTGGAGGTATCAAACTGAAATTTCTATATGATACTTAGTTCTACTGTCCCTGGAAGCTGTAGAAAAATCAACCTTCTAAGTCAACGCAATCAAAAGATACAGCCATTTAGGCCGCAGATTTCCGCAAATTTTCGAAACTCGCACGGGAATCAAAACCTACAGGGTACTTCCCGTGAACTTAGAATCTTGAAATTTTGTACGAAGTCACGTCTTATAGTACAGATATAGGAAAAATTACGAAAACCGTAAATTTTTAGTTTCGTCATATAAAAAAAAATATTTTTGACAATTTTGAACTTTTACTTATATACCCACAGGTTTGTACGGAACCCTCGGTGCGCGAGTCCAACTCGCACTTGACCGGTTTTTTTGGGCGTTAAAATGGCTTGTTCACACACCCAAGAATTCTCTTGGTACGGTATTGGACTGATGTTCTCGTACGCCAGACGAACCTGATCTTCTAAAGTGGGACCTATGCTACCAAGAGCCTCTGGTAGGTTCACCTATAACCGCTCTCCTCTGGTAAAGTGTCTTCACTAACTTTAAACCAACCTCACATCGAGAGGGCATGGGTAGCCGTCACCTCCTTCAGCGAAGCAGTGATGCTCGCAAAGAGGGAGGCGGCGCACGTGAGGGAGAGGCAGCATATGCGCCCTCGCGACCCTAGCCGCCGCAGGATACGGAGGATACGACTTTCCTTATCTGGATATTATTAGGTAAAAGGTAAAAAAAAAGTGTGTATACAAGAGAATTTTCGCTTTACTTTTGCGTTGCATGTAACATTATTCATGCTTCTAAGACTTTTAAAACTATCAAGGGCAAATTTCTTGAAAATCCGCAAAATGTAAAGTAGAAATACATTTGGTTTGGAGCTCATAAATACTGCTAATGGTTAAATTCTATTCGGTACTGTTAAGTACCGAATATAATTTCGAGGAATAAATCCAATTTAGCCGTGAAGTAAATCTAAGAAAATGCGCCAAATTCTGACGAATGAATTCTATCGGGTAGACCTTTTTTTGTAGCGGTTAATTTTACATTATAAATTAATTTGGGAAATATCGAAAACGATAAGACGCCAAACTCTTTGGTGTTAAAACTGCAAAATTAATCTATCACTAAGTTTTGCCAGCAGCGTCGCCCGCTTTAACCAATTTTCACAAAACCTTAACAAATTATGCACCTAAACCTTCCTCATAAATCACTCAGTCTATGGGTGAAATCCATATGAAAATCCGTTTAGTAGTTTTTGAGTTCCTCGCAAACAGACAGACAAATAGGCATACAGACGCGGTGGGGGACTATGTTTTATAATATGTAGTTATCTATACTATCAGCATGTTCTCTTATTATTGTATAAGCTCCAAATTAGGTAGTTACAGTCCTTCCAAACTTATTTACCTCTGATTTTACTTCTCTGTCAAAATTATTTATTTATTTTATTTATTATAATGATCTTTGTTTTCGTTTCAAATCAAATCAAAATATTTTATTTCATATAAACCTGCATGGGCACTTATGAAACAGAAGCTAGGTACACGGTTCCAAATTGTCGCTTCCTATGGAGAAGAGGTCCACGGTTACTCTTTTAAAAATAATTGGCTTTTACAATGTTTTACAGCGATAATAGGTATGGGAGGACAGTGCAGGCCTGTCAACAAGTACCAGGTACTTAGAGGAATGAAAATACAGAATAGAAAATCGACTACAAATCTACAGTTTGTAAGGCCTACAACGTTCTCTCATTCACAAAATGTAAAATAATCTACATAAATAAAATGAGCCTATTTAAGCAAAGTGACATGATTTCCATGACAATCACTGAAAAAATTGTCGATATTAAAATTGATACATCATCATCATTTCAGCCGAAAGACGTCCACTGCTGGACATAGGCCTACACCATGCTCCTCCATTTCGACCGGTCTTGTGCTTCCCAAATTGATATATAATGTCAAATAATGACGTGAATATGTATATGTGTTTCAGTAGAGTTACTTTTGGGTTGCTGCCACTGACAAGTCTGTCAGTATCACAGTGATCTTTATTCTTGGTACAATAAAGTTGCTATTGAGTTGCTGCTGCCAAAGGGAAAATAACTGTGAACTGCTTTACTCTTGACCAAGCCGGAGAATGACCGCGCGATTTGTAGGAACAGTGAGCCAATACATTCCTTCCGTTTGCACGCGTTCCGCTTACGTAACTGCGCACGATTCCAGAAATCCTTGAGGCGGCTTATAGAGGCCAGTACACACGGCTACACATCAAGCTACACATTTCCAGTATAAGCTGATCTCACATTGTATAGGATCTCCGTACATTTCTCTCTGTGAGAGGCAGCGGGCCCTAGCCGGTTGAGGAGTCACATGTCTTCGAATTTTTGCTCTAGGACATGCCGGTTACTTCGCGATGTTTTCCTTCGTCGTTTTGAGTGCAATGGTAACTAAATAAATTACAGAAAACAATGTGCCTACCTGGGCTCAAGCCAACAACGTAAAATCACTCACTTATGATGCAACAGAAAAACTTGTGGAAATTTAACACCTTGAAAAACACACACAGACTCACACATACACACACACACGAAAAACACGCTCACTTTTCTGAAAATGTTTTTTTTTTATATATTTTTGTTTAAATGCCTCTGTTATGTATTAGTCTTGGAAGAATCAATCCTCTCACTGTTGGCGTTGGTAGCTGCGCCACAGTTTTAACTTTTGCAGCTATCATCGTTTAACATTGTTTGTCTTTGTATGGTTATGTGTTTTGTTGCCAATAAACGATTATATTAAATCGGGGCCGTTACCACTGGGCCACCACTGCTCATGCGTTACAAACAAACATCAATAAATTCAGAGAAAAACAAACAAAACTACTTACGAAAGTAGAACATCGCTCATAAAACCAAACTCCAAAACAAAATTGCAACTCAAAGTTGTCAAATAAACGAAGCATATTAATTCAAACCGCATATCATCTACACTAAATTAAAACATACTCGTTCGCCGAAAATCCCTCGACATTCGACGTCACGACTATATCCCCAGTAATATTATCGAGCACACAAGAGAATATTGTCAACGCGAACTTCTTATTTAGTTATACGCAAATTCTAAAACTACTAGGATTTGCAAGAAAATAGGGGTGCCCCCACGAAGCTTTTTGTTGGACCAAGTTATTAAATAAGACGGAAATGAGTTGCAAAACCGAAAAATTTCGGGTCATAGATCCAATTTACCGGTAGTTAGGGGTGACACGAACTTTTAGTGTGGGGTCATCTGATAGCAGAGGTTAGTTTTTAGGTCGCTACAATTAATATGTTGAGTGTATGTAAATAGAAGGTGGCTTTATTAAAGTGCTTTATTTTAGGTGCGAAATTAACGCCGAGATTTTCTTTCATATCGTGTTTTAATGTCTCTATGCAGGTCTAAGTCGAAGACAATTTTTTTTTCAAAAAGGCACTTTTGAATTTACATTGAAATAGCTTTGATTCTAGTCGCACCTTGAGGCCTTGCAACTCTACGTCTGCCGGTCCGCGGTTGCCACGCCAGAAACTTTCGGTCCTATCGAAAATCTGTTCTGTGAGCAATGTGCCCCAATGCCACTTGAGTTTGGCAATTTATCGGGCTATGTCGGTTACCTTGGTTTCTTCATTCCCGATTCGACCAAGTAGGGAAACTCCGAGCATAGCCCTCTCCATTGCCATTTGGGTGACTTTTAGCCTTCTTATGAGTCCCATTGTGAGCAACCCTATTAGTTGAGTTACTTTCCCATTGAAATACTTTTTCATAAAATAGTAATTCATATAATGTCAATCAATCAATCTTTATTCGTGAACACAGGTATTACTTTAAAGGTCTTAAGTTAGGCTGTATGTTGAACAAAATATATGTATCGGGACAGAAGCATTATTGGCACCGTCGGCAGACATTACGCGGGCGGGGTGTGATCGAACAAAGAAGAACACTCAATGCACAATAATCACTTAATAATAATCAAACACAATAGTCACAATAATAACTTAAAGCCAAACGAAACGTAGGACAGTTGCTGGACTGGAGGTTCTGTTCTCTAGAACGGTCACGGGCACGGGCACGGGCAAGTGCCCTCGCCCTGGCGCCCCTCCATTAGCTAGGTTACGTCGTAGCACGAAGTTAGCCGAGTGATAGTGCTGCCACCACTCGGGTCACGTGCCGCGCTTCGTTTAGCGACCTTACTAATGATCGTCTCCGACATATTTTTGTGATCCGCGACTGTAACACGTGTATGTATTTCCAGAATTAAAATCATCAACACAACCAAGTTCGCAGTGTACAGACGCCAGCACATCAAGCTACCCCAATCCGTCAAATTTCTTTGATAGATTTGCAACTTTATTTAATAAGTATAAAATTCATGTTCAATTGGGAAAAGACAGTTTAGGGTAGCTTGATATGCTGGCGTTATATCTTAGGGCAGCCACCTTAATGGATTGAAAAAACAAGATGGCGGCATTAATTCCGGTTTTGGCCAAGAGCTCACAGAACAGTTACTTTAAAAACTGAATTTCAGACATACACAAACGGTTTTGAATGTACTAGAACTGAATGTAAGTATTAGCTCCAGCAATATTAGTACCTAATGGTCAAGTTTACAGAAGTCTAACTAGTTTCAGAACAACTATCATAATGCAAACTCCGCTGAAAGCCAAAGAATCGCAAGTAAAGTTGCTCTTTCATAGTTATCTTTTCATTGAATTAGATAAGTTTCGAGTCTGACCGTAGTCTGCGTCTGGCTCGATGTACTTCACGATGATATGGTTTATTCAGATTATGATACATTTGGTCACGAGTTTGCGGTTAAAGTTTATTTCGAAGCTTCTAGGATTAAAAGCTCAGTATTGGAAAAGCGAGTAAGTTGGTTCTCGATTCCCGTAAGGAAGGAAGGAATATATTATTGTAATGGCTTGTGGGCTTTTGACCGAAATATTTATAAGTTGCAACGATGCAGGGGTATTTTTTTGAGGGTGAGAAATCATCAAATAACTTCTCCCGCTGTGGTTGGAATAGGAGGGCGTGTCAGAAATTACTGACTAAAACCCCCTGTTCCTTCAGTTGCCTATGTGCCAGGGGCCACGGTATCTCTTTCAAACAACCCGCACCCCTGGCAGGCATCGGCTCATGTGGACCCCACCAGTTCGTGCTGACATCTATTTGAGGCGCGCGTGGAACACAACGCGCCGTCGACCCGGGCTTGGTTCTTACTGGCGAGCTACCCATTACTCGCCATCCGCTAGCCCGCGCCTACGGTGGCCGTAAATCAGTCTGGGATTCCCGACGCCCAGGGGGTCTCCTGCGACTATGGCAGTGAGGGCGTATATACTGCCTCTCGATGCAGTGTTTCGATTCCCAGGTCGGGCAAAGTGTTATTGGGTTTTAGTATCTGGAGTATCTCAGTAGGAGCCCGGAGTCTGAATTTGTGCTCGGTTGATGTCAATCCAGGTTACAAACGATCTATGTGCCAAATTTCATCCAAATCTGTTCAGCCGTTTTTGCGTGATTGAGTAACAAACATCCAAACCTCTTCACAAGGTTTCACATTTATAATATCAGTAAGATTTATAAAATAAACTCACCTGTAGGTATGTAAAACAGAATAAAATAATCTAAAAAACATACCTACGCATTAAAAGAAATCGACGAGAAAATTAACAGTTCGCAATTGATATATTTAGAGCTTCCCTCGCCGGGCAACCCGGCGTCATAACCTTCAACAAATCTCCGACACAAATGAAGGTCCCGATATTCCGGGAAAACGGCAACCCAAGGCAAAGATGTAATGGAGCATTTTTTATACACGCTCGAATTTCAGGCCATCGACCCGAAAATTCGAAAGGGCTATGAACTCGTCAAAATGAGAAGTTGTCACGACTTTTGGAAATTTACATGTTTTCCGTTCAGGAATGGATTCCCGAAACCCGAGCTTTTCGTAAGTGCAGTCGTTCACTTTTGGGTCGAGTGCCACTTTCAGGCGTTATTTTTACCTTGATGTTATCATCCTTTCTTTGCTTACCGGACGACCTCTGAGGAGGATTACTAAATAATTGGGAGATAAAAACAAGCAACTATGTCTTTGATATTTATTTTTATATCAAGGATTCCAATTATCAATGGGCACTAAAGCTGATCCACATAATTGTATCTACTTGCAACCCCAAAAATTCAACATTAAAATAATTTATCTAAACTTATGATAAAGAGCAAAGATTTGATTTTTTGTATGTTTATTTGTTACGCTTTCACGCTATAACGGCTGACCGGATTTAGATTAAATTGACAGATACGTAGACCCGTTAACTGGATAAGGACATTTGATACTTTTTGTCCCGATTTTCCTACGGGAACGAAACTTATCCGTTTCAATAAAAATTTTGTTGCCACAAACACACATACAACTGTACCACTCTAAAACAACACGTTGTAAGCCATAACTACCTCAATTTCAATTAAGTAATAGAAGTTTTTGAACAAAACCTCCAGCCTCCTCTAGCCTTCTGTAGTGAACGACCAATCAATTTTAGGATAATTCTCACTAAGCGAAAACTACCTATAGGTACTTACTTACCTACTGACAATGTCTCGTACCCTTCCCTTAGTAAACACCATTCACCTAATTTAATTAATATAAGTGAACCAGCAAGAGTACGTACCCATTAACTAACTGTAAACCCGCGTCAATCAGGTCACTTAGATAATCTAGACTTATATACCTTATGTACAGGTATATAAGGTATCATTCTCCACAAATAAGTCGTAAAAGCCACGATCATAATCCGTTCCCTCTTTTATATAAGACGTTTCATTAATTATGAAGTTTTTGCTCCACTAATTAAAATTAAGAAGAACGAGAAGGTTTTAATGCCGCGTCAAATTAGCATTTAAACTATGCTAACTTGGGAGTTTTAGACATCCTACTGTGATCTTGAACTTGGTGAAAAATGTTAGAGTTTTTTTCCTGTGGGGCAAATCTGAAATTAAATTAAAAAAAATTGGGAATAATGAAGGGTTTCGTCATACTTTAAGGCCGAGATCTATAAACGCTACATCATCATCATTATCATTTCAGCTGAAAGACGTTCACTGCTGGACATAAGCCTTCTCCAAAAGGGGGATTTTGCCATAATCGCCACGCTTGGCAGGCGGATTGGCGATCGCAGTATGGTGGTCAAATGCATAGAGAACGCTGCTGCCCATTCTCTAGTAAGTTCCTTAGTCGCCTTCTATTACACCTACGCCACGGGAAGAAACGGGATGTTGCTATTCTTTTACGTCCGGCACCACAAGGAAACGCTACTAATCATGTTCATTTCATCATAATCAGCCTACAATTTTCCCACTGTTGGAACACAGACCACCTTTCTGTGAGAGGGAGTGGGCTATATTTTTTTTATGGATGATAAGCTGTTGCGTGCTACAAATTTGTTTAACAGAGCAGTAGGTTAGTAGTGTTTCCCTGTGTAACCCTAATTTAGCGATCACGAATTGCTATATTTTTAGGATAGAATAAATAGTAAACAAAGGTTTAAATCGTAAGATGATTGATCACTCTTCTGTTTCTCTGCCAGTGAAAATAGAATAGTATTGTCTCGCTTTCTCTTCCCACTATGTATATGCGCAACCTAAGCACAGTGAACACCGATCGTAGGTACTCAGCGCTTTTCCTCCTCATTCATTATGCACACTGCCAAAGTGTGGATCTCTCTACCAGCGTCTGTGTTCCCTTCCACATTCAACCCAAGAGTGAACAGGCATCTTCTGGACACACTCGTTCCAACATAGACCTCCACCACCGCTTTCATTAAGCGTGATCGAGCTCAAGAGCAAGCCCATTCAGCAATAAAAACGGTAATAACCCCGGTATTGACATGAAATGAACCTAAAATGTAGTACAAAATACGTGGAATCTCTCCAACAAACTAATAACAGCTATTAATCAAAACGAGAGCCCTCCCAATCAACGTACAGTGTTTGGAATGCAGCAACACAATAGACACACAAATAAAACCGATAGTAACTCGTTTAGACCATACCCTTTGTTTGCTGCATCAATAGACACGTAGTCGGTTATTAAAATATTACAAACTAGCTTTTGCCAGCAGCTTCGCCTGCGCGGAACTTTCATCCCCTTTTTAACCCCCTTAGGAGTTGAATTTCGAAAAATCTTTCCTTATTCCTTGTCTACATTATAAAGGGCACCTCTGTGCAAAATTACAGCTTTATAGGTCCAAAGGTTTGGGCTGGGCGTTGAAGAGTCAATCAGTCAGTCAGGACTTTTCTTTTTATTTATATAGATAACTTATTCAAATTGATGTCAATGTTGAAGTTATTTATATCAATGTTTGATTATGATTTTCATATTTTTTGGTAAAGTTAACAGTGGAACTGTTTGTGTTACAATATGTCTAATGCTTTTACATACAAACGTCTATGTATAAACTCACAACTTCTTCCTTGATACGGATATTTTATACGGACTTATCCATCACTCACTCACTTCTATAATTTTCATTTTTTAACCGACTTCTTCAAAAAGAAGGAGGTTATCAATTCGACATGTTTATATTTTTTTTTATGTTGTAAAATGAATAAGTGACATTGATACTAACACTAGCTTTTGCCAGCGGCTTCGCCCGCGCGGTACTTTCATCCCCTATTTAACTGCATTAGGGATTGAATTTCGAAAAATGTTTCCTTATTCCTTGTCTACATTATAAAGGGAACGCCTGTGCAAAATTTCAACTTTCTAGGTCCACGGATTTGGGCTGGGCGTTGATGAGCCAGTCAGTTAGAACTTTTCTTTTTATTTATATTGATTTGTAACCATAGAGAACTAACAAACAAACAGCCAAGAAGAAGACGACTAGAAGAAGACTAGACTTAGAAGTGAAGACTTTTAAGTGGCTGTCAGTCTCACATACAATTTTTTCTCTGTTATTTTTAGCTGTAAGTCATCCTTATTTAATAAATAAATAAATAACTGTAACATCTCCCACACTTGTGTATCTATAACCCATGCTTCCAAATAAATAATCTGAATCTGAATCTTGAGAGTGGGCAGAAACCATATAAGTCCACTTGCTAATCTTACCCGTATGTAAGGATCGCCTTACAATGTCTTTTTGTTTTGTTGACCTTCTTACACGCTCTCCGGTTGCGTATACTACGCAACTTACCATTCGGAAGAACATCACCAATAAGGTCACTCCGGCGTATCCACTCACATCTATCTTGTTAAAACCCTTTATTTAGTTGCCTTTCTTTCATCCTCTTAACATTACCTTTAATATGTTTTATACTAGTTTTGCTTTGCACATGCAGCTGTCTCTCTTCTCTATTAAAGTGCCTCTCTTCTGGGCCGGAATTCACTATGACCACTTAACGATTCCTTATTCAAAACCACGTCAATCACACATGACATGTGCTAATATCGTATTAATAATATCGACAAATTATCTTGGAACATACAGAATTTGACATTTCGATTCCTTAACGTTACATTGGTTACTAAAAAAACACGATATTGACGTAGTTTGAACGTAGTAAGGCCCTAATTAATATTTTGCCTTGCGCACAAAGCTAACTCAAGAAAAGGCACAAAGCATGAATACTTGTTTCTATGCTCCTATTAGATTCATCTGCGAGTTCTTTAGCTCTAATTATACAACGTTTATCAGTGTTTTGGAGAAAGTTTGTCCATGGGACTGATATCATAATCGCAAAAAAAAACACCTGTCCCATAGGTATATTTGAGTGTAGTAGGTGTGGTAGTTTTTTATGGGAACGTTGATATTTTTTTCACTGTTATTTATGAGGTCATTCGGCTGTAGAAGCCTGTCATAATCGTATTTAAATGATTTCATTCGTCACTTCGAATTCTTAAAATACAGCATGTCCCGGAATTAACGCAGACCATGAAACACACAAATTAGAATAAATTAAAAATAAATGTATAAAATTCGTTGAATATTGATTCATAATCATAAAACATGTACTGAATTTTACTGTTATTTATAAAACTTTGTTTATTTATTAAATTATTTATACTGATTGTAGAAGAACATTTTGGTCACATTACAAACCTACGCACGTAAGGGTTCTTCGTCCATTTTGGTTTGTTTTGACTGTACGGCGGAAAGGTGACTGTAATTTACATAGTTTTAATAATTTTTGGGATAACATATACAAAAATGGCAGAAATAAATTCAGCAAACGATTCTGAACAAGCTACTTTCATTAAGTACATTCAAATCAAATCCAAACAAAATATTTTATTTTACATAAATCTGCATGGTCACTCATGAAACGTCAGTAACTAGGCGCACGGTACCAATTTGTCGCTTCCTATGGAGAAAAGTCGCCAAGAAACTCCACGATTACTCTTTTAAAAATAATTGGCTTTTACAATGTTTTCAAATTACAGTGATAATAGGTATGGGAGGACCGTGCGGGCCTGTCAATAAGTACCACGTACTTAGAAGAATGAAAATAAAGAATGGAAAATTGTCTACAAATCTACAGTCTGCAAGGCCTAAAACGTTCTATCATTCACAGTATGTGAAAGAATCTACATAAATAAAATGAACCTAATTAAACCAAGTGACATGATTACCGTGACAATCACTAATAAATAGTCGATATTAGAATTGATGTTTAACGTCAAATAAAGACGAGAATATGTCAGACATTGTAAAAAATAAAAAGAATTGAAAATTACATTGTAATTTGGGAGCAGTTAATAGACTTTCACATAGTTATACTCTTCATTCAGTTACACATTGTATATATAGCTATTGGGTTAAAACATACTTAGGTGAGTATTAACATTAAGTTGAACAAATCCTCTTACGGTCTTTACTCTTTGTGTACTGGCAATACTAATGGAGATTACCGGGAAATAATTCCACGAAAGATTAGTTTAGTTTGTGGTGTTCATTTCTATGGTTATTTATCTAATACATTTAAACGAGCAATACTTGTATAAATATAATCTGAATCTCGGAAACGGTTCCAATGATTTTCATGTTTAGTATGCAGGGTTTTTCGGGGACGATAAATTGATCTAGCTAGGTTTCATTTTTAGAAAACGTCAAACAAAAAAAAACCGCGTGATGCTCGGTCATTTTATTTAATAAGAACTTTAGCTCACAATCACAGTAGACAAGGAAAATGGGAAAGAGGTAAGGTAGGTCTTTGCTATGCAGTGGAAAAACACAGACTTTTAAGAAAAAGTAAGGTAAAAAAGAAGTGAAATACCGTTCACATTTTGTGCCAGTCAACCTTGGGTTGATCCAAAGAAAAACAGAGGTGGTCCGTGCAAAAACGAAAATTGTGGAATAAATATTTAATTAAATCTAAAGACAAACATACTTATTCAAAACTATACACTATATTAGGTTGGACGAGGGACATACTTTGAGTGGTACTCATGAAAATATAAAACTTTTAATATTTAGTGGTCACCAAAATTTAAAGAAAAACTCTTTGCATTTTGTCTAGTTGTGCGAACATAAATGTATAGAGCGGCTGGTTTTATTTTCGCGATTTCAGTGGTCCCTTAGTAAAAGTTTTTCATTTTCATGAATAGATACTACACTCCCTTAAAGTGTGTCCCTCGTTTAACATAACATAGGTACTGCAATGTATAGTTTTGAATAAGTATATGTTTGTCTTTAGATTTAAATAAATATTTATTCCACAATTTTCGTTTTTGCACGGACCACCTCTGTTTTTCTCTGCATCAACCCAAAGTTGACTGGCACAAAATGTTAATGGTTTTCGGCTTCTTTTTTTACCGGATTTTTATATACCTATTCGAGGATCCGCATTGTTTTATAATGTATAACTTTACTAAAACTTGAAAACCTTTAGTAGCTATGAATTAAACATTGGCGACTCACTTCGAGCAGCCTTGATTACGTCCAACCCTAAATTAGCTTAAACCAACCGCCAAAAAACCTTTATTCCCATCTTCCACACCATATAAAAACACAAACCTTCCGCCGAACGCCAGAAACACTATTTTCTTTCCCGTAATGCCCATAAAGTTGATAAATCCATATTGACATAGCCATTTATTCGACGGCGTCTGATTAAAGCTATCAATAAGCCGCTTGCGAAGTCAAAGACCTTTCCAATCCTTCCATATTTCACGGATGTTAGGTGCAGTTTACTTATTTGTTTTTGTAGAAACGTTTAATACGGTCCTACTGTACTTGGTTAATATTATAAAAGAGGGGCTCGTGGCTAAGTAATTACAGCCGCGCGGTCAGGTTAAGTCATGCGTGCCGCGGTTGGTTCGTGAATGGGTGACCATCTTTACATACCATAACCCCTCCGTGCCTCAAAAGCACATTAACCCATTGGTCGCGGCTGTAATTCGTGAGTTTTTGTCAGTCGTTACGGGTCATCAGAAGCCCGAAACTCTGACAACCACTCTTACCCAGATACTGGGTTGGGGAGGTCAGATAGGCAGTCGCTCCATGTAAAATACTGGTATTCAGATACATCTGGTTAGACTAGAAGCCGACCCCAACATAGTTGGGAAAACACTAAGCCAATGATGACTTAGTTAATATTATGTTGTCCTTAAACGTTTAGTGAAAGTTAAGGTGACTTACATTTTAATAAAAGATTGATTGATTAATTTTATTTCAACACAAAACGGCCATGTTTTGGAAAAATAAAACGGTCTTCACATAGTCTATTTGCCGATTCTGGTTTAAAGTATGTTTGTTCTTTAACAATTCGTTTAAAAAAATATTGGATGAAAGTACTAATAAAAACAAGCCTTTTTTTATGCAAAATGCTTGCACAGTTTTTATACAGTTCATTTTTACAACTGAAAAAAATACAAATTAAAAAAATACCGATTAATCAGGGAATAACGAAATTCATCAAACTGAAATAACCAAACGAGTAACTGTTAGTCCAATGTTACATTTTCATTTTTTTTTTTACTATTCAAATGTATACGTGGCGAAATGTTTTAAAGCACACAAATCGAGTCCATTTCTATTTGAATAAATATACTTCGACCAACTCTGTTTTTATAAAACATATACGTTTTTTAAAAGTCCGCCGAATGTCTTACAAAATAAAAACGTGCCCACAAAAAAGCTACGTGTATTATTTACAAAATCGTTCGGAATTATTTTTGCTAGAAACAAAATTGCCGATCGATATACACATAAAAACTTCAACAGCAAAGTAGTAAAACGAAACACTTTTTTATTCGAGATGAATTTAAATTGTGTATATAGATGTCATATACTCATACTGAGAATAATATAATATTTTTGCCTCCGTTGTTTCGCTGTATCGCAAGGTCAAAATTGCTTCTCTTAGCATTCCGAGCAAGTAAAGCCGAAAGAAAAAACTAGCGTGAAAATAAATCTGACTCCATGGTACGAGCAACAAGCGAATTTGATGCAAATATCGGTATTAATTTTAATTTAGAATACAGTAATATGTTTTTATTCAAAACATTGAAAAAAAAAAGGATTCTATCACTTGTGTTGTGTTTGTTGAGTGATTATTTCACCGAAAATTAATAGAAATTAAAAAATTAATATGTAGCGGCACTACAAATAAAAATGCTTCACGACAAATATCAAGAAACACAAAAAAAAACGTGGCGCCATCTACAATGCCACAGGCGAACTAACTGAGCAATTCTGCATCGCGCAATCAGAGTTTTCCACGACACTCGAGCATATACAAAAATCCCGACATCAACTGTCGGCCAGTTGTCCGGACCAGACACAATACCCGTCTGGTCGGAGGATCCTCCTTTACCATCATAAGTATGAGTGAACTTTACACCCTGTTCCTCATACCCCTAAAAATACATTAAAAATAAAATTACAAGTTCATTGATATTCCTGAAAATGTGACACATGCAGGAATCAGAAGGCCAATGCTCGTCATTAAAAACGCTCAAAATCTAGTCGCAGTTCGGCGACAATCAAATGTCAAAAATGTAGGGAACTTGTGTACTTTTGACAAATTGAGACTGATTTCAAACTGTTTACGTTCTTTAAATTACGGGAATTCCCCTCTGGTGTACGTACTTATTAATTTTATTATAATTTGATGTAAAAAGATATGATCTACTTCGCATTTAAATGAGGTTATTTTACAAATATTAAATAAATGTTTATTTTCTAGTTAACATTTATTTTTTTGAGGTTTTCACCCCATCAGCCTGTTAACCTCGACTTCCGAGCACATTCTACCGATTTATTCAACATTAAACCTTTTCCATACATCAACATCATAATCAACAAACGCTCTCTCCTTTCGAAGCGCTCTTAACTTACACCGCGGTATAAAGAAACATTCTAGAGGCGTCAAAGAAAAATCGTAACAATTTATTTGGCGGGGTCGCCTCTGTGAGTCTGAATAGAGAGAATTTTCGCTGTCCCACCATTACGAGGCTTTTCACTCATAACGCTGTATTATGTAATCTCCATCATTAATTTGTTTCATTTTAAAATTTGAGCCTCGACTTCAGACAACTTTTAAACTTTGCGGGCAGTAATAAAAAGTTAAATTGTCTTTTTGTGAAATGGCTCGTTTATTTTAAGAGATGCCTCGGTTTGTGACGTAGAGTAGTACAATATGCGACTGCTTATATCGCTCATCGAATTTTCGAAAAATTCCGCTTTATAAAACGTCATTCTGTCACTAACCCCTTTATTGAAAAATGTTGATTAATGTTAAGAGACGTTTAAACGTCAAAAATGTGTCTATAGTTTAATAGTCGCTAATAATTATCTAACTTGCAGCACCGTTTATAAATAAACGCCTAAGCTGATGCGAGACGAATGTCTCTCGCATCGATTCTATCAACTAACTTGTACAGTCAAAAGCTTAACTGTATAAGTATGGACAGATCGGCAATAATATCTGATTTCATAATTCATCCACAAATATCTGTTGTCAAGATGACGGCAAATATATATAATCACTATATTTAGCTTTTGCCCGCGAAATTTCATCCAAATCTGTTCAGCTATTGTTGCGTGATTGAGTAACAAACATCGAAATTTACAAACTTTCACATTTATTTAACATATTAAGTAGGACTTGTAGATAGCTTAAACAAGTGGCAACACAAATATTTGACATCAAAAGGAATACCGAAACTATATGACGAGTAAAAATAAAGGATGCTGCATCGGCTTCAAAATATGTGATGATTGATGAACTGAGCCGATGTTGACTGTTCGGCCTGTATCAATCGCCCATCTTAAAGTAGGTGAGTATTCATCTGATACTTGATACTGGCAAAATAGTTGACATCGGCTTTTTTTTTTTTTTGGGTGGGAAATCATCAAATAACTTAACAGGAGGGCGTGTCAGACTTTTACTGACTAAAACCCACCCGTGTTCCTTCAGTAGCCCTTAAGCCAGGGGCTGTGGTGTCTCTTTCGAACAAACCCGCACCCCTGGCAGGCATCGACCCTTGCGGGTCCCATCACTTTTTGTGCTGACATCTCTTTGAGGCGCGCGTGGAACACAACGCGCCGTCGACTTGGGCTTGGTCCTTACCGGACAGCGAGCTACCCATTACTCGCCCTCCGCAAGCCCATGCCTACGGTGGCCGGAAATCGGCCTGGGATTCCCGACGCCCAGGGCGTCTCCTTATCCGGCGGCGGCTGGGGTCGCGAGGGCGCATATGCTGCCTCTCCCTCACGTGCGCCGCCTCCCTCTTCGCGAGCATTACTGCTTCGCTGAAGGAGGTGACGGCTCCCCATGCCCTCTCGCTCCGTACCATGGCTTGGACCAGGGCCGGACGCGAGAGATCGCCGCCGCCGATCGCCTCCACGAGGACACGGCGGTGCTCCACCCAAGCTGGGCAGACCGCCACCGTGTGCTCCACCGTGTCCTCAGGGCGATCTTCGCAGTGGAAACACCCGGGCGTTTCCTCCCGCCCTATCCGAAACAGGAACCTCCCGAAACAACCGTGTCCGGTGAGGACCTGCGTCAGGCGGAAGGTGAGGACGCCATGCCGCCTCTCAAACCACTCCTCAAAGAGGGGACTTACCGCCGCAATCGTGGCGTGCCCATGACATCGGCTGTTTCCAAAAAAAAAAATGTTTAGTAATTTCATTTCTACCTTAAAATATTACCGTCAGATGTTTATACTTCCAAAGGGATATTTATGCTCGTGACTGCAACTATAGATGGATTTAAACTTGCGCAAATGGTCAAGTGACTCCCTAATCATTAAAACAATCGACACGCGGAGTCGCGTATCGCCTCAGGGTAATTTATGCCTGTGTGGCAATCTCTTGCTAAAATTAAATGTGTCATATTCTGCCGGGTACTGTACCTACAAATAGTTTCTGTGTCGATTGTCGCGTGCCTATAATAACTTGGGCACTCTTGGACCTTATGTTGTACAGGCAAGCGCTAAAATAACTTTAATCACATTCGAACTATCAAGCTGATTTAGATTAAGAGAATAGTAGAAAAAAAAAACAGTAGGCGTGAGATTGGGCTTACATGAAGAAGGAAGAATATTAAAATAACATTCGTAAGAATGATCCTATTGAAATATTTCCGAAACTCACACGACAAACGTGTTGTATTATTCGATCCCGTACATGGAGACCTTTAGCCTCCTTTAGTACCTAACAGTGTTATGTCTATGCATGGCATGCCTACGACTGGTAGGAGGTGCGCGGTGCCTGAGGGGGCGCGCGCACCGCGGCACGGCATCAGCATCGGGCGTCAGCGACGGTTGAGGGGTACACGGGCGACGCGGGCGCTTGCGCGGACTCCCGCGCCGAACGGCCGAACCGAGACTCACTCAAAATCTTACCACGACAAAGACACTACGTTTCAGTGTAACTTGTATTTACGTAATGCACCAAATTTTTATACAGTCCACATATTTTATTTATTCGCTCCTGTAATAGTAATAGAGCAGTCGACGTGTAATCGTCAACAGTTAGGTCGTCGAATAAGTTGGTTTTCAGCCATGTTGTCTGAGGCTTAGGCAAGTTGACGCGTAGAAATATTATGTAAATCTAGAATAAACAGGTCTTGTAGTGTCAGCACGATGATACTCAGTATTATGTAAAGGCGAAAGAGGCTCAGGTGTTTACCTAGCTAGTTGCACGATATTTCTGGCAGGCCATATTTTCGAAGAGCATGGCTGGCTCAGTGGTAACCGCTGCGACTTACGAGTTGTAGATCATAGGTTCGAACCCAAACAGGCGCATAAATTTGTATTTATTATTTCAAAACCACTGTCTCGTGAGGAAACCGGGATGGCTAGAACCAAAAATTCGAAGACATGTGACATTTACCGCCCAGCACTGGACGCACGGTGGAATCACGGCCCATTCCCTCTTGCAGAGAGGAGACCTGTGTCCCAGCAGTGGGTACATTATAGGCTGATTGTCAATAGCTACTTATTTATTTGGCTTGAGAACCTTATTCTCTGTCCTTTTTATATATAATAGGTCTTTACCTATGAAATTGCCGTTTTGTATGAAAAAATTTAAACGAATTTTTTTCATGAATTTTTTATTTGTATTAATCGAAGTAATCACCCATGCAATCAATGCATCTTTGCCATCGCAGTGGCAGTTTATTGATGCCCTTCTTAAAGAAATCAGCTGGACGGGAGGCAACAAATTCTTCAAAGGCATTTTGTACTGCCTCTCGGGTATTAAATTTTTTTCCCGCCAAGAAGTTATCCAAATTCTGGAAAAAGTAGTAGTCTGTAGGCGCAAGGTCTGGTGAGTAGGGCGGATGACGGAGAGCTTCCAACCCCAGTTCTTGCAACTTGGAGACCGTCTGCTGTGCAGTATGAGGTCGCGCGTTGTCGTGCAGGAGCAGCGGAGACGAGCGATTGACCAATGCTGGTTGGAGATGCGCCAGCTTCTCCATCATTGTGTTCAGTTCTTCACAGTACACATCTGCAGTAATGCTCACCCCGTTTGGTAAGAAGCTGTGATGAATCACACCGGCGCTAGACCACCAAACAGTGACCATCACTTTTCTAGGGGTAAGTTTTCGTTTAGGGCATTGTTTAGGTGCTGAACCAGGATCCAACCAACTTGCTGAGCGCTTACGGTTATCAAACAGAATCCATTTTTCATCGCAGGTAACAATGCGGTTCAAAATTCCTTCATTTGTGTGTCTGTTGAGCAGTGCAAGGCACGTCTCGACGCGTACTTCGCGCTGGCGATCATTGAGTTCGTGGGGCACCCATTTGTCAAGCTTTTTTACCTTGCCAATTTGACGCAAATGGACCAATATTGTTTTGACGCTAACGTCGAAAGCTGCTGCTAATTCAGCCGTAGATTGTGTATCATCAGCTTCCACAATCGCCTTTAATTCGTCATTGTCGACCAAAGTCTTCGGACGACCGCGAGGTTCATTTTTCAGGTCGAAATTTCCAGAACGGAAGCGAGCAAACCAATAACAGGTGGTGCGTTGGTTTGTAGTGTTAGCTCCGTAAACGTCGTTGATGTTGCGTGCCGCTTGTGCCGCGTTGCTGCCACGACGGTACTCATATTCCATAATTACTCGAATTTTTAACGTATCCATGATGACGAAAAAGATTGAAATGCGATGAAAATGTAACACTAATCAATAAAGAAATGACTACTTTTAGAAAAAAAAATCCATGTTTTTAAAATAAAATTAATTTGAAATTAGAATTCTTAGCCAAACAAAAATTATTTTGATTTGAAATGGCCAGTACTGCAGAACGGCAATTTCATAGGTAAAGACCTAATATAATAATATATATAATACGAGCAATTCTTGTATATATAATAATCAGAAGGCCAATTCTCGTAATTAAAACCGTTCAAAATCTAGTCGCAGTGTCATCTCAGCGACAAGCAAATGTCAAAAATGTATGAAAAATCTAGGAATTTTTGACAGATTGACACTGAGATCAGATTGTGAACGTTCTTAAAATTAGTAGAATTGCCCCTCTGAATCTCGAAAACGGCTCCAACGATTTCTCACTAAATTTAGTATGCAGAGGGTTTCGGGGCGGTAAATCGATCTAGTTCTTGTTTTTGACCTTGGGAAATTATCAAATGACTTCTCCCGCTCTGGGTGGAGCAGGAGGGCGTGTCAGACTGTTACTGACTAAAACCCACCCGTGTTCCTTCAGTAGCCTGAGTGCCAGGGGCGGCGGCATCTCTTTCGAATAACCCGCAATCCTGGCGGGCATCGTCCCTTGCGGACCCCACCAAACGTTGCTGACGTCTCTGACGGCGCGCGTGGAACACAACGAGCCGTCGACGCGGGCATTTTATTTTTTAACTTGGTGAAATGCCTACTGCGCTACCACGGGGAGATAGCGCAGCTATGTGGGACTGTAACCCACTAAAACTCCCCCCCCCCCGAGTGGGTTCCCGCATTGTCGTTGCGGGGGGGCTTAGGAAGTGTCGAAGGGTGGGCGTTTTTGGGGGACTGTCTTTTGTAATTTTTGACGTTCAAAAAGTGCTGACACCAGCCTAGTTTGAATAAATGACTTTTGATTTTGATTTTGATTGATTGATTTTGACTTAGTAACCGTGGTCTCCCATCCACGGTGAAGCCAAGAGGAACCCAACGGTGGGGCCGCTCGTCAGGGCTTTTGCCTTCAAGCCATTGACGTAGCGGCCAAAAAGTAGGTTGCGGTGAGGTGCACCGCAACTGAGGTGGGCCGCGATGTCGAATGGGAGGCATCGCGGCTGAGGGTTACAGGCTGCGGTAGAGGAGGAGTGCCGGTGCTTCTGAGCAGCGCTCTTCCCTTCCGTGGCCTGGACGGGGCCGCCACCGTTTGATGGCGGACGCGGTGGGGCCGCAGGGGAAGAGGAGTGTCGGTATAGCGTCAGCCGCTCTCCCTATCCTCTGCGGCTGAAAAGTGGTAGACGGGACGGCGCGTTGTGTTCCTCACGCGCGCCGTCATAGATGTCAGCAACCACTGGTGGGGTCCGCAAGGGCCGATGCCTGCCAGGGGTGCGGGTTTGTTCGAAAGAGATACCACGGCCCCTGGCATACGGGCTACTGAGGGAACACGGGTGGGTTTTAGTCAGTAAAAGTCTGACACGCCCTCCTGCTCTACTCAGCAGGAGAAGTCATTTGATGATTTCCCACCCAAAAAAAAAAACCCACTAAAACTCCACGGTGTCCTCCAGTGCCGCTTGAGGCGGGAATACGGAAACGCGCAAACCATCCGCGAATCCTCTTCAACCTCCTCGGAAGGGAATAACCCCTATATTGTGTGCCTTTTTAGTCTGTGCCAAATAGATGTATTTTCTTTCTTTCTATCACCGGCTCACCAGGACACATGGCACGCCGTGACCCCAGGAACCAAATAGCATAAGGGTCCCAGACGACCCCGTGTCTGCTACCCTTGGTCCACCTGCGACGGATCAGCACAGTGGCCCCACCGCCTACCACTTTTCAGCCGCAGGGTATAGGAAAAGCGGCCAACGCTATACCGACACTTCTCCTCCCCTGCAGCCCCACCGCGTCCAAAATCAAACGGTGGCGGCCCCGTCCAGGCCACGAAAGGGAAGAGCGCTACTCAGAAGTACTCCTCCTCCGCCGCAGCCTGTAACCCTCAGCCGCGATGCCGCCCATTCGACATCGCGGCCCACCTCAGTTGCGGTGCACCTCACCGCAACTTTTTGGCCGCTACGTCGTCGGCTTTGAGGCAAAAGCCCTGACGAGCGGCCCCACCTTGGGGTTCCTCTTCGCTTCACCGAGGCTGGGAGAGACCACGGCTACTAAGCCTCCCGACAACGACAATGCGGGAACCCACTGGGGGGGAAATCGATCTAGTTAGAGTTCATTTTTAGAAAACGTCAAGCAAACAAAAAAAAACGAGCAAAGCTCGGTCATCCGGATATTTCTATTTATACACATAGAATCCTGTTTGTAATCATTATAGCGTTGTATAAAGAAATATTTCATACGTATATCACCCCTCAATGGATATCTGAGTCAGCGATCATTTTGAATGTTTAACGCACCATTTGACATTGCCGTAGACAATATTTTCAAGTAGACGCGTCAGCCATTTTGTTCTTATCATAACGTTTGATCAAAATATTGCTCGTTTTGTCCCAAGTTTATTTTTTAAGATAGGTAAGTATGTGTGTAAATAAATGGCACAAGACGACTAGACTGTAACGTAAATATAGAAATATTTTTTTGCTGTTAATAAGAAAGAAATGGATAGGTACTATTCTTTCATAATAATAGCACAAAAATGTTATGTTGTTGTTCTAATTAAATATTGTTGGCTTAGGTACAGATTCAGTTATCTGTAATAGGCGGGTAATATAATTATAGTACAAATATCAGTTTACAAATCGACGGTATCTACGTACAAATCCCTAAGATACGTGATTTTCATGTTTTGTGTTCGTGACCTTCGGGCCAACCTACACTACCGTTTAGCTTAACAGAAATAAGTCTAAAATGGCAAAATGCACTTTAATAAATCCATCATGACATTACATTAACTAGAACATGATATACACGTGTTTGAAACTTTGAAGCGCTCTCCTGTAAAATTTGTCATTTGTAGTTAAGGGATTATATGTGGGGACCGTCGAAATACAGAACAATATAGAAGCAATCAATTAGACATAATAACTCACAAGCGCGGTGTTGGAGAATTCATTTTATTAAAAGGAATAAAAGGATTTAAGAAAATCAGAATTTTTCTTTAGGTACAGTAGGATCCAAAAGCGGAATACCAATCTCAAAAAGTAATAGATTGACACTACGGTTTAACTTACGACCTTCTTATATTAAGTAATTTCTATACTGTAGACACACACTCTCATACGTCTACAAATGATTGTATTCCATAAATTCAACCGTTAAAGTAAATGACGTGATAGCTTAGTGGTTACTGTACTTGGATTAGCGCCCTCGTGCGCAACGAGTCTCGGGTTCGAATCCCACGCGCGGTGTGCTAGCCTTTTTATTGTTTTAAAAATCGCTTTTGACTATAGTTTCTTGTTCTATTCGTCTTGTTCACTAAACTCGTAAAACTTTATCAATATACCCACAGAAACCTAAATAAATTTAAATGATAGTTAACTTACGACTCATTCGACGTGACATATAGAACGGTGTTGGTTGTTATTGTGTGCTAGTGACGTGTGTTTAATCTATTAGCGGTCTTCTAGTTCATTTGAAAATGTAAGCAAATTGAATAATAGAAATGAAAGCGAATATTATTGCGCTGCATAAAAGCGGACTTAAATATCACAAATAACTGATGAAACTGGCCTGAGTGTGAGTATTATGATTTAATTATTTTATTAAGCACTTATTTAAAGTATAACTGCTGATCCTTGTAGTAATTTTTAAACGTATTATAAATATCATAACGTCTAAATAGAAGAAAAATATAAAATTTCAAAGTAAATTTATTTCCTAGATTAAATATTTATGTGAAATTTATATTTCAAATAATTTTGTTTCTAAATAGTAATACATATTAGTATGTATTTTGTTTAGTAGCCTAACAGTACCCCTTTTTTGTTTTAGTGAAATACTGTGAGTCATTGGATGAAAAGATATGAGGAAGGGGGTAGCCTTGCCCGTCGAAAGCAAAGTGGAAGACCCCAGCTTATAAAAGAAAGCGACAGCACAAGTGGTTTCAAAAAGACAAGACATTTTGCCAAATTATTCATAGTGCGCTGTGCACTCCACGCAGAAGGTTTGCATCATGGAAAACCAGCTCAAAAAACATAAACATTAACATTAAGATATAAATTAGAAATATTTATTATTATTGACTTTTATTGATTTTAGTAATATTCACATAATATTGTGTCATATCCGTAATATGGATTATTTCGAGGTTTAGTTTCAATCTTCTTTTCGTAATGAAAATGATTACTTAAGCTATAACTTCGATAAGTCCTAATAAAAATACAATTTGTTAACTTTGAGGTTTGAGAGAACTAACTCACTCGCAGTAGATTTATTCCAATAGTAGTACTACTGAGTCATTTAATTGTATTGTGACAACTTGTCTGCATTTGTTATTTTTACGTGGGTAGATTTGCGTAGAAAAATGTGATTTCTTTAGAGTACCGCACATTGTAGTAATTACAGCACAATATTATTATATTACTAAGATACAATAGCCTGATTATCATGGTTCACCAATTAGCTACTTTACTTTAATAATTGTTCTTTATGAGAAAATAAACTGTTAACAAGAAGTTATTAGTAGTTATTTTTATACCTACTTCATAAAATTATAACGAATAAACATTTTGTAATCACATAATCTTCTTAATCCTTTGTTTAAATAATAATTTAAGTAATTTAAAAAAAAACATTCTCGTATAACGAATAATAAAAGAACTGATGAAATTGTTGAAATGAAAAATAAAAGTCTCTTCGGGAGATTTGAACCCAGACCATTGTGTTTCTTAATCAATGACAATACGCTGCGAGCTACCGAGACTTGATATTAGAACGTGAATTTTAGCGATCGTATGAACCGACCAAGGTCATACGTAGTTACTACGTAACACAGTATAACACAGTAATAACATTCAAAAACAATAATTGTAATTTAAAACAAAGCACTCATAACATAATACAATCATAATTTACCGTCGAAATTCGCTTTTGAATCTGTTGCAATTCTGTTTAATAAAATAGAAGTAGAAAATAGGGCCAACGTAAATAACTATTTTCTGCCGCTTATTAAAACAATTTGGGCTGACGGCTAAGAAGCTAGATTACACTAAAAAAACACTACCAATCGCAAACGTTTTAACCACCCGCTGTATTTTTGTTTGTGGAAAAATTTGTCGTATTCAACTATATTAAAAGGTTTATAATGATGTATGTAGATGCATTAATTCTCTAAAAGTGCACCTTGTGAAAAATGTACCTGAAAGTAATTTTTACCTAACATTCTTCAATATTATCAAAATCAAAATCAAAAGTCATTTATTCAAATTAGGCTGAGAATCCGCACTTTTCGAACGTCAAAATACATAAGACAGTCCCCCCAAAACGCCCACCCTTCGACACTTCCTAGTGCTTTAGCTGACAACGCTATCTTTATTTTCATCGTCATCATTAGCCTACATCATGCCACTGGTGGACATAGGCCTCTCCAATTGCACGCCATTCAGCTGGATCCTCGGCAATTCTCATTCAGTTGCTACCACCCTGCGAAAATTGGTTTCGGATTCGCGGTACCCACTCAAGAACACGTCTACTACAACGGTCATCGCTTTACGGATGATATGGCTGGCCTAATGCCACTTCACCTTGCTGATTATGTGAGCTATTTGGACAACTTTCAGTCTCTGCCGGATTACTTCGCTCCAGGTTTTGATCCCTCAGACATACCCCAAGCATAGCCTATTGCATAGCGCGCTGAGTGACTTTGAATTTTGAATCTTTATTATATTAAAAGAAAAATCATGCCTACGAACAGTACGAAACTAAAGCGTGGGCCGACACGCACTTGGCACGTTTTAGTGTTGTCTACCTAAAAAACTTCAACAGAGGTCGGACTAATAAGTCTCTAACAAGAACTAAGTAGGCAAAAGTAAACACATTGAAACTCCAAACAGCAAAACCAATAAATAAGGCGGAGTAAAGCCGGGTTTTCACTTAGGACGGATTTCACCAATGAAACTAACGCGATCAGCACATCTAAACCGCGTTCTAGACCTGTCAATGTCGTCATTGTTACATTGACAGCTCTTAAACGCAGTTTAGATCGCGTTTAGTTTCATTGTTGAAATTGGCACAAAACAGGAGCTCACTTTTCATGCTTTCGTGGAACGATTGAACTGATAAAGTTGTTAGTGTCTTACAGAATTACCACCTTAACAGCCAATTAGTAATAAATCAAAATTGAAAGCCGAAGTCCCAATTATCTTGAGTCCTATTAGATAGTTACTGTTTAATTAATTGCTCTGATAGCGTGACTGTATAATGTGTACGTATATTAGACAGATGTATTATCACATCTAGATTAGGACTGTTTTGTGAGTATTTCGCCCTCTGTGAACACTGTGTGGGCGGTAATGCGATGAAGCTGTGATACGTGTTGCTCTAAGATCTTTTAATTAGCTGTGTTCTATTAATAGTCCCAAATAATAAAATAAGACTTGCTTTTGTTGGTGACATTTACCCCCATACTTGTAAACATTACTTAAACTTAAAAGATGTTTAAACGTCAAAAATGTATGGTTGATCAGACGATAATCATTATTTAACTTTAGTTAAGTCTCTTAAGTTTAAGCAACTTTTATAAATAAGGGGGTAGGATGCCTCGTTCTTTCTTAGACATTACTATTAACTGCCTCCTTGGTCTAGTGGTAGCAAGCGCTACTGTTTAGCATTTTACTTTTATAATAACTTCTCCCGCTCTGAGTGGAGCAGGAGGGCGTGTCAGACTGACTAAAACCCACCCGTGTTCTTTCAGTTGCCTGTGTGCCAGGGGCCACGGTATCCCTTTCGAAACACACGCACCCCTGGACTGCTTAGCATCAGGTACATACTGGGTTCGGTACCTAGGTCAGGCAAAGTGGTAATGGGTTTTTCTGTCTCGAGTTTTTCAGAAGCAGCAAGGAGTTTCGATTTATGCCCGGCTGATGACAGTAGCCCTCTATTATATGGGACTAAAACATAACTGGCGAAATGTGGATATTATAATATAAAGACAAACATAATCACCCTACAATGTTCCCACTGCTGGGACACTGGCCCCCACTCGGTGAGAGGGATTGGGCCGTAATCTACCACGCGGGCCCAGTGCGGGTTGGTAGATGTCACATGTCTTCGAATTCTCGGTTCTAGGACATGCCGGCTTCCTCACGATGTTTTCCTTCACCGTTTTGAGAGCAGTGGTGATGAAATAATTTACACAAAGTAAAGCGCCTGTCTTGGTTCGAACCTACGACCAACAACTCCTAAGTCGTGGTCGTAACCACTGGATCATCACTGCTGTAATGTACATCTCTGCCCAACCCTTCGGGAAAACGAGGCGTGATGTTACTGAGCTGTTTCAGTTACACAAAGTAACTTCTAATAAATTAGTTTTCCTTTATTTTAGTTTAGATCCTTTCCTTTGAATCTAAATCAAAGTCACCGTGAATGGCTGAAGAAATAACACAATTAACCTCCGCATAAGAAGTAGGTACGTAGTTCCCTCTCAAACCGCCATTCAGCACTTCAATCCACAAGCCTATTCAACCATACATTCCCGGCCCGTTATTAAATCTCAATAATTTCGTTACGCTGATCAATAGGTAATTAATTTCTGCGCAAACAACCCGGGCTTATGACGTCACACCCGCGTCAAGTGTGAACTCTATGTGTTTGGACGTTCATCGCCACGCTGACATGGTTGCCAATAACATCCTCAAAACTTTCCCGAAGTACTTTCAAGTTAGACGGGCCATGAGAGTTTCGGAAATAGTGCTCTGACAACCCTGTTACCTCGTTCGAGTAAACTACTGAAACTGTTTTTAGAAAAGTGTAATGAAACCGAAGATCAAGGGTCAGATTGTGCATTGAAAACGGAGAGCGACGTGAATTATGTGACATCATCGTCAGTCTTTTCCTAAATGATCGTCTATCTACTAGCTAGAGCTACTGTCTATCTGACCTTCACAACCCAGTTACTGGGTAACTGGGGTGTGAAGGTCAGATTAGTTAAGACTGGTTGTCTAACTTTCAAGCCTCTGACGACGTAAGACGACGACGACGTAAGATCCAGTGGTGGCCTAGTGGTAACGGCCGCTATTTACGCGAGTTCGTAGATTCGAACCCAAACAGTCGCTTTACTTTGTGTAAACTATTTCATCACTACTGCACTCAAAATGGTGAAGGAAAACATCGTGAGGTAACCGGCATGTCTTAAAACAGAAATTCGAAAACATGTGACGTCTACCAACCCGCACTCGGCCCACTCCTTCTCATCGAGAGGAGGCCTCTGTCCCAGCATTGGGACCATTATAGGCAGATTATGAATGACGTAGAAGATTACTACAAGCAGCGGTTTAATATAAAACGTAATGGTATTAACAAGTAGCGTTTATCAGCTAATCCCTCTAACGTGTGACCTAGCTCAATAAAAGGAACAAGTAAGTATAAGATCCCGCGACTGTCGCAAGATACGATTAAGGGATTATTATATAAAGGATAATCTGTAGCTTTCATTCAAGCCATAATAACTTCACTTGCGGACGGCGAGTAATGGGTAGCTCGCTGTCCGGTAAGGACCAAGCCCGGGTCGACGGCGCGTTGTGTTTCACGCGCGCCTCAAAGAGATGTCAGCACCAACTGGTGGGGTCCGCAAGGTGCGGGTTGTTCGAAAGAGATACCGTCGCCCCTGGCACACAGGCCACTGAGGGGACACGGGTGGGTTTTAGTCAGTAAAAGTCTGACATGCCCTCCTGCTCCACCCAGAGCGGGAGAAGTTATTTGACGATTTACAACGCTCAAAAAAAAAACCAACAGCGGCGAGGTGGCAATTTTTATAAGAGAGAAACTGAATTGAATTCGGTTTTAACTTACTGACTGAAGTAGTTATCAATAAAGAATACACACTAACATTCTAAAATTTAAATAGGAATGGAAAGAATTAATTTATTATTAATTGTGAATTAAATACCCGTAGTGAAACTATTATTTTTGAGAATGGTAGCCACAACTGACGTACCATTTTGAACAGCGATAGAGTGGCCGATGCGAATCCCCGACGGAAGGACGGTAGAAATCGTGTTATATGGTGCTTTCGCCACTGCAACCTGTTGAAGCTGCTGGCAAAAGCTAGTATTTATATATTTATTACAAGATCTGGAATAGAATTTAAAGATTTTTTTGAGTTGAAACAGCAAAATAAAATGATTTTGCATTCGATAACATAAAAAGATTTGATATTCAAACATAATTTGTTCTAAGAATTTCATTAATCTTTACGTCAACTCATTCCTAAATCTACTCCCATTCAAATTGAATCTGACAAAGCTCCCAGCAAAGCTTTTAACACAATATTGAAAATAGAATATGCAACCTAAAAAGAAAAACATGATTTTCAATTTTGCCTGCAGCGAATAGACAAAAAAACGTTTTTTCTAAAATCTAAATTAAAACAAAGACCTTTGCAGGACAGAGCGTTTATATAAATCCCTTGAGGAGTGGATGAAAATAAGACAAATTGAACGCCGCCTTTGTTAGAGGACAAAGGGCGTATTAATATCACTTACGGGTGTCTAATGTGTCGTCACATATTGAGATATTAACTTAGAGAGGCACACGTGGCAGTGACCGAATATTGTGAGGTCAAATGTCGTTCAGTCATTTGCCATGTGATCAAGGGCCCGATTCTGCAAGGAACAAGGAAAATTAACACTTTTTTTTTGAATGGGCTTGCCCTTGGCCTCGATCACACCTGATGGAAAGCGGATGACGAAGTCTATGATAGAACGAGCGTGGCCAGAAGATGCCTGTCCACTCTTACTTTAATATCTTTGCGTTATGTATCACACATATGAGCAAAAGAAGCGTGAGAGAAGGCAAGGAAGAAGAAAACAACTATGTATAGATTTAACCAGAAACAACAAGTGCTAAAGGCATTGAAACATATTTTTAGTTATCACTAATAAAGCAGCAATAGAATGCTACATTTGACATGCTTGTAAACCAACTTTTATTTTATGGGTCAAAGCTCTATAGAGTTCCTGGCATTCTCCTTTCTTGGAATCGAAATGTGTTGTCAAACAAAATTACAGTAAGCTAAGACCCGTGAAAGTGGCCGTGACAACGCCCCGTATGCAATTTACCTGCAAAACAAGGCTTACCCAGAGCTTCAGAGCTCAGATTAAACAGATTAGATCAGCTAATTGAGATCGCGCTGAGCGGAACAACACGAGCACTTTGTTTCATTCTATACGCACCGAATCGCTCGCTCGACGATATTGGAGATCAACTATGTATTTGCCGCTACATTTGTGATTGCTACACCGATTAACTGTAAACGCCACCAATGAAATAGAACGCATCGCTTACAGTCAACCGCAAACTACGAGCCGTATGTACTCAACCTAATAACAATTACAGCCGCGTTCCAAATAATGACGCCCTCTCTATACAAACTACAGATCGCAACTCGTTTCCCTCAATCGGCTCATTTCCCGAAACATACAATCTTCTCTTTTATGACTTCCCAGGTGTTTACTATTTGATTTTATGTTTACTATTTGTGTCCCATCCGATATATTAAAGTTTCAACGTTTGCGGACAACTCCATTGAATGTTAATGCGTTTGTGGCGCTCAGCAACAACAATATTGTTTTATAGGACAACCAACCGAGTGTTTTCCACTACGCCATGTTTTGATTGCTCTGTAAATCACACACACGGAACTATTGTGGCCGACAAATGCAGATGAACATTTTTGACTAACGACGCAAAATGTCATAACGTAGTAAAGAGCCTGTTAACATGCGAATTGCAACAAGGATTTTTATGAAGCGTAGTCAATCCAACTTTTGTTAATATAATTTGTTTGTAAATTAAAAAATACAAATGGCATAATAACTTTGTTATATTTTCGTTGGTGTGATAGTTAGAAGTTAACCAAATCGACCTAATTTATGAACCGTCCTCATGTAGAAATCCTGAATGCAAGAGTGCCTTTGCCACTCACCCGGAACGCATCTTGACATTCATTTAATTTCGTTTTTCCCGCGCAATTCCAAACCCTTTCTCGCCGGACAGTTAATTTGTACGGAGACCGTTTTGAAATTGGAACAGAAAGTTCCAACTTTCCTTTTTTTACGCTCATTGCAAGAATTGACATTTGAAACGTCAAATAAGTCAAACCCAAGCTTTTCGTTCATGAGCTTTCGTCTTGATACCTTTTTCTACTTTCCTAATTTTCTTGCTTTTTTACACATTTATAAAATAAAACAACCCTAGTTTGGCTGTCTAAAACCTACCTACATTAAGCATAAATAAATTAATAATCGAATGAATAAAGTAATAATTAAAAAGTTCTAGTTCCCCAGCATTTTGAAGCGTACTGCGTTAGTTATGGCAATTTGCGATACAACAAGTTTTAGCAAACTTCGTACTTCTTAGCAGCACTCGAACTAAGCTAAGACCGTACGGCAAGTTACTGCTATCGACCTATTTGTATGAACCGTGTTACCGTAGATTCAGAAATGTTTAACTTTACTTTCGGTTTCACCTGGGATTGGAAATTTTTTGGAACACTTTCAGAGCCCTGGTAAAGTTTTTTACTTTACAAGACAAATTTAATTTAGTAAAACTTGTGGTAAACTAACTTTAATTTTTTTGAGGACGGCGCAAAATGTATTTTCTTCCATACTTCTCTTATGGTCATCTCGGTAATCACCTGCCTTCTAGCCATGTCATATTTCACACAGTCCATTTCCAGTTTCCCCCTGGGACTCTTATAGCCATTCATACTCAAAACTTTCCACACGACATTTTCCTCACTCCTTCGTATCACATTCCCAAACCAACAACAGCATGATTTCCACGCAACTCTTCAGTTAACGGTGCCACTTTCAGGCTTCGTCTTATAAACTTATTTCTTATGGTATCCACTCGCGTGACACCACAGATCTCTCTTAGCATTCTCATCTCAGCTGCATCTCTTTCAATCCTTCCTTTTGTGGCTCATCCATACAAGACACCAATAATATTGTACATACATACTCGTAGGTAAAGTGTCACAACCGGCGTGCGCGTAAACGAGATAAAAGGAGTACCGCAAAACGGGCCCTACTTTGCACAGGTTTTGGCAGAGTATTGGTATTTACTTTTTTGAACACCCCAGATTAACGCTTTTTATAACGCTTTTATTAGCTCGGGTTGTATGTAACGGAATCTTTGAGCCTAATTTTCACTGGTCTCTAGACGTCTGATCAACTTGAAACTTTGCACACGTCTTAAGGGCCGATGACAATGCAACAACCCGATAAAAAATTTCAAAATTTCAAAAAAAATCAAAGTTTAAAAAAAAATCCGATAAAAATTTGATCGAACTAAAAAATGGAAAATAAATAATAGTTTAAAAAAACTAAAAAAACACGCTTTTATTGCTGACCGAACTAAAAAGTAGAAAATAATTTTTAATTACAAAGAGTTTATGTTACAGAAGTAGGAAGTCAATAATTTAATTCAGAGTAAAAAGCGTGGGGTGTTTGATATTTTAATTATTACAACTATTCTATTGGCAACCATCTATGAGAATATAGGAAAATTCACCCCACGCTTTTTACTCTGAATTGAATTATTGACTTCCTACTACTGTAACATAAACTCTTTGTAATTCAAAAAATAATTTCTACTTTTTAGTTCGGTCAGCAATAAAAGCGTGTTCTTTTAGTTTTTTTAAACTATTTTTATTCCAACAGAACAATGTTTCCTTTGGCTATGAAACTCATACCAATATAAAGCCCCACCGGGCCCCCACAACTTTTTTTTTAAATGGTGGCAAAGTTACCCGCAACTGGGGTTTCTTTGACAAGGCATTAAAATGCTACTTATGTCAGAGATTTAAAATGTAAGGGTTACTTTAACATCATTTTGATTAAATATAAATTCAATACTGTTTGCATTATACAGGAAATTTAAACAAAAACAACAAGTTTTGGAGATCAATAAGTCATTTTTATTATCACTTAGGTAGCTTACAAAATTATAGGCACTTATCATCATCGGCACACTTTTAAACAGTATTTTAGCGCACTGTTAAAGTATAAAAACTGTCAAAATTACCCTTACTGTTAAAGTAGACCCGTTTTACCGATATGTAACGACTGTAGCAGTAGGCGTTCAGTAGTTTCTGCCTACCCCCATTGGAAGAAGTTGTGAGTTTATATATGTATGTGAGAAATAAGTGTAGTATTCTACAAACACGTGAAAACTAACTTTATTTCATCTTATGCAGGGTTTAAAATTTGTTCCTTTTACTAAACGGCTATTTGAAATAAAATATGAGTTTTAGATTCATATCAGCAAACATTTTATTTCAGTAGTTGTTATGTAAATAGTTTTGAATCGCTCAATTGTGGCTGTTGCAATATTTTTTATTGGCCATTTTAAATAAAGCCTAAAACATTTGCGCAATAAAATGTGTTGAACTAATTTCCGTGTAATTGTTATCGGCAAAATCTATATTAGCTAATGATTCATAGCCATAGATAAAATTAAACATTATTTATCTTTGTTCAAATTGGCTAGTCAGTGGAGTAGTTATTATTAGGTACTACCCATTTCTTTTTTCTGTTACAGTATTTTTTTCTTACGACTCGACGCGCACTTTACTTGTGGTACCCAAGTGTACAAACACGCTGTGAATGTGTGCGTGACGAGTAGCATCAGCACATAATACACACACACACACTTCTAATATCACTATTGTCTCAGACAGTACCGAGAGCTCCGCGTTGACACGTATACATAATTCACAGCGTGTTAATACACTTGGTAACCACTTCGTAAGGTATAAATACTTTACGAGTGTTATCAAGCAAAATACCAAAAGAATATTTGACGTACAAACACCATTCTCAATTTTACTGTATTAAAATAAATATATTCCTTATTAAAACTCGTATATCGTCCGCTTCCATACAGAAGTTGTTAGCGAGAGTAAGAATATGTACCAGGCAGTTATAAATTGCAAGGTTTACGGAAAAACTTTGTTATCGTCGCGTCCCGCGTCGCCTACCACGTACCGCCAGCCGATTTACCTCCTCGAGATAACGAGTTCCATACTACCCTAGTACCGACCTGTTGGGGGATATTTTTTAATTTTCTAATCAATATGCGGGAAAAAAAAGCTTAATTTTCGTCGGAGACAACACCTTTTGTGGTGAACTTTCCCTATAGGCCGATAGGACGGACAAACTTGAAACTTGGAGGAAGGTACGAAAACAATGGCGGAGATTCGCAGATAAGCTGATGGAGGGATATTAAGTAACCCCGCGAAAGTTATAATTTTTGGATCATACCCGTTTTGTGGCTCGGGAGAGTGGAACCGTTAAATTTAACATTTTTGGGAGAAACTTTGATATCGATCGTAGAAGAGTTAGCACTTAATCTTGACTGTGTAGAACATCGATGGTTTTGTTTATAAATTTTGGAACTACATAATTGACTTATGTTATTTGTGTATGTGCTGTGCGTATGTGTATGAGTGTGTGTATGAATGTGTGTATGTGTGTGTGTGTGTGTGTGTGTGTGTGTGTGTGTGTGTGTGTGGGTGTTGTATTATATCTATCTCTGTTATATGACTTTACTTGATATATGTGGTAACTGGATTGGCTATAAAGAAAAAATTACATTACATCACACCTTGTTTCCCGAAAGGAATTGGCAGACCTACCTTACCTATAGTACACCCACATTTCGCCAGTTATATTTAAGTCTCATGTAAAAGGGGATGAGCATATTGCCATCAACCGGGCACAAATTGAGACACCGGATTCTACTGAGAAATTCCAGATTTAATATGGTTGGCAGTCTGGCTTTAATACGAAGTTACAAACAATTTTTGGTTTTATATTATAATGGTTTATGAAGTACGTATAATTTTCCTTATATTTCTGTTTTAGTTGTCATTTAGATCGCTGTACGATGCAGGTAGATATTTTAATATTTGAGTTATTTCGAAATGAGTACCAAGGTAGAATGTCTCATTTCACTAAAAAGCAATTCCCTTGACAACCGTACATACCTTATTCTCACGTATAGTCTAAGCTGCATAAATAACTAAAGCCACGGTACACTCATAAAGTGCAATTTCCCTCTTACATAAACAAGAACACTCACGAGCAATCACATGTTTATCTAAGCAAACACTCTGACGTCACGTATACAGGCTGTAGTAAAAGTTTCACACAACATGATTTTTCCTCGAGAGGCCGTCAGTCAGCAAAAATCAACTTATGAAAGCCGAGTACGGAAACATTTTATTCGTTTTTTTGTGTGGCTCGCCACCCTTCCGCCGCCGCTACAATCCATGGCGCTTCAAATATTAAACAATAAACTTTTTGGTATTTATTTTAACAATTTGCTGTAGAAACGTTTTTTATAACGTAGCTAGTTATTTCATCATTTGGGCACACTTATACGATTTACTAAGTGATTACTAAACAATGAACGTAATTATTTGAAAATCTTTCGGTCTCTGTCAATTTTCAACGATTCAATTTTAGAGCGTAATTATTTGCTAAGCGAATTAACTGCAAACTGAAATGCGGCGCATCCAAGGCGCGTTGATTCGAGTCACATTTTTACACCGTGTGCGTTCATCAAAGACGAATCGAGACGAAAAGGTTAGTACTAAGAACTCGACAACGAAGCAGATTGTGTTCGTGACTGATGGATAGTTCAAATAAATAAATACTTACATTCTAAATTATTTTGAATGAACAAGATCGTGGGGGGAAAACAGAGCCCCTAAATACTGGGTACCGATACAAACATGAAACGAAATATGTACAGCTAATTTTACCTTTTATCCCCAGTTTTATAGTAAACTAGCTTTTGTTAGCGGCTTCGCTCGCGTAGAGGTTGGTGATTATACATTTAAACCTTCCTCCTGAATCACTCTGTCTATTAATGAAAACCGCATTTGAAATCCGTTGCGTAGTTTAAAAGATCCAAGCGTACAGATACGATAAGCGATATTTTTTCGACAGGAGTCAAATTATTGCGATTCTATTCGACACAACTCGGCGACCCTAGTAGACACCAGCTTCACGGCAAATTGACGTCCCAATATGCTTCACAATCAATTACCCTGAATGCATTTAGTGATTTTGGTGTCCGCTTTTATGTAGTGATTTATTTCATTATGTTGAATTGTCAAATAACCTGCTTAAAACCAAACCAATCTGTTAGCCTCGCTAGATCATGCCAATATTACTCGGAACAATGTCGGAACCACAGTTCCTAGCGGTAAATAATGAGACCACGTGTGTGATGTAATGTGATTACAACTGCAAGCTTTGCATGGAGCTGGTGGCTGTTTATATATGCTTGTCGTATGCATAATATTGCCACTGGGAATTTGTTCTAGCTACAATTCTATAATTTCCTGAAAAAGGTATCTTTAGAACGTAGAAGTGAAGAATATTAGTGATGGTCCAACTCGGAATAAATTCAACTCGAGTCAACTCGAATTAAAATCCACGTAACCCGAGTTAAATCAATTCGAGTTAGCAGGTATGATACAGGTACAGTAGGATCCAAAAGCGGAGTACCAATCTCAAAAAGTAATAGATTGACACTACGGTTTAACTTACGACCTTCTTATATTAAGTAATTTCTATACTGTAGACACACACACTCTCATACGTCTACAAATGATTGTATTCCATAAATTCAACCGTTAAAGTAAATGACGTGATAGCTTAGTGGTTCCTGAACTTGGATTAGCGCCATCGTGCGCAACGAGTCTCGGGTTCGAATCCCACGCGCGGTGTGCGCTAGCCTTTTTATTGTTTTAAAAATCGCTTTTGACTATAGTTTCTTGTTCTATTCGTCTTGTTCACTAAACTCGTAAAACTTTATCAATATACCCACAGAAACCTAAAGAAATTTAAATGATAGTTAACTTACGACTCATTCGACGTGACATATAGAACGGTGTTGGTTGTTATTGTGTGCTAGTGACGTGTGTTTAATCTATTAGCGGTCTTCTAGTTCATTTTAAAATGTAAGCAAATTGAATAATAGAAATGAAAGCGAATATTATTGCGCTGCATAAAAGCGGACTTAAATATCACAAATAACTGATGAAACCGGCCTGAGTGTGAGTATTATGATTTAATTATTTTATTAAGCACTTATTTAAAGTATAACTGCTGATCCTTGTAGTAATTTTTAAACGTTTTATAAATATCATAACGTCTAAATAGAAGAAAAATATAAAATTTCAAAGTAAATTTATTTCCTAGATTAAATATTTATGTGAAATTTAAATTTCAAATAATTTTGTTTCTAAATAGTAATAAATATTAGTATGTATTTTGTTTAGTAGCCTAACGGTACCCCTTTTTTGTTTTAGTGAAATACTGTGAGTCAGTGGATGAAAAGATATGAGGAAGGGGGTAGCCTTGCCCGTCGAAAGCAAAGTGGAAGACCCCAGCTTATAAAAGAAAGCGACAGCACAAGTGGTTTCAAAAAGACAAGACATTTTGCCAAATTATTCATAGTGCGCTGTGCACTCCACGCAGAAGGTTTGCATCATGGAAAACGAGCTCAAAAAACATAAACATTAACATTAAGATATAAATTAGAAATATTTATTATTATTGACTTTTATTGATTTTAGTAATATTCACATAATATTGTGTCATATCCGTAATATGGATTATTTCGAGGTTTAGTTTCAATCTTCTTTTCGTAATGAAAATGATTACTTAAGCTATAACTTCGATAAGTCCTATTAAATACAATTTGTTAACTTTGAGGTTTGAGAGAACTAACTCACTCGCAGTAGATTTATTCCAATAGTAGTACTACTGAGTCATTTAATTGTATTGTGACAACTTGTCTGCATTTGTTATTTTTACGTGGGTAGATTTGCGTAGAAAAATGTGATTTCTTTAGAGTACCGCACATTGTAGTAATTACAGCACAATATTATTATATTACTAAGATACAATAGCCTGATTATCATGGTTCACCAATTAGCTACTTTACTTCAATAATTGTTCTTTATGAGAAAATAAACTGTTAACAAGAACTTATTAGTAGTTATTTTTATACCTATACCTACTTCATAAAATTATAACGAATAAACATTTTGTAATCACATAATCTTCTTAATCCTTTGTTTAAATAATAATTTAAGTAATTTAAAAAAAACATTCTCGTATAACGAATAATAAAAGAACTGATGAAATTGTTGAAAAGAAAAATAAAAGTCTCTTCGGGAGATTTGATCCCAGACTTTTGTGTTTCTTGATCAATGACAATACGCTGCGAGCTACCGATACTTGATATTAGAACGTGAATTTTAGCGATCGTATCAACCGACCAAGGTCATACGTAGTTACTACGTAACACAGTACAGCAGAGACAGAGTACTCTGTGCGACGGTATGTTTTTTGTATCTTTTGACGACAGTGGTGTGTGAGTACCTACTGTGGTGTGCGGTCTGGTTACATCACTTATACACACAGCTGTAGATACATAGGTTAGAGAATTTCCCATGTAGGTCCCGAAATTACGCAGGTGAAACGTCGAGACGCAGCTAGTTTATTTACTTTAGTTATTTACATATTACATCACAAATCGTAACACGGAGTGACTACCGACTGACCGACCGCCCGCCACCCAGGTGCAGTCCGAGAGGGCGTCCTAGGGGTCATGCCCCTCCCCCCCCCCCCAAAGCTGTAAACGTTAACCAGTTTTGTGTGCAATAAAGTCTAATTTACTCTTTTTCTTTACCTATTAATATGTAGTCTTTGTCTGTGACCCCCCCCCCCCAAGTCATTGGCTGCGACCGCGCCTGCCGCCTCCTGTCAGCCCTCGAACTCGAGTCAGTTCGAGTTGAGCGCAACTCGAGTTAATTCCGAACTCGATTTGACCCATCTCTTAAAGATATACAAACATACATAATACTCGTGTCTTTTTCCATAGGGGTAGGCAAAAATTACTTAACGCCACCTGCTACGTGCGATCCTTACATACTCCTTGTGTTTCGTTCCCGTTCATAAATCTGGTCGCACCCATGGCCCTCAAATGCTGTTACACAATGTGCCATTTATCCAACATTTATGTCGGTACGACTTTCGACTTTTGATCTTTAGAGTCAATGTTGAAAAGTTGACCGCCGAATCCCTTGAGCGTAGTCGATGTCTACTTATGTGGTACATGTCGATATAATAAAAACGTATTGTGCGACGGGTTTTCAACATAGTGATGCAACAAATTAGGTACTACTCAGCAGAATTCTACAACTTCAAAACTTGTTGATTCCTTAAACTCTGAAGATCGTCAAAAAAACTTCTCCTCCAATTTATTTCAAGCTGTCAGCTCGGTAGACTAGTTGCCAACTTTACACCGAACACAATTTGTCTAACCGTAGCTTTCTCCCAGTTTACCTTCATTCGGACTGTTTTTGTACTTAACTGACTTTTAATTAACTAAACGGAAGTGCTTCCAACTTGGCACTTGTCAGAACCAGAAAGTTTCAAATGCCTAGCATAAATAATAGCGTTAAATATGTCGGATATCCGAGAATGCAATGAGTATTTAAATGTCCGAGTTGCTCGCTAAATTAAATTTCCACGATTCGGATCTTCTTTGTGAAGCGGCCGAATACCCAGTTAATGAATTGATTGAAGTTTCTGTGTGTTTAATCTTGGTTTGTTAAAACGGCGATTAAGTTAAATGTTTAGAAAAGTGTGGCTAACAACTGCGTTATCTTGACTTTGAAAGTCTTGAGTTTGCGATAGTTCTTGTGAAACTTTTGATCTTAGATTTAAAATTGAGAGTCAAGGTTATTTGTGAGGTTCTCATACTTTTTATCTTTTAACGATAACAGTTCTTTATTCGGCCATTTGCGAATATGAAATAAAAACCTAGTAAAATCGGTTGAACATTGATCTAGTAGTTTGTAACAATATAGGTACTGCGTTATTGTTTATGCTGCACTTTGTATATTTTTATAGCGTTAACACACTACGCGCACCAGTTATAATGGCAGTTTCTATGAAATAAAACTACAACGCCGCACAAAACATTAGCTCGCAGCGAAAAATGAAACACAACTAAACTGCTAGTACCGAATTCTCTGTGAAATAACAGGTGCTCGTAAGTATTAGCAAAACGGCGATTAATATAAAAGGAGTGCTGCACGTAAACACATCAGTGGTATGGTGCCAAGAATCCCAAGCGTATACTTAGCGCGAGCCGGCCGCCAGCCGCCGCACGATACATGAGACTGAGGGCAGGAGACAGGCATATCAGAAGTATTAATCTAACCCAGTGGCACCGAGCTTCATGAAGCTCGTTGCCACTGGACACTTCGCAGTCGACTGCGAAGAAAACAAATGAAAGAATTTGTTTAAGCAGGGGTCTATCTGACCTCATGCCGACTGTGATCGACGACGCGAAAAGCCTTGCGTCACCAACGATTGCCAAATGTTGTGTTCGTAAACACACGGGTGCGGTCTCTGTCACACGTCGCCCGTGATTGCCAGTTCTGACGCGACGGTGGCAACGATCGTTTTGGCAACCTGCGGCGTGTCGTCTGTCTTGACGTCACCACACGCAATATTGTTCCTTGTCCTAAAAAGCCTAATAGGTAGGGTTTTTTTAAACAAGCAGAAGGTGCATAACAAAATGTTTTTCCAAAAAAAAAACCACCGACTTCCGGAAAAACACTACAAAGTGAAAAATAACTTTAATTTCGGAAGGCGGTGACTTTGAATACGTATTTTATTACTTTCTTGTCACCGCCTTCCGAAATTAAAGTTATTTTTAACTTTGTAGTGTTTTTCCCGGAGACGGTTGTTTTTTGTTTTGGGAAAAGTATTTATTTTTAAATTTTTAATGGTTCACACGTGCTTACCCCTTCATAGTGTACCGGCGTGATGTTATCTTATGAACTGGTGTAAACAATAGACAGACATGAGATTTTAACAATGCAAGTCCATTTGCTATCATTTATTGAGGAGTTCCGTTGCCTATCTCCGAAGTTCCTGATCAGATCTTCACCAAATTGAAATGGGACCACTTCGAAAAAGTACTCTTCCAAAAACTACCCAAATCGCTTCAAGTATGCCTATAATATTTGTAGAGTTCTCACCATTTCTCCAGGATCCCTAAATCAGATCCTGACTTGATGATCATGGGACCACTTGGGAAGACCCTTTCAAAGAAAAAAAAAATCCAAATCGGTCCAGCCATCTTCGAGTAATCGGGGAAAATACATCCAAAAGTAAATAATAAAAAAACAAAAAAGGTTCCGACGAATTGAGAACCTCGCCCTTTTTGAATTCAGTTAAAAGATAGTCTTTTAGAAACAATACTTTCATTAGCAGTCAGCTTTTTAACCAACCTTGCTTACCGATTCAGCGTTAAACACGGCATGAGCTATCCGAGAATTGCTCAAGTAAATACGAGAAGATCACCGAACAGCTGCTTTGTGGTCTACTGTTAGACATATTTCATCTGAATTATGTGGTAAACTAAACTATTGAGAACGAATTGAAGTCACGTTGTTTGAAACGAGTTGTAAAAGTCAAATATAGCCCGCGAACAAAATGTAATTAACAATTTCTCAGAATAATCATCATATTTCATAGATTGTTTTATTTGTTCTCTCTTCGTTAACAATATTCCATTGATTGATTTCCAAGCAAAAGCAATAACGTCCACAATATAACTTGTCACTTTACCTAAATGAAATCAAAAGGTTTAAATTGTTATTTTTTAAACCCAAGCTAGGCTAAATTAATAGGATAATTTACAGACACAACAAATAGAGACAGAGTGGTTGAATATTACGCAACCATTGCCTCTAAAATTTCGGTTTTCATCGTTTTGATGAATCATCGACGAATCCGCGAGTTTTCATCTTTTTAAAAACAAATGAATTCCCTTTCGAATGGCGTGCAGTGTTTTGAATGAGACTCAAACTCCACTTAGATTTAACACTGCTAACAGTTTCCACTTCTCTTCTATGCTCATGTCTTATCATAAGCATGATGCTGTATAACTACTATAATTCCACCGTCTGTCAGATGGACATGACTTACAAGGTGCATCACAAAGCGGCCGGAAACATACAACTGTCAAGCATTCAACACGATGATTGACACACACTGTTGTACCTTAAGCCGAGAGGAAATTAATACTTGAAGAGGACATGGTATATACAACAATAGAGATTTACTTATTACCTATACAATCTAGCAGTTATGTTAACAAACTTCAACGTTTAATTTAAAAGAAATTTGATTGTTTATTTAGTACTTCGTTTTCGCTTAGCACGCTTTCTGTTTCTTTTTTTCTTATAGCTTGGCTTGACAAACGCGCTATCAAATGCAAAATAAATTTTTGAAATCTAGTTCGTGGGTGACGGTTTACATAACACAAGTACATAAACAGCCTATTATATTCCCACTGCTGGGACACAGGCCTCCTCTGTTTAAGAGGGAGTGGGCTGTAGTCTCCCACGCGGGTCGATATAGGCTTCATTAAAAATTGCATTGTTAGCAACGTAATCCTTTTTTTCTGGGTGCAGTAAGTCAAAACATCTCTCTGCAACTATAATGTAGTTCTTTACCAATATAAGGAACAAGCTGCTGCGTGTATGTTATATTTCATCATTTTAGTATAGAAATATCCAGGAAATAAAGTAGACTATGCAGCGGCGTGTCAATAAAAAACAGTGCCTAGGCACGCATCACATTTGCGCCCCTTCGTAAATTATCTTCTCGCTCTACACTGAGCAAAGCACCTTTCTTAACCAATAACGAAGGTATTAATTTCAACTTTCGTAGGCGTGAAAAGTTAGGAGACAGACCGACAGAGGTGATTCCTCATTTATTTTACATACAAAAGGAAAACAACTTACAGGATACAGTAGTTGTAAAAAATTAAAATTAGCTGTTCCATACATTTTAACCGCGAAGGTATTGCACTTATCTATTCATACTAGCTGTTGACAACGTCTTTGCCCGCGTGGAGGTCGGATATTATCACACGAGAACGTACCCGGGATAAAAATATTCTATTCTATTATTGTGCCAAAAGACAATGAGCAGAAGTGGTCCAAATTTCCACCACTATTGGGGGCTATGTAAGCTTAAAGTCAACTAAATACCATACAATTTTGACTACTAGGCGAAAAAAATATATTCACTCAAAAAAAAGTTATGACTGTTTTAAAAATACGTACTTTTAATTATTTAACCGTTAATTTTTTTCGCACATAGCCACATTTCAAGCAGTAAAAACATGATAGCAATGATGACGCATTCCCCCTGTTCTGTAATGCGCTCAAATCGTCTGCAAAGTATACAATGACAACGTTAGCGCACAGCTACCCATATAAAAATGTAATGCGGAACGGTTCGCAATCGTGCTAAAAGTATTTTTTTAATATTTTTGCATTTCGGAACCCGGGGATTGCTAGCGTCAACTCGTAGATGGAGATAGCATTATTGTTGTCCCTTTCGCACTTAGGAAGCAATACGGTATACGCTGCGCCGACGACGCGACGTTGAAAGAAAACTGGTTTTGACCTAACTACCTGACATAATCAAAATCAACACATGTGTCCCACGCAGTCGTTCGTTTGCTTGCTTTCGGTGCGTACTGTGCATTTTCTGGTTATATTTTCCCTGCGACTTTTGTGTACTTGATTTCTTCTGATTCCCTACTTTCGACCACGGCTATATCTCAACGAACTTTTTGTTATTGCCCTGTGTATCTGTGAAAATGGAAGCGGAAAGAAGAAACTGCATATGTTGCAATTATTCATTGTTTCAAAGAAGAAACTATCAGTTGCTTCAACCGTTTCTGGATAATCACCCAGGAACTGCAGAACATATTCAAGGACTTTTGGCACCTCGACAGGTTAGTACATGCATATTTGTATTTTATTTCAAATGCCGTGCCCCGATTCCATTTGAGGCTGTCGGAAGGCGTGAACAATAAGATTACTTGGAACGAAAGATCCCTAGAAAAACCTTTTTGAAGTGAAATATTTTGGACGTCTTCAGTCTTGATCCATTTTTGTTACTATTGTCTGTCAGTTAATCAATATTTTACCATCGGTAGTAACGTCATGTTTTAATCATCATTACCGTTTTTTGTTTTGAATACATAAGTACATAATATAGATAATATACCCAGACGTGGGAAGGCGTGAACAATAAGATTACTTGTTACACTTTTGTTAATTAATCAATATTTTACTATCGGTAGTAACGTCATGTTTTAATCATTCTTACCGTTTTTTGTTTTGTTTTGAATACATACTTATATAGATAATATACCTAGACGCACAGAATCAACACTCTAGCTTATTGCCGGAGAGCCTTTATGCGGAAGGAATCGAACTTAGGACCTCTCTTAGCGAGTAGACATGTTAGCTAACACACGCAGTTAGACGGAGCGTCATGAATAAAGGTGTTGTATTTGTTGCAGTTAATACTGGATGGCGAGCAATTTATCTGCCGCAATTGTTGGTTGCGGGTAAGGTATGCAGTTGACCGCAGTCAAAACCAAGCTGACCAGCCGCCTCGTGTCGGTAGACCACCTGGAGGAATCTTCGAAACCGATGAATTCAAAAGGGCACCAAATACATCTAACACATGCATTTATCATGAATGTGGCAATGCAAGTAGATGCCGTATTCCGGCGTCTATCAAACTAGAACTGTTGGTACACTCGAATTATTACATACCTCCAAACGCAAGAGTGTGTCAAGAACATTTGGATGAAAATCAATGGGGTCACTTACACAATGGACTTTGAAAATATACAAACTATGGATCCAAAAATATTGCATCATCGTGTGGGCATCACTCATAATGCATTTGAGCAAGTGATACGAGAAACCCCTTCATTGCAGCAAGAAGTAACTGACCCCAATACTGCAATTGCTATTTTTTTCATGAAGCTCCGGACGGGTGAGTCTAATGAAAGACTCAGCGTACTTTTCAGAATGAGTCGCCGTACGCTCGAAAGGAAAATGAAAACTGTGCGCAAATGTTTGGTACAAGATTTCGTACCAAGGCATCTGGGCCTGGATCATATTTCAAGAAGTGAAGTAGTTGCAAAAAATCTGACTGTGGCAAATCGTCTATTTGGAAACCCAGATGCACCCTTACAAGAAAGGAAAGCTATTCTGGTGATAGATGGAACTTACGTCTATATTCAGAAGTCTTCCAACTTCCTTTTCCAGCGGAAAACATATAGTTTGCACAAATACACGAACCTGTTAAAACCATTTCTCATTGTGTGTTGTGATGTCTACATAATAGATGTTACTGGGCCTCACGCAGCAACAACATCGGATGCCGTTATAATGAAAGGTCTTATTAACGAAAGAGAAGACAATCCATTCCATTACTTTTTTGAAGCGAACGATGTTTTTATCTGCGACCGCGGCTTTAGAGACGTTATAGGAGACATGGAATCGTGTGGTTATGTGGCACGTATGCCAATTAGCAAACGACGTGGCGAAGACCAGTTAACCACGTTAGAAGCCAATAAAAATAGGGAAGTGACGATATGCCGCTGGGTCGTCGAGGTAGTAAACGGACGTTTTAAACGCGATTTTCGCCTGTTCAGGCAAGATTTTTTTAATCGTGCTATGTGCCACATGATGGATGATTTCCGGGTGGCCGCTGCGCTTATTAACGCTTTTCATCTTTTAATCGAAGATAACGCGCATGCAGAGGAATATTTAAGAATCATTAGAGAGCGATTGCATGTACCAAATCAATTGGGAGCATATGTTACAGATAGAAATATAAATAGACGGCGGGCAAGTTTTCGAAATATTGAAGCCGACGCCATAGGAGCAGATGAATTTCCTGTTCTGACTCAAGAAGACTTGACATTGTTTGCACTTGGTTCATATCACATAAAACTTGCGCGTAGCTACTATAGCGAACACGTACGCAATGGCGTGTATCAGATTGAAGTAGCAAGAGATGGAGCATTTAGTGAAATAGTTGATTTTGGAATTGAACCTGAAAACGCTATGTTGCTACGCGCAAGAATACAATCACGACACGCACGTGCAAGACAATACTACACGTATGTAATGATCCATAGTCGAGAAACCATTTCGAACTACTACTGTTCTTGTCTTTCTGGAATGCGAACTGTGGGTTGCTGTGCCCACGTCATGGTAATTATTTGGTATTTTGGATGGGCGAGACACCAACCCACAATTCTACTTCCAGCTGCGAATCTGGATAATGTTATTGTGGATGAAGACATTTGAGATGTAGGTACTCTTTTAAGGACAGACCCCACACTGTGAGACAAGAATAAATGAAACTTTTGTGAAATATTTTTGTGTTTACTTTGTTCCCAGTATTACAAATATTTGAAAATAAATATAAGCATTGTAAAGATAGGTATAAGACCTTTCATTTGATACCCCATATGATAAGGTTTGATTTTTTTGACGTAGCGAGGTACCTACCGCGGCCGCCACATTGTTTTTATTTTGACGTCATATATCTTATATCAACCAGAATAACGAATGAATTACAACAAAATGTCATACACCTAAATCAATCGAGTAGTTTAAAATATATAGTGAAATAAAGAAGCGTAAAAAGGTTTTTAAATTGTAAGTTTTCATGGGGTCATAACTTTTTACTGAGTAAATATTTTTGGTTGCGGTCTTCTTATAATGATTTAGTACGCAGTGTTCCATCATATGCCATAGTTCTTATTGGTGGTGGAAATTTGGACCAAGCTCCATATATTTTTGCCCATTCTCTTTTCATCCAAATCTGTTCGGCCGTGTTTTGTGTGATATTTATAATATTAGCAGACTAGCAACGCTTAATTTTATACCCTAGAACTTTTGTCCCTCTGCTCCGATCAGTGAATCAGAAAACATAATTATCTTACTCCTTTAAAAATAAAATATTAAACTCCGAATTAAATTCAGACACAAACTACATAGTGGTTAATAGTATCAGTGCCAGTTACATTTGGGCAGCTACCCAAACGCAAACTTGATACTAAATATTGGGAATCAGTTTTATCGTTTGGCATTCTGATAATTTTATACTTAATTTTAACTATCCGGGCCATCGGCCTTCCATTGCGTACTCGTGCATACAACTAATAGTATAAAACATAGGATTACATCATGTTTAAAAAAACTATTCGAGTCTTTGATATCTCAAATTGATTTATAATCGGAATATGCGCCTACGCCGTAGCGTTGCTACGAATCAGCTACGAGTATTCGTAGCTGCGTAAGCGACTTTTATTTCCAACGACCGAAGTTGCTAACCTTTGTTTTTGCTAGGTCATTCTGACCCTCATCAAAACCAATCATCTTATTATTACTTCTACTACTTTTCGGTTTTAAGAAAGTCCATCGATTTCGTTCCGTCATTTTACCTCTGCCAATCTTCTGGCGAAATAGATGTTATATTCAGTTCATACCTGCCGACTGCCGAGGCCCCTCAGAAATGAAATGCGTTCAATAATTATTACACGTACTTAGTTCGTACTTGACGTACCGCCAGAAACTCTTGTCATGTTAGTGAGTCTCAACACGAAGTATCCAGACACCAAATACGTTTCACTACGTTAAATGTAATTTAAACTTTTCATCGTTTCTGACGTGCTAAGCTACACTTCTGTTCTCACATGCACATGTACTTAGGCGAGGATTCGGTATGTTTACACCACACACACATACAAATGTCCAACGGATGAATTTCGAGCTCCAACACAGGTTTACATTGTACAATGAAGATTTATTTGTATTGCTGTGTTCAAGTATAACTTTGAGAATGAATCGGGAATCTGAATATATGTATAAGAATAAGTAATGAGGCTTGGAGCCTTTGTATCGAGTTTTGGAGTTAAATAACTTCGAAGCTTAATAAATTCGATATTCTAAGTCTTTTGTCTGACATATTATGCATGAAAAAGAGTCTCTACATTATTATAATCCGAATTATTGAATAAAAGAAAAGAAAATAATCCGAATGATTGAATAAAAGAAGAGAAAAATAAAACACAGCCGTGCAGTGGTGGCCCATTCGTTTCAGCCTCGACTTACGAGTACTTTATCTATCTATCTCCTCTATCGTATCTTATTTACGCCCTTTAGTTCAAACCCAAGCAGGCACCAAAGCCGACGACGTAGCGGCCAAAAAGTAGGTTGCGGTGAGGTGCACCGCAACTGAGGAGGGCCGCGATGTCGAATGGGAGGCATCGCGGCTGAGGGTTACGGGCTGCGGCGGAGGAGGAGTGCTGGTACTTTTGAGTAGCGCTCTTTCCTTCCGTGGCCTGGACGCGGTGGGGCCGCAGGGGAAGAGGAGTGCCGATATAGCGTTGGCCGCCCTCCCTATCCCCTGCGGCCGAAAAGTTGTAGGCGGTGGGGCCACCGTGTTGACCCGTCGCAGGGTGGTCCGCAAGGGCCGATGCCTGCCAGGGGTGCGGGTTTTTCGAAAGAGATACCGCCGCCCCTAGCACACGGGCAACTGAGGGAACACGGGTGGGTTTTAGTCAGTAAAAGTCTGACACGCCCTCCTGCTCTACCCAGCAGGAGAAGTCATTTGATGATTTCTCACCCAAAAAAAATAAAATAAAAACCCAAGCCGGCACTTTACTTTGTGTCATTAATTTCATCACCACTGCTCTCAAAACGGTGAAGGAAAACATCGTGATAAAACTGCTATGTCCTTTTTTTATTATTATTAAGCCTACACTGTCCCACTGCTGAGCAAAGGCCTCCCCCAAATCCTTCCAGGCATCCTTTTCGAGGGCCTCCTCGATCCAGTCCTTGCAATACGTCATCATCATCAGCCTATAATGTTCCCACTGCTGGGACACAGGCCTCAATACGTCATAGAACCAAAAAATTCGAAAACATGATGTAACATTAACTGGCATTGAGCCCGCGTGGTGGATTATGGCCCACTCCCTCTTGTCGAGTGGGTTCCAGTGTCCCAACAGTGGGAACCTAATAGACTGATTATGCTTATGCTAAAACCAAACTCAAGTTAATTAAACTTATCGGTAAACCTGTCATCTTACTCTCCTCCCATACCTATTAAAACTGTTATTTGAAAACATTGTAAAACGCAATTATTTTTTAAAGAGTAATCGTGTAATTTCTTGCCGGCTCTTCTCCATATGCAACGAACAATTTTAACTGTGCACGTAGCTTCTAAAGTTTCATAAGTGCCCATGTATGTAGGTTTATGTTAAATTAATTATCTTGAGTTTTGAAAACAAACTGCTACGAATTAAAAAAACGGAAAGCATTCATTCAAACGTATCTCTCAGTGCACAATACCACAGATGAAAATGGCACGCATCTACAAAAAACTGTAATGCCACGCTATCGACTGGCAATGCGGCGCAGAAACAAAATAATATTTTCACACGGCAGATTAAAAACATGCATTTTTAACGAACCTCTGTCGTCGGCGCCTGAATATTATTTTAATCGAAAACAGAACTTTTAATTAACGCCGACACACTTTGTATAACATAATCTGCAAAAAAACACGTATAAATTTCTGAAAAGGACGCGCGATTAAAATGTTCGGATACAAATAAATAACGACGGATTTTGGTATGGTTTTTGAAGTCATCATCGCAATCCTCTCATTTCAAATTAACACACAAATGCCTGTTATCTCTGAAGGCTTAAGCAGAGACGTACCAATAGTCTACTCACAATTCGCCAGTTATTTTTGAGTACCATGTAACACGGGCCCTATTGCATCAACCGGGCATAACTTCAAACTCGGACAAATCATCATCATCTTCCAAGCCTTTTCCCAATTATTCTGGGGCCGGCTTATTTATTTATTTATATTATTTATTTATATATACTTTATTGTACACCACAAAAAAAACATTACAAAAAAAACAAGGTACACTACAAAATATACAATGGGCGGCCTTATCGCTTTCCACGATCTCTTCCAGGCAACCTTGGCATGGACAGCGATTGGTCTGGATATAAAATGGGGATGTTGTTGGCACAAATAGGATGCAGCTACTCGATTAGCTACCAGTATTCGGGGTTCCGTGTGGTGCCGGACGTAAAAGAATGGCACCATCCCATTTCTTCCCGTGGGTGTCGTAGAAGGAGACTAAGGGATATACTAGAGAAAGGTCAGCAGCGTTCTCTATGTATTTTACCACCATACTGTGATCGCCAACCCGCCTGCCAAGCGTGGTGATTATGTCAACCACCCCACCCCCCCCCCCCCCGTTTTGGAGGGAGGCTTATGTCTAGCAGTGGACGTGTTTAGGCTGAAATGATGATGATAATGATGATTCAGGCTTCTGACGACCCATACCGACCCATGACTCTCAGCCGTGTAAAACACATTAAGCCGTTGGTCCCGACCGTCATTCATGATAAATGATAAATGATTTTATTTCTGTAAGTAGGTTTGTACAAACACTTTTACACGTCAATCATATTTTTTTTAACTAGATGAGGTCGGCGTTTCCTATCTGAGTACTCTGAGAAGAAAGGCCGAAACAAACTCAGAGGTCACAGTCTATTTTATAGTCCAGACATAATCTTGGTCAGATCATGTGAAGACCATGTGGATTGGTGTCTGAAATGGTCTTTTGAGGAAAGAACCACACAGATTGAGTGGACCTGTCCATTCAGTACACGCATGTATCAGTAATCATACGGCTGAACTCAGAACTTGAGGAGCTCAACGATTTGACGAACAATACCAAAGAGGAGAGGACATTTGGGTAGGCCGCATAAAGTACTCAAACTGCCAGATTAACATTAAAAACGAACTGAGAAAGAGACGAAACACAAAAACAAAAATACCACATAGTCCTCACATTCACAATAATTAAAACAAAAATAATATTATGCTTCTCAAAGTAAATATTCATGTCAAAGTGTATATAATAATAATCAAATGTCAAAGAGCAAAACAAAGATAAAAACAACATTCAGTATACAAAATTGGAGCAGGTCAATCCCAAGCTTTTTTGTCCTCAATATAATCTTTAACGGTATAAAAGGCTTTCAGGCACAACCTACGTTTGATGAATGATTAAAATTTATTGAGACTTAGATCTTGAACATGGCTAGGAAGTTTATTATAAAAGCGTATAGGTACATTGACATCTGAATGACCCATCTATTTTCTTGAGCCTTCTTGATGGTACAACAAATTTGTGTTTGTTTCTAGTATTCATGGATCTTTGACAGTCGTTACGGGTCATCAGAAGTCCGAAAGTCAGACAACCAGTCTTACCACGGGGTATTCTATTACCCAGTGACTGGTTTTGGAGGTCAGATGGGCAGTCGTTCTATGTAGAATACTGGTATTCAGCTGCATACGGTTAGACTAGAAGCCGACTCCAATATAGTTGGGCAAAGGCTGAGCAGATGATGATGGTATTATCGATAACGAAATTCAAGAATATCTCTTCGAGTTCTGGTACGCGGTAGGACATCAAAAAATATCGTAGGATGACTCGCGACACAAGCCCGAGAGTACCAACGCGTTCGGCCGGTACTGCTGTGCGCAAACAATTTGTAAACCAATTTTCTACAGAACGGATTATATCGAGCATTTCCTGAATAATCCGTCGTTCCTTCTCGTTGAATATTCAAATGACTTGTGTTATTAAATTTCTACAGATCGCCTTTTAATTTGCTCTGTAGGTATTTTCAGTTATTCCCAACAAAGTAAAATAAAACAATTTTATACAGTAGGGGAATGAGAAATTGGAATCGCAAATCAAATGATATTTGTTGTAGAATAAGTGGTAACCTTTTTATTTCGCCTATTTGCTGTTTCATTTTAGCAATTGAACGAATAGAAAATCCCTCGTATGAAAATTGGCTTCAGTACCTTTTTTATCAAGTTAAGCTTAGATGTTTTAATGAACTGAATGGATAATACTTCATACCCAATATGGCACTGCTCAATAATCTTTTAAGCCGCATTGGTATTAAAATAAGCAATAAAGCTGGATAGAATAAGTTCAGTTTTATTAAAACCGATTCTCATATTATAGCAATCGTTAGGAAAGCGCTAGTTTTTATTAAACTTTCCACTATCACCTAAGTCGCAAAAATTGTTTAACGTTTCGTGCTTTAAACTTTTCTGCGCACCCATTTATGGTACCTAACTGGTTTTTAGAGATTTTGTAAAAAGACCATCTTGTGAGATAGATTATACCCATAGTTTATAATCTATCTCACGAGATTATAATCATCATGATCATCATTATCAGCCCATAATGTTCCCACTACTGGGACACAGGCCTCCTCTCGGTGAGAGGGATTGGGCCGTAATCCACCACGCGGGCCCAGTGCGGGTTGGTAGATGTCACATGTCTTCGAATTTTTGGTTCTAGGACATACCGGTTTCCTCACGATGTTTTCCTTCACCGTTTTTGAGAGCAGTGGAGATGAAATAATTTACACAAAGTAAAGCGCCTGTCTGGGTTCGAACTCACGACCTACAACTCGTAAGTCGCGGCCGTTACCACTGGGCCACCACTGCCCTCTTTATCTCTCGAGATTATAAACTGTCGATAAATTGTGAAGTACAAAAACCATTTACAATTTAACGCACAATTTTTCGTTAGTTTATAATCTGTCCGTCAAATTGTAAATGGTGTTAAGACGGATACTACCTTGCGCTATTACTAAATAGTCAACTAACTGCCACTAAGTTGGAAGTAGCGCGGTTGGTCGCAGTTCTAACCTAACCTAATTGGTCGGTCCAGGGTTGCGAGTTGTTCGAAAGAGATACCGTGGCCCCTGGCACACAGGCTACTGAGGGATGATGATGATGATGATGATGATGGGACTCCCTTCTCCGCACGTAGACTCCCATTCGGTCCGTTGTGCGTGGGGATTCTGGCTAACAGAGCCAGCCTAGCTCCGCCCAAAAGCACAGAAGCTTCCTGGGAGCCTCACAGGCTTCGCGGAGCGACCTCACTGTTCCGAGGATTTCTTCACGTTGAGAAGCCACGGCCTCGCATTCCAGGATGACGTGGGCGGCTGATTCCTCGGCGTCAAGGCAGCCCCTGCAAAGCGGGCTGTCTGTGGCGCCTATGTTATAAAGATGTTTGTTAAGGGGGTTATGGCCCGTAATTGTTCCTATGATTATTCTGAGGTTATTTCTACTTAGGCTAAGAAGTTTATTAGTTAATCGCGGGTGTATAGTTGGAAAAGCCAATTTTGACTGTCTACAGTCTGTTGCCCGTGACCATCTGTTGTTATGAAGTTCGGTTGACCTTTGGCGAATCCACGCACGAAATTGTGAGAAAGGCAGGGGGAGAAGTGGGTACGGGCCTAGCACTTTCATATCAGAGCCTCTCTTCGCAAGTTCATCTGCGGCATCATTACCTAAGGATCCACTGTGCCCCTTGATCCACTGGAGGGTAATACGATTTGACGTCGATAAACTCTCCAGAGCTAGATGGCACTCAAAGATTAGTTTGCTGTTGGTTTGTTTGTTTGCCAAAGCTTTGAGCACAGATAGGCTGTCGGATACGAATTTAATGCCGTAGTCCCGGATGCCTAAGCGCTTTACTGCTGTTGCGGCTTGTGTTAAGGCAACACATTCACATTGAAAGATTGAACTGTGTGTGCCTAGCGGTATGTGAAAGTTAATGTTGAGGTCAAGGGAGTGTGCGCCAGCACCTGAACCGTTATGTGTTTTAGAGCCGTCTGTGTAGATGCGCACTTCATTGGCTCCCGACTGATCCCTTTCTTCCTCCACTGTTTGTATGATATAGTTTTTGTTGAACATTGATTGGTTTGGTATTCTATCACACGGGGCAGCGATGAGTGGCTGGTACTCAATCGCCCGGTCCAGGATGTTAGCGTGTGGGCTGGTTAAATTCTTGCCCCATATGCCCAGATGCATTAGCCTGATGGCAGCTAGTGCGGCCTCCTGCTGTATGTACAGGTCAAGGGGAGTTAATTGAAGGGCTATCTCCATGGCTGCTGTCGGGGTGGTTCTCATGCAGCCAGTGGTAGCTGAACAGGCCAGTCGTTGGAAGCGCTGTAGTCTGGTAATGGTGGTTGAGAGTTCGGTCCTCGTCCACCAAACCAGAGCGCCATAAGCCAACATTGGCCTGATCACCGCTTTGTATAGCCACAGAGTAATCTTCGGAGAGAGCCCCCATGTTTTTCCTAACATTTTTTTACATTGGTATAGAGCAATTGTGCTTTTATTGAGTTTGTAGTCAAGATGCTTGTTCCAGAGCAATTTGCTGTCAAGGATCACCCCCAAGTACTTGACTTCGTCTTTGAGTGTTAGTTCCGTGTTGAAGAGTTTTGGAAGCCTATGGGGTCCCAGGGTTCTTTTGTTGGTGAACATTATTAGTTCTGTTTTCGAGGGGTTAACCGATAGTTCGTGTTTCGTGCACCAACTCTCGATTATTTTGAGGGCCCTTCTCATGAGATCGCACAAGATGCCCTCAAATTTCCCCGAGATTAGAATTGCTATGTCGTCCGCGTATCCCACCGAGTACAGACTGCTGGCGTTGAGCTCTGCAATGAGCTCATTTACGACTAAATTCCACAGTAGTGGTGACAGCACCCCACCCTGTGGGCAGCCTCTACTTACGATACCTCGCGTGGTGGTGTTCACGGTAAATCGAATAGCACGGTATTTTAACATGTTATTAATCCATTCTATGAGTGTTCGCGCAACACCGTGCGTGGCAAGTGCCTGTTCGATGCTGGCGAAGTTAGTTTTGTCGAAAGCACCTTCTATATCAATGAAGGCGCCTAGGGTTGGGGTTTTTGCTTTAAGAGCATTTCCTATGCGTGATACTACGCTATGGAGTGCTGATTCAGTTGATTTGCCTGCACAGTAGGCATGTTGATTAGGATGTAAGGGTCTTTGTACCGAAAGTTGGGATCTAATCTTCCTATCCCCCAGCCTCTCCAGTGTCTTCAAGAAGAACGAGGAGAGGCTTATGGGTCTAAAAGACTTGGGTTGGGTGTAGTCACCCCTGCCCGGCTTCGGTATGAAGATTATTTTTACTTCCCGCCAGTTCAAGGGGATGTAGCGGTGGGCCAGGCAGGCTCGAAAAACCTTAAGGAGGTAATCAGCCAGTAGATCTTGGCTCCACCTGAGCAGAGCTGGGAAAATACCGTCCAGCCCTGCTGCCTTGAAAGGTAAGAAGGTGTTGATTGCCCATGTTATTTTGTCTTTGTCAATTACTTCTAACGCCACCTCCCAATCTAAGCTGCTCGTGGCCCTCTCCCTATGTGGTTCCCAGCTTTGCTGGGTGGCAATCTGGCATCCTGGGAAGTGGGTGGTTAGAAGTAGCTCGCTTGTTTCAGCGTCGTTTGTGGTGTAGGTGTTATCTGGTTTTTTCAGGCATCCTATTGAGTGGTCTGTCTCTTGAGCAAGACAGGTTTTAACTCTCATTGCCTGGTTGTTACTTTCGATGTTAGTACAGAAACGCCTCCAGCTATTCTTTCCTCTTAGGCGTATCAGTTTTTTATATGTTTTACGAGCTGTTGTATAGCGGTCCCAATCTTCTGGCGACCGTGTGTTCCTAGCTCTGTTGAACAGTCTTCTCAACTTGCGTCGGTGCCTTTCCAGCTCAGGACCCCACCAGGAATGGCGAGCTCCCTGCCTGGGTACCGTGAGGGGGCACGACTGTTCATAGCTAGATAGAAGGATGGATGTGATGTTGTTTACATGTTCGTCTAAATTGGTTACTGGTATTTCAGCCGGAAGGGTGGGTAATCTACCTAGTTCAGCCTCGACGAGTTTGATAAACTTGGCTTGGTCAGTATGGCGAGGAACCCTTCTTGGCTGTGGTTTGGTTAGATTGAAGTTAATATTATAGCGAATCCATCTGTGGTCCGAGCATGATATCTCGTTGGACACATGCCAGTCCTGTATGGAGTTGGAAATACCTATGGTTGCTATAGTTAAGTCAATTATTGTTTGCGATCTCGCGTTTATGAAAGTAGGTTCGGAACCCGTGTTGAGTAAAACAAGGTTATTACTAAGAATAAAATCAAGCATTACCTCACCTCGGTTGTTGGTTTTGACATTACCCCAGAGCGTGTGATGCGCATTGGAGTCTGTCGCGATGATTAGTTCCAGTTTCTCCTTTTCACAGTACTCAACCAATGAGGCGAGCTCTGGCAGAGGCACGTCCTCGTCGCCTGGCAGGTATGCCGAGGCTAGTACAATGTCCGGGAGTTCCTGTTCGGTTCTGAAAAGCCTGATAGCTGTCAGGTCCCTTGAACAGAATTCGTTCATTAAAAGGTTAGGTACATGTTTTGGGACAAAAATGCAGGTACGCGGATTACATACGGAGGTGTCTAGCAGCAACTTACCCCCGATGTTACCAAGACCGCATATTCTGCCACCCCTGATCCACGGCTCTTGGATGAGGGCGATAGTGTTCGCTTGCTGATGTTTTATCTCCAGCACTCTGCGCAAGGTGGCCGACGCAGATTGGCTGTGCTGGAGGTTGGTCTGCAGGATGCTAGTCCCGCAAAGGAGAGGAGCAGAGGCTGCTGTCCTCGCCCTCACTTCTCTCCCCTGCCGGAAAGCAGTCCTCGTCTGAAGTTAGACCGGACGAGGATGGATCTCTCGCCGATCCCGCTGTTGAAACAACCTCCAGTGCTTCCATGGAAGTTGCCAACTCCACCGCCTCCCCAACGCTCCCCATCGCGGGAGGCGACTGGGAACGTCCAGGCAGCGGTGGATCAGGCTCCCTCCCAGGCGCACTCGAGGCTGTTGCTGATGTCGACGCAGCAGCAGCCTCCCTGGTTCTACCCTCCTCCAGGAAGCGGATGTATAAGCTACCCATTAGGTAGTATACCCGCCGCTGCTGGTCCTTTATGGTTTTGACCATGGACTCCGGTACACGAAAGAAGAGACAGGTACCCGGGGGCTCCTGCCTAACCCTTTCGTGTGTCAGAGTCCAGGTGTTCATGCTTAGGTTCGGGTTCTGCCTTGCCAACATCCTAAGCAGCTGTGTAGTGTCCTCGGTGGTCTCCGGGACATACAGCATGCACAGTGCCTTTTTAGGTATGTCGGCTTGGGGCCGAACAGTGAGCTTGGTCCCCGGGAGTGGGGACGATATGTTGTTGACGACCCCTTTGAGCCAAGCCAGTGTGAAGTCGTCCTCGCACCATGTTTTGAGGACGCCTTCGGCGAAATGTGCCCTGCCTCTAAAGTGGATCGCGGTGTTCGTGTCCGTTTGTTCAGGAGCTGCCATCAGCAGAGCCCGCAGCTGGTTCTCTATCGTTTGACGGATCCCCTCTGCTTGCTCTTGCGTCATGTCCGAGAAAGGCTCGGTCATGACGGCGACACACAGCTCGTTCGTTCTGAACGACGCGGCCGCTTCGGCGTAGCTCACCAAAGTTCCGTCAACCATACGGGAGCGGGCAGGCTTGCTCTTCTTGCTAATCCCCGTTGGTGTGACTGAATCTTCGGGACGCGTACGCTTCTGCGCCCGGGCCGGTGGTACCGTAGTGGTATTTTTCTGTTGCTTGCGTCCTCTTGGCCTCGTGCTACGCTTGCGCTTAGTGTCGGTAGCAGCCTCGCCTTTGGGCGTCTCGGCCGTTACCAACACTGCCTTGTGGGACGTCTTCTTGTTTGGCACTGTTTGCCAGTTTGATTCTCCTGCCATTGGGGCATTGGCCAGGCTCGTCGGGTCCCTCTCAGAGACCGCAGCCGTTGACGCAGCCCGTGTTTTGGGCGCATCCACATTTGCAGAACTCCTCGAGTCGCCACGAGCGAGAACTGTCCTGGGCCTTTCGGTCAGGGTCTTGTTAGAGGGCGCATCCATGGACGCAGATGAGGTTGGGATCGCTCGGAACGCAGCCTGTTGTGGCGCATCCCTTACGGTTGCCTTCCTCATCGCATCCTTGGACGCAGCCGAGCGTTTTTGTGTATCGGGTGCATCTTTGGACGCAGCCTTAGGCGGTTGTCGCTTAAGTGCATCCTGAAACGCAACCCTTGTGTCGGTTAAAGTAGGCGCATCTGATGACGCGGCCTTTGGTGCGTTGGTTTTTGTAAGCGCATCCGACGAGCGGGACGCAGCTTGTGGTTTGGTTGTTTTTAAATTGGTCTCTTTATCCATGGGTTTGGATGTTAAAGATTCACCGTCGGAGCTCTCCACCCGCCACGGAGCCCTCAGTCGGGGACGTCGCTCGTTCAACGAGCGAACGCCAGAGCTACTCCTTCGGTATAGGATCAACCTAGTAGGAAATTGACGAGCCTGCACGCGCCGGAAGATCACGGGACTGTATACGACACGAGACTATGCCGCAACTCATCCCGAGACCCCACGCCGCGCCGGCTGCCCTCCCCCACTAAGCCGACCCTCGCATGACATCCCGCTTATGGGATGCCTCAGCCGGTTGATCGTGGATAGCTACCCCACGACCTCCCGTGTAGGAGGAAATCCGGGCCAAAGTAGTGTGTTGTGTGCAACCTGCTCCACTCAACTACCAGGATTCCTTCATCCCACCGTACGGGTCCCCGCGCACGGCACAAACACGCGGGAGGTCATTGCTGTCCATCATCTGCTCTTGTTCGACGGTGGACACCCAGGGGCATGACCTCGCCACCCCTGAGGTAAATCGCCCGGTAATTTCTGTTACGTCTAATTCATATGGAATTAGACCAAAAACGGGGTGGCAACCTCGAGAAGGAACATTACCAGACTTGCCTTGAGGATCTACACGACCTTGCGCTCTCCCTCAAGACCACGCCACCTTACCGCCTCTGAGAGAGGAGGCAAGGTAGGTCTGCGTCTACAAAACCAAGCCAAGCAAGTAATTAAGCGAAGCGTGTTGTTGGAAGCCAAAACATAAATTTGTAAACGCACAACCCTCCCCGATTACTGCTTACGGCTACTGAGGGAACACGGGTGGGTTTTAGTCACTAAAAGTCTGACACGCCCTCCTGCTCCAACCAGAGCGGGAGAAGTTATTTGATGATTTCCCACCCTCAAAAAACAAACCTATTCAGTCGGTAAGCAGTATGGTGCAGTTTACAATTTAACGACAGTTTATAATTTCGTTAGATAGATTATAAACTAACGGTGTTCACAATCTTACGGTGCCAATTATATTTCATGTAATAGGAGGCGAGCCTATTACCATCTACCGGGCACAAATGCCGATGCCGGTTATGATTCCTCATAGAAAAACACAATAACACTTTGCTCGACCTGTCAATTGAACCCAGGACATCATACTTCTTGAACTGTAGCGGCCATTTTACGCGAATCGCCACATCTATGGCGGTAATACTGGGTGGTCTCGGTATCGGCGCGAGTGAATAAAATGACAATATCTCTAAAGTTTTGTATGGGAACTATATATAAAAGTTATGTTGTTTGAATTTTTATGAAATAAGCTAACAGATAAAAAATTGATTAGTACAGTTTTGCCTTGAAATGTATTATTAGTAAAATTCTAATTTGAAATCAGGGTGTGCGAATTTTTCCCCGTTTATTGTTTATAAGTGGTAATAATTAGAGGATCTTGTGACTAAATAACAATAGCTGCACGGGTCGATCGACCAGGTTAAGCTACGCTTGCCACGGTTGGTCCGTGGATGGGTGAACATCTTTACATACTAAGACCCCTCCGTGCCTCGGAAAGCACGTAAAGCCGTTGGTCCCGGATGTCATTTGTGGATCTTTGACAGTCGTTACGGGTCGTCACAAGCCCGAATGTCTGACAACCAGTCTTACCAAGGGTATCGTATTACCCAGTAACTGGGTTGTGTAAGTCAGATAGGCAGTCGCTCCATGTAAAATACTGGTATTCAGCTGCATCCGGTTAGACTGGAAGCCGACCCCAACATAGTTGGGAAAAGGTAGGCAGAATTTTTTTTTTTTTTTTGGGTGGGAAATCATCAAATGACTTCTCCTGCTGAGTAGAGCAGGAGGGCGTGTCAGACTTTTACTGACTAAAACCCACCCGTGTTCCCTCAGTAGCCCGTATGCCACAGGGGCTGTGGTATCTCTTTCGAACAAACCCGCACCCCTGGCAGGCATCGGCCCTTGCGGACCCCACCTGTGGTTGCTGACATCTTTGACGGCGCGCGTGAGGAACACAACGCGCCGTCCCGTCTACCACTTTTCGGCCGCAGAGGATAGGGAGAGCGGCTGACGCTATACCGACACTCCTCTTCCCCTGCGGCCCCACCGCGTCCGCCATCAAACGGTGGCGGCCCCGTCCAGGCCACGGAAGGGAAGAGCGCTGCTCAGAAGCACCGGCACTCCCCCTCTACCGCAGCCTGTAACCCTCAGCCGCGATGCCTCCCATTCGACATCGCGGCCCACCTCACCGCAACCTACTTTTTGGCCGCTACGTCGTCGGCTTTGAGGCAAAAGCCCTGACGAGCGGCCCCACCTTTGGGTTCCTCTTGGCTTCACCGTGGCCGGAATCCACGGTTACTGAGCGCCCCCGCAACGACAATGCGGGAACCCACTCGGGGGGGGTAGGCAGATGACGAAAGTGGTAATATTTTTTTTTTTTTTTTTCAAAATTTCGGGCTCTGTTCGAGTTGGTAGACATTACATGTTTTCGTATTTTTAGTTCTAAGACATTCCGGTTGCCTCAATGTTTTTATTCATTGTTTTGAGAGCAGTGGTGATGAAATTATTTACACAAAGTATTGCGCCTGCCTGGGTTTGAACTCACGACCTACAAGTCGTAAGTCGGGGTCGTTAACACTGGGCCACCATTGCTCTGCTGTAGCACTTAAGACTAACGACACTAACAGTTAAGAAAATACCGACATCTTCTATTTCAACCATTCCATTCCATGCGTCTTATAAGCCACCCATAGAAATAACTTAAGATAAAAACTTAAAGAGATTGTGGTGGGAACGTTTACGAACGCACTTAAGCAACCCCTTTCAGTCAATTAAGTTTAACTTGTTCAGAGCATTAACTTGTTTAAACGACAAACAGTTCATACTGCTTATGTTTCAATTCGTTCTAAAATCACCGGTGCTTTCAACGTATTGTCGTGCTTTCTATAAATTGGATTAGATGTGGTTTTTATTAACTTGAAACTACGATATCCCAGTTAACAGGCTTACTTATTAGATATGTTTTGCTATAAATACACACAGTTTCTACCGAGGGGGGTGGGCAGAAACTATAGACGCCACCTGCTACAATCCTCACATTCTCTTCTTGCTTCGGTCACGATTAACAATTTACTATAACAGCATTATGTCCACTAACTCGAACACAGAACCTTTGACCTTATCACAACCACAATGCCACACTTCTAAACACGTAACTAGACAAAATGTAAAATAACACCCGATTAATAAAAAAATCATCATTATCATTTCAGCCGGATGACGTCCACTGCTGGACATAGGCCTCCCCCAATTTGGGGGGGGGGGGGTTGCCATAATCGCCACGCTCGGCAGGCGGGTTGGCGATCGCAATATGGTGGTAAAATGCATAGAGAACGCTGCTGCCCATTCTCTAGTAAGTCCCTTAGTCGCCTTCTACGACACCCACGGGAAGAGATGAGGTGATGCTATTCTTTACGTCCGGCACCACACGGTAAAAAAAATTTTTGGGTGTAATTTTTTATAAAAAATTACACTCTAATAATATGAAAAATGAAAATTTTCTCATGAAAGCCTTGGTCGTATGCCACTTTGTCCTAAGGCTTAAGATCGGTTAAGCTATTAAAATGTAGGTATTGTTTTGTAATTTTTTCATTCGCCAAATTACGATAGTAAACGAGTGTAGAAGTTATGAAGGGACAGGTGATCATACATACATACGTACATACATCATCGTCATCTGAGCATCATCAGCCTTTTTCCAACTATGTGGGGGTAAGCTTGTAGTCAAACCGCATGCAGCTCAGTACCAGTATTTTACATGGAGCTCAAAAACTCAAACTCAAAGTATTTATTTCAATTAAACCGTTTACAGTTACTTTTGAATTGTCAAAAAAGTCGATCAGTTAGAAAGTTGAAGATAGTTGCCCATTCCAAAACGTAGATCTGTATGGAGAAGGCAAGAAACTCAAAGGACAAAATATTTGGAACATTATTTATTCTTGTTGCTTCTTTAGATGAAAGTGAGGTAAAAAAAAAAAACAACAATTCTTAATATAAGATTAAAAATAAGCTCTGTAAGTTAAGACAGGACCAATCTCAACCGACGGCGCCCGTTCACGAACTTGACGCGTTGATCAGCACCATCCAGCTCAATCATTTTATAGGGAACCGAATGGTCCAATGAGCGTCTGCGTATCTGACTTTCACAACCTAGTGGGCGTACTAAAAGTACCTACACCTCTGCCTTACTGTTCGAGGAATACAAGCATGATGTTATATTACAAAGTTCATACCCGACCTGAAATATGAGCTTAGTCCATTTGTAGGCGAAGCCCAATAAAACAAGCTACCTTAGTCATGTAATGTTCCTTTTATTATAATAAGTTTGTAGGCAAAGCTCAGTAAAACACGCTGTAGGTAAAGTCCATTAAAACGAGCTACCTTATACATGTAATGTTCCTTTTGTTATAATAAGTTACTGTATACTCACCTGTGTCATTTGCCTTAAGCACATTACTTGTAATTTGTACCCATCCGGTAGTAAAAGTTAATTTAAAATACCTAAACTATTTTATATAGGTAAAACCTTGTAGCGCAAGTAATATACGTTGCACCCCACTAACGGTCTCGCTAATCCAGTAAGAATTGCAAAACCTTGAACTTCCTTACACGTGTTGACCGGAACTGGACAAGTCGAAACCTGCTCCCCGGGAAGGCCATGGTTTCTCGGCGCTGATTGGTGGAATTAGCCCAAAATTAGTAATTACGTGTGCAACTTGCGCTAGGGGTTGGAGACGATATAATAAGCATGTTTTGTTTTGTAAAGCACTAGTCATCAAATAGTCATCAAGTGAATATGAATAATCAGTGAAATTGTGAAAATAGTGGCTCCGCTGCCCACTGTTAAGTCGCGATGTACCCTTTAACTAGCTAGCCAGTCTCAGTATTAGCTTAGGATGTATTTTGTGTGAATTCCTTACTATATTTTTGTCCTAAATATGTTGTGCTCGTAATAATATTCTGTGTAAATTAATGTGTTGTGTAATAACGGGATGCGTAATATCCTATTGCTCTGTGTCATCGCATGTACCTCGCTATCTTGTGCCTAATGACTGATTCGTGAATATAAGAGTTTTAATTCGTGTGATGCTGGTTTACTTTCACTCCTTCGTCAAGGGAACACCGTTACCCCCGCCTACATCACCTGACTCCCCGTATATCTAACATTTTGGTCCTGTCGAGTCGGATTCAGGTTCAAATAGAAGGAGTGAACCAGCTAGAATAATGAGCAATAGAAGCGAAATTACCACACGCAGCAAACACAGGAGACTGGCTGAAGAAATGAGTACGCGACGGGCAGAGGATATCGTCTCTGACTCAGGCTTACCATCCGAAAGGGCACCAGGGTCTCCGTCTATAGCACCAACCATGACATCGACGTCCGCTCGCAACATTCCTCTGACAGGTGGCCGGCTAATCGACCATAGTAAGGAAGTGTCGGACGGGGGGCAGGCAGTAACCAAGGTTCGTCATATCTCGCCGCGAAGCAAAGCCTCGTCACGAAATAGCCGTAGGAGCATCGACCACCTTAAGAAAAGGATCGAGTATGAGGCGGAGCGCGAGTTGGTGCAGCTAAAGGAAAACCTTGTTAGAAAAAGGGTGGAAGCAGAGATAGCCGAGATAGAGGCGGCCGCTGAAAGCGATGATTCTCACTCAGACGTGAGTACGACACAGCGCGTTGAGGAGTGGGTCAAGAAGACGCCCCAGGTATCCGTGGCCCAATCGATTGCTGCATTGGGTACACCAGCTGTGTCAGGCGCACCTATAGAAGAGGCTGCGCCCCGTGAACCGTCTGAGAACCACGATCAAAACGTAAGTAGAGTGAATCGTGATACAACTAGTTATCGTGTGTCGTCAGTGCCGCAAGTAGTAAATGTGTCGCAAGTACCGAGACAATCCGTGTCTGTACCGTTACCTAACGTAACGGTACCAATTACGTCAAGGTACATGCCAGTGACGTCAGAAGGTGTAAGGTTCAATCTCCCCAATTATTATCCCGTCTTTACCACTCCGGTCGCCAGTGTACCTCGGGTATCGACGCTCGAGTCGGATACGCGGCGACAGACACAATACGGAGCGGATGATAGAGAAAGACGGCGCGAGTCCTCGGGGGATAGAAGCCATGATAAGTTTGATAAGCTGGCAGAAGCAATCACGAGCCTGGCGCGACCACGACCGGTACCTAGACAGGCATATGAATTGCCGTATTTTAGTGGGAACCCAGCCGACTGGATATCTTATCGTAATATGTACTGGGAAACGTCACAGTTATACAGTTTCAAAGCACATGAGAACCTGGCACGGTTAAAATCCTCGCTACAGGGCGACGCAAAGGTATCAGTAGAAGATTTATTGCGAACATCGACTGATCCTACAGAGATAATGCGTGCGCTCGAGGAAGAGTTTGGTCATCCGACCTTAGTGCTACAGTGCGCCATACAGAAGGTGAGGAATTTACCCAGAGTGACGGAGAGTTGCCGGGAGCTGCGGAAATTCTCATCGACGGTTCGAAACTGTGTATCATTGTTGAAGAACATACACGCAGAGGGTTACTTAAATAACCCACAGCTGATAAGTGACCTGCTAAGCAAATTAACACCGGTACAGCGGGCGCAATATGGTGATTTCGCGATGGGCCTGGACAGTGCACAGGGGGTGGACTTAAGAGTGTCACCAAACCTAGAAATACTATCACACTTTCTCGTACATCTGACACGCTCAACATCATATTACGTTCAGCCAAACATGTTTGAGGCTGATTCAGCGAGAACCCCCGCCAAGCAGCAGCAGCAGCCGAGGTATGGCAGCTCCAACCAGTCCCGACCAGCGAACAACGCGCGCTCAACCGGCAGCAGGCCTATGTTGACACAACGTGTGAACACGCAGAGCGATGAAACCACCGCACCGGAAGAATGCGTGATATGTCAACAAAAACATAAAATAGAGGATTGCGAGCAGTTCAAGAAACTCACCATTCAGCAGCGATGGGAAACTATCAAAGAAAAGAATACGTGTTTCAAGTGTCTTGTGATGAAGCACCCCAAGAGGTTCTGTCGCGCCAGCAGATGCAAGAAGTGCGGCTTCGGGCACCACCTGCTACTACACGCGGATAAACAACCGAAAGAGAGGGAAGATAAGCCTCAAAATAATAAAACGGAATGTGTTACGAACATAGGCGAATGGCGAGCTACTGCACTTCTAAAGATCATGCCAGTGACCATCAATGATGAAACAAGTGATAGCAACCAGTGCTACGCGCTATTGGACGATGGTGCAACGGTATCACTCATCGATAGTTCGCTCGCCACTAACCTAACGGGTCCGTGTGTTCCTCTTTCGCTAAAGACCGCCGGTGGTCACGGAGTGACAGACTCAACCTCGCGTGTGATACAAGTGCGCGTAAAAGGGCCTAACGGACAGTGCCATAACATTAAGTGTCGTACCATAAAAGACATAAACTTACCAACGCAAACAGTGTCCACCTCAGTGATAAGTGATAACGCGCACCTAAGCGACTTGGGTTGCGTAGAAATGAGGGGCGCCAAGCCTATGCTGTTACTCGGTCAAGACAACTGGGAGCTGCTCGTCAGTCAGGACATCCGACGAGGAAAATCCGGTAAGCCAGTTGCCTCACTTACAAAGCTAGGTTGGGTCATTCATGGACCGTTTGATAATAATAATAATAATAACTTGGCAACACTGAAAAGTCAACGACGTCAATTTTTTTTTCATCTCTCTTATTTTCCGTTTTTATCCATATTTATTAATTTCTGTCAGTCACATCTGTATAAAAAGCAATATTAAACCTTTTGGAAGAAATCCACTAATAAATTAACAGACAAACACGTTACTTTAATGAAAAAAGGAAACAAACCGAAAACCACTAACAATGACGGCTGTCAAAGCCGTCAACGAGAACCCATGGAAACGAAAGAATGAGAAATAAATTATGAAATGTTGACGAGATCAGCAGCTCGCCGTGCACACCCACCACCTCCGGACTCGTCGCTCAGCTCCGCCTCGCCGCTGCCGGTACCCAGCCCCTCTGCGGGCGCTGTGTTAACACCGGCCGTGGTAGTTGCGTCGAGCTCGAGCGACGAGTATTTCTCCCCGCCCACGACACCACCACCAGCTCGTCGACGAGGAGGACGCCGGCCGCCGGACGGCTTAGGACCTCGAGGCCCACCGGCCTCTGATAGGGTCCCAGCTCCCGGCGGAAGTGTGCAGCGCATGAGATGGACACGATCCATCAACGAAAACGTCATGCGCTCATACTATGGGGCTACAGAGGGAGGAAACAACCTGACCGCGTACCGTGTTCGGATGCTCTCTCTTTTTCAGGTGCTTGAGCCAGCTGTCAACGTTTCGGCACAACGACTGTCGGATCAGGTGCGGGTCATCCAGCGTAATCATATGTTGGATGACACTGTACTTGATCGCCTGCAAAAGGAAATGCAGAGTAGCCATGTCATCGTCCCCCCGTCGCAGACAGTTGTGGTACCACCACGGCTCACCACAGATAACGCGCCTCAAGCTGACGAGGGGAGTGTTGACAGGGCTACAAACGTAAGTACCCAGTGCAGTGAGGAATTGAGGAATGCTTTGGAGGGTGCGATTCGAGAATATCGGTTCATGTCGCCCGAACTTAGGCCACGCTTACCTCGTTTGCCCATGCATAACAAGAATAGGGCGCTGGTGGCGGCTTTGGATTCGCAGTTGTCAAACTATTTTGATGACTGCGAAGACCTCACCGATACTCATTCGATTCTGTACTGCGCGGCTGTGGCGGCATGTCGTGTAGCTCACGTCAAATTCGCAAATGACTCTAGAGCTACACGACCGAAACCAGCCGTACCAGCTTGGCAGTGCAGGATTGAACGTCGTATTGGTGGGGCCAGAGCCCTCATCGGCAAACTAATCTGCTTCAGGGAGGGCAACACTCGCCCTAGAGTGATGCGCTTTGTGAGGCGGGCATTCTCAGGGACTGATACCAGCCCTCAAGATTATATGTCCCGTGTCACAGAGCGCATAGACTTCCTGAAGCAGAAAGTGTATGCATGGGCAAACCGTATTCGTCGGTATAAGCGCCGGGTAGACCGATACACTCAGAACCGCACCTTCCAGAGTGATGAAAGGTGGGTCTATAGGGCTTGGGAGCGACCGAACCAAGGTGTGGCTGATACGCGCCTACCGGAAGATGACGCCATGTGCTCTTTTTGGCGCAATATCTGGTCGGTGCCTGTCAGTCACACCGAAGGTGATTGGGCTCGAGAAGTCGAGCGAGCCTGCGATCCCATACCAGAAATGGGGGCTATTACCATCTGCCCCCAAGATGTAGCTCGTGCAGTCCGTCCGCTGCCCAACTGGAAGTCTCCAGGGCCGGACGGGCTGCACAACTTCTGGATCAAATGGTTCATGGGATCGCACGCTCGCTTGGCGGCTCAGTACCAGACTGCTTTGGAGTCTGGTTCGCTACCCCAGTTCCTGACAACAGGAGTTACCCACCTGCTCCATAAATCAGGTAGTACCGCGGAACCCAAAAATTATAGGCCGATCACTTGTTTACCGACGGTCTATAAGGTTCTTACATCCATTTTGAGAACTAAAATTTACAATCATGTTGACACTAACTCCATCATGTCTGTCTCTCAAAATGGATGTAAGAACGGGTCCCGCGGTACTAAGGAGCTGCTCCTCATTGATATGGCCATTAGCCAACAGGTTCGCCGTTCCCGAAAGGATCTTTCGACATGTTGGATAGATTACAAGAAGGCCTATGACTCGGTGCCACATACATGGCTCATGAGGGTGCTAGAGTTGTATAAAGTAGATACAACTCTGCGCACCTTCCTGATGTCATGTATGAGGCAATGGAGGACGGTCCTTCGATATCCAGGATGTCGAAACATCCAGAGGAACAGCGAGCCGATAAGGATCGAGCGAGGTATATTTCAGGGCGACAGTTTGAGTCCGCTTTGGTTCTGCCTAGCCCTGAATCCTCTAAGCACATTGCTGGAGGATTCAGGTATAGGCTATCGGCTGAGGAGAGGTGGTCAGGTTATATCTCACCTCCTCTACATGGATGACCTAAAACTCTTTGCCCCCAACAATTTGCAACTGATGGAGCTACTGAAAGTAACTGAAACCTTCAGTAGCGCCATCAGGATGGAATTTGGTGTGGACAAATGTGCGGTCATGCATGTAAAGCGAGGAGAGATTGTGGAATCCGTGGGAACCCAACTCTCGGATTCCATAAACCTTCGAGCCCTCTCCGCAACCGAAACCTATAAGTATTTGGGTATGTCGGAAGCGTTGGGCATCAATGTTACTGACATGAAGCAATCTTTGAAGGAGCGCTTCTTTGGCCGCCTGAAGAAAGTATTTAATAGTCTTTTATCAGGCGGAAACAAGGTGCGCGCCTTCAACGGTTGGGTCATGCCGGTCTTGATGTACTCTTTCGGCATACTCAAATGGACTCAGACCGAACTCGACGCCCTGGATAGGAGGGTCCGTACGCTGCTGACTGCAAATCGAATGCATCACCCACGGTCATCGGTAATGAGACTGTATATCCCGCGAAAGTGTGGAGGTCGAGGGTTCTTAAACGCTAAGACCCTGCACAATCGCGAGATATACAGTCTCAGGGAATATTTCTTAGAGACCGATGTGGGTATGCATCGAGATGTGGCCGCGGTGGACAAGGGCCTCACCCCGCTCTCCTTGGCTAAAGAGAACTGGCGCAAGCCTGTAGTGCTTGACACTAAGGATCGCATGGAGGTATGGCAGAGTAAGGAGCTTCACGGACGCTTTTTTCGGGCCCTACATGGACCCGATGTAGACTTACTAGCGTCCGTAGCCTGGCTGCGTTTCGGTGACCTCTTTGGGGAAACCGAAGGTTTTGTCTGTGCAATTATGGACGAAGTTATCATGACGAACAACTACCGGAGATTTATTGTGAAAGATGGTACGGTTGACATCTGTCGGGCATGCCACCGTCCGGGAGAATCAATCAGACACATAATCTCCGGGTGTTCTCGTCTAGCTAACGAAGAGTACTTGCATAGACACAACCTTGTAGCCAGGATTATCCACCAGCAACTTGCTCTGAAATACAGCCTTGTGGAATCAGAAGTGCCGTACTACAGGTATGTGCCCGACCCAGTTCTCGAAAATGGGCATGTCACACTGTACTGGGATCGATCCATCATCACTGACAGGACTATTGTTGCCAATAAGCCTGATATAGTGGTGGTGGATCGACTAGAGCGGCGTACAATGATCGTTGATATAACGGTCCCGCATGACGGGAACCTCGTGAAAGCCGAGAAAGATAAACAAATCAAGTATCTTGACTTGGCTCACGAGGTTGTCGACATGTGGGATGTGGACTCAGCGATCATTGTACCGATAGTCGTTTCAGCCAATGGCTTGATAGCCAAGAGCCTCGACCAACATCTGAGGAGGCTCTCGTTGGGCAGCTGGGTCAAGGGCTTGATCCAGAAAGCGGTACTCCTGGACACGGCTCGCATCGTCAGGAGGTTCCTCTCTCTGGAGCCCTGACCGCCGGTAGCTTGGACCTTGTTCCCGATACCGGTGGGCTACTATTTTTTATATTTTTAAATGTTTTTATATTTTTATAATAATATTTAAAAATGTAATTTATAAGTGTATTTAATGGAATAAAGGAAATAATAATAATAGTAAAGAAAGCGTGAATTGCACGTCTGTTTCCCTCCCTGATTTGCATGACCTAGTAAAATCACAGTTTGAGCTAGAATCGATAGGCATTTCAGAAAATACTCGTAAACATAAAGATGTCGAGAGGGCATTGGCCGTGTTAGACGGCACTAGCCACCGTACCCCCGACCGTTCACAGTGGGAGGTGGGTTTGTTATGGAAACATGACAATATTCAGTTACCTGATAATTATAATCAGGCCAGACAGAGGTTGTACGGCATCGAAAAGCGTATGCGTAAAGACGCAAGTTTTGCCGAGGCATATTCAGCCCAAATAGGTAGGTTAGTGAACGAAGGGTACGCCCGCAAAGTAACAGGCGACATAGACGGCTCGCCGGTTTGGTACCTACCTCATTTCGGGGTCGTTAACCCGAACAAACCGGGCAAGCTGCGGTTAGTATTCGACGCTGCCGCTACGTCTCATGGTACGTGCCTAAATGATAATTTACTGACCGGACCTGACCTCTTAAATTCCTTACTCGGTATTCTATTAAAATTTAGAATAGGCCCCATCGCATTCTCAGGGGATATCGCCGATATGTTCCTACGTGTAAGAATAAGATCAGAAGATCAAAGCGCGCAATTATTTCTATGGCGAGGCGCGGATCATAATAAGGAACCCGATACATACGCGATGAATTCCATGATTTTCGGTGCAGCCTCATCACCTACCACGGCAATATACATACTCAATAAAAATGCCAGTGAGTTAGTTGATATTTATCCAGATGCCGTTGAAGCCATAAAATCTAGGCATTATATGGATGACTATCTGGATAGTGCCTGGACCGAGGAGAAGGCCAATAGGTTAATAGAGGAAGTAACCCAGGTACATGCCTCTGGCGGATTCATAATCCGGGGGTGGGTTACTAACTCATCAGATTTACGAGAAAAATTAAAAGTAGACATGCCTGACAAAGTAGCCCTAGAAAAAGGGATGGGTTCCGTCGAGAGAACCTTAGGTTTAATATGGTCACCTAGAGACGACGAGTTAGGTTTTGATCTATCATTCAAACGATTACCACCTGAGATAATAAACGGTAATTTAGTTCCCACCAAAAGACAATTCCTTAGTATGATAATGTCTATCTACGACCCACTGGGTTTCCTTTATCCCTGTGTGATACAATCGCGAATATTAATGCAAAGAATATGGAAAACAGGAATTCAGTGGGACGAACCATTACAAGAAAAAGATGCCAAAGCATGGTTTAGTTGGTTAAATAACTTACCGCGATTAAACGAGTTGAAAATACCGCGCTGGTACGGTCTGAATCTAGATAATCTAGAATTACACGCGTTCGGCGATGCCAGCGAGCTAGCTTACGCCGCGGTCGTGTACCTAGTAGGTCATAACTCTGAGGGCAAGAGGGAAACCGTCATGCTACTAGGAAAGGCACGTGTAGCCCCACAAAAAGTAGTATCCATACCTAGACTAGAGTTACAAGCAGCGGTGTTAGCCTGCCGCTTAGCCGACACCGCCCATAGAGAGCTAGGTTTACAAATTAATAAGAAATTCTTTTGGACCGATAGTAAAACTGTCCTAAAATGGATAAATTCCGATGCACAAGAATTTCAGAGGTTCGTCTCGCACAGGTTGGCCGAAATAGACAGGTTAACTGATAGAGGCAACTGGCACTGGGTATCCTCGCAGGATAACCCAGCTGATAAGGCCACCAGATTGTGTTGGCCCGATAACCACGCAGAGTGGCTCTCGGGCCCCCCGTTTCTATGTGATCCACAGGAGCGGTGGCCAGCGTGTCCCGAGGCTGAGGCATCAGAGGCGGACCTGGAGCGCATCCAGCGGGTCCACACCACAGCAGCGCCTAAGGCGCCCCTCCTGGACTACGAGCGCTACTCGTCGTGGGTACGCGTGCAGCGCGTGATGACACGCGTGCTGATTTTCATTGGGCGATGTCGCAAACGTCGGTTAACCAGTGAAATAAGTCTGCGAGACCTGGAGGAGGCTCACAACTGCCTTATGAAGTTGTGTCAGGAAGACAGCTTCAGAGAAGAGCGGGCCGCCATACTAAAAGGTCTGCCCGTACCGAATAATAGCAACATCAAACCTCTCGACCCCATGATCGTCGACGACGGGTTGCTACGAGTAAGAGGTCGCCTGAGTGCCTGTGAAGTACTCACATTCAGTGAGAGGCACCCCATCATTCTAGAAGGTCGTCATCCTCTAACGAGAAAGCTAATCGCACACTACCACGCGATGGCTTTACATGCAAACCACGAGACCGTCGTCAATAACCTACGAGAAAAGTACTGGGTTACCAAGGTCAGAACGTCAGTCAAGACGGTAGTAGCCAATTGCCAGCTCTGCCGTATCTGCAGGGCCCAACCCGCCGCACCTAAAATGGGCGACCTACCACTCGCAAGGGTAGAATCATCACGAAGAGCCTTTGTTCGAGTGGGGGTAGATTACTTCGGTCCGATGGAAGTAGCAATCGGGCGGCGCCGCGAAAAGAGGTGGGGCGCCCTCTTTACCTGCCTCACTACGCGCGCTGTCCACTTAGAGTTGGCCGCTTCCCTAAGCGCCGACTCCGCCATACTAGCCTTGCGGCGCCTCATAGCGCGCCGCGGGCAACCGGCGCACCTGTACTCTGACCAGGGTACCAACTTCATCGGGGCCAACACCGAGCTCCGAGCCGCCCTGAAAGACCTCAACCAGGGTCATATAAGGGACGAGGCGGTCAATCGTGGCATCGAGTGGCACTTCAATCCCCCGGCGGCCCCGCACATGGGTGGCTGCTGGGAGCGCCTCGTCAGATCGGTCAAGAATGCACTCCGAAGCACGCTCAAGGAACGTGCACCTCGTGAGGAGGTACTCTACACCCTCCTCACAGAGGCCGAGCTGATCATAAACAGCCGGCCATTGAGCTACGTGTACGACGACCACGACCAGCCTGTGGTCCTGACACCAAATCACCTGCTCCTGGGCACTGCGTCCGGGAGTACTCCGTTTGCGTCGAGCAGCACCGATGACATCGACTCCCGCAGGCAGTGGCGGCGCGTGAATGCGCTAGCCGACATGTTCTGGCGGCGCTGGCTGCGAGAGTACCTACCTACGCTGCAGCGGCGTGAAAAGTGGGCAAATAACGTGCCAAACATACGTGTCAGTGACGTAGTAGTGATTGTGGACAATAATAGACCGCGAAGTGCGTGGACGAAAGGTGTAGTTAAGACTGTCTATCACGGCAACGATGGTATTATCCGTGTGGTGGACGTAAGAACCGTCAATGGTGTCCTACGTCGACCGGTAGCGAAGGTTATTGTGCTTCCCACAGACCAAGAGATGTAAGGCGGTTGAACCCTTTTACAGGGGGTGGAATGTAGGCGAAGCCCAATAAAACAAGCTACCTTAGTCATGTAATGTTCCTTTTATTATAATAAGTTTGTAGGCAAAGCTCAGTAAAACACGCTGTAGGTAAAGTCCATTAAAACGAGCTACCTTATACATGTAATGTTCCTTTTGTTATAATAAGTTACTGTATACTCACCTGTGTCATTTGCCTTAAGCACATTACTTGTAATTTGTACCCATCCGGTAGTAAAAGTTAATTTAAAATACCTAAACTATTTTATATAGGTAAAACCTTGTAGCGCAAGTAATATACGTTGCACCCCACTAACGGTCTCGCTAATCCAGTAAGAATTGCAAAACCTTGAACTTCCTTACACGTGTTGACCGGAACTGGACAAGTCGAAACCTGCTCCCCGGGAAGGCCATGGTTTCTCGGCGCTGATTGGTGGAATTAGCCCAAAATTAGTAATTACGTGTGCAACTTGCGCTAGGGGTTGGAGACGATATAATAAGCATGTTTTGTTTTGTAAAGCACTAGTCATCAAATAGTCATCAAGTGAATATGAATAATCAGTGAAATTGTGAAAATAGTGGCTCCGCTGCCCACTGTTAAGTCGCGATGTACCCTTTAACTAGCTAGCCAGTCTCAGTATTAGCTTAGGATGTATTTTGTGTGAATTCCTTACTATATTTTTGTCCTAAATATGTTGTGCTCGTAATAATATTCTGTGTAAATTAATGTGTTGTGTAATAACGGGATGCGTAATATCCTATTGCTCTGTGTCATCGCATGTACCTCGCTATCTTGTGCCTAATGACTGATTCGTGAATATAAGAGTTTTAATTCGTGTGATGCTGGTTTACTTTCACTCCTTCGTCAAGGGAACACCGTTACCCCCGCCTACATCACCTGACTCCCCGTATATCTAACACCATTGTTAAATTCTAGTACACAGAGATACAGCTTCTGCTAACAAACAATAGTATCCTGACGTATACATACATAGTGTTAGAACATCCACTGCAAAGACCGGCTCTGTCAAACATGTACCTATCGCCGATAAAGCCGAACACTGTCGATTGGATTTTGAAATTGATTGAATGCTTTGATCTCAAAGTAAATGTTCTGAATAATGTAACGAAATTATTACAATGAAGGTGCATTTTCATCTGCCAAGCCTTATCTCAACTATGTTGGGGTCAGCTTCCAGCTTTAACGGATGCAGCTGAATACCAGTCATTTACATGGAGCGACTATCTGACCTCCAAAACCCAGTTACTAGATAAGATACCCACCCCTTGGTTGTCAGACTTTCAGGCGTCTGATGACCCGAAATGACAGACAGGACCAACGGCTTAGCGTGCTTTCTAAGGCACGGAGGGGTCTTGGAATTTAAAGATGTGATGTTCACCCATCCACGTACCGACCGCGGGAAGTACAGCTTAACCTGATCAATCGATCCGTGTGGCTGTTATCACTTAGCCACAAGCCCCTAAATGAAGGTGCATGTGTATGTGCAGTTGCAAAGACGAAAAAGGTGGCATAATAAATAGAGTTTGACTGGTATTCTTATTCCTTATTCCCAATTTGTATATTATTAAATTTAAAGCTATGTAACATCTCTGTTAATATTCTGACAAATACATTAATCAAATCACACTATTTTCCGAAAGCAAATTTCAAATCTATACTAGTTAGCATAGTAGATTTCCGCGTATTTACGAGTACGTTTGACCGCAATTGTCCGCAACGCCATTTAATATTATAGTTCGAATAATCAACTTCAATAAAATTTTCTCTAACATCGAAACAATTTAACTCTAACTATTTCTGCTTATAACATTTCAAAGCCTTCTATTTTACATAACTATTGAAGCACCTTCAAACCCGAGCCCACTTACAATCTATTAAGTTTGCTTTCCTAAAATTACCTAAACTAACCTTCCGCCATTTTGGTAACGCCAGTCATCTCCGCCACGTGTATGGGGCGAAATATTAATAAAATTCAAAATGGACATATAAACGGGAACTATGGCGAAATGGGGTTTGTTCATGCGGGGCATACATGTTTTGTACCGTTGCTGCATATTTATGTCTTAATCAAGGCTGGCAGCTGTTGCCTATGGCACATTACTGCTCTATGTTTACGTGTCTTGCACGTATGTCTTGGAACAAAGCCTAGGAGTTTAATATTTTGGCAGCTGATTTATACACTGTTTGCATTCTCGCTCGTAAGCTGGGACGGCGTTTGTATCATTTTGGTGTTTAATATCTACGGTTTTGACGGCAAATAATTAGTATTAGACTTGTGAACCATCGTTGACGAAAAGCCAAAGCGAGTAGACGTATCAACAGAGTGTGTGACCGTCCGATACTCTTGTCGCTGGGCAATGAGTGAGTGCGCGACAGCGACGCACGATTCGCACCCGATCACTTTCTCATATGTGTATGGGCAAGCGAGTACTTTGCCCGCTAAGCAAGAGTCGCTGAACGAGTATTTTCTTTGGAAGCTTGTGTCATGGCGACAATCAATTGCAGAGATCGTTCTCGCCGGCAGTGTGAGCAGTCAGTAATCAACTATAACTATATGCATATCTTTTACTGATACAAGCCCTACAATTATTCTAAGGTTCTTGAGCGAGAAAAATACTCTATAGATAATCGCTTTCCTCGTGGGCAGTGGGACAGGCGCCTTATTCGACAAAGCGGCTATTATAATAGAAATTATAGTAATTCACCCAAAAATATATTTTATCTGTATTCAAATCTTCTGTCATCAGTTGGCCATTATTGTTTGTTGTTATTAGGGTCAATCAATCACTATAGCCGTAAGAGATTATCGATTGGTAACTTTTACTAGTTTTCTATATACCTACGTATATAACAGAGGCCTGGGCTTTGTTAAATTTATCTGAGTAACTACTTATTTATTTAAATACAAAATTTTAATTTCATTTCCACGATAGGTGCGGTTGTATTTAAGCAGAGAATGTATAAAGAAACTTGTGAAATTATATAATTGTGGGGTTTTCGCTGTCACCTGTCGATTTATTTGCGGTGATGTTTGCTGAAGTCTATGTCCAAAACTGGACATGCATAATCAGCCTATAACGTCCCCACTGGGCCCGGGGCACAGGCCTGCTCTCAGTGAGATGGAGTGGGCCGGAACCCACCACGCAGGCAGAGTGCGGTATATATCAACCATCGACCACACTGGACATGATTGAGCAGAATAATGAAGATGTTGACAGGGAAAATTAAATACCAAGCCTGAACCCATAATTACGTAACACCAAACTAAATACATAACATAATATAGGTATACGAAATGCCAACTTGTAGTTATACATATCTTGACTGTAAGACAAACAATCAGTGACGTCAGTTTACATAACCCGATCTTGTTTAAACAAGTATAAGTATGAATAATCATGGCCTTATAATATAGCATGGTTGTCGGTTTGCCGATATTGATTTATCTATTAAGCTTTGTGGGGATGTTGATATTGCTTGTTGTGTGTTGGTAACATTATAGAACTGAGAGGTTTGCGTCTATTTCGCGGTCTTGAAATGAATTCATCTGCAAATTACTCGTCGTATTTATTAATTTCCTATAATAAACCTAAACATAGATAGATAAACCAGTTTTGCTTTCTTTCTTTCAAGAAAGAAAGCAAAACTGGTTTATCTATCTTCTTCTTATCTATATATCTATAAATAAAAAGACAAGTCCTGACTGACTGACTGATTGACTGACTCATCAACGCCCAGCCCAAACCCTTGGACCTAGAAAGCTGAAATTTTGCACAGAGGTTCCCTTTATAATGTAGACAAGGAATAAGGAAGGATTTTTCGAAATTCAACCCCTAAAGGTGTTAAATAGGGGATGAAAGTTCCGCGCGGGCGAAGCCGCTGGCAAAAGCTATCATACAAAGAGGTATATACAAAAGGATAAGTTAACTCAGCAAAGAAAAATGCTTCAACTCAGTACGATGCTGTGCTAGATGTAGTCAGAAGAGCATTGATGGGACTGTGGTATCGACCCCGACTTACGAGTTGAATGTCGTGAGTTCGAAACCAAGCAATTACCTACTTTACTTTGTGTATTTAATTTCATCACCACTGCTCCCAAAACGATTAAAGAAAACATCGATAGGAAGCCGGCAGACGAAACGAACGAAGAACGAGACGAGACGAAGGAAGGCGGCGGAATACAGAATCAAAAATTCAAAAACATGTGACATCTACCAACCCGCACTGGGCCCGCGTGTTGGATATGGTCGACTCTCTTACATTGAGAGGAGGCCTGTGTCCCAGCAGTGGGAACAATTAGGCTGATGATTGTGATGATGAGCCAGTCAGCCAGATATTTTAGGTGTCAAAAGGCGGTGTTAACCTGTGTAGTCATTTTCCTTCGATTAAAAAGTTTCTAAATCTAAAGCATAAAAAGTTTCGCATGCTCAAGTAAAACATTAAACACCTGGAAACGTTAAAACTTCAGAAACATTAATACCTGTTGTTGAAAAGAAATTAAAAACGAACACCTTAATTTCCATCTTAATCGCTCGATAAGCGGCTATAAGTTTCCTTAATTTCGTTTTTCGCGTCCCTTTTTTGACTGATGGTCCATTTTGGGTGATTTTCCTCGCACATATTGACTTTACGAGTCAACCGATGCACAATATAGACAGGTACCGAAGGCGAACTCCGTGCAATGAGCGAAAGCGCACGCTCACATAGACACGATTCGCGTACAGCATTTGCAACTGGCATTCGTATGTGATCGCCCGCCGTACCGTGTACGCGTCTATGTGTGCATACTATTATTTTTACTCGTTCTAGGGAGTGTTCTTTCGTACCTATCTATTCTCTGACTGGGGTTTCGAATAGAGCGTACAGAAATTAGTGAAACCCCACGCTAGAAGGAATGCACTTAATTAAGGCAATTTAGGGGAAGTTGGGACGTTTTCGACAATGCCTGAATTATTTTGGGAGAGCAGGGAACGTTCTTGGTTTGTCTAATGATTATTGTTATTGTTTAAATGGAATGTTTATAATGCGTCTGTTGTTGTAGAATGTGTCGTAATGGGATGAACAGACACATTTTTATTTATCCACAGTGATTATACACATAGGGTGGGACTAAGGTAATGAAGTAGGAGAATTCTCCTCATAAAAAAGTGACGACATTGTTACAGTCATTACATTACAACACACTGAAGTAATATTTCAGATGTATTTAAGTTCGTTTTTATACTATAAGCTGTATATTCAAACTGTAGATAGGCAGTATAAGCGCTTATACAGCCCGTATAAGTAAAATTTTGTACAGATTTTGCGTTAGTAGAGCTGTATAGTAGCTGTAGAAGCAAGATTTAAGCTGTATAATAGCTGTATTGGGGCTGTTATTTGGAGTACAAAGAAACTATTACACTAAAAATTATCTTATAAATATCTTATTATGAAAAGAGTTCTAAATAGGTTTTTTTTTTTAAATGACAGAAGGCTCCCAAACTAGGTGTATACCTGTGACTTGGGTGTCAGTCAGCTCCCATTTTGCATTTATTATTTAGTAGGTATATTTTTCCGTGTCTTTATTAGTTGTGAAGTTGACAGGTGCAAAACATTGATTACTATACTTCACTTTTCGGTTGCTTACTTCTAGAATATGTCACGCATTTACTTCCGGATATAATATTGCCTGCACATAATTATATTGAACGAAGGTAACGTTCTTTCCGGGAAAAATCATAAGGAAAATGATAATCTTACCCCATAGCATAAAAGAGGGTGACATATTGTTAGCCGAGATTCTCACATAAATACTCTTAACTCACGTCAAGGCTTACGAAGTACACAACATTGGGTAATTTGTGCCGACGCCGAGATGTTTAATTAAAAGAACATGGAACTGTGCTCTATTTCTACTGATACTGATTATTTCAGGACTTATATTTCTTTGTATTATGTTGGGTAAACAAGTGTGACTATTCTAAAAGCTAAATCAAAAATCAAGAAAAATTATCCATTATAAATTATTTACACGTCAATCATATTAGGTCTTTACCTATGAAATTGCCGTTCTGCAGTACTGGCCATTTCAAATCAAAATAATTTTTGTTTGGCTAAGAATTCTAATTTCAAATTAATTTTATTTTAAAAACATGGATTTTTTTTTCTAAAAGTAGTCATTTCTTTATTGATTAGTGTTACATTTTCATCGCATTTCAATCTTTTTCGTCATCATGGATACGTTAAAAATTCGAGTAATTATGGAATATGAGTACCGTCGTGGCAGCAACGCGGCACAAGCGGCACGCAACATCAACGACGTTTACGGAGCTAACACTACAAACCAACGCACCACCTGTTATTGGTTTGCTCGCTTCCGTTCTGGAAATTTCGACCTGAAAAATGAACCTCGCGGTCGTCCGAAGACTTTGGTCGACAATGACGAATTAAAGGCGATTGTGGAAGCTGATGATACACAATCTACGGCTGAATTAGCAGCAGCTTTCGACGTTAGCGTCAAAACAATATTGGTCCATTTGCGTCAAATTGGCAAGGTAAAAAAGCTTGACAAATGGGTGCCCCACGAACTCAATGATCGCCAGCGCGAAGTACGCGTCGAGACGTGCCTTGCACTGCTCAACAGACACACAAATGAAGGAATTTTGAACCGCATTGTTACCTGCGATGAAAAATGGATTCTGTTTGATAACCGTAAGCGCTCAGCAAGTTGGTTGGATCCTGGTTCAGCACCTAAACAATGCCCTAAACGAAAACTTACCCCTAGAAAAGTGATGGTCACTGTTTGGTGGTCTAGCGCCGGTGTGATTCATCACAGCTTCTTACCAAACGGGGTGAGCATTACTGCAGATGTGTACTGTGAAGAACTGAACACAATGATGGAGAAGCTGGCGCATCTCCAACCAGCATTGTTCAATCGCTCGTCTCCGCTGCTCCTGCACGACAACGCGCGACCTCATACTGCACAGCAGACGGTCTCCAAGTTGCAAGAACTGGGGTTGGAAGCTCTCCGTCATCCGCCCTACTCACCAGACCTTGCGCCTACAGACTACTACTTTTTCCAGAATTTGGATAACTTCTTGGCGGGAAAAAAATTTAATACCCGAGAGGCAGTACAAAATGCCTTTGAAGAATTTGTTGCCTCCCGTCCAGCTGATTTCTTTAAGAAGGGCATCAATAAACTGCCACTGCGATGGCAAAGATGCATTGATTGCATGGGTGATTACTTCGATTAATACAAATAAAAAATTCATGAAAAAAATTCGTTTAAATTTTTTCATACAAAACGGCAATTTCATAGGTAAAGACCTATTATTAAACTACACATAAAACAATTAAAATACATCCAAAGTCACCGACATCCGAAATTAAAGTTATTTTGCACTTTGTAGTGTTTTTTTGGAAGTCGGTTGTTATTTTTTCGAAAAAAGGTTTTTTATTAAGATATTAGAATTTTACAAAAAAATCTTCAATTTAAAAAAAATACCTGTTATTTTCCATCAAAAAATCATAGGAAACATTTTCACTTAAGGGGAACCTAGTCGCAGGCTCGAACTGACTGATGGGCCTGGCATAAAAGCACGCTGTCTCATCAGGCATCGTGTCCGACAGAGGTAGTATCAGTGATGAGCAGTCAGAAGCTAGTCTACACGCACAACATTATTGAATGAGATGTAGGATCATTTTATAGTACAACAGGCGCGTAAAAAATTGAGAAAATGTCCTTCGGAAGATCGGGTTTTATGAAGAAACCACTGCATAAATCAATAACCAATAAAGTTTATTTTCGACTTGGTTTTCAAGATTTTACACCTATTTTATCACTTAAACACGCCCAAAGTTAGGTTAAATTAGCAAGAAAAACGAATCTTTGTTGGCTCATAACTTTTTAATGGCTTTTTATTTTAGTATTCTGTGTCCGTACAAGCAATATTAATAATGAGACAAAACTATACCATGTTTAATTTTTGATGTACATTGTTGAGCAGTGGAGTAATACACTCCCGAAGTTTGTATGGGAAAAATGGTGACTAGATTCACCTTAAATCGATGGATGTCATATGGCTAGAATAAATAAATATTATAGATGCGATAGGTACGAGTAATCGTTCAGGTAAAATACTTGCGCGGGAAAAGTATATGACCAAATAAAGACGAGACTCTTCCCACCGACTTATTGAAGGAAACTCTTAAAATCTTAAAGTGCTGAGCTATCTGCTCGGTTTACTGCAAAATACCTTACCAGTTTCCATTCGATTTTCTTAAAATTAAATGGTGGATTATAAAAGAGTAGCCAGATATCCTGCTGTGGTTAATAAAATGAGAATTTATTTTTAAGATCAATCTTTTTGTGTCTGACTGCAACTTCGTTTTTTTTATTTTATTGAATTGTAACTGCAAAGTAAATCCGGATAAGTACCAATGTGTCTTATATATTCATATGTACTTTCTGAGTTTATCTTGGACATTACTGACATCGGTGAAAGAAAAACACCTAGACTCATTTTCAACATATAAGTTTGAAATCGCCAAGCCGTCTAGACCATTGGTTTCTTTGTGGCTCACTTAGAGAAAAAAATATTTCTAGACCACCCCATTCTTTTTTTTTATTTCCATGTGTCACGAATCAGAAACAGCTATTGCCACGATTATATTTAAACGTGTAGTTATTATATACATTCGTAAGATAGGATATGACCCTATCCTTTTTCTGGGTGTAAAGAAGACTGACTCAAACGCATATCGCCTACGTTGAGAACCTATTGTTTGGAGCAATGCTCCTGCCTTTTCTGTGTGAGAAGACGTCTTTGACCTGCAATGAGACTAGGACAGGCTAGTATTATTATTATTTACATGTATGGCTACTGTTGTCGACAATACCTAACACAGTTGGCTCGCTGTAGGACCTATTCGGTCCAATGACTTGTGTGTGATAAGGCGTAAGCTAATCATCAAACCGCAGGCAATTACTGCGCAGGACAACAGCTTGTTCTAAACCGCCAACCCCGGGAACTTTTCACAATATCCTAGCAAACCTCAAAATCACTTTATCCCTGGGGAAATATCCCGAGATCTGCTCTTACTGTAGACTTAAACTGAGTTTATAAAAGCTACATTTAAGAAAAAAAAAGTGCTTTGTATTTTTACAATTTTCAATTAAAATATCGGCTTACTTTGCATGCGAGAAAATTTCTAAAAGAACGGCAACAGCAAAACTTCGTTTAAAAAAATATCAAATTGAAAATACAGTTTTAAGCGAAGGTTGTGTGATTACTTAGCTTTCTAACTAGTACTTCGTTTGATGTTCAGTTTACACGTAAACATAAACAAGCCGGGCTGCCGGACTGGTGGACACTCAGTATTTCATTTAGCAAATACCAAGTGACCGAATGCCAAACAGCTTTGCACAGAGACTGCTAAAAGCAACAGTCCCGGAGGTATTGTGTTGGTGCACTGTGCACAGTGCAACTACCTGTGTGCAAAGGGAGAAATGTTTCACCTTATCATTTTATATTTCTGTGTGGCTAAGAAATGCGCCTCTGACACTCACGTCCGTGTCGTAAAATCAAGTAATAAATTATTACATATTTTAGCTCCGACAGTTGCCTTCGTGTTTATTGAGTACTATTGTAATAGGTTGTTCTGACAGGACTCCCACGTCACCCGACTTTCACTATCAGATAGCTGATGCTATACAGAGTAACATAGGCTACATAATTTCGGACATAAACACGGGCGAAGCCGCGGGCACAGCCAGTCCCTAATAACCTAACCTTTCCGGAAAAATGTTTAATTCTATTTTTAAACTGCCGCAGTTTAGTACCTTATAACTGTTCTGCTGTGAAGTATGTCACTAGCTCAACCATCTGGAGTTTGTTGTACCAAAGGATCTTTCCATGACACAGAACTTCAACAGCTGCATTTTCCCGCGTCGCAGACATATCACGGAATATTGACGTCACAACTACGCTCGTAGGGTGTTGGCGGATTATTTCTGCAGATATGATGGCTCCGTAATTGGCGCGAAAATGACAGCCCTGTTCCCGCCAGTCAGGCTTCAAACGTCAGGATAAGTAGCTATACTTACGGAGAGATTTTAAAATGATAAACTGATAAAAGAGCCCGTATTTTAGAACAATGTGCGATGCTAAAAAACATGAATTTCGACTAAAAACTGTCACATTTCCTAATCCCAACCAAATGTAGTTTCGCTCAAAATTCAGTTTTATTTTTATTTACATTCAGTTCTGACGACAAAGCTCCAAATTTTAATGAAAATTATTCCAATTTTGCTCATAAATTCGTTAAGCCAGCCGCCCATACAAAAATAGTGATGTCCCTTCTTGCTACGTAAAAACCTAACCGCATTTTTATTTAAATTAAAAATATAATAAATTAGCCCCTGAATAGGGGAGTTTCAAAAAGCTATCAAGGGAACAGTCTTTAGTTAGACAGGATCGTACAGTTTAAGGGGTGCCTGTTTAATTTTCCTCTCAAAACTTTTACCGTATATCTCGGAAAGTATTTTCCTAAATTTAAGTTTTATTGAAAGAATTATAGAGCTCAACTTTAACATAGTCATTATTGTAAGAATTATGGATATTGCAGATTGCCTAAGACGTACATTTTGTTTTAGGACGCCCTGAGTCCGGACTAATACGGTAAACAAGGTTCGAATGGTTTCATGTGACACCGGTTGTATTTTTCTACGCGATTTTTTTTTTTATTTAGTATATACCTACTTACTTAAGTAGGCACAAAACATACCAACCAATTGCTTAAAATCTAATCTTTATGTAATATAATTATGTAATAGAAGACTGTCTATGCTACTTTTTAACCGACTTCCAAAAAAGGAGGAGGTGATATGTTCCACCGAACGTATTTTTTTAAATGTATTTTCCTCGATTTCTCCTCCATTTGTGGACCGATTCTCAAAATTTTATTTGATAGAGTATACTCCTGAGGTGGCCCCATTGGCACCAAGTCAGGATCTGATGATGGAATCCCAGGGATATCGAGGGCAACCCTTAAATCTTATAGGAATTAACAATGTTTTTCCTATGTTTTCCAATTCTATTGAGACATTTGCGTATGGTCATCATCTTCTCATGACGCTGAGCTGATGATGGAAGGTACAACTCTTTAACTTAGGAGTTAGGTGCAGATTCGGGCACAACTCCGTCATATATAGACCGATTTTCAAAATTATTTTTTTAGAAAGGGTTTTATTCCGAAATGGTCCCATTTAAATTTCATATAGATCTGATGATGCGTTTCGGAGACAGACAACGGAACTCTTCAAACCATGACAGCAAATCAACCGCGATTGCTGTTATCGCATAAATATGCATTGTTTTGACCCCAAGGATGATGAATTGGTGTGGAGTGGGTACTATAACTAAAAAGTGAAAAATAAAAACTTTTTCCAAAAAAAAGACAACCTTTGACTTTGGACATGTATTTTATTAATTTCTTGTCACCGCATTCCGAAATTAAAGTTATTTTTCACTTTCTAGTGTTTTTTGGAAGGTGGTTGTTTTTTTTTTCTGTAAAAAGTTTTTTTAATCTATGCTCAAAGAATCTCACTGCTTTGCGTTTCTGTAGAAATAAAATTAATCCAGTATCTATACTCAATACTCAAATTTTATTTGCGTTCCACAATGCGAGGTGGTAAATAAATAAAAATAGTGATCATTATGGACCCTATCGGTCACAGCAAAAAATAGTATATCTACGTTGGTAAGCGCATCACTTGAGAACGGCAAGACCCATTTGGCTAGTTTTGTTTTAATGATCGTAATCAGTAGCGTGCACAAAGTTTTTAGACAGGGTAGGCAGAAATTAAACAAAAGGCAAAAAAAAAACAGAATAACTGATTGCTGTACACACGGCTACACATCAAGCTATACATTTCCAGTTTACGCTGATCTCGCACTGCACGAAAGTCATATACAATGCGAGATCAGCTTATACTAGAAATGTATAGCTTGATGTATAGCCGTGTGTACCTACACAGCATGTGAGGCAATTAAATTAATAATGTTGTTTTGTATTGAATTTACGATTGACTTTACCTTTAGTTTGTATTAATTGCAAATTTAGGTGTAGTTGTCGGTGTACAACTACTTTTCATCATCATATCAGCCGAAAGACGTCCACTGCTGGACATAGGCCTCCCCCAGGCTCGACCGGTCTTGTGCTTCTCACATCGCGGATACCCGCGGCCTTCACAAGGTCATCGGTCCACCTAGTGGGAGGCCTTCCCACTCTACGTCTTCCGGTACGCGTTCGCCACTCACGATCATTTGGCTTTTTTCACCGAAAGATAATTTTGAAAATGCATATTTTTTTTATTTTCTCTATACACACCATCTGATCAACATTCACAGAGAATACTATCTATTTATCACACTATTATCAACGTTAAAATCTTAAAGTACATGCTATCATAGCTCACAACCAAAACAAATAAATCAAAACAAACAATAGCGTCGGAAATCGGTATCACAATTAATCAAAATTTTATTTTTTTACCTGTTTTATATTTTAAAATAGTTTGTAATTTAATCAAGTATGAGTGAAACTATGCGTTGCTGTTATGTTTGAAATAAATAAATAAATAGGAAAAATAATACAAAATGTTATGGTTGTTGACAATCGAATGAAACAATGCTACTTTTGAAAATAGTCGCATAGCCAAATTTATTCGGAAAACTTCGGTAAGTATCGTAATTCGTCGTGTTGTAAAGCATAAAAATACAGTGAGTACCCTGTACGGTTTTTTTTTTTTTTTTTTGGCTGGGAAGTCAGCAAATAACTTCTCCCGCTCTGGGTGGAGCAGGGTGTGTTAGACTTTTACTGACTAAAACCCACCCGTGTTCCTTCAGTAGCCCGTATGCCAGGGGCTGTGGTATCTCTTTTGAACAAACCCGCACCCCTAGCAGGCATCGACCCTTGCGGGCCTCATCACGTTTGTGCTGACATCTCTTTGAGGCGCGCGTGGAACACAACGCGCCGTCGACTTGGGCTTGGTCCTTACCGGACAGCGAGCTACCCATTACTCGCCGTCCGCAAGCTCATGCCTACGGTGGCCGGAAATCGGCTTGGGATTCCCGACGCCCAGGGCGTCTCCGTATCCTTTGGCGGCTAGGGTCGCGAGGGCGCATGGACTGCCGCTCCCTCACGTGCGCCGCCTCCCTTCGCGAGCATCACTGCTTCGCTGAAGGAGGTGACGGCTACCCATGCTCTCTCGCTCCGTACCATGGCCTGGACCAGGGCCGGACGCGAGAGATTGCCGCCGCCGATCGCCTTCACGAGGACACGGCGGTGCTCCACCCAAGCCGGGCAGACCGCCACCGTGTGCTCCACCGTGTCCTCAGGGCGATCTTCGCAGTGGAAACACCCGGGCGTTTCCTCCCGCCCTATCCGAAACAGGAACCTCCCGAAACAACCGTGTCCGGTGAGGACCTGCGTCAAGCAGAAGGTGAGGACGCCATGCCGCCTCTCAAACCACTCCTCAAAGAGGGGACTTACCGCCGCAATCGTGGCGTGCCTAACCCTGTACGGTTGTGTGCGTCAATTGTTACATTGTGTGCCACGTACGTATAGGAACGCACACCCTATTAGCTTGCATGATCACAAGAACACACATAAAAACATTAAGACGCAAATAGTTCATGTCTCTCCCGAGGCACTCAGCTGCGCTAGTGCATCGCAATGCGAAATTGCGTAAAATTTTACGAACGAACGGGTATTGTATCGATGATACTAATGATGCGACCAACGCTCGACAGGTGGAGCTAATTGAAGGTTTTTTTTTTTTTAGTTTACTGATAAAATAATGTTAACTTTACATATTTATCTAGTTTAGGTAGGGTAGGCAGTCTTTCGGTCTTTATGGACTGTACGCCACTGATCGTAATAGTTCAAACTATTTATACGAGTATAGGTATCAGGTTTTAGGGAAAGAAAAATTGGAAAAGATTACCGGAAAAATGGAAAAAACTGAAAGACTTTTTTTCTGTGGGATTATTCAATGAACTATTGTTTGGGCAGGATAACGTCTGTCGGATCAAAAAACACAGAATTTATGATAATTTTTCGTCTGAAATTATATTTTCTATCTGTATATGTATTTATAAGTATTTTATAACTAAGGTTACTAAGTCAGCTTGCTAGAAAAAAAATGTTTATTTAAAAGTAAAACTAATATGTTTAAGCAATTGTTGAATGCAACGCTGTAAATCAGCTCGGGACACACTGGTTTGTTCATGGGCGTCCAACGCATAGCGGATAGCATATGTGCGTAGCGTACTTCACTAGACACACACCCGCGATCCGCTACCACGCGCCGTATAATTTTCCTAAAATTGAGCACTTCGATTTGTAATAGCCCTCTTAAAACTATGTTAGTATCACTTATACCATCAACCACCACCACTTATACCTACGCGGTAAAAATGTCTGGCGGAGCTTATTTTTGTTTTGATAACCGATGAAAAATTATACAGGTTTCCGAAATATATACTATACCCACGGTAACAGGGATGGAGAGTGTGATTGTCGCAACCCAGTGCTGGGCTGGCATTGAGGCGGCACGTCGTCCTCACCTTCGGCCTGACGCAGGTTCACACCAGACACGGATGTTTCGGTAGGTTCCTGTTTCGGATAAGGTGGGAGGAAACGCCCGGGTGTTTCCATTGCGAAGATCGCCCTGAAGATACGGTGGAGCATACGATGCAGGTCTGCCCGGCTTGGGCGGAGCACCGCCGTGTCCTTGTCGAGGCGATCGGTGGCGGCGATCTCTCGCGTCCAGCCCTGGTCCAGGCCATGGTACGTAGCGAAAAAGCATGGGTAGCCGTCGCTTCCTTTTGCAAAGCAGTGATGCTCGCGAAGAGGGAGGCGGCGCACGTGAGGGAGAGGCAGTCTATGCGCCCTCACGGTACTAGTCGCCACAGGAGACGCCCTGGGCGTCGGGAATCCCAGGCTGATTCCCGGCCAACGTAGGCGTGGGCTTGGGCGAGTAATGGGTAGCTCGCTGTCCGGTAAGGACCAAGCCCGGGTCGACAGCGCATTGTGTTCCACGCGCGCCTCAAAGTGATGTCAGCACAACCTGATGAGGTCCGCAAGGGCCGATGCCTGCCAGGGGTGCGAGTTGTTCGAAAGAGATACCGTGGCCCCTGGCACACAGGGTACTGAGAGAACATGGACGGGTTTTAGTCAGTAAAAGTCTGACACGCCCTCCTGCTCCACCCAGAGCGGGAGAAGTTATTTGGTGATTTTCCACCCAAAAAAAAAACCGTACAGGGTACTCACTGGATTTTTAAGCTTTACAACACGACGAATTACAATACTTACCGAAGTTTTCCGAATAAACTTGGCTATGCGACTATTTTCAAAAGTAGCATTGTTTCATTCGATTGTCAACAACCATAACATTTTGTATTATTTTTCCTATTTATTTATTTATTTCAAACATAACAGCAATGCATAGTTTCACTCATACTTGATTATATTACAAACTATTTTAAAATATAAAACAGGTAAAAAAATAAAATTTTGATTAATTGTGATACCGATTTCCGACGCTATTGTTTGTTTTGATTTATTTGTTTTGGTTGTGAGCTATGATAGCATGTACTTTAAGATTTTAACGTTGATAATAGTGTGATAAATAGATAGTATTCTCTGGCGGTCTGCCCGGCTTGGGTGGAGCACCGCCGTGTCCTCGTGGAGGCGATCGGCGGCGGCAATGTTTCGCGTCCGGCCCTGGTCCAGGCCATGGTACGGAGCGAGAGGGCATGGGTAGCCGTCACCTCCTTCAGCGAAGCAGTGATGCTCGCGAAGAGGGAGGCGGCGCACGTGAGGGAGAGGCAGCAAATGCGCCCTCGCGACCCTAGCCGCCGCAGGATACGGAGACGCCCTGGGCGTCGGGAATCCCAGGCCGATTTCCGGCCACCGTAGGCATGAGCTTGCGGACGGCGAGTAATGGGTAGCTCGCTGTCCGGTAAGGACCAAGCCCAAGTCGACGGCGCGTTGTGTTCCACGCGCGCCTCAAAGAGATGTCAGCACAAAAATGATGGGGCCCGCAAGGGCCGATGCCTGCCAGGGGTGCGGGTTTGTTTGAAAGAGATACCACAGCCCCTGGCATACGGGCTAATGAAGGAACACGGGTGGGTTTTAGTCAGTAAAAGTCTGACACGCCCTCCTGCTCCACCCAGAGCGGGAGAAGTTATTTGATGATTTCTCACCCAAAAAAAAAATGGTAACAGGTTGCGAGTCTTAGCCGTCCTGTATAAACAGTGAAACTTTTACATTTTTCTTAGCTCAGATTAACACAAAATAATGTTATTCCATAATATTATTATTCAATAATATTCCGTCTGGAGAAGTTTCCACCGGATACCAGTTGCGAGAGGGTGGTTTACATTTACATAATATTTAATATTCGTTTCGTTTGTAAATTAAATAAATTGAAACAATACCTAAATCGAATGAAGACTGTGGTTTGATTAAAAGATTTTTATTTTACGTCTCTATCTCAACTGTCTGCTGGTAAACGAGCCTTGTGAAGCATTTTTTATATAAATATGTTCGGAAAAGATTTCGTGAGTATGGTGTGTTATTTGAATGTATTTTAAAGTCAAAGTTTTGGTCAAGTCAAGTCAAATGTATTTTAAAGATGATGGTAGCTATATTAAACTGTTAGTGCTATGGCGCAATTTGCCATTCATGCATATATTAAAACAACAATAATTTTGTTTAGAGATACAATTATTCAACATTAAGTTATTTCAAACGAGTCGACGCGCGCTTTAGTTGTGGTTCCCAAGTGTACAAACGTATGTGCGTGTATGTGTTATGTGCTTACGCTTCTCGTCTTCACACCTCACACACACTTGGTTAACACAAGTAAAGCGCGCGTCCATTCACGAGATAAAAATTTACTGTACTACATTTATTGTACCTTGGTTAACCTAAATAAGTAGGGATGATTTCGGTTTTTAAACTCACTATCCAGCTATATTTAAACATCTGCCTAGTTCCCGAAATCACGCAATTAATTAACAGGCCGTCAAGTCAGCCATCCACAGTAATTATATTAATTTATCAATCACCAACATGCAATCGAATTCCCCAATAACTTCAATCTCATGTCATTGTGTCAGCTCGATGCAATTTTCAGCGAAAAATAGGAGTAACAGATGGTTTTAATAGTCCATTACTTTTTATAACACCTCGCTTTTTTTATGGCTGCCATACGTAGATATAAGGGTGACATTCATAGCTCTTAAACCTGAACTGAATGGATGAGAAAAGCATGTACTTAGGTATTCAGCCGTTAGTATGGCACTTGGAGTTTTTGAGAGAAAATTGGCTTTGTAGAGCATGGTTTCCGTATAGTTCTATGTAGATTCGATTGACGAACTTACAGTCATCAACAGAACTCGATTAACACTGGGAATAAAATTATTAACACAGGTAATCACGGCCAAATGTCCAAAACCATAGCTCCCAAGTGTGGTTAATGTATGTTAATCCATAAGATATCTATGTTAAGGGTCATCGTTGCAATTCAATGATTTAAATTTAATATAATTTAAATACAAATATTGTTTATATTTTTTATTATTTTTATTAATTAAATATTAAAAGAACAATTAAAATGCATGAAAAAATTTGATAGTAGCCCATCGATATCAGAAACAGGGTCCAAGCTGCCGGAGGTCAGGGCTTGAAAGAGAAGAACCTCCTCAATATGCGTGCCCTATCCAGGAGTACTGATTCCTGAATCAAGCGCCTGAATGACCCAGCCCAGCGATTTGAACCACCTGAAGTGTACATTATTATTTTCAGTATTTCATGTAATAGCTAAGATTTATTAACTCTTACCTATTACATGAAATGCCTTAAATGTTAAATCAATTAAGTCAGTTAAAAATATTAATATTTCAATGAAAAATTAACATTCAAAAAATTTAACTTTGCTGCTGACCATAGGAATCATAATTGTGTGACAGTCTCTTTCTTGTAAACGATTTGCCATACAAACGTGTGGGTATTGTAGGTACCTATGCATAAGAGCCCAAGTGTCTCATTACCACGATAAAAGCGCACTATAAATCTTGGTTATTTTTAATGCTCTAAACAAGTCGGTCCATATCAACAAGTATCTACCTTAAGAAAATTCTAGAACATAATTTCAAAGCTTAGTGGTTGAACTCCGAACAAGTCCCTTATAATATCAGGGGACACTTAACAGTGTTTAGGTGGCCATATTTTCTGTTTCAAACTGCTTTTCACCATTTTGTCTTGCTTGTTAGAACGGGTTTGTTTTACTTAGTAAGTTTTCCGAAAATTCTAAGCAGTGGACAGTCAGTTTTATTTTATTTTCTTAATGGGCTTTATTCACATCGATCACGCCTGATGGTAACCGATGGATGAGGTATATCATCCAACGAGCGTGCCCAGAAGATGCCTGTTCACTCTTGATTAGAAGGCAGACGGGTTTAATGTGGAATGGAACACAGACGCTGGCAGAAAGTTCCACACTTTGGCTGTGCGCATAATAATATGATACAAATACATGTTTTTTTTTTTGTGTGGGAATCATTAAATAACTTCTCCCGCTCTGGGTGGAGCAGGAGGGCGTGTCAGACTTTTACTGACTAAAACCCACCCGTGTTCCCTCAGTAGACTGTATGCCAGGGGCGGCGGTATCTCTTTCGAACGAACCCGCACCCCTGGCAGGCATAGGCCCTTTCGGGCCCCATCACGTTTGTGCCGACATCTCTTTGAGGCGCGCGTGGAACACAACGCGCCGTCGACCTTACAAATACATGTTCACATCAACATAACATTATAAGATCACGCCTGTAATCCCCAAGAGTTAGGCAAAAGTGTACCTATTATAACTATACCCACATTCCGCAGTTGTGGTTAAGTCCCACGTAACAGGGGGCCTATTGTCATCAACCGGATACAAAACTAGACTCCGGGCTGTTGAGAGACCCCAGAATTTTTTTCATTCCAATAACACTTTGCTGACCCGGCAATCGAACCTAAGACCTCATATTCAGCAGTAGCGCTTACGACCACTAGACCAGTGAAGCAGTCACATCGAAATATTGCTTATTATTCATCTCCACATTTGCAATTTACTCTCCACTCGAGCGCTAATGAAATTCCTCTGCAAATGAAAACTTAGTAAACAGCACTCGGCTCGCGAGTTCTAAGCGAATGATACAGAACGTTACATTTATGAACAGTTCCATAAATAACTGAATAGTTGCGTAAGCATAAGAAACGGAATTCGCCGAGTTCTTGACTTTATAACAAGGCCTGTTTTGTTTAGTTCGCCACAGTAGGGTGACTGCCGCGGGCGAGCATGTCTTCTGATGTCCGGGGATAAAATAGGAACCTTGTTTTTGATGGGTACTATTCTAAATTATTATATGGGTTAAAGGATAACATTGGCATTATAATGTCCTGTAGCAAACCTTGAATAATATTAATGTAAATGTACCCCCAGGGTCAAGAAAACGGAAACCCACATTGTTTTATAACATCCTTGTGTTAAAATCCGACTCCTAGATGTGTCTGTTGTGTTTTCTTTTTTGACCTTTGGCCCTTTCTTGTCCCGTACATACTTTGAGGAACAGATATTTTATAATCATTATACCAACATAATAATGTCGTGATATCCCATTGGGCCACGGCTCATGTGCGACGTTATGAATTCAAATCCGGGCACATAATAATGTTATTTTGTTAAATTCAAATCAAATCAAAATGAGGAATCCTAGACTTATAGTAAATATAGGTGAGAAATCCACCATTAGTGCCAACCGGTCTTGAGCAAGCGTGGTAATCAATGCTTGTGCCTTGTCTATAAGAGCCCGTTGCCTTGTAGTGGAATAAAAATAGGCTGAAATTATTGTAGACCAACATTGTACCTATTGGCTTTCTCCTCCCTGGGGAGTTTTTGCGTCACTTCTTCCCAGCTAAAGCACTAGGAAGTGGTGAAGGGCGGGCATTGTGGGGGACTGTCTTATGTAATTTTGACGTTCATAAACTGCTGACATCAGCCTAGTTTGAATAGACTTTTGAGTTTGATTTTATAGCATAATCAGCATATACGAGTTGGTGGACACTCAGCCAGGAGGCAGTTCTGTAATAATAATATGCCTCTTTTTATTCTGAACATCTTTTCGTTGCTGTATTTTCTCAGTAGTTTATAAAATATATCTTAGTTCAGTGTGTATTCCGGTAAAGTAAGTAAGTAATGCTTTATTTACCAAAATGTAGGTATACAAAGTAGTATGCTGTAGTGTCCTCCCATAACAATTATCATTAAATCCAAGCCTATATTCCTCTAGCAACTCTTCTCCAATTTGAACTCGCTGTGAGCTTTAATAATTCATTGATATATTTACTAAAACAGATCAAGAAAAGTGGATACCCATCTCCAGTTTTGTGGCCACATATTAAGAGACATTCATGATAAGTGGAGGAAAGTTGTGACAGAATTGTACCCTAGAGATGGCAAAAGGTTGAGGTGAAGACAATTTAAAAGATGGGAAGAGGAATTAAAGCTCAAAGTCTTTAATAGCCTGGAATTATTTACTGCCTCCTTGATCTAGAAGTCGCAAGCCCTTCTGCTGAGCATAAGGTTCTGGATTCGATTCCCAGGTCAGGTAAAGTGTTATTGGGTTTTCTATCTGCAATTTCTCATAAGAAGCCCGTAGTCTAGACTTGGGCCCAGTTCAAAATCAAAATCAAAATCAAAAGTCATTTATTCAAATTAGGCTGAGAATCAGCACTTTTCGAACGTCAAAATACATAAGACAGTCCCCCAAAAACGCCCACCCTTCGACACTTCCTAGTGCTTTAGCTGGGAAGAAGAAGTGGCGCAACAAACTCCCCAGCAGCACAGCTGTCTGTTTAGTCGGATGGACTTGATTCTATACATACATAGGCAAAGTAATAAACAATAACGCATATTACCAAAAATAAAAGTTTCCTGGTATAAAGGGCTCTATATGTCAATAACTAATGACTTATTAGATAGATGATAAAAAACACTTGGTCAATAAAATTTAAAAAAAAAAAGTATTTAACTAAATAAATATATGAACCCATATAACCTGTCACTAGGTACGCTAATTCTGGAGAAAGAACATAAACATTGTCTTGTGTTAATCACAGCGACCAACTATTCTTGTCATTTAAATAGTCGTTAATGGAATAGTAAGCCTTTAAACAAAGGATGGATTTTACTTGAACTTTAAACGCATCAAAAGGCAAATCTAGCAAAGAAGTGGGAAGCTTGTTATAAAAAGTTATACCAAGCCCAACAAATGAGTTATGAACCTTATGAAGCCGGTGAAAGGGAGCACGTAGTTTGTCTTTGTTTCTAGTGTTAACGGTATGAATATCACTGTTTTTAGTGTACAAGTGTATATGTTGCCTAATAAATAAGATGTTAGCTAATATGAATTGTGATGCCACTGTGAGAATACCAATATCTTTAAAAAAGTCCCTCAAGGAAAATCTGCCACCTAACTGGTAAATTGCACGAACAGCGCGTTTTTGAAGGACAAAAATATTTTGAATATCAGCGGCTTTGCCCCACAGCAGAATACCGTAGGACATAACGCTGTGAAAATAACTAAAGTATACTAATCGAGCTGTATCGACGTCAGTGTATTGTCTTACTTTTCTGACGGCGTAGGCGGCTGAACTGAGCCTCCCTGCTAGTGTTGATATGTGTGATCCCCACTGAAGTTTGGCATCTACTGTTATGCCCAGAAATACTGCCGTGTCTACGGTTTCAAGCACCTCTTTATCTAAGACGATATTGGGACCTAGATTTCTAACATTCGGTAAGGCGAACTTTACACATTTCGTTTTTTTGGCATTGAGAACAAGGTTATTTGCCGTAAACCAATCCGTAACCATTGAGAGTGCACTGTTTACGTCGTCAAAGTCTTGTCTATTCCTATCTACTTTAAAAATAAGAGAAGTATCATCTGCAAACAGTACAACATCACAAATACCCTTTAAATAGAACGGTAAGTCATTAATATATACTAAAAACAAGAATGGGCCGAGTATTGAGCCTTGAGGCACACCTAACTGAACTGGCAGCCCGGAAGATTTTTTACCATTAATTTCTACACATTGAACCCTATTTTGCAAATAAGAATTTATTACGTTTAGAGCATCGTTATGGACACCGTAATAACGAAGTTTACACAAAAGCGTCTCATGGTGCACGCAATCAAAGGCTTTTGAGAGATCACAAAAAACTCCAATAGCATTTTGCGAGTTCTCCCATGCGTTAAATATGTGTTTCAACAGAGCAACACCCGCATCAGTAGTCGAACGACCTTTTGTAAAGCCATATTGCTCATTATGAAGGAGGCTATTTAAATTAAAATGTTTTAGCAACTGCTTGAGTATTAACTTTTCAAATATTTTGCTAAATGCAGGTAAGATAGAAATAGGCCTGAAATTACGAATGTCATTTTTATTACCTGATTTAAATAATGGTATTACTTTACTACTCTTCATGAGGTCAGGAAAAGTTGATGGCAATAGGCTCACCAACAGTCGCTGCGGGGTGCCAATTGAAAACCAGCGCCAGCAAATGCTGAGATGGTAACCCTTTCGGTATGGGCAGGCTCAGCACAATTGTTACTGCAGTTTTATTGTTATGTTTATTGTTCTCTTCGTTAAAAGAAAATACTAATCTGTTTGTTGCTGTTGTGTTGTGTCTGTGTCGAATAAATATTTTCTATTATATTCTATTCTAACTATTAAATGGGACTTAAACAGAATTAGCGAAATGTAGGTGTATCACAGGTACACCTCTGCGCAACGCTTAGGGGAACAAGGCTTGATTTTATGATATTGACTTATTTATGAAATACAGAAAACCCTTAACCCATAGTCACTGTAGTCATCGAAAATGGCGGGTGCGGGTTTGTCACAAGAGACAAGCACGCCGGGGGGCGGAGCACTTAGATTTACGACCAACAACTTGGCCCGCACTTAATTTATGACGAGAAACTTTCCTCGCGCGTAAATAATAGTGTTCAGACGAATTAGCAAATTACTTGACGACTTGCCGACCATGTTTTGACGGTACGGCCTGTTCTTTGTTAACCTATAATCTTGTTGTAAATAATTAATTTAGCAGAACAAAGAACACGTAATTTCAGGAAATTTCTAGCCGGCTGGTCGACACTTCACGTGACCAGAGGGCTGGGTCATTCTTCGGCCAACGAATTAGCATTGCCATTCAACGTGGCAATGCTGCCAGTCTTGTGGGCACGTTTCCTGATGACAGCGATGCGGACAAATACTTCGACGCCGAATTGTCCTTTTGTTTTTGTAGTTATGTGTTTAGTTCGTTTTTTTATTTTTATTCTCACCTATTGTTAATTGGATTAATATTTTATTTCGGTTCGTTTTTACGGTTTCGTATTTAACCATGTAGGATGCCAAAGGGTCCTTATTACTAAACCTCCGCTGTTTGTCCATCCATCCGTCTGTATGTCAACAAGCTATATCTCATGAATCATAATAGGTAGAAAGTTCTTCCTTTTCTTCGTCGTGTCGATGATTCTGATTGTTGGTTTTAAAGGAGCTTCGACCAGAATTCTACCACTTCTACAGCGTTATCGTTGGCCTCGCAAAGGTCTTCCATAGTGCAGGTGTTATTGCAAAGAGAGCACGACAAGAGGTGGGGCATAGTTTGCGATGTGGCTCCACAGTCTCACTGCATCTCATCGGAGTACCCCCCTACCTTCTTAATCGGTTAAGAGATTTCCAGGTGAGCCATGGCAGTTGGTGACCCGCTGGAAGCCTTTCTGCAGACTCAACATAGTCAGCTCGAGGGAGGTGTTTGGGAAGCCACAGTTTTAATCGTGCCGCTCTAGAGCTACCGTCAAATAGTGGGATGGTCGATTTGATAAAGCTGTTACTGCTCTTTAGTCTGCCACTCGGCTTTACTTAAAGAGGGCCTCCATACAAGAAACTTGTTTTTTTCGGCGTTTTTGCCAACGGTACGAAACCCATCGTGTGCGAATCCGACTCGCACTTAGGCGGTTTTTTTAATAATTTTCATATGATAATGAAGGAACCGAAAGGTAAACCCACATCTAATCGTGGAAGTCAGTGGACTGGTCATTCGGTTGTGAGTAAATAACCTTGAAATCTCCATCATCATCTTTTTTAAACATGAAAACCACATTTATTACGAAAACTTAACCTCTCAACGACTCATTAGGGGAACTTACATAACACATATTAAGATAATCACTGGTAATACGCAGTCGCTGTTCTCAACCACGATAATATTAGGCTCGATATGATCTAACAATACCTTAGTTCCCCCATTATGTTCAAACTTTATCAATTAAATCGAAACTAATGTCTGCTTACGTTGATTTACATTTCCCACAAGCATTGTTAAAATTCGCGAGCTTTAATCTACATTTATTATATAACATAGTCACTTTTGTGTCTGGCTGTGTGACCGCTTAACGATAAATGATTTTATTTCTGTACTAACTTTTGCCAGCGGCGTCGCCCGCGTTAACCAAAACCGTAACAAATAATACACCTTAACTTCCCTCATGAATCACTCTGTCTATTGTTGAAAATCGCATGAAAATCCGTTCAGTCGTTTTTGAGTATATCGCGGACAGACAGACAGACGCGCCGGGGGACTTTGTTTTATAATATGTAGTGATAGTGATGAAGTAGGTTTGTACAAACAGTTTTACATACCAATCATATTTTAATAAAAACTATATGAGGTCGGCGTCTCCTATCTGAATACTCTAAGAAGAAACGCCTAACTCAGAGGTTTGTTTAATAGTCCAGACATATTCTTGGTCAGATCATGTGAAGACTATGTAGATTGCGTGGTTTCTGAAATGGTAGATGTTTCGTGAAAATAACCACACAGCGTGAGTGGACCTGTCAAGTCAGTGCACGCATTTATCAGTAATCTTCGATCTCCTAAACTACACAATGGACTTTGATGCGGTTTTCACTGTTGCTGGGGTATTTATTGCACCCATGCCGGTTTTTTTTTTTTTTTGGGTTTTGGCTTCGCACGGTTTGTGCATTTAGCCAGTGTCAAGTAATTTTACTTTTCAATCATGTAAATGGCCCGATATCAGGCACGAAGTTAATAAAAAGTCATAGTCAGTCAAGTCAAAGTTATTGTAAAGCGGTAGTAACTTTACAACAACCTATTAGGAGTTTTTTGGGGGAACACGAAAAGTCCACGTTAGTCACTTATTTTCACCTTCACTACACTTGTGCACTCACACATCTATTTCGCTATTTTATATTTCATGAATATGAAAATTCGTGCGACATGTTCCAACACGATCCCCCCACCAAACACCCCCATGCCAGTTGGAGCACTAGAAAGTGGAAAAGAGCCTAAGAAGTACTTTAAGAGACTGTCTTATGTAATTTTGACATTCGAAAAGTGCTGGTTCTCAGCCTAGTTTGAATAAATTACTTTTAATTTTGATTTTGACCAAGTATCGTTACACAACTACGGCGAAGCAACAAGCAGGGTTATGTTTTTGATCGATATGTATGTTGTGTGTATGTATGTTCATCTGTTCCCTCATATCTTCTAAACTCCTTATCATAATTTGACAAATGAGGTATCGTTAGAGGTGCCTTGATCGTCCGCTGGTTTTAGCTTTTATGACGTCACATTAAATTGATATAGCGCTCTCTAGAGGGCATAACATGCCTTATGATAGTCAAAAATTTTAAAAAAAAGATGGCCATGGCTTTGAAATGAGAATATTTTCTTGTTTTTAGAGCGTAATTTTTCAGTAGCCGGGTTTTAATTTTCTTCAAGAGAATCTATTACGGAAAGGTAATGAATAATAAACAAATCTCAACTGTTTTCTCAAATCATAAAAACCGTGCGCAGCAAGGGCGGGTCGCCAGTAATATTGTAATTAATCCTTGTTACCAAGAAGCCTTCTTAAAACACGTATTTTGTAATATTGTTTGCCGTCCTTCAGTGAAGGGCCGCTAAGAGACCTTTTGCCTCATCTCGTGAAACAATCAGAGCTTATAAATAACAGAGCGAGAATAATATGAAAATTCAAAGCATATACAAGATAAGTTTTTATCCAGTGCGCAAACTGTAACCATGAATTCCCCCTAGCGCAGAAAATTTCGTCAGTTATACAAAAAAAAATCCGCTATTTCATAGTAAATTGCAATACCTACGCGCTCAAAATGTATGGAACAGCAGTTTTTTTTTTTTTTGTATAACCGGCGAAAAATTTCTTAGCTGGGGTGTCTAGAATGAAATGCTGAATTCATGGTTACAATTTGCGCACTGGATAAAACCTTATCTTGTATAAAATAACACAACATCACGCCAGTAAACCCCGAAGGGTTAGGTAGAGGTGTACCTTATAGTACACCCACATTTCGCAAGTTATGTTTAAGCCCCACGTAATAGTGGACCTCAAACAAGCGGCTGGGACAAAGTGCATGAGGAACGCGAAGAATAGGGTGTCGTGGTGCAGCATGGGAGAGGCCTATGTCCATCAGTGTACTGTGATAGGCTGAGTTGATTGGATAGGGGGCGAGCCTATTGCCGCAAATCCAGACTTCGGGCTGCTACTGAAAAATTCCTGATAGAAGGACCCAATAACACTTTGCCTAAACTGGTAATTGAACCGAGGACCTCATCCTCAGCAGTAGTGCTTTCGACCACTGGATCAACGCAGTCTTCAAGTTTAATCCTACAATTATTATTACAAATGTGAAAGTTTGTGAAGATGTTTGGATGTTTGTTACTCGATCACGCAAAAACGGCTGAACGGAATTGCATGTCATTTGGCACACAGATAGATTATAACCTAGATTAACACATAGGATGCTTTTCATCCCGGTAGTGCGTTCTCGCGGGATAATTTCCGACTTCCATGCGGGCGAAGCCGCGGGCGGAAGCTAATCTATACTAATTTTATAAAGCTGAAAAGATTGTTTGCTTGAACGCGCTAATCTCAGGAACTACTGGTCCGATTTGAAAAATTATTTCAGTGTTATATAGTTCATCTATCTAGGAAGGCTATATATGAATAACAACTCGCTAGGGCCCTTAAGAATACGAAGTACTCGCACGGCCAAGCGATTCGATGCGACGCGATGGGTCGGAGGAGCAAGAAATTCGACGCAGCCGAAGTTGCAGGCAGAAGCTAGTATAATCATAAAAAGCTTAATTTCTTTAAAGACAAATAATCTACAGAAGTATGAACCTTCCCGTATTACAAACTGTAACACTGTAACAATAGCCACGGGGTTACTTGAATTGAATTACGAGTACGAATGGAAAATACTCTTTACCTCAATAAAAACTTTAAAAAATTTCGAGTTTCTATACTTTCTGTAAAGATTTTTATTATTAAGGTATACATACTAGTAGTGCCCACGACTTCGTTTCCTTGGATAACGGAAAACAATTATGTGTCACTTCAATCATTCTTGTACTTACATGAAATTATCCTAAGTTACTCCTTAATTGGTAATAGGTAATACGGGCTGTTGTCCGCAACTCCACTTCCCGAAGTATTTATCCCTGTAATTGGCGACCACCGGGCAGTTTAGCAGCACGTGCGCTATGACAAAGAGATGTTTGTTAAATGACTTCATGGCCAGTTACAGCTGCTGTAACTGCACGCAGCTGTGGTTTAGTTAAACGTAGAACTTATTTAAGGAGGCAGGCATCGATCGAAGGAAGTGCTTCCTTAGCCTGCCTGCACTCACCTAGATCCAGCCATATCTTGTGATGTTGTTCCCTAGTTCGTTTCCTTACCAGAGTGCGTAGATACCCGAAGAGGCGAGGCGCGATGGGTTCTGGTCCCACTGGTGCCATACTCGACCCTCCTGGCAAGTTCATCGGCTGCATCGTTACCTAGCGAACTGCTGTGTCCTTTGATCCATTGAATGGTAATGTTATTGAGGCTACCTACCTGGTTTAGGCGCTGGTGGCACTCGTATACCAGCCCAGAGTCAACTGTGTGACTGTTCAGCGCTTGCAGAACAGCCATGCTGTCTGAGAGTATGCGTATTGAGTGGTCTTTAAATTCCCTGGCCATGATAGCAGACGCGGCAAGGGAGGTGCTCATGCGTTCGGCCTGGAACACTGTGTTATGGACCCCCAACGGTGTGGCTATGTGTATGTTGAGGTCCTCCGAGAAGACTCCAGCACCTGTGCCGCTACCTGTTTTTAATCCGTCCGTGAAGATCCATAGCTCTGCGGGGCGCAAGTTACTCCTTATAACATTAGCTATCTGCGAATGAATCCGTCCAGCCGTTTCGGAGATCAGCCGGAATAAACAGACAGAGAAAAAAAACTTGTTTTTTGTTATCAGTAGGTACCGTACATACGTTCTTATGCCTTTAGTAAAAAGCCGTTATATTGACATTACAAACAGACACTTCAATTGTATTTATTTTTAATAAAGATTAAGTACTCGTAGATGTCAATGCCTACGCTTTACCATTTAATTAATTGCTGAACAAAAATATCTGTTATTTTATCACTCGTAGGTGTAAGGTGGGATCTTCACACGCTATCCATCAATCGTATAAGATCAAATCAGCACATAAGATATATTAATCCCACATGGGCTTAGCAAAGGTAATTCAACTACATTTAAATGTCACCCATTAATTTTGTTTTATGGATGTATTTTGCGTTCAAAACGCGACAGTTCGAAGCAATTCATTTTAGTTAAAGTCCTATCGCTACTAATATTATAAATGCGAAATTAGCTCTGTCTGTCTGTCTGATGGAGAAAAGTATAGCCTACTTTTTACGCGATAACCGACATCCACGTGGGTGGAGCTGCGGGCAAAAGCTAGTATTATCCCTACTAATATTATAAATGCGAAAGTAACTCTGTCTGTCTGTCTGTCTGTCTGTTACGCTTTCACGCCTTAACCGCTGAACCGATCGTCATGAAATTTGGCCGAGATATAGCCTGGGATATGGGTAAGGACATAGGCTACTTTTTTACGCGATAACCGACATCTACGCGGGCGAAGCCGCGGGTAAAAATTAGTATTCACATAATGATGGCAATTTTCGAACAGCAATAAATTTTCCTTTCCTAAGGTAAGTATATTTATATAAAATTCAGAGAGAAGTTGGCGTATTGAGGCGTGCGCTCGCGTGTGGTAATTAACAACATTCAAGCGACCGTTTCTTTTTTTAAATACGAAACAGAGCAGGCCGCTAACAAAGCAATTATTTTCTTTGCAAAATTAATTATTTCCCTTGTATTGGTGTTCTGTTCTCTCGCTTTAATTACCGAAGTGGGTGCTACGTGTTGCGACTTGCGACTAATTGACCGTAACGCGTACTAAAGTAGGTATGCCGCCGCGCCACAGGAGGAAAAGTCTCCAGTAGCCCAAAGGAAACTAATCATGCTATTGGGAAAAATAATTACTCTTTCATATAGACGAGCAATGAACCGAGAAATTGAATAGCATTTCTGTATGTTGGTAATGTTTATGGTATTTTTAACTGGCTTCAAAAAAGGAGGAGGTTCTCAATCTTTTTATCTGTTTGTTACCTCAGAACTCCTTCATTTATTTAACGATTTGAAAAATTCTTCTTTAGTTGGAGCGCGTATACCTACATACTGAGTAGTCCCATATTTTGGTCGAGTTCTGATAAGGATTTTTTGAATTAGTTTCAATATTACGTATTCTTTTCCACTTAGTTTGATGATCTTATAATAATTTCCTGTCAGTGTTATTTATTTACTTAGCAAGTGAAAATATACGAATTTGTGTGAAAATAAAAAAATCATTTTAAAAATCAACTAACTTCCAAAAAAACGCTTCATAGTGAAAAGTGATTATGAAGTCGGTTGATTTTTATTATAGCCTGACCGATACCGCTGTACCGCGCCTTACGGCCTGGCCACGGGGATCGGCGGTGCGTACGGCGGTGCGGCAGGCGGGGCGACAATTCGCGCGGCATCGTTTGCAGGCCACGGGGAGTCACGTTTGCCGCCGCGACCAGCAAGGAAGTCCGAGAGCGAAATGTTTTTATCAAAGATATCTCGATATTGCTTAGAAATTACTTTCTAAGCAATATCGAGATATCTTTGATAAAAACATTTCGCTCTCGGACAAAATATTATATCTTGAACCAAAAAACTATTACTAGTTTTTTGGTTCAAGATATAATATTTTGAAGAGATTGTGGAGTATAAAGTTGAATAGGAATTGAGGTATAGATGGAGAATTCCACAAGAAGTACGAGAAAATCTGGAAATTTCATTTTAATTTCTTCCCACAATCACTTCACTATATGTTTATATTTATGCTGTGGGTGGCTAGACTTCCAAATAGGTAGCTTTGCTAGTATTTCAGCTATAAAAGTCTCGATGTTCATTATTTGCGGCGAAAACAACTAAACTCGTTTGATCGCTGGCCTAGTCGCCGCGACTGCCGCTTGACGCCGTGGCTCGCGCCGTACTGATTCATGTATTTGTTTCACTCGCCGGCCGCGCCGCCGGCCGCCCGTGCCATTCGCTTGGTACATTCCGCCGGTCGCCCAGCCGGTCGCCGCCGCCGCCCCGCGTGGCTTGCTAAGTACATTTCTATGCGTTTGTTTCAGTCGCTTGACGCCTCGGCGGTTGCACCGCGCGTTTTTTCGCTAAGGCGTATGTCCCGTGGCCAGGCCGTTAGGTATGCGCGGCGAGACGGGGGACTGACTTTGTGAGTCGAATGAGACGAATGAGCGGCATGCACTGACGAATGAGCGGCTTGCACTGACGAGTCAGAGGCCTGCACTGCTCCCCCGCTCGGTACAGCGGTATCGGTCAGGCTATTAATAAACTTTTTTATATTGAACATTAAAATATTATCACCGACCGAAGGAAAACATCATTCCATTTTCTTGTATTCTCGACCTCGACATTTAATTAGGAAAATTAACCAGATTAACGTTACATTTGTTTATTACGAATGTCTTTGCTTACTTAACAGTATTTAAATTAGTGTAGATAGTGCTTAATGTATTACGAAAGTAATTTAGGCTTGGGCGGACCTCTTGAAGAAACCTTGTTTGCATTAACGTTAGTGAATTCTTTCATCTTTTTTTCATTAACTTGTAGTACGTAAATTATAAATGATTTATTTTTGTAAGTTTTCGCCGGTTATACAAAAAAAAATCAGCTGTTTCATAGAAAAGTGCAATACCTACGCGGTCAAAATGTATGGAACAGCTGATTTTTTTTTGTATAACCGGCGAAAAATTTCTGCGCTAGGGGTTCTAGAACGATATGCTGAATTCATGGTTAAAATTTGCGCACTGGATAAAAACTTTATATTCGGCTCGGCTTCAATCTAACCGGATGCAGCTGAATACCAGTATTTTACATGGAGCGACTGCTTATTGACCTTCACAACCCAGTTACTGTGTAAAACGATACCCCTTGGTAAGACTGGCTGACTTTCGGGCTAACTGGCTACCCGTAACGACTGTCAAAGATCCACGAATGACATCAGAGACAGCTTAACGTGCAGCAACAGCTTAACGTGTTTCCGAGGCCTGCACCCTAATTGCGTAACTCACGATTGATCATAATTGGTTTCGTCTTCACAGTTAAACAATATTCATTGCGTTATTTATGTTGTCGAACAGACACATTTTTCGAACATATGAAGCAATGGTTTAACAATCCGTTTCAAAACGATACAGATTATGATGAATCGTGAGTTACGCAATTAGGGTGCTGGACGGGTTTTGGTGTATTAAAATTGTTGACCCATCCATGGACTGACCGCGACAAGCGTAGCATAGCCAGATCGATCGACCCGTGCGGTTATTTTTACGATATATAGATAGATACCACCTATGGATACCACGAAAGTGGTATCTTGGTGTCATTTGTATTTTGAATTTTGCTCGAGTTTGAGTTCGGTTCTTGTGAAATATTAGAACACTAGTTTTATAACCCTTGCGCGAACTGTTTCGCAATATTAATTATTCACTATTGTATAGATTCAAGTTATTCTAACTTAGGTAACAGTGGGGAGTTGTTGCGCCACTTCTTCTTCGCAGAGAAAGCAATAGGAAGTAGTGAAGGGCGGGCGTTTCTGGAGGACTGCCTTATATAATTTTTAAATTCATAGTTAGTTTGAATAAATGACTTTTGATTTTGAATATTATTAGTAGTTAGTTATATTGTTAGTAGTATTATTTCCTTTATTCCGTTAAATATACATATAAATTACATTTTTAAATATTATTATAAAAATATAAAAACATTTCAAAATATAAAAAATAGTAGCCCACCGGGTTTCGGGAACAAGGTCCAAGCTACCGGCGGTCAGGGCTCCAGAGAGAGGAACCTCCTAATGATGCGAGCCGTGTCCAGGAGTACCGCTTTCTGGATCAAGCCCTTGACCCAGCTGCCCAACGAGAGCCTCCTCAGATGTTGGTCGAGGCTGTTGGCTATCAAGCCATTGGCTGAAACAACTATCGGTATAATGATCGCAGAGTCCACATCCCACATGTCGACAACCTCGCGAGCCAAGTCAAGATACTTGATTTGTTTATCTTTCTCGGCTTTCACGAGGTTCCCGTCATGCGGGACCGTTAGGTCAAAGATCATTGCACGCCGCTCTAGTCGATCCACCACGATTATATCAGGTTTATTGGCAACAATAGTCCTGTCAGTGATGATGGATCGATCCCACTACAGTGTGACATGTCCATTTTCGAGAACTGGGTCGGACACATACCTGTAGTACGGCACTTCCGATTCCACAAGGCTGTATTTTAGAGCAAGTTGCTGGTGGATAATCCTGGCTACAAGGTTGTGCCTATGCAAGTACTCTTCGTTAGCAAGACGAGAACACCCGGAGAGTATGTGTCTTATTGATTCTCCCGGACGGTGGCATGCCCGACAGATGTCAACCGTACCATCTTTCACAATAAATCTCCGGTAATTGTTCGTCATGATAACTTCGTCCATAATTGCACAGACAAAACCTTCGGTTTCCCCAAAGAGGTCACCGAAACGCAGCCAGGCTACGGACGCTAGTTGGTCTACATCGGGTCCATGTAGCGCCCGGAAAAAGCGTCCGTGAAGCTCCTTACTCTGTTAGTAGTATTATTATTAGTATTGTTAGTTATTGTTTATAACTTTAGGTAAAGCCATAGTTCGAACAAAAACGTAGCACCATCCTACTTGGCGTACTGTTTATTCCAGTCTGTGGCGAGGAACAATTTTACCGAACAACAAGAGTCTGGCTAATGGAAATTAGCTTCCAGGGCTAATTGCCATGAATACGTTTAACATAAATCAACGGTGTTTTAAAAAACATGACGTGGGAGAAGGCAGAGTTTTTCGGGGAATAATACCTTTTTAATGGAAAATCTTTATCGCATGTACCGTATTTGAATATGTAAATGTAATTTTTCTTACTTTTTACGAATTTCCTCTGGTTATAAATTATGTAAGTAATTAAAAATTGTTACCAACTATTGTTGTTGATGTGAAAGTTAAGATTTTTTGTGATGAATTTTCTTCTTCTAATCTAATAAATTAAGCAGCTTTTTATTCTACGTCTGCCGTCGTCGTTAGAGGCCAGTCAAAGACTTAGACTGGAGTAATATGGGTGTACACCACTGCCCAACCCTGCGGGGAAAGAAGGGATGATGTTATGTCATGTTTTATGAAATCCAGATTTTACAGGAAAATTGTAGAGGTTTTTGACAAACTTATAATTGCTGGAAAAACATAACCCTCCGTCTAGCGCAGTCGGGTAAAAAATATCAAAAATATGTGCTTACCAGCCTTGTCTTTTGAACTATATGTATAATCAAATAAAAATTGTTAGTCAAATTAATCATGTAAGTACTGCAGACCATTTCTCTCCTTGACACTATGTCGTTTAGGAGCTAGCGCAGGTTTATTAACTACGCACAGTAGGACTAGGACGAAAAAATAAATCAAACAAAAGTTCATTTAAATTATTTTAATGGATTGTATTGTTAATATTTTTACAAATAGGTAAATTATAGTATAAGGTACAATAATAAATCAATTAGTCGTTCGTTACACTTAAGATGGCGCCGAATCCCACAAACCTCGTCCCAAATTAATGTTGATAAATTGTATTTTTTACTAAGCCACCAAGATTTATGAACTTCTGCGCCTTATTTAAGGTTTTTAATTTAAATATTATAATTTCTACGCAGCTTTACGAGAGGGTTAAGAGGCATCAGCGTTGCTCAAGACCACTTGAAGATAATTATATGTTTTTTTTTTTAAACGATGAAGATGTTGCATTAAATAAGAATAGGAAGGAGTTTCTGGCGGGATCGCGTTGGAACATGTCGCACGAATTTTCGTTTTCATGAAATTTCGTGAAATAGCGAATTAAACTGTATAATTTAGGTAGTGAATGCACAAGTGTGGTGAAGGTGAAAATAAGTGACTAACGTGGACTTTTCGTGTTCCCCCCAAAAACTCCTAATAGGTTGTTGTAAAGTTACTACCGCTTTACAATAACTTTGAATTGACTGACTATGACTTTTTTGTAACTTCGTGCCTGATATCGGGCCATTTACTAAATTGAAAAGTAAAATTACTTGACACTGGCTAAATGCACAAACCGTGCGAAGCTAAAACCCAAAAAAAAAGTATAGGAACTCGCCTATCTTCTACCAGCACATAATACCTTTTCATTGAAGGTCGAAACAGGTCATTAATTATCGAGTTTTCAACTTTCACCGAATTTTATGACACTTTGAAAGTTTGACTTTTTTAATGGAAGCCATGGGCGAATAAGTTACGGAACATATTGATTCAATTAACAATAGGGATTTTAGACGAAATTATTTTTAATTACATAGGCATTTTGCGTAATACTAAATAATTGCATAAAACACTAACAATTTAAACGTATTTTATATTGACAATTGGACAACATCCATCGCATTATTTACGTGATCGAGGAACTTCAATTTTTCAAACTTTATGAAAGCAATGGAGTAGGAATTTCCATCAAAATCCTTCGGATTATAAATAAAAGTGTATTATACAATGGGTTGCAGGAGTTTCAAATTAAGAAATCCTATTAAAAACTGGACCTAAAAAACAGCTGACGCTCTCCCACTATTAGTCAAAAACAAACGTAAAAATACAGTCGCGTCCACATTTAAAATCTTATCAACAAGGTTCAGTAAACACAGCTCTTAACAGAAATGAAAATTAGCCGTCCATTTAAATTCAAATTACCAAAACTTAATTTACCTTTTGTTTTTATACACAGCGGTGACTGTACTCATTAATTTTTATTTCTGCTAAGCCTCGAGTCCTTTTGAAACAATTTTATATTTCAATTTGTGTCTTAATTTTACGTATTTTTATTTTAACTTTACGTTCTACGATAATAATATCGCGGTTCACCCAAAAAGTTGAGTGAACTCTAAAAACATTTTCAGTCTTATTTGCGAGCAATAATGAGCGAATGCATTGTTTTTCGTTTAAATGTGAAACAAAAAATTATGCTGGCATTTTCTTTTCTGAAAACTTCAACGAGTACAATTTGTGCTTCCCTGTACTCGGTTACCTCAAATAAAAAACAGTTAAGAAATGCAGGTACAACCGCGTACACTAGCGGTAGATTCTATAACTTTTCACCCTTATGTCTTAGGTTATAAGGTTGAAAAGTTGTCGACCGCCAGTGTCAGAGGTGGGACATTATTATCCTTGGCCTTTAAATATAAGTTTTCTTTTTTTTGTTTCACATCAGAAAGATAACTTCGTTGTAATATTTCCAAAGGCAGTACATATTCTTAAAGTATATTCGTTATAAAGTTATAATACTAGGTATTTATCATAAAATAGTGCTACTAGGTGTCTGTTTGAATGCTTTTGAAGAAAGATACAGATATCTTGATTGAATTTCTAGTTAGTAAGTACTTCTTTTATTTTATTATAATAAGTCAATTTAATCAAAACATTCTACACTCTGTCTCTCTTCAAAAACTTTCATCTTCCATTACTGTGATGTTACTCGTATTAAATTAAATAAAACAAATATAGTCATAATAGTATAAATGCCTGTCCGTCCTTCACAACCTTAGAAATTAAAAATATAATGAACAAAAATGTACAAGAATTAAAGTATAATGAAACAGAAAATTACTGAAAGTAGTCAATTTACAATTTTGTTTGCAACAAAATTCATAACAAATCTTAAGTACATTGCCTTTTCTACCATTTTAAATTTGCATTTTCTGGCAACACTGGAGAGATTCTTATATAAGCAACAGGCTAAAGCGCATAACGCTATGCGTTGCCGACTAAAATAATACAAACTTACTACTAGCTTCAGATCTACACAGTTCTTCTCAACACGTTAATAAATAAAGTAATCGTAAAACTTGTCCTATCAATAAATCAAACCGTAATCGTAGCAATTTTAGCTATTCGAACAAAATACTTCAACCCACAGATGCAGCAAACAAGTTTTAAAATCAAAACATCGGAATCCTCAATGCTCTTACAATTGATACTAAATAATCACAAATACCTACACTAAGTAAATATCATAAATATAAATTTTGTACTGTCATAAGTCCGTACACTTCGATATGGCGATAAAATGATATCACATTTCTCCTTCAAAAATTTCGTATTCTACCAAAATGGTAGTAATTATACCAGTGCAACACTTGTTTAGATTGTGAACCTTCTGTTTTTTAAGATTGAATCTCTATTCACACATACTGCCGCGGTGCTGGGCCATTCTTCCTTGAATGTGGCAGTGTATCGTCGTTGTTGCCGGTGTTGTTATTGTGTAAAAACGACATTTCTACCCCTGCGTCGCCTCCCTAAGGAAATAAAAAATATTACTCAACCGGCTAAGTACCGCGTGGCCCCATAGGGACCATTAAAATAGAAAATTAATTGTGTATCATTAGCCGATATTTGGCAGATTAACGGAAAGTTAAAATAAAACTTCTTATAAAAATAATAATTATGCAATTGCTCAATAATAAGAACAGCAGTTCACACTACACACTATAAAGCACTATTAGTAAGTCAAATATTATGCCAATAAATATAAATTTATTATAAACCCTTTTCAATACGCTTTTACTAGCTTGACTTTTATCCATCTATCTAGCTCTCTATGTAACGAAATCTTTAAGTTTTTATTTACGTATCTTTAAAACTGTAGCTAACACAAAAAATACAATCTGAAGACAAGTTAGTATTCTCGAGGAATGATAATTTACTAAGACATTTCTTTAAAGTAATTCTTCTCAATTGGTTGTCTTACCTCAGAATGCATAGGGTTGGCCGTAATAGTGATTGGCACTTTAGCGTTAGCAGGGATGTACCCGTTGGCTCCACCACTCTCCGGCACTGATCCTTTCTCCTCTGTAATAAATCATTCAATGTGTTTTGACAGCTTTGAAGTCGGTATTATGACATCAATGTTCGTATTATGTGATTCTATTGTTAAGTTAACCGCTCTCGACATTTCATGGTCGGATGATCTTAAGATGTTTTGACGTTTAATTAAATTTTGATGCATTTATAATTCTAAGTAGGCAGTTTCACGCAGACCAGAAACGACATTGAGTTGGTTTAAGAGACATCATACGAAAAGGGTTTTGGCATACTGACAGGTGGAAGCGACAGTTGCCCTCTCAATTAAGTAAAGAAATTGACTAGCGTGTGGAAGCCCCGCATATGAAAATTGAGTAGGTAAGTACCTACTTTTCGCACAGCAGGTCGACACGTAGCTGGACGAGCTTGGCTCCGACTGAAAGGACTTGTCTGCACTAGCAAAAGACAGAATTGTGTGGTAAAAGTAGATGGAAGCCTTTGTCCTGCACTGGGACTAAAATGGCTAGTTTGATTAGATGCGTTTTGGTCGGTGTGAATGTGGAACCACCTAGTTAGATATCTACTCAAATAAAATATAGCAGCTTATGATACTTTATTCACATTACAATCTAGGCTATTAGCATATAAATAATAAAATTATACCTATCTGAAATTGGAAAAATATGGCGGAAACCTTTGCCTGGCAGTGAAACGACATTTGTTAAATAGAACATAACTATTAAATTACTTAGTTTCAATGAAATTAAGTAGACGTGGAAAAGCGTATTTGTTATTCACTTTAGGTAACATTTGCGGCACAAATCTCACATAAAATAAAACTCCACAAAAGTTACCTACTGGACTAAACCAAAGTGTCATTGAGCAAGTCCCTGCCTTTAATTTTATTAACAACCGTATACTCACTATCAGTAGTGGGCCTCCTAGCCCGGCGACACAGCAGCAGCGCCGTGGCCAGCACCACCAGCAGCGCGGCGGCGCCCAGCGCGCCGCCCGCCGTCACCAGCGCGCCCGGCGTCGCGTGCGCGGGCGCGGCGGGCGGCGCCGGGGGCGCGCCTGTGCTGCCGGGCCCGGCTGCCGGCCGGAGGGTCTTTGCAGTCTGGGAACAAAAATGGAATCAGGCGTCACTTTTCGGAAATCCCTGCCAGTGATCAGAGGGGTCAAATCAAATCAAATCAAATCAAAATATTTTTATTTCATATAAACCTGCATGGGCACTTATGAAACGTCAGAAGCTAGGTGCACGGTTCCAAAATGTTGTTTCCTATGGAGAAGAGCCGGCAAGAAACTCCACGGTTACTCTTTTAAAAATTATTGGCTTTAACAGTATTTTCAGAGATAAAATGTAGAAGAAAAGAAAAATGTAAATCTCAATTCAATGGTTTTATCTAGATGTAACTTTTTATCTAAGTCAAACGATACAAGCTGACCAGTATGGTCTGACCTGACGCCACTAATTAAGTATGAGTCCTTTATTTTGCAATTGGTAAATACATTGTCTATGCATGAAGCTGTGGTTGCTGTTATTCTAGTCGCTTCATTTACATTTTAAATTGATTAATTTAAACAAAGCGATAAGCTTACTTTTTTCTGGTGAAAGGTCACCACACACAAAAACTTATTATCTTTGAATATTTTACCTAATATTTCTTCCATAATTATCAAAAATGATGACAAGTTCGTGGCTGGTGGTCTATACACAGACAAGAAAGTATGGCCCTCAACCTCTGCACATGCTACCTCACATAAGCTATCAACAGAGCAAGCGGTGATATCCTTTCTTTCCTTATATTTAAAACAACTATTACACAATATCAAAGTACCACCCCCTATCGAAGACCTATTGTACGCACTGGCAACTGAAAAATTATTTACATTAAACAACATCTTATCTGGTTTTAACCAAGTTTCAGTAAAACATAAGATATGGTAGGGTAATTGCGTAATACACTTAGGGTTGCCACCCGTACTTTATAATAAAGTATTGTATGTATTTCTGGTAATTGTACTCTATACTTTATGAGAATACTAGAGTACACGAAAATACTTTATTACGCATGATTTTATTTCTTTGAGATTTTGAAAGTTTAGTCGTAATGTTTTTTTCGTTAAACGAAATTTATCGATTGGTGCTGAATCGATGTCGCCACTCGCCAGCGACACACCACTTTAGCACTCGTTTTTAACAATTTATGAACGCAACCTAACCTCAAATGTCAACAATGTCAGTGTCATTGTCACAATTTCTTGTTTGTTTTGTGCGAAGCGATTTGATTGCAATATGATTATGAATAAAAGTTTTATAAATTTGTGTTATAGTAAATCATGGAAAAGAATACTCCACATACACCTACAAAACGTAATTTGAATAGTGAAACGGATCAAATACACTTTTAATTAAGGGAGCAAAACAAAAGATCAAATTTTTGGTCGATTTTCAACGGGCTGTATCTTGAAGAAAAATAGACTTACTAATTTAAAAAAAGCAAATTATAGCTCCAAGTATCTAGTTTTTGTATCTGAACTTTAATCGTTAAAATTAAAATAAGTAATCGTTCGAAAACTACTAACAAAAAAAAAGTTTCTTTTTATTATTATTATTTTTTGTCTACTGACTTGTTTTTTTTTTACTTAACCTCCATATGGACTGGACACCTTGTTTATTCAGCTCCAATTTCCTTCTATAAAGACCTCGATACGGATCATTTTGCCTTTAAGTATTAATATCTGCCACCCAAGCCGCTTTTTTTATCCCACTCGTTTGAATTTTCAAAAATTAAAGGAGCAAGATTTTTGCTATGAAAAGCTCACACTTTTTATCAAAATGAAAAAAAGAGTTTTATATTTTTTTCTCAATTTTGCATCAGTGACATGGCATGACACACATAAATATAATAATAAAGAAAAATAAATTGTACTTTATTTTGATACTTTGTATTTTTTTTCTTACCTAATAAAAACTTATCCTGTATAAACAATGTACAAACGCCAGCACATCAAGCTACCCCAAACTGTCTAATTTTTCCAATTGAACATGAACCTTATGCTTATATTATAAAGTTGAAAATGTATCAAAGAAATTTGACAGATTGGGCTTGATGTGCTGGCGTCTGTACTATAACTGCAAAAAAAAAGGTGGCAACCCTAAAATACACTATCAGTAAAAATCGCTTTCATTTTAATAGTTCCACAACATTCATGGCGTTGTTATGTTGCTAAGCTGACAATTTTTTCGAACATATACAAAAATGGATTGTCAATAAGCTTCAAAATGAGTTAGATACCTAATAGTGTTTTGCTGTTATAGTTATACAAAAATATTTAGATCCAATTTCACAATCAAGTTTATGCAGTCTGCATTCAAGCCTGGATCTAGATATTGCGGGATTCAAACTAAATATTTTTGCATAATATTTAATGTGTTAGGTATGAAAATCAGACTTCAACCGGTATAACCTCTCTGTTTTTGGGCATGTGACGCAATATGGACGAAGCACAAAATAATATCAACAAAGTTACTCAGATTAAAAAGTGAAATAAATGGATGACAGTGGACGTTGTTCTTTTATATTATTTCCCTTTCGCAGCCCAGAATCTGAATGCATACTACCAGTTGATGGCAATAGACTTGCCTGCAATTATATGGGACTTATGGCGAAACAGCGGTACTAAACACATCTGTCCAAACATTTATGGAATACTTGTATAGTCGGGACATTATTATCCTCATAATATTTTTAGAGCCGGGCAATCTTGTTTTTTTTCTTCATCAAGCTTATTATTATCCACCGATTTTGACAAAGCGACAATAACACTACATTAATCGCGTCTCAAGACTGCTTTCTCCCAGAATCGTACAAACGTTCATGTCCAAATAAAAATGACACATTTAAGACCATTTTCTTTTACTGTTTATATTTCCCACATAATCAGCCTATAGCGTTCCCACTGCTGGGACATAAGCCTCTTCTCTGCGAGAAGAAGCGGAAGCGGCCCCAGTAGGGGTTAGTAGATGTCACATGTCCTCGATTTTTTGGTTCTAGGACACGCCGGTTTCCTCACGATGTTTTCCTTTATCGTTTTGCGAGCAGTGATGATGAAATAATTATCATTTTTCTCTCATATTTACCTTAATAGCACTAAATTCAGAAGCCGCCTGTGCAGTATACGCTTGTAGTTTGATATCGTAGCTGGTGTCAGGTGAGAGGTGCGTCAGCAGTAGTTCCCGCGGTTCTCCCGACGTCGTCACCTTCTCATAGGCCCCGGCTGAAGACACGGCGCGGTAGTATACGTAGAAACCTTCAGCTTCTACTTCTCCGCCACTTGTCCACTGAAAAGAGGGGAAGGTTCGAGACTTCTAGAGTCAAGCCAAAAACTGAAGATTAAGTAAAGCTTAGTATAAAAATCCGTAAGTACCATGGCCTAGGCAGTTCATCATCATCATCATCATATCAGCCGAAAGACGTCCACTGCTGGACATAGGCCTCCCCCAGGCTCCTCCACTTCGACCGGTCTTGTGCTTCCCACATCCAGCGGATACCCGCGGTCTTCGCAAGGTCATCGGTCCACCTTGTGGGAGGCCTTCCTACTCTACGTCTTCCGGTACGCGGTCGCCACTCCAGAACCTTTCGGCCCCATCGGCCATCTGTTCTGCGAGCAATGTGCCCTGCCCACTGCCACTTAAGTTTGGCAATTCTTCGGGCTATGTCGGTTACTTTGGTTCTCCTGCGGATCTCTTCATTTCTGATTCGATCGCGTAGGGAAACTCCGAGCATAGCCCTCTCCATTGCCCTTTGGGTGACTTTAAGCCTTCTGATAAGGCCCATTGTGAGCGACCACGTCTCTGTACCATAGGTCATCACTGGCAACACACACTGGTCAAAGACTTTCGTCTTGAGACACTGTGGTATTTGGGACGAGAAGATATTGCGAAGCCTCCCGAACGCTGCCCAGCCGAGTCGGATTCGACGATTGACCTCTTTCTCGAAGTTGGACTTACCTAACTGGACAGTCTGTCCTAGGTAAACGTACTCGGTCACAACTTCGAGTGTAGCGCCTCCGATCGTCATGGGAGTGGGTGTTACATGGGCATTCGACATGACCTTTGTCTTCTCCATGTTCATTTTAAGACCCACTCTTTCGGAAGCTCTACTGAGGTCATCGAGCATTGCACTGAGGTCCTCCATGGTCTCAGCCATGACGACTATGTCATCGGCAAACCGAAGGTGAGTGATGTACTCGCCATTGATGTTGATGCCAGCCCCTTTCCAGTCCAGAACCTTGAAGACATCCTCCAGTGCAGCGGTGAACAGTTTCGGAGAGATAACATCTCCCTGTCTCACACCTCGCTGCAGAAGGATAGGTTTCGAAGTCCGGTCCTGGAGTCGGACTGACATAGTGGCGTTTTCATACAGACACTTCAGCACCTCGATGTACCGATAGTCGATCTGGCACCGTTGAAGAGACTGCAGTACAGCCCATGTCTCGATCGAATCGAAGGCTTTTTCGTAGTCCACAAACGCTAAGCAGAGAGGCAGGTTATACTCTTCGGTCTTCTGTATAACCTGCCGCAGCGTATGTATGTGGTCTACGGTGCTAAAGCCTTTACGGAATCCGGCTTGTTCGGGAGGCTGGAAGTCGTCAAACCTGCGCGCGAGACGGTTCGTGATGACTCTCGAAAACAGCTTGTAGACATGGCTCAGAAGTGAGATGGGCCTATAATTCTTAAGAAGAGTATTATCACCCTTCTTAAAGAAAAGTACCACCACACCTCTGTTCCATGCCTGTGGCGTTTTGCCCTCGAGTATGACGGAATCAAACAGCTTCTGGAGGGCCTTAAGAACGGGTTTTCCGCCGGCCCTCAGGAGTTCGGCCGTGATTCCGTCATCACCCGGCGCCTTGTTGTTTTTTAGCTGCTTCAGAGCCATCCTAATCTCGTACAAGCTAACGTCCGGGATATCTTCGGTATAGTGTCGGGTCAATCTGGCTCTTGGGTCGTTTGCCAGATCCGTAACGGGGTTGCTTGTTGACGTGTATAACTGTCCATAGAAACTCTCGATCTCTCTCAACAGCTCCGGCTTGGAGGAAACGATCCTGCCATCATTGGTCTTCAGTTTCGCAAGCTGACTCTGTCCAATAGACAGATCTCTTGAAAAGACCTTGGAGCCCTTGTTCCGCTCTATCGCGTCCTTTATGCGGTCCGTATTAAAACGGCGAAGGTCGCTTTTCAAGGCCTTAGATATCTGTCTATTGAGCTGTCGGTACTTTAGCGCGTCGTCTGAAGACTGCAGGATCATTTCACGCCTCTCCTCCATTAGCTGCAGAGTAGGATCAGAGAGTTTCTTTTTGCCATTAGTACGGCGGGTCTTGAAGAACTTAGACCCGACCGTATGGACAGTTTCCACGAACCCATCGTTATAATCGTCCACGGAGCTCCCTAGGCATTCGAAACGATTCTGGAGTTCGAGCTGAAAGCTCTCGGGGTTTTGGACCTGGATCGGTGCTGGACGGAGCGTAGACTTCATTAGTCGACATCTTTCTAGCTTGATGTTGATATTCAATGTGCCTCTTACCATGCGGTGATCGCTTCCGGTTTTCACCGCGTTGATCACAGAGACATCATTGAATATTTGCTTCTTCGTCGACATAATGAAGTCAATCTCGTTTTTAGTTGCACCATCAGGGCTCTGCCAGGTCCACTTTCTGTGCTCCCGTTTCCTGAAGAAGGAGTTCATCATAAAGAGGCCTTCCTTCTCCATAAAACTGGCCAGCAAGTGACCCCGGTGGTTCCGTCGTCCAACTCCAAATTGCCCCACTCTCAGCTCATCCTCGTTCCGTTTGCCCAGTTTCGCGTTGAAGTCCCCCATGACAACGGTGAAATGAGTTTTAGAGCCATGCATGGCTTTGGATATATCCTCATACATGGTCTCCACCTCATCGTCGGGGTGTGTCGAGGTCGGGGCGTAGACCTGTATGACCTTCAGCGGATATTCTGAGTATAAGGTACGCCACCCTGGTCGACACACTCTCGATCTTCACCACGTTTGTCACAAGGGACCTATGGACAATAAACCCGACACCACCTTGGGACTGCTGGTCGCCCTCCCGGAAATAGAGCAGGTTACCGGATTTGAGGATTATCGAGTCCTGCCCCTCTCTTCGAACTTCAGATAACCCTACTATACCCCACCGTAACCTGCTCAATTCTTCCTCGAGTTCGGTAATCTTCTCGTCGGTCCGGAGTGTACGCGTGTTGTACGTTGCCAGGTGCAGTTTCCGTTTGTTTTGGTAGCCAGATCTCTTCCGGAGATTCTTAGCACCCCTTGCCTCACCGTTACCTTGGCCGCTACCGTAGCCAAGGGTAGGCGGGCCGCCGGGTACTAGGGGCCGTTTTGTAGGGCTGCTTGTCATTTTTTGGGGGGGTTTTGCCATAATCGCCACGCTTGGCAGGCGGGTTGGCGATCGCAGTATGGTGGTAAAATACATAGAGAACGCTGCTGCCCATTCTCTAGTAAGTCCCTTAGTCGCCTTCTACGACACCCACTGGAAGAAATGGGATGGTGCTATTCTTTTACGCCCGGCAACACATACGGGACAGGCAGGCCTAGGCAGTTAATGCACAATAAACGAATTTATGTTTGTCATAAAAACAGCCCGAAGTATTGGCAAACTTAAATGGCAGTGGCACCGTTTTCACAAATCGGATGGCCAATGGAGCAGAAACGTTCTGGCCTCCGAAAATGAAACATTTTGATTCCATATGTCGCCTTGCCCTCGACATCAGATAGCTGTCGGAAAAAAGCGGTCGCCTATTTGATTTAAACTGACAAAATTTACTTATAGGGGGGGGGGGGGGGGGGGTTCAAAATAATGTCCTGAATCTAAAGTAACAGGTTGCGCGTCGAAGAAAATAAAAAATACATTAATTTTCACTGAACGTAATTAACTTTCAGTGAAAATTTACGTATTACTTTTTTCTGATTAACTTACAGTCCACCCCAGCTGTATGGTGGTGGGCGACATGGGCACGGCACGCGCCAGCACGGGTGCGCGCGGCGCCTTGAACCCGCCGCGCTGCAGGTGGAAGCGCGCGCTGCTCTTGCCGAGCTTGTTGTCCTGGTTGGAGTATACCGCTGCTATGCGGAACCTAGGTGGAATGTTGTAAATATTAACCACCAAACATAAGTTGGTATGTTATACTTAAATACTAGCGACCCGCTCCTAAGTCACAAGGATTTAACGATTTGACAAAACATCGAGATCATATCATCATCTAGCCGTTTTCGCAAGGGGTTTTTCCTCTGGGGTCGGCTTCCAGTCTAACCGGATGCAGATGAGTACCAGTATTTTATTTCATGACGTGACTACCTATCTGACCTCCACAAAATAGTACCTAACAGCTGGGTAATACGATACTCCTACTGGCAATCAGACTTTCGGGCTTCTGACTACCAGCACATTCGTTATGTTGTTTAGAAAAACATCGCGGTTACACGAATGGCAGACACCATAAGCGACTTTATATAGATACGTAACTGTGTTTGTTGATTTGTCCTTCTTTTACGCGAAATCTTAGCAGGTTATAGACGTAATTTCAAACAGATATAGTTTATGGCCCTGCTGAGACATTGTTTATTTTTTTGCACGTATGAGCATTTTTGCATGCATGAGCATTTTTGCATGTATGAGCATTTTCAAGTTCAATCCTTAAAATGGTAAAGGGAAAGCGCAAGGGTAGCGCGAAATTCAAATTATCTTTTTATTTATAGTCCTTCGACAGGGTTTTATGAACTGCTATTTCATGAAATTGTCAATCAATAGGGTTATGAACTAAGAGAGGTAAGTATATTGATGATTTTAATTATTATAATTCTGTAAATACATAGGTTTGGCTTGTTATGGTCGTTGAGCTCCCTAAAATAGAGTTGAGATACACGGTGACTGATAAATACGTGCCGTCTGTTGGGACAGGTCAGCTCAAAGCTACAATGACTCTTTCTTGAAAAATTGTGAAACACTACTCTAGCGTTGATTTAAAGAGAATACTCCATCTATAGTAATATCTACCTCCATTACGTTTTCCGTATCCTACATAGACATCGTAGTTTAGTATGCAGGGCTGCACCGTCGAAGATGGTCGGTACTTACTTGTAATATTTCCCGGGAGTCAGTCCATCGATCTGGTACGAATGTATGTAAGCTGGGATGTCCTGGTTTGCGGTGTTCCACTGAACATTGCTTGAGTTGCTCACCTCTCTGTATTGTACCTTTAAAAAACCCGTAAGACATTGTTTCTTTAAATATCTTTACATTGTACAATTCGTGCGCCCGATGAGATTCCCGATGGGATGGGATTTTTTTTTATCGGTCCTTAGTTTTCACTTTCATTATAAATAGAAATCTAGTGCAAAATATTATGTCCCAGAGTTATGAGCTGTGTGTTTTCTATCAGTGGGTGAATTTAAGATTTTTATTGAATAGATGAGAAATTTGGAGAACGTTAAGCAATTATCGAACTTTTTTTCCAATTTTTTTTTTCGCACAGCCGTTTCATTCAAAATATTCACAATACCGTGTTTTGTGAATTTTTTGAAATAAATTACTTATTTATTTTAATTTATTTTGGATGAAAAAAAAGTAAAAATGTACCTTAAAGTGCTTAACATTTTCATTCCTTGACTATACTGTACATGAACCGTTCTCTTAATAACAAACATAAACTTTTAAGTATTTTGCTACTAGCAGCAAATTGATGATGCTTAACCACGAGAGGCACTATGATCTTCCCCTACTCAAGACTCCTCGTAAAAAAATAACACAGATTGAAATGAAGCTCGGCTATGCTCACAAAGTGCTTTTATTAAATCCTTAGTTTCTCGAAGAACAGAATTAAAACGAATGCCAATTTGCCATCGTTAATTCCAATGAGTACTCTCGCTAGATGGGCTAGCCCACAAAAACTTGCAGCTCGTATAAAATGCTAACTTTTGTCCGCATTTCCGTCTGCAAGGCACGGGCGACGAACCAAAAGCAACGACTTAAACCATTACTTCAGTCCCCTTTGAGCATTTTATACAAGAAAATACGAGTTTTCAAGAAAATAATTATGAATCGTGCTGCGTATCTTGTTTATGCTGTGTGCTCTCTAGGTTGAAATGCTGTTCTTTTCTCAAGAATGACATAAAATGAGACTGAAAATAACTATCACATGAAATGGTAACACGAGCAACCATGCCAAGTAGGTACTCGTCACAAGGCTACGGATAAAAGAATTTTAGGTACGTTTACATACTTACTCGATGATATGGCTAGAAAAGGAGTGTTATACGTACTGAGATAGCGACTAATAGAGAAGTATACAAGGTGGAGACGACAATAAATTAAACTGCGTATATCTAATGACGTTGCCAGTCTGCATACAAAAATACAATCAAATACTTACATCCAATAGTTTAGTCACTTTATGTAGTCATAAATTGACAAAACCCATAGCTATTCCCACAGACCCATCACTACCATTTAGTTTGTTTGAAAAAAAATACTTTTGTTTGTGAAGTGAATATTCTTTAGGCGCGTTGGGAATTTTTTGAGATGAGAAAAAACAATTGAACTCGCTACACCGTTACCTTTGTTTTTAGTGGAGGTATTTCAATAATTTAAGTCTCAAACGATAGGTTTAGAACCAGAAGTAATATTCCAATTGGAATTATGAAAATCGGACAACCCGTTTAAAAGATATGACCAAAATTATGATTATGAATAATGTGTAATCCTCGCGACATCGTTACCGACACCACTGACAACACGAACGTACGAACGAACAATGTTAAACGTACATACGTTGAATGTTGTTTAATCTGAAGATTCAAAAAATACACACGTAATTGTTAAAGTTTTCACTTCTGTCGGTACTCCCGGAGTGCCATTTTTTTTTTTTTTTTTTTTTTGTTGGTCTACGGATTAATTTTATAGTTCCAAAATACTCCTTTGCATTAATATTGCCAGTGTTTTAATTTTTGTCGTATTATTGTCTACATTTTGTAAAAGACGATTGTATGTTGCAGTACTCCTAATAAACTGCGATTAGGGCAAAAGAATGATGATGATTTTTGCCTCTGCAGTAAAGGCCAAAAATCTGGCAAAAAAAATAATCGTATCACTGTTAGCGTGTGGGCTTTGCAAAGGCTTTCGAAACGCATTATCTAAGTACTTCGATTCTCATGTTAAAATAAAAAAAAAAACAAAAAAAAATCATATCATGACAGGTGCTTACCTTGAAGAACCGTATGGTTAACCCTTGGTTGTCGTGTGACCATGACACCATGACGCTTTCGTCGTTCAGTCGAGTGACGTTTGGTCTTGATGGAGGAATCATCACAGCTGGAACAAAAACTTTGCCATTAAAGAGCGGATCGATTGGGACTTCTTTTGGACGTGCTCTTACTGATTTCTCATCATACCTTTATGTTTTCTAGGGTTCTTCCTGCTATGCCTTTTGGGGGGTTGAATGGAGTACCTTGTCTTTGGAACTTCTAGTGGATAATCCTGTGCAATGAAATATTAGATTTTAATTTTTTCGTAGGTAAGTAATACAACAACTAGTTTAAATCTCGTCCAGAGATGCCAAGGCATCAACTTTTAGTACTAAAAGTTTTAATATAGTTATAATCAAGGCTAAATAATGCCTAGCCATGCCTTGGCATCTCTGGACGAAAATTGCCAAACGAAAGGATCGCTTGGCAATTTTATTTCAATATTATTTCAGTCCGAAATCACCCGCTGCTGAGGATAAAAATCTTTTAATATCCTGCATTTTACCGGCTGGCCAGCTGGCCGCTTTACTACGGCCCTCCTGGAGCTGATTCTTGCAACTTTGACTATGTAGTTAAAACCATGTTCAGTTATCTGCAGCGGTGCTAAACTGCGAACTGTTTTATTTCCCCAGAGTGGTGACCAAGTTTGTTTGTTTGCTTGTCTCTGAACAGCCATACCATTCAGGCATTCTAGTAAGAGCTTCTATCTTACCTGGTCGGGTATCTGGAGTGGCACCACAGTGAGCATGCCGGCCCCGTACGCGCAGCCGAGCGCGTTGCACGCAAAGCACTGCACGATGCCTGCGTGACGCTTCTCCACGTGCTCGATAAACAGGTCTGTGTCTGATGAATAAGGATTCATTTAAGGATCGCTCGATAAGGAACAGAGCCTTTCTAACCTTAGGACCGTCAGTCTGAACGCTAAGTCGAGACACTGAACCTGAAGCCCGAAAAGCCGTAACCGTGCAGGTAGAGCTTTATCTGGTATGTTTAAATTAATTAATCAAAAATCAGTTTGTATTGCCCCTCTGCAGGGCAAAGCGCTCCCTTTCCTTTTTCCACTCTAACTCGATCCTGGGCCAATATGGCCCAATCCACACAAGCATTTAGTGCCTCCCGTCATCTACATCTGGATCTTTCACGATGCCGTTGAACATTTTTTGTTTTGCCCTTCTTAATTTCTATTCACAAACTCAAATCTGGTGGATCTTTTGGTGACCAGGGATGTTTGGAACGTGCTAGGATGAAATTGAAACAAAATCATCAAGAAGAGAGAGAGAGATCAATCTCACATAGGCATGTTAATGCCTTACATTTGGATTTTATTTCTAACAGAAGTGCAACAGGTTCCAATATTTATGTCCGTCACGGACGAATAAACTACCCGACAGAGTCGGCAAAAAGTTATTGATTCACGATGTTTCATGTAAAGGTTAGCAGAAATATGTAACAACATTTTGTTTTACACTGAAAAAGCTGTGTCCGTTTTTCAGGTGTTAAATTGAAAAAGATAAGTAATCCAATATAGTCAGGTACAACCGTTGACACTTAACTGCCCTACTAATTGTTTCTGCAGTAATCGACACTGGGGTTTTCACGTTTTTGCAGAAATGGCATCCTTAGGGGCAAACCTATACGGGAAAAATAAAAATATTTGGGTACTGGAAGTATGTTTTTTGAATAACGAGATTCACAGTACTTGCAAGAAAATTGTAATATTAGATTTCCGCAATTTTATCGAAACCGCTTTTTTGCAAGTACTGCATTTACAATATTAGCAGGGCTGACTAGCGGTGGACCACTTTTCACCCTTATTCCTTTAGCAGTAAGGTTGAAGAGTGGTCGACGCCAGTGTCCGCGAAGGTACATCACTATCTTTATTTTCCATCAAGACGAAGAGAGATTTATAGAAATGTCTCATCCAAGCCAATTTCTGCTAGAAAATCCTTACGACCATTCAATTTGCGAAAAAGAATTACTTTTCGTGCGAAAACTACCTAAAAAAAACCCTAGTTCGCTCTAATTTTCTATAAACGTTAGGAACTACTCACTATTAGCCTTAATTCCCTTTTCATTCTTCAGCACTTCAGCATTAAGCACCCAGTAAACACGGGGAGCTGGTTCTCCGTAGGAGTTCCCGCAGGTGACGTGCGCCGTGCTGCCTTCGTTGGGAGTCGAGACGGACACGTTGCCGTCCCAGTGAGGAGGTTGTAACGCAATGACCTTCCACGAGCGACGGATGCCGTTGGCTGTGCAGGAGTATATGCCCTACAACCAGAATGGGTAATTTGATTATATTATAAAACAAAGAGGATAGAGAATTCGTTCTAGCCTGTATAAATGCATAGGTCGCGAATTCGAGATTAACTTACACGAATTTTCCCGAACACCTGTACAGCTATAATAGGGATTACTCCCTAAGCTCGAAATCTGTAGTTTCGGCCAAAGTTACGGGCGTTTCCTACTCTGTATCACCTTCTTTTTTGCATCCCTAGTAATACAAGGTGGGGCAAAACTAATGTCATCATGAGAATTGGCTACTACCCTGCTAAAAATGAAAAAACATGAGTTCTGTATTTACGAAAAGTATTTACCTACAAGTGTAAAATTGATGTCTAAACCACCTCCTAAGTTGATGCACGCTTGTGCTCGTTCTTTTTTGTTTTGTTGCTCACGTTTTGTTTTGTTGCTCGCAAAAATGTTGATTTCTCCAATTTGGTGATTTCTTGTGCAATGTTGGCTTTCAAGACTTTAAAAGTTCTTGGTTTGTGGCAGTAAAAACTAGATTTCAAAAATCCCAAAGGAAAATGTCTGGTGCTGCCAGATCTGCCGATCTAGCCCAACCAGAGATCGTATGAAACTGGTAATTCAAAATCTCCATCGTCGTCCGAGGTGTGTGCAGCGCTCCATTGTATTGTCAATTCTCTATCTGTCTACAAAACAAGTTTCAAATCACATTGACATTCTAATTTGTGGATGCTTATAAATGGCAACTTTAAGCGCTATTGCACATTATTTACCTAGATTTTAGGCTGTAAGATTTCTAAAGAATACATAAATATTTTGACGCCATTTGCAAAAATTATAGGCAGCACATTTACATCTTATGACATTCGTTTTGCCCCACCTATGTTAACGTAGGTAGGTAACTAAATAAATATTTTCAGTCACCGAATCCTACCTTCAACCCAAAAGGACCAAAACAATGAAGCCTTAGGTCATCCCTTGACAACATCAAACAAAAAGCTGCCTCTGAGACGCAAACATTTTATTTATATTACAAGAAGATTGCACTACAGAAAATCTCAAAGTTCTTTTCTCCATCAAACACACAAAACACAATACGATGCAAACATAAAAAAATGAACACAATATAAATAAAACGCTTTCAGATTTTATAATCTTTGAAGTAGTGAATCTTTTTCGCGAAACATTAAAAAAGCAATATGAGATGCTTCTTTATTATGTGTAAGCGCTAAGATCCAGTTAATAAAATAACTTGAAAGATAGATAGTACGCAGTTAAGAGTTAGTACCTAAACGTTCAGTTCCATAATCTTCAGTTTAATTAATAGCAGTATCGTGACAGAGCTGGTTTTGTAGCCAACACTTAACAACAAGCTCTTTTTATCATCCCATCAATGGAATTGTGCAGCCCCTGCTCAATGGGTTTATTTGATGTGATGTACCAGTGGCGAAGGGTTTACACAAACCGGTTCCCATTCCCGATTATTTCAAAGTACAATTAATTTTTATGTGTTTCTAAGTTTTACTGAAAAAACACATGTGCGCATAGAAAACCATCTTACAAAATTCTGTGATCCCAACACAGTATGAGTGAAAGAGCGGCTGATCCTCTGAGGAAACTAAGCTTGCATCTCACGGTGAGTGTTTTTTTTTGGAACGGCTTACCCTGGCCATAATTACACCCCTCGTCACTGTCACGTGCACTGCATTTACGATCACTAACCAGTTAATGCACATAATTATACTCGTACAACGTACAGTCATTAATCGGCGGACATTTGCCCACCAGACACAATACCCGTCGCGTCTAAAGATCCTCCCTTGTCTTTGAAGGATTAGTGAACTAAACACCTCATACCTTATACACCCATTCCATTTTCTTACAAATCACCAGAATTCACACAGTCTCCAAAACTATCCTCTAAAGACAATCTCATATACCTACTAGTTTGTACGGTCCTCATATGAACTGACCAAGATTATGTGGACTTTAAAACAAACCGTGATCTCAAAGTTTGTTTAGGTCTTTTGTCTCAGAGTAGCCGGACAGGAAACACCGAACTCGTCTAGTTTCAAAACATATTTATTTTTACATGTTTTTTGTTTTACCAATTTACAGAATTAATTATTGTTTTTCTTCTAGATTGCACAAAAATTTACAACCTACCTCATCAGCCGGTGTAAAAGGCGACACCATCAGCATATGCTCGTTAGCATACGACTTCAACTCTCCCTCTCCTTCCAAGCTCCAGGTTATCTTCGGAGGAGGCGTGCTGACAGCTCCACACCACAGACGGAGTACCCCGTTAGGTTTGACAGGCATTGTAAGTACGTCTTCATCGTCAATCTCTCCTACATAGTCTTCAGATTCGAGGAATCTGGAAAAGACAAATGAATTAGCATCTTCAATTACAAGTTGTGTAAAATCACGCCTCTATTCCCCGGATGGTCCGTCAGATCGTCGGTTGTCATGTAGTGAACATGAAAATACAATAGCAAAAAAGTTCAGAAATATAAAACTGGGGGCTCGAGGGTACTTATCTACTTAACTATTCGAAAACATGCATAGGTTTCTTATTAAACTTCAACTATGTATATCCGACGACCCTGGTTCCCCCGAGTGGGTTCCCGCATTGTCATTGCTGGGGGGCTCAGTAGATGTGGTCTCCCAGCCACGGTAAAGCGAAGAGGAACCCAGGTGAGGCGGGTCGTCAGGGCTTTTGCCTCAAAGTCGACGACGTAGCCAAAAAAAGTAGGTTGCGGTGAGGTGCACCGCAACTGAGGTGGGCCGCGATGTCGAATGGGAGGCATCGCGGCTGAGGGTTACGGGCTGCGGTAGAGGAGGAGTGCCGGTGCTTCTGAGCAGCGCTCTTCCCTTCCGTGGCCTGGACGGGGCCGCCACCGTTTGATGGCGGACGACGTGGTGCCGCAGGGGAAGAAGAGTGTCGGTATAGCGTTAGGCGCTCTCCCTATCCCCTGCGGCCGAAAAGCGGTAGACAGCGGGGCCACTGTGCTGACCCGTCGCAGGGTGACCGAGGGGTGCGGGTTGTTCAAAAAAGATACCGTCGCCCCTGGCACTCGGACAACTGAGGGAACAAGGGTGGGTTTTAGTCCGTAAAAGTCTGACACGCCCTCCTGCTCCACCCAGAGCGGGAGTCATCAAACAAAAATGTACGAGTAGGTATTCATTGAACAATTTTAATAATCTTATAAAGACTTTTAATTACTGAAATTCTACAAACCTGAACAAGATTAGTTGAAACTGTTATATTTACCGAGCAACCAAAATCCAAATTCGCACTACACTCCCGGAAAACAAAGTTTGGGATCACCAACTATCTGTACATGCGATCGAACTAGTCTCGACATTTTGTGGTTTGGTTGGTTTTCAGTACCACTTGAATCCTACTAAAGGACTTGTGGTTGCCGCCGCTTGAAACACAGTATAGCACAAATACCCGGACGTTAATATAACAGTTTGGGCGTTAGAAAGAGACTGCCATACAGGTATGGGGCAGACAATACGACATTCTGCATAGCCGAATATAGTAAAAACGCCGAACCATTCAACCCATACGCACAAAACGTTTCGGAAACACTTTCATTGTGCGTACCTACAGCTAAGGAGTGAAACTTGCTGCTGGAGTCTAAATCCTGAATCTTGATTTTTTCTTGAAATGTATTTTTAGGACTCGCACCGGAAGATAATCACACAAACTTAATATTATGACGCAAACAGAAAAAGAAAACAGTGTTAAAAGAACAAAAACGAATGTGCAGTTTACTATTAGGCAACCGTGCACCATAGTCGATCACACTTACCAAGACAGTAGTGAAACGTGAGTATCAATTAAAAAAAAAAAACTCGATGTGTCATATTAACGGTACAATCTTGCTAGGTTTATATTACTAACCTGTAAGAAATGGGTGCCCAAGGGTTTCTGTCCTAATCTGGTTGACACCTTTGCATTCACAGAGCACAAGCGATACGGTTTCCTCAGCCTCTATGCAAACCCTGCATAGGATCTTACACAGATATTCTCAACAGACCAGGAGATATAATCAACTTCTGGAGGGAGGTGGGCTTGTTGGAATAACCACCAATGGCCGCGGCCCACGCACAATAGTCCACCTGCAGGACTAAGTGCAGAAACCAAACCCTCTTACATAGAACATAGTACTAACCTGACATCCCTACTGGCTTCTTGCTGGACCTTCAAATGCGTCTTCTGTGCTATTTCTAAAGCGTCCCCGCTGAGCTCATTGGTGGCTCTGCAGCTGTATGTACCGCTGTCGTCAGAAGTCGCGTTGTGTATGACTAGCACGCCATGTGGAGTTTCTAGTTGCTTCCGCTTGCCCTGGAAGAAAAACATCTAATAACAAAATATCAAAATGGACCGCGAATGCAACCCAATCGATTCCCAGGTCGAGCAGTGTTATTGGATTTGTGCCCTTAGGACTTAAACATAACTGGTAAAATATACCCATATTTTACCAGTTATGTTTAAGTCCCGTGTAATAAGAAGAATTGTGTAGAGGTATACCTATAGTACACCCGTACTATAGGTATACCTCTACACAATTCGTCGGGAAAACAAGGCGTAATGTTATGTTATGTACATCAAAATAATAATTGCCTCGTGGAGATGGGGGAAAACTATCATCACTTGTTTTAGTTGACTCCAGGTAAAGTAGGCTGCTCTAAGTACTGTCTATACTAACTCTATTCTGCCATAGGCTGGTCCCTCTCACAGAGAGGAGGTCTGAGTCCTAGTAGTGAGACTTGGGAACATTCTAGTCTGCATAATCCATAATCAGCCTATAACGTTCCCACTGCTAGGACACAGGTGGTGAGAAGGGAGATAGATGATGATAGATATCACGTGTCTTAGAATATTTGGTTCTACGACATGCTGATTTCCTCACGAGGTTTCCCTTCATCGTTGTGCGAGCAGTAGTGATGAAATAATTTACACAAACTAAAGCGCCAACATGGGTTCGAACCTACGACCAACAACTCGTAAGTCGCGGCCGTTACCACTGGGCCACCAAAGCTCCTTACAGGCTGTTATGTTATATCAGCTGATCGTATTTTCATGCAAGGAAACCCATAAGTAGAAGCTTATGCAACTTCTCTGAACCGGAAAATAATAATCAAAAGATAATATTTGATTTGACGCGTTCAAAGTGATCATGTTTGTATACATTGGAGTGTTTTCCAACAACACATCGTCGATGTGTTTATCAAATCTATTAAGTACCTCAGCCTACTGTGGTACCTTATAGATTTCTTCCTGTCTTAAAATATTGGCAAATTGATAGAATCTATTCTATCAATTTGCCAATCTTTTTAACCGACTTCAAAAAGAAGGAGGTTATCAATTCGACATGTTTATATATATTTTTTTGTTTTTTATGTATGTTCGGGCATAACTCCGTCGTATATAGACGGATTTGTAAAATTCTTTTTTTGTTCGAAAGGGGTTTATTCCGAAATGGTCCCATATTAATTTCATATAGATCTGATGATGCGTTTCGGAGACAGACAACGGAACTCTTCAAAACATTACAGCAAATCAACCGCGAATGCTGCTATCGCATAAATATGCATTGTTTTGACCCCAAGGATGATGAAACTTCGAATTGGTGTGGGGTAGGTAACTAAAAAGTGAAAAATAAAAACTTTTTTCAAAAAAATAACAACTGACTTCCAAAAAACACTACAAAGTGCAAAATAACTTTAATTTCGGAAGGCGGTGACAAAGAATTGAAATACCTACACCTCCAAAGTCACCGCCTTCCGAAATTAAAGTTATTTTGCACTTTGTAGTGTTTTTTGGAAGTCGGTTGTTATTTTTTTGAAAAAAGTTTTTATAAAGACTGCTATCTACCAAACAGTAACTATCTAGGCACTGTCACAGCTAATACAAGAATGAGCGCAGTTGTGGCCAAGTGGAATTGGCTGCGACATACGAGTTGTAGCTCATAGGTTAAAGACCTATCAGGCGCTTTACTTTGTGTAAATTATTTAATCACCACTGCTCTCAAAACGGTGAAGGAAAACGTCTCGTGCGGAAACCGGCATGTCGTAGAGCCAAAAATTCGAAGACATGTGACATCCACCAACCCGTACTAACCGCGTGGTGAATTACGGCCCACCTCCTCTCACAAAGAGGAGGCATGTGTCCCAGCATTGCGAACATTACAGGCTACTTATGTAATACGAGCAATGCCTTCTATTCAAGTAATTTATTAATCAGAAAAGAACCGTAAACATGTAAAAAGCTAATCAGTACCCACCTAAAAATCAATTAGTTTGACTTTGAAGTGTATAACAGTAGTAAGTGAGTGTAGTTTTCCAAACATTGACTCAGTTCGCTTTCAATAAACCCTTTTAAAGTGGATAGGAAACGAACTTCGTTAAAAATATTCGCGTATCGGTTCACCGTTCAAAGCGACCACAAGTATACTGAAACATCCTTTGATTCTGTGAGATACAGGCTAGGCTAAACTTTGTTTACCAACTATTCATAAGCATAACTTTCCAAGAGATCGTATTTCGTTTTGAAGTATAAGCTTTTGTTTTCATAACAAATATACAAATATAAAGTTGTGTGATGTTAGCAGAAGTTTTAGTCCGGAACGACATTTAGTCAAACTTTTAAATTAATTCTAGTGAATTAAATGACTTATTATGAATATGTCTTTGAACTATCTCTGTACCCTGGGGGTTCCGGACCTTAGGAAGCCGTATAAGGAGCCGGAGCTAACTTGGAAAGTCCTTGAACAATTTTAAATGACGAGGAGCCAACGAATACCACCTTATGCACTATGCAAGTGCACCCAAGTACAACCCCCGGTTGACGCAGGACTATTGCAGAACATGCAAAACAAAATACATTGGGCTACGGGTTTGGATTGCTATAGTGGTTTAGTAACCTACAAAAATAACAATGGAAGGACTATTTATGTCCCCTGCCTGATCAATGTTATGTAATACACGGTTTAAAATGGCAGGACGTGACTTGCACACTCCATAATGGGCCACCGAAAACGGTCGCTAGCACAGCAACAAGGGGACAACACTTCCAGAGGTGATTGAGGAGTGAAAAGGCATACCAAGGCTATCAGGACCCGGACGTATGATCAAGATTCCTACCAGTATCTCACTGGAATACTTCCTTCCTCGGAGCACGTTTGCTCTTGCGAATCTCCACCCAAGCCGGCCAATAAGGAAAAAATGAGGTGGTAGCTCTGTACTCGTCATTGTCCAAACGGCCAATAAAGGCAAACCAGAGATGAGGAACAAATTTATCTTGGGAGATGGGGTCCGTGGGGTCGCTACTGCCCAACAGCTCGCCACACGCTGCCTGCTTATTAATATTAAGCACATTAGACTATCCGGATATTTTGGTCACGTAGATTTGAATAATTCCAGATATCTACATTGATGAAATCACACAGCCAAATTATTACAAGTTCTCAAAATGAATGCAGTAATCACACGATTAATCTTCAAAATCGTTTTTAGAATAATTTTGGCTATCTATAGACGTGTAAATCTATACGTTGTATTGCATGTTTAGTAATCAGCTAAGTATAGCAAAGTTCTAGTCACCGACCACAACGTAGCAAAAGGGTAGGCAGATGCCAACCCTTTTGCTACCTTTGGGTCGGCTTCCAGTCTAAACGGATGCAGCTGAATACTAGTATTTTAGATCCTATCTGACCTCTACAACCCAATAGCTGGGTAACGCGATACCTCTTGGTAAGACTGTTTGTCAGACTTTCAGACTTCTGACGACCCGTAACGACTGTCAAAGATCCAAAGATTGAAAGCCGGGACCAAGCAACAACTTAACGTGCTTTCCGAGATACAGAGAGATCTCGGTATGTAAAGTTGCCGTTGGTCACCCATCCACGGATCCACCGCGGCCAACGTAGCTTAACCAGATAGATCATCCCTTAGCAAAGTTCTAGTGTTTTATTAAAAAACTATAAATCCTACAATATACAGCCAACTCTGAAACATAATGAATAAATACAATTTATATAACATCTGTTCATAGCCTTACCTGGGATCCTTCTTTCCACCACGTGAGCACAGCTGGCGGTTCTGAAGTCGGCTCCTTACAATGAAGGATCACGGTATTCTGCAGCGGGGCAATGATGACCCGTTCTTCTGCCGTGATCTTACTGGGCGAGTTGATCAGCCTCGCCACCGTCAGACGGGCAGGCACTGACGTCAGACTGATGGCACCGTACCATACCACGCACTGGAACAAGTTAACAAGTACATTATTATTGCCATTGTCATCATCACCTGAATTCTGGGGGCTACTCCCTACGCATGAAATCCTTAGTTTAGGCTGAAGTTACAGGCATTTCCTACTGCTTATCACTTATGGACATAAGATTACTTCGGGGCCCGAACGAAGAATGAATGACACCCCGATTTGACAGTTGCCCTTACTCCCGAAGTGTTTTTGCCTGTACAAAAAAGTTAGATAAATAATCAGCTGTCGGCTTCGAAGTCTCGAATCTACTTTTGGTCGGGTCCGTATATTCGTTGACGGAGTTAGCGAGTAGGCATCTGAAGTGGAAGGCAGCGATATACCTATATTGCCTATTGGCACATTCCGCTAGTTATCATAGAGTCCCATGTAGGGGGCGATCGTATTCCTACGAACCAGTCACAAATCCATATTCCAGACTACTGCTAAGAAATTTCATCATAAATGATAAATAATGTTCATTTAGAAAAACGGTTATGAATCACACATTAAAGCTGTCGACGGCGCGTTGTGTTCCACGCGCGCCTCAAAGAGGTGGCAGCACCAACTGGTGCAGTCCGCAAGGGCCGATGCCAGCCAGGGGTGCGGAATGTTCGAAAGAGATACCTGGGTCCTTGGCACATAGGCACCTGAAGGAACACGGGTGGGTTTTAGTCAGTAAACGTCTGACACTCAGAGCGGGAGAAGTTATTTGATGACTACCCCATCCTCAAAAAAAAAAAAATTGGCTGCCACAGAACAGGTGCGACATGACAGAGCGACGCGAGTTTAGTAGAACAATTTCTATGAAAACTTCATGGAAGTTGTTCTACCAGGATTGCGTCGTGTAGGGTTGCCAGACGGTCGGGAATTGGCGGGATTCTCCCGAATTTTTGTATGTCCTCCCGACTCCCGACAAAGCAAATAATCTCCCGAAAAACAAGTTCGATAATTTTAAGTTCACATTTTCGTCAAACGAAACTTGCAAACCACTTGGGCGCTTGGCGCAGAGCGAAAAAACATTGCAATGCACTTCATTCAATGAGTTTAGCTCATCCTCTACGAAAACCGAGAAGCTAAAAGAGTGTTTTTTGTTTGCAAGTGTAGAATATAAAAACCTTCGGCATGTCCCAACAAGGTGGCTGTCACTTATGCCTGCTTTAGAACGATTACTTCATGGATAGCCAGCCGTAAAACATTACTTCTTGTTAAAAGAAGATGAATGTCGAAAGGAAATATGGGACTTTGTATCTAAAATCTTACTTCTTTTGATAGGAATTCTTTGACGATAGTGATAAGTAAATTTTGACATTAAAATTCATAATAATAGGTTTTACCTATGAAATTGCCGTTTTGTATGAAAAAATTTAAACGAATTTTTTTCATGATTTTTTTATTTGTATTAATCGAAGTAATCACCCATGCAATCAATGCATCTTTGCCATCGCAGTGGCAGTTTATTGATGCCCTTCTTAAAGAAATCAGCTGGACGGGAGGCAACAAATTCTTCAAAGGCATTTTGTACTGCCTCTCGGGTATTAAATTTTTTTCCCGCCAAGAAGTTATCCAAATTCTGGAAAAAGTAGTAGTCTGTAGGCGCAAGGTCTGGTGAGTAGGGCGGATGACGGAGAGCTTCCAACCCCAGTTCTTGCAACTTGGAGACCGTCTGCTGTGCAGTATGAGGTCGCGCGTTGTCGTGCAGGAGCAGCGGAGACGAGCGATTGACCAATGCTGGTTGGAGATGCGCCAGCTTCTCCATCATTGTGTTCAGTTCTTCACAGTACACATCTGCAGTAATGCTCACCCCGTTTGGTAAGAAGCTGTGATGAATCACACCGGCGCTAGACCACCAAACAGTGACCATCACTTTTCTAGGGGTAAGTTTTCGTTTAGGGCATTGTTTAGGTGCTGAACCAGGATCCAACCAACTTGCTGAGCGCTTACGGTTATCAAACAGAATCCATTTTTCATCGCAGGTAACAATGCGGTTCAAAATTCCTTCATTTGTGTGTCTGTTGAGCAGTGCAAGGCACGTCTCGACGCGTACTTCGCGCTGGCGATCATTGAGTTCGTGGGGCACCCATTTGTCAAGCTTTTTTACCTTGCCAATTTGACGCAAATGGACCAATATTGTTTTGACGCTAACGTCGAAAGCTGCTGCTAATTCAGCCGTAGATTGTGTATCATCAGCTTCCACAATCGCCTTTAATTCGTCATTGTCGACCAAAGTCTTCGGACGACCGCGAGGTTCATTTTTCAGGTCGAAATTTCCAGAACGGAAGCGAGCAAACCAATAACAGGTGGTGCGTTGGTTTGTAGTGTTAGCTCCGTAAACGTCGTTGATGTTGCGTGCCGCTTGTGCCGCGTTGCTGTCACGACGGTACTCATATTCCATAATTACTCGAATTTTTAACGTATCCATGATGACGAAAAAGATTGAAATGCGATGAAAATGTAACACTAATCAATAAAGAAATGACTACTTTTAGAAAAAAAAATCCATGTTTTTAAAATAAAATTAATTTGAAATTAGAATTCTTAGCCAAACAAAAATTATTTTGATTTGAAATGGCCAGTACTGCAGAACGGCAATTTCATAGGTAAAGACCTAATATAAATATATCATTCACAATTTTTGACTTAATACTGTTATTCTGGTTTGACATTAAGCTTTATGATTATTATTATTGTTAAGGGAATTCTTGGACGATAACGATCGATAAATTTTGACATTCAAATCCTTATTATATACATCACTGAATATTGTTGACTTACTACTATTATTCTAGTTGACATTGCCTATGTTATTTTATGATTATAGTTATAATTATTTGATTATTTTTAATTGTCTAACTTATTTTAACTATTAATGGAAATTATGACCAAATAACTGTTTACCAATACTTTATCATTATGTTAAAAAAAAATATTATTGTCTTTCTGCACTGTGGGTTTCTTTCATTTCATTTACATTTATTATGTACTGTAGCATGCCAAAACACATGTATATATTGCTGTGCCCTAACAGGGTCAATGTATGAAACAAATATTATTGTAACATCTTGTACACTACATTGAATGCAATAAATGATGATTATGATTATGATTATGATTATAATAATGAACGGGTTGATGAATGTTACAGTGAGGGAATTTCTGAAGTGTATTTATATTTTGTACATAACGTTATATTAGAGTTTCAGACGGCGATCTTGGCATTGGAAAATGATGGATGTACTGTCCTGGAAATAGATGGTATTATGAGAAAGCTGTTGAACCAGCTAAAAAGCCGATTACAGGACAAATTTTATGGCAGTAAAAATAGGTCCATTTTAACAAAATTGCCAAACGCTGAAAAAGAAAACTTTAACAAAGAAGCAGAACAGTTTTTCCAAAGGGCCATCAGGTATTTAGAAGAAAGTTTTGATTTTAGTGAGGAGTCTTTATACAAAATGCTCTCTATGTTTTCATTAAAAAAAAAAACTTTTTTCAAAAAAATACAACCGACTTCCAAAAACAACACTACAAAGCTCAAAATAACTTTAATTTCGGAAGTCGGTGACTTTGAATGTGTATTTTAATTATTTTGTCTACCCCACACTAATTCGAAATTTCATCATCCTTGGGTCAAAACAATGCATATTTATGCGATAGCAACATTCGCGGTTGATTTGCTGTAATTTTTTGAAGAGTTCCGTTGTCTGTCTCCGAAACGCATCATCAGATCTATATGAAATTTCGGAGTAAAGCCCTTTCGAACAAAAAAACAATTTTGCAAATCCGTCTATATACGACGGAGTTATGCCCGAACATACATAAAAAAAAAGTATATAAACATGTCGAATTGATAACCTCCTTCTTTTTGAAGTCGGTTAAAAAGAAACTTTGTTCACATGGAGTGAGATCTTAGAACTTTTAGAAATATTAAAATTTTTAAATGATATTGACACCGACCATTTGTACAGTGATTATTGTTCTTTAAAAGAAGTTTTTAGTTTAAATCGCCTTCCAGTTAAAATTTAACCAAAATTGTATGTTTTATATTTTCAATTCCAGTAAGTAACGCAGTAAGCGTTACTTACTGGAACGCGAACGCGTTTTTAGTATACTTAATAATTTATACTCAAAAGAAAGGAACCGAATGACCATGGATTTAATAAAGGCGAAATCAATAATTCGTTTGAATTTTGACGAAAAGTATTTAAATTTTAAGACCTTTTTGAATAGCGATAAAGCTCAAAAGTTGTTAAACGCGGTATAAAAAAATGACAAATACTTATGGCAAGAACAAAAACAATAAACATGTTCATTCGGTTCTTATCTTGTGTCACAAATACCTACTATGTTTTTTTTTTCTTATATCTACAGTGCAATGCAAAAATATGTTTGTTTGTTTTGTCTCCCGACCAAAGCCCTAAAATCCCGAAAAATCGGTTATTGATCCCGATAACAGGAAGAATCGATCTGGCAACCCTAGCGTCGTGCCTGTTGGTAGGAGCCTTAAAATTTCAGTTTTTTTTTACTAGATGAGTCTCCTAGCCGGACTACTCTAGAAACAGTGAAATAAACTCAGAGGTAAATAAGGAATATAATTATATGGAGAAACCTAACAATATTTTACTCGGCCTGGATATCGGAACCTCAGACCTAATGCTCACTAGGTAATTCAGCTTAGAGTACTACCGTCTTATTACAAAACGCGCTCAACTTTAGTTCTAGTTTAAAACTCTAAGTCAGATTTTTCATTCCCAACTTTTGTTCTATTTGGGTGTCAATTTTGCACTGGACTAAGTTGTCAGTTTTGTAAAAGGAACTGTATTTCGATTTTAGTTAGGTTCTTATTTCAAAAACAGGCTCGATGGTTTGAACCATACCTAAATAAAAAAAAAATGTCATAATCGGGCTAGACTCTAGCCCCATTATTACAAAACAAGGCTGGAGTCTAGACCAAAAGGCGGAGAAACAATATCGAATCAATAACTACTGAATGTTTGAGCAGAATGTTTGTCTGTCGATGTTGTACGAATCGCAGTTTTAATCGAAAAGTGTTGGTTCACTTTCGACTTACTTTTTAGTTCGGATATATGTGAGTAATTGGAAGTAGAACATTTCAAATCGGACAACTATTTGTTAATTGATATACCTGTGTAGGTATATCTAATAACAAATAGCTGTCCGATTTTGTGTAAACTAAAAGAAATGATTTCATTCAGACCATTAATTGACCGACTTCTTGACAGTTCAAAAGTGGCTACGTTTGAACTGTCAAGAAGTCGGTCAATCAATCTGCCTAGTCCCAACTTTGTTGCGGTCGGTGTCCACTCTAATTGGATGCAGCTGAATACCAGTATTTTATATGGAGCAACTGCCTTTCTGACCTCCACAACCCAGTTACTGGGCAATACGATACTAATGTCAAGGAGTCGGTCAGTTAGTCTGAAATTTAAAGCTTATTGCCCATTCCAAAACGCAGAACTCTACGGAGAACTAAACTATGTACTTGTTTACTATTATGATACCGTAAGTACGTGGAATGTCTTTGTTTTCTTCGGATACAGTCGTTGCAAGCGCTACTGCTCAGCGGCTTCCTGGGTTTGAATCCCAGCAGGCTTAGCACGAGCACCGATTTGTCGACGGAAGAATAGCCATGACTATTATTAACTAAATGATGAACAATAGGAGAAGATGGCTATGTTTTTCTATCAATTATAACAGTTACATGCGTTCTAAACGAAACATGATTTTGTAGATAATCGCATATACTTTGTGGCCGTCGAGTAGGAAGTTTGTTGTCAGTGTGATTTTGACAGTTTGGGAAGAAATATTCTTCTGAAAAAGTCTACATTTATAATGAACTAGACAAAGATCGTTAGAAACGAAAGACTATAATATGACAGATAGTAGAAAGATATCTACGGTGCGATGTCAAAAATGCAGAAACGAAATGTCACTTTGTATTGAAAAAGCACTGTCTATTCTTCGTAGAAATAGAAAGCGTCATGCTAAGCCTGCTGGTCGGACAAAGTGTTACCTTTTGGAATTTTCTAACAGGTATGAGGTAACAGGTATTACTCAGTAACAGCCTGGAGTCTGGATTTGTGACTGGTTGATTCCAAAAGGCTCGCCCCTATTACATGGGACTTAAACATAACTGAGGAATTGTGGGTGTACTAGAGGTACACCTCCGCCCCAACCTGCGTTCTTGCACCTTGTTTCCAAGGCGTGATGTTATGTCTAATAATGAGGGTTTCCTGAAATTACATTCACTAGGTGGCAGCACTGAGACGTCAAGTCCGGGCACCTGTCAAAAGCGTCAAAGCGCCTACGGACTGAATGGTGAACAAATGAATGAAACGAATGACATCAAATATTTTAAGTTCATTGTCGAACTGGAAGACGTCTCGTCAAAGTGGCGCCAATTGGTGGCTTGAATATTCATAAAAACCTTCATTGATTCAACGCTTCCTACTTGAGATATCGCTGCCCTAGTTCAACAGTAAGATATGTTGTACAAAGTATGTTTTGAGTTATTCATACTTTTATGATTTTAGTGTCATTAATTCACTCGTTGTTAATTGAAATGTGTTTTTATAATTCCATATAAGGACATTTGAAGAAGTCTCAGTGTAGAAATAAAAGAAAACTAAAAATCTTCCTGACTTTATAAATATCTTCAGATGTCAGAATCTTGAACTAAAGGTCGGTAAAAATATGCTTAAATGTCTCAGTGAGACATTGAAATTTAGGCACTTTGGTTGCGTTTTACAAATATCCGATTTTTGAACCAGACAGGAGAGCAAATTTTTCACATGAAACAAAACTTATCTCAATTTTGTTTATTTTTAAGATATCTTACTGTTGAACTAGGGCAGCGATATATTCTATTCCAGTAATTACTCGTAAATTGCCATTATCATGGACCTAATCGCTATGTAATGTACCGCAGGTGTACCAGGAACCACTATTCACTATTCCCCGTGGCTTATCCCTTAGTCACCTCTTACGACCCCCATGGGGATGTGGCGTAGTCATCCGTAACCGACCACCACATGGGGACGATTGGAAATCTTGTTTGATATATTGCCTTTTAATGTGAACTAGTTTTGGCGAGATTAGATTTCCGTATACTGGATTATTAAAATTTGTTTTATTTGCAATGATAAATGCTTGGTTTGTGAGTATAAAGAAATAACCACATCTTTAATTATTATTTGTGGTGAGCCTTTTTCTTGAGGGTGGGAATTCATCAAATAACTTCTCCCGCTCTTCGTGTCGGACTTTTACTGACTAAAACGCACGCGTGTTCCCTCAGTTGCCTGTGTGCCAGGAGCCACGGTATCTCTTTCGAACAGCCCGCACCCTTGGCAGCCTCCAAGTAGTAACGCCCATACAGGCGCTTTACTTTGTGTGAATTATTTTGTCCCCAGAACTCTCAAAACGGTGAAGGAAAACATCGTGCGGAAACCGGCATATCCTAGAACCAAAAAAAATCTAAGACATTAACCAACTGACACTGGGCCCGCGTTGTTGATTACGGCAAGCTCAAAGAGAGGAGGCGTGTCCCAGGCGTGGGCACATTATAGGCTGATCATGGTAGTGGTAGTATTTGGAATGGCAGACACACTTGGTTATTATTTAAAGTTTATCGCACCGGGAATGAATTGCCCCATCCAGCACATTTAATCTAAACAAAGACCCTCGTATTACTCTATTGTGACTATTTTTTTAAGAATTGTATCTATATTATTAAAAAAAAAACTTAAACATATACCTGATACCACGTATTTTCCATATTTATCCTAACTTCTATCTCCATTTTAGTGCTTCTTCCTGGCAGTCCAGGTATGATCTTCTTGCCTTCTCCCTCTTCCATTTCGGACCAGTTATCGCCATCCCTGTCTGGTTTCCATCGCCACACGAACCTCTCTCCTGGCACGTTGACTTCACACTCAAACGTCACTCTGTCTCCGAGGGGGGCTATCACCGACTCAGGGTATTTTGTGAACCTCATCTCGAGTTCTGGAAGAAAGTTGTAAAATACAATTCAGGCAATGGGAATCCTACTATAAATGTATATTACATCCTACTAATATTATAAATGTGACAGTTTGTATGTTTAGATGTTCGGATATTTGTCGTTTATTTTCAAATATGGGTACAGTACCTACATGATGATAAAGAGACAGGTTAACAGATAGGGTGGCAAACAGATTGGCAAGTACCATGTGGAAAGTAATTAATACCGCCTTTAGATATCTACAGTGCAAAGGGGTTCGCAGAATACATGTGACGCCAGCCGTTGAGGAAAGGGTAAATCGAAAAATATTCAGCATGCAGACATTTTTTGTCGATTAAACAAAAAAAATCTGCTGTTCCACACATTTTGACCGCGTAGGTATTGGAATTTTCTATGAAACAGCTGTTTTTTTTTTTTTTTTTTGTATAACCGACGAAAAATTTATGTGCTGGGGGAGTCTAGAATTATTATGGTGAATTCGTGATTACAGTTTGCGCACTGGTTAAAAACTTATCCTGTATGTATATATTTTATTCTTGGACAAGGAGCTCTAACAACAAGCAGTTAAAAAAAATACCTACATAGTATATATTTTGAAGAAAGGAGATACCTAGTACACTTTATAAAATAATAATATCTACTACGAGCAATACTGCATCTACGTTGTGTAAGATGCATGGAGCAAAAGGAATTTCTGTAGAGGATATTGAAAACCGGTCAAAGCGAACATTGAGCCGTATGATGGACCTCATGGTCCATCATACGGCTCAATGTTCGCTTTGACCGGTTTTCATTGTAGCTACTTTGGTGCTTTTATCATTAAAAGCACCAAAGTAGCTACAATGAACAATCAGTAAAGGAATTGACAACCTACGTCAATTTGCCGTGTTATAGCCATTTCACACACTATCAAAGAATTATAGTTGTAATTGGAATATCCCGACGATTTAAGTTGGAAGTCAACTGGCTTGACAAATAACTTCCCTGAGTTAAAATAAGTAGATAACCGTGAAGCCAAATAAAGGTATCTTATGAAGAAAACTTGAAACCGTAACAGTACCTATAGGAAATTACGTCGGATGCAGCTTCGGCGTTTCAAGTTAACATGTATTTCCGCCATACTATCAAATTAGTAGGTACTTATATTGCGCTTCGTACAAGTATGGAACTTTGGAATAAGTTGTAATGCTACGGCTATATTCTCGCGATAAAGCGAACTACGCTTCGTGTCAGACATCGAGCTGTGTGCGAAAGAGAGTACGGGAAGTGTAGTTCAACATTTCGCGACAATGTGGCCGCAGCATAATTATGTACCTAGCAAGTTCTAAATGTAATTGAAGCCGCAAAATCTAATCTTCCTTTGAACGTAAATACATAACGAGTTCTATGAATCAGAAACGTTCCAAATTTAAGAATTTCGGAAATCGATCAGACATTTTCACATCATTTATCAAATCTCCATAATCAATACTCACGTAATCAGTAATTCTCAAGATCAAAAGGAACACAATTAGAATCTTTTTTTTTATTTGCATACCAAAAGACTGGCCATAACAATAAAAAAAAGAAATCTTGCCGTCCTTGATACCTTGTTACCCACACATTTCGATCTCGGATGACGCATCCGACTCCAGCGGAATAAGCTCATAATAATAAACCACGCAAACCAATTACGACCTTCAGTCACGCAGCAATAAGTTCACATTGAAATGCATTCGGTAATTGAGATGTTACATTTTATTTTTCTTTGTTGTCGGGCACCAATATGTGATTTCAGTCCCGTCAGTCATTGACCGTAACTTTATGTAGAATTTTTAAAATTTTATCTCGTTGCCGAGTGAATAAAAATACTGTGTATACGATTTGTAAACGTGATTTTGAGTTGAAAAACTTGTGGTTATAGTTATTTCATGGTTATTCAATCCTAAAGTGCTCTAATTACCTATGTGCACGTGCATTTATTACTATTCTAATGGAGACGTTAGTAAAACCTTTTACACTGTACCGGTATCGGTAAGTACATTATTTGGGACAAATAGATAGATTTAAAAAAGATTTAATCCACCACTTAGAACTTTTTAAACCTTGGCGGAGGCTTTCATTATTCGCAACTGCAAATCTACTGCTCGCTTGATTTTATGTATTTTAAAATAAGTATGATTCAGCGAGCCTCTACCTACGCTATAAAAGATGATTTACTTCCATCCACAAGTAATATTATATTTTTAATTGATTATAATCTTGCATAATTATTATTTCTTTAGCAAAAAATAATTTATCGCTTAAGAATAAAAACAAAACTGTAAGTAACCTATATAATTAAAAAACCAATGAAGAAGTTTTGTCTATTTCTCGTCTCTATGATGCCTACATCCTAGATTACCTATATTTATGTTAAGTTACGCAAAACATAAACTTGCACTTAACTTAGGTACTTTTGGTCATAAACCCGCTGTCACGTCTTTGACTCTTTCCATAGTTATTTCCATACGTCCTACATAAAAGCAAATTCCGTTTCAAAGCATTTCAAAACTCGACATCATTGACAAATGGTAGATATGCATCAAACACATAGGGAAACGCAACTAGTTACGTTCACATGCATTCCGATAGAAAACCGGTTTGTAGCACCATCTCTACATAATATGATGGGCTCTGGGATTGCCAATCTGTTACAGTTGTTACTTTGGTAACCGCGAAGATCTTTTCTGGAACGAACAAACCGCATTTGCATGGACCTATTTAAACCTGTAAGTACAGTCGCCAGCAGGTCAAGCTATCCCTAACTGTCAAATTTTCCCAATTGAACATGAACATTGTGCGTAAGGAATAAAGTTGAAAATCTATTAAAGAAATTTGACAGATTGTGGTAGCTTGATGTGCTGGCCTCTGTACGTATGAGACCTCAAGGATTCGTTGAATAATTTAGTTACTGCATTTTGTGAAAATGTTAATGTTTCATGACGAAGACAGAGCCTTTAATATACAGCTGGCCGGAATATCAACGCGCAACCTGTAAGTAGTATGGATTCAGTTACATGCATACGGAGCACCATGCGTTAAAAAATATCGTCGATTATTTAAAAAAAATATTGTAATCTGTTCAATACATTTTGACTAGAGCTTGCACTTTTCTACAAAACAGCAATTTTTTTTAAACCGATGAAAATTTTGTTCGCAAGTAATCATGTGCTGCAAGTAATCATGTGCTGACTTCAGGGTCATAGTTTGCGCGTCGATTTACCTCCCACTCTGTAATCATCTCATTTCTTACTAAAACTATTTTATTTTAACTATATTTTTTTTGTACCGTGTGGTGTCGGGCTAAAAGAATAGCACCACCCCCTTTCTTTCCGCGTGTGTCGTAGGAGGCGAGTATGGGAACTATTAGAGAATAGGCAGCAGCGTTCTCCATACATTTTTTAAACCATACTACGATCGCCAACCCGCACCAAGCGTGACGATTATGACAAACCCCCCCGATAATGACAAACACCATAAATAAAGAACCGGTCGAAGTGGCAGAGCTTGGGGGAGGCTTATGTCCAGTAGTGGACGTCTTTCGACTGAAATGATGATGATGATGATGATTTTTTTTAAATAACTATTTCTTTTAGAATCGGCGCACTGCATATTCTTTCATGTCTATGAACCGTCATCTCAGAGTTCTCTTCCAATCATCACACAATCCATCTATATTTTCTTTGGTCTCACCCTTTTCTTATCATCTGCGGGGTAATTGCGGAACACGCTAACAGTAAGAATGGCTTTCATTTTGACAGTTCAACAACATTCATTGGTGCCGATTCTGTTGTCACAAAATTCTCTAAACTACACTAAAAATCACCAAAATTTAGTTTATTCCTGTCAAACGACGATTTCCTATTCTGAAATTGACTAAAGTGACACAACTTAACTATATTTTAGTTTGACAGCACTAAGATTGCAAAAAATAAATAAAATTTCGACCCCCTTTATAAAACCCCAAACACATGTAAAACTCAACATGTGGATAATAATTTTTCATATTTTCCATGAAAAAAGTGAGAATTCCAAATAAATCACGTCGAGGCTGCCTACCCCGGCGCGCTGCTGGCTCTAAAGAAAAACACGGGGTAGGGCAAACAAGTACCACGTTGCGAAGCCAAAACATACCACGTGCGAGTCGCGATTGTCAAATTCGATTTTAGTTGTGTCAAAATAATTTTTAAATTTAGAGATATTTTTTTGCAGAATAGCGTTTAGATTCTCATAGTAAAAAGTAAGGAATTTTAGTTATAGTTTAGTTCGGTGTACAACAGAATCGGCACCATTGCGTTATTTACGTTGTCGACCAGATACATTTTTCGAAAATGTGAAGCAATTAATATATTATAGAAATATCCTTCAAAGTGTCGTACGATGTGTGTGTTACCTATTAAGGGTGCAGCCTAATAATATCAAAACTATAAATATTACTGATCAGAGGGGGCTTGTGGCTAAATATCAATAGCTGCACGGGTCGGTCGACCAGGTTAAGCTACGCTTGCCGCGGTTGGTCCGTGGATGGGTGACCTTCTTTACATACCAAGACCCCTCCGTGCCTCGGAAAGCACGTTAAGCCGTTGGTCCCGGCTGTCATTTGTGGATCTTTGACAGTCGTTACGGGTCGTCAGAAGCCCGAAAGTCTGACAACCAGTCTTACCAAGGGGTATCGTATTACCCAGTAACTGGGTTGTGGAGGTCAGATAGGCAGTCGCTCCATGTAAAATACTGGTATTCAGCTGCATCCGGTTAGACTGGAAGCCGACCCCAACATAGTTGGGAAAAGGCTAGGCAGATGATGAAATATTACTGATCAACAAAGAGGTTCATTTTCAGCCAAATGAATGTTTCAGAGATCGCGTTCGAATCCCGTTCGCAAATAATAAGTGAATAATATTATTAATGCACATTGCATTTCATATCGTGCGGTCGTTAAATTGACGGGAATGTTTTATGATATTGCATTTTTAATAATTATCATGCAAGCGGAATAAGCTCTCGTACTCAACATTAATTTCAATAAAGATAACTGACAAACGGTAATGCGTTTAATTATTTCTTCTGCTTGTTGGGGTTTTCCCTACGCTATTGTTAGGTTTATAGGTCGTTTTCGATAAAAAGTATGACATGGGGAACTCAGCCATTATTTCTGCCATTTAACAAATGAATACCATCTGAATACCACAATCATAAGTCAAAAAAGTTTTAGCGATCAATTTGGACAGGACTCATGAGTCATGAAATCCTAAAGAAATCGATTATTCTAGTAGCTCGTACCGGCCAACGCTAGATCCTACTTCTAATATTAAATCTTATCCAAAACAACAATGTGAAGACATTCAATGTAAACACAACAAGGAAAACAACAACGTATTCTCAGAAACTAAACGTCAACAATTTCTAAACTTGACGCAAGACGTCAAACACTCCAATATTGGACGTCTAATCAACTGTTAGTGACCAAATCCAATTTCTGAACGAGCCGTTTCGAATCAAAACTTGTTCTGTCCGCACTCGGGAATGAACGGAAATAGAAGAAAAAAATATAACAAATCCTAAACGAGTAGGTGGTACTAATGACTTCACACAAATACTTGGACAATATAATGACTAGTAAGCGTAAAATTTGTTCGGCACACACCCACACCAGCAAACTTCATTATTTTTCGGGTTCCCTCAGAAACTGGACGGACTCATGACCCTTTCGTAAAATATAAACTGTCTGGATTATTCTGTAATGTTCTATGTTTTGCGTAAACTGCACCCTAATTGCGTAACTCACGATTGATCATAATTGGTTTCGTCTTCACAGTTAAACAATATTCATTGCGTTATTTATGTTGTCGAACAGACACATTTTTCGAACATATGAAGCAATGGTTTAACAATCCGTTTCGAAACGATACAGATTATGATGAATCGTGAGTTACGCAATTAGGGTGCAGTTCATAATACAAATATAGTAGCCTATTCAAACATATTCTGGTTAACATGTGAACAAAACTCAATATGCGCAAATACCAAGTCTTGTTTTATACATACATATTTGCACATCAATTTTTTTTTTGAATAAATAAATAAAAATTACAAGTGACATTATTTTATATTATTTACCTACTCTACTATGAATGAAATAATAAAACGAATTCAAAGGACAGAAATTGTCAAAACCATGAAGCCTGTATTTTTTTGTAAATAATAATAAAAAATTGTCACAGAGACTGTTTTTATATCAATTGATGAAAATATTTTTGACAAAAATGTCGTTGTTGACTACTGAGCACTGCTATAAAGAAATAAAATAAAACATCAGGAGAACCCGGTAATCCCTGGATATTTTTTGTCCTGTCGCCGTCATAAGCCTGTGTCGCTGTGTGCGTAGCTACCTGCGGTATCCGGGAGCTTGTCCTGCCTGCCTGTTACAATTTCCAAAATAGACAAAAAAAACTTATCGTTTTACACCTCGTACATCACCATTCATCTTCCTTTTCACGCCATACTAGGCCTTTCAAAGCACGCAATGATAATCAAATGGAATTAACTTTAAGGTTTCCTGTGACTTGGTTGAAATAGGTGGCGTGTACTGACGCGGTCCAGTAGTTTGTTTTGAATTTAAGCGATATTTCTGTATGTTATTAAAGTTAATATGCTTTTAACGTAATTATTAAAATCTAGTTAGCGAATATTTGATGTAGGTGGATGTAAACTTTCCAATATGTTAGTAAAAATTAACGCTCTAACTATTCCAGGCCCGACTCCTCTAATGTTTTGAAATATGTATTCGTAACTAATTTCACATGTATGACATAATTTAATACATACATGCTAGTGATTATATTTCCTATAATAAACGATATCCTGTATGGTTTAGTAATGATATCATCCGAGATGTAAGGCACAAGCTAAAGCACCATAAAAACTGGAAACGCACCAACTGTGACCTCAGAGAAAGATTAAAGATCAGTATCGCAGATGCCCATTCCTCGAACGTGAGACATATAGAAAACAAAATTAAAGTTACTCCCCGTGAATTTTGGTCACACATCTCTAGCCTAAGATCCAAAAGTGGTTTTGAGCCTATTATTTCATACAGAGGTATAGCTTTTTCAGGAACTAAAACGGCCTTTGCTGAGTTATCTTTAGTGTACTTCTGCCTGATGTCCCTCAGCTGAATGCTAATAATATTAGTGCAAATGATCATACCACTGGCAGTAATTATATTAATATACCCACCTTGTACCCTAGACATTATTAAAGACATAAATAAACTGAACCTAACAGTTCCATTGGTCCTGATAACATTCCCCCCTTCATCAATAAATGCTTAAAACATATTTTCAGTTATCCTCTTTGTCACATTTTCAATTTAGTCTTGCAGACTGGTATATATCCTACTCAGTGGAAAGTTTCCAGAGTAACTCCTATTCCTAAAACCCAAAACAAAAGTTCTGTTGAAGTATTACCGCCCTATCGCTATTTTATCTTCCCCGGCGAAGGTCTTTGAGAACATCCTCGATAATGCCATACACGAGCAAGTAAACAATTATCTATGTAATGAGCAGTACGGTTTTAGAAGCAAGAGGTCAGTTGACACGAATTTCCTGACACTTGGTGAATATATCACCTCTAGCTTGGACTACGGGCGTCAGGTAGAAGTACTTTATTTGGACTTCCGAAGGCGTTTAATAGGGTTAACAACGACACGCTGCTGATGAAACAAAGTAAAATAGGTTTCGCACCATCTCTCCTCCGTTTTTTGGGAGACTACCTACGCGATCGGCAGCAGTTCGTTAGGCTCTGTATGTACGAATCAGGTACCACCACACGCGTTCCAGAGTAAGTCAGGGCTCAATTTTGGGGCCTCTATTGTTTTTAATCATGGTTAATGATCTTCCCCAAGTTCTCCGTCGGGCAAGATGTCTATTGTATGCTGATGACTTGAAATTGTACCTCCAAATAAACTCCGAGCGTGACTGTTCAGCGCTACAGCAAGACATAGACGCGATATACAGGTGGAGCATAGACAATAAGATGGAATTGAATCCCTCGAAATGCTTTGCAATGACCTTTGGTCGAATGCGGCACCCAGTCAATTATGAATACAAATTAAATAACAATACCATAATAAAAACAACAGCCATAAAAGATCTGGGAGTCACATTCGACCAAAAGGTCACTTTCCATGACCACATTGCCACAGTGGCTAAAAATTCTATCAAAGGTTTTTTTTTGGGTGGGAAATCATCAAATGACGTCTGCATCCTGCTCTACCCGCTGGGTAGAGCAGGATGTTAGACTTTTACTGACTAAAACCCACCCGTGTTCCCTCAGTTGCCCGTGTGCTAGGGGCGGCGGTTTCTCTTTCGAAAAACCCGCACCCCTGGCAGGCATCGGCCCTTGCGGACCCCTCGGTCACCCTGCGACGGGTCAACACAGTGGCCCCGCCGCCTACCACTTTTCGGCCGCAAGGGATAGGGAGAGCGGCCAATCGCAATCTTTATCTTTATCTTTATCTTTTAACGCTATACCGGCACTCCTGTTCCCCTGCGGCCCCACCGCGTCCGCCATCAAACGGTGGCGACCCCGTCCAGGCCACGGAAGGGAAGAGCGCTACGCAAAAGTACCGGCAGTCCTCCTCCGCCGTAGCTCGTAACCCTCAGCCGCGATGCCTCCCATTCGACATCGCGGCTCTCCTCAGTTGCGGTGCACCTCACCGCAACCTACTTTTTGGCCGCTACGTCGTCGGCTTTGAGGCAAAAGCCCTGACGAGCGGCCCCCCACCTTTGGGTTCCTCTTGGCTTCACCGTGTGTGGGACCACGGTTACTGAGCCCCCCGCAACGACAATGCGGGAACCCAATCGGGGGTGATCCCATCAAAGGTTGGGTTTTGTGCTGCGTAATTGCCGTGATTTTCGCGCCGCACATGCCATCAAAATTATATTTAATGCTCTCCTACGTGGCAAATTAGAATCTAGCTCCTGCGTGTGGAACCCATATGAAAGTACCTACGCCCTTTTATTAGAAAAGGTACAAAAAGCGTTCCTTCGGTTTCTCAACAAGCGTAAACATGGCTATTTTAGTCCTCTATCCGACTAAATTTCTACTGGGATGCCTTGGATATAACTCTTTAGAGGTAAGACGAGCAAAAGACCAGCTCACCATAGCTTGTAAAACGCTCCGTGGCACTATTGACGTGCCTGATCTGCATGCTGTGCTGGCTCGTTTTTTTGTTCCAGACAACTACTGCCGCGGCAGAAAACACAGGCTGTTTGCTGTGCCTCCATATCGCTCCGTTGCACGTGGTAAGCCCCTAGTACCACGTACTCTGGCCACTCACACTAACCCAACAAACGATCTGTTTGCGGACGAATGGACGAAGATTTTATCGGTATGTCAGACAGAAGTACTGTGAGAGGGATTTATGAAAGTGTTGTTAAGTTTTTACTTTATCTTATTAATATTTTGTATTATTTCCTCTCTCTGTGCATTTGTTTTTTCTTTTTTGTGCAAACTGTGTCTTTAATTTCTGTAATTAGTATTAAACCGTTTTAATTAAAGAAATAAATAAATAAATTATATGAAATTAAACATAATAATATAAACATGCAATAAAGAAATCTCAACATCTTTTCAAGTCGTAATACCGTGCGAAGCAGGGGTGGGGGCGGGTCGCCTGTTACAAATAAAATATATTATACTCACGTGCTATCGCTGGCACGAACATCGCCAGAAGCAGCTGTAGATGCAACGGTGCCGCCATATTGGCAACCTGAAAAAAAGAATGTATTAAAAAAAACTCAACCGATGATTGTTTTTTTTTTTGGGGCGGATAAGGACTTGGCCAGCGTTGTTGTATAAAAAATAAAGTAAGGTTCGTAATTTGAATTTTGATGTTGCTTTTGTTTTCGTACGGGGATGCGCTAATTCAAATGCCCGTGTTAAAAGCGGCTTTACAGATTCCAATCATTCAGATTAGTCACTCACAACCTCAGAGGTTATTAGTTCATAGACAACGAATTAGGACCACCTCGTTATCCTAATTAGACACTGTGAATTGCTTAATTGGTTTAATTTTCGGTATGATTGAAGAGTGTCCAATCCATGGAGTTTCTTGTCGATTCTGAGGTCTACTCACAAGCACAAAGTCCGTAGTTTCGGCCGAAATTACGGATTTTTCGTACTCCGTATCACCTTCTGACATAAAATTAGTTCGGGGCTCGAAAAAAAAATGAATTACAACGCGATTTCACATTTGTCCTCACTCCCGATGTGTTTTGGCCAGTCCGAAAAAGTTAATTAATCGGAAGTAGAGTTAATTCCGAAGTATCGAAACATTAGATACTAGGTCCCCTTCTCAATAGGAACTAGTATTTCGAGCTGTGCAATTTGGGTTAGTAAATAAGACCTTTTATAAGAGCCAGAGTAGACTGAGTTCAAATAAAAATAAATGTTTGCGTTGGACTGAAGTCAGTTCGTCTCTAGACAAACAAAAAAAAACAGTCCCAAAATATACACACTTCATAAGTGTGTTCCTTTTTCGAATGCAAATCTCATTATGACACTCTTTTTAATGTTGCATGCATAAAATGGACCAACTGACATCAAAGTCGTGATACAAAATTAAGTCATTATTTATTTCTTTTTCACGAGTATGTACGTACCTACCTAGTATCTACCTACTAACCCAAATATGACATACCTAAAAGAATCACTCGATATGAAAGAAAAGCTGTATTTATGTTATTACTTTAAGCTCTTTAGGGTATAATTTTACTATAGAGCCTTAACGTAGAATTCCTGCTTTTATGTCGCTGAACTAAATTGAACATTGTCTATCCTACAGTCGGTCGAACAGTCAAGTTGTTTTCAAACGCTCTAAACATAAAGGCTGCTTGCTTTCTATTTGTAATTAAAATGAAAATGTTCTAACGAGCCAGGAATTTTATTGGGCAGCAAGGAATATTATTTTAAATTGCAAAGTTCTAAACGCATTTTAAAAGTGAAAACACTTCTCCACTCAGCCTGTGTATTTCTGTCATTCATAACCCACGTGAAAAAGCAAAACAGGATTTTAAAATTAGAACGTTGTTGAAATAGGAAACCGACGCGTGCCAATAAACCAAAATACGTTAATAACGCGCTAACCGTTACAGACCGTTATTTATAAACAAAAAATAACCACAACAATGTATCTTTCATTGCATAACTCCAATACATTCTTGATCGATCGTTCGTTTAGGTAGAAGACTGTGTTGTTAGTTCATCTCAACATCGCGAGATCAAACGTCAATTTCTTTGAATATTTGCATATCAACACAGACTCAATCATAAAACAGCCGTTATCACATTTATGAATATTCACTGGGACACTAATCTATGGTAATTATTAATTTATTGACTGCCCGCCGCGATGTTTTGTAGACTATTTATCACAAAATTGACATTAAGTCGCTCGTAATGGCGGTAGTATATCGTAATCATCTAGTAATAGCCAGTGAAGAAATCGCCGATCGATAACCACTTGATATTGCTAGCTAATGGCCAGCTAATAACGTTAATAGATGTTAACTCTAACGTTATAGCTCGGGTTGTCGAGCCGCGAACATTATTTTATAAAACTAATCACAGTTTCCCGCACACTAACACGTTTATGTCTAGTCCTGGCTTTCTTTTTCGTGACATTACCCCAAGCTTGTTCGTGGCAAAAGAACTTTGTTTTTTCTAAAGTTAATTTGCTAGCAACTAAAAAGAAGAAAGTATCAAATGTTTTTTTTCCTTGCGCCAATTGGGAGCAACATCTCTACAGCACTCATAGGTATTACCTTTACCAAATGCTTTTATGTAAAGTAGCCTGAATGGGGTAGTGGCATAGTGCTTGGCTAAATTTTCTCATCCTGGAAAGTTCGGCGTATGTTATAGCAGCCAGTTCGAAACTATCGAATAAATATACTGGGTTTATTTGAATTGAACTTCGAATATCTAGTTTGATTGTATTGAGTCAAATTTAAGTTCTGTATTGGATTGGTTAGAGTTAGTCATGAGACAGACGAGGTATTCGTTCACATTTCAATTTGTACAGTCAGAGATAAGTAACCAGGGTCGAATATAGTTGAAGTAAACCGATGGATCTTTTGGAATAAAATTTAAGATAACTAATGATTTAATGAAACACAAACAGTGCATTAATCAAATTAAATTTCATTTGAAAAAATTATAACTAATCTTCAACTATAGATATCCAATGACCCCGATTACTTACCTGTTTTGATGACGGTAAATAAATGAGGAAAAAGTGTGGACACACCAGTGCATGCAAAGAGAACAATGGCCTAATGCAACAAAACAAAATAATGGCGGTGGCGCATGGCGTAGCAGTCAAAGCGGAACATATATTGGGTGCATTATTATGATGCACAATTTAAATGTAATATTCCACTAACATAATGTATGGTAATATGCAGTTATCATGACAGATTAGCAAGCAGTTCAGCCCGAGACCCATTCACATTCTGAATTTCATTACACATTCTGAGCACACTAGAGGTGCTACCAGTTGTATCGGATACTAAATAACAAGAATTGGCTCATACATGTGTGACTAACGATTCCTAGAAAAGGGATCACTCGTAAAATGTGGGTGAACGTGGTTGACAGTATTATTGTTTTGTCCGGAGTTCGGACACAAAAAGTGCTTCCTCGTTCAGTTTTTAGACGAAAAATTGTGGAATCCCAAATTCTTAACCCTCATTTCACGGGAATTGGTTTTAGAAATGAATGGCGTAACTTTTATGAAGAGTGTGATCGTACACTGCTCCAGATTAGCTGTTAATTAAAATACTGCCGAATGACGAAAAGACAAAGCCATCCATTGTTTTAATAGAGGTAGTTTGGACACCGGCCGAACATCATGACCCTGAAAAGCGTTTTTTTTTGCGATATAGATACTTCCCACGTCACCAATAATCATTTATATCCATACAAAAAAAAAACGGAATACCTATCTACCTTTGTCAAGACAATGATCAGAAAAATTCTACTGCAAAATCAACAACATAAGTTGAAGCGAACCCATTCCTTTGCCAAATAGCCAATACAGGCAAAATATAAACGCCATAATAACCTGCTTTTCTCTGATTACACATTCATTACATCTCATTTCGGTGTGTGTTGGGCCAATTGGGGTGTGAAAAGCAGGTTATTAAAATAATATTAATCTGTAACTCTCTGTGGCCACAATAACTTCGTACCGAGCACATCATCAACAATGATGCAAATTACGGAATTACCGCGTAATCGCTTCAAGTAGCCAACTGCCAAATTGAAATACAAAATGGCGGATTATTTAAATCAGGCTTTATTTTTCAGGCTTATCGTAAATACAATATATTTTTAGCGGAACACAACAAATTCTAGTTTTATTACAAATACGGTATTGCAAATTGCAGCATCCGTTTTCAGTAGAATTATCCGTTTCTCGGTAGTTTATATTAGTAAATGTTTCCTAGGTATTTGCTAAATAGTCCATTGTAATATACCTAGTATAGAGGATAATTGGAATTATACGATTCGGGGTTATCGTTATATACCGAATAAATTGAACAAACAAAACATTCACAACGTATATTATATTCCATTTTGTTGCTCTCTTTTTTATCAATAAAACTATTTTCCGATCACTAGAAACGATAGGAAGTATCAGCTGTTAAAAGAACAATGACGTTTAGAAGAACTACGACAAAACTGGGTAAAAAAAACATTCACAACGTATATTATATTCCATTTTGTTGCTCTCTTTTTTATCAATAAAACTATTTTCCGATCACTAGAAACGATAGGAAGTCTCAGCTGTTAAAAGAACAATGAAGTTTAGAAGAACTACGACAAAACTGGGTAAAAGGGTAATTTTTATGTTATTTCCATTAGTTAGGTAACTGAATTTATAACGTCTTACATTCTAAAAAATAATAATGATTGCTCTATTACCATTTTAAAAAGCTCTTCTAAAGATGTTATTAAACCAATAATTATTAAAAGTAAGAACTTTTTTGAAAATAGATAAACGAAACTATTCAACCATTTCTGTGAAACAAAAGAAATTCGGTAATGAAATGGACAGTGATCACGGATGTCCGGTCTTTAGTATTTACCAGAATCTTAAGGTGACACTTGTCCACATTTTTTCCATACAAACTTCGGGAGGGTTTTACTCCACTGTTTGACTATGTTCATCAAAAATTAAACATGTTATGGTTTTGTCTCGTTATTATTATTGTCTGTACGGAAACAGAATACTAAAATAAAAAGCCATTAAAAAGTTATGAGCCAACAAAGATTCGTTTTTCTTGCTAATTTAACCTAACTTTGAGCGTGTTTAAGTAATAAAAGGAGCGTAAAATCTCGAAAACCAAGTCGGTACCGACAAAGTTCAATTAACAATAAATTCAATAAACTTTATTGGTCAGTGATTTATGCGGTGGTTTTTTCATAAAACCCGATCTTCTGAAGGACTTTTCTAAATTTTTTCGCGGATTTTTTTGCCAAAAATCTTTTTCAAAAAAATAACAACCGACTTCCAAAAAAACACTACAAAGTGCAAAATAACTTTAATTTCGGAAGGCGGTGACTATGGATGTGTATTTTAATTATTTGTCACCGCCTTCCGAAATTAAAGTTATTTTGCACTTTGTAGTGTTTTTTTGGAAGTCGGTTGTTATTTTTTTGAAAAAAGTTTTTATTTTTCACTTTTTAGTTACCAATTCGAAATTTCATCATCCTTGGCGTCAAAACAATGCATATTTATGCGATAGCAACATTCGCGGTTGATTTGCTGTAATTTTTTGAAGAGTTCCGTTGTCTGTCTCCGAAACGCATCATCAGACCTATATGAAATTTCAATGGGACCATTTCGGCGTAAACCCCTTTCGAATAAAAAAAGAATTTTGCAAATCCGTCCATATATGACGGAGTTATGCCCGAACATACATAAAAAAAAAAATATAAACATGTCGAATTGATAACCTCCTTCTTTTTGAAGTCGGTTAAAAATGCTCCTGCATCTCAGTCAATAACGTTGTGCGTGTAAACTAGCGTCTAACTGCTCACCACTGATACTGTCTCTGTCGGATACGAAGCCTGGTGAGACAGCGTGATTTTTAGCCAGGCCCACCAGTGAGTTCGAGCCCGCGCAAAGTGTCCCCCTAAGAGCGTTTATTCTGAAAATGGGCAACGTCGCAAATAGCTGTCAAATATTTCACTGTTTTCATTAATTTGGCAATATTACTATTTGTAAATATGAAATATCGCTAACGAGTGACCTAAAATATTGATTATGAAATGCAATAATTAATATCTTAACACCGAATATTTAGTTTTAAATGTAAAAAAAGAACTTGGAAACTTTACAAATGCCCTTTTTACACCTAAAACGATACAACTTCAAATTCAGTGTCATAATTGCAAATCATTATTCACTAGTTATTAATAAAAACAGGTAACTATTTGAGAGCTATTTGCGACGTTGCCAACTTTCAGAATAAACGCCCTTAAGGTGAATCTAGTCCACATTTTTTCCATACAAACTTCGGGAGGGTTTTACTCCGCTGTTTGACAACAGAATACTAAAATTAAAAACCATTAAAAAGTTAGGAGCCAACAGAGATTAGGTTTTCTTGCTAATTTAACTTAACTTTGGGCGTGTTTAAGTAATAAAAGAAGTGTAAAATCTCCAAAACTAAGTCGGCACCTACAAAGCTCAATTATCGAAAAATTCAATAAACTTTATTGGGTTGATTGATTATGCAGTGGTTTTTTCAGAAAACTCTTTCTTCCGAAATACTTTTTTAATTTTTTACGTGCCTGATCCTGCAGCTCACTCAATAATATTGTGCGTGTAGACTAACCACCAGTGAGTTCGAGCTCGCGACTAGGTTCCTCTTAAACCTAAAATGTTAAGCTACAAACCACCGCAGGCATAAATGCGTAACACATTACCAGTAGTAATAGCTTTAATTCTAACAGCTCGACAAAATTCATTGCATTTTTACGTTGTTGAGCAAACAATTTTTTCGAACATAATTATAGTAATGGATTAGCAAAATTCTTCAAAATGGTTCAGATTGTGATTGATAGTGTATTACGTAATTACAGAACTGCACCATAATTGCGTCTCATAATCTGTTTCAATTTGACAATTCATCAATATTCATTGCGGTATTTACGTTGTTGAGCAGACATATTTTTCTAACATATGAAGCAATGGTTTAAAACAATCTGTTTCAAAACGAAACAGATTATTATTAATCGTGAGTTACGCAATTAGGGTGCAGGTCGGTCGTTTGTAGTTGGTAACACTGTACTATTCAGAATAAGGTCTCAAACTCCATAAACATCCAGATGTAGTGGAATATTACCTCTTCGGTAGTCACGGTCCATGTGTATCACTGTATGTACATATTTCCTGCGAGGCGCCTCGCTATGCTGTCAAGTGGCATTACTCCACCGTGCACTTTTTATGCCCTGCCCATCATTCAGGATTCCAGTCTGAATGTCACTGGTAAGCAAACAGGTGTGGGCAATCTTGTCGATGTTGACTGTTGAGTTTTTTGTTTGTATTTTTACTTTTTTAGTAGCTGTATTCGCAGATCTTAAAGGATAACGATGGCAAATGTTTTAGCGATTTAAGTTTCTAGCCGATTTTGAAAAAGGAACGGTGTGTGTCGTGTTTTATTGTTTTTTATTTTTATGAGACGATGGCTTCTTCAATGCAGAGCATCGAGTTTCTTGTATATTATCATTTTTACGGTGTTATTGACATTTTGTGATTGTCAAGGCGACTATGTGAATGTTTAAGAAAGCATTTAGCATCATTATCCTATTAAAATGTGAAATTAATGTTATTAATTGATTCTGGTGCATCAGTGTTAACGTACCTACACAAATAAAACGCTGATTAATTTTCTGAAAATTGTTTAAGTACGTTGTTGATCCCAACAATTTTAATTGAATAAACAACGTTTTACGTTAAATTTACATATAAACTATGGATACAAAATTACTCCTTAGGTACCCAGATATTTCAAATTCAATGTAATTTGCTTATAAAAGGTTGTACAACTCCTACCAATTAGGTACAGTACAGAATTTTCAACGATGTAAATACAGATTTACATAATGAAAATGCAGTTTACGCAATTTAATCGAATACCTAATCTAATTTGAAAGTTGCTTTACTGACTTATTGCTATTGAGAGAAGCTTCTACAGAGAATGTATTCTGAAAATATGTAGTTGTTTTAAAGCCTTTGGAATAAGGTGCAAATTAAAAACGGGGAATATTTTCATTCGTGCATGATAAAACATAAGTTAGAATTAGAACTATGGCAAAAGTAGGTACCTTTTGCTTGGTAACCGTTGCAGCTGCGTGGTTGCAAGTTCACTGTATATACCTACCTACAAAGACAATGATTTATGTACACCGTGGTCTCTAAACTTGTACCTGGCTAAGAATAGGCCGAGAATGCCAGTGGAGGACGCCTGCGCTGCCGCCGGGCCTGTGTTAAGAGGGCAACACTAAACTTGGAGCGCATTTAGACTTTAAGATATCAAAATTAGAAGGGCTTTTGGCCAAGTATAACAACCGCTCGGGTCGTCCATGGATGGATGACCATCTTCAGATACCAAGGCCCCTCGTACCTTGGAAAGCAAATTAAGCCGTTGGTCCCAGCTGTCATTCGTGGATCTTTGACAGTTACTGTTCGTCAAAATCCCGAAGTTCTGACAAGAAGGGGTACAGTGTTACCAGTAACTGGGTTGTGGAGATAGTCAGTCGCTCCGGTTAGACTGGAAGCCGACCTCATCATAGTAGGGAACCACCACGTAATGGTTTCGCTTAACAACAAACATGCTTTAAATATTCGCATGCTGTTTTTATAGGTAGAAAGTACCTATAAGATTGTCCCATTTTACGTCCCACATTAAAAAGGGCACTCATTCAAAGTTCGACCTTCCACCTTAAATGGGATACCTACTGTAAAACTTGTCTGCAAAAGTCGACCTTATGTAGGTATAGCAGGCTGGCAATAACGTTGCGAACAGCCAAGCAGATTTAGAATAAGCTTAAATTGTATGAGTTTTCTTTGAAAAAACCGGAAAAAAAATGGGCGTGATGATGTAAACAGAAATAGGTACGACTGCTTGGAATAAAAGTAATAATTTTAATGCTGTTTAATCCTACAACCCCCGTAATTACAAAACAGTACTTCCACTCTCCACTTATTTCCTGGTACTTAAGCTTACTGGATACTTTGAAGTCAGCACACAGACATGAAGTGTTGTCAACTCCTTACACACAGGACTTACATAAAACTTAACTGAGAAAGTGAAATGAAAAGTGTAAACATAGTGTCACAGTGTGTCTAAGTCACGGCCAGCTCACTTACCTTGACACTTCACACGATTTTGTAGACACACACTAACACATTAGATACGGTAGGAATGTCTGGGTCAATATTTACAACGAAATGTACTAAAAATAGTGAACTTTAAGTCTTACAATAAGACATTGTACCCATCATAATATTTTTTCAAATCTTGAATGCCATAGATTAAGTATTGTGTCGCAGATATGGCTTTGAACATAACGTGGACATACGTGGAAGCTTGTATTTATTTTTGAGAAAGTAATAAAAGAGATTACCTAGTGGTAGCGAATGGTGGACCCAATAGGTACTTACTATTTTTTTCAAAGGAAGTCTTAATAAAAATTCATAGACAAAGTTATAAAACGTAACAATCATTGATGTGTCCAAATATTTAATGATGTAATTCCTCAATCAATCTGACAGTTAACGTACGACGTTCATTGTTTATTAAATCAACAATTAGAAATGCTAAATACTAGCCTAAACGAGACATCGAAGTAAATGACAGGGGCTCTCAATCAAAACAAACGAGGCACGATTGATAGTGTGACACATTAATCGTCTTCGATTCGCCGTGTAGGCAGGTTGTCAGATTTATATGTGGGTATGGAAGATTGTTGACAGATATACCAGACCTGTTATGCGTTTCACGAAAGTATTCACTTCGTCCTAATGTTGGAAAAAGCACGGAATTTCAGTGTTTTAACAGGCATCTTGAGCCAACGTTATGGCAAAGAAATTCTTTCTTGAAACACACTATATAACACACTATACAATCGCATGTTTGCATCGTCCGGTGGTTTGCCGTGGCATAATATACAAACTCACACGATAATTTTACGGTGCGGCTAACACGCCGCTGCCGCCGCCCGCCCTCCCCTAAAAAAAACCGTGCCGTGTACAACGGGCCTAATCGTTGAGTTAACATATCATTACAGTTAGGAGTGTTTGCATTACTATGCCGGGCATGTCCTGCCGAGGACAGTGTCTACGCAACGTCGGTGTTGTCAACTATGTACCTTTGTTAAATTATACATATAATTAAGTTGCATTCTTTAAATTCATTCTCATTGGTAAACTTATAGATCCTAAATTCATTAAAAGAAATCGCAAATTATTTCATAAAATATTATTTTCTCTTTTGACATGTTGATTTCGAAAATATTCTACAAACTAAACAGTAGGTACTGTTTTTTCACTACAGCTATATTTGTAAATGTACCTACTAAATAGTAAACACACTAAAGCATTCACCCGTCCATTCGCACTGCATATCATTACAGATCCATGAATGCAGATACTAACCCACTAAGGAAAGCAAGCATGTCTTACACCATTCATCGACTCTTGAACAATTTAGGACTGGCCATTTTTCTTGTCAGTTCGAATGTTTGAATATAGAAGCTATGAACTGTCACATAATATGGCAACACTCACGCGTACTCCGGTGACGTTTCCTCGCTAAATTCAAATCATTTTAGACATGGTCAGACATGCGCGTCGCATTAGGATTATTGAAATGCGGATTTATGGCCATCTAATTGACGGCTGCCGGTCCTTCGTCACTTTGTCACTACATACCTCTTTAACTGACGTCATTGTAAGGCTTAGATTAAGGATGTATGTTTTCTATTCGCGGTGTGTACGTTAACAGGAAAGAGGCCCGTTGTGTTGAAGTTTTATGAAGCAATTAAATTGTACAATGTTGTAGTAAAGGTGATTGGCAAGAATCTTGGGTTATCCGCTTGCCTTCTATTGTTATTTTCACAGCGAGCTATGGATGATAAAAACGGTCCCATTGCGGGTTGGTCACATGATCACATCATCACATGTCTTCGATTTTCTTTCTGCCGCTTTCCCAACGATGCGATGTTGTCCTTCACCGTTATGTTAAGTCCCATAAAATAGAGGGCGAGCCTATTGCCATCAACCTTCACAAATCCGGGCTGCTACTGAAATTTTTTAGATGGACAACCCCAATGACACTTTGCCCGACCTTGGAATCAAACCTAGGACCTCATGCAAGCTCAGAAGTAGCGCTTGCAGCCACTAGACTAACACGGCAGATACAGGATACATTTTTAACCAGTGCGCAAACCGTAACCATGAATTCAGCATATCATTCTAGACCCCTAGCGTAGAAATTTTTCGTCGGATATATACCCCAGTATAACCGACGAAAAATTTCTACGCTAGGGCTAATCCCCCATGATAGGGGGTCTAGAATTATATGATGAATTCGTGGTTTCAGTTTGAGTAGGTACTGGTAAAAAAAAATCCCTGTATAAGGATAAGAAATCAAACTAACAAATTATACACACAATTCAGAAAGTTTCAACCCACTGAACAAAATCAGATAACCAATAAAGACGTTTAAAATATAAATGGCAAGAGAAAGTAAAAGGAGCGAATAGCCGAAGGAAACTAAGACTAGGTAACCTATCACGATCAAACACAATGGATTCTCTCAGAACTTGAAAGCTTTTTAAAGATATTGTTTCAAATATAATCTAGCAGTGTGTTTAAAGGATTGGAATCTACTGGATGAGCAACCATAATGCATGTGATTGAGAAAACAAACTAAAATGGATATGCGCAGGCCACATTCAGAGGCTAGAACCACTAATATGGGACCAGCTCGTGATAAGCTGGACCCCCAGAAATTGGAAAAGTAAGAGAGGCAAACCGACCGAAAAGGTGGCTGGCAAATGGAAACATTTGGAGGAGGCTTTTAGCGCGTCAGGCGGTCCTTACATAGAGGAAACAATACTAACAAATATAAACTGAAGATTTTATTGCATTATTCACACACAACACAATAACATAATTAAAAAACTTTTTAACAAAAAAATAAACCGCCGAAAAAACTGAAAAGTAAAAAATAATAAACCTGCTTTGTTTAACCTTAATAACTAAGTACGGAAGTCGGTGACATAAAATTAAAAATACATATCTAAAGTCACCGACTTCCGTACTTAGTTATTAAGGTTAAACAAAGCAGGTTTATTATATTTTACTTTTCAGTTTTTTCGGCGGTTTATTTTTTTGTTAAAAAGTTTTTATTTTATAATTTTTTGTGACTATAATCTACTCATTACTACATGCTTAATTTTTGATTACTTTTTTGTAATACACAACTCAGTATTAAAATCTGTGAGTAAACAGTCAATCATCCCCTATTTTCCTACCCTTAGAGTTAGTTTTTTTTTTCCAAATTTATATGGGACCAAATTCGGGGTATACCCTTTCCAATAAAAAAAAGAATTATCAAAATCGAACAACTCTGTAAAAAGATATGCGTGGTCAAACATAAAAAAAAAATATACGCGTCGAATTGAGTAACCTCCTCCGTTTTTTCGTCGGTTAAAAATAGTGTTCTTATGCCTGCTGTAGGCGTAATAGCCTCATAGTTGTAATGTGTGTTTAACCACAATGCACTCATTTTTCAATCATTTATAAAAGGACTTGCAGATTTCATGAATAGTTGGCAGATGGCATTTACAATCTTACCTACCTAGTAGGTATGAATACAACAACCTATATTCTCCAGTCACGAGTTACTCATGATAAGCTCATACATTCTGAACTTTGATACCGACCGATCAGCATAAACCTCTCCCTTATTATATGATTATAACCATCTGTCAAAGTAAATCTTCCTCGGCTTCATCGAACAATAACTTCCTTTTATCGGGACGTTACCAGCTAACTTTTAAGTGATGGATAAACTTTGTAATATAATCTCCGTTTTATTCACACAGCGAGTTTTTGGGAATCACGCCAGCTGGCTTCCTCATGGGGTGTCCTATGGCTTCTTTACCCTCCAAAATTGACACAAATTTCAATTTTCCTCGTAAACAAATGACCTTATGATTCTATCTTCGTACATCAAAATACTTGAAGCCAGCTGCATTCACTACCAAGGAAAAGGGTTGGAAACCATAAAACGTTCGCAATAAACTAAAAGAAGAAGGTTTAATCTTTATTTGGGTGCATTCAAGCCATACATTTACTTAAGTATTTTTTAATCGGAGCCCACTTTATTACGGCTATCAAACTTATTGCTTGCATACTTTTTAAAGTCTGGGCATACGCCTGAGGACCTCTAAAATCGTTATAAAACTGGAACCTTTTATTCCCGTCACACACATCACGCGGGTGTTAAAGGGATAGTAGACAGACGTCATTGTTTTCAATAAATGCCTCGTAAAGTATTGTATGGACCCGCATACCACACAGTACGTGCGACCATAAAATGATTGCTTTTATTTCTTTGGGATCTTGAGCTTTTCATCACATTTTAGGACAATGGATAAGAAGATGGTACACTTTACAGTTATGATGTAGTAGGCTAGTTTATGCAGCGATGGCAAAACTCATCTCATACATACATACATAACTTCACGCCTGGTTTCCACGAAGGTTTGAACACCGGTGATCCAATAGAATACGTCGTCCCATGTAATAGGGGCGAGAGACTCAGAAATTCCAGATAGAAAAACTCAATAACACTTTGCCCAACCCGGGAACAGACTTCAGGTCCTCATGCTCAGCATTAACGCTTGCAACCACCAGACAATCTCTAATAATGGATATCGAATGTGTAACGTGAGAAAATGTTAAAGACAAAACAATTGAGCATTCTAATAGCATCTTCTCGTGTTAACGCCATCAAATTACAATGTTCTCAGAAAGCAGGCTCTACGCGTAGTAATTTATTTAAGTATTCCAAAATCGTTACGATAGATTCGAACGTTTATCGCCTAAACGGCAACTTGGTACTCTGGTGCGTATCAGGGTTTAAGGCGCGTTTAGTTTTATTGGGCCAACACGCACTTGAAACTTTTAGTAGGCAGATAGTTTGATATATTGCTTACAAAGCGTATTTTAACCCGATTTTATCAGTAATTGTCGCACTCCAATAAAAGCTTTATAAAAATTAGTCCTCCAGAGGCCCTAGTGTGAGTTTCTTTCATCTCGGTCTAACTCATCGATCGCGTTAAATTGAGATGGTAAAAAGAAACTCACTCACATTTACGAAATTTCGGCCTTAGCGACCAATTCTAAAGACTAACTTTCGGCGCGGAAGGTATTGTAGTGCACAAAAACCTAACCTAACCTAACCTTCGGCGCGGAAGGTATTGTAGTGCACAAATATGTGCGCAGGCACAGTTGCGCTCTCATTGCCTTCACACTCATAGGTCCGATGGGACGGCAATTCGACATGACCTGCAAAAGACTAGCCACACGATCAATTGCTTGAACGCTTTAAAAACTTTATACTGACTAATTGATCTGAAACCAACGGCCGACTAAAAACTTTAAAAGTCTCTTTGTGTTCGGGGGCTAAGTATGTATTAGATTCTAGTCTCAGATTATAAAACAAAGGCAGATAGACCGCGCGGAACACTAAGAGTGAAGCCAAAAAACCAAATACTAAGGCGTCGTATTTTATGTAACATACAATGCGACGCTTTAGTATTTGTTTTTTTTTTTTTGTTTAGATTATAAAACAAAGGCAGATAAATGGCGCAGAACACCCAAGTCAAAAAAACAAATACTAAAGTCTCGCATTATAGTATACAATACGACGCTTTAGTATTTGGTTTTTTGGCTTCACTCTGGTGTTCCGCGCGGTCTATCTGCCTTGTTTTATAATCTGAGATTCTAGTATAGGCAAAGGTCTTTAGTACTAACCCAATTTAAAATTCTAATGCAGGTACATTGCCAGTTTGCCAGTGAAAGTAATCGATACTTGTATACACTAGCTTACTGTCTCTAAGTCTAGACCGTTTAAGACCAAAGCCATGTACTAACACGACCACTTTCTACCAATGTAAACGCTCTCCTAAATACCGCTCATAATGTTTGCGGTATATGTTTATTACGTGTAGTTTCTGACACCAGGAGTAGTAAGTACTACGTACATTCTACTATATTATGTTAACGAGACACTTTGTTGTAGAGCCGCGGCTTATATCCTTTATTATCAAGTTTTAAGCCGTATTAATGTAGGTGGGTGATGTTATCATTTTGTGATATTGCTTCTGTTTTAGTACGAATTTGTGTATGTGAAAATAACGGACAAAGTCGGGAGTAATTAAGCTAGATGTTAAACATTCGGTGATTGTATACTCGTATCCTAAACATATTTGTATTAGGAACAGTTTCATCATCATCATTTCAACCAAAAGACGTCCACTGCTGGACATAAGCCTCCCCAAAAAGGAGGAGTTTGCCATAATCGCCACGCTTGGCAGGTGGATTGGCGATCGCAGTATGGTGGTAAAATGCATAGAGAACGCTGCTGCCCCTTCTCTGGTAAGTCCCTTAGTCCTACGACACCCACGGGAACAGATGGGATGGTGCTATTCTTTACGTCCGGCACCATAAGGAACCACCATATAGAACAGTTTCATGTTGACTAATTAACAAAAGTTAATTGCCCGTAGTAGAAATAAAAGTAATTTTTAAAATACCACACAACGTTTAGGTTATCTATCAAGAAATTTCGATCTTTGACAGAAGCCCGAGTCTGACAATCGGTCTAACTAAAGGGGTTTTGTATTACCGAGTTACTATGTTGTGGAGGTCAGATAGACCGTCACTCAATGTAAAATACCGGTATTCAGTTGCACTGGTTGGACTGGAAAGCCAATCCTAACATATTTAGGAAAATTTAAAGTGTTTTCGAGATTCTCGCTAACTTTTTACACTACATGACACTCTTGCCAGGTAGAACTTTGACAACCATTGTAAAGACTGCTTAACTCTTTAGTCATTCCAAACATACTTTATGCATAAAGTGTTCGTGAATATTGCGTGAAAACTACTAACAAATATAATGCGGCATTCAAGGAGCGGTATCAGCGAACGACGTACAAAATTGCCCTGAAAGCACTAGACTAGAAAATTAAGCTTTATCGCCAACACTCTGAAAATTAACACTTGCTGAGTGTTAGCTCTATAGGTATTTAGAGCACCAACTATTAATTGAAACCACTTTGTACTTTTTACAATATAATAACTTCGAACTATATAATAAAGATACAGAATGACAAGAGAAATATTTAACACATGAAACGACTGCCTCTTACAGCGGTCTCTAAAGAAGTCCCCACGCTGCTGTTGTTTCTGTTCCCATACTGAATTTTGACCCTATCTTGAGGATGTTTACGTCTGGCTCGGGATACTGCAGCACAAGCACCTCGTCTGTTGGAGGCCACCATGCCGCTCGGCTGATGTCACTCTTTACATTGTAAAGAGAGCGCGGCAATCGCCAACACGGCTGTCCTGCCAGGTGCCTGTCCCACCAGGTACCCCACGAGTTCAGATAAAATGCTGAAACACAAATTATTAATAATTTAACAGTTTGCCTGTTGCACATGAATTGGTTGTCTATCGAATGTTTAGGATTATAACTGCCATATTTCATTACACATTATTTCATCAGTGTATCCGAGGGTAGGCTTCGAATGAACTCAAAAATCGATAAGACCACTTGCACTTAAAGGGCCTTTAGCCTCACTTAAGAGTACCAAGTTCGTCTTATTGTCACTTGCGCTTAAAGGGCATGTAGCCTCACTTAAGCCTACCAAGTTCGTCCCAGGACCACTTGCACTCAAAGGGCCTATATCCTCACTTAAGTGTACCAAGTTCGTCCTAGAACCACTTGCAGTCAAAGGGCATAATATCCTCACTTAAGCGTACCAAGTTCGTCCCAGAACTACTTGCACTCAAAGGGCCTATATCCTCACTTAAGCGTACCAAGTTCGTCCCAGAACCACCTGCACTCAAAGGGCGTTCCCAATTGACCGTTCGTTTTCCAATTGAACCTACCACTCGGCTTCGTTCTTTAATGTGTAATACGAGTATACGATATAGAACATTTATTATTCCTTAAAACATTTTATCTTGACTCGCACATACGCCTACGATACATTTCAAATTACCATCGCCAACAACACAGGCAGAAATGCTTTAAGTTAGAACGTATGTTTATTCATCTCCCAATCGTCACTCAATCAATGTGTATCAATGGTTTCATGTTCTCGGCAGTGGTTAAGCCTGTGCACTTTGTAGTGCTCTTTCCTATGCTTTTTACATTCGTCACCTCATTTCTATTATTCCGCAATACCTTATTCATATGAAAGGGGCAATGGCCGTCATTGTTCTGGCTTAGTATTTTAGTGAGTACCAGATCTCCTTCGACGTAACTCGTGCTTTTGTACGGTTTCTATCAAATCGCTGTTTTGGGTGATTTCGCATTGGACTTTTTATTTATCTCTGTCCTCTCACGTAATTCAGTTACATCAAACTACCACTATCTCCTGTATATTAGCACCTACTATTTTTAGTGCTTCTAGAGTAGTCTTTTTTTTTTTTTTTTTTAACGCTCATCCTGGCTACTAAAACAGATGCAATTTTAAATATACAATGTTCAAACTTAATTTAACGTCACTCGATTTAACGACAAACTCCCTAAAGCGTCGAAATTACTCGGCTTTAGTTGGTTTAGCTTACATACAATGATACACTCTTTATAGCATTATACCCAATACCCACTCTTAATAACGACAACAATTAAATGGCTGTGTACGTTCTTTGTCACTTTTTATCCTAGCCCGTAATAAACTCGACTGTCGGTATTATACACACCGAACTTTCTAAGAAATCCGTTCTTTTGTTTACAAATTGGGATTGCTTGCACGTGTAAACTGTTGTTGGTAGGAGTCATGGATTGTAAATCTATACCTACGTTATCATCACACACTTACTCACAAACTTTTGATTGTAATTACTAATACTAGTCTGAAATAAACTTTCTATTTTTGTAATATACATTTTTCTTCTCTCCATTTAACGAAAACTCTCAATAACACCGTAAAATGCGCAGTCCCTTCAGTGTCGTTACATAAGGTGTTTTTTTTATGATATGTCGCGATCTAGGATAACAATACAGATGGCTTACTCGTTTTACAGTTTTATCAACCGCCCGAGGTCGTCATGGTTACATTTAATTATTTGCTAAATCCGTTTCTTTGGGACCACACACTGGTGACCTCGGGTTGTTCTTTTGTTAACTTTCCCATCGAGGACTACACATATATATTATTAAACATCTTCATTTATTTATTGCATTCCACATTGTAAAAAAAAGATGTGATTAGCTTCGGCCTCTCCTGATTCTATGTATAATTGTTCTATTACGTTGTGACTCGGAATCTTGTAGTTGTACCGAAAGCAACCAATCCGCTTCCGTTATTGACATTATAATCTCGATGTCTGTTTTTTTGTTTTTTCAGAGTGCATTGGGTTACGAGTCGACTCAAAGCGTCTATGTGTATTTACGATATCAAACGAGAATTCTCGAATAAAACCCAACGCGCGATCCGAGGAATAATTTCTTCTTTTTTGTTAATATGGCGTTGCAATCGGTCACTATTTTAAAGGATGATACGAATAGGGATAATCGGAACTTCCTAAGCGAATTAACAATAGTCAATAACTCCATTTCAAACGAGCGGTACTTTTTCTCATCTTCCGTAATTTGTCTGTTATTATAGGTAATGGACTGGTTTCTCACCTTCATCGGTGATTTAAATAAGTATACGCAACACCATCTCTACTAGCACACACTTTCAGACGTTAATTTATTCTTAAATTATTGAAATACGTTTTTATGAACCTTACCCCATACCCAGACCGAGTCGTTCTTCAACAGATTTGAGAGTGGAGCAGTAATCATGGTGCAGCTCTTAATCAATTTTCTTAAGTAGGTAGCTCACAAGGCCAAGAAACTTTTGAAGTTGGTTTATTGTTTAGGGAGTGGGGTAATTTTGAACAGCGTCCAGTTTGCGCTGATTTGGCATCACACAATCCAGTTTGATTTTGAAGCCTATAAATTCGATTTCAATTTTGAACAAATGTTTCTTTAAATTCTACGTAAGCCCGATTTCCCTAAAGATTTGGAGAACTATTTACGTTAACTATAATTTCGTGGCTATTTAACTTTCCTAGTTCTTCGATATTCGACGCCACACCGTCATCATATTTTTGAAAAAGTGTTCATAATTCATTCTGATGGGAATTGTTACCGAACTCGAAACTAATAATTGTGTTACAAAACTCTGAATATGTATTCGCATAGTCAAATTAAAATCTGTCACACACTCGTGAGTATATCAGTCAATCAACCTGAGTTAGACATAGACACAGAATCAACTTTCAGATCAGCTGTTAATCTTGTAGGTTACAAACTTAGAACTTTCTTTTGAGAAACCTTGAAACGTAACTGGCGCAGCCAGCACAATGTTTTCTATTGAATGTCTTACATAATATTTTCACAAATTTGTTTCGCATGTCAGGGGTTGAAAATCTTATTGTTTTTTGTTAATCTGGTATGAATCTACATGTTATATGTGTTGTTGCTCAATTTAACTCATTTTTTTTTTGTAAACAGGACTCAAGGGTTTAAGCTGAAAACCAGCGCTTAGTAACCCGCTAGGGGGACCGAAGCATAATGCTGACGCTTAAACCTTTTGCTTCCGGTATTCTAGTTTTTTGTATAAATGTAACTATTACTACTAGCTGTAATACTGGAGACAATAAACGTTATTCTATTCTATTCTATATGTCGAATCTAAATGACCGCGCTTGCCACAGTAATCACATTTATTTGTATGACACTGACTTCGTTTATGGTTACCGTCGCATAGATACCTAACACTTGATCTGTTTCCGACCATGTGCCTGGTCCACGTCTTAATTATTACTAGCAGTCAGTCAGATCAGTTTTGTCTGGCCAGCGCGTGTGTTTGCGCCTATCTGTTTCGCAATTTTTGATGTAAACGTTCGATCAGGTAGTAAACTAGCCAAACCGTCGTGGGTATGTCACAAAATTGTTTTCTTCAATTGATGGGCCTGTACCACTGTCTTCTATATTGCCGACAAGATTGCCAAAAAGTCCATCGGAAGATCGGGTTTTATGAGAAAACCACTGCATAAATCAATGACCAATAAATTTTCCTGAACTTTAGATATTTGAGCTTTGTTGTTACCGCCTTGGTTTTGAAGATATTATACTTCTTTTATGACATAAACACGCCCAAAGTTTGGTTAAATTAGCAAGAAAAACTATTTTTTCTGTTTCCGTACCTCCAATATTAATAATGAGACAAAACTATATCATGTTTAATTATTGATGTAGGGTGAGTGGGGGCAAGATCGAACGGGTTTTTGATGAGATGAACAGTGTTGTATTTGAAGTCTTGTAGAACAGTACTTAAAGCTTATTCTAAAAAAATGTTTGTAGTGAGTAAAGAGCAAAGAGTATATTTTTCTATCAAGGTAATAAAATCCAGTTAAATCAATTCCAAAGTACAAAAAAATGAATCATAAAATGGTTGTCTCACGAGAATGAAACAGGGGGAAGACGAAAAGATGGTGGGGAAAGATCGAAATAGTTACTAAAATCGTTCAAAAGATTATCAGACGTTGTTGGTGATCACTAGTCCATAGTTTGAAGTGCCCTAAAAACTCGGAACTGCCTGTAGTGTCAAAATACGTTTTGTTAACAAAGATATGACGATTTGTTATATTTTTATATTTCAATCTTACCCCACCGGGGGAAGATTGACATAGAGGTTCTCAAACTTTCAACTTCATTTGCATTATGGTTATACTAAAAATAAAACATCACTATCAATCAACTAGTTTCAATCAACTAGAGTTTGCATCTTTTTTTCACAAATAAAAGTGACACAAAGTTAAAAATATTTCAATAATAAGTAGTTAACCAAGAAACATCTTAGAAAAAAAAATAGCTTCATGCCCATAACAAAAACATAAAAAGACTTAAAAGGTAAAAAGCAATAACAAATCACATAAGTTACATTAATTTGGCATATTTAGGAACTCGAATGTCCTTAAAGGTTATATTTAAATACTTATTAGGTTTTTTTATTGAAACGATTGTGAAGCGTGGAAATAGGTATATTGTAATGTTTAGCCGCGCCGTATAGTGTCAATTCCTTCCTTTTTACTTTCTCTATGGCGTTAGCAACATCGTCTTGAGTGTAGGAGGTTGCGCGTAGAGATTTCCGGACGTAGTTACGTGGCATGGTGATTCTGAATAGACAAAATGCAATTTTTGAATAGTCATTCGGTAGTCCTAAGTAGGTATTTATAACAATAACATTTGTACCTCTAGATGTAATTCAAAACAAACGATATTCTATAAGAAATATAAACGATAAAACACCATAAAAGATCATGAAATCATAAAAGGTAGGTACCTAATATTTTATTTTGTGTAGGTACATACATTATCATGAACAGTTTGAGAACATCTGACTATTAGTATGACTTTTGGAAACGGGGTAAGGTCGAAACTTTTATATGTTCGTCTTACCCCGTCAAATATTGGTGGGTAAAGACGGAAAATTGAATTAAATCCTAAAATACGAGAAATAGCCATATTTGGATGTAATAACACAACTAAGAATTAAAAATAATGAGCAGATATTCCAATAAAACATTCGTACTCACCACGTAAGTAAAGTTACAGGACACGGGGTAAGATTAAAATACTCGATTAACTTACGTAAAAGTCACTGCGCAGACATTTGCACTTTTCACACATCCATTCACTCAAAGCGGCAAACACTGACTGAGATGTGCGACGTAACAAAATGGCGGTCTCCACAATGTTGCCATCACTGCAAAAACTGCACTAAATCTAGCGTTATGGACAACTTTTTGTGTTACCCCGTTTTTAATCTTCCCCCCACTCACCCGTGAGTGGGGGCAAGATCGAACGGGTTTTTGATGAGATGAACAGTGTTGTATTTGAAGTCTTGTAGAACAGTACTTAAAGCTTATTCTAAAAAAATGTTTGTAGTGAGTAAAGAGCAAAGAGTATATTTTTCTATCAAGGTAATAAAATCCAGTTAAATCAATTCCAAAGTACAAAAAAATGAATCATAAAATGGTTGTCTCACGAGAATGAAACAGGGGGAAGACGAAAAGATGGTGGGGAAAGATCGAAATAGTTACTAAAATCGTTCAAAAGATTATCAGACGTTGTTGGTGATCACTAGTCCATAGTTTGAAGTGCCCTAAAAACTCGGAACTGCCTGTAGTGTCAAAATACGTTTTGTTAACAAAGATATGACGATTTGTTATATTTTTATATTTCAATCTTACCCCACCGGGGGAAGATTGACATAGAGGTTCTCAAACTTTCAACTTCATTTGCATTATGGTTATACTAAAAATAAAACATCACTATCAATCAACTAGTTTCAATCAACTAGAGTTTGCATCTTTTTTTCACAAATAAAAGTGACACAAAGTTAAAAATATTTCAATAATAAGTAGTTAACCAAGAAACATCTTAGAAAAAAAAATAGCTTCATGCCCATAACAAAAACATAAAAAGACTTAAAAGGTAAAAAGCAATAACAAATCACATAAGTTACATTAATTTGGCATATTTAGGAACTCGAATGTCCTTAAAGGTTATATTTAAATACTTATTAGGTTTTTTTATTGAAACGATTGTGAAGCGTGGAAATAGGTATATTGTAATGTTTAGCCGCGCCGTATAGTGTCAATTCCTTCCTTTTTACTTTCTCTATGGCGTTAGCAACATCGTCTTGAGTGTAGGAGGTTGCGCGTAGAGATTTCCGGACGTAGTTACGTGGCATGGTGATTCTGAATAGACAAAATGCAATTTTTGAATAGTCATTCGGTAGTCCTAAGTAGGTATTTATAACAATAACATTTGTACCTCTAGATGTAATTCAAAACAAACGATATTCTATAAGAAATATAAACGATAAAACACCATAAAAGATCATGAAATCATAAAAGGTAGGTACCTAATATTTTATTTTGTGTAGGTACATACATTATCATGAACAGTTTGAGAACATCTGACTATTAGTATGACTTTTGGAAACGGGGTAAGGTCGAAACTTTTATATGTTCGTCTTACCCCGTCAAATATTGGTGGGTAAAGACGGAAAATTGAATTAAATCCTAAAATACGAGAAATAGCCATATTTGGATGTAATAACACAACTAAGAATTAAAAATAATGAGCAGATATTCCAATAAAACATTCGTACTCACCACGTAAGTAAAGTTACAGGACACGGGGTAAGATTAAAATACTCGATTAACTTACGTAAAAGTCACTGCGCAGACATTTGCACTTTTCACACATCCATTCACTCAAAGCGGCAAACACTGACTGAGATGTGCGACGTAACAAAATGGCGGTCTCCACAATGTTGCCATCACTGCAAAAACTGCACTAAATCTAGCGTTATGGACAACTTTTTGTGTTACCCCGTTTTTAATCTTCCCCCCACTCACCCTACATTGTCGAACAGTTGAGCGATCCGAAGTGTATTGTTCAACGCTTGTACGAAAAAAGGTCGACTAGATTCACCTTAAACGATCTATTTTACATTGTTCTTCAAAATAGAACTCGTAAAGCGACTGATTTTCTAACAGCCTTTTTTAATACTTAATATCATTTAAAAGATCGTACATATTCCGACGGATTTAAAAACTGGAAGCCAACTTACGTGTCCAGTCCATCCACATCCACGTAGGCCAATAACTATCCGATCGTAACATTGAGTCATACCACCAATGACATTACCACACATTTGCGATCCCTTTAGTTTGTTAAGAGCTTGAAAACGAGTCATTTCATCAGTCCTTTAAAATTTTAGGCGTAGGACCTGATAATACTAAGCCAAGCGTTCACGTCGTCTCTCACCGGATCGAACTCGGGTATAGTGATATTCAAAGTATGATTTGTACTCACAGTTGAGGTATCAGCCTTACTTAGTGATACCTGTTTCCTGTGTTTTGGCGGAGGTGCCGGGTCCTGGCACTACTACTGCTGCTGCTAGAACTTGAGCTTGAACGTATGCGTTTTGTTTACTTTATTTACCCATAGCTGTGGGCGGGTATCGCGTGTCACTTCTGATGTTAGCTCTATAGGTATTTAGAGCACCAACTATTAATTGAAACCACTTTGTACTTTTTACAATATAATAACTTCGAACTATATAATAAAGATACAGAATGACAAGAGAAATATTTAACACATGAAACGACTGCCTCTTACAGCGGTCTCTAAAGAAGTCCCCACGCTGCTGTTGTTTCTGTTCCCATACTGAATTTTGACCCTATCTTGAGGATGTTTACGTCTGGCTCGGGATACTGCAGCACAAGCACCTCGTCTGTTGGAGGCCACCATGCCGCTCCGCTGATGTCACTCTTTACATTGTAAAGAGAGCGCGGCAATCGCCAACATGAGTGAAACGGAAATTTCTGGATCACTGTAATAAAGGCAATATGCTTGCTAACGTTCCTCACAAAAACGACAGCACTTAGAAGACTGCTCGAACTGAACACACACACATAGATACATATATTTATAAATAAATAGCTTAGATTTCATTCTAAGCAGAGAAAAATCATTAGATACTCGAGACGGACCTCCTCCAAGCATTGCCACTCGCCACACCGGTCAGTATAACACCGTTCACTTTGTTTGATCCCTTGCTGCAACGTTATTATAACATAACATTTAGTTTTGCTGTTTTAAGATATGTATTTTAATTTTTCATTACAATATTTTAAAACACTAAAAAAACACTGTAAATTTAAAATGAATATGCTAAACAGTGCACAATTAATAATAACATTCTATAAGACTCAATAAAATCTATCTATCTATCTAAATAAATAAATAGAAAAGTCCTGACTGACTGACTCATCAACGCCCAGCCCAAACCCTTCGACCTAGAAAGCTGAAATTTTGCACAGAGGTTCCCTTTATAAGGTAGACAAGGAAAAAGGAAGGATTTTTCGAAATTCAACTCCTAAGGGAGTTAAATAGGGGATGAAAGTTCCGCGTGGGCGCTGGCAAAAGCTAGCTGTAAATATTTTTTTTAGTATACTTTATTATAATTTATAGTGTTAATAATGTAAATCGTGCAACAAATGTATATATAAAAATATTTCAATATAACTTAAAACCAAATATATTAAATACTTACTTACTACCATAAAAACAAATGGTACTATTTTAATTTAATATTTATTTATTTTTTCTTAACAAAAACCGCCTTCATTCTCTCTCCTATTAAAAATTAAGTTTGCTGTGCCTTACAGGGTCCGTAATTGATTCGATGTTTTAACATTACCAACTGTTATATGTACACATAATGGAATGCAATAAAGTAGTGAGTATTGAAATGGATTTCGCATGTAAAAAGTCACTGCTGAATATAAGCTTTCCATCAACTGCTATATCGACGTTCACATGCACCTAAAAATATGGTAACGGGGTTGTATCGTGCATTGGATTTTCAACTGTCGATATTGAACCGAGAATTTAGAGTCCCAGCATGTCGAAAAACACACTGTCCTATTGTCGACTCTCGGTGCAAAGCAGTTCGCGAATAAATCCCGTCGCGATATTTTTACATCCCTGCGAACGCGCGAGCAGATCACCGAAACATGCTCATTACTAGTGACGGATCTCCTCCAAGCATTTCCACAAGCCACAACGATGAGACCTACACCGGACCGGATTTCGCATGCAATAAGTCATTGTTGAATATAAGCCTTCTATCAACTGCTATAAAGCGGATTCCTACATCAACCTTAATAATAACATTTTCCAAACGCTGACGATTGCTAAAAGAATGCCAACTCTCCGTCCGTCTTTCGACATAAATCCTGTTGCAGTAACAGTAAGTAGCCTTTTCTTTGCAGTAAACAACAAAGAGTTTAAATACGACTTTATTTTACGTTGATAACTTTGCATCGTTTTTCCGTGAATTCCTAAAGGTCCGATTTTTTTAAGGAACTCGCAAAGCCCTCCTTGCTAATGAGAAATTGAGAACACGAACGGTTTCTTCTTATTAAAATAACTTTCTTGCTTTACATGTATAGTAACTATCGCTTGAACTGTTTGACCTCAGGAACTAGATGCGTGCTGCACTGTACCATGTTTAGCAAAGTCAAGGTCAAGTCAGGTCGTTTTCAATGTCAAGCAAGGTAAGGATTTCTTAGCTTACCTGAGGTCTAGCTAGACAAGTGACAATCGCTTACAAAGCGTTTCGTATTTCTAGAAGTTTCAACAGTATTGAAATAAGTTGGGCAGGTTACATAAATGTCAATCCTATTCACTTTTGTGACTTTTCCATTATCGTTATCGCTGATAGAATGCCACTTCGTCTAGGCCCTGTGGTGAGAACATGGTTACTAAAGTAAAGAATAATAACCTGTGTAAAAGTATATCTAAATATCTTGAGTAAAACCTTTTACAGAAATATTTTCCGAATTCCAAAAAGCTAAATTCGATCTCGAAAGAAGCAGTTCTGTACGCTACTTGAGCGGGTGTATAAATAGACAATGAAAATAAAACTAATCCGACACTTGGGTCAGATTCCGATCGCAATAATCACCCTAACGAGCGGATAAAGCCAGAACCGGCAACAATTGAAGCTAATAAACAATTATCTAGGTAATGTAAAAAGAACTATAAATAATAATGGATTGCAGAAGGGAGTCGTGCAGTTCGATACGAATCTCCACTTAATACATCCACCTGTCGACGCCGCAGTAGGGACGCTATTTCCGGTACTTATTGTTAAGCGCAAGGCTACAGTAGCTGAACACATTGACAATTTAGACAAGATGGATAGTTCGGATAAATAGAAAATACTGGGAGCTGTAATTGAATGGAAAGCACCTGCCTGTGTATTTCATTACTCACAAGCAATCTCAAATCTTTTGCTACTTTACGAATGCACATCGCTTTAGATGTCATACAAAGATAACGGTTAATTCACAATTTGAATACGGCGTTCTCAATCACATCTGCCGCTACAACCCTACAATGCTGTAATACGAGTATGAAGATTAGCTTTCTGGTTTCGAGTATCATTGTATTTATTCGTTGTAAGTTATGTACAAAAATTGACCATCTGTGAAGATTGCTAGAATAGAGTCACAAATACGATATTACGCACATACACTGCAAACATAAAAAAAAATATTTGAACATTCAATCAGACACGTGAAAATTCCACGTTAGAACCCTTCGAATGAGGCGTTTCTGCCCCAGCGCCAATCAAGTCAGCACTACGATTACCTACGTACCTGTGTGGAAGCTAAGCCCTTCCCCCATGTACCACATATTGTGGAAGCCTCGTGACTTTCCGTGACCTAGCAACGCTCCGCAACGAATTCTTTGCACAAGTCTCTGATTGAGAGCCAGCAATGCCCGATCGGCCCGACCCAGTAATGAGGACAGACCATACAGATGATACAAACGATAAAACAGCAGTGGTTAATGAACCGGGTCAGTACTCATTATCGAAGAACAAACCCGAGCAACTCAGCAAACATACGTCACTCTGAACAAGCACATTGTCAGCTTATCAAATGTTAATTAAATTGTTTATAGTAAGTACATCAAAGACTCATTTTTATCTTTCCACAAGATTTAATATACAACAAGAACTCCTTTTATTTGCACTTTTTATTACGTGCGAGGTAAGGTAGCTACAGCGACTGCAACAAAGGTTTTACACCTCCGCTCTTGTATGTCATGTATAATACCTTCTATTTATCTTAGCGCTTTTCTTTGATACTAAGCTACGTCTCTGCATCTTTGTATGGGTAATTTAAGCTGTTTGAATTATTGAAACCACATGCAGAAGGGTACTCTCGATGCTAATGTGAATTTACGTATTCGAGCACTTTGGACCTGATGCTGCAAAATACACAATCATTTAAATATCAGTGTTTATTGCTCCTACATTATTACCTAAAATATGTGTCGAGAGAGGGCTCGGGTACTGAATTCTCTAGTGAACAGCCACTCAAACAAATCGAAATGTTTATTTATATCTAAAACAGAAACTCCATACTAGAGAAACTTTACGGACAGTGTACACAGTTCGTCTAATATCCTGGAGGGCATTTCAAATATCGGATCGCTTAAAACGGAACACTTCCTCATTTTGTCACTTGCCCATTTCTAAACTCGTAGGTCTCTAAGTGCATCGATCACCATGTGTACAATTCGTTGTAGGGTTGCCTCGTCTGGAGGTCTTTTAAAGAAGTTTTACCTGTAACTACTCGAATATTACGAACTTACCGAATGTTACTGTTGTAATTTAAGCTTCATAAAGTAGATACTTACTGACTCATATTACATTTAGAGGTGATTGAGAGTTATACAGAACTCTCCTATAGAACCTTGAAAGAGTTTACTACTGAAGACTGTACAAAAAGAAACCAAGCTGGACTTTCCACCCAAAAAACTTAGAACCGAAATCTTGCCAGCCCTATATACGTTGTAGGTAATACGAACTGGGCAAGTACCCGGAACTATACGGTGTGTGGTCCCGGGAGGGGGGCGCGGAAATCGATGACATGCGATCTAATTTCAAAACAAACGCTTTTGGACACTGGCTATATTGATTTGTAAGACATAGGCAATGATTTTAGAAGATTTTAAATATTGGAAAGAAATAGTTGTCGTTTTTTAAGATGATGTTTGGAGATCATGGTTGACATGATACTATTTCGGACATTGAGGATGCTTAAAAACTTACCATAAAGTTAGTACTTTGCAAACACTTTCAAGAAAGTGATTTTAAATCATCAAGTACTATCTACATATCCTACGAGTCTACGACAGAGGTTTTTTTTTTTAATTCAGTTTGGACCTTAAGTTTATTATAGACTGAAAAGGATGAATGAATTAAAACTAAATATGACCTACGCAGTCACCACGCAAACACGTTTCTGTGTTCTTTATAATAATCCAATAATATTTTATGAACCAACCAAAATCTTATTAATATCTCCTTCAAGCACGTGATCAAATTTTGAAACAACACGCGTTTCACAAATTAGTAGATATAACAAGATTGACTAACTAACTACTAACAAGACTAATAAAAGCATCTCTAACAAAATAATTGGTAGACGCTTATGAAACAATAATAGTTCAGAATAAACTGGCTGGTTCCGTAGAAATTATAAGGTTTTTGCTTCTTGTAGCGATGTAGATACAGGAACGCTACTGCCTCGTAAACAGTGATGGTCCTGTCGCCTGTCGTAACAGCAATGACTTCGAACACACACAGAAGCTTTACTTTGTGTTAAATATTTAATCACCATTGCTCTCAAAATAGTGAGGAAAATATCATGAGGAAACCGGCATGTCCTAGAACTAAAAATTCCCAAAACATGTGACATCTACCCACCCGCACTGTCCCCGCGTGGTAGATCGGCCCACTCCCTCTCATCGAGAAGAGGCCTGTGTCCCAGCAGTGGGAAGATTATAGGCTGATTATGTCTCGTTGGTCCTAGAGGTCGCAGACACGACTAGGTACTGAGTGTGGGGTCCTGGGTAGGATTTCGATTTCGAGGTCGGGCAAAGTTATGTTAGGATTTCCTTTAGGAATCTCGGAATCTTTCAGTACTAGTCTGGAGTCTGGATATATCATATCTGGAGTCTGGATATGTATGGATCTGTCTCATCTGGATTAGTCTCATACCTTAGTATCTACATGAGACTGACATAACCGGGGAAATGTGGATACCTACTCACCATACAGCCCTAGCCCTGCCTACCCTTTAAAAATACAAGTATAATGTTTTGTTTTTGTATAGATGCGTCTTGTCACTGTCTCACTTGAAGATAGACAATGATGCGGCAGCCAACGATGGTACACGCAACCTTAGAAGTAACCTATGATTTGTAAAATAACTCGAACCCTCGACAACCTAGTCTTTATTTACCAGAATATTACTGAGCATTCAAGTAAAGTGTATGTAAATTATGTTGGGATGAGATGTTGGGCTAGTAACTAGTTATTTTCCTGAATTTACTAGAGCAACATGAACTAATTAATATTGAAAACATTTCCCTACTCGAGACCATCTAGCTGTTGCTAAAATATGTTTGGATTGGCAGTCAAATATGTATTACGTACACACATTGATCTACAAGTATATAACACAACAACAAGTATAGTACAAGTGTAGTAGTGAGTACCTAATATTTGACTGCCAATCCAAATATATTTTTGTAAATCAATGGGTAAACTTAATTCTTTTAAACTGACTTTTGACTGATAGATTGTTTGTAGTGGCTCGTTGGTCTAGTGGCAGCAAGCGCTACCGCTGAGCACGAGGTCCTGGGTTCGATTCCTAAGTCGGGCAGTGATATTGGGATCTCAAATAAATATCTCGAATCTCAGTAGCTGCCCGGGGTCTGGATTTGTGCCCGGTTTTTGGTATTAGGCTTGCTCCCTATCACATGGGACTTACTGTACGAAACAGACAATAATTTTACTCATTCCGTTCATGTGAACGAGTCTTGTTCAGTCACCATTCGCAACCTGCCAGTATAACACGCATTTCTATGTTATTTGTACCTTGTGCATATTTAAATACAGTCCGCTTTATAAACTTCAAATTTATGTGGTTTTATTACCAGCGATCGCCACACTTACTACAAAACGTAGCTGGAGAAATGTGCGTGGACTAAGTACAGCTCTGCAAGCTTATATTTTCTCATGAGGTTGGTTTTACGTGGGGTTGCCAAACCAGTCTGTATAGACGGACATTTGAGCAAAAACGCCGGACCCCCTTCATTTTTTACCCGACTGCGCCAGAAGGAGGATTATGTTTTTTAGTCTTAGTATAACACTACAACATTTTTAAAAAAAGCAAGGCTTTTTTTATCATTTAGGCACCATAAAACCTTCTTAAATTCTAATGAAACAACAGCAAAATTTAAAGAATCAGTCTTGTTTAGGTATTATGGACAGTGCTACTCCGCTCGCTTGCGCTAGCGACACAAGGTGAGGCGGTCGGAGCGAAAACCAACACATGGCAAATGTAAAAAAATAAACTAATTTAAAAAGCCTAACAAGAGCCGGACAGGCCGGACACCATATAATTTGGCCGGACACGTAACCAAAAAGCCTGACTGTGTCCGGTTTTATCCTGACGCCTGGCAAGTTGGCAACGATAGTTATACGGCAACGCAACTTTTATCACTTCTTTCGATGGACCGCTATTTCAGTGACAACTGGAAGTTCGATTAGGGATTTCACTCACATCCTTAACCATCTTTTTATATAGTCATCGAAATCATCACTTTATTACAACCTAGGTTATCAAGTTACTTTCTACGTAGGCAGCTATGTAGTGCCTACAATACGCCAACCTTTGCTTCAGGTTACAGCTTCCCACTCTCAGCTCAGATTTTATCACTTTTCACAGCCCATTGTTTATCTTGTTGTGTTGTGAAGGGCGTAGATGTCGAGCCCTGATAAAAATAACCTTAATAATGGGAAGAAAGCCGGCTGTGGTACACTACCTTTCACTGGCACAATTGTTTTAACAAGCTGGGCTCAGCAAGGCTGGGCAAGCTTTGGCATCCACTTTGATTTACACAGAGCAACTGTGAGAAATTACTGCGCTAGAATGCAAGAATGAGGTGGTCTTTCTTTTTCTTGGCATGTTTCATGTTTATTCAGTTCCATGTTTGCCATTTATCAATTTCTGCTGCAATGATAAGGAACGTTGTAGATTTTTTGTTTCTGATTCTCTATTTTTAACCGACGAAAAAACGGAGGAGGTTACTCAATTCGACGTGTATTTTTTTTTTTTTTTTTTTTTTTTTATATATGACCACGCATAACTTTTTCCAGAGTAGTCCGATTTTGATAATTCTTTTTTTATTGGAAAGGGTATACTCCGAAGTTGGTCCCATATAAATTTCGAAGAAAAATTCCAACCCTAAGGGTAAGAAAACAGGGGATGATTGATTGTTAACTCACAGATTTTAATACTAAGTTAATATAATAATTACAAAAAGTAATCAAAAATTAAACATGTAGTAATTAGTAGATTATAGCCACAAAAAATTATAAAATAAAAACTTTTTAATAAAAAAATTAAACCGCCGAAAAACCGAAAAGTAAAAAATAATAAACTTGCTTTGTCCAACCCCAATAACTAAGTTCGGAAGTCGGTGACTTTGGATATGTATTTAATTATATGTCACCGCCTTCCGAACTTAGTTATTGGGGTTGGACAAAGCAAGTTTATTCTTTTTTACTTTTCGGTTTTTCGGCGGTTTAATTTTTTTATTAAAAAGTTTTTTAGTACATAACATAACACGACGCTTTGTTTCCCCGAAGGGTTTGGGCAGAGGTATACCTATAGAAAACTCAAACTTCATCAGTTATGTTTGATGGCAATAGGCTCGCCCCCTATTACATGTAACAGCCTATTGCCATCAACCGGGCACAAATCCAGAGTCCAGCCTGCTATTGAGAAATTCCAGATACTTTCATTCTTTTTTTAATAGTGTTCGTGATTTTCTTGAAAACATCTTCTTTCCATTAAAGAAATGAATTCGCTTCACACTTATTCAGACAAAGAGTCTATTTTCCACCTGAAGTACTTACAGCCCTTAGCACGAGTCCCTAAAGTAACAAAAAAGACGCCCTTATTATTATGAACACAGATATTCTCATTCACAGATACTTCACGCTGTATTTTTACGTCCATTTCTTTCCTTTTATGTATTCGTCCTGTAATTTTATGTATACCGTGCCTATTTTGAATAATAAGTCTATACAGTTTACGTAATCGCCACTTGGATGTAAAATTATCAAGCGAATGTTTACGGAATAGGCGCGCAGTCGTTTTGCAGGCAACAATGTAATGATAATGATCTTAAAAGAAGATAAACGTTGGTGGAACGTTGAGAGAAGAATTACATAGATTTACATAGTCTTTTTATGACAGGTGTTTATATTTTCCTTCGTATTTTATTTTCGTACTCGCGTCTGAAGTGGTTTTTAGTCGAGGCTTTGAGAATCTACGTTACCTACGTTACGTTACGTTAGAGATTTTACGTTAGTTATAAGCAATAATGATAAACAAACGAGACCTGCACCCTAATTGCGTAACTCACGATTGATCATAATTGGTTTCGTCTTCACTCATTCTTCATTCTTCGGATTGTTAAACCATTGCTTCATATTATGAAGCAATGGTTTAACAATCCGTTTCAAAACGATACAGATTATGATGAATCGTGAGTTACGCAATTAGGGTGCTGAACTGTCACATATGACGATAATTATAGTTTGTCCCACAATAGTTCTGCTTGTACGATAAATTGAGAATGCCTATTTTTGGAAATAATACAAGCAAACGACATCGGAAGGTCAGAAGCATCTATAATTGAACTAGTAATAGCATGATAACGTTAATAACATACGTGTAATTAAAATTGTAATAGTTGCTAAAGATAAACATCGAAATGAGTTTCAATATTAATGTTACCTACTGTTTCAAATGCGTTAGGTACCTACATCCTGCAAAAAAGTTATTTATACTCTAACACTTTAAGATTCCCGCAGACAGGAGCGCAGCGACCGTGTGACGCAATTCTGGTAGAACAATTTCCACGAAGTTTTAATAGATCCAGAATCTGAACAAATTCCTCATGAAAATCCACACGGACTTAAATAATCGAGGCGAAATTTTTTCGCGCACTGGATTTTTAACGCACTGCCAACGCACATCCGAGCGTTCAAAGCTGAACACCCTATTCGATTTTCGATGCGCCGAGATGCACTCTATTGAATTCTCAATGCTCGGTTTACGACCGAGAGTTGAAAATCCAGGGCGCAAAAAATCCCACCGCGGTTTTGTTACGTCCGTGGGACTAACACTGCTCGACCTGCAGGCTTAGCATGACGCTGTATATTTCTTCTTCTCTTCAGTAAAATAGATATCGCTTGTCTACATTTCTCGGTACAAAACTGACAACTGTCTATACGGAAACGTCATTTTTGTCTAGTCTTCCGACGACAAAATGCTTGTCTACCGTTCTCGTGCTAAGCCTGCAGCGGATCTATTCTGTAAAAATCCTACCGTGACAAATTAGGTGAGGTAAGCTGATCCTAGGGATTGACACTATTGACAGCTCGGCTGAAGACCGAACACAGGCCCTCAGGCTCACGAATCCCGCTTGCGACCACTAAACCAACACCCTTATTGCGTAACGCACGACTAATCATAATCTCTAAGGGTGGGCGTTTTTGGGAGACTGTCTTATATATTTTGACGTTCGAAAAGTGCTGACTCTCAGCCTAGTTTGAATATATGACTTTTGATTTTCTTGATTTTCTGAATCATTTTGAAACAGATTGCTAATCCATTGCTTCATATGTTCGAAAAATGTGTCTGCTCAACAACGTAAATAACGCAATGAATATTGTTGAACTGTCAAAATGAAACACATTATTATTGATCGTGTGTTACGCAATTATAGTGCAGTAATGCAGTCAATAAGTAAAATACTCTTCTTTTTATCGGCTTCCCAAGCCTTTAGCAGATGCGTTCTGCGCTTATTGACGTTTCGATTTCGAGTACGGTCCTCCAGTGAGGGCCGTCCCTCTTATTGTTGCTTGACTAGATAAACCTATTTCTCATGTGTGCTGCCTTTCGACGGTGTTCCAGTGGGTTAGTCAGTACAGAAGCTAGACTGTTGCCGTGCTTTTCAATGCGGGTTATGTATAATTTTGACCTGTGTTCAATCTCTTCCTTTACAGTAGTCATTTTGAGACAGTCATGTAGCTCAGACATTTTGGTAAACCACGGGGCATTTGTTATGATTTTGAGGGCTTGATTTTGGTATCTTTGCAATTTCTCTACATTGGAGTTTTTGGCTATTCCCCAAAATTCAATTCCATAGGTCCATACCGGCTTCAGGATAGCTTTATACCTAGATAAGTATTTTTTTGTCGAAAGATACTCGTGAATGTAGTAAGTAATACAAGTAAAATAGGTACCTAAACAAAATAACATGTCGACTAATTTATTTCAATTCAAACAGCAACAAAAAAGCTACTTTATTCATGGTTATTAAAGCGCGCGTGAGGTCAAGCACCTACTTTAGCCAAGCTACAAGACCACCATGAAATAGGAAATAGATGTCGATTACTTTGATAAAGGCCGTTTTTGCATTAACCATTGTTTTAAGTGCGGCACGTGCTTAAGAGACTGCACGTGGTTCATTAACGAGATTGGGGTAATTTGTAGGGGAATGAGGGTTGTAGGATGTAGCGCCGGGATTTGGTGCAAAAGTAGGAACTTGCTCCTAGGAAAAAGAAAGACAAGAACCAGTGGTCCTTTTTGCTGAAAAGTTACTGAAATGCCTGGACTATTTTCCTTCTAAAACTTGTTGACAGTGATTGATGTGGTCAGTATCTACCTAACTTTGTTATTGTATACATTGTGTTTTTCATATTTTTTCAAATATTCACAGACATTTCGTGACTAGATTTTGACTAAATATCAAAATGTCACTAAAATACGAAATTGCATTTAAAATACTTAGTTAAATACTCATTTATCATTCGCTGAAACAACTAATTTATTCACTGTTTTGTTTGCATCTCACGTACCTTTAACTGATCAAAATTTAATTACTCACCTCAATTACATTTTAACTAGTCAACTGCGCCTCTAAAGACCAAGTCGTAAGCTGAACCGAAAATGTACTACCTGGTACTTAGCTACAATGGACCCGCCTAACTTGTTATTAATAGCTGCAAGATATTTACAGCCATGACGTGTCTAAATATGTCCTGTCCATGTTCGAATAAATTAGATCACTGATCATAAAAACTAGGGATTGCATCCTTCAACTTGAACATTAAGGCATACGCCATTAAATACCAGTTTTTGTACCGCGTGCGATTGAAGACGGCAAACCAATGTTGATAAAAGTAATTTTAAATACCTACAGGTACACTTTTTTTGTGGTAGAGGTATTCTGAGCGAATGAAATGATTTTAATTGTTTCTAATAACTGCGGGGAGGTTGGGCAGTTTTGTCAGTCAGCTAAAAAGTTTTTAGCAAGACAAAATTGCTTAGACGCAAAAACGTATTTAGTAAAAACGTTTTTGCGTCTAAGCAATCTTGTCTTAAAAAGGAAAAGTTCAAAACATTCGTCATCGGGGAAAAGATTTTTAGACACTACGCTTTGGTAACACGCAATAACGATTTAAAAAACGTTCAGATTTAACAGCATCCATCGTCGACATCTATGAAACTAAATACGCATACCCATTTTCCAATAAAAATAAGTAAAATGCATCGTCGCGAAAGATGAAAGGGAGTAGATATTTTATTTTCTATCTATAAAAGTCAAACACTGGTGAATGGTCAAAGGCTTCCTTGATGCTAAAGAGATATAGATTATCTTTCTTTTATATAGACTAATTACTCTTTTCCTGTGCTCCCACAGAAAAAAAAACTTTGATTTTATACGAATGGCCATAGGTACGCCACAATTTTTTCATTGAAAAATACCACGTTACATTACTATTTATGAATTCAGCTAAGGACCTAATCTGAGCCGTAAAACATAATATTTTATTGATACAAAAATACAGCGGATGTTGCTCTGCCAACACAAGACGAATGTTCTTGTTCGGAGGCAGTTTGAATCACATGAATAAAATGTGAAATCCCTTCGTTCTATGGCGTCCCAGTCGTCTTACACTGGTTTCAAATAACCCGTTTATCTCGCGGCTAATGTTTGTAGAGTATAACAGAGAAATGGAGCGTCAAGGCACACAAGCCGTCAGTTAGTGCATTCTTATTAACCTTATAACTACACTGTTATATTGAAATCGTGCCCCTGGCGTCGTAAGTAGGCGTTCTCAACGTTGATTTATGCCTTAATGATAGTAGAGAAGGGAACCGATCGTGGGATATATTATAACTAGTAATATATTGGTATTGCTAAAATACCAGCTGTGACATGACCAAATAATAAACACCAAATAAAATCGTGGAATTTGACGACGTGGATCAGCCGAGCGAAGGAATGTCGGACTTCCAGTGTGGCGTGCTGAGCAACGTGTAGAAAATGATGTATGAATAAAGAGGTATATCAGCCTTGAATATGACCAGTAGATACCTACAGGTCCTAACTAGGTTAATAGATTATTTTTGTCAATGGCTCAAACACGAAGATGGCACATAGTTATCAATAGGTACACATAACTTTCTTTGATAATTCCGGAAGATTTTTTAAAATTCGACTGGCCTTATATATTTACTTTCTTTCCATTATCTTGATATAATATCATGATAAATCTGAGTCTACTTTTAAAAGTATGCTATGCAAATTTTTATAAGAGCCAGTCAAAGATCTATTTTATGAAAGACGTTATGTCTCAGAAATCACGTACGCATATTCTTATCATGTGTGTTAGTAATAATTTATCAACGTACCTACCTACTTTATTACTGGTTATGGCTCCACAATATTGGGATCAAGAGACCAATCAGAATGATAAAAATAACCCTTACATCACTGAGCATTTAGTATATCTGTCCAATATATTTTTATGATGACGGTATCAATCAGAATGACGTGAACGATCCAAATGGAAAGATCTTTTTCTTAGTCCGTACTCCAGAAGATGGTGGCAAATAAGCACAATTTATGGGTATCGAGGCAAACTTGATAATTAGTGTGACTTTTAATGATCGAGCATTAATAACTGTTAGAATTGAAGATAAGTGATTACCATAACATGATTGAGAGAACAAGGTGAAAATATCCTCAAAGCGTCTGTTGTTTCTAAAACACTGTTGGTCCAAGTTTTTATTTTCGGACGTCGCAAACGCAGTGGTTATTTTATCGAAGAACCAATGGGTAAAATAACCCCACAATAACTACATCATAGTATTGATTATTACAAGCGAAATACTATCATGAAAAAGCGAAACAACTCAATACATACCGGCTTAAAAAGGTATTATTTTGTCCGAACAAGCTGTTACATAAACAAACGATTCCATATAAAGCCCCATTTTTCCAACTATTTCAAGAAATTGTTAACAAGCAAAAAGTGGTTATCTGATATTTTATCCATATGCAATAATCTTCGTTCGATTAAAAGCGAACATTTTTGTAAAGCGCAACAAAAACATACATGTAAATCAGTTTTGTTCGTAAAATGTTGATGAAAAGCTTTAAAAGTATTATTTCACGTAAATTATGGCATGATATTCTGGTGAAAGCACCGGAGTTGTAATTGGGCATACGAAACGGATATACAATTATTACAAATAAAGCAAAGTATGCTTTGTACATCTAGGATATCAAAATAAATTGGCAAGCAGCCAGATGGTATTTTTGTTTAACATTGAGAATCCAAAAATGTACGTCTGAAATATTTTGCATTTTGAGAATAACAGTCGTGTCAGGCTAATTAGGTCGTATGTTGAAGAACTACTGCAACGAATTTCGCTTTTCAAAGAGATGACTATGCACCTAAAGACCTAAGTGCAAACAAAGGAGTCAAAATACTCAACGAGACACAGGCAGAATCATAGCATCAGCCCTTTCAAGACCTAGACAACATTCTAGGCGAGGGCAACGACATAATTAATGCAGGAGTTACTTTCAGTAGGAGCCTCATGCAGGAATTTACATCCACCATCACACGTAGTTAACAATTTATAACGCAAACTTCTGCATTATTAATCATACCTACCCGCTGAGACATCCATCCATCAATCGTCAAGAGGTGATTATACGAGTACGAGAAAATTTTAATGAACTGGCTCAAGATGGCTCGATAATGTGCATCGAAATGATGGTACACCTACGATTTTAACACTGATTTCGTAACGAAAGCTCTTCGGCTTAAAATACCTGTTCTATACAACCTCCGAAATTCGTGGGGCCTGGAACTTGGAAATGATAATAATGACGCCGTACGTGATATCCGGAAATTAAAGCCGAATTCTCATCTCAAACAAGACTGAAGACGCTCGGAACTATTAAATAGATAGTATTTAATTGAAGGTATGACGGGAACCGGGAATGAATTCAACGCAATTAAATTAATGAGATGTTTATATCGAAATCGAAATGTTACAGAGTCAAAAGAATACCAGAAGCTGAATGACTTTCGGAAATCGTAATAAAAGACAAACGATAATCTCGAAAGGATTTTTTTTTATTATGCTTGTGGAGTGTAAACTGTTTCGTTTTGAAACAAATTGCTTCATATGTTTGAAAAATGTGTCTGCTCAATAACGTAAATAACGCAACGAATATTGTTGAACTGTCAAATTGAAACAGATTATGATTAATCGTGAGTTACGCAATTAGGGTGCTGGATGGATGACATGTGTGAAATGTAGGTATAGAAAGTTTCTACTGAGATGATGGCTAAAAGAAAAGTAGGCATAGAAGAAGACATACTTCGCCGATCACAAATACATCGGTCATGATCATATTCATAGTGACCAGCACCCATAATGATTGCACCTCATTTAAAATATTTTGCTAATCCATTAACTCATACATATGTTGGAAAAAATTGTCTGCCCACCAACGTGAATAACGCAAATATTTTTTTTGAACTGTCAAAACGAAACCCATTCCTACTTTTAGTATGTTACGTAATTACAGAAGACGATGATGACGAGTTTAAAGAGTAAAGAGGTGTCTGAAATACTTTGGGCCCAAATACTTATACCTAGGGTTGCCACCCGTACGGGTTTCCCCAGATTTGTCGTAGTTTAGAGAGTATCCGGGGAGCGTCCGGGCTGGGCTTCATTTGTAGTCCGGGTTTAAAAATGTAAAGTCGTGGGCCGCCCGCGGCTCACGCACTGTGCCCGACTGTGCCATGAATAAGATGACTAAATTTAATTTTAAGGTCTGAAAATAAATTAAAAAGTGATTTTTATGACCTTTTTAACTGTTTTTATTACACTGACTATGTTTCAAAAACCTCCGAGTTCTGGGCTCTAAAATCCAGGGTTTTCCTGCGTCTTGTCCTGGTTGCCAAATTTTAAAGATGGCACCCTACTTATACCTAGGCTGTTCTTCCAACTTCAAGTACCTGCACAAGCAAATCGTCAACAGTCGAATCAATTCGATACTCACTATCAATAATCGGATAAGTATTCGCAATTGATTCCTTGGGGCATCTGGATCTGACACAGTAATCTAGCTTCAGCCGTACATTAATTCGGACCTATGCGATATCTATTACTGTTATAGCCTTAAAGCTGGCCCCTGTAGACGGAACTATTTCTATTATGTTACTGGTAAGACTGGAAACCTTTTCAAATGTGAATTGAGTAAAGTACCTTCCGGTAAGACCAAAAGCAATGTGAAAACTGTAAAAACAAATCATACAGTAACAAAAAAGTCTGGGGAATACCCAAAATTGGTGAATTTGTGACTACAGTCGTCGTCATCGTATCAGCCGAAAGATGTCTACAGCTCAGCCTCCCTCAAATGGGTGGTTTGCCATCTTCACGTTTGTCAGACGGGTTGGCGATTGCAATACGGTTTTTTTTTTAATGTTTTTTAATGGCTACTAAAGGAGTTACTAGAGAATGGGCAGCATCTAGTAACTCCCTTAGTCGCCTTTTACTACACACACGGGAAGAAATGGGATGGTGCTATTATTTTAGTCCGGCACCACACGTACTACAGGATCACCAACGAATGGATACAGTTCAACCGCTACATATTTTTTAACCCTACATCGCCCGTTCACACTTGTTTTGAACGTGAATCCGACACGCGTTTGTACTTAGTTTTAACTTCGGTACATCGTATCTCGTGGGTATATTAATATGAATGAAAGAAACAAACAAATGATAACAACTTACTTTTAAATTTACAGGAAACAACAAGCGATAAGTGTGCACTATTTCGGCGCTGACTTGACCTCCAACCTTCTGCATAATACATCTAGATTAAACGAGGCAGATATTTAATTTACATAGCTACGAATAACACTTTAAAATATTCACGAATCCTTAATATCTCGAATTTAAATCAACATTAACGTCTTGTGGTTCAAATACCCCAACCTACCCTTTAAGGTTTACTTAAACTTATAATTTCAAATGTGTTCGCTCGCATCTAATTATTTTTTTCTGGGTTGTTAATTACGGAAACTGGCGCACATGTCTCGGAATACATGAATAAAATGTTTGTTTACGAAAACAATACATGACATCTGTGTCATCTCTCGTTTATAACACTTTAGTTTAACTTAAAATATACGTTCAGGTACAAACCAGACACGTCAAATATTGTGTTAGTTATTGTATCGATTGGACAGAAAATTCGATAGACTCGCAAGGTGCGCCGGGGCACAGCGAGGTGCATTGCATTCCTCCAAGAGGGACGCGAGAGGGAATCGGCTGCATTCTTAGTTATTCTTACCTTTACAAATAAAAATCCCACCAAAATCCTCTCGTACTAATGCAAAACTGACTTCAACACATATTCTTATCGACACTCGTGTTATAAGAGTGCGTTGATTCACAGAAAAATTCAAGTTTAATTGTTTACATCACTTTCAAAAAAACACTAACGCAGCACACACCCGAACGACCGGCGTATAACAAGCAAACTGGATTCATTTGGCTTGTCTGTATATGACGCGGAATGCTATTGCTGTGTCCCTCTTCAACGTGGTATATAATTACATACAGCCGTCTCGCTCACTCGAAGAAAGGCGCCAGTGCACAGCGCGGGCGCCGACTTCTTCCTTCGGGACTTAAAAAAAAACAAAAGCTCTTTTGAAACAAGTTACTGGTAATGGGGGCTTTAGGTGCCTGTCAAGATATTGTATGATTTAAAAGTTGTTTGAGATGCCATCAAGTGGAGACGTGATGGCTCGACCAGAAATCTTGTGACTTGATAGTAGCCTTAGCGACCTCAAAGCCAGATAAAGATACTTACAAAAAGCATTTTCTGGAGACAAGCGGTTTTTTATATTTGTTTACGCGCATATTTGTTTGTGTTGTGTCTACAAGAAATAATAGCACTTTTTGAAAAATAAATTATTTAAAATAATTGTATGGTTTACAAGATACTCAACACCGTAGATCCCTGAAAAAAAATGTGACTGTAAGCTATAGCAAAGAATATCATAGCAAATACAAATAAGTTTAAAAACTACACTCACCTATTTTTGATAATCTTTCACGATGTTTAGCAACGTAGAAGCTCAAGCCAATACAACTATGTACGTATATATTGGTAGATATCAGTGTAGAACTCTGAAATATATTAAGACGAAGGTAACCAAAGCTAGTCGAAATAAATATGGAAATCGTAACTTACCAAAGTCTCTAAATACCTAGGACACAAATAATTACCCTCACATAAAACATAACTCTCCTTTAGCTTTGCCGTAGTCGGGTAAAAGTGCTTTGAAAGAGTTTTTTTTTCTGACACAATGCCGTTATTGCCCCGTTCACCCCCAAAGGAACCGTGGGTACTTAGTTAATTTTGCTAGGTCATTTGGCCTTACCTGCCGGTGGTTTAGGACCATTTTTTGCTAACCGTATCACAATTACTTTAAAATCCCGTTGATTACATTATTCAAGAATGAGTTGCCACTTTTCTTGACAACATACAACTACACAATAGCAATTCTGGAAACACAAAGAATAGTAGGTATGTCCCAAACACTATTGTGACATTTTAACATAGCTTATCATGACGCCTGTATTTCCAGAAAGGTAAGGCACAGATTAATGATACCCACATTTGGCCAGCTATGTTTAACTGCCAAGCAGTAGGAGGCGAGCCAGGCTCAAGTCCAGAGTCCGGACTGCTATTAAGAATGTCCAGTTGGAAAATCCTGATATCCCTTTTACCGACCCAGGAATCGAACCAAAGACCTCGTGCTCAGCAAAGCGCTTAGGGTTCGGCGCCTTTTCCATAAACGGCGGATAATAATAATAACGATGATAGGACTCCCTTTTCTAGACTCCCATTCGGTCCGTTGTGCGTGGGGATATTTATGCCGATTGCAAAGAAAAAGTAAACAATAAAAAACCGGCCAAGTGCGAGTCAAACTCGCAAACGAAGGGTTCCGTACCGCCGAACAATATTTAACACTATTTATATTCCAAACACATTTATTGATGTTTACCCCCTTTGGACCTCTTTAATTTTATTTTTATTACTGGAAATACAGTGTGAAAATTTTGACTGTCCACCTATTCATGAGATACTGCCCGCTGACAGACAGATTGACCGGCGGCGGCGGATGGACGGACGAACAGCAATGACTTAATAGTGGGGTTCCGTTGGCACCCTTTAGGTACGAAACCCAGAAAAAAAAACTATCGACCAGCAGAATAAGCTGAGAGAAAACGTGAGTGTTCTCAAGTGTATTTCGCGTTCAATATTTACTTTAGTCAGAGGTGTAAAGAAAGCCTTCTGTGGAAGCGCAAACCGTGAAATTGTGTTGCTACTAGTTTCCCCACAGTAAATACTTCGTTCATGGGTGCACTCGCTACACTAAAAGAATCGCAGACAAGCGCTAGATAGTAGATTCCTGTAAGAACTTTGTTATATACTTCACACACTGATAAATCACTTTATGAAAATCATCAAATTGTAAATGTAATTCTACTATCCTACTTCATATTATTATGGGTACAGACGCCAGCAAATCAACCTACCGCAAACTGTCATATTTTCCCAATTGAACATGAACCATAAGGCTTAGGTTTTAAAGTTGAAAATCTATCAAAGAAATTTGACAGATTGGGGTAGCTTGATGTGCTGGCGTCTGTACATGTGAAAGTTTGGATGGTTAGGTATTTTTTTCTCAATCAAGCAAAAACGGCTGAATGGATTTGTATGAGGCAAACATATAGTTTTTAAACTGGAATAACACAGCATACTTTTTATCCCGGCAGTACGTTTCCGTGGGATTATTTCAGACCTTCACAAGGGCGAAGCCGCTGGCAAAAGCCAATAAGTAATAAGGTGCAGATGCCAGTACATCGAACTATCCCAAACTGTAAATTTTTCCCAATTGAAAATAAACCTCATTCTTTTGTGATATAGTTGAAAAACTATCAAAGAAATTGACAGATTCGGATGTGCTGGCCTCTTTACAAATGAAATCGGAACTCATTTGGAATTGCCAATGCATTGCCGTTCTTTCAGAAGAGTCCGTTGAAAGAGGTGCTACAAATCAAACTGTGACTGGCTTAGATCTATAGAAGTATGAGGAACAGTGTGTAAGGCTCACTCATCCTCTATAGAAAAGGGCGGTTCCTCCGAATAGTCGGGTGTTGTCTGGTGGGCAACTGCCCAACGATTGATGTCGGGATGGTGTATACAACGTGTAACGGAAAGGGTATATACATACCAAGGGTACGGCTTCTTTGGATGATATCAAACGATATTGGGTTTTTAATCCTATTTCTACATGTTCGGAAGTTATGAGAATTGTTAATACATTGATACCAAAAACCGAACTTTTCAATAAACACATTATTCGGAAGAGATTTATCGTGATATTGGCAAGTAACATAGATAGTTATTGACCAACGTAATGCGGTGACATGAAACCGAAATTTTGGTATCAATTCTTAGAGTATTTTATTTTGGGCTGAAACTATGTATAGTGATTCTATACCAACTGTTATCTTTAGTGCTTAAGGATAGCAATAGGGTTTCTGTTACATCCTGTATATGCTAGTTGCGCGGTAAACTCTGCTTGCGAGATACTGGATTTTGCGTGACGTCATTGTGATGCGTAGTACGTATGTGGCGATCTAGATGCATAGATGAAGTGTTTATCTGTCGCCTGTAGTGTCGTGTCGCTGGCGCGACACATCAAGAACACCGTCTCATCGACAGCATTCAAACTGGTTCTCACGACTACCACTGCTTACTTATTACTTTGCAGAGATGTAATGTAGCCGTTAATATGCGATATCAGCAGTTATGTCGTCAAAAAACGAGAATAGCAAACAAAATGCTTTAGAAAGCAGACTATTTTGGCAAAAGTAGTCACTCACTTCTTACTATCTGTGTGTATATCAAAAGTTGATCGGCAGTCGGAAATTCAACATAATATCGCAAACAAAGGGCTAGACCATGGGTATACCAAACAAGCCAGTCAAAATAAAATTTCACGAAACTTGCAATAGCAGAAACGACAGCTGTATTTGTAAAACGGTATCCAGGTGGAATAAAACGCCAATATGTTCATTCATGTATAATTTATTTCCATTTGCGACTGGGTATTGAACGAATCTCACTTAAAATGTTACAATTGTATGAAGTCCGCACACTGTTTCACTAAAACGGACACACCTGAGGGGTTCGGAACACGGAATAGTGAAGACATGGAATGTTGATAAGCATGAAAGGTCGGAAGACACATTCAAGGTTCCATCTTTGCACCTAATCGAACAACCAAAACTAAGTACTGATAATCGCTTTTTTGCGCTCCACTCACGAGTTATTTATTAATCATTCATTACCCTGTCAACCCTACTTGAGTTCAATTAAACTCAAGACGCACTAGTTCGCAAGACATCGCGTTTACGAATTTCCTGATGGAACCTTAAAGTTGTGTCAATGGTTTTTTATTATTGTAACTGACAACGATGTTTCCGCTGACACCGAGCCGAAAGTGTTTATTCATCGAACATCAGCACTCCATCTGTTCAATACTCCGTGTTTCGCAGACACGCGACGGCGCGGACGCATCTATATTGCTAATTGAATGCGTTTACAAATTTAAAAACAACGGTGTAATTAAAAGCCTCTTGTTTTTACGTTATAACTACTACTTAGGTCCCTTTCTTTGACACATTGGTTTCAGAAAATAAAGGCACACTCAAAGTGATTCTTATTTCAATTGCTGTGATGTCAATCATAATTTTATCAGCTCTAAGCTCACTGGATAAGTCCGCACCACCTCAATACTACTCAGTTAAACATTATAATAAAGGCATAGATAGATACCTGGGAATTCTATACGGAAAGAATACATACATGTTTTCTATCGCACACAATTCTGTCGAATGATTAAATAGGTACATAGATTTACACACAAATCGCTTAGATTATAACTAATTTCATTGACGGAGCTAATAGAACATTATGTTCGTTACAATTTGTGCTTACACTGTGTCTGTAATAGAAAAACAGTATAATATTCACACAAACTTATAGCCTTTAATATATCACATAAAGTTTAGGTACACATAAATATATTACTCTCGCGTCTGCTACAACTGGGGCCACTGCTAGAGAGAAACCGCACTTTTAAAAAGAAATTCAATTTAAAAACAAAGACAAATAAATAAATACATTTTGTTTTAATTCTTTCATCGTGGAAGGCGGCCACCGTTTGATTTGAGATTTTATTGTAAATTCCATTTGAGTGGCTTGTTCGTTTTAGGCAACGAAGAGAATAATAATTTCAACAAATATATAAATAATATCATCAACAAGAACGCAAAAATTCTAGTTGCACATAATTTCATGTTAATAAAATTAGTATAAATTGAAAATAAATATGGGAATGACTTGATTAGTTATTATAAGAACCATTAGCATGGATGGGCGTGAGATCGTTCCTAAATGTTGTTCTCTATCAAAGAAGAATGAACCAATTATACAAACAAGAAAAGTATCAGGGAAAGCCAGCTTAGCCTGACGAAAAAGGGGTTTCTACAATGGAAAAAAAACATTGTTGAATAATTAGTGAATGTGACATGATGAAAATCTAGGCAGCCCCAAAAACCTAATGTAAAAAAAATGCAAAAAAAATGGATGGATTGATAAGTATAACCTAAATGCAAAGATATATTCCAATAAATGAACAGTGTCAACATTCCGCAGTATCACATACAAAAAACAAACAAGCCACGCATTCATTTAAATAAATTAAACTAATACATTAAGTTACTCCACGCGGTGATTATAACTCGGAATGTTCATCTTCGCCGTCTGAGATCTGCAGCGGCGGTTCTGTAGTCTCAGTTTCATTATCTTTCTCAGTTGCTGGCACCTCCTCTTGTGTCTCTTCTACTTTCTCCTCTTTTTCTCCAGCCTCTGGTTCAATAACTGTTTCTTCAGTTTTATTTTCAGATTCCTTCTTCGCTGGCTTCTTAGGCCGCCATATCTTCATTTTATTCAACAGGTACTTCATCTCTCTGTCCAAATTCGCCATCTTCTCTCGAATGCTGTCGACCGTCAGTTTGATGTCCTCGTTCTTTTTAAGAGCCTTCTGCTCCTTGATAGAGGTGCTCAGCCAGGTGGTAGTTTCTTCAATCTTCTTCTCTAGTAAGTTAATTTCTACGTCTGTGAACACGTCTTTGTCTGGGTTAGCGTCTTTGGTGAAGTTCTTCGCCATTTTGAGGAATTCCCGAGAGCTGTTCAACATGCTGCGGAGTGCTGCGACCGCGTCGGGCCTCTCTCTGTGTTCCCAGTGCTTGTAGAAGATCGGGCTAGTCTTATCCTTCAGTGCAGCTAATTTGGCTTCGTACAATTCCGTGGCCGCCTCGTACCCATCTTCGTACAACCATTCAGATGTTTCACTGCACAGTTTCTTAATTTCTTCAATCTGTTGTTCAGTTCCGCATTGAGCATACTCGTCCATATCTACTTTCATTTGTGCGTCTACTACAAACGCTTCAAGGTTGTTGAGGGCAGTCTCTCTTTCAATCCGTTTCTTATCAATCATGTTCAACTCGGCAATTAGAGCTTTGGAGGTCTTGTACTGTTCTGGTGAAAGTGGTTGAAGGTTTAGAAGTGTTTCGTCTGTTTTGATTGGCTCCTTCAGTATAACAATTTTAGGTTTGGGCTTAGTTTCTGGTTCAGTAGCGTTCTGTTTCTCGCCCTCTGTTTGGTTAGCTTTCTTCGTATCATTCTTAGCCTCCTCTTCTTGGGATTTCTCCTCAGGTTTCTCTTCAACCTTTTCAAGAGTTTCAGAGTCTGATCCGAAGAGTTTGCTAATGGTGCTTCCTATTTTGGATAATGTGCTGTCTTGGTCTTCGTCTTCATCGACTGTTTTTTCAGCGACAAATTCGACGTTGACCAGATTAAGTAAACCAGAGTCGTCCATGTTGAAATGTGCCTTGATTCCTTTATGTTCGATGTTTTCACCGATATGTTTGGCTAGGGCGGCGCCGACACCGTTTAGTTCAACTTGGCTAAGGTTCAAGGTACCCACGTATTGGAGCTCGTTAGAGGGAATGTGATCTAACTCGGCATAGTTGACGTGGAAGTTGAAGTCATCAGTGTGTTTATTGAAAGTGATTACCTTCTTTTGTGGGTAAGGGTTCATGGGGCCGAATAATGTCCTCTTGATCTGAAACAAACAAGAGTTTTATCAGAACAGTGTTCAATAAATCATACTTACTTACATCCTACTAATATTATAAATGTGAAAGTTTGTGAAGATGTTTGGATGTTTGTTACTCAATCACGCAAAACCGGCTGAATGGATTTGCATAAAATTTGGCTCACAGATAGATTATAAAACTTAGATTACCACATAGGATACTTTTTATCCCGGTAGTATGTTCCCGCGGGATAATTTCCGACTTCCACGCGGGCGAAGCCACGGGCCGAAGCTAGTAAACTATAAGTTATCAAATTTCTAATGTAGAATATAAAAAGGTATTATAGTAATATAATAAGGCTACCAGGGGGGTAATTGCGTAACGCAATAACAGTAGGACTTGCTTTCATTTCGACAATTCATCAACATTAATAGCGTTATTTATGTTGGTAAGCAGACAAATTTTTCGCATATACCAAGCAATGGATTAGCAATATCCTTCTAAATGATTCAGATTATGATTTATAGTGTGTTACGCCATTATGGTGCTGCTCCGGAAAGAAAATCTACATTAATTGAGTATTCAATTGAACCCTCAAATATTATTAATACAAGGAACGACCATAAGACTAATTACTATACAACCTTTCGATGTTCATCAAATTAAATTGAGGGTGATCTTAAGTTGTAATCTATATACAGGGTAAATTTTTAACCAGTGCGCAAACTGCATCCATGAATTCTGCATATCATTCTAGACCCCCAGTGCTGAAATTTTACCATCGGTTATACAAAAAAGAATCAACTGCTTCATAGAAAAGTGCAATACCTACGCGGTAAAAATGAATGGAACAGCTCATTTTTTTTCTGTCTATCACCGAAAGACAATAAATTAAATTGAGGGTGATTTTAAGTAGTATTAGTAGTAAACTCACCAGTTTATCGTTGCCGTCGACGTGCCTGGTGAATGTTACTTGTATGGGGAACAGTACAGCATCGCGGACGTTCAGTGGAGCCACCTTGTAGCCGGTCGCAAGGGATGCCGCCCTGTGAAGTAACATTGAATATGTATGTCAAAAATCAAAAGTCATGTATTCAAACTAGGCTGAGTTAGCACTTTTTGAGCGTCAAAATTACATAAGACAGTCTCCCAAAACACCCGGCCTTCACCACGACCTAAGACTTGAAGAAGTGGCGCAACAAATTCCCAGCAGCACAGGTGTGTTGATTTGTTTGTGGAAGTTGGCCAATAACTCGGTTGTGGACGTCACAAAGGCGACTGCCTTTGACCAATGACTACTGCACGTAAAATACTGATATTGTTAGTAGCTGCGTCCGGTAAGACTGGAAGCCGAACCCAAAAATATATGAGAAAAGCCTAGGCATATGATGATAATGATGTACGTTTTAGGTTAGTCATAAAAGACTTAGAGAAGTTCTCAATTGATTTTGATGAAATTCAACATTTTTGGTAAGTTGACTATTAGTTTGTTGGGAGTCATTTTCAGATTTTTTCTTGTTGTAGGTAATGGATTTAGTTAACTGGCATTATACTCGTAGCTCCAAACCTCCTCTAGTAGTAAAACTGCTGCTCGGATTACGGTCTGCAGTAGTTAGACTAACATTTCTAAAGCTGTGTTAAAAAAATAATTACTACAATTGATTGGTTTTAGCATAGATTAAATTCGAAAATCAATCCGTCAATTCTAAAACAAAACGTCAATAATTTTACCTGTAAACAGCTCCCATAGTAGCAGCCTCATCAGCATTGATAGACCTGGCAGGGTCATGTCCCACCGCATCCTTCAGCGCCTGCATAGCGGCCGGCACGCGCGACCCTCCGCCGGCTAACACAAGCCTTGCACCAGTTCCCGCACCTCCCGCCGCTGCGATAGCACGTTGAACTACCCCTGATACTCTAGGCCATAGGTCTGCGCATAACTCTTCGAATTCAGCCCGGGTTACCTGAAGATTGAAACAATGACGATTGAAGGTGGCAAACAATTGAATGTTTGTTTGCTTTCCATTGTTTTGAGCGACATTGTGAACCATTGGCTTTGACGCGAACCATTCCTAATAAGTGTAGAGCAAAATAGCTTTTTAGTTGCGCCATTTCTCCCCAACTCAAATAACTAGAAGTGGCAAAGTATAGCCCTATTGGACCTGCAGTTTTTAACTATTGACGTTCAAAAAGTGCTGACCGTAAGTCCCATTTACATGAACCAACCACTGATTTGCAACGTTTCGACACACAGCACCGTCTAAACAGTGTTTAGACACTATTTAGACGCGACTTTTACTGTTGCTTCAACGTTTTGCATGGCACTGGAAATTATATCGCATCGTGTAATCAAGCTTTATTCAAGGTAGAAATTTGGTATCGTCGAGTGTTCAATAAATTGTCGTACAATCGTGCCCTATTTAGATTGCCCTATATAGAATTCACGCCAATAACGACTAGCATCGAAGACGATAATCCGTGACTATCGCTCTACTAGTATACTTTGATTCATTGAATTCATACATACATACTTCATCAACATATCTTCTATTCAGAAAATCAAAATCAAGTTAAAAAGAATTAAGTATGAGAGTCACAAGATTGGGTTCTTTTTTAAATTAATTCACCATACAGGCATTCCCAGATTACATTACTTTATATTCACTATTGTAAGTTAATAAGATTTTGGGCAAAAGCGTAGGGTAAAACCGGGATAGATGCCGCGCTGGGATAGATGCCTCGTTTCTAAAAACTCAACTACCAGAGAACGAAACAGCAAATTCGTTGTTTACATACGCGCCACATGCACCCCCCACCTCAGTGACGCGCGAGTTGTTGTGCTAGACGGACGTTTCTCGCTTGTGTGTCGAATTACATTCGCAGCGGACGCGACGAACGCTTCAAAATTTCAAACGTAAGTATTCACTATTCCATATCTTTATAAACAGTTAAATGATTACATTTTATTTGAATGGTTTTAATACATTGGTTCTTTAAGAATACATTTAAGAGTCAATCACTGATGTTTGCATTTATTTTATATAAAAAATAATGAGAGGCATCTATCCCTAGTGAAAAGGATAGTTGGCCCGAGTTTACAAGGGATAGTTGACTTTAGGGGCATCTATCCCTCTATACTGCAAGAGCCTTATCAAAGTATTTAAAAGTCATAGTCGTGAATATTTTGGTATTTCCTAATAGTAGAATATTAAAAAAAACACCAAAAAAAAATGTATCCAACTTTAATTTCATAATTCGAATGTAAAGAAATGAGTGTAGATACTGTGTTTTATTTATACTTACTTTGCTTATTGTAGGTGAGCCATGCCAAGGAAATACAAAAGAAAGGAGGGCGTACGAGCTCGAGTAGTTTCTTGGACAACAGAGCAGTTACAGTCAGCTTTTCATGAATTGGATAAAAAAGAATTGGGGATCAATGAAATATCCAGACAATTTGGGATTCCATCCAGAACATTGCGAAGGCGTTACGCTATTAAAAACCAAACTAAGTTGACTTTGGGAAAACATCCTGTCCTGGGTTTTGAACACGAAAAAAGGTTGGTAGCGCACATTTTGAAGCTTAGCGACGCGGGATTTCCCCCAGATAGACGATCTATACGTACGTTAGCATACCAATTTGCCGAAAAGCTACAGATTCAACACAATTTTGATAATGAAAACCAGATAGCTGGGAATGAATGGTTCAAAAGTTTTATTGAGCGAAATCCAGAGTTGTCTATTAGGCAAGCAGAAGGTTTATCTGTCGCTAGGGCTAAAGGTCTTAGCAGAGAAGAAGTGAATAATTTTCATGAACTTCTGACAAAAGTCCTGGCCGATAATGATCTCTTGGATAAGCCTGAAATGATTTATAATATGGACGAATCAGGAGTTCAGCTTAACAATAAGCCTGGCAAAGTTGTTGCAAAGAAAGGTGCAAAAGTAGTAAATTCAGTTACATCTGCGGAGAAAGGTGAAACAATGACTATCGTAGCCTGTTGCAATGCCATTGGTAATTTTCTCCCACCAGTAGTAATAATTAAAGGTGTAAATAAGAAACCAGAATTCGAGAACGGTCTACCACTGGGCTCAAAAGTGTACATGAACAAAAAGTCGGCATACATAAATACCGATCTTTTCTATAAGTGGCTTACGGAACACTTCATAGCTTTGAAACCGCAAGGTAAGGTTCTGCTTATTTTAGACGGGCACTCATCTCATTCATCCGCACCAGACATGCTGCAAGTTGCTTCTGATAACGATATTATTTTGTTATGTTTACCCAGCCACACTACCTCAGCTTTACAACCATTAGACGTAGCGGTGTTTGGGCCATTTAAAACATACTTTAATCATGAGACTAATCAGTTTATGCGCGCAAATCCAAATAAAAAGATAAGCCGTTATAATGCTGGAACCCTTATACGCAACGCATGGATACGCGCTACTACACCTGCAAATGCTCTTGCTGGCTTTCGAAGAAGTGGGATTTATCCACTAAATCCTAATGCTTTGCCCGATTCTGTTTTCACTATATCTGATATTGCACATCGCAGTGACAATGATCCTGATCAACCCTGTGTGCTACATCAAACTACAACAGCGCTTCTTCAAACATCTTCTTTAAACGAAAATGCAGAACCTTGTGAGCATGTTGAAGTTGAACACAGAACACAAACAACTATACCTCCGATTTCTTCAATTGATTGTCCAACTACATTTGAAAACGAATATTTGTATGTCGCAGACCTGAACATAACACCACCCAATATGCCATCAACTTCATTCAACCGAAACTCACCTAGCCTTTTGATCGACCCTCAGATTTTAGAAGATACGATTATTGATATTGTTGATATAGGTGATGATTCACTAATACGGATTCTAAATAACGAAGAAAAAGAAACACCTTCTAAATTTTTAGTCGAAGCATCACCAATACCACAAATTCCTCTGACTTTAGCAAGGAGAGCTAAACAATCGGCAGATATTCTCAATTCTAGAAAAAAAATAAAAGAAAAAAGGGATATTGCTGACAGGAAAAAGAAACAAATAGAATCTAAGATAAACAAGACTGAAGCTACCAAAAAAAGACGAACAATAAAAAAAGCAAATAAAAAAGCCAAAGAACAAATACAAAAAAATAAAAATAAGAAAGGAAAACCAAAGAAAAACTATGACTCAAGTGAAGAAACAGATGGTGACGTGACTGATTGCAGTCATAAAGAAAATGATTATTATTTAAAAGTAAACAAGGATCGTGGATTACGTAAAAGACTAGCTATTTATAGCTCAAACAGTGAAAATGAAGATCACCTCTCACCTAATGCCGAAAAAGGTAAAAAAACCATAGGACTACCCGTGAAAAAACCTAAAAAAAATAAATTAGAAGAGACTAATGCTATAGATGAAAATGTTTGCGTAGAATGCTTCGATACCTATAATAACACGAAGTCTAAATCTGATTGGATCCAGTGTATTATGTGTCAGAAGTGGCTGCACGAAACATGCACACTTTTTAAGAACTATTGCTCAAGATGTGGAAAACTTAAAATGTCCGGTTCCACTTAATGAAGGATAGTTCCTTACGAATATGTTGATTTTTTTGAATGTTTAAATAATTACTAAGGTTAAACGAAATTATTAATTTTTATTTTGTTAGAGATTCATATGAATGTTGATTTTTTTTTAATGTTAAATAATTATTTCTACGTTAAAACGGGAATGTTTCGTTTGAGATGATTCTATATGATAGTTTTAATATGTTATCGCTTAAACAGTTTTTTTGTATTTTTTGTTAAAGACATGCATAAATATAATTAAGGTTAAGCATTTTATATTACCTACACATGAAGATAATAAATAAATATTACATTGTGATTACGTATTCTTGTTGATTATTTAAAAAGGCATCTATCCCGCATCACAGGCATCTATCCTCCTAAGTGATTTCATAGTGGGGCATCTATCCATATAGGTAGGCACCTATCCCCAAAAAATGTGTTTCGCAAGAATTACATTTTTGCAAAACCAGTAATGGTTAGGTAAATAAATACAGTTTCTAAAGCTTTATGAATGATTAAACTAACTATATTACAGGGTCAATCTAAGCAAATATGTTTGGTATTCAAATAATGAAACAGTTTCGAAAAGTGGGGCATCTATCCCGCTTTTACCCTAATCAGTATGCAAGTTAGCTTTGATCCAAAAACAAGCACCTGCATAGCTGAATGAGAATATTTAAATATGAGTTTTTTTTTTTTTTGTATTTGTAGGTTTTAACATATCCTTACATCATGCATATGTAAACATATTAAGTACGGTACGTGGAATATTATTCCAAATCGCATGCATGTTTTTGTGGATGTATCAGAGAGAGGGAGAGTATCTGTCTCAATTTATTGTGTTACAATCGTTTCTGCTTCCTGCCTGCGTTTTTACTTCGTTTTCGCTTTACTGACTTGCTTTTCTTCTTTGTCGGTTTCTAAGAGTCTTAGCGTGATGTAAAATAACCTATGGACTTCCTCAACAATAGGGTATTTTCCAAATTATTAAAAACTATTTTAATTCGAAGATTGGGTTGATATATTTAACAGAAAAATAAAATAATTTTTTTTTATATCCATTTTCTCAGTGAAAAACGATTAAAATCAAATGTATGTTTCGTTGTTTTGAATTTACCGCCAAAACGCTCCTTACGATGACTTTTTATCACGTGACATCGTGACGTCAGCTTTGTGTAAATGGAACCGGTACAAATACTTAGTTTGGCGCAGTTTTAGAAGTATTTGTGCATAGAGGCACCGTACGCCAGTAATTCCACTTGTTCTTGCACTCGAAATTCGCTTGTTTACTTACTAACTACTTTAGTTTACACAAAGTTGACGTCACGTGATAAAAAGTCATCGTAAGAAGCGTTTTGGCGGTAAATTCAAAACAACGAAAATAAATCGTTTTCAATTGAGAAAATGGATAAAAATCAATTTACTTTTATTTTTCTGTTATATGTTTCGTCCCAATCTTCAAATTAGAATAGTTTTTAATAAATTGGTAAATACCCTATTGGGTTATCAAATGCAAAAATATTTTTTCAATTAAATCTGACTGTTAGTTTCAGATATTGCATAATCCGTATCCGCCTAACCTATACTGTTTTCAGTGCTGAGACACATGCCTCCTCTCTTCGAGGAGTGGGCTGTAAACTACCACGAGGGCCCAGTGCGGGGCGGTAGATATCACATATGTCTTCGCTTTTTTGGTTCTAGGACATGCTATCGATTTATTCCTGTTGCTCGAAGAGATGATGGATAATAACATGGATTGGGATGCAACAGAATAGTTTGTCTGTCTGTGCACACAGCACAAGTCAGGATTTCTAATTTTGCGTTCAGCACTCCCCGGGAACTTAGGGCCGCCACTGCTTTGATGATTACCTAACCTTGTATTTTTACGATGGGATGATAGTTTTATGCAGTTAGTTTGGGAATAGAATGATAGACGATACAAAATTTTAATCAAAAAGGAAGAGAAGAGAACGATATTATCACTTTAAAAATCCTCGTTTTTGCTCCTTGAAACGGTTGATCAAATATTTCACTTGCATGATTTATTATTAATTTATTGAAGTATTCTCAACCTCACGCAGCGCAAAGTGGGACAGGATTTGACCGCATACTGCTGTTGACACATGACATTTACAGCAACTAACGGTTAGTGTACTATTTGAATTATTAATTTAATAATCTACACACGAATATTGTAATCGACAGCTAAGACGTTTTCGATAAAGTCGGAGCACGATCGACACGTCCGAGTTTTAGATGTCAAAACTGAAGAAACGTGTATGTTGATTATGTTGCCATTAAATATTCAAGTTTTTGTCGATTGGTAAACCTGCGGTACTAGGAAAAGGTTTTACATACCCAAATACAAAACTGCAGTCTCTGTTCGCAAACAATGATTAAACATCACAAAGGGTGTGCTGTGTGAGAGGTGACAATTATGGCTAGAAAGGGATGACTTTTTAGATCATGGCTTATTTTTCTTTTTGGGTGGGAAATCATCAAATAACTTCTCCCGCTCTGGGTGGAGCAGGAGGGCGTGTCAGACTTTTACTGACTAAAACCCACCCGTGTTCCCTCAGTAGCCCGTATGCCAGGGGCTGTGGTATCTCTTTCGAACAAACCCGCACCCCTGGCAGAACAAACCCGCACCCTGGCAGTTTAGATCACGGCTTAAAGGCATATTTAGTAAAAGAAGAAAACATGCTGCACCAATCCGAAAAAATATTTAAAATTGTTGTCTAATTATTACTCTTCACAAATATAACCATAACTTTATTATAGTCTTACCTCTCTTTCAAAATTATTTGCTTTTTATAGTCTAAATTAAAATGCCATACAATGTGATCATGTTTAAAGGGGTGTGAGCCTGGAGATCTGTCTTACAGGTCCCGAACCTAGTTCAGACTCCAGCTCTCACAAAGGTTCTAGAATAAGGCAAAATTGTATAAATAAATTTATGTTACAATGTACCTTTATGAGAGAAATAAACTATAACTATAATTACCCGACTACGGCGAAACAACTAGGGTTATTTTGACCGGTATTTATGTGTGTATGTATGTATGTTCATTGTTTCCTCATAACTTCTAAACTAATTTGACAAATGAGGTATCGTTGGAAGCGTTTTGATCATCCGCTGGTAAAAAGCTATGTGACGTCATATTAAATTTAATATGCCTAGAGGACATAAAGTTATGAAATAAAATAGCCATCCCCATTAAAATTTTGCAGGTAGTCCTGGTACCCAGATGGTATACAGGCATGAAACCACGGCCTTACCCTGATATTTTTTGTATCTGTCTTTTTTCTTACCTTTATTTGTTATATCTGTCTTGATTTCTGTCTGAAATATTTTCTTGTGTCGTACTTTTTAGAGAGTGATTTTTCAACAGTCAGGTTTTAGTTCATACTTATAATCGACTTTTGTTATCCAGTTACTGAAATATACTACTTAAAAAATACATACAAAAATACCACCAACAATAACAATCTCAACACTACCTATTATACCTACCTGCCTGAAAATAAAGTGCACACAGTTTTTTGTATACAACAACGATATTTTCGATAAAAAATATATTGAACCACTTAATTCGTTCAGAATCTGCATCTTTTAAAAGACACCCTCAACTACCCGCCCCTCAAGGGAAGAAACAATGGCGCCACAATCTTCCTAGCAACACGTTAGTCCGTTTAATCTTCTACTTAATGAAAATCTTTAATTCGTACATTCTCTGATAGCTAACGCACAGAATAAACCACATGATCTCGAAGCATGAAATTTTGGACAATAATTTCCTATACTTTTTTAATATCTGGTGCAAAATATGAACACAGGGGGTGGTTCAGAATCATGTACCATGGTAACCGTCCATAGTAACAGGCTCGTGTCGATATGCCTGCCACCACGTATAGCGGGTATATTGAAATAACTTAATAGGTCGTGTACCAAAATAATTTTCGTTTTGAAACCAAAAAAAAAACCACTAAGTTTTATTCGTCCTAAAAATTCTATTCTGCAGTTTTTTTTTTTTTTTACCCTGTCCTTTACTTTTTTGTTGTATTTTTATATCTTTGTTTGCTTGGTTTTTCTTTACTTTAAAAAAAATTATACGAATTATGTGGCAGCAAAGTTGTGTTTTCTTCAATTCTCATGCTACAAAATAGGTAGAGGGGATGGAATTTTGTAATATTTAACGATGGGAAACCGCAAAGGCACACGTGTTGTTTGATCTTAACTCACCAGCTGTTTGAAGTCTTTGTCATCTAGCAAGCCTTCGATCTGTGCGTAGAACTCGGTATTCGCCGAGAGAATGATCTTCAGCCTCTCTGCTTCTAAGAGTAGTTTCTCCATAGACCGTGGTGAGACTCTGACGTCACCGCCACCCTGTGCCTCCCAGGCTTTGATGAGGTGCTCTCGGAGACGGAGGGTCATTTCATGGCCACCTAAAGTTCTGTGGACAAAAATTATAATCAATTAATAAGGTCAGAAAAATTGCCAAACTTAAGTGGCAGTGGGCAAGGCACATTGCAAGCAGAACAGATGGCCGATGAGGGCGGAAGGTTCTGGAGTGGCGACCGCGTACTGGAAGACGTAGCGTTGGAATGCCTCCCACAAGATGGACCGATAAGTTGGTGAAGGCCGCAGGAATCCGCTGGATGCGGGAAGCACAGAACCGGTCGAAATTTCCCTCAGTAGCCCGTATGCTAGGGGCTGTGGTATCTCTTTCGAACAAACCCGCACCCCTGGCATTCGTTACCCCTTAGTTAGAATGCTTGTCAATCTTTCGGGCTTCTGACGACCAGTCACGACTATCAAAGATCTATAAATGACAGCCGGGACCAACGGCTTAACGTGCTTTCCGAAGCACAGATGGGTCTTAGTATGTAAAGGTGGTCACCTATCCACGTACCAACCGCGGCAAGCGTAGCTTAACCTGATCGATCTACCAGTAAGGCTGCTATTAGGTACTTAGTCACAAGCCTCACTTTTCGATCTTTGAAATCCTATCTCAATCAATTTAGGAAAATATACTTTCTTCTGCTGAAGAACTGCTATGCAGACTTCGGCTTCTATGCAGTCATTTTGGCTTGGGAGAGACCTATTTCCAACACTCAACTGCAGTAGGCTAAGTTTTTTACGAGTGTCAAAGCACTCTTTGACACCTTAAGTACACGTTTACAAAAATATGCAAGGAGATTTACTGTACCAACTTTTCAGCTCTTTTTTTATAAGTAGAGTATTTAAACATTTTTTATTTTTATATTGATGAGGATGAAATATAGATAAAGGCCCAACATAATATACATTACATTAACCTCACATGGACTACCCTGACTCTTCCCATTATTAAAGAACCCCTTCTATCCTTTTAACAGGTTAGCCCAAAACAGTAAATGCACTTGTCAAACCCAACTCGCAACACAACACTTGCAAGCGAGGCATAGGTTTTCTTATTCTTGTACAGCGCCGCCTTGGTTGACGCAGCGCCCATGTCGAAGAACAACGCGTACCAACTAAACAACTCTTACGAGGCGAAGAGATGGAGAATAAAGAGTTCATGTACCTGTCAAACCCAACTCCCAACACTTGCAGCTGGGGTACAGTCTCGACGTAACCCTTCTCCTTTATCTTGACAGTCTTGTACTCGACCAGTGCCGCTTTAGTGGACGCAGCGCCCATATCGAAGAACAACGCGTGCCAGGCTGTCTCGTTGATTTCCTGTGAGAAAGAAACTTTATGTTACTCAAAAAATTGCGTAGATCTTCAAGGTGACCTATCCTTTAGTTGGTTATCCAGATCTGGCTTGATGTGAATGCCAAGACTTGAAAACGCTTGACACTTCATCAATTTATGGAATACCTGTTGTTCTTCAGATGCTAATTTTTGTTATTTTCTGGCCCAATAGCAGTTCTGTGTCAGCACTAGATATAGGAGATTATTGGCCTGTTTTAATTAAAATAAAATTGTCTGTCAGATTTACAGGACTGTCCTTACATATTAAATTCACCCATGGCTCTTATCATCATCAACTCACCTTCCTCCTGAAGATACCATAGTTAATGGCAATAGCAGTATAATCATTAATCAGTTGCAGGACGTTCAAACCAGCGAGCGCGGCAGCATCCTTGAGAGCGCGACGTTCAGCCTGGTTGAAGTAACCAGGAACTGTGATCACGCATTCTGTGATTGGTTGACCTAGAGAACGCAGAAATATTTATAATATTGAGTGTCTTTAGGGTTCTTTAGGATAAACTTACTATCTCTGAGTAAATTTTACTAATGCAGTGCAAGTATGTAGCTACAGTATTTTTATGTCACGAAGCGACGTGCGTTTTACTTGTGGTAAACAAGTGTTTAACTAATAATGAATTTCTGTAACCACAGTAGCTATCGCTACGGTCTAATACACCTGCGAAGTTGAATGTGTAAGTGTGTGCATGTTGTGCTGACGCTACTCGTGTTCACGCACACATTCACAGCGTGTTTGTACATTGGTTACCAGAAGTAAAGCGCATGTCGCTCCGGATCCGGAAGATAAAAATACTGTACACAGAAGTTTTCTAGCCAAAAAAACATTAATTTATTTTCGTTATTCAGGAATTTGTACTTTCTGAAATAGTAGTAGTAAGTCTAGACAGTTTTTACCCGACTGCGCCAGAAAGAGGGTTATGTTTTTTTGATGGGGTCGGAGTTTCCCTATCTGACTACTCTGAGAATAATGGCCAAAACAAACCAAGCAGTAACAGTCTCTTTTAAAGCCAATACTTTGGTCAGTTCATGATCACCTAAGAAAATCATTGTTATCTTCTAGAACTAATCTCAAAAGATATGTTCACAATAATGAAATTATAATCAATGTGATAACTACACTAGTTGGAACAGTAAATTATCCAAAAACATTGTTTTCACCATTTTACTAAGAGATTGTTCATTGAACACTCATGTAAGTTAATCAGATTCTTTTTAATACATAGATGAATAATTTTGCATAAATTTAAATCCAAGTCTTATCTCAGTTTCATAAATCAATAGTACTTACCGTGACTAATTTCAGCAAAATCTTTAGCCTTAGCTAAGAGTTGTGCAACCAGCTCCTCAGGTGTAAACTTGGTCTTGTCATCATGTATGAACAGTGGTGTGCCCCTGTCTGTTGCCACTATATCGTAGTAAGGGTAGCGGGCTCTGAAAATGTGATTGAAATTGTTAATAATATTCTATGTGATCCTTTTTTAGTCGTCACCTGTAATATGGGCCCAGTCCATGGCAATAGGGTGGAGCCCTTATACATGCGACTGAACATATGACTGGCTACATGTGGCTGTACTAAGTTTATAGGTATGCCTAGCCCTACAGAATAAAGACATGATTTTTTTGTTATGTTTTTAATGTTACCTTATGAAATTTGTGTAAGTACATTTCTACTTAACTATCTAATCTTGGATTAAGGTCAAAATGTTAGATTATAATTATGATTAAAATGCTATTCATACCCATATATACCCATATTTTTCCTTGTTTTAAAACACTTACCTATTGCCGCTTATAAGTAGAAATATGTTGCTTTTCCAATATTTGTTATTTTTTTTAATTCTATTGTAAAAACCACATGGATAGTAATTATATCTATCCATTTGATTAATTTTCATAACATATCTTTCATTTTTTTATATTGAGCCCATAGAATATTTCGAGCATGTCAGTGTAGAAAACATTTTCAACAAGCTTTATTTTGTGCGACAAACCTAAATTTATTGCAATGTTTCAAATCTCTGACTTTTTTTAAAAGAAATGATCAGTTTTATTAATATCTAGGACAGGAACTAAGTTTACAATAGAAAACTGATTACACGTCTCCCTTAAATGATGCAATATGCATAATTAAAATGCATGCTAACTAAAGAATTTCATGATTTCAAACCTAATTAAAAAGTGACATGAAACACAATTGTACAACCAAAGTCTAAAATTAAGTGAAATGAAATATGAATCAATAGTAAAGTTCTAGGACAAAAAAAGAACAAGAGAGTAAGAGCAGATTGTTACTTTCTCTGCAAGGCTGTATGTGGGCATGTCACTGACCTGTAAGCTTGCACCATTGGGTGATCAAAAGACTTTCCAAGCAGATCCAGCAAGAATTTGTAAGAATTTTTCGGGAATCTGACGCCAACAGTAACTGCGTCTTCCCCGAAGGTCCTCACATCGTCTCTGAAAGCCACAACAGCAGGGGTCTTCCTCTTAGACTCCTTATTTAACACTATCTCCATCGGAACTCCAGGAGACACGATGCCGATCTTCATCCATTCAGAACCCAAATCAATGGATATTACCGCTGCGGCCTCCGTTTGTTGACTTAAAAGTAGTGGTAACAGTAACACACTCAACACCCCAAACATTTTCTGTAAAGTTAAAATGAAACTATATGATAAATCTCGAAACTACGCAAAACACATCAGCGATTCCGGAAAATAGGTTGACATAGCAAACAAGCGTTTTAAGAAAAAGTATGCGCTTACAATGTTTAAAATCATGTTCTTTTAAAGAGCTAACATCTAGAATATTTATATTATAGTATCACTACGCTTAAAACAGTGTGGAATAATTAAAATCTTATAAATTTTATTTCGATACAGTGAGCCAGCTACTATAGTCCACGTCAAGTTTAACGTGTTTTCTTCTTTTTGGTTAATGGCATTGTTGCCAGAATATTCAGCCACGTTACAGAAATATTTCAATCATCACGGAAAATCTCACGTATTTTCTCCAATGACGATTCACATCAATAGGTCTATCATTTTAGCCACGCATATAATCAAATTAATTCAATATTTAAATTATTTCTGAGATTTCTGCTAATTATGTTCCCTTGATTATGTATGTACAAATTTACTGATTTCGAAAAAACTACAATCGCCTAAGTACTGTTTTTCATTTTCACGAAAGCGCCTCTCTAGCGTTTTCGGAAACGGAAAATCTACCAAAGACATTTACAAATCATATGTTTATTTATGTAGGTTACTCTATAGTTTATGGTTTGCTTGGGTGTTGAGCACAGAACACTATTACTCCTAGCGGAGAAGAACGTCATCTTCATACAATAATGTTGGTATAAAAGTATGACTACTAGCGCCGCCACTGGGACCCTTTGGCAACTCAGATATGGCGCGAAATTTGAAATGTTCTTTGGTGATTTTAAATTTCATTATGTTTATCATTATGAGCTCGTTCTAAAACCAATTACTCATTCATATTATTAGCGAGTTTTCGTTAATAATAGGAATCAGTAATTTATTTAGAACGTGCTCATGTTACTTGTAGTTTTTAAACAGAATTAAATAAAAGCATAGCATAAAATTTATACAATTTTATTTAAGTATGAAGGAAACCATATATCCATATGTTAGTCACAGTACACGTCACTTGTTTATAAATTATTATTTATTTTGAGTTTAGTACCAACAACTACGATTGTTTAATAATGGTTGTTGTAATTTTCCATTTTGTCAAAACAAAATACATTACAAAATACAACAAACAATATAAAATGTCTTTTTTTTTAAAAAAACGTTGCCCCACGCTAGGAATTTCTACTGTATTGTGGGTGCGTTTACAAACATTTAAAGTCACATACACAAACGGCCAGACCCGGAACAAGTACTTGTAGGTCATACAAATATTTGATCCGTGCGGGAATCGAACCCGCGACACGCAGCGCAGCAGTCATTCGCTTAACCACTGCGCCAACCGTGCCGTTCAAAATATGTACCTAGGTAACACATTTTAACTGTAATTTGTATGATGTCTTTAATAAAGAGTATTTCATTGTATTACATTATATAATATGTATTTTAAGATAGAGTACAATCCAATTTATACAATAGAATCCATAACCGACGAAAGTTAGTTAGTTCAAAGTCAAAGCATTTATTTCAATTAGGCACTTAAAAGTAGGGATGCCCGATCTGAATCGATCTTCCAGACGATCGATTCAGGGCCATACGATCTACCGATTTTTTGAATCGATTCAACAGGATGCGATTCGCCCGGATCGAATCGTATGTGCCTATAAGATCGTATGAAAAAATCGAATCAGCTAAAACCTAAACGTCAACTGAAACGTACAGACGCCAGTGCATCTCTATAATTTTTTCCATTTGAACATGAACCTTATGGTTATGTGATAAAGTTAAAAAATCTATCAAAGTAATTTGACATATTGGGGTTACTTGATGTGCTGGCGTCTGTACCGTACAAAGTTAGGAACTATAACAAAGTAAGATCACCTACATAAACATTGAATGAGATTAGTTTCGAATGTTTCGAGTTACATTAATCAAAAGCGGTACTGTGTGAAATATGAAGGTGATACCGTGAAACAAAAATAAACACTTAGGTACCTTCTTTTGCACATACTTTTAATTTAGATGTGCAAAGCGCTGTGGAGGAGATTGATAAATAAAGTCAAAAGTATAGTGACATTTTTTAAACACAGTGTTTCAGCTTAAGATGAATTAACGAAACTTCAAAAAAGAAAAAAATAACAATAATAATAATGGTTGTTGTAATTTTCCATTTTGTCAAAACAAAATAAAGTACAAACAATATAAAATATATGTACCTAGGTACCACATTTTAACTGTAATTTGTATGATGTCTTTAATAAAGAGTATTTCATTGTATTACATTATATAATACCTATGTATTTTAAGATAGAGTACAATCCAATTTATACAATAGAATCCATAACCGACGAAAGTTAGTTAGTTCAAAGTCAAAGCATTTATTTCAATTAGGCACTTAAAAGGCACTTTTGAACGTCAACATTTACATAAAAATAGAATTGATTCTAGTCGTCCATTCAAAAATGTAGTTTTGTATGGAGAAGAAGCATTTGTATGGCAAGAAACTCCACCGTTACTCTTTTAAAATGTTGTAAATACAATTTAACATAGTTAATTAATTTTATAATTAAATGTGAAAACGATGCACCCAGAATAAAATTACTGTACAGTCAGCGTCTAAAATATCGGGACGAATTGACTGTTAAAAATTGTCTGAACAACTAAGAAAATTAAACTTTATCTCAATTGCGTAAAGTTCTTGTCAGAATGACAGTTGTCGTGTACAGTATTCATTCTAAAACATTCCTTGTGTCATTGAGTAAATGTTTAATTTTCATAGTTAGTTAGATCATTTTGGACAGTCTATTTGTCCCGATATTATTGACGCTGACTGTACCAAAATAGGTAAAAAAAAAAGCATCTGAAGCAATAAAGATAAATTAATTCTGTGAGCTACTGCCACATTTGTGTGCTGGGTTGGCGGGGAATGAAACCACTGGAGACTTCTTGCTTCTATATTTAGAGTACTTTCTTATAGGTAGCTTCTTCGCTCCCACGCTCCGCCCATAAATGGAGCTCCAGGCGGTATGTAGCGCCAGGAGATGATCCTCTTCGCCGCTTCTTCTCCAGTCGCTGCGTCGATTGCCTGTCGTAGTTCCTTGTCGGCGGTCTTCAGGCAGGTGCCGTTATCCGACCATATTTCAGTAGGGTTGCCTCTTCTTGCGATCATTCTTCTTACTGCCATCACCGCGGAGTCGGCGCTAAGCGAGCCGGTGACTTCTAGATGTATGACTCGCATTGTGAGACATGTGAAGATGGCCACATATCTCTTCTGTCGAGTTCGTCCGACGGTCACTGAGAGAGGTTCGAAATAATCGACCCCAGTGAAGGTGAAGGGTCGCTTGTGGTGAGCTAAGCGACACGCTGGCAGGTCCCCGGTTCTCGGATGCGACGGTACTTGCGTCTTCATTCTGCAGAATAGGCATTGTCGTAGTATTGTGCGTGTAATAGGGCGCAGTCTTATTACCCAAGACTGTTGCCTGCACTCGTTGACGGTGGCTTCTACACCGGCGTGATGGAGTTTTCGATGTACAGCCTGTACCCAGAGCTTGACCGTAGGATGGTCACCATCGATTACCAGCGGGTTTTTTAGCTCTTCCTTCACATCCTGGACCGGACGAATACGCCTTCCGAGTCTCAGTGCGCCGTTTATTGACTCGATGCTGATTTGGTGAAGGCGGCTTTCTTTGTTTATCGGCTTCCCACTGTTCAGATTATCTATTTCCTCCGCGAAGGACTCTTCTTGAGAGGACCGCATCAGGAATTCTTCGGCTGTCTTGGGCAGCTCGGCTGTGACTGGTAGCCGCTTCTTCTAGTAGGGGAGGCCAAGAGGCTAAATAGGGATTTACTCGAGCGTCGTGGGGACCTATTGGATTGTGAAGGTTAGATGCTTAAATGAAAAAAAGTTTATCAGATTTTTTTTTGCTGAGAAGTGGTTAGAATGCATCTCTTCGACGACAGATATCGCTGCTACAATCTGGCGGTCAAACGAGATAATGTGATTTAAAGTGAAAATATGAATAAAACCACTTGTCTTTGTTTCTTTCAAATAACGTAGAACTCGTTTTGCTTGTGTCCACAGATTTAAAGTAGTTTTATCTAAGTATTGACACAGAAATGTCGTATTAAAGGCAATATCAGGTCTTGATACCGTCGCTAAAAACATTAAACCTCCAATCAATTGTCTGTAGGGTACATCAATTCTAGTATTCCATTTAGGAATGCTGTTGGAATGTCCATTTGATGGATTTCAAAATCATTTTGCACTGCATGTGATAAGAAAGTGCGGACAGTGCTCATTCTTGCGACAGGGGAAAAGTTCAAAATCAAAACCATCATCTCTTTGAAGAAAGCCCCTTGCAACCAGTCTCGCCTTCTTTAGGTTATTATCTTTCTTCACAAAAATCCATTTAGCATCAATTGCTTCTTTCCCGTTTGGCAAATCAGTGATTGTCCATGTTTTCACATTTTCTAAAGCTTTCAACTCTTTCACAATTGCTTCATTCCAGCCCATTTTTATAGCTTCATTGTAACTTTTAGGAACATCTTCCATATATGTATTATAAGCATAGTGTGTCTCATACATCTCTCGTATTTTTGGTTTAACAATTCTTCTTCCCCTTCTTGTATTTTTTTCCTGTTACCTCTTTCACTTGTTCAGTTGCATCATCAAATTTATCCTCATCATCACTGTCTTGATCATTTTCAGTCACAGTAGAACGTTGTGTAACTTTAATCTCACCTTTACCTTTTTTTTCTTTTCGTCCTGATGTACTTGGCTTGGTTTCTTTTTCATCTAATTCTCTGTATATTACTGACCTTTCATTGTCTCTTTCTATTTCTTTTATTCCATCATATCGTATTCCTTCTTTATCCATTAGGTGGTTTGCCAGGTTATTTGGGTGGCGAGTGATTCTTCTTGTTCTGGAATCGTTGAATGATCTCTATATTAGAGTGTGATGCCATAGGTCCATATAGGCTTGATTATATCTTTGTATAAGAGGGTTTTATTTACCAGATATTTGACATATTCAGCTTGAGGCAGTTGAACTCCATTGAACTATACTGGTGGGCAGGTATTCTTCCTCTTAGTGCATTTGACATTTAAAAACATAATCTTGACATGGCATTGTAAATAGACTGCAGGAAAAAGAGATCAATAAAAAGACATCTGAAGCAGAGACGTTTGGATTTGGCCATGTCCCATCTTGCGTTTGCATCCAACATCTTGAACTCTTCACATTCTGTTGCATTAGTGTGCCCCGTATCTTCACATATGAAGCAACTCGCTGTTTGTGTCTTCTCAGTCACGTTGTTGATCCTTTATGTCTTCTTTTGCGAGGCGGCTGTAGCAGGTGCTGCCATCTGTTCAGCCTGGTGTCAGGGTCCACCAGCTCTCGGCTTGTGTGTGGGTGTATTCCTGGAGCCACCTGCGTAGTTGGTTGAAGGGATGGGATCCGATCTGATCCCCAGTATTTTCGTCCATTTGATCCAAGGATAAACTGCAACAATCTGCCTTATTGCTTACTGTTGATGGACGGCGTACATCAGGTTTGGCATTATGGGTCAAAAATAGATTTAAATTATCAAGAATCACAGCATCATCTGTCTCACAATTTGCTGCTGAGCTTGGTGCCGACAAATTAGAGATGATTCCTGTTTTTAAAGATGCAACAAATTGTGAAACCGTTGGGTTGCAATTAGACCCACAATTACTCTTGACACCCCCAAAACAATTCTCCAAGGCATCTTGTTGTAGTCTCTTGGTGGATAAACTGCCTATTTCGGGATATTTTTGTTTTCAATTCCGCCATATTCTTTCCACTCCCGCCATGGTTTGGATCCATCCATCCAGCGAAGGTGCCTCTTTTTAAACTTGGAGAGTCCGCATTTAAGCTGTCAAACAATTGGTCGATCTTGTTTAGCAGGTTGACTGTAGCAAGTGCTTCTGTTGACAGCTGTCCTGTAAAAATAGATACTTTTTTAGTGTTTAGGTAAGTATAGGCATGTTATTTTAAAATAATGAAAAAGCGTTTATAAGAAGAATAATCATTTTAATTGCAATAAAAATTTTGAAAAACCGAAATGGCTCTGGATGGTAGAATTGTAAAAAACATAGAACCCCTATATTTTTAAGCTTGAAGCCAGAAAGTCAAATCCACGCAGTGTGCAGTGGGAACATTAATAGACAGGAGACGATTTTGAGCTGTTTTTTTTAGTTCATGAATATTTTTAACATATGATATCAACACACCTTGGGTAATTTTTGCATACATTCCAGCAGACACTGTATGACTCAAACCTTGCGCGGCTAATTTCACTTTCATTTTTTGTTTATTGTCGGATTTAAGTGACTCTTCGTTAGGGCAGGCGCAAACACGAAAAATGGGTTGTTGTTATCCAATTCAAAAAAATCTTCAATATGATTCCACTTCGCGATATCTGAAAAAAAAACAATATTTATCTGCATTAGTAGTGGGTCAGAATCAATTTACTTTTTATTTTCATTGATACAAGTCAACCTAACATACGAGTGTTAATTAAAAAAAGAGAATTTTCTGGTGGTAATACACCCCACAAAAATACAAAATTTAAAGATATTAATTACCTGCAATTTGTTTTCCATTGCACTCAACATTAGTGCTGCATTTAATGTTGTATTTTAGAAATAAGTTTCTAAAACATTTGAGAAGATGGGGCGTATCATATAGAGCAACAATTTCATACTCCTCAAATTTAAAATATGGTTTTTCAACAGAAGCCCCTAGTTGTGAAAGTGCTCTTCTATTTACCCCATCCATATCACAAACAGTTGCAGCAATGGTGATGCCCGCATCAAAACAAGCGTGGAGGACCTGTATTAAGAAAATGAAGTTGGTTAATAATATTTAGTAGGAAAATTAAATAATTCTATATTAAACAATTAAATTATTAATTCAACAATTGTTAAACTATTATAACTTCTATGTTAAACATAGGGTCAAAAATAGAAATTGATTTTCAGTTAAATAAACAGTAAATAAATGAAAATAATTGCAATTAAATAACATACCTCTTTGATCAAGATCATTAATCTGTCTGCAGTAACATGATCTCCTGACAAATAATATGCCACTGGCTGTTTAATTTTTTTCCTGATACACAAAATCTTGAATACTAGAGCATGACTTGCTATTTGTGGATCTCGTCCATGCTCTTCTCCATGGTCTTGAAATCCGTCTATCTGATCAGATTTTGAATTGTAGTTCAAATTTTTTCTAATCGACATTTCATCAAACAACAAACTGTACTCATTTTTTAATGGATTGTTATTGGCAGCTATTCCTTTCACAACATCAAAAAGATGATTGTTGATGCCAGGTTCTAGAGGAAGCCTATTCAACAAGTTTTTGAGTGTTGTTTGGCATGGTAAAGAAAACAAACGTCGTAGTAGTCTGTACGTGGCAGGTGACCTTTTGTATAGCCTTAAAGAGATAATTTTTTGATGCAAATTCCATCGGCGTCCTCTTGTTTTTCTCTTGCAATTTAACAATTCCCCTTGTAATAAAACAGCAAAAGAACTAGTCAGGTTAGTTGACAACTCTTGTACTGAATCATTGTCAATGAGAACCTCCAAAATCTCTGTGTTTTCAGCTTTTTAATTATTTTTGTAGGCTGCAAATTTTGCGTAAGTTTCTTCGGCACTTGTTTAGTTGTCGCTTTTCTCGATCAGTTTTATCAGTGGATTTAACCTAAAACAAAAAATAGAGGAAACTAAATTAAGTCCCGTATTACAGAATGTCACTCAAGCATTACTTAAAACTAGTTTCAACCAATCAAATGGCTTGAATCTAGTTTTAGTAATGCTTGAGTATTGAGTGACATTCTGTAATACGGGCCTAAGTATGGACCTAAATTATTATTTTCAATTTTAGGAACAGTAGAACGTGCCATTTTTCACAATTTCATTAGTCTACTTTCAGCATGTAAGTAGGTAGTTATTGCTATTGCTGTGCTAAATTGCTGTGACGACGGATGCAAGAGTGATCTTAAAAAGCTGGCGATTTTAGTATGGAACATTAAAAAACTAAAACTATGAAACAAAAATATTTTACTTACACCAGATGAGTTTGGACTCTGTATAATATCAACAGTTGAACTTGTTGCTGTTGCTTTTGAAGTTCCAGGCTGTTCCAAATGTGAATACTAAAACAAACAAAATGTAATTATAAGATAAGGAATTTTAGATGGGAAAAAATAAATTTAATTTAATTTCAATAAGAAATTTCAGATAGGAAAACCCAAAAACACTTTGCCCAACCTGGGAATCAAACCCAGGAACTCATGCTCAGCAGTAGCTCTAGCGATAATATATATTTAATAAAACTTACATCAGATGAGTAGATTGAATCAGATGCTCTTGAAGTTCCAGGTTGTTGACTGGTTCCAGTTTCAGCAATCGAAATCTCAACTTGAGAGCTGTGTGTCGATGTGGTGGGTTCAGACGGAATGGAATATCTATGCAGCTTTTTCCTTTGCAAATGGTCTTGAACAAATGCACTTTCGGGAAAATGCTAAGAACAAAGCATTTTATGGCTAACATAGAGGCTTCTCTGAAATTCTACAGAATTCCAGTTCTCCTCTGGGTAACAAAACTTTGCCCATGCTACCAACCTGAAAACGTGATTTTAGGGTTGATTTTTTAAATCATCAACAGAACTATACTACCAATTGAAATTGATACTAAATTTTGGATTCTAATAGACATACCGCTGTACGTTGGAAGGTCCTGGTTTCGGAAAACGATGTAAGACTAGTTCCGAATCTTGTGCTGTGGATGCATTGCATTTTGCACATTTTCGTTTACTGTCCGGCATAATTATTCACCGATTGACTAACCAAGGAACACAAAACAAAAAGAGTCACTAGGCTCGTGAAACAACCAATATAGCGTAGGGTATCCCGTATGCGGAGTCTCAATGAAAAGGCGGAGGAGAATATTCAACTAGACGCACTTTGAACTGAAAATCACACGAAATACAGGAAAAACAACAACAAAAACAAATTAACACAAACCGTTTTGAACCGTTTGAATAAAGTTCTAAACTTTGACAAGTTTGACATCTGACTGAAAACACTGATGTTGCCATTTTACCAACTACTTTTTTTATTTGGTTTTTGGTACTGGAAGCCCTTTAACAGACCCACCGACTGAGCCAACCAATCTAAACACAGTTGACCCCCCCTGGTGTTGAGGAAGGTGTTTGTTGAGTGTTGATCACAAGTACGGAGGTCGCGGAATGCTGTTTATTTATTGTTATTAATTTATAATTAGTGCGTCTAACAAACAATACAACCTCAAGGTAAGTCCACAGCATTGAAGTCCATGATCATTTGCAATTTTGTCCGTAAAACCAAGCTATCATCAAGTATAGTATCATGATTACATCTGTTTTTGAGCTCAATATATTACGCATTTTGGATTTTGCACCCTGAATAACGTAATATTAGTGTACAGAGATGCGCACATGAGATGTACAGCGTGGGGGGATAAAAGTATCGTTTACATGCGGTTCTAAAAATGTGACTAGACGCATGAATAACGTCGGGACGCATTGGTGGCGCTCCTTCTAAATATGGAACGGGTGTTAGTCAACGTTTGTGTTGTCCTCGGCGTCGTATCTGCGGCGGTCCCTGCGATTATGTAAGAGCCCTTGGAGGTGCGCGTCGGCACGTGCATACGAAGCTGCACGCGGCGCCTCCACGTCGGAAGCACGACGTAGGACGCTCGGGCACGACGCAATCGCGCACGCGGTCGCCGCGCTGGCCGGACACCAGTTTCCTAGCAACACGTTGTTGATGCCACTGCTGACCCAATGAATACAATAACACATGGTAACTAGCTGTTACATCACACCTAAATTGCATCGCGACCGTAATTTCGCTGGTTACGTTGCTAAGGTGTCTATCAGCCATAACATAAATGCTTGGCACATTTTAGGGGTGCTAGATTGACTGGTGTAATTTTTTAAGTTTCTGAGTAAGTACCTATCTCATTAGTTTATTCCTCTACTATTTAATTTAATGGAGTGGTGACCTTCGTGCTCAACTCATTATTGTTTTCAATCAAGTAGAGCTTGTCACAGACCCAGTGGTAAATAATATCAAGAGCCTGCTACTACTGGCTATAAATAGAGCCTAGACCTTTGTGTGACCTAGATTTCAGTTCGCACTTCCTGTAGGATTTCTAATTTTAAGTGTCACCTAGAGTCAGTGTTCTAGTTTTCAATGAGTATGTAGCTACATTTTTAGCTTCCTCAATTTACCTTTTTATAATATGTTAACAAAATTGGAGATAGAATTACGAGAACCATTATTCATAAGGTTACTAATTATTTAAATTCACACTATTAATAATAACTCATCATCTTTTTATGATGTTATTGTACCACCACATGTTCTAGTTCAAATAGAAAGGGCGAAGACCCTAAAATTATTATTAGAAACATGATGAACTTTTCTTAAATCTCACGGACGTCTAGACCGTTTGCTGAAATGTTAGATATTGTATATAATTTACATATTGTAAGCTGTTTCAAGGCTACATAATCATCACCCAAATGATAAGTGTTGTATACGGCAACTTAAGATAGCAATCCTTGGAGACATTGCTGTTATCTCAGTTTTACACAATCAATACAATAAAGTGTTGAACGTCTACACCATCACTGATAGGTTATTTGACTATAGGAGATACATGAAAATTATATTTCCTTACCTGCCTCACCTACCACTTACCTAATCTATCTCATAACTAGGCATGAATGTTGAATGGTACAATATAATATTTGAGTCTGAGGGCTGCATTTATTTTAGATATGTAACATATAAAATAGTTCCTAAAATATGTCTAGAAATTATTTCACCAATCATTTTATTCTCAACTAAATATTAGCAATACAAAGGCACCATATCCATGGAAAAAATAAAATTATTTCATGACTAAAGAGAAATAAAATTATAGAGAATCATAAGCGTAAACATGAGCTAAACTCGCCATTCTTCTGTACAGTTTTACCTAGGTGTGTTTCTGATATCAGTATCAAAACAAATAAATAACAACATTGAGTAGTGATGTCATTATTTCCTGATTGTATGGACTCAACTGTGTGAAGTGGCCATTGCTCAATGTTTGCTTACAACTCCTATACATCAGTTAATGAACTGAATTATTGATTACATTATTTATGAAAAATATTTTGTATCTAGTTAGAAAATTTGTATGTATGTATATCAAAGAAATCTAAACTTATTTTTTTTTTTTGTGTTATGGTTCAACTATAAAATGTGTACTTGCTCACAAAATCTTGATACTTGAAAAATAACTCAATTTTGTCATTTGACCTATTTTCTATTTTTAAATCACTATTGTTATTCTGTATCTAAATTTTTTCCTCGTAACTGTTGTCCAGCCGTGTAATACCTCATTACGAAATTGGTTTTTCTGTATTAAAATACACGGCCATCTTTTCCGTGTAAAACCACTAGTCTTTCCTGTTTATTGTGTACAAACTGTGGTGACTTGAAGCTTCGTCCACGTGCCGGATCCATTCTCATCAACAAAATTGTTGATATCCTTTTCGTACGAATAGATAAGAGAGATGTTTCTAATATAAGCTCCATTAGAATAAAATACGATTTTAACTTCTGATTTATCGATAGTTAATAACGTCATGGGCAGGTTGGTTTTGCGTGATATTCGACTAAGCTAATGTTTTACCTTGTGCAGGTCCGTAATAGGGCATTGTAAATAAATCTCTCGTTAGATAATCATTATTGTGTGCCAGTCCGCGTCTCAGTGCGAGTTCAATTCGCTGATGACACGGGGACGCCACGACACGACGCAGCCACGCTATTACATTTAGCTGTTTGTTACTATGCCAAGGTCACGCGATATTATGTGATTGTGTAGCTACTTGACGCGATAAATTAAAGATAAAAATACTTGTATTTTCTTTTTCGCGTTCCAACTCTACATTCTTATTACGTAAATTCGGCAATGTTACACAATAATGTTTAAATTGACACTGTAAATACTAGGTACCTACTGTCTATAGATCAACGTAGGTCGCGTTATGATTTGTTGATGCTATTTCCGCAATTGTTTGAAACCATGCGCTGATAATTCGAAATGGGAAACAAAAATAAAGCAAAGATAGAAGTCGGCTAAATAAGGAATGTAACGTTTCTTTGCTAAATCTTGCAACGCTATTTTAAATTCTATAGCACGTGCTATAGGTAGGTGCATTCTTGGAACTTGGATAGGTACTATAAGACTCTAGACCTAGAAATTTCCTTGAATGTTAAGTAGTTCGTTGCCAGGATTTTGTTTCCCGCTAAGCTTTCTCTGCAACACACGCTGAGTCTGCGCCATCCTACAGCTCTTACATTGCAAACTCTAACATTACACTAATTAATCCTCTTCAATCAAAACATGCATCTTTAACTTTTAACACAGGATGAGAATATACATACCTACCTACACAAAATAGAGCATCGTAAATCACATGCTGAATTAATTTCGAGCCTAATGGCTAATAGACGAGACATAAATAATTCGAGCGGTTACAACATCGCTTCCGAAGGTTCGGACTTCAGAATACTTCTCGTCTTATTGCGTCGAATTAACGAGGCATTTTCACATTGAAGTACCTAAATAGCTGCTGGTAACATCAAATCAGAACTGACTTGACCCTTGGTAACTAATATACGATGTAAATCTGCCTTCACTGTTGAGAGTCAAACTTTTACTTACAAAACGACATCTTTCGTCGTCACTTTTACGTCATCTTCGGGTGTTTGTTTATTTAACCGTCCAACGTTGTGTCAAAGTGGATGCCTTTACGCAAACGCTAGTTTGGTACTTGCGTTCGTCACATGATTCCTTTAAATTTTAAATCCTCGTTAGTGACGAAGGTGGATTCGTGAAAATTCAATAGGAATTATAAATAATTGACGATTATCAAGTTGGTATTCTGATTAACGCTTAATTGTAATTTAGCTTAAGCACAAGACCGGTCGAAGTGGAGGAGCTTGGGGGAGGCCTATGTCCAGCAGTGGACGTCTTTCGGCTGAAATGATGATGAAGATAGGATACTGAAGATTTACAGAACTACTGAACTGTTAAAGTCAATACCTACAGGATTGTAAATTATTTTTCTCCAAAAATGTAGGAGTCTCTTTGCTTACGGGCCCAAACCCATAGGATAAATTGCAAACTATTTACTAATTTTACCTTTCCCACCACCAGATGGCGCCAATGCGCGGCGAGCGGGGTGGATCCCCAGCGCGAGGCGCACGCGCATCTCTGCCGCTTCCGCGTCGGTTGATTCGCCAGATCGCCAGGCACGTAGCCTCCAGCGGCCGCTCTTTACGACGCCTTGAGGTCTCGGGCAGGATCATTGACAACTTTGACGACATTGAGGATGCCTCTGATGAGTCCGATATGGAACAGCCACAGCCTGCGTAAGTTTACCAAACTTGTACCATTGCATTATCTTTTGGGCATTCCCGTAGGATTCCGGAGAGTGATTGGTGAAGATTGCTTCTGAGTATGCGACTGAGTGCAACATCTGCCTTATTTCTTAAAATATATTTTACGAAAAGAAAGAAAGAAACGTGGGTTTATTGGCATAAGAACAAAAAACACCTTAAACTATGAAAAGGAGCATGTAGTATTGAGAGTGCAGTTTCGACGGAATGTCCAGTTAAATACGAAAAACGAAAATAGAGCCGTAAAACACCGCTCAAGCAGTTTACGAACAGCACGTTCATTTTTTGAATAAAAGCGAGATCCCAACTTATTTCTGAATAAACTTTAGAAAGTGCGACGGCTACAACCTTTTATTACTTTCCTCTAGTATTCAACATTCACACTGAATATCCGCTCCCCTTTTAAATAGAACTCATTTCATTCGTCGATAGTTCCTATTCAGCTTTTTAAAGCGCACTGCCTAGATCAAACACTCCTATTGACTGTCTATTGACCTCATATAAAGTAGGCAAGGAAATAGTGACGGCGCCTGTCCAACTATCAATGAAGTCCAGTAATCAATAAATGTTCAGATGTGGCAGATTTATGTTAACGTCTATGGTTAAAAGGGCCTTCAGATTGCCGCATGCTTATCTTTGATTGACTTAGCAACGGGCTAGTGGAGGATAATTTGCAAAGTGACTTATAATACCTAATGGCCTTTTGAGACTGTTATCGATATGATCCGTTCTTTCACATTAAGGGCTACGTAGGATATCCGAAAAGTATTTGCTTCCCGATGTATTAGCCGTTATGACAGGAAAATATTTCCCTCTCCCAAATGTAATATGTATGATAGATAACTCATCCTGTATGCGGAAGTACATTTAAATCAGTGACACCTCACCGTCTTTAACGGATGACGACGTATTTGCATAAAGGAAACTTGCGTCACGCAAGGGACAGGCCTTATGCCAACCAAAATGGTAGTTCCTCTACAGCGTAGTATGAATATTATATTGTTAGTAAACAGTCTAAAATTAGTCATTTCAAAGAAATATATCACTTTTCTTTGTTATCTAGCAGCTTTGTTTCAGTGGAAATGAATTTCCTTTACGAAGTAGGTACTTTGATCTGAGAGTGCAAACACCTTTTGATGGAAAATGACGCGCTATTTAGTCGATTCGGAGGTTGAACGACACATGTATGAATATCATGTTTTGCGAATATCAGTATAAAACCGCGATAGGCCCAGACTAATAAACATAAAGTTCTAAGTTCTCTTCATTATGAATAATTTATTAAAAACAAATCGAAATGTTTTGTGACACGTGTCCCAGTCACCGCGAGCGGAGCAGCACGTGTCTTGTGATGTAATAAAAACACCAACAAGTTTTAATAACAGTATATTTTGATCAGCATTGTCGTTTGTAAATTTGTGACCTACTTTAGACTCTACCTAGATTTGACGAATGCGCATAGATTATCCGTAAATATCTGACTTTGTAGTGCCTTTGATTTTAATTATTTCACATTTTTCCTGTGTAAATTCTTTAGAACTGGTGGTGATAATGCAATATCTAAACATCACTACACCAGGAGACATTGTCAACCAACCACAAGGCCTTCAAATCAGGCCCGAAATTCAAAATTGATTCTGTATCTAAAGTATCAAGATGTTTCATGTCATCAATCAAGCGTAAGACAGTGTGAAAAAAAACTGATAAAATGTTGACAACATATTGTTATCATTTCGCTAGGTTAGTGGGTAAGACAAACGATTCAAGATAAAAAGGGAATTGTCGCTGAGATTGATGAAGTACAAGGTGCTGATTATGACATCGTGTGCTTTTGGGCTTAGGTACACGTCATGCAAGTAGGGATATTGCTAAATTTGTGACGGCGCCACATCTTTAGGTGTAGGGAGATAAAATCATTAAAATATTTCGTTTAATTAACTCCGTAATGTGGTAAATTGAAATTGTCGTTGCATATTACCATGGCGAGCAATTTACTATTAGACCTGCCCTCGCATTGTAAATTCGTCATATCCTTAATTCCTCACAGACATGGGAACGGGAAGTGATAGGGTGGACCTCGAGTAGCAATCAATTCGAGGTGACAGGTACACCATAGAGTCATAGACTATAGAGGTATAAGCATAAGGTACCTAGCCACCTCTATAGCATTGTTACACGTGCCAGTAACAGTAGTAGAAACAGATTGTATATAATTATTCACATCCGAGTATTCAGTTACATCTTCTACACATAAATGCACAGAAATAACCTAGACACTAGGTATTTTTGGAAATCGGTCTAAACTTGAGGTATTTTAGGAACAGTTCTAGACGAGACTAGGATATCAACGTGCAATATTAAAATTAAATGCTCGATTAAGGGAGGAATGACAGATTTTTAGATAGTTTTTTTATTTGCAAATGTGTATATCGAAAAACATAATGTCGTAATTTTAATAAACGACAAGTATCTTTCGAAATTCTTACTATTTTTCTTTGAGGACCCCTATGGCGATAATAAGCATTCTATGAAATACTATTAGATCGTCGTCATTCTGTGCTTACATTTCCGAAGCCTACAAATCTTTTTCTTTTTTTTCATTTAAGCCCAAAATACTGTACCTAAGCATACGAAAGTAATATTTTCCATAGTCTCTCATAGTATACGAATGTGATGTTCTCATCAGGGTGGCTTGCGGAGGCAACGCCGGCAACCTACCCCCTGCTGACCACGACGACGACCTCACCAGTTTGAGCTGGCTGCAAGACAGGAATTTACTTAGAGGTAGATTAGATACACTTAGGAACCTTATCCACTGTGTCTTGACGATTTTGGTATCGTTGAAGCCAGCTGTTACACTGCGTCGTGATGACAAAATAACAAGGTAAATGAAAATTATGGTACTGTAAAATATCGCGGAAGATAAGTAATGGGGCCGTGGTACCTAATGTGAACAACTGTAGGTTACCTTCGCATCTGGCGTTGGTTGACGTCGCGTAGACGCCGCGTAAGTGTCGCGTAGACGCGGCGTATATGCAGCGTATACGTTGGAGAAATACCTACGCTGAATGGCGAAGGATGTCCTAAATACACAAATCACGAGACATGCGTATACCTATACAGTAAATAAAGATTGTCGGTCGTCACGACACAGTGGAAACACGCTTTAAGAGTACGGCTTCGCTTGACTGAAGATCGCATATTATTAGAAATAGTTTAGTGATTAAGCTTATGACGTAACGGCTAACCCTTGCGGGGCGTTGGCGTGACGCACCGTGACGCTTTGCATCTTAGCAAACGCAGTCTTACCGCCTACTTAGATGCGAAATTTCTGCACACTGTATTTTGCACTGAGAAATATTAGAGCGTCGCTTCACGCGTCGTGTCTCAACCAGAACGAAGCCGGAAGATTTTTATTTGCCATCGAGAGGATGTCATCTTGATTTTGCAGCAAAGGCTCCAGAAGATAGGCGCGACGCGATAGTGCACCGCGACTTAATGAAGTGATGAAAAGTGCATTGAAATTGTTCTGTTGACCAGATTCACGTTGCGTCTGCGGGAGCCTTAACACTATTGTAATGAACGCAACTCATAATCATTTGCCTGCCTCATCCCAATTTATTTGGGGTCACTAACATGTCTCTGTAAGCTCAAGTATAACAGAGATATTTGAGTCAATACAACAACTGTACTGCTTCAGTGGCATTTGCATTTCAATGGTCAAACCTCACTAATAATTAAATGCAGTTACTGCTGATAATAATGGCCGCCAGTGGAATGCATCCATTTAATCGAAAAAATTATAAAGCTACCTATACAGTACTTGGAAACATTCTATAGCCTTAGTAACAATATTAAGTGCCGTTTCGGATTGTAAATGAACCGTTGAAAAACATAGAAGTTTGTTATCACTAATATAGAATAACATGCACCGTTCAGTCGTTTTTTTGCATTAAAATCTTGATTAATTTTAAATTGCAAAGGTTATTCTTGTGACGTGGTGTTAAAACTGAACAAAAACTTGTTCTGTTCCAGGTATAAATCTTACAAAAAGTGGCGTGGTGGATATGGAGGACACAAAAATGGTTGATAACCAAATTATTGTGAAGGTGAGTTCATTATCATATTTATCTACACTAATATTTTTAAAGAGGTAAAGTTTTTGAGATTGTGAGTTTGTTTGTAGGAAGTAATCTCTGGAACTAATAGCTCAATTGTTGAGGAACGTATATTTAACATCACGCTACTACCCTTAGGAGCCAAGCAAAATGAAAAAAAGTCGGAAAAATCGCTAATTGTACCTACACGATGTGAGAGCGCGGGCGATACGATACAACGCGACGGATCGGGAGCCATAATTTCACGCGAACGAAGTCGCGAGCAGAAGCTAGTTATCTACATTTACTTATATTTAGATTAGGTAGGTATAATCAACCTGTAATGATCTCGGTATAGGTGCTAAATGCACCAGTGCGCAATGAAACAATATCGTGTGATGTAACTGCGTTTGACTACTATTACGCTGTGTTATTAGGGAATAGGCGATAAGCAATTCTCCAGTAGGCTTAGCACGAGAATAATAGAGAAGCGTTTTGTCGACGGAAGAGTAGACAAAAATGACGTTTCTTCAGTGTAGACAGTTGACAGTTTTGTAACGAGAAATGAAGACAAGCGATTTCTATTCTACGGTAGAGTAGAAATAGAAACCGTCATGCTAAGCCTGCTGGTACGTAATACATTTAAACACGTCTGCCTTAAAATCAAGAGTGAAACGTCTTCTGGGCACGCACGTTCCATAATACCTTTATCCATCGCCTCCATCAGGCGTGATCGTGGTCAAGAACAGGCACATTCAATTCAGTAAATATAAAAAAAAATGTTCTCATTTTGCAGTTTTCATAAAGCATACATTTAGAGTCATGTTTCCAAACATTTCATCACTACTAATAAATGTACAAAATAGACCCTAAGATAATTGTGTCAACGTTTACTTTTGATTGTTGGAAGTAATCTGTCAACTTGTCGTGAGCATTTACGTCAGTGACGCTTCCCGTAAATGTTATCGTAGATATTATGAGTATGAGGACCGCAGAATATTATCACCTTAGCCTTAGCTATGTACTCCTACGTGATACAACACACACTTAAATAATATGAACCTCGCCGGACTTACCTACGAACGATAACGTGGCATGCACGAACTTATTCAATTCTTCAATTTTTTTCTAAGTAGTTTACTTATACTACAAACAAAAAAATTGCAATGCTAAAAAACTGAACTGAAAAAACCGTCCACACTAGAATACTGACACAATTAGTTGATCATTTCCCTCCCAGACATTTTTCAAAAATCAAATAAATAATTATCAACTCAAAATTATGTTAAAACGGTATTAAACAATCAAATGAAAATGGTTTGCCGCTAATAATCTTTTACTCAATGCGAACAAAACTAAATGTCTTAAGTTCTCGTTACCAAATGTACCCCAAGTAGGTCTAAACTTAAAACTTGATGGGAAGAAACTAGATGCTATCTCGGAAACTGTATTTTTGGGAATTACTTTAGATTCAAAATTGCAATGGGGTGCTCACATTAGAGCTCTTTCAAGTAGATTAAGCTCAGCTGCTTACGCAGTAAGAAAGATAAGGCAGTTGACGGATGTAGCCACAGCTAGGTTAGTTTACTTTGCTTATTTTCACAGTATTATGTCTTATGGCGTTCTGTTGTGGGGATCGGCAGCTGACGTAGATTCAATTTTCATTTTACAAAAGAGGGCAATCCGCGCAATCTATAAAATGGGGCCTCGCGAGTCTCTTAGAAACAAATTTAGCGAAATTGATATTCTAACTCTGCCGTCTCTTTATATCCTAGAAAATATCTTGTACGTTCGCAAAAACTTAGGCCTTTTCAAAAAACGTTGCGATTTCCATAATCTGAATACACGTAGTAAAGATGAAATTGTGATTCCAAAATTTAGATTGACTAAAACTAGCAAGTCATTTCTAATAAACAGTATCCGCTTCTATAACAAGTTGCCAAAGTCAGTTACAGAACTTAGCGATGGAAAGTTTAAAACGCACATCAAAAGTATCCTTATCAAAAAAGCATATTATAAGATAAAAGACTACGTTGAAGACAGGGAAGTTTGGCATTAATTCCTTCTGCACATGTGGCTTTCCTGGTACCTCATTAACAGCATATCTATGTGAAAGTCTATTAACTGCTCTCAATGTTCTTTTTATTTTTACAATGCTGACATATTCTCGTCATTATTTGACATTATACATCAATTTTAATATCAACTATTTTTTAGTGATTGTCATGTTAATCATGTCACTATGTTTAATTAGGTTCATTTTATTTATGTAGATTATTTTACATATTGTGAATGGGAGAACGTTGTAGGCCTTACAGACTGTAGATTTGTAGACGATTTTCTATTCTGGATTCGTCTAAGTACCTGGTACTTATTTACATGCCTGCACTGTCCTCCCATACATTTTATATCTGAAAACATTGTTAAAGCCAATCATTTTTAAAAGAGTAACCGTGGAGTTTCTTGCCGGCTCTTCTCCATAGGAAACAACATTTTGGAACCGTGCACCTAGCTTCTGACGTTTCATAAGTGCCCATGCAGGTTTATATGAAATAAAAATATTTTGATTTTGATTTTGATTTTGAATGAGGAATTTCTAAGCCTGAACCTCAACTCCCGAGACCCCGAGTTACCATAATCCAACTCGGGATCCCTTACAGTGTCATGGTTGCTCAAATAGTGTAAACCAATCTAAAAAGCCATATTTTTCCACTCGTGTTTTATGTAATGTCCGACCGAAAATGGATTTTCAGCCGAAAACGAAAAAGAAGCTTGAGCTTTAGTTTTATTTTGGGCCGAAAACAAAAACAATTTAGACATTTAAATGTACTAATATTTCCGCTGTATGCGTGAAGATAAAATTATACAGAACCTCGCATTACAACTTTAAACTACCGCATCCGTTTATGATAAGTGAGTGATTCGATTCAACCCGAAGATTACCGAATGACGCGCGACAATTCACAAACTTCTGAAATTCGGCTTGGCCGAAGCTTCGGCTGTTTTATGGGCGAATCATTATTTTTTGCCGAAATTGGCCGAAAACGACGCTTCGGTCGGTCACTAGTTTTAAGTTATTGTCTGACTGCTTCCTGAAAGTGTTTACCTTAGGCGCTAATTACACAGAAACGGCGTAAGGTGAAGGCGCGGCGCAGGCGCAACGTACGCAGTACATTTTGTATGTAGGCATGATGCCGCTTTTAAACTTTTTCATACAAAATGTACTCTTACGCCGTTTCTGTGTAATTCGCGCCTAGGTACAAAATTTTCATACTTCCACGATGTGTGTGTACCTTAATTTTACTTTTAGTGATACTGCGTATCTCTTACAATATTAAACGCAACTAACTATTTTACTCTGGGTACTAAATTAAATGACTAATTAACTTTACAAATAAATACATGAACAAAAGGACACTAAAAGGGCTGATTTCACCAATGAAACTAAACGCGATTAGCACGTTTAAACTGCGTTCAATATTCCCCAACAAAGATGACAATGACAGCATAAACGCGGGTTAGATGTGTTGATTGCGTTCTGTTTTAGTGGCGAAATTCGCCCTTAGGCATCAAAGTACTCGTCCGCTTCGCTGTCATCCGGAAACGTACCTTAATGCCATGTAATCTTATGTGACCTAAGTGTAACCTATACTTACATACTGCCTTGTCATTATGACCTCAAAGAGAAACTTGTAGTAGGTACGGTCACCAAAAGAGATACGTAACCAGGGTCGTTGGATATACCTAGTTGAAGTTTAGTAAGAAACCGATGGGTGTTTTCGAATAAGATTCAATTAAATTCATGGAAAACAAACAGTTCATTTATCAAAATAAATTTCATTCGAATACATACATCAGTTTCTTATGAACTTCAACTATATCCGTCGACCCTGCACCATAATTGCGTAACACTTCATCAGTCACAATCTGAATAATTTTGAAGAATGTTGCAAATCCATTGCTTCATATCTTCGACAAACTTGTCTGTTCACTAACGTTATTTACGTTAGTGAACAGTGAAACACAATGAATTTTGTTGAACGGTCTGAAAATGACAGCCATTTCTACTGTTAGTGTTAAACGCAACTACCTCGCAGGTTACTTATCTCTTTTGTTGACTGTACGCACATTCGTATTCAGAATAAATGTGAAGCTAAGTTCAGGTTTATTCATTACTCATTAATTAATAACGCCTTCAATGTGTGACATAAACAGATTAAACATAGAAAACGTAGTCTTTTGTATCGTTCAATATGATATCATGACTATTTGTGACACAATATAGTTACTATTAATAATACCTTGAAGTGTCTTGGCTGTGTCGCTTCAAAGGTCCAATCGACTCCAATGGTTAAATACGTACCTTAATTTAAAAATAATGGTTTTTCTGAGTTTTTTTTGTAGCTTCTAACATAAACATTTATTTATTTATTTTTTTCATATTATTCTGTACCTACTGAATGTTTGTTAAAAAAACACATATGGAGTATACTGGATGGCAGAGACAGCTACGCACAACGAGTTACCATGGGTTCAGTGCATAATATTAAACCCGCCTACGTTAAAGTTTTGCGTCGGAGAGTAGAAAAACAAAAATGTGTGCGCCAATGTCCATGCCGCCCTGCATGCGATTGACTAAATAGAGTTATTCTAAGCATTATTAATTGAATATTCGTCTTTTAGAAATTGTAATAGTAAAATCTTGCAATCATAAAAACCCATATTAACAGCACAAACATTAATTCCATTTGTAAACACCACTTCTACTCAATGAAGTTATATCAGTGGCTATAAAATGCGCTAGCACAGGCAACTGTGTACCTACACGACTTTAACGTAGAGGATACGTCACTGGCACGTAGTGGTCTCACTGTTAGCGCCACGCCACGTGTAACTACGTAATGCGCAAAGATTGCGATAGTGCGCAACTTTTGATAAGCTACTATCGCCTACTGTTCTCATTAGTAACCCATTTTCTATATAAGTATAAAACATACTTGAAAAAAAAAATGCCTAGGAACATTTTCCTTTCGCCCGAATGAAAATCTCAAGCATCATAATTATCTCTTTTGCTGACTGTACATTTACAGTTTAATTATATCAAATCGCAATTAGGGTGCTGATTTCCTATTGGGACCACAACAGCAAACAGCCGTTATAAGTGAAAAATGGAAGCCTTGTCTAGCAGTTGGACAGAAAATGCTGATATATGAAAGTCCTACTCTCAGAAAATTCAAGATTAATAAACCTACATAAATGCTGCTTCAGCAAGTCTATACACATTTAGGATGATATAGGGTCATGATCCAAACGTGCTAGTAATACAGATTCACTTCGTCCAAAGTAGTGACGCTCTAAGCAATGTTTCGTGGAATTTCTATGCATATTCTAATTTATTAGGAAACCTAGTCTTGTATGGACTTCATCGCAATTTTCAATTTTCCGCTACTATAAATTCCTCGTACACTAGACATTTTATATGGAATTCTACTTATTAAATAAATGAAAAAGAGCTTAGTAGTTATAGATTATCGCTCAAAGACATACTACCGGGATAAAAAGTAGCTATCCTATGTCCCAATCTAGACCTGGACCTGTGTGCCAATTCACCGAAATCCGTTCGTACAGACGCCAGCACATCAAGCTACTCCAATCTGTCAAATTTATTTGATAGATTTTCAACTTTATACCGTAAGCATAAGGTTCATCTTCAATTGGAAAAAATTGACAGTTTGGGGTAGGTTGACCTGCTGGCGTCTGTACCTTCAGGCGTTAAAGGTAACAAACGCATTTACAATATTGACAGCATGTATTCAACATATTTTCTATTAGCTGTGCCCGCATCTTCACCCGCGTTGTTGTCGAAAATTATCTCACGGGAATGTGCTCCTTATAACATCACCTATCTGCCAGTGAATGTCCTGTCAAAATCGGTCCAGCCGTTTCGGGGTTAGGTTAGACTGACATAGACAAAAATTTAAAATATAGTACCTTACATACATTAATAGACATTTAGTAAAAAAAGCTGTTATTTTGGCATTACAAATAGACACTTAATTTTTATAGATTCAGACTAAACTCGAAAGCCTTTTTCCCTTATCAGAACGCTTGAAATAACGTATGTTATCAGTACCATAATGGCATTTTAAGGTACTACGTAGTACCTATCCAGTTATCCACTGTTGTACTCAATCAGTAAGTACTTCAGCTTGCAGGAAATCAATTTGTTTCATTCGTTATATTCATCATTCATTGATACAATACAAAGCTGACTCATACTTATAACAGTTTTATGTTAGGAGTGTACAATAACCTTGCTAATTTCCTACTGCCCTTCTGAGAGCAGATATAATGAGATGTAAACGTAATAAGAAGGCTTCGAGAATAAACGAATGACCTATTAAAGTTTTTTTTTTAATGATAAACTACTTGTTACTTTAGTGTTATACTTTCTCACTGTTTTTCTGGGAGATAAGGAAGGGTCTGAAAATAATCATAATGTTTGACTAGGTTTGCCAGCGGCTTCAAAATCAAGTTATTTATTCAAACTAAGCTGAGAAAGAGCACTTTTGGGACCTCAAAATTACATAAGCCTGTCGCCCAAAACGCCCGCCCTTCACCACTTCCTAGTGGAAGATCCTTGGGCCTTCCGTCAAGGTCGGAAATTATCCCACGGAAACATGTTACCGGGATGAAATGTTATATCGTAATCCAGCTCATGGTCTACCCGTGTACCAAATTGCGTCCAAATCCTTCAGCCGTTCAGCCGTTTTTGCGTGATTGAGTAACAAACATCCTAACTAACTTAAATAACTTTTTCTACTAAGCTAACTTCTTTTCTCTTCCATTTTAATTTACAACCATGACTTTCAGATTTATGATGGCATAAATTACAAAACTGATCAGGTTATAAAAAAATATACATATACAGCAGAGCTGAGATCAATAGTATTTTCTTTTGTTACCAGCGGTGTTTACAATCGTATTGTTTTATTTACACAAGTGCAGGTTGGACGTCCACCTACGATCGTGTGGAGGAAGCACTCGTTTGTTTGTAACCGACCTACATTCCTCCTATCTCGTCGTTATGAACTTAATTTGATGTTAGTCCTTCCGAATTCTGAATGGGAAGTGTTTTGTCGTGGCTGCTACATATTTTATGATGACTGTTGTATGGTTAAAAAGAATAGCACCATCACAATTCTTCCAGTGGGTGTCGTAGAAGGCGACTTAGAGACTTACTACAGAATCAGCAGCGTTCTCTATGTATTTTACCCACCATACTGCGATCGCCAACCCGCCTGCCAAGCGTGGCAATTATGGCAAAATCCCCCTTTTGGGGGAAGCCTATGTCCAGCAGTGGACGTCTTTCGGCTGAAATGATGATGATTAAAGGAAGCAGAAAATGATTTTTGAAACATAGTTAAATGAATATGGGACAACCTAAAAATCTTTATCTAGCTAGTGCCGATTTCATTTTCACTTTTTCTTGGAATGTTGCCAAAGTACTCTGTACACGCTCCTTTGTGAGCGAACTTATGTGCATGTATGCAGCAAACCAATACTCAGGTCAAAATAGCTCGTATAGGATCGTTCTGAAAGGTCCTCTCGACATATAAAGGAATTTAGTTTCTATCCTTTAATGAGGAACTTGTGTTGCTTAGGAATATTCCAAACAGATTATTTGGTTTATTAGTAACTTACACTGGTGTAGGAACAGGGGTTCATTTATAAACTTTGCTTTAACTTTACACAAGTAATGATTAATTATTACATGTGCTAAGCAGACATATTTCTTGACGTTTAAATGTATTTTAACTTTAAAGGGGAAGTGCAGCCCGCGAATTCAAATGTTCTTACATTTTGGTTTATTAATTGCTATGCGGCGCGGGAAAAGAGTTCCTGGAAGGACTTGGGGGAGGCCTTTGCCCAGCAGTGGGACAGTATAGGCTAGTTAAAAAAGAAATGCTATTCAATGAATATTTCATAAAAAAGTCATTCAATGGAATTAAATGAAGTTATAGAGCAGAGGTCGCCAAATGGCGAACCGCGGTCCGCATCCGGATCGCCAGCGCCGACCCATTTTGTACGGACCGCGAGAACACAGCTTACTTCGTTTGGGTCAACATATTATCCCTTAAAGTGTAATGTCAAAAAAAAAAAAAAATGACCTGGTGCTAGCTGACTCCAAGATGGCGTCGATTAGGTCACGTCCCCTTAGGTCCCTTGGGTTAAAACCCCGATTTCTCGCTATTTTACTATGAAACTCATATGAAACTGTAACTTTTTCGGAATTAGTACATCATTTTTTATTCAGTGTATGACCTATGTGAAATTGAGTTTACAATAAAATGAGTAGGTTTCAAGTTAAAAACGAGTGCTGTTATTTGTCTCCCACTTTATCATTCAAGGCCCCAGAAATAAAAGCAAAATACATATTTTAATAATAAACCATTTAATAGTAATCACTATTACACTACAATAACGATTACATAATAAACATATTACCACCAGGCAGCCAAAACATATAAAAAAGGACGTTAATCTTATCTTATCTTCACGCGACACAAGTGGCCACTTATAACTGTTACGTAACTCGACACTCATTCATTTTTTTTTAGCAGTCGTAAACATGTCGCAGTTTGACAAATGTTTATGTACTTAATCAGTTCAAGACTGTTGCTAACTATAAATAAATACTTGCAAGTGTTCACAATGAAAGGAGTTCGTAAATTAATCCATAAAAAAAGTCTATTGTTTACAAAAACTTAAGAACACGTGACGCTGTATGCGTCACGTGTTCGGGTTTTTTCTTATGAATTGCTTAATCGATTGCAAATGTGAAAACTATTCCAGAAACTACATTAAATTACCTCCTATTTAAGTGTTATAGCAAAGTTTTAATTATTTTTAATAATTATGTATTTTTTTCGAGAGTCGGGCGATGACGTAATTCGGCCCTTAGCAACAGGTCGGACTGTTGCATAGCAACGGAGGAATGACATGTTAAAATTGCAATTTTGACTACTTTATCTGAATTTTCATACACAACATCGTATATTTATGGATAGTTTATGAAATTTTCTTACCATTTTAGCAGTATTTTAGCCATTTCATACAAAATACGCACACGAAAAGTCAGCGCAAATATTTTATGATTTTATATGGCGGCCATTTTTTCACCTCGTGGAATTTTTTCCGTAAAATATATGCGTAAATATATTATACTGCTTTTAACTAATACGTAAATAGAAAGTTGATTAACTTTACATACGTATTCATGCTTGAAATATGCACTTTCACTTCAAAAACACTCAGCACAATCGATAAAACGAGTAGCACGGATCCGCGCCATAGCACTGTCAAAGTACTATGTTCTGCGATGAATACCGCGAAAATTTGCACTATGAAGTTGGCATCAATCCAAGAAACATATCTAGCCTTGTCTATCCTGATCATTTTTATACAAGAACGAAAGAGATAGGTTGCTTAGTTTCATAGAGAAACGTAAAAAACCGCTCCCACCGGCTCCCACAGATTACGTGCCGTGCCACGGCACATAGCAATCAACTGCGATTTTTTATCCGCCGTGGACCGGCAAATGCCATTTCGCCGGATATGTATATTTGTGAAGCAGCATTTTCGAAGATGAACTTCATTAAGAATCAATTTCGATCTCGACTTACTGATGAACATCTCCAGGATTTAATGTCAATAGCTTGCATCAATTTTACTCCAAACTTCAGACAGATAGTCCGCAACAAAAAAAGAAACCATTGATATTTAAAAAAATACCTTTGTTATTTCCGTAATTACATTTGTTTATTTTTTTTTTTTTTTTTTTTTCTATAACATGTACGGACCGCGATGGTCATTTCATTTTTTTAAACGGACCCCGACCGAAACTAATTGGTCACCCCTGTTATAGGGTGTATTGATAATTAGAATGATAATAATTCTGTCAAGTCATATCTGATATCTGTTACGATCGCTAATCATATTTTAATCAACATACAGCCTGCCACTGATCCGAAAATTGCATAAACCGTAAGAAGACATTAGTATTTCCCGAGATACCTTACCCGTATCCACTTTAAACAACGTTTATTAATAAACCCGATAATATCTAAAAGCTAAGAGCGTATTTCTTATTACTGTCTATGGCCCGCCATAACAACAACCGACTCGACTAAAACCGACACTTAATCTATGTAAATGTGTGATGTGGATGGGAGCAAATCAACAAATAATTGGTGACGTCATAACACTAAATGCATTTTTTTCTTTTCGTCCTCAGAGAGAAACAAAAACACCGCCCCCAGTGGCTCGAGTCCCTTCTCCTCCCCGCACCCCTTGCAAGGCCCCTCCTTCCCCTCCCGCGAACACGCACACAAAACCTCCTTACTCCTTCTCTTGCCTCATCTTTATGGCTATTGAGGCTGCGCCCGCGAGAGCGCTCCCTGTCAAAGAGATCTACGCGTGGATCGTACGTCACTTCCCCTACTTCCGGCATGCGCCTCAAGGGTGGAAGAACAGTGTACGACATAATTTGTCGTTGAATAAGTGCTTCCATAAGGTGAGTGGTGGTCAATGGGTAAATGTATACTAAATAAACTGGTATACAAAAATTGGTGCCCTAAAATGTTTTTATCCATCTTGCAGATAAAAGATGTTGTTTCCTCCAACTTGTTCCTTTGTTTAAACGCACATGACGCAGAGGCAGACATGTCTCTGCGTCATGTTTACCAAAATAATCGTACTTTATTTATTTTTGTTTTTGCTAACATTGTCTAAATTTGTTAAAACGAAATATTAAACTTTTTTTTAGACATAAGAACGATTCTCGTACGAAATAGAATATTTATCACACTTTCGTCTCGATGATTCCATTTTCATATTACACAGAAAATGAACTGAATGTAATAGAAAGCATTTGAATTTCAGGTGGCGGCTGCGCCAGGTCTAGGTAAAGGTTCACTATGGACGGTAGACCCGCAGCATCGCGCCTCGTTATTACAGGTTGGTTGGCACTATACATATTTGGAGACATCGTAGTATGTCCTGCATAGACCTCCCATTGTTATTAGACTCTAGCTTCCGGCCGCGGCTTCGCCCGCATGGAAGACGGCAATTATCCCGCGGGAACGTACTACCGGGATAAAAGTATCTTATGTATTAATCTAGATTATAATCTATCTGTGTGCCAAATTTCAACCAAATCCGTTCAGCTATTTTTGCGTGAAAGAATAACAAACATCCATACATGCAAACTCCGCGTTTATAATATATGTTAGAATAAAATTTTAACAAATGAACGTGTCTCGTGTTTAATTATTTGTATGTGTAAATGGCGAAACATCTAAGATAATTATTCTTCTTTTTTTCCTTAATGTATTCAAATAATTTTTAATATATCCAAATAAATATATTCTATTCTATGCCATTATAAGCTGTGAACGTTTTGAAAATATAATGTGTAAATCCCAAATAGTTCTGATTTAAACAAAACATCATGGCTAGATTCTCAAAATTGGCACCTAAAAACATTTAGTTCACTCACACTCCACAGGTTATAAAGTATGGATATTTAACTACAACCTTTCAATTCTATAAGGCATACAGCATGTTTTTTTACAAGATTTAAATAATAATTTCACATGGTCGGTCGGGTACAACAGTTTAATACAATAAGAATAGTACCTAGCATAATTTAAAATGATTAAATTAAACATAATTAAACGTCATAATAAAGATATGCTTTTTAGTTATCGCTACAAATCCTTTATCAGCTTAAATTCAATCCACCAAATAACTTCACCACCACAAACGCCAAGGTAAGTATCCACGCCCAATAACGTAAAAAGCGGACAACACTAGGAAGTTCTAATCAGAAAACATCTCCTCAGGCGTTCGGTCGACAGCCCATACCCTCGCCAGGAGACACGGTGGAGAATACCGAGCCAGCTCCGGAGAATGGCGCCAGAGTGTCGCTATTGGCGCGTCGTCTGGCAGACCCTGAGCCGGGCGCTGATGAGTACCTCGCGGCAGCTACCGTGCTGGCCATGAAGTATGGACCTGCGGTGTTAGATCAGGTAAATTAACATTGAAAGATTGTCCACTTTTGGATGTAGCCCTCAAGCATCGCTTCATAGACCAGTCCTGCGCTTCTCGCTTCCAGTGGATTCCTGATCCTGTTTATTGGTCCATCTTGTGGGGCTTAGCCTACCGTACCGAAGCTGCGCTTTCCGATAAGTGACGCTCTAGTGTGAGTTACTTTTAACCATCTCGACTGCATGTATCGACCACGTTCAGCGCTCCGAGTGGTTCTGGATTGTTGAAGGGCCAATCGGAGCGTCGAACGCGGTTGATCTGTTAAGTCGAGCTTGTTAAAAGAAACTCACACTAGAGCCACAGGTCAGCATTTCAGAACTTTCGGCTTCATGGGCCATCCGTTCTGCGTGTGTATCCTACCCACTGCAACTCGAGTTTGCCAATTCCTCCTGGGAGGGATAAACTGTAAACAAAAGACAGGTTAGGAAGCCGTCGAGCTGGTGATCACGGATCAGCAAACGCTATGTACGATGCCCCAGACTATGTGGGGTAGCTGGTATTAGATGATGATCTCCATCCTAAATTCTCGTGAGCGGTGTGCAACAGACCCCTATGTTCAGGAGTAGACATCTAATGACTGACGATGAGTGTCCTGCGAGAAGCCAGGATAGTCATCGTATCTTCTAATCGAATTAAAGTTAGCAACTTAATTTTTGATTCGTTTGAATTTTCGGGCAAATTCCTAAATGTACCCTCGCTTGTCGCGCAGCTGCCGCCGGCCGCACACCTGGTGATCTCCCGCTGCGCGCGCGACGAGCACTCGTACAGCGGCGGCGAGGAGCGGCGCACGGCCGAGGCGCTGCTCAACCTGGCCGGCGTGCGCTCCGAGCCCGCGCCCAGCTAGTGCGGCCCGACCTGGCACGTACTTCAGCTTGTTCTCTTCCCGGCGCTGTTCGTCACTGTACGCCCGCTGTACTGGACTGTACCGGCATCGGTCTACACGGCCAAAGCGCTGCTCAACCTCGCAGTCGTACCCCCTCCTAGCGCCACAGGTACTAAAGCCTAACTGTTGGGCAGCTAACCAACGCGATCGTCGTGTTCATTTTCGCGAACGATCGATTTGGTTAGGTCGCGAGTTTAAGTTACTTCAGCTAATTCTCTTCACGACGCTGCAAAACAACGCTGTTCATCACTGTACACCCGTCGAGTAGAAGGTAGGAGTGACTACGGACATCTATCTAGCGCCCTCTGTTGACCTGTCCAGGTACTACACACTTCAGCTTATTCTCTTCACGTTGCCAGTACACCGCTGTTCTTTGTACGTTCACGGACGCGCACTTTTTTAATATGTTCCGGTACAGAAGCGCTTGATTGTACTTCTTGTGTCGCCAGGTAAAGTACGCGGAACACCACTGTCTCCAATTGTACGCTCTTTTTATAGTCTGATATCTCGATTTCATCTGATTGTAACAAGACAAAATGTACTCTTTGATTCGGTATTGGGTACACAAAGTGCGAGCAAAAACAGCTTTACTTGCTCGCTATCAGCGACACAAACGTCAAAAAAAATACCTACTCTTGAATTTTTATAGGCCAATAATACTGGCAGCTCACTTTGAGTACCCTTTACCTTTTACGTTCGTCGATTTGTGAGAAGAACAGCTACGTAGCCGATGTTATACCCTCTAGTTTCAGGCAAGAATACCAATTTTGTAACATATTACACAATATCTAAATGGTAATGTTATTTTGCGACAAAATACAGCGCTTGCAAATATTATTTGTTCTTTTTTTAGGAGTATAGAATACTTTTTGTTATGCAGTTTTAAAACACTGATTTCACGAGGGCACTATTGAAATTCGTTCGATAATAATTCTAAAATTATGACTAAGTTATTAAATCAATAAAATATAAATTAAATTTCTCGGGGCAAGGCCCCCAAAAAGTTCAGTGATTCTATATTGACATATGAGTTCGAAGAACGAAAAAATTGTTTATAATAAAACATGTTTGACGATTTCTGATTCTGTTGTCGCAATTTGTCAAATAGACATAATGTTTACCATTCTCTAGTCCAATAAAGACAATCCATATAAGCAAATCTCGGTGAGATACACAGATGTCTTTACTATAAATAAATTATATTCAATATGAAATAGTTATCGTGCTTAGGTAAATGGCTCACTCGCTGTCTAGTTAGGACCTATTTTCTCATTCAATATATTTTCCAAGTGTATAACATCACATTTATCATAAAGACAGGCGAACCATGCTCTAGAATAATTACACTTTACATAATAGTAGATATTTATAGTGATAGATGTGATACTACTGATACTGTTTAGTATGAAATATTTTATTTAAAAGAATGGAAAATAGTTGAATAGTTACTCCCTATATGCATTTAGTTTTCCCCCCATTTACTAATAGTCAATCAATCGTAATATATTGTAAGAATTAATTATTCTATACATAATTTAAAGTGTTCCCGTATTTCCGTCGAACAATTTGATTTTATGCCGAATGTTGCCAGAGTAATTGTACGAGTGTACATTGTATAGAGTTGCTATTGTGCATAATTAGACGGAAGTGTGGCGCATCATAGGTTTTAAGTTATAATTACTCTCATGTCATACTGTTCTACCTGCATCTTCAATATGTCAGGATATATGTCACCGGTAAGTATAGAGATAAAATTACTGATTCTAAAGTGAGCAATATTAAATGTAAAAATCTATTTAATATACCTCGTGATCTGAACATACAAATATTGTATACAGGGCGATCAAAATGTATTGTATGTATTCAAATTGGTTACTTCCAAAAGTGATAGTACATGTATATATTTACATTATTGTAGCAAATACTTGCATTAGCCATAAGCAAGCCGTATTTTGTGTTCATGAACCAAGGGAACTACTTCATACAAGCGCCAACAGTGTTAACAAAAAATATTATTTATCATATTGATAAGGACTTATAACTTCGTATCTGTGCGTGATTAGATGAAAAATGTACTCAAATAATTTTACCGGTATATTTACTAGCCAGTATACAGAGTTCCCGTTGTCTCGCAGTTAAGACTTAGCATATAATGGCAATCGCCTCAGATATAGAGAAATTTTATTCGTCATTATTAAGATTAATTATTAATTTTCGATATATTATGTAGCTGCTTCCTCTCTAGAGACTAAATCAATCATTACCGTAAAATAATCTCTAATAAGTACAGAAAACGTTTAACCTCTGCAACCAGATCTAGAAGTCAGCCCAAATCCTATTAATTCTTGTTAAAGGTCCGTGAAAGAAATTATGAATACCAATCCAATAACTTGATATAATCGTGTTCGTCATTTTAGAACTCTATTTTAAAAACTACGAGTTTAAAAAAAAAAAAAAAAAATCATAAAAACGTTATGAATGGCGGATGTGTGTTGCTATTTTACATAGCCAAAATTATATCAATGCCTCTTATATTGGTGTGGCTAAATTGCTATTGTATAAACTATTGGTTAAGTAATATATACTTGATACGAGGCCGTTTTCTCTCAAGTGCCTACTTAAATGCTTCTATTCTATCGTTAGAGAATTATAACTGGAGTACGGAGTGTCGTTAGAGAGGACGAGTGCCGGAATAAATACCATTGCAACACCTTAATATACATTCTGTTAAATATTTGACCTTAATTGATGACAACAGGGACGTATTCATGTATGTTTACAAACTACTTTATATAACACCAAATATACTAGTGATAAGTAGGCTGTGACAGACTTAGAATAAAAAAAAATACAATTCTGTGTTTATATGTCCCGCTAGTAAATATTATTTTCATAATAAAACCATTTGAAAATGTGTATTTATCTGGCGCTCACGGCAAAGCCTTGAAAGAATACACCAAATAGAGTTAATTGTGATAAAAACTTCAGTTTAGTTTAACGTTTGTTTAAATGTCTCGTAATATTAGTTGGGTTTTTGGTATAAATAATACTGTCCAATGATCTCCCTCGCCACAGTTTACACACCATGTCTCTTCACTTAAATTGTACTAAGAATATATTTTAAATGTAAGAATATGTATAAGACAGAAAGACAAATGAACTGTGGTGTCGGAATGTCTTAATTGTTATCTTAAGCAACTGTAATTTTTATTTGAATGGCTTGATTAGTACAATTTCATTGGTGTTTCGTCGTGTTTACGCGTAGGAAGTACTTGACTGATGCAATGACTGATTTGTGATGAAGCAATATTATTTATTAGTGAAATTGATGTATATTTTTTCGTTTCCCCGAACCTGCGGCTTGTTCCAGCGTCACATTGACGTTACGTGGCGTAACGTTAGAATGTTTTGAATAAAAATGCCAAATAGATATTTTTGAATTTTACACACATTTTTCGAATCTATTAATACATTTTGGTATTAGTAACAAAAATTGCACGTTTTATGAAACATGTCTGTGTAACTTTATAAAAAAGTGTCACACTTGCATGCGTCATAAAATAAAATATGGCAAATTAAATTATGACTGTTGACTTTCAAAGTGCTTCTAAACCAATGGCGAAATGCTTATAGATATTTTCTCCAATCCTTATGATTTGTTGACTTCCTCGTATGTTTTGTACTTAGGCAAATGAATGGTCTATGTGTGCCAAATGTTTAAGAAGATGATAACAATATTACCATATTATATCAAGCAAATTCAAATACCAGTAATATAAATGTATTTATATTAATAAAAAATACTATGTAACGCATAGATAGATTAGGTCGTAAGTGATATTATAGTAATATAATTTAATTGCTAAATAATTAAAATACATACATTTTTGCTGTATTTAGGAGCGTCTTCCATCTTACTCGTATTGTTTTCTCTTAGATAACTACGGTTGGAGAAAAAAGTTTGCGTGATAATCATTTGTCGACCTCTGAAGAGTACCGTATTTGATATTGTACTTGCCTTTGAGGAATAAAACAAACAACCAGAGACTGTGTTAAACACGTCTTTATAATACGAACATTGCATTGAAATGTAGTGTTTCTTGAAAGCGTATTTCCTTTACGGGAACTTTTTTTCTAACCGTACACACTAGCCTTTCTTTCGGTGGTATGTAGATGAAATTTTACAGCAATAATTAGTACCTAATAGTAGTACTTTGCTGGTAGATGCTACGTATATAATTATGTGTGATAAAACGCGATTTATTTATTAAGTGCTGTGTTTAAACTAAATTTTATGATCTTAAGCAACTTTCAAGCAATATAATATTATTCACCTGTTATGGTCTCAGACCGACAAGCTTTTATGATAATATCGAAAATTGATTTAAAAACCAATTGAATGATAGAAGAGTAAATTAACTCACTTCAGTTGTTAATGATCATAAAATTCCTTTTAAAGAGTTATATCGATATGATATTAAAATTGTTACGGCTCATGTTCTGTGGTCAAAAAGATTCTTTTTTATCGATTAATTTATTCTTAGGTTAATTATTGATGCTGTTATTATTTGTTTGTAAAACGGAATTTTTAAACAAAATGTATGTCTTTATTTGAATTAAGTGGTATTTGTTTGGAATTATAGTTTTACGGACTACGTTGTGACGTCATCTTTGTTAGCCCACGTTCCAACCGACGTGATAAAATCGCGGCGGGATTCAACGCACTACTTAGAGCCGAAAATTGAAAATCGAACTCGTGTGTTTTTTCGACGCACTAAGACTCACTCGCGCTGCACTATATTGGATTGTCAATGTTCGGTTCAACACCGAGAGTTTAAAATAAAGTGCGCGAATACATATCGCCGCGATTGACACACATCGCGATTGATCACATCACTTGTGAACGCGGAAATTTATTCTTGGAAACACCTTGTTTGATAGATGTTATAGGTGTGAGTATCGACAATGATGCGTGTTATTACAGCGGTGACGTCACAGTTCGCTATAAGCTACCCCTACGTTGGTATGTCCGAACTATGTTTAAGTATAAAATTAAATTATTGTTGTTGTTGATATTTTGCCGGCTTTTGAACGACACCACTCTTTATTAATTAATATTATTGCTATTGTTGAGAGTTATTGCCAAATTTTTATTTGTCCTAAAATCTTTTGTCTTTGTACATATCCATTAAATAAATTATGTACCGAGAATGTTTCGTTTCTTTTTATTTATTATGATCCCCTCTTAAAGCCATAGCGATATCTCGAACGGTGAATATATCTACGAAATATTGAAAGGAGGTTTACATTGCAGACTCTCCCAATGGTAAGTTGTATCACCGGTGTACCCTGCATACTCTGTACCTACTACTGCCAACTTTGCTGACCTCTTGAATCTATCTGGTATGGTGTTGCTAGTATGTACCGATTCAAAAGAATTGAAAAGTCCACTTTCTAAATTGAAATCAAATTCTTCTGAATTGAGTCTAATGCTTGTTACACACGCAGGACGAATGCTGTCGCTGACAAACGCCAGTCGCAAATTCGTCCTGCCAGTCTGTGTGAGCGAGAGATTTTGAATTCAAAATCTCACTTTCATACATCGGAAGCCCGAAATAAGGGGTAACGTTTTGTGTCCGTTTCAATGGCGCTGCCACAACTGGGTTGTGGAGGTCCGATAGGCAGTCGCTCCATGTAAAATACTGGGATTCAACTGCATCCGGTTTGACTGGAAGCCGACCCCGACATAGGAAAACGTTAGGCAGGTAATGATGATGCCAAGCGTAAATAGAACTGCCCTACCTATTCAATTAAATTCAGAAAATTCTGTTCAGTTAATATTAATATATTAAAGCTCATCACTGCACCTAATAAGTCTTCCATTTTTGTCAGCATAAAAATAAAACAAGAATTGAATACTGAACTATTTTATTACAAAAAAAGAACAAAAGCATGGCTCTAAAACCAGTCGGTACGTTAACATACTATAATAATATTTGTCTTAAAATTACAATATAATGTTGTCTACCTTATTTAACATCTATTAGAATAGTATTCCCATCATTCGCATATCAGACTCACCGTCGTAATATAGAAAAATGCTCCTTTGACTATTTCGATTTGAAACCAATTTAACTTTTCAGGCTTCCGATGTTCCGTTTTTCATAAGAACTGTCAGAAAATCAGATGCACTGAATAACTGCTAATGGCTTTTTATATTTTCCTTTTAGGTAGAGCATATTTTAAAAAGAAACTGAGTGCTCAGAAAAATGTTTTTACCTCCATTAATAAGTCTTCAACGCTAATTCGGATGCTGTATTCCACTTCCATAAAATGAATTCTTCATCACCATACATACATTCATCATCTAAAAAATATTTGAATCAAAGACATTCTTCACCATGACTATTTCTTATGCTGCCATGTTTTATAAATTTTGCATGTTGCAACATTAATTTTGTATTTTTTGTCTCTGGTCAAATTATAAAAAAATTGAAAGCCAACTTCTGTCATGCTATAAAACGTAAAAGAACAGATTTTTTTATCGTAAATGTTGCTTTTCAGACCTGCAATGTTATATCTAAAATCTTTTAATTCACACCGCATCAGCTAGTGATTACGTCGACCGTTTAGTAATATTTTTGGACGCGTTCACACATTAATAGAATTTAAACATAAATAATAACATCACATTCTGAAGTTGACACCATACGAGTGAGATCCATCCGAGTGGCTAATCGGATCTTCTAGTCCAGACGCCAGCACATCAAGCCACCCCAAAATGTCAAATTTTCCCAATTCAACAATTCAATATGCTTATGCAATAAAGTTCAAAATCTATCAAAGAAATTTGACAGATTGGGGTAGTTTGATGTGCTGGCGTCTGTACATATTACCAATGCTCTATTATTTTCATTTCGAATGGGAAAGATCGGATAAAGCTAATTGTTAATGGCGTGATCATAGCTAGGTCCGATGGCCAACAATATATTTTTCATTTCGTGTTCATTCATGAGTTAGGTTTTATTTCATTCGATATTTCGTTATTTTCGGTAATTTCAATGATATACATCAAGTAGTTGACATTAGGAAGTGTCAGAATGTAAAACGATAAATGTTTCACTTTCTTTTAAATGTTATTCGAGCTCTCTTTTATTTAAATAAAAAATCAGCAGGAACAGCTTAGTCATCTTAGTTTCAGAGTATTCAGGAACACAACAATGCGTTATTTTCGCGAAAAATAAAACCACCTCACGTCTTGTATTATTAATTTGTGTTGGGAACTAGCTATGAAAGCGCCATTTTGACAGTTGCCTTCCCCATTGAGAATGCTCGTACAGTGTCAACACGGCTTAACCGTGGCAAGTTCGTTCCCTTGTGTTTGCTACCTGTGGTGATTATTTCAAGTAAATAACAACGGTCTATAGTGCTACGTAAGTGTTCACGAGAAGTAAATCTGTCGAGCTTCGGCCGGCGACTGTTCCATCGGGCAGTAGGGACATTTCAATCTGAAAATGGAAAATAAAACAGGATATTACTAGGCTAAGCAGGCATTATAAACGACAAATCAACACGTCACGTTCGGTATCACCACGCTTGGTAAGGTAATATGGATTTGATCATCTGCCTAGCCTTTTCCCAACTATGTTGAGGTCGGCTTTCAGTCAAACCAGATGCAGCTGAATACCAGTATTTTACATGGAGCGACTGTCTCTCTGACTACCACAACCCAGTTACTGGGTAATACGATACCCCTTGCTAAGATTGATTGTCAGACTTTCAGGTTTCTGACGACCCGTAACGTCTGTTAAAGATCCCGAATGACACCCGCTTCTAACGGCTTAACGTGCTTTCCGAGGCATGGAAGGGTCTTGGTATGTAAGGGTCACCCATCCACGGACCAATCGCGACTACCGTTGCTTAACCTGATCGACCGACCCGTGCGGTTGTTTATACTTAACCCCTTTTAACACAAAATTATCCTCCTCAAAAAATCCAAGTATCTTTCCACATACTGCTCTGATATTTATTAATAATGTCAAAGTACTGCCCTTTACGTACTTATTGTTGACCAGTAATGAATTGGATGACACACTCATTTTATGTACCTATGTACAGAGGCCCGCACATCAAGCTACCCCAATCTGTCAAATTTCTTTGATAGTTTTTCAACTTTATTACAAACGAATAAGGTTTATGTTCAATTGGGAAAATTTGACAGTTTGGGATAGCTTGACCTGCTGGCGACTGTACAAAATTAACCAACAATCATCAATCACCATGACATGCAACTCTAAAAATAGAATTTATCTCATATTAATTACTGGTCTGTGTATTAAACATATAAACCTTCCTCTGGTATCATTCTGTCTATAAAAGAAAACCGCATTAAAATCCGTTGCGTAGTTTAAAAGATGTAAGCGTACAAACACGAAAAGCGACTTTGTTTATAGTACGTAATGATCAGTGACAGTCCATATTACACTTGTCTCTTATAGCCATTATGGGTGATATTATTGCAACGAGTCACACGAATGCTGTAACTATGTTCTGTTACAAAAGTAAAGTTAAAAGTGTAAAGCTTTCATGTTAAATTTAATATTACTAATTAATTAGTAACACTTTCATCTTCATTTTATTTTCAACTTGATATCTCGCCATTTTTCCGAAATCGATTGTTAAAATAACATTATTAAATTGAAATTGTAAATCATCCACAAATATTGAGATTGCACTTTTCTTTGAATCAATTGAATATGTTTGTAATTAGCTAATTACCGACGAAAAACGTCTACACTGGGGCATCAAGAATTTAGGCGCGGTCGCAACCAAAGACTTTGAAGGTCACAGACAAAGACTACATATTAATAACAAAAGTAAAAGACTAAATTAGACTTCTGAGCAATGAATATGTATTTATCAAGTAGGCACTAGCTTTTGCCAGCGGCTTCGTCCGCGTAGCGGTTGGAATTTATACCACGACAATGTACTACCAGGATACTACTATTACTAGGACCTAAGACCCACCAACCCCCCCCCCCCACTCCTCGGACCGCGCCTGGCTGAATTTATGGTTTCAGTTTGTGCGTCGATGCCCTTTTGCCACCATAGTAGCTAACTAACTACCTTCTACTTTCTAACTAACTGACAGACTCTTTGACAACTCAAAAGTGCCTGAAGCCAAGTGCACATTACAGCCGCAACAGGCCGCAGCGCAACGCATTTTCATACGAAAACGTATGGTGCGGCCCGCCCAAGTCTGCGTCAGATCGAAATAAATCATTTCCGTTATAGATATTACTAGTATACTCACTTGGCACCCATAGCGAGTTTGTTAAGCGCGTCTCTAGAGATGACGTGTCCACACAACAGCCTCATGGGCGGGTTCTGTTCCGAGGCCTGCTGGCGCAGGATGGGGCACGCGAACACCGAGTGGTAGCCGCCGCCGTCCTCGCCCAGGTCCACCTGGCTCACAACATTTACGATCAGAAGATGTTCGCAGTATGAATAGCTTGTGTCCAAATACTTTTTGGAACATTAACGTCCTATAAGTCCCTCCCCCCCTCCCCTCCCCAACCCTCCGTCGCCCCTGGCACACAGGCAACTGAGGGAACACGGGGGTTTTAGTCAGTAAAAGTCTGACACGCTCTCCTGCTCCACTCAGAGCGGGAGAAGTTATTTGATGATTGACATGAAGACAAAAAAAAGACATTAATACTTTCCAAATGGCAAGTTTCAAGTGACCGGATAACGATACCCGCATAGGTATTCACAACCATTGGACAGGCTATCGTATGGAAAATGACACATTTTGATAACCTGATTTGCCTTGCCTCCGACAATAAACAGATGCCGAAAGAAAAGCGGTCGTCTATTTCAAATAAACTGGCAGAATTTTCGGGATTTGTGAACAGCGTTTATTGTAGGAGTCACGATAACATTGATTGACCTTCGATTCAGTACGGAAGCGTATCGAATGGTTGTGAATGACTATGCTGAACTGTTATAAAGGGGGGTCAGACAGACACACACTAGTGTGTAAACAGCATTGCTGCATGGCTTTTTATTTTGATTTATGGTCCATTATGCTAGCTAGACATAGAATGTCTCGTGACATCCAAACGCCTGGTCTCACTTTTATAATGTTTTCTATTATTCGTGTGCTGTCATCATGTCATATCATCCAGATAATCCTAAAATGAAGAAATTAATATCTTACCTCGAAAGGCAGCTCATCATCAGACCAGGCAGCGATGACGTGCGGGTGCGTCATCTTAGCCCTGATATCGTGTAGTGCAGGTAACACACGAGCTCCTGCTAACACTCCGCCAGCGAGAGGGGATAGTGGGGCCAAGCGGAGCAATGCACACGCCTCCTTTATGAATAGCTCCGCTGCTTCAGCACCTGCGGAAATGGTTTGTTAACGCCATATATCACGATAACTATCGGTCCCACGTCAATATTGTGTAGGACTTCTTTGTGCAGCATTACATATGGGAGTAATGTTTTAAGGACCAAAATTGTGAAAAGCCACTTTTCGACTTTCGTATAGTATTTCTGAAGCTAATCCGAATTTAATCAAAATAATCCTGGTGAGAAATCCTTTTCGCTGATTTGGCTGTAATTTGTCACATCTTCCTGGGCTTCCAGTGCTATTTTCTTAGTTTGTCGATGGAAGATTTTATTTGAAAAATAAATAGAAGTTAATCTTTTTGTTTGGCCCAGTATTCAGCAACGCTTACACCATTCGTTAGATCGACGCAGTCATTAGATCCACACGTGTACAGGTGACAGGGTATGCGGCGCAAGATGAAACAGGGCCGTGGTCTGCAGTCCTATGTAAGTAAAGTCCCCGTCACGGGAAGCTATAAATTTTGTAAATAAAGAAGTTCTACCAAGTAACGCAGCGACAATTCAATCAACAACAAATAATCCCAAATTCAATCAACTCAAAGTAACATACGTGTAATACGAAACTAACGAGCAATTTCACTTGGTCGGGTTATATTTTAGCGATATAGAGCGCTGTCGTCTAATGCTTTTGGTACTGGAACGCGTCTGACTCATGGAACGTAAACATTATTTTGAATGCCTGAATATGTGTTTTGCTTCTCGTGCCGGGGACTTTAGTTACTTTACAACTGACCCAGCGCCTTCGGGTCCAGTAGATGCTGGTAGATGGCGGGCGCGGGCCCGGCGCCCGGCGTGCACCACGCCAGTGCGCACACGGCCGCCTGCAGCGCGCGCTCGTGGCGCACTGCGTGCGTGGGGAACTGGCGTCGCGCGTACTCTATGGCTGCGCCTACGCCCTTCTCGCGCGCCAGCTGTGGGTACAAACACGGATGTTTACAGGGGAAACCTCACACAAAGCAAGGATAGGTTCGCAAAGACTAACCTACCCCTGCTTTGTATTTTTCGGGGCAATACCAGCGCGAGTTTCGGGCCCTGAAAAAGGCTGAGATACAAGAGAATGATCATCACTGTGCCCAGTGTCCCGCCACAGTAAGTGGCCTATAAATATTACACAGTAAAATACAAATATTACTGATAGAAGATAAAGGAAATAGAAGGCGTGTCAAACATTAATACACTGAATACACTGCGTGCACTGCAATGAATTAAATAATACATTGCCCTTTTCTAGTTAATAGCGAAAGTTCACAGGACTATTTATCTGTGAATTTTTGCCAATGAAGGGATTTGGTGAAACTTACCTTAAGAGCCTGCATCCTATGCAGGGTAAAAGGAAGGGGCGAGTTATGCAACTCATGCGCACGACGTTCGGCCCAGTGCAAAGCCGCACTCGGATCTCCTTCGGCCAACGCCGCTGCGCAACGTTGCAGCAAAGCGAACGTACATGTACGCTCTACGCCCGTTATCTTCGCTTCTGATACGAATGCGTCCCCTACGTCTTCTAGGCCCTGTGGATTAAGAGGTATACTAAATCTTTGGCCTATTTGGCCGTTTGCTTCATTGGTCTTAAGAGCAATTAAATGGAACATCATTTATTTACTTTTACCACTCACATTTGTTTTTACAGATAACCAATACAACAGAGTAGTCACAACTTCCTCACTCAGAGACGCGACCCAAAAACAAATTACACAACAGCACCAAGAAATAATGAAATGAACTGTCATATTTTACTGACAGGGTTCATATATATTTCTTTCGATTAACGTGAATGATTAATTAATAAGAAACGACTCGGAGTACCGGCACAAGTCATGCAGATAACAATATGTAAAAAAAGTGTTACCCTCTAAAACTCCGCCAAAGACAAAGTAAAGATGTCCAATCACAGAAAGCGCTGTTGAGTATCTTTATTGTCCGCCCCACCCTAACTATAACAAGTTTGTACGGGCCACTCGGATTTTAAACAGTCTCTCTCTAAGGCTCAGCCCCTCCCGCTGCCTACTGTTTCCCAGACCCCTCCCCACACATGTTCAGTTTACCCGACCTGGGAATAGAACCTACGACGTCATTGCTCATGAGTAGCCCTTGCAACTACTAGACCAAAAGAGGAGATGTATCTCCATAAGAATATTTATCAGCACCCAAAATTTGTGCTGCGACGGCGCCATGGGATACGTCAAGCTGTTTCATGTATAGGGTAAATTTATTTAACATTTTGTCTACCATTAGACACGACTTTTTCTTTGGCAACTGAGCCGATGTCGACTATTCTGTCAGAAAGACACTTCTTAGTTTTAAATGGATTCTAGATGATAGTACTGCACTATCGCTGCAGCAGTTCGTAGTGCGACTACGATCATCATCCCAAGTCATCTAATGCTGGGCAGAGGCCCCCAAGCATCTCTACAACAACTGGTCCTGAACTGCCACATTTGCTGAATTCCTATTATTATCCTACCTGGACAATACATATTTTCTACTTTCCAGCCGCGGGCAGAAGCTGTAATGGATAAATTGTCAGTCTATTTTCTATTTGTAAAGTATAATTGCAAGATATCGGCAAAATCATTAGGCAGCATTCATTTTAGCTTGTATATCAAACCCTCATGCTAAACTCTATCAAAAGCTTGAGCCACATCTAAAAATATGGTGGAGCAGACTTTTTTATCATCCAGCGTTCTCTCAATTATGTTGGTAATTCTATTTACTTGGTCTATTGTTGAGTTTTTCTCTCTGAAACCAAACTGGTGGTCAGAGGGTCTCTCGTTTATGATAGGGTTTAGGCGTTTAAAAAATAATTTAGAGTAAGGGCGTACCTCAAGGTAGTGCGCTGGGTCCAGTGCTCTATCTGTTGTACACGTATGATATAATAAAGCTAGAAAATGATACTATTGCAACCTTTGCGAACGACACCGCCACTATGGCTACAGGGTCATGCCTTACGGAAGTAATCGAAAAGGTACAAATCGATTTAAATAAAGTTCATGACTGGGCACAAAAATGGAGAATCAAATTTAACGAATCAAAGTCGCTTCACATTGATTTCACCAAAAGGAATTGTGATTACCACCCGGTCTTCATAAATGGCCAACAAGTGCCATACGCGAATACAGCCAAATACCATGGCATAACGCTAGACGCGAAACTGGGCTGGAAAGCGCACGTCAAGAAGAAAACACAGGAACTAGACATGCGTTTAAAAAATCTGTATTGGTTGATCGGACGGGGTTCCTGTCTATCGATACATAACAAAATTTTAATATAGAAGCATACTCTTATGCTAATCTGGACATATGGCATGTAACTGTGGGGCTATACTAAAACCGACCAACCTCTAAATTATACAAACATTCCAGAATAAGGTACTCAGGAGCATTGTTTATGCTCCCTGGTACATAAGAAATGACGACCTCCATCGTGACCTAAAAATGGAACCCATCACCAACATAATCCAAAAATTTGCTTAGGCCTATGAACAATGATTCCATCAGCATGTGAACATCGAGACGATTCAGCTGTTAGACCAAACATAATATAGTTCAAAGACTAAAACCAAGAAAACCTTTTTTGTAACAAGACTATTGAGTTAAGTGTAGTGTAAAAACTGTAGACATAATGGTGACAATGACACATAATAATAACACATGAACAAAGTGTTTATAATATCATCATTTCAGACTAAAAAAGTGGAATGGGCTTGTGTAAAGTACAATCAAGAGTATTGTTAGTTTTAATACAATCATCATGTATAAAGTTAAGTTAGATTAAAATTACTTATTAGTCTTATAGGCTAGATTGTAATCAATTATTAAGAACCGGGTTCTTTTTAATAAAGGATAAAAAAGTATATTTTCTATTAATTTGCTTTGTATGTGTTTACTAAAATCTGCCGTATAATAGCGAATACTTAACATGGTGAGTGGCGACACATAATCTTATACTTAATTATAAACAGTATAATATGCAACATAACAAAATAAGGACAACCAGAGTTAGGACCTGTTTGCTGACATTCATTAATTACTTGTTGTGTCTCATGCATGAACAGGATACTTTTGTATTTATTTCTAATATGTTTAGAATTATACCTAGCAAGTCTATACATGCACATTTATACATGTCTATACAGCTATGTATGATTCAATTTTAAGTTGTATCAACTTTTTATACTATGTAGGTAGGCTCTAAACTAAACAATGGATGAATGAAAAATAATATATCCCATTCCCAGTTCTATACAAACTTAGCTTACAAATTATAATATTTAACTGTTTTTTGGTGAACTTGAAAAAAATCACAACAGCCTCCTAAAATGTATTGCTAGAATTTAGTTAAGAATTACATTATTTGTATTATAGATATCTTTACAGTATATTTATGTTATGGTAGTTTGGTACATTCATTCTACAGAACTTAAAGTTTCAAAATGCCTTTTTGTTAGAAATGTAGCAGTAGGGCGGGTCCACAGCAATCAATCCAGTAAAATTTTGAAAATGGTCATAAGAATAAAAAAAGTTTGGGTACCTCTCGGATACAGTAAAACACTTGTACTTGTGTGGAAATTACCCATCAAGATATGTTGTGGGTTCCTCATGGTGTGTGCAAAATGTGTGTTGAACATGTGAGACAGTGGCAGAAAGACACCAGAAAAGTTTTGAAGTATGCATGATTTGAAGCGAATCGAAAACCACCATTATGACTGTTACTTCTGTATGGTAGGTAAATAACGCTGGTTTAAAAAAACAGTCGTCATAAACGGCAATAACCTAATATGTCAAAAGCCAGAAGACCAGGGTCATTCAGAAACTACACCAGATTTAGTTTTTAATCAGCCTTTGCAATTGGAGTATGAAGATAGTGAATTACCTGGTCCAAGTCACTGTCAAATGTTGAACAATTCAAAAACTTAGGTTGTAATATGGGTATAAAACGGCACTATCTTCAGTCATTTAGACTACTTTCCACATAATCTGGGAGATTTAAACGAGGAACAAGGTGAATGCTTCCAAGATGGAAACCAAATACCAGAGGTAATGGGACCGCCATAAGATGGTAGACTATTGCTGAGGTCTGATGCACGACTGTCCGCAAAAATTCTATTCGCGAAAATCAGCCAAAAGACAATTTTATGACTTTTATTGTAAAATGTTTTTCCTTTTTTTCGTGTCTTTTTACATCTCAAAATCTAGAGCTGATACAAAAAAACTAAAACCATTTTTGGAGTCGCCACACTGAACATACTTAAGATCTGAAGGCCAATTCTACTAATTAAAAACGTTCGCAGTGTCATCTCGGCGACAATCGAAATTCAAAAATTGGACAAAAATGTATAGGAATTTTTGACAGATTGACACTGAGATCAGACTGTGAACGTTCTTAAAATTAGTAGAATTGCCCCTCAGGTCTCAAATTGGTGGCACCAATTTGGCTGTAGGTATTACACAAGTAATAGATAGATATTATTTTGTAAATATCACACTATGTTTAGCTACTTCTGACGAATAAATAAATTCTGATTAAATTTAGTTGATTAGAACATTGGGACTAAGTTGTATCTTACCTGTCTATACAAATGTTGAGCTATGGCCTGCTCCATGATAGGCCTGTTGACGTCATTACCGAAGGATTCAGCTTTAGGCGCTACAGATGCATAGTCAGCAATAAAGTGCCTGTCAATAGACTTGCCTACTCGGGACACTGTTGCATGAAGTTCCCTATGTTCTGTGGAATTGGAAGAGGAATTAGCTCTTACTTGGGATCTAGTAGTATAATGAAGACGGGTCACTTTCCTTCAAGTTTTACAAGATGTGGTGTGGTTAAATTAAGAAGTTAATATTTTTATTGATGTGATGTGTCTCATACAGCTTGTCAGACAAGCTGTTACCAGAGGCACCACATACTAATTTTGGTATTGAATAAATGTTTTTTTTTTTTTTATGAAGAATAAAAAAAAAAAAGTGTGTTGTATTTTTGATTATGACCTGTAATATATTCCTTTAGTAAACTATCCCTTCATGCATATTTTCTATACAAAATATTTTTGATTTTGATCATTTTATTATATCATTGAATACTTACCCCTACAGGGTTATTGGAATAACACCAACAGCCTCTTTCAGGTTCGCGATTTCAGGTTTAGTCCCATAGTAAAAGTTGCTCATCATTATGAGTACAATGACCTCTTAAGAGGTTGTTGGTGTTTTTCCAATAACTCTGTATTGTCTGCTAAGCAGAAAATGTAATTATTAGTACCTATGTTTAAGTTTAATAAAACTACATTGGAAATGTTGCTATTACCTGTTGACATTTGAAAAACAGTATGTTTGACTAATGTCGCTAAGTCACTAACCACCACAGCCTGTGCTGGTGACAATGGTGTGTTCTCAGCCTCTGAAAATAAAATTAAATACTTTTCATTAATCGGTTGAAGGACACTGAACAAGACACAATAGAAGTTTTATTGCTAGGGGTTTATTTATAAAACATTGATGTAAGGTAAAGAGATGATTAGTCTTAAAAATTGTATGGTTAAACAGTTGCTAATCATTACTTAACTTTAAGCAACATTTATAATTATAAACAAAGGGATTAATGTCTCATTAAAAACATGTTTTGCCACAAGCAAGGAGACTATGACCCAAAGGTGAAAATTTCTTTTATTAGCATATGTGGCAATGTTATCAAAAATATAAGTTACTTACAGGCCCATTTTTATAAACATACATGTTATTAATAGCATGTTTACTGGTTAGCTTAGATAAGAACAGGAGAAAGAAAGGGCTGATATTTACTGAACTAAGGCATGTTATTTCATTCAGACACAAACTCCAAGCATTAATTTAAAACTATCTTTTCCCAGCGGCTTTGCCCACGTGAAAGTCAAAAATTATCCTGCGGTGGTGTAATACTGGGCTAAAAAGTATCCTATGTGTTAATCCAGGCTATCTGTGTGCTAAATTTCATCCAAATCCACTCAGCCGTATTTGCATGATTGAACTTTCACATTTATAATATTTGTTACAGGCGCTTTTGAATTGTAAGGGGTTGGTCAGCCAGAAAGATGAAGCTAAGCCCATTCCAAAGCATAGTAGGTAACTAAGCACATGGACTCTTGTACTACTATCGCAAGGCAGGCACTTTTCTTGTAGAGAGGTGAAAGGTAAACTCAGTAAATGTTTATGAAACAGTGACTAAAACTGGCATGTTACTTATTTAGCATTATTCACTAAGATTCCTACATTTTAATTAGGGTAAAGAAGCATTAGTAAATAAATGAAATTCGTCTTGTCATGGTCATTTAGGTATTATACGTAAACAAGACACCCAGTGAACAAAGAGGGAAAGACAACAAATCACTTACGTTTTGCAGTTTCTTTTCTCAGTTCTTCAACTTGGTCTATGATATCCTGTAGAACTGTATCTGTGTGACCATTTAGAGAGTTAAATTTTGCTAAAGCTTTGTCCAAATCCTGTTCAACGCCAATACACGAATCCATGGTTAGGCGGTCACAATATTCTAATTTATCAATTTTTAAACAACGTTTTAACTTTTATCAATGGAACTGAACTACGAATGACCAAAAACGCTTTTTATTACAGGTAAATAGGGTCAATATTTTAGGCGAAATTTATGAAAACAGACATTTTGCTTTCAGCTGAATTTCTAAATTACAGACAGATTCATAATCAAAAATTGAATGTCAACATCTGTCAAATTCATTTTTTTTTTTTTTATTTGTTTTATTCAAATAAAATTGCTGATGGTCTTCGATAGGGCTGCGAACTAATAATCGACTAATGGAACCGTTTTGCTCTGCGAAGTTGCTGGTGTATAGAAAGCCAAGAGACTTCTTTTTATCTGTTTTTCCAATTTGTTCTTTTTGTCTATGGACATTGCACAATAGAATTGTTCGATTTTGGCCTGCCGTTTTAGGTTAGAATTTTTTGTCGGAAAAGTATTGAAATTTAATAATATTATACTTGTTGGAACGTAATAAACATGGCTCAAAGTAAGCTTAACGATATGGCGGGCAAATTCGCCAAGGGTGGACCCCCTGGTCTCAACATCGGTCTAAAAGTGGTAGCTGCTGTAGGTGCGGCGGCTTATGGCGTCTCGCAAGCCTTGTTTACCGTCGAAGGTGGTCACCGTGCCATCATGTTCAACAGAATAGGAGGTATACAACAACACGTCATGAGTGAAGGTTTGCACTTCCGTATACCTTGGTTCCAATACCCCATAATTTACGACATCAGGTCAAGACCTCGCAAAATTTCTTCACCCACCGGATCTAAGGATTTACAAATGGTTAACATTTCTTTGAGAGTACTCTCCCGCCCCGATGCCATGTCGCTCCCTACGATGTACAGACAGCTTGGCACTGATTATGATGAAAAAGTATTGCCATCAATTTGCAATGAAGTACTGAAATCCGTTGTTGCAAAATTCAATGCATCTCAATTGATTACTCAGCGTCAACAGGTCTCACTTTTGATCAGAAGAGAGCTGGTGGAGCGTGCAGCTGATTTCAATATTATTTTGGATGATGTATCCTTGACCGAATTAAGTTTTGGTAAAGAGTACACTGCTGCTGTTGAGGCTAAGCAGGTGGCCCAACAGGAAGCTCAGCGTGCTGCTTTCGTTGTGGAAAGAGCCAAGCAGGAGCGCCAGCAGAAAATTGTACAGGCTGAGGGTGAAGCCGAAGCTGCTGAAATGTTGGGAAAGGCTATGGGAATGAACCCTGGTTACTTGAAGCTGCGTAAGATCCGTGCTGCTCAAAGTATCTCTAGGATGATTGCTCAATCTCAAAACCGTGTATTCCTTCCTGGCAATAGCTTGATGATTAACCTCCAGGACCCAACCTTTGACGACTTGTCTGAGAAGCTTACCAAGAAGAAGTAACATGAGGCTGAGAGTGTGTATGCTGATAGCCTGGAGCCTGCTACCACTCTTACAGATGTTGATGCTGCTGTACTAATAGGTGGTGTTGCTTCAGTTCTCGTTTAGTGCATTTGTTTATGTAGGTACCACGAGCATTACAAATAATATTATGTATAAAGTCAGCCAGTTCAAAATGTAATATTGCATTTTACGTTATTTAGTTGTAGGTTTATAGCATGTATGCGAATCTAATGATTGAAATAAAACACTACAAAATTTAAGTTATTGTTATTTAATGGTGCCTACCGTCCCACAGCCTGTATGAGAAACCCATTTACTGGGTAACACAGTACCCCTTGGTAAGACTGGCTTGTGGCAATACCTAAGGCAATCTATGTGCTGTTATTATAAATTCTTTTAATTTTTTTATAGATAGCTGAACAAAATCAAAAAAAAATGTGGATTTAAAACCATACTGTACTGGCGGAATTATTGCTGTCTTTGTTGTATTTGAAGTAATACTCGAACAAGTTACATTACATAATGGTATTGCCATTAGTAGGTAGTAGGTATTATTACGGAGCCAGGAAGAAAAATGTATTGTGGAATGAATGACCTACACCAACCATATTTAATGGATAAGTGCAATAAGATTATATGACGATAATTTCACTTTTTATATGTTTCACGGTCAACAGTAAATTCAGATTGTATTGAAATTGAAAATTGAGGAATCAACTAAATATCTGTTGCTGTTATAAGACATCAACAACAATAATATCATAAATCCCCGTTTCACCCCATTTTCATAAGCATTAAGGCTTTTGGGTCACCTGGACATGCCAAGAGAACTTGATCAATTTTAATTGCAACTGCCAACACACAGGCTGTCACGGGAGCATGGGGATAGGCCCAAGAAAAGAGAGGCCTATGCCCAGCAGTGGATGGTGATGATATTACAAATGCTCAAACATCCTACTAATATCATAAATGTGAAAGTTTGTATATTTGGATGTTTGTCCAATCACACTAAAACAGCTGGAATGGATTTGGATGAAATTTGGCACTAGAATAGTTTATGACCTGGATTACTTGGATACTTTTATCTTGGTTGCTCCAGTGGGGTAATTTTCGACCTCTATGTGGGCGAAGTTATTCAATCACCCAAAAAAGGCTGACGGATTTGGATGAAATTTGGCACACATAGTTTGTAACCTGGAATTACACATGTGACACTTTGTATCCCGGTAATAAATTCCTGTGGGATTATTTTCGAACTACACGCGGTAGAAGCCGCTGACAAAAGCTAGTGATAGATAAATGAAACAGCGGTTAACCTTCTCTAATAATTTATTAAGTGAACCATAACAACAAAAGACAATATTCTGCAAAACATTACTTTTTGAGAGCAGATGGTTGAGGACATCTAAAGCTCGCCATCTCAATTTCAGCTTCGAAGAAACTCATATTATCGTATTGAAAGTATTCAGGGACTTTGTAGGCTCCGGTCTTATTAGGGTCAACGCCAGGACCCACGGGTTGAACCGCTGGTTGGATTACATTGCTGCTCAGTCCAGGAACGTCGGGGATTGTCTGACTGGCCTGCGCGGGTGGTGGAGGCGTACTCTTAGAACCCCCGGCACCTTCGCTGTAAAATCTAGTTAATGCTCTTAACGTATTCCTCCTTAGAGCATTCATTATTATTATGTATTACACAACCTGACAGCAATGGAAAAACTGCACTATTGACGGACGTTGACATGACAATTTATTGAGTTTTGAGTAGGGATGTAAAAATTATCAAGCATGGAATAAATCGATTAATAAAAAAACAATTTTTATTCACTGACGATTTTTTCACCTGGAATAGACGCAACACAGCTTTAGTAATGAGCGCGAAACTATAATTTTCTTGCGTCTTTTGCAATTTGCAGGTCCTGACACTAGGTCTTTAAAATGTGATTCGCAACAGTAAAAATATGTATTTACATAATTATAACCTTCAGAATCACTAATACAAGGAACTAAAAACTTTATATCTTAGACTGTTCAAAAAAAACCTGTATGAATGTTTAAAAACGAATAACTTTTACAGCATTAAAGAATTTACTGACGGGAGATATCTTTAAATGTAACCAACAATATTTGCATGCTATGATATAAGCGAAACATGTATGCTCTATAATGTACCTTAAAACAATTTTATATACCATATTTTATGCGAATAAATATTATTTCTATTTCTTCTCTCTTTGTAAGATTTGTTCTCTTCTGATCCAAAATTATTAGATCAATAAAACTGAGCTGCGATGATTATCGATATTTCAAACGTTTCATTCTACAAAAACATTAGGAAAATATCGAAATTTTTAATCATTTTTAACCGACTTCAAAAAGAAGGAGGTTATCAATTCGACATGTTTATATATTTTTTTTTTTATGTATGTTCGGGCATAACTCCGTCGTATATAGACGGATTTGGAAAATTCTTTTTTGTTCGAAAGGGGTTTACTTCGAAATGGTCCCATTGAAATTTCATATAGATCTGATGATGCGTTTCGGAGACAGACAACGGAACTCTTCAAAAAATTACAGCAAATCAACCGCGAATGTTGCTATCGCATAAATGTGTATTGTTTTGACCCCAAGGATGATGAAATTTCGAATTTGTGTGGGGTAGATAACTAAAAAGTGAAAAATAAAAACTTTTTTCAAAAAAATAACAACCGACTTCCAAAGAAACACTACAAAGTGCAAAATAACTTTAATTTCGGAAGGCGGTGACAAATAATTAAAATACACATCCAAAGTCACCGACTTACCAAATTAAAGTTATTTTGCACTTTGTAGTGTTTCTTTGGAAGTCGGTTGTTATTTTTTTGAAAAAAGTTTTTATATTACTAGGCATCGATTTTTTATTTATACTCTCACATCCCTAGTTTTGAGTTGACTATCCGTCACCCGCTTACAGTCCTTACGTTCCGAGATACGATAATATCGATTTGAGCGCGCTCACACCCGTTCCGACTTGGTGTGAGCGCGATGACGATTTCTCGCGAAACGTCATAGATAACGTCATGACATTCGCCATCTTGCGACAACGCTGACCATGCAATTTTTCTAAAATCACCGTTAGCGCTGTCAGAAATGACAGTAGGGCTGTTTTGTTTTGATTCGCATCGTATCTTTTAACTAACTTTGGTTTATTTGAAATAGTGCTTCTATCTAAGAAGAAGAAATGTGTGGTGTATACAAGTCTAATTTCGTGAAAATATGTTTTAACGTTGAGTGAGCACTTTTATCGCCATCACGAGCGTTCCGTATTGATGACAAAAATGACGGTTCTTAACTGTCAGGATCGTGATATTCTAACTGTCGATGTGAGCGCTCACACTGCGCTATTTTGCTAATTCGGAATGCGGCCACAGTTGTAATGTAATTAATTACAGGGGATTGAACCTTTGTTGAAAGAAAATAATAGTGGTGTGTCGTTGCCGAATTTAAACGCAACCTTTTTCCCTACGACAAAAACGATTGCAGAAAACGGTCGTGTCGTTGCAACTGGTTTGAAGATGGCTTATTTCCCTGGCACTACGTGGCTCTCGAAACTTTGAGGATTTAAATTTCGCGGGCTACCGTGGGGCTTTCTTCTAAAACTTTCCTTGAAACCACTTCTTACTAGAGATGCAAGTACTGAGCCACCACTGCATGCATTGGGGTTGAGCATTTTACCTTGGGAAAAATGAAACCATTGCTATCCTAGTAAAAAAAAAGTATCACTACAGTTATTATGGTTTTGTTTTTTTTAAAGCACATGAAAAGGGTTGTTCTTGAAAACTCGTCTTAAGTGGCAACTCAGTTCATCGTCTACAAATCGTCATTGTTTCGTTTATGTTTACTTTTTACTTAGTTCTAAACTCGCCAAACTTTTACGTTTGATGGCGAGAGGCGCTCTTTGTGATAACAACCACCAGCGCTCCGCGGTTTCACCCGCGCAATTCCCGTTCTCGTGGGAATGCGGGGATAAAATATAGCCTATGTCACCCGGGGATAGTGTGGCTTCCCATCAGTGAAAGATTTTTTCAAATCGGTTCAGTAGTTTCGGAGCGTATTCAATGCAAACAAACAAACAATGAAATCTTTCCTCTCTAAAATATTAGTATAGATTATAGGTAGTCGTCATCTTTTATTCATCATAACAGCATTGTAGTACACATGCAATTTACAGGGTGGACAAAAGTGTACTAAAACTACAACTGAAATGGTGGTGAGATGCTGTATTCCCAGCTAGGTATAGTTTAGATGAACCACCTTACGTACATAGCTACTACTTATATATTATTCATTTATTTTCTTTCATACATATTTATTATCATTTTCAAATATTTTACAAAAATCGTACAAAAACACTAAAAAATAATAATAAAATAATGGCCCATCGGCATCGAGAGCAAGGTCCAAGATGTCGGTAGTCAGGGCTCTAGAGAAAGGAACCTCCTGACTATGCGTGCCGTGTCCTCCTGAGATGTTGGTCGAGGGTCTTTGCTATTAGGCGATTTACTGTAACGATTATCGGTACAATGATTGCTGAGTCCACGTCCCACATGTCGACAACCTCGTGAGCTAAGTCAAGATACTTGATTTTCTTATCTTGCTCAGCTTTCACGAGATTCTTGTCATGAGGGACAGCAATATCAACAATTATTGCACGACGCTCTCGTCGATCTATCACCACAATATCAGGCTTATTGACTACAATAGTCCTTTCAGTGAAGATAGATCGATCCCACAACAATGTGGCGTGATCATTCTCGAGAACTGGGTCGGGCACATACCTGTAGTATGGTATTTCAGACTCCACAAGGTTGTACTGCAAAGCAAGTTGCTGGTGGATAATCCTAGCTACTAGATTGTGTCTGTGCAAATACTCGTCGTTAGCAAGACATAAATCCCTACTAATATTATAAATGCGAAAGTAACTCTGTCTGTCTGTCTGTCTGTCTGTTACGCTTTCACGCCTTAACCGCTGAACCGATCGTCATGAAATTTGGCCGAGATATAGCCTGGGATATGGGTAAGGACATAGGCTACTTTTTACGCGATAACCGACATCCACGCGGGCGGAGCCGCGGGCAAAAGCTAGTATTATATAAAACTGATATATTATACTGTTACGGTTTGAATCTTATACAATGCATTAACTTCTGTTTGCTTTACGAAAAAGATAAAACATGAGACTTGGAATGTAGCACTATGTACAGACGAACTAAGAAGAGAGAACCATCTACCACGGGTAAAAACAAATCAGTTAAGTGGAAAAGACAATAAATTATGAATATTTTATCATTCATAGGTACCTAATCTGGTTCTTGAAGTTAATTTTTGGTGAAGACTGGAGGCGTACTATAAGAAGAACGTGATCCGATTTAAAAAGGCAACTCGTGGCTAATCTCCCTGACTGAAGAACTTCAAAGATGTAAATTCCAGCTAGTTTACACACCAACAATACCTACACCTTTACAATAATTTACGTTTAATTATACCAATGTGATGTGCCTGCAGGTATGTACAGAGGCCATCAAGTTACCCCAATCTGTCAAATTGCTTTGATCGTTTTTCAACTTTATTGCAAACCAAAAGGTTTATGTTCAATTGGGAAAATTTGACAGTTTGGGATAGCTTGACCTGCTGGCGACTGTACAGAGGCCAGCACATCAAGCTACCCCAATCTGTCAAATTTCTTTGATAGTTTTTCAACTTTATCACGAAGGAATAAGGTTTATGTTCAATTGGGAAAATTTGACAGTTTGGGATAGCTTGACCTACTGGCGACTGTACTTGGACTTTCGCAAACCAAACTAACCAATCAAACTATTTGTTTGATTCAATGATATTATAAGTGTAAAAAGGTGTAGATAGGTTATATGAGCTCAGAAAGCGGCAAGTTAAAATGTAGACAAGTGACCAAACTGGACGTCAGTGTCGCGGAGTAATAGTGTTCTGTGGTGTCGCGTCGCCAACGTCAACGGATGGACTTCACGTACGGAGTGCAATTAAAAGTAAAGTTGACCCAAAAATACCGAAAATGCCGTTGTGTGTTATGAGATACTGCACAAATTTTACAAGAAAAACTTTTAAAACTTAAGGAATCACATATCATTCGGAAGTAAATCTATCTTAATATTTTCAAAACTCAAACAATAAATTCGCAAAATATGGCGTCAGAAAAGAATAGACGTCAAATATTACCGATCATTGAGTAAAATTATGCCTAAGAACAGACATGCCAGCCTCACAGTAGGTAGGTGCAAATGGTGGCAAGTGATTTTTATTATTATTACTATGATGAGGTTCATCATCATCATCATTTCAGCCGAAAGACGTCCACTGCTGGACATAGGCCTCCCCCAGTCATGGGGGGTTTTGCCATAATCGCCACGCTTGGCAGGCGGGTTGGCGATCGCAGTATGGTGGTAAAATGTATAGAGAACGCTGCTGCCCATTCTCTAGTAAGTCCCTTAGTCGCCTTCTCACAGAACACTATTACTCCTAGCGGAGCGCCTTCTACGACACCCACTGGAAGAAATGGGATGGTGCTATTCTTTTACGCCCGGCGACACATACGGGACATGATTATGAGGATGAGGGATGATGAGGTTGGATACATTAAATACACACATACATACACTATTACATTCAAATCAAAACATGAACACGCAAATGAAGACATTGTTAAAAAAAAAGTAACTATTTTAAAATCATTTGTCGACTCTAATATATTTAGTGAATTGAACGACCATGCCATGACACAAAAACACGGTCCACATTAAACCACCGTAACTATGCTTGTATTAAAAGCAATTATAGAGAAGTATGTAAATGTCCGTCTTCACTCTGAAGATAAAATAAAGCCGAGTAGAACAAGAGATCAATAATAAATAAATAAAATTCATTTGAAGGTCACTGATGCCATTAGAAATAAGTTTATTATAGCACTAAAATTGATATGAATTTTTTTATAAAATCAACAATACTTTTTATTTACCTACCTACCTACTTTCAATGCAATTTTACTACATGAACTCATGAGTGAATCGTACTTTTAGGCATAAATCACGGTTTTAGGTAAAATGTCATAACTGATTATTATTCTATATCGTTTCTAGTACACGAGACGACGTACTGTCGCAAATTATATTTGTATCTTTTTCACCCGCGGTTAATGAATCATGCCATCCAAATTTAACGTCTAATCGTAATGTAGTTGGGCACGCCACGATTGCGGCGGTAAGTCCCCTCTTTGAGGAGTGGTTTGAGAGGCGGCATGGCGTCCTCACCTTCCGCCTGACGCAGGTCCTCACCGGACACGGTTGTTTCGGGAGGTTCCTGTTTTGGATAGGGCGGGAGGAATTGCCCGGGTGTTTCCACTGCGAAGATCGCCCTGAGGACACGGTGGAGCACACGGTGGCGGTCTGCCCTGCTTGGGCGGAGCACCGCCGTGTCCTCGTGGAGGCGATCGGCGGCGGCGATCTCTCGCGTCCGGCCCTGGTCCAGGCCATGGTACGGAGCGAGAGGGAATGGGGAGCCGTCACCTCCTTCAGCGAAGCAGTGATGCTCGCGAAAAGGGAGGCGGCGCACGTGAGGGAGAGGCAGCATATGCGCCCTCGCGACCCCAGCCGCCGCAGGATACGGAGACGCCCTGGGCGTCGGGAATCCCAGGCCGATTTCCGGCCGTGGAATGCTGTGTATGTAACCTACCTATCTAAACTTAAAATATCATTGGTTCGATTCATACCGAAAGTCACACAAAAACAAAATCACAAGTCTGTCTCTAATTTTTGAGAATAAAGATGTTTTAATCAATAGTGAAAAACGAAGTCACGGTATGAAAATAAAAAAGTGGAAAGACAATGCAAAACGTTAAAGTAGGTAAGTACTCTGTAAACCAAATACTTTAATATTTTAAAATTCATTGTTTTTTAATCTACCCTTGATAAAGTGTCATATTGAGACACGAAGCAACGAAATTCGATCTAAAGAAAAACGGCCACATTCCTCTAGATCGTATTTTGTTGCTTCGTGTCAATTTGAAACTTTATAAAAGGTATTAGAAAATTTTAGAAATCTAGACACACTTACCGAGACAGCTGATTGAGCCGAATTTCGTAATTCCTTTTCAGTTACGAGATAATATTTTTTTAAGGAGTGGCGCTAGTGGACCTGTGACAGCGCTCATAAAAAGACTAACACATAGTCATGCCAAAATATTATTTTCCCAATTTAATAGGGTATTTTCCAATTTATTAAACACTATTCTAATTTGAAGATTAGGACGAAATAAGTTACAGAAAAATAAAAGTAAATTGATTTATAACCATTTACTCAATTAAAAACGATTTAAACCAAATTTATTTTTCGTTGTTTTGAATTTACCGCCAAAACGCTCCTTACGATGACTTTTTATCACGTGACGTCAACTTTGTGTAAACTAAAGTAGTTAGTAAGTAAACAAGTGAGTGTCGTGTTTATAATTAACGAGAGCCTCAACCAACATCTGAGGAGGCTCTCGTTGGGCAGCTGGGTCAAGGGCTTGATCCAGAAAGCGGTACTCCTGGACACGGCTCGCATTGTTAGGAAGTTCCTCTCTCTGGAGCCCTGACCGCAGGTAGCTTGGACCTTGTTCCCGATGCCGCCGGTGGGTTACTATTTTTTATATTTTAAATGTTTTTATATTTTTATACTAATATTTAAAAATGTAATTTAAATGCGTTTATGTTAAAATAATTAACAAGATTTATTATGGATAGAAAGTGAAATCACTGGTGGGCGGTGCCTCTGTGCACAAATACTTCTAAAACTGCGCCAAACTAAGTATTTGTACTGGTGCTGTTTACACAAAGCTGACGTCACGATGTCACGTGTTAAAAAGTCATCGTAAGGAGCGTTTTGGCGGTCAATTCAAAACAACGAAAAATAAATTTGATTTTAATCGTTTTTAATGGAGAATAATATGGATATAAATAAATTTATTTTTATTTTTCTGTTAAATATATCGTCCCAATCTTCAAATTAAAATAGTTTTTTATCAAATTGGAAAACACCCGATTCGGAGAGCTTTCTTCCACATTTATCGTCTTGTATGCTTGTATCATCTGTGTTAATAAAAAAGGCTCCCCCTGTTTTTCGCAGTCAATAGCTGCGCAACGAGAAATATTAATTATGCGTTAAGTTTACTTACACAAATACTTGTGTGGAAATTGAGTAATGCTAACTGTCAAACAAATTCTTGGACGTTGGATAGCAGCGACATCTGAATTGAGCAGTTTTTGTCCCATTGTTTTCAGATAAAGACATGCCACTAATAAGTGTTTTTCGCCAAAACGGAGAAACACCCGCAAAACTTTTGTTTGGGTTTACTAGTGTTAATCGCACATCCATGTCGTTTTAATAAATTCTAAAATAAAAGCGCCAGAAGCAATCCTGTATTTAATATAAAATGAGTTCGATCACATTCTCATTTGTAATAAACATTTGGTTTTGTTTACTACCTGAATAAGAGGAAGCCATCATTTTCAGAGCATCCAGAGAACAAGTGCATTTTTTTGATTTCCAATATGACGAACCTAGTGCAGTTTAACATGAAGTCGATTAATTAAATGACGTTCCGTGTATCGATTATAATTCCAAAGCGGAATACAATTTATCTTGTTAGAATTTTTAAATCTTTGTTAATTTACTGTACGAGTAACAATATAAGTATGACTCACTATGACCATGATGCGATTCAGCTTCCCTAAATAAGCAGTATTATTTATTCATCAACCGAAAAAACTGATGATGGATGGATCGTTACACAGGCCGCATTCTTTACTTCCGTGGTACATTGCGTCTCCTCTAGTGTCTATGGTTCTTTTTCACGACTGTTTTGGATAGTTTACCTACCTTGCCTATATTGCCGATTTTTCGGTCTGTAAGCGGAATATGTGTATAATTTTACTGTGTAATCTATATTACGTCATGTTATAATGTTTTTCAATCATAGTTAAGTCTAATTGCTTCGTAGGTGTCCGTAAAACACAAGTTCAGCCATTTACATGAAAGGTGAGTACAAAAAATTGGTACCTCTATTTTTTTTTTGTAAAGCTTAGGTTTCACCTTAGTGACAAAAGGAAAATAGGGATTCAAATAGTGCCATTCTGTTCTTTAATTGATAAACGAATGTTACCTGATTGTGAATAATTTATTCATACAGCGCTGCGTAAGTTATAGTTCATATATATACCTATTTGCCGCTATTTTGTGTGTTATATTTATGTATAGCAATTAATACCCGACCGAGTTGAATAGGTCATGAGGAAGCACTACGTTCCATTTCATGTATGAGTATTTTGCAATCGATAGAATATCTCGCATATCCAAGATATTATGTAGTGTAAGTTTACTGACCTCAAGATGAAAGTGTAACACGACATTTTAAAGGTTCAAAGTTTGGGTATTTCATAGTAGAATATTTGAATATAGAGGTGGACTGCCAATTTGCACTAATCAAAGAAAAAAAGTATGGAAATGGAACGTTTTTTAGTCTATGGTTTTTTTATTTGGTTTTCGAAAAACGCGAGTTGTTTTCTAAAAAATCGCAATAATTCACATCAAACTGCTTGAATATCGAAGAAGCTCCCAAGTTTGTTATCAAAATCAAACACACGTTATGACATTTGTGTTACTAATATAGAAGATAAGTGCGCTAAAGCGGATACGTGAAATGGCTGCCGAGGTGCCTGTTTGTGATGTATTATGTGAAGCAATGGAATATTTGTCTAAACTCGGATCCAATTTGCGATCTCGGTCTGAGAAGTTGAAAGAGAAGCGAATACGTAAGAATAAATTAAGAAATGCGCACGCTGTCCACAAAGCTGCGAATAAGGTGCTTCTCATTTGTGAATTGTCAAAAAAATCACTTGAGCACGTAGAAACCGGCGTTCGGCAAGTGCTGGCTATAGTGGACGCGGCTCAAGCACACACAGAAAATGGCGGGAAAACGACCGATAGGAAAAGTCAAGATAGCAATCAAAAGTTTTACTATTTCAATTATGAGTCGTTCAAATTGCGTATATCGAAGAAGATTTCAATCGATCATTTTACAGGTGTAAAAGTCCTTGCGAAAGGCATGCCTACTTCCATGCAAGAAAAGTATCCTGTATTTTACGATTGTAAACTAAAGCGGCTAAGGAGAAAACTATCAGAAAAACAGACTGAAGAGGAAACAGGACTAAGTTCGAAAAGGAAGGACTCCTCTTGCAGTTCTGATACAAATCAGGAAATTGAAAAGTCAAAAAGAAATCCAAACGAGTTTTCAAAACTTTTTGAATCTGATACAAGTGAAACTGCAAAGTCTAGTAAAAATGAGTCCAGTAAAAGAAGCATGGATTCTGACAATACTAAAACTGTTAGGAGGCAATCTTTAGATGTGGGGAAAAATTCTAATCCTGCAGATGTAATTAATAATGTTATTCCTACTGATTCATTGGAGACACAAGATAATTCCCAATGTGAAAAAGGTGCCAATGAACAGAGTAATGCAAATACAAAAAGCAAAAGTAGACGAGAAACTATTAGTTCAAAGGAAGATTTAGCAGTATCAGAACTTATTGAATGCTTTGCTAATGAAGCAAAGGTAGTAGAAGATAAAACAAATAGTATGAAAACTAAAAGTGGAGAGAAAGAAGCAACCGGAATAAGAAAGAAGTTCAGTAAGATTAGGATTGCTGATGATAGTTCAGAGAGTGATGAACCTATAAAAAAGACCACACAAAATAAAAGTCAATCCTCTTCAGAGGAAAAAGAAAATGAAGTTGACAAAAAGAATACTACTGAACTTGAACCCAAGCCTAAAAAAAGGAAATTAGGTGAAACTAGTGATAATTCGAAGTATAAGGGTGATTCAGATTGTAATTCAATAGAAACGAATAATAGTGAAAATGATTCTAATTCTAAGCCCTTAATACGATGTGTCAATATAACTAAATTACTTAAACCTGATATACTAGATACCAAAAAAAGAGCATCATCCATGGGCAAACAAATGACCAAGAGTGATCATTTAATGAAAAAAGGAAGAGTTAGGAAAAGTAGTACAAATTGTAATAATGCACAAAAGGAAAAAAAAAGTGATGATGAATTTTGGGCTGTAAAAAGGAATGAAGTTAAGCAATTTAAACCAAAACGATTAACTGTCAATATAAATAAATTACCTAAATTAACAATAAAATTTCTGCAAACTCACAATCTCCAAAAAATAATTCATTTATCCAAAACTATTTGTGAGGTAACAAAGTCTAAGGATGGAGAAAAGGACAATTTGGAAAAAAATATTGATGAAGTTAAAAATGCCTTACTTAATGAGTCTGGGTCAGAGGATATTGATAATGCCTTAATCTCTGAAGCAAACAAAGTAAAAAATATACTTCTTAATGATTCAGATTCTGATGACACAGAACAAACTTCAAAAAATACTACTAATACCAGTAACCAAATAAACCAAGAAAAGATAACAGATACTGCAAAAGATGCTCTCCTAAATGAATCTGACGATAATAGACCTGATAAGGAAGTAACAAATAAAAACATTGATTCTGCTGCTAATGAAAGTGAAAAAGAATTAGAAAAAGGAGTTGCTGAAAAGATTAAAAGTGCATTGCTCAATGATTCAGATTCAGATAAGAATCAAAATGATGCTGTTGATAAACCCATTAATAGTGTTAAAGGAAAAAGCATGTCACAAAATCTGGAATCGACTCAAGATCCTGAAAAAATTAAATCGTCCCTGTTGAATGATTCATCTGATAGTGAGGCAAAATCGCCAGTAATCAAAAAGAAAATGAGCAACCTTGAAAGAAAGCATGCCATCAAAAGTAGGGAAGCTAAGAAAAATCTTTTAAATTATTCATCTAGTTCAGAAAATGAAAAAGAAAACTCTCAAGAACCAGATAAGGATTTTCAAAGGCGCACACATAAACATACTAGACGAAAATCACGTATTTCAAGCTCTTCTTCTTTAAATGGGGGAAACAGTAAGGATCTTAGCTCACGGGAATCTGACTCTCAAGAAAAAAGCAGCAAGGCACACTCAGACATCGAAGACAAGGATTGCAGAACCATTGACCAGATTGATGGAACCATAGATGAGCACTCTAATTCCAGTGTTAGCAAGGTTAGGACATAAGTCATAAGTACACTTAAAAATATAACTTTCATCAACATTGTACATAAGTCATTATAGTATGTACACTTATTTTTGCCATTCACCAATATTAGGTACAAGTGTTATAAAACTATGTAACAAATATAAAATGCATTTTTTAGTTTTAAGTTTTTCATATTCATGTCTACTTGTGTACCAAGTATCTGTTTAAGGATAATTATTGTTCTGTATTAATGTGCATTGGTAGTTAGCAATTAAATGCCAATTGAAACATTTGGAGTTTTAATTTAGCATAAAAATGAGACAAGCAACACAAGGTAGTTTTTATTATTTTACAAACTAAATGCAAAATAGAGGTATATACTGAATTAAATAAGTAAATAGATGATGCAAAACTAATTATTGAATATAATTTTAGTACTTTGTGCCTTTACTTTGTATTTGAAATAAATTCTAGTATACAGAGCATGAAGAATAAATAAATAAATATGATGAAAATAATTACAGATGGTACGCTCTAAAGCAAAACCCAGTGGGAGCAGCGGCCAGAATTCTGACAATCAAGATGCAAGTGACAAAGAAATTGATGGGTAAATATGTTGTAAAAAAATAACTGGGGTGAAGGAACTTCAATTATTGTTGTGATTGTGACTGATAAAATTTCGTCAGTCTAGAGTAGTCGGATTTTGCTAGTTCTTTTTTTATTGGAAAGGGTATACCCCGAAGTTGGTCCGTTATAAATTTCGAAAAAAAAAACCCTAAAGGTAGGAAAACAAGGGATGATTGATTGTTCACTCACAGATTTTTAATGCTGAGTGAGATGTGTATTACAAAAAGTTATCAAAAATTAAGTATGTGATAATTAGTAGATTATAGCCACAAAAAATTATAAAATAGAAACGTTTAAAAAGTTTTTATTTTTTCTCTATAAAAAATTCGTGATTTAATTGCAGAAGAATTTAATTGCGAAACAGTGGGGTGTTTTAAGGTGAATCTAGTCGACATTTTTCCATACAAACTTCGGGAGTGTAAACTTAAACCTAACTTTGGGCGTATTTAACTAATAAAAGAAGTGTAAAATCTCCAAAACCAAGTTGGGTGGTACCAACAAAGCTCAAATATCGAAAAGTAAAATTAATTTTATTGGTATTTGATTTATGCAGTGTTTTTTTCATAAATCCCGATCCTCCGAAGGACTTCAGAATTTTTAAGCGCTTGTTTTACTATAAATGATCCTGCATCTCACTCAATAACGTTGTGCGTGTAGACTAGCGTCTAACTGCTCATCACTGATACCACTACCTCTATCGGACACGATACCTGGTGAGACAGCGTGCTTTTTAGCCAGGCCCACCAGTGAGTTGCCTGCGACTAGGTTCCCCTTAAGTTCAACGTGTGTGTCTGTGTATCTACAGGTGTGTCTCTGGCATCATAGCTCCTAAAAGCCCCCGCACATTATGGCCACCAGTCGCTGCTACTAAACGCGACCACCAGTGGTTCAGTCAGACCACTACACGCTGCCACCAGTGGCAGCCACTGATGGCTGGATGCGACCTTCAGTGGCTGCCACTTGCGGCAGTTGTTCAAGTGGTACTCGACAGAGGCGGACGTGTAAATCCCAAATAGCCGGACGCTCTTCGTTAACGGAAATAAAAACATCAACATCAAAATTAGGAATCGCATCTATAGACATCATGTACATGCATTCAGTACGCTGCTTACAACAAGACTAGACCTGAGACGCGGGTGCGGCGAGAAGCCGGCGACTGTGGCAGTGTGTGCGCGCGAGTCGAACGACAAAACGCGGCCACAAGTAGCGAGCGCGGGCGACACCCGCTGCTTGTGACTCTACGCGGCTACTCAAACGCTCGGTGTGCGCCGATGCTATACAAAATGTATGGAGAAACGCATCCGCAACTTGTGTCGGTCACTCGTCGTTCTAAGATCGCCACTAGTGGCTCAACGTGCGGGGGCTCTAAACGCCTAAAGCGATTTAAAATTTTTGTTTGAAACATGACTTGTTCGAGTGTTATTAGTTAGCTCTTTACTAGTGCATGAAGGGATATGTGCAGCTTCCTCATGCCTGATCGTTTCGAAATGTTATATTCTGGTACTTTAATGGTATTAGAAGAACATAGTAATAAGCTTGAACTGATGCTGCAGCACTATCTGAAATTTTCAGGATACCTATCTTCTTCACCTACTAACAGCAGAGGTACCCTTGTTGAGGCCTATTGGAATAGTCTCAGTTAATAGGTTATAGATAGATGATGAACAGAGTCTGATGATGGAGTAGCAAAGAGAAAAATGCGAATAAATTAGTAACTAGCTGCGCTGTTGGAAAAAACGCAAAGCTGCATAGATCTAGGCGAAGCACGGGTCTTTCTTAGCATGTCGATTAGTATGTAATATAAATGTATTCAGTTTAGAAAACCGGAAATAAAAGTTATCTAAGTTATTTATTTAGAAAACCCCTGTCAAAAACAAAAACTTCTAACAAGAAAAATGTATTGGCCCTTTTTGTTAAAGCAATATAAGTTGTAAGTTACAGGTAATATTTTCATCCAAACGTTGCGTCGGGGATAGGCTAATGAAAATCCCAAACAGCCGGTGATAGGTTTTGTTTCGTTTTTTTTAAGGGAAACCTTTAGGCGCGTTGGGCATTTTTTGAGATGGGAAAAAACAATAGTGTATTTATCAATTTATTAAAAACTATTTTAAATTGAAGATTGGGACGAGATATTAAACAGAAAAATAAAAATAAATTGATTTATATCCATTTTCTTGATTAAAAACTATTAAAATCAAATTTATTTTTCGTTGTTTTGAATTTACCGTACCGTACTTTTTATCACGTGCCCAGACGTGACGTCGGATTTATGTAAACGGCACCGGTTAAAATACTTTGTGTGGCGCAGTTTTAGAAGTATTTTTCACAGAGGCCATTGCACACCAGGAATACCACTTTCTATCCATTAAAAATCTTGTTTTATTATAAACTCGACATTCACTTGTTTGCAACTACTTAAGTTTACACAAAGTTGTCGTCACAATGTGGTCACTTGAAAAAAAGGTCATCGTAAGGAGCGTTTTGGCGGTAAACTCAAAACAGCGAAAAATATGTTTGATTTACTTAAATAGTTTTAATTGAGAAAATGGATACAAATCAGTTTATTTTTCTGTTACATTTTTCGTTCCAATCTTCAAATTAAAACAGTTTTTAATAAATTGGAAAATACCCTATTGAACTCGCGACACTGTTACCGACACCACTGACAATACGAACGTACGAACGGACTATTCAAAAAACACACACGTAATTGTTCAAATTTTCACTTCTGTCGGCACTCCCGGAGTGCCACTGTTTTTTTAGATTCTTAGGGTTCTGTACCCGAAGGGTACCCATCGGGACCCTATTACTACGCCTCCGCTGTCTGTTCGTCCGTTTGTCTGTCAGTGGGCTGTGTTATGATCCGTAATAGGTAGACAGTTGAAATGTTCACAGAATGTGTATTTCTGTTGCCGCTATATAACAACAAATAATAATTAAAAAAAAAATTAGTACCCGCCTAGAATCATGTACTCATGCTAACATTTTGCGCGTAGATGTCCCTGCCACTCTGTATACTGCTGCGGAGTTTGTTGCTCCACTTCTAACTAGCTAAAGAACTAGTAGAACTAATGTGATGATAATTAGAATTACTACTGATTTTTGTTAAGCAAAAATGAAATTAAATATTTATGCTTCTATTTCCATAATCACAAATCTAGGGAAATAAAAAATGCTCATTTTTTGTTTGAATCATGACCATAAGAAGATAGGGTGTGTAATTGTGTGCTTTAATCTTTTATGAGACTTATGTTGTGTTGAAAATTAAACAAGTTGGTACTTTGTGTATCAACATAGGTTTGAGTCAGTAGGTGAAACTTTCTGAATTATTCTATTCAGCGAGTGTTTACTAAATCCGCGTGTACCCTTATTATTATTTTAAAATTAAAAGGTTACCTACACACTTATCGGCATATAAACAAGAGGAATTCAATAATAGGTTCGCCATTGACTTGCAAAATTACTAATTAACAAATGTGTTATTTTTTACATGGCAAAATATTAATAATTATGATGAGTAATTCTACTCTGCTGCAAATATCTAACAAGGTACGATGTTCGTAGGCTGGCTAACTTGAAAAATTTAAACAAACCGCATCGACGGCGCGACACTCCTACGAACAACAGTGCCAGTCGAAGTTCTGTCAGGAAGAGTAGCAGATCAAAGCCCAGACCGACCATAGGGGAACACTTGCTGCAGGCCATGAGCAGCTCGGACTTATCCGATGACAACAATTTGGAAGAAGAAGGTAAATTTTATTATAGTTTTAATAGTACAAATAAGAGCAGTGGTGGCCAAGTGGTAACGGCCGCGACTTACGAGTTGTAGGTCGTGAGTTCGAACCCAGACAGGCGGTTTACTTTGTGTAAATTATTTCATCACCACTGCTCTCAAAACTGTGAAGGAAAACATCGTGAGGAAACCGGCATGTCCTAGAACCAAAAAATTCGAAGACATGAGACATCTACCAACCCGCACTGGGCCCGCGTGGTGGATTACGGCCCAATCCCCTCTCACCGAGAGGAGGCCTGTGTCCCAGCAGTGGGAACATTATAGGCTGATGATGATGTACAAATAAACGCCAAATTACACGCGAATGGGACTTAAACATAAATCTCTGGCCAAACTGAGGCGAATCCCGCGCGTGAGCTTCGACCTTTCGTTAAAAATGTAGAGAACTGGCAGAATATCTATGAAAATGTATGTGTAAATGATACATGATTTTGTTTCTGTAGGTGCTTAGGTGTGCTCTGTCAATCATATTTTTTTAAACGGTGAGGGCGGAGTTTGATATCTGACTACTCTAAGAAAGTTCGAAACAAACTCAGGGGCCATAATCTCTTTTAAAGTCCGGACCTTTGATCTGACCAAGATTATGGTCAGTCATGTAGATTGGTGTCTGAGATGGTATTTTGAGGAGAGAACCAGGAAGATTCAGTTGACCTCACCACTTAGTGCACGCATTTTTAAGTAGTGCAGTCGTGCAGCTAGCAACTACTTGTATGTTCTGTAATAGTACATAGGTACATATAAAAAAAAAGCACTTTATGTTCTAGATTTGCCTCCAGTAACACTGTCAGGACTTAATGGAGACAGCATTGGACATTTAGCTAAAGATGACTTACTTGGAGAATCTGACTCTTCACTGTCACATAAGGATGAGCAGAGCGAAGCTGAGGTAGCTATGGTTTCATACATAACTTTCTTAAAACACAGTCACTTCTTAGCAATTAGGAATGTTAAAAAAAAACAGTATTATTTAAAACTGCCAATCATTTGTATGATTTTTTTGTGAATGAAAAGATTTGTAACTCATTCTCTAATATTTTTTTACAGGAATCTCATACCGTGGAAGATTCAGAAGAAGAAGAAAAGTAAATATAAAAACTCTTAAAAATTATAATTATATCACTCTTCTATATCTACTATTTTAGCTAAAGAGATAAGTATGGGCGTTAAAAAAAAATCGTGTTAAGTAATTAATAGTGACCTATTTTTTAAGTTCCATTGATATACTTAAGAAATAAGTTCCTTAAACTCTTAAGCATACTTTGGGATCTGCCCTAACGCAAAATCGGAATCTATCTGACCGTGGGATGTTGTTGATAAAAGGCAGTATCCTTATTCTTAAATCGGGAAGTAAAGACTTAGGTAATTATTATAGGACAAAATCCTTACTAGGGGAATATGGAAGGTTGGAAAGGTAGCCTATAATTATTAAAATAAAAATACCAGATATTTTTTAAACAGTAGACTAGTTAACTTCTCTGCGCAATTTAGTTTTAGAGCCAAACTATCGACAGCGATGCGGTGCATAGCCTGACTGATTATACAACCTTATTTTTAGCATTAGCATTAGCATACTTTGTTCAGAATAAGGAACTGAATCGATTCCAATAGTTTTTACACCATGTTATATTTTATCCCAATTTTTTTTTTAGTTATCACCAGTTAATTACAAAACAATTGCCATACGGTTAGGTACCTACTGCCTAATTATTATCAATGAGCACAATACGACGCTGGACGCGCGGGCGGCACGTGGTCCCTATGGTGACCATGTTTGCGTAGACCACTAGGTAACATAACAAGCTTATAACTTTGTGATTTTTCATGATACAGCTTTGAAATTTTATACATAGATTCTTTACATAAGAATACTAGACACGTGTTTCGGGTTTCGTATATACTAAAAATAAGGTTGTATATCAGAAAATTGACCCTGCCTGCAAGTCTTCCTCGATTTTGCCAAAGGCTTCGACACGATGTCTGTTTCTGTTCTTCTAAACAAATTAGAGTCCATAGGTATATAAAGGGGAACGACGCTGAAACTATTTGCTGACTATTTAGTCGGTTCCATGTGTGAAGAGATAATATTACGAAAGATAAGCAGGAAAATACTGGTAATCGAAACCAAAGACGGCTAAATTATATCGTATTAAGACGACAAGGTGTTAATATTTACCGCTTATATCAGTAGCGTAATACTGTGATCTATTGGCTTCAAAGCAATTTACTGACATTAAATGCTTACAAGACAAAATATATTCACTTCTCCAAGCGCAAGCTTCAACTTAAAGTTACTAACCCTCATCTCGACGGTCCCTACGTACATAAAGACATGTCAAAAACCGAGGTTTACAGGAAAGCGTTATTTATGTTCAAACTGCTCTAGAAATAATTCTACATACAATCCCTACTAATATTATGAATGCGAAAGTAACTCTGTCTGTCTGTCGGTCTGTCTGTCCCGCTTTCACGCCTAAACCGTTGAACCGATCGTCATGAAATTTGGCAGAGATATAGCCTCGAATATGGAGAAGGATATAGGCTACTTTTTTATGCGATAACCGACATCCGCGCGGGCGGAGCCGGCTGGCAAAAGCTAGTAATATTAAAAATGTGAAAGTTTATGAAGACGTTTAGATGTTTGTTACTCAATTACGCAAAAACGACTGAACGGGTTTGGATGAAATTTGTCAATAAGATATTTTATAACCTGAATTAACTCGTGGGATACTTTTAATCCCGTTTGTTCCCGTGGGATAATTTTCGACTTCTATGCGGGTGAAACCGCTGGCAAAAGCTAGTTATAAATATATTTTTTCTATGATGTTTTATTAGCTTTCGGAACTTTATAATGGTACAGGTATATGCATATGGAAAATGTAAATCCAATTGTGCAATAAAAAAAATGTAATTTTTGACATGTCTTCATGTACGTAGGGACCGTCGATCTATCAATATGGAACCGTTTTTTTTTTGGGAGGGAAATCATCAAATACCTTCTCCCGCTCTGGGTGGAGCAGGAGGGCGTGTCAGACTTTTACTGACTAAAACCCACCCGTGTTCTTTCATTAGCCCGTATGCCAGGGGCTCTGGTATCTCTTTCGAACAAACTCGCACCCCTGAATATGGAACCGTTCGGTCAACATGTGTACCTAATTGTCCTTTTATTCTAAAAACGTGCAACATGAAATGCCTCGGGGTACTAATGGACCGCAACTTACACTTTCAATATGTTTTCTAAAAAAGATTTTAGAAGACATATTGTAAGTCTAGTTGAGCCATACTCAAAGTGTGCTCCGCAAAGCCTCTGCGGGGGCTTCGCGCAAATACTGGTTATAGTACTAGGTTTGCTGAGTAAAATTAAATCTATTTAAGTATTCCAGCATAAAGTTACAAAATACAACACATTCACAAAATCCATGAATTATTCCACTATGCCCACTAATCCCACGTGTGGGAACGGACAGCTAAATATTTGCGCTTGCGTCGGATCTATATAGATCCACTTGGCAGCTGTCAGGGCTTTTACTTGTTGTTCACAGTTTTGTTGTCCACTGTATCCCACTAATTCATTTTGGTGGGTCGAGTCAGTCAGTATTGAACCGTTGTCTAAACTATATTTTATAATATGTACTTAAATCGATTTCATTTTACGCCAGGGCTCCGCGGAACACTATGAGTATGACTGCGCCTTTTATAAAAAAATAAACTTTTTTTGATTAGCATTGAACATTGCAAAAATCTTTACCTTTTCACAGTGTAAAATTAAAACGTCAACGCAAGGCGAACGCGATATCTTCTGACTCCGAAGGTGGAACTTCGCGTCGTAAGCAACGTGACGAAGATGTGAGAGTTAGTGATTTTGAGGATTCGGCAGACGAAAGTTCTGAGTCAATGAAACGCTCCAAACGAAAGAAGAAAGTCTCTGAGAGTGATGCGTCGGAAGGATCCAGTAATGAAGGAGGGTATGTCATAGTAACTAAATGTAATTATACATAATTATAGATTAGAACAAAAGAATAACCGGCGTTTTCTAGAACGTTATCACCAATCAACTCTGGGCCTGCGTGACGGATTACGCCCCGCACCCTATCACAGAAAGGACACCCAAGCAACGGGAACATTACTCAGATAGTAATGATTTGATCTCCTCACTCTCCAAGTTATAATTATGTAACATTGTTATGTAGCAGGCGTAGAACCTAAGGGGGAAAGTCTATAGCCATTTTGATTTTTCTTCAAAGTTGCGGCGAACGATAAAATTGGCCTGCCGAGATATTTGCAGCTAAAGATCGCTATATGAGCAATTTGCCTACACATATCTCTGCAACGTGACATTTTAGGATATTATATCATAGACAATAGACAGTGTTAACCTTAGAAAAGTGACCACTCTTTAGAATGGAACTGGGAATGGGAATGGGTATACAAATCGGAATTCAAGAAAGAGACAACAACTGGCCGCACATTCAATTTGTCTCTCTCATACTTTTTGGTCTGTATTCACTGCACAACTGAATACGTAACGCTCAGTCCATTCTCTATGCACTATATAATTACCTTCTCATGGTAACACATATTGTATGCTTCTGGTAATAAAAGTAAAAAAGAAAACTTTCTATTGATCTCCTTTTTTGCACATTTTTCCGTAGACTTATTATATAACGGGTGTTTATTTCTTTGTAGCACAAAGAAACGTCGACGTATAAAATCAGTGAGGGACAGTGATGGCTCTGGGTCTGACACTGAAAATGAAGGCAGAAATAAACATGGCAGGAAGAATATACGTAAGGTAAACATTCAATCGTGTTTTAAAATAAATATTACACTGAAGTATTTAAATTGTCTTCTATGTAATGGGTGTTAACGTTATGTTTCGATTCCAGGTCATGGGTAAGAATCAGTTGGAGGAGGCCACTAAAAAAGCAGCGCGCGAAGAAAAAGAAAGGGTCGCTCGTATTTTAGAGAGACAGAAATTGGTTAGTATTTTTTTCTCCTAATTCTAATAAAATTAGTTGTGTACTACGTATGGTGTGTACTCAGTATGTTTTTTTATCTATACATATTTTCATTCACATGTTCAGGCGAAAGAACACTTTCACACATAATGACATATTTTTCCTAGTTTACCCACCGTGTAAGCGGCGCCGGTAGTCCATCCGGAGATTGAATAAAATCACGTACAGTTCTCGATTAGAATGAGACGGTTACAAAGTTATTACTGATGCAGAAGACGCTGTTACGGCCGATTCAACGCTAACACTTGTGAAAAATAAACTTTATCTACTTTTGCAGTACAATAACTTGGAATTTGACGAGTCTGGTAAACCAGACGAGGTTGTCTTGGAGAAGGTGATATTGGACTTCGATCCTGAAACTAAAGAGCCCCTGATCGAGGTTGACAGAGGACTAGTGAAGAAACTGAAACCCCATCAGGTAAACCTTATTTATCAGCACATTAAGACCTTTGATGTTTTTCAATTACCGATATTTAAAAGATTTTGAAATATATTCGTCTAGAATATATCCTACTCATACGGGTGATTCCTGATGTAGTTTGACAAGTTCCATGGTGAAAAAACAAACTCTGGTCTGGTCTCAAATCTGATCGAAAAAATAATAATAAAAAATGATGTTTATTTTAGGCAAACGGCATAAAGTTTATGTGGGACGCTTGCTTTGAGAGCGTGAAGCGTATCAAGAAAGAAAAGGGATCCGGGTGCATCCTCGCGCACTGCATGGGTCTGGGAAAAACTTTACAAGTAAGTAACCCTTTCTTTTTGAGATGGGTAAGTTACATTATTACAATATTGTTAGATTTATTTTTAGGGCAAATTTTTAGAGATTCTTGTAAAACATAAGCATTCGACAGGCTATCGTTTCGAAAATCTGATTTGCCTTGCCCCAATTGCAAACAGCCATTGGAAGAAAAGCGGTCGTCTATTTGATTTAAACAAAAAAATTGCTGATTTTGAATTTGTAGCAATCGATAATATTGATTGATGTTCGATATAATACGGAAGCGTATCGCATGGTTGTGAATAGTTATGCAGATAAAAGTAAACAGACAAAGTCGAATATTGTTCAAAAGACATGAGCAAATCTAGATAGTGAAGGTGGAACTTATAAAAATAAACAGCATTGCCACAACTTATCTGAGGCCCAAACCATTGAATTCATTTATTCCTTAGACGCCCATTTACAATGCCGTAAGCATCTAAAGTGCCGTGGCTAAACGTAGCAGTTTTTTCCACCGAGCAACTAGTCTATGCAGTTTATCTAGTGGCCATATTATTGTTTACTGAAATAATTGATTTTTTTGGGATTTTTTGTGGTCTGCACGATATTTTTTTACAATATAACAGTGTTAAACTGGAGGTACTATAATAATTATAGTCTACCTGAAATAGGAATAAATATGTCACTCAAGTGCACATAACATTCCTTAAATAAAATCCAAATATTTGCAGGTAATATCGCTAACACACACACTGCTGATCCACGGAACTCTAACGGGCGTGAACCGTGTGCTGGTGGTATGTCCGCTGTCCACAGTACTCAACTGGGTCAACGAGTTCAAGATGTGGCTCAAACACGCTCACTCAGAGTTCGAAGTTGATGTGTATGAGTTGTCAAGGTAAGGAATTTTCAAACATCATTTACGAGCCGTGTGTCCGATGTGTTTTCCCATCGGCAAAAATGACGAACTTCCTTGTGAAACTTTCATCCCCTATATAAACCCTTTAGAATATGAAACATCAGAAATTCTTCCTTTGTGCTCAGTTTCTTTGTAGTCAGTACAAAATTATATGCATCTAGAGCCAGCGGTTTAAGGCTGTGGGTTGTCGGTCAGTATTTGAAAATGAGATATTATTTATGAATACTCAAACATCCACTAACTCGCGCCGGACCATCGTGATGAACCCATTCCCTCTCACATCTAAAGGAGTTGATAATTTTTAGGTCACTGGTAACATATTGATCTTGATCTGGCCTAACGTAGTACGGACTTTCATAAGAATACGACACCAACTTATACTGGTTTTGTTCCACCACTGACGGGTTGTCGACTGTACGATAATCGAATGTCGGAAGGAGAGAATACCTTCACTTTTCAAAATTGGCAGCATCTGTGTAATAACAAAAGTATTTCGATTTCTCAAATCACAGATCCATAAAATCGGCCGTCGCGTCTAGTATGGCATAATCGTATTCATTTCTCGCTTGAGTGCGATAAATAGCATGGGGATTGATCATGCTCGCTTGAACATTTTCCCCTCTGCGACGCGACGGTTGAAAACTCGCTTTGTGTAAACAAGCCATCATACAGCATTCTCATCGGAAGTGCAGACTTGCAGACAAAATGCAATTTTATATTCTGTAGGAATTATACTTAGCTATCTAAAAATGCTATTCTCTAAATTAAAAGCTGATAAAGACAAGAGGTAGTCCTAAATAATGCGAGTTATTAAATAAAACGTTCTGATAAAACTACTCGACCTTGTGATACCACAATATCATATCCTGTATAATCATTTATGATACCTACTATGGTGATACATGATCGAATAGCGAAATAGAGAACTAACATGAAATGACTCAAGATGCGTCGCCATTACATTAGCCTTTTTAATAAGGTATTTTCCAATTGATTAAAAACTATTCTAATTTGAAGATTGGGACGACAGAAAAATAAAACTGAATTGATTTATGTTTATCCATTTTCTCAATAAAAAAACGATTTAAACCAAATTTATTTTTCGTTGTTTTGATTTTACCCCCAAAAGCTCTTTACGATGACTTTTTATCACGTGACGTCAACTTTGTGTAAACTAAAGTAGTTAGTAAGGAAACAAGTGAGTGTCGTGTTTATAATTAACAAGATTTTTTATGGATAGAAAGTGAAATCACTGGTGTGCGGTACCTCTGTGCACAAATGCTTCTAAAACTGCGCCAAACTAAGTATTTGTACTGGTGCTGTTTACACAAAGCTGACGTCACGATGTCACGTGATAAAATGTCATCGTAAGGAGCGTTTTGGCGGTAAATTCAATACCACGAAAAATAAATTTGATTTTAATCGTTTTTAATGGAGAAAGTGGGTATAAATTATTTTTATTTTTCTGTTAAATATATCGTCCCAATCTTCAAATTAAAATCGTTTTTATCAAATTGGAAAATACCCTATTCGTTGGCGATTCATAGACGTCATGGTATCGGTATCGGAAAGCAATGAAAAAACAATCGTTTTACTAAACGGGCGATCATGGGGTCAGCAGAAATGTCGCGCATAGTTACCTACTTGAAATTATGATTTTATGAAGAATATATATTGTTTTGTTGCTATTCCGATAGGTGATATCAACTCTATAGATCTTTTTTATTGAAATATAATTAAAGCCCTTATAACTCCTCTATGCAGGTACAAGCAGAACTCTGAGCGCGCGTTCCAGTTGCAGCAATGGTTGGATGGCGGCGGCGTGTGCGTCCTCGGCTATGAGATGTTCCGGAACCTCTCCTCTGAAAACAACAAGAAGTTCAAGAAGAAGATGCTGCGGAGCTTCCAGGAGAGTCTCGTTGATCCAGGTCAGTGAACGATGCAGTGACTTTTAGCCAATGGCTGCAGCAGTGGTTTGATGGAGCCGGCGTGTACCTGCGAGATGTTTGGCAATCTCTCCACCTTCAACAAGTTGTTCTAGGAGTTTCGTGGCTCCAGGAGGTTACTCCCTAATCACTAAATCCGTAATACCAAGCCTTTATTTCTCCGTATCACTGACGGACATAATATTGGTTTAGGGCCCGAAATAAGAAGGAATGACAACACGATTTCACAGTTGTCCTTCATCGGAATTGTTTTTGCCTATCAGAAAAAGTTAATTAATCGGAAGTATGGTTCGCTCCGAAGTATCGAACTAGTTTCTGACGGGCCCGTATCTACATTAGCGGGCTTGGAAGTTCAGAAGGTGAAGCAGCCACGTTAAGGCTCCACCAATTCATTGCTGGTAACAGGCTCCTCCAAATGTATAGCAATGCACTTTATCTTTGATCACTCTCATCTGTTTACTAGCATAAACCTAACAAAGTTTGACGCTTCTGTCTACATTCGGTTATCGTGTGGATCCCTCTTGAGAAGGCGCTAGGATCAGTAAAACACACAAGTTTTTCTTAGACGATTTTGTCTTAAATTCTTTTTAGTGGTAACCATCTTTTCTTTCAATTCCCTGAATACGTGAGACTATTCTAGTGATAGAAGTGATTGAAAGACAACCTATTATTTAAGGCATTATTTTCGCAAAATATACAAGTAACATTACTGTTGTCATGTGATACTCAGGAATGAGGATATTATCGTGTGGAAAGTTTTGAGTATGAATGTCGATGGCTATAAGAGTAGGGGGAGACCAAAGAAGCGATGGATGGTCTGTGTGAATGTTGATATAGTTAGAAAGGGTGTGACTACGGATATGAAGATTAATAGAGAAGTGAGGAAGAAAAGAGATGTTGCGCTGACCACAAATATATTGGGATAAGAGCAGGAGAATGATGATACAAGTCAAAATTAAGCCAGAGTATCATGATATTTTTTTTTTTCGATACAGGACCGGACTTGGTGGTGTGTGACGAGGGCCATCTCCTGAAAAACGAAAAGACTAGCCTGTCGCAGTCTATGAACAGAGTGAAGACACTACGCCGCATCGTACTCACCGGCACACCGCTACAGAACAACTTGAAAGAATGTACGTCGTATTTTTAATGTTCTAGCACATAGAAGAACAACGATCTGTCTTTGATGTGTCAAAACAAAGCCGATTTATTTTTAATAGAACTCACAAACTTCACACTACTTTAGATGACCCTTGTTGGATACGTAGATACCTTTACATATACAGGGTAGTGGGGACTTAAACGATCAATTTGTTACCATGGTTTTCTTTTATTTTCTTTAAAAACTGACGAAAATTTTCAACGCACTAGAAAATGATGAGCATCACTTTTCCAATTATGGTAATAACCAAAATCCAGGGAGTTATTGCTGAATGGTAATATCAAAACTGCCCACCACACCTCACAGTGTTTTATGAAGCCCGATTTTCGGACATCCCATTTTTATTGAAAAGGCTGACAGAAATAATCATTTAAATGCAAGATTTCGTATCCCCATTTGGCTACGAAGTCTAGTTTTTGAGTTATAGTTTTTTGAAAATCGACCAATTTGTGTCTCGATATTTAGAAAAAAATATATTACATTTAAACTAAGCATGATACGAAATAATGAAGTTAGGTACATTGATGGCGTATCTTACGCCGAGTATTTTAGTGCACAAATGAACCTTGTAACGTTGTTAGATCCAGATATATACGAGTTTTTCGGTTTTTAGTTTTTCTTAATTTTCTCGAAAATTCCACGAAATCGGGAAAAGTTATTTATACTGATATGATTTTGATAACTTCTCCAACGCACCACATAAATTTCACATCCCAACTCCATGGAACTTGGAAACCACAACGATTTTAAGTTTGATCCGGATTTTACGTCGTCAGGGTTGTCAAAATCTCAGATAATTATTTATATCCGGATTTTATATAACTTTGCCAAAAATATATCTACCTGGTAGTAAAATCGGTGGTTTAGATTATCTGACGTGAAGACGCCAGGATAGAAGAGCTTATCAGTGCTGATGAAATTGAAAGTTATGATGCAGAAGAATGTGTGGTGCTTTGCAACGAAGAAGATATAGAGAGTGAGGTTTGACTGAAATACAATTTGATGTATTTAAATATAAAGTGAAAATTGGAAATCAAAATCGTAGGCTACGGCTAAATTTAAAAGTTTTTGTATCATATCATATCATATCAATAGCATTCAATCCTAACTTTATATGCACTTGATTTGCTATTTATTTCCTAGTCTCTACCAACAAACACACAAAATGTAGTAGGTAAACCTGAAGGGGACTTGAAACTTGATACTTTTGAAAGGCCTCGGTAGGCTGCCAGTAAACTGGTACACGTTCTTTTTGTCATTGTGACTATACTTTTACGAAAAATTTGATCCACAAAATAAGGATAAAAATTTGACAACCCTAACAAAAATAGTTAAATTGGAACAACTTCTAAGTTCCATGGATTTGGGATGTCATAATTATGTGGTGTATTGGGGAAGTAAATATAATTATTTCTGTATTAATAACTTTTCCCGAAATGGCAAAATTTTCGATAAAAAATAAAAAACTAAAAACCAAAAAACTCGTATAAATCTGGATCTAACAAAGTTGCGAGGTTCATTTGTGGACTGAAGTACTCGGCATAAGATACGCCATCAATGTACCTAACATCATTATTTCGTATCATGCTTAGTTTAAGCGTAATTATTTTTTTTCTTAAAATCCGGATGGAAAAATTACGATTTTCAAAAAACTATATCTCAAAAACTAGACTTGGTAACTCAATGGGGATACGAAATCTTGCGTTTAAATGATTATTTCTGTCGGCCTTTTCAATAAAAATGGGATGTCCGAAAACCGGGCTTCATAAAACACTGTGCACCTGCCTAAATGCGCCAGTTAATTTGCCAAGGATGGTGGTTAAAAACGTTCGCTGTTTTAAGGTTATAATAGTGAAATCAACTCCAGCTGCATAATATTTAGGTGAACATCGTCTCCTTGCTAAGTGTGGTGATTAACTGAATTTGCAATATAATGGGTTTTATCGAGATTTTATACAATATCAACCTTCGCTTTGCCAAATTGTGATCGTCGGCACATAAGTCATTTGTGGTGATTATTTAGTTGATATCTTATGTGCCACTAATTTTCTACTTTCACTAAGTTATTATATTTGTCACCAGACTACTGCATGGTACAATTCGTGAAGCCGAATCTACTGGGGAAGTACAACGAGTATTTGAATCGTTTCGTGAACCCGATCACCAATGGACAGTACACAGACTCTACGGAAGGTGACATCAAGGTTATGAAGAGACGATCCCATGTGCTGCATAAAATGCTAGATGGAGCTGTTCAGGTATTATGACTACAACCAACCTCATCTACTTTTAAAATATATTATGTGTAAAACTGTCTGCACAAACCTACTTACAGAAATAAAATCATTTAGTAAACATTTACAAAATACATTCATACATACACTAATGCGCGTGGTGGATTACTGCCAATTCCCTCTCACAGAGAGGAGGCCTGTGTCCCAGCATTGGGAACATTATAGGCTAATTATGCATGCACAAATTCACTCCTTTTCCCCAACTCCTTTAGCTTTGTTTACGTTCATACATCTGTGGGCCTAGAGTGAGTTTATTTTACCCTTTTAATCGCCCGACTTCATATCAGTTGTCGTGCTCCCAGCGCCCGGAACAGTTAATTGAAAAATTAAATAAATAAAAAACAGATTAAACGAGCTATGGTATTTTGGTCGTAAATATACGACCCTGGCGAAATGGACCCGTAAATATTTGTCGGATTAATCCGACGTAAGCGGTTAAGCGGTTAAACATCTCGATCTAACGCATCTACCGTGTTCTGCAGTCCGATTGGCCCTGGATTGGTGAAGGACCAATCGGAGCGCTGAACGCGGTCGATTTAAATCAAACTCACAGTAGGGCCTCTGGTCATACACGCATGCCGGCGAATACTACGCGCTTACATTTCTAAAGAAACCAATAAGGTATCAAAATTATGTCCAGTTAGGGCGTCCCCTCTCACATGTACCTTGTAAATACCTTTTGTTAGCCGTTTTTCATTCATCTCAACATGACCAATTGATCTAAGTGTAGTCTTTTCAATATCCCTTGCCGTACCGTCCTTTTGATGTACCTTTCAGGCCTGTAACTCTTTCCCCTGAAGAGATTAAGATGTGATAAAGAACATGGTTTTACCACAATGAACACATAGTATTTGTTGTTGACAGCGGAGGGACTACGGGGTGCTGGCGCCCTTCCTACCTCCGAAGCACGAATACGTGTTGTTTATCACACTGTCGGATGTCCAAGTGAAGCTGTACCAGTACTATTTGGACAACTACTCGAGAAGGTACGTCTGTTTGAGATCCTATGTTTATTTGCCGTGTTTTCTAATTAGAATTAACTGCGAAGCCCTGCCTAAAAGAGTACTTACAAATCAGCCAATTGCAGCCAATGTTAACTCTTCGGCTTTAGTATGCAGTTTACAAATGCACTGGGATTCAATACATTTCGTATAAATCATCATCATTCTCTTATCAATTTATAGATTTTCAGCCAAAAACTAAATTATGACCGAACGTAATTAAGGTGTCTTGATATGTCGTAATTAAGTCTTGATATTATAAATCCCATCTAATAAAATAAAATAAACATGGTTTCAAAAATAATTAAAAACTGAATACCTACACATATCATGGTTCTCTCTCGTTGTTTGTTTCAAAGAAAATATGTAGTAATACTTTATTTTGGACTAATGAATGATATCTTTGTGCAGGCCACTACCAGGAAAGTCTTCAGGGTTCCTGTTTCCTGACTTCCAGTCGCTACAGAGAATATGGACGCACCCGCTCGTACTCAAATATAACTCGGAAAGATACGAGATTATGCAACAGAAAAAGGTAAACAATAGTAATCATACCAAGTCGCGAGAGGATTTTTTTCTTCCCGTGGGTGTCGTAGAAGGCGACTCACCAGAGAATGGGCAGCAGCGTTTTCTATGCACTTTACCACCATACTGGGATCGCCAACCCGCCTGCCAAGCGTGGCGATTATGGCAAAACCCCCCTTTTGGGGGAGGTCTATTTCCAGCAGTGGACGTCTTTCTACTGAAATGACGATGATGACTGGATCTTCAACGCTCTGCTTAGCGGCCAGAGTTGAAAATCGCACAGTGTGTTTTTTAATCGCAATAAAATCCTGTCGCGATATTTTTTTGTCCGTGCCTAAAGTCTGTTCGCCAAGAATTGATAAAGTCAGGGTTTCTTAACTCATTACAAATTGCGGCCCGCTAATTATTTAAAAACTTATACACAAATTGTTTGTTACTTGTCGGGGTTCGATTTGGGAGAAAAACGGCGAAATAGTGACTAAAAACTTTTAATAATCTACTCTTCAAAAACTAAATAGCTACATTCATTTACTCGAAACGCATTCCAGAACAGAATGGCAATACGTTCGCCGTTCGGGTCGCAGTTCACAAACATATGCGTGCCTCGCACCACGAAAACTGCGAAAGCGGGAGATAAGCGGCAGCTGCCATAACAGTTTGAGTCAAATTACGCGACAGTCGCTATTCAGAGACGTCCCATAATATTTATCAACTCTCAGCGAACAGACTTTACGTGGTATTGTATTCAGTTCCCAACTTCTAAAGTACAATACTCGGTCGTAAGCATATCAAATTAAGTTGTAGAGAGAAACTGCCTCACAGAGATGAGTGACGAGAGACGACGCTCTGCAAAATCAAAACTTTTTCTAAAACTTGGGTGCTTTTTTATTACACCTGGATACTGTATACAGGGGTGGTTACATTGACGCGGAAACTGAAATCATAAATTCAGCACATGATTCTAGACCTGCAGGCATGACGCTTTTTATTTCTACTCTATTGTAGAATAGAAACTGCTTGCCTACATTTTTCGGCTATCAACTGTCTGTACGGAAACGTCATTTTTGTCTACTCTTCCGAAGACAAAACACTTGTCTACGGTTCTCGTGCTAAGAAGCCTGCTGGTGTAGAAATATTTCATTGGTAAAAAAAAATATCTGCTGATCCATAGAAAAGTGCAATACCTACGCGGTCAAAATGTATTCGCTACTTCTTCTTCCCAGCTAAAGCACTATCTAATGTATTTTGATGTTCTAAAAGTGCTGATTCTCAGCCTAATTTTAATAACTGACTTGATTTTACTTTTACTTTTGAAATAACAACCGAAAAAATTCAACTCATCGTGGTTCAGAATCGTACTGAATCCATGGGTAACAGGTTTTGCGTCGATGTCCCTGCCACCCTCTATGTTGTACATTGCACAGTTTAATGCTCTTATGTGTTTTAATTTGAAATAACGATATTTGTTTCAGAGAGAGAGAGAAGAAGAAGACTCGGAGGGCTCGCTAGTAGATTTTATAGATGATGATTCTACTTCTGATGTAAGTTCAAGTAACCAGTTTTTTTTTTAATATTAAACGTTGCATTAGGAATTTCTCCTGTATCGTGGGTGCGTTTACAAACACTTAAACTCACATACACAAGCAGCCAGACACGGAACAACTACTTGTAGGTCATAAAAATATTTGTTACGTGCGGGAATCGAACCCGCGACACGCAGCGCAGCAGTCAATCGCTTAGCAACTGCGCCAACCGTGCCGTCAAACTTTTGTAGCATTCACAGGCACTTTTCTCACAAACACAAAATCCGTAGTTTCAGCCGAAGTCATGGGCGAATCTTACTCCGTGTCACTTACGGACATTTGGGCTCATAGAAATATTAAAAGCAGGAGAAGTGGGAAAGGGGCGTGTCTGTGTCCGCGCGCCATGATCAGAATGATCATTCCTAAAGCAAATGGCCGTCTCCGCAAACTAGTGTGATTTCGACCGTTGTCGTGATAAATTATAAGAATGCCGTGTTGTTCAGTGGTTTCTTGTAAAAACCAAAGCCAAAACAAAAACTTTGTGAATCATGGAATCACTTACCATAAATAAGTACAAGTATTTTTCTATATTTGTCTTTAAAATCATGAAAAACAAGAAATCGAAAAACATTTCTTGCGTTTACTATGTTATTCTTATTTTCAAATATCACAGCGACTGTATTATTTTTGTACGAAATACATTGCTCCTAAACCACTACCTAAATATGTTGTCGCTAAGTGACTGGACAAGCAATGTAAAAATCACAAAACGATAAAGTATCTATGCGGACGCATTACGTAGTACGGCCGCTGGTTCTTGCGCCGAGCTAGTGATGTGCTCGTGCCGATCCACTAACGTAGGCTATCGATAGTGTCGATTCGCGAATAAATTTATTGCCAGATCGATGTGAATTAATGTTTTTTACTTAATTTGATTATTTTACAGCGTAGTAGAGAAATGCGTAAACAACAGTCGTAAAGTTAATTTTTTTTTAGATAATGTCGGTGGAGTGTTATTGGGTTTGAATTATCGTATAATAAGTCTTATCCTCGGGCTATTTCCTTACTTTTTTATGGTTTTGGCATTTTACTTACGTTAAAGTCTTCAAACGCTTCGTATGCATTATTGTTGTCGGCATTGTTCAGATAATATATTAGTGACGTATTACGGTTATCGTTTTCATTTTATCTTATCTTCTGGATCCCAAAAAAAATTGAAGTAGTACAATCTATATATATAAAAGAAAGTCGTGTTAGTTACTTCACTTATAACTCAAGAACGGCTGAACCGATTTAGCTGAAAATTGGCAGGGAGGTAGTTTAGAGCCAGGAGAAGGACATAGGATACTTTTTATCCCGTTCAGTTGTTTCAGAAATAAAAAAAGTATCAAAGTGGAAGTTGGCTGTCGAAAAACGAAAATTTTCACGGATAGGATAATAGGGTAGATAGGGTAGGGTAGGTAGGGTAGGTAGGGTAGGTAGGGTAGGTAGGGTAGGTAGGGTAGGTAGGGTAGGTAGGGTAGGTAGGGTAGGGTAGGGTAGGTAGGGTAGGTAGGGTAGGTAGGATAGGTAGGGTAGGTAGGGTAGGTAGGATAGGTAGGGTAGAGGTAGGGTAGGTAGGTAGGTTAGGGTAGTGTAGGGTAGGTAGGGTAGTGTAGGGTAGCGTAGGTAGGGTAGTGATTTTGTATGAATGACTTTTGGACGAACAGGACAACGTCTGTCGGGTCAGCTAGTAATAAATAGAAGTATCGACAACTTTCCGATTTAGTCAATCACTAGCGTATATGTAAAATAAATTGCTTTTGCACAGCACAACGGTAGCAACCGTTGTTTGTGTGAGTGAGTTGTACTTAAATGCACGCTGTGTTTGAAAGGATAAGGTCTATATTTGATTGTGTAGTACGTTCTGATTTATAAATTGCGAGTGTGAGCGCGACTTCGTATCTATTGGTTTTACTAAATTGCATGTGTAGTTGTGGCGCGGTAGTGGGGAGCAAGTGGAGACACCGGGTTCCGATACATTTTCAACTACTTGGCATATCTTCTTCTTTCTTATATCTATGTTTGGGCTTGACCTAAGAATGAGTGGCATCAGATTTTGACAGTTGCAGCACTTCCAATGTGTTTTATCCGTCTGAATAAGTTAGTTAATCGAACGAAAGATTTCAAATTTCTTTCGGACGGGCCCGTACCTACGTAGAAAGTAGGCCCCCTGGTTGTCAGATTTTCAGGGTCCTGACATCCCGATAATGCACATGCTGCATAGTTCCATGTGTCTGACTGCGTGCAACCATGCGGAACAAATAAACGAATGACTAAAGGTTATCAATATACTGAAATATCGCACACAATGCCACAGACTTGTATTTGAGAGGCCTTTTAAAATGTACAGACGACTGTTTATACACACGACACGTTCGGTTATCATAAAGCTTCTAGCCAAAGCAATCCCCCCCTTCCTTTTCTGTCATTACAACAGTTTTTTTAAACCTTTCAACAGGAAACTTCAACAGAAGAGTCCTCAGACGACCTGTCAGATGTGAGCGATGACAGCCGAAAGAAGATCAAGAAGAAGAACAAGGCTAAGAAGAGCAAGTCTAAGGATAAGGAATCTAAGGTTGGCACCCGGCGGGGGACCAGGGCCAACCCAGGTAACGGTAATGTCTAACCAGATTTTAGTATGCCTTTTGATTTGTAGACTAAGCCTTATATTTCATCTTGTATTTCTAACTGCAGCTTTATGTAGTTTACGCCATAAGCTACATGGTCTTTATATGATCTGACCAAGATTATGTGTGGACTTTGAAAGAGACTGACCTCTAAGTCTGTTTCGGTATTTCTTCTCAGAATAGTCAGATACAAAACACCAACCTCATCTAGTTTTAGAAACAATACCCATTGATATTTAAATGTGTTTGTTTAAACATAATTTCACGAATATACATCATTTTTCTTTGAAGCTTTGATGATAATGAGCTTCAACTATTGACTTTGGAAACTGCCATACTAACAATGCTTGGCAGTTAAGTGATTTTGACAATGATAAGTGTATGTTCTTGCCAAAAGGGTTATCTTATGCACCAACCAAGTATTGGAAACATAGCTTCATATTGACTTGAGAGCAACCAAGTCATGAGCTCATATGATATTATTATAAGGAAATGTCATGGGCTGAGAATTGCCCACCCCCATAGCATACTGTAGCCCCGTTAGGCTCACTCAATATTAAATGGGACTAAGTTATGACTGGAGAAATGTGGTTATGTTTTTGTTGCTAGAACGTATGGCCACTAAGCGAGCGACATTCCTTTTGAGTGAAAGTAACGTTTACTTGACATTATTTCGCATTAAAAAAATAAAATAAAATGTGCCCCTCTTTCTTTTGACGCGCTGCGCATTGTGCGAAACTTGCTAAAAGAATGACGTAAAGTCGTGGATCTTCTGTTTCACTCACACACTCACTTCAGCCGAAAGACGTCCACTGCTGGACTTAGGTCTCCCCCAAAAGGCGGGGTTGTGCCATAATCGCCACGCTTGGCAGGCGGGTTGGCGATCGCAGTATGATGGTAAAATGCATAGAGAACGCTGCTGCCCATTCTCTAGTAAGTCTCTTAGTCGCCTTCTACGACACCCACGGGAAGAAATGGGATGGTGCTATTCTTTTATGTCCGGCAACACACGGATCCTCTCTTTAGCTTCTAATATATATTTCTTATTTTGTTTGCCAGTTGATGCTGATGACGATGTCCCCGACGTCGCCGAGGTAGTGGAAGTTCGTAACGAGAACCCGACAGAGTGGTGGATCAAGTTGGTGGAGGAGGAGGAACTGGACGACATGCGCAATTCACACAAACTGGTGCTGCTGTTCGACATACTGCGCCAGTGCGAGGCTATTGGGGATAAACTGTGAGTAGTAGAGACAATTTTTGTGGCGATTTTACAGTGATTTTTTCAGCCGTGGAACAAAAGAGCCTTCACTTTTTGAAGGCTCTTTTTCGGGCAATCGGTTGCGATACAAAAATACACATTGGTAAATCTTTCTACCACTGAGGGAAAACTGGAACAGGGTCAAATGGAATTAGCTAGTGAAATTCGGCAAATGTAATGGATATCTAAACATGATGAAACAATAAAGCAAGTAACGAGCAACAAGTGTTGAGTGTTTTTTTGGGTCATTACCGCAGGTAGTGTAGTCACTTGAAATCCTTGCTAATATAATAAACGCGAAAGTTTGTATGGATGTTTGTTACTCTTTCACGCAAAAACGGCTGAACGGATTTGAATGAAATTTGAGACACATATGATTATAATCTAGGTAGTACGTTCCCGCGGGATATTTCCGAGTTCCACGCGGGCGAAGCCGCGGGCGGAAGCTAGTATCAGTATAAAAAGAAAACAGTTTCCTTGACCAACGTAATGGGTATCGATATCTAAACACAATAAAAAGTTAACAGATTTTCTCAACTCAAACCACCAACGGGTCTCTTACACACACACACACACATCACAAACACACACTACACATCGACGCGCAAACTTTAACCATGATAGCCGTTTCATAGAAAAGTGCAATACCTACGCAGTAAAATTGTATGGATCAGCAATTTCTTTTTAAATAGCCCACAAATATTTTAACACAGGGGCGTTTTTTTTTTTTTGGGTGGGAAATCATCAAATGTCTTCTCCTGCTGAGTAGAGCAGGAGGGCGTGTCAGACTTACTGACTAAAACCCACCCGTGTTCCCTCAGTAGCCCGTATGCCAGGGGCTGTGGTATCTCTTTCGAACAAACCCGCACCCCTGGCAGGCATCGGCCCTTGCGGACCCCACCGGTGGTTGCTGACATCTTTGACGGCGTGCGTGTGGAACACAACGTGCCGTCCCGTCTACCACTTTTCGGCCGCAGGGGATAGGGAGAGCGGCTGACGCTATACCGACACTCCTCTTCCCCTGCGGCCCCACCGCGTCCGCCATCAAACGGTGGCGGCCCCGTCCAGGCCACGGAAGGGAAGAGCGCTGCTCAGAAGCACCGGCACTCCTCTACCGCAGCCCGTAACCCTCAGCCGCGATGCCTCCCATTCGACATCGCGGCCCACCTCAGTTGCGGTGCACCTCACCGCAACCTACTTTTTGGCCGCTACGTCAATGACTTGAAGGCAAAAGCCCTGACGAGCGGCCCCACCTTTGGGTTCCTCTTGGCTTCACCGTGGCTGGAATCCACTGGAACAATGCGGGAACCCACTCGGGGGGGAACACAGGGGCGTTAAAAATCATGTACTGAATACATGATAACAGGTAGCGCGTTCATGTCCCTGCCATCCTGTATAGTATAGCTTACGGTGAAATGGCAGGGAATAGTGTAAGGAGGTTTAGGTTAATAGTGACTGCTGGGTATGACGCGGTGGGGCCGCAGGGAAAGAGGAGTGTCGGTATAGCGTTGGCCGCTCTCCCTATCCCCTGCGGCCGAAAAGTGATAGGCGGCGGGGCGACTGTTCTGACCCGTCGCAGGGTGACCAAGGGGTCCGCATGGGCGGATGCCTGTCGGGGGTGCGGGTTTGTTCGAAAGAGATACCACAGCCCTTGGCATACAGGCTACTGAGGGAACACGGGTGGGTTTTAGTCAGTAAAAGTCTGACACGCCCTCCTGCTCCACCCAGAGCGGGAGAAGTTAATTGATGATTTCCCAGCAAAAAAAAAGCCTTTCTTATTACACACTCCCCCTTATTTATAAACGGTGATTAAATTTAAGAGTTGTTTAAACGTCCAAAATGTATGGTTAAACAGCCGCTAATCATTAGTTAACTTTAAGCAATATTTATAAATAAAGGGGACTCTGTCTATTGGTGAAAACCACATGAAAATCTGTTCAGTAGTTTTTAAGTTTATCGCGAACAGACAAACAGACGCGGCGTGGGCCTTTGTTTTATCCTACTTCCTACTATATCCGTACCAATATTATAAACGCGAAACTTTGCATGTATGGATGTTTGTTGCTCTTTCACGCAACAACAGCTGAACGGATTTGGATGACATTTGCCACACAGATAGATTATAACCTGGAATAACACATAGGGTACTTTTATCCCGGTAATACGTTCCAGTGGGATAACTTTCGACTTCCACGCGAACGAAGTCGCTGACAGAAGCTAGTAATACATATGTAGTGATTATAATCTGCCTAGCCTTTTCCCAACTATGTTTAGTTCGACTCACTGAATGCAGCTGAATTACTAGAATTCTCAATGGCATATCTATACTATAATAATAGGTCTTTACCTATGAAATTGCCGTTTTGTATGAAAAAATTTAAACGAATTTTTTTCATGAATTTTTTATTTGTATTAATCGAAGTAATCACCCATGCAATCAATGCATCTTTGCCATCGCAGTGGCAGTTTATTGATGCCCTTCTTAAAGAAATCAGCTGGACGGGAGGCAACAAATTCTTCAAAGGCATTTTGTACTGCCTCTCGGGTATTAAATTTTTTTCCCGCCAAGAAGTTATCCAAATTCTGGAAAAAGTAGTAGTCTGTAGGCGCAAGGTCTGGTGAGTAGGGCGGATGACGGAGAGCTTCCAACCCCAGTTCTTGCAACTTGGAGACCGTCTGCTGTGCAGTATGAGGTCGCGCGTTGTCGTGCAGGAGCAGCGGAGACGAGCGATTGACCAATACTGGTTGGAGATGCGCCAGCTTCTCCATCATTGTGTTCAGTTCTTCACAGTACACATCTGCAGTAATGCTCACCCCGTTTGGTAAGAAGCTGTGATGAATCACACCGGCGCTAGACCACCAAACAGTGACCATCACTTTTCTAGGGGTAAGTTTTCGTTTAGGGCATTGTTTAGGTGCTGAACCAGGATTCAACCAACTTGCTGAGCGCCTACGGTTATCAAACAGAATCCATTTTTCATCGCAGGTAACAATGCGGTTCAAAATTCCTTCATTTGTGTGTCTGTTGAGCAGTGCAAGGCACGTCTCGACCCGTACTTCGCGCTGGCGATCATTGAGTTCGTGGGGCACCCATTTGTCAAGCTTTTTTACCCTGCCAATTTGACGCAAATGGACCAATATTGTTTTGACGCTAACGTCGAAAGCTGCTGCTAATTCAGCCGTAGATTGTGTATCATCAGCTTCCACAATCGCCTTTAATTCGTCATTGTCGACCAAAGTCTTCGGACGACCGCGAGGTTCATTTTTCAGGTCGAAATTTCCAGAACGGAAGCGAGCAAACCAATAACAGGTGGTGCGTTGGTTTGTAGTGTTAGCTCCGTAAACGTCGTTGATGTTGCGTGCCGCTTGTGCCGCGTTGCTGCCACGACGGTACTCATATTCCATAATTACTCGAATTTTTAACGTATCCATGATGACGAAAAAGATTGAAATGCGATGAAAATGTAACACTAATCAATAAAGAAATGACTACTTTTAGAAAAAAAAATCCATGTTTTTAAAATAAAATTAATTTGAAATTAGAATTCTTAGCCAAACAAAAATTATTTTGATTTGAAATGGCCAGTACTGCAGAACGGCAATTTCATAGGTAAAGACCTAATATTATAAAGAGGAAAGATTTAATTGTTTGTAAGCATTGAATAGGCTCCGAAACTAATGAACCGATTTGAAAAAAAAATTCACTGTTGGGAAGCTACACTATCCCTGGGTGACTTAGGCTATATTTTATCCCCGTATTCCCACGAGAACGGGAACTACGCGGGTGAAACCGCGGAGCGCTGCTAGTACTTAATAAAAAGCTTATCAAACACTCGCAATTCACATACACACCTCGGTACACATAAACTACACTCATATACACACTCCTAGATACATACACAACCAAAATCTTTCACTACATTTCCTTTTAACAAAAACTGTAAACCAACCGAAAAGTAACGGTTGTATTATATAAATTAAAGCTTCATCATCTCTGACTCCGAGACATCTAATCTAAGATACAGGTACCTAGTTTGACAGCCCGGAAAACAGACTATAATTTTAAACTTGCATTTCACTGTTTCCATATGCTATGTACTGTGTTTTTGTGTACTAATACACTTATATTAATAATTGGTTTCTTTGTCATCAGGCTGGTGTTTTCGCAGTCGCTGTACTCACTAGATCTGATCGAGCACTTCCTGGGTAAAGTTGATGAAGCCACGCAAGAAGGACGCATCGACGACAAACTGGGAAGACATGTCGGTAAGTTTATAAGGGTCACATCAATTTGTTAACTAGGCTTTAAATAAATGTCGACAGAAAAAAAAAATGGCGCTCGTTTTTAATCCAATTACAGCTAAACTTAACCCTTTTGGGTGGCTGCCTTGTGCGTGTAAGATTGTTATTTGTAAACGCACTCACGATATAGGTCTAATTCCTATAGCGAGGCACAAAAAAAGACCTGTCAGAAACGACTTTACAGTTCATGGTAGTATTTTCGCGAGTATTCGAGTTTATACCTAATCGTGTGTTTAATCAAGTCTAAAATTTGCTTTGAACTCTCACATAAAAAGGAATACTAATAACAAGTACTTAGTGATAAAATTGAACAAAATTTCGGAATTCCATGTAAAATCTCACAATAAAAATAAACAAAAGTAGTGAAAACATTTTTCATTCATAGTAGGCTAATAATTAATTTGTGAATGTGACGAATAGGTTCATGGTCACCGGGCGTGGATTACTTCCGATTGGATGGCTCAACATCATGTGAGAACAGATCCATCTGGTGCAAGAACTTCAACAGAGAAGACAACCCGAGAGCGAGGTCAGTATTACAATCATATTTAACACAAATATACTTTTTTAGAGGTAAGAGGAAGAGGGTGTAAAGTTCGCTCATACCTATGTTGATAAAGGAGGATCCTCCGACCAGACGGGTATTGTCTGGTGGGCAACTGCCCCGTTGAAGTGTCGGGATTTTGTATATGTTAGAATTCCGTGATAAACTCTGACTGCTTGATGTAGGATTTCTTAATGTAGTTCGCCCGTGGCACTGTAGATGGCACCACTTCTCTTTTTGCGTTTCTTGATTTTTGTTGCAAAGTATTTTTTGTAGTGCTTTGTTTATGAACAAGGGTATCATTGGGATCCGCATTCCGACATGACCGGAGACAAATCAGGCGCAGGGCCAACGGCTTAACGTGCGTACCACGAGCGTGAGAGAAAAGAGACTACATCTGTGACTTGTGCAGTATAATGTCTCCCATGCCGAAGGTTGGGCTCCGCTGAGATTGGTCGCCATGGCCGAAATCATAGATATAAGAAAGAAGAAGATCTGCCAAGTAGTTGAAAATGTATCGGAACCCGGTGTCTCCACTTGCTCCCCACTACCGCGCCACAACTACACATGCAATTTAGTAAAACCAATAGATACGAAGTCGCGCTCACACTCGCAATTTATAAATCAGAACGTAATACACAATCAAATATAGACCTTATTCCTTCACACGCAGCGTGCATTTAAGTACAACTCACTCACACAAACAACGGTTGCTACCGTTGTGCTGTGCAAAAGCAATTTATTTTACATATACGCTAGTGATTGACTAAATCGGAAAGTTGTCGATACTTCTATTTATTATTGTACTACTTCAACTATTTTTGGGGTCCAGAAAATAAGATAAAATGAAAACGATAACCGTAATACGTCACTAATATATTATCTGAACAATGTCGATAACAATAACACATACGAAGCGTTTGAAGACTTTAACGTAAGTAAAATGCCAAAACCATAAAAAAGTAAGGAAATAGCACGAGGATAAGACTTATTATACGATAATTCAAACCCAATAACACTCCACCGACATTATCTAAAATTTTGTTAACTTTACGACTGTTGTTTACGCATTTCTCTACTACGCTGTAAAATAATCAAATTAAGTAAAAAACATTAATTCACATCGATCTAGCAATAAATTTATTCGCGAATCGACATTATCGATAGCCTACGTTAGTGGATCTGCACGAGCACATCACTAGCTCGACGCAAGAACCAGCGGCCGTACTACGTAATGCGTCCGCATAGATACTTTATCGTTTTGTGATTTTTACATTGCTTGTCCAGTCACTTAGCGACAAAATATTTAGGTAGTGGTTTAGGAGCAATGTATTTAGCACAAAAATAATACAGTCGCTGTGATATTTGAAAACAAAAATAACTTAGTAAACGCAAGAAATGTTTTTCGATTTCTTGTTATTCATGATTTTAAAGACAAATATAGAAAAATACTTGTACTTATTTATGGTAAGTGATTCCATGATTCACAAAGTTTTTGTTTTGGCTTTGGTTTTTACAAGAAACCACTGAACAACACGGCATTCTTATGATTTATCACGACAACGGTCGAAAGCACACTAGTTTGCGGAGACGGCCATTTGCTTTAGGAATGATCATTCTGATCATACCGCGCGGACACAGACACGCCCCTTTCCCACTTCTGCTTTTTATATTTCTATGGCCGAAATCTGGTCTGGAGGACTATAACTGGGGTCACATACCAACAAAACCATTTTGTCATCATCTGCCTAGCCTTTTCCCAACTATGTTGGGGTTGGCTTCCAGTCTAACCGGTTACAGCTGAATACCAGCATTTAACATGGAACAACTGCCTATCAGACTTCCACAACCCAATAACTGGGTAATATGATACCCCCTGATAAGACTGGTTGTCAGACTTTCGGCCTTCTGACGACCCGTAACGACTGTCAAAGGTCCACAAATGACAGCCGGGACCAACAGCTTAACGTGCTTTCCGAGGCACGGAGGAGTCTTGGTATGTTAAGATGTTCACCCATCCACGGACCAACCGTGGCAAGCGCAGCTTAACCTGAAAGATCGACCCGTGCGGCTTATGTTACTTAGCCACAAGCCCCTCAACAAAACCATTGTGTGATAGTTGTAAATGTTGTAAACATTATTCTTTTCATGGTGCTACGTAGAATTTTGTGATAGGTACAATACCAGCTTGTTTATAGACGTCTCTTCTCTCGATTATATAAATTAAATTGCAGAAAACTTAAGAAAAAACCCCAAAAAAAAGAAGAAGGAATTGTGTAGAAAATTGTAGTACAATGGGTACTACAATTTTCTACACAATTTCTTCTTCTATCTGTACTTTCTTTCATTTATACTACGTGTTATTCTGCAGATTATTCCTAATATCAACACGTGCGGGTGGCTTGGGCATCAACCTGGTCGCTGCCAATCGTGTGGTGATCTTCGACGTGTCGTGGAACCCCTCTCACGACGTGCAGAGCATATTCAGGGTATACCGCTTTGGGCAGAAGAAGCCTTGCTATGTGTACCGGTTTTTGGCTATGGTAAGATGCAATTAATTATTTTTATGAAACTAAATGGTAGGAAGTGTGCAGATGATGCGAGAAACTCGTAGGCAATAAGTTTGGCTAAAAAAAAATGAGCTTAATATAATCTTTAGGCTGTAATTATGAGGTCGACAGTATAAAATACGTGTGAGAATAACTGAACTATAATCTGGACAATAAGCTGTTTTTATTGGCTATTTCTTTCCTTAATTGATTCTTCTGCATCTTCATAAAACTTTTAATCGGGTTCCAATGATTTGAAAATTCTCGTAATTACCTACATCGTATTACATCTATGTAAATAAATAAATTTGAAATGGCTGTTTGTAATTTCTAACAAAATAGGTACTAGGTTTTTACTAAATGCCTAATATAGAATATACGGTACATATAACAATAATAAAAAAAATCTTTCTGTCGTTTTGTTCTGGCAAATTTTCGAAACGGTTGGAATGATTTTGACGGAGCTTTTCATTGGCAGATAGCTGAGGTTATAAGGAGTAACATAGGCTACGTTTCCGTTGGATAAATTCCGTCAGCTAGTGGGCGAAGCTGCGGTCACAGCTAGTCCCAGGCATCATCATCATTTTCCTGCCCTCATCCTAATTTATTTGATTTCGGCACCACATGTCTTTTTCTTCTATTTCGTCATCTCTGTAGTCACCCTTTCTAACTTAAATAAAAATATACCATCTAGTTATTATTAATAAATCATAAACGTCCAACAGGGCACAATGGAAGAAAAAATCTACGAGCGTCAAGTAACGAAGCAAGCTATCTCCAAACGTGTGATCGACGAGCAGCAGATAGACCGACACTACGCAGAGAACGACCTGGCCGAGCTGTACAAGTTCCAGGCGCGGCCCGACGAGCCGCGCGCGGTGCCGTCGCTGCCCAAGGACCGCCTGTTCGCCGAGATGCTGCGCGAGCACGAGGCACAGGTACTTTATGGACCTAGGGTCCTGAACATTCCTGTAACTACTTTTTTTGCATTCAGTAATAATATGGATACGGCGTGTATCGTTAGGAGGTTCATCTCTCAGGGGCCTCTCTGGAGCCTTGAACACTGGTAGCTTGGACTGTTCCCGATACTGTTTGGCCGTTATCTTTTTAAAATTCTTGTATTTAAACATATAATTTATGCAATAAAGGAAATAATTATTACTAATTTATTTCTGAGTATATGATACATTATGGTGGTGGCTGGTTATCTGTCTTGGCACTGGCTACTGAATAGGTCTCCTATGCATCGTAGCTTCGATTCAAAGACATTTTTGTATAGGATGTTCCCAGCTGTGTTTGTAAATCACTATGTTCTAACTTGAGGTCTCTGGTTGTCTTGCTTAGCGACCACTGGCCATCTGAAATGAGTGACCGTTATAATGTAGATGCAGATTGGATGTAGAAAAGATAAACAACACCACACTCCGTTTCATACATCTATTTACCAAAATGAAATCTCTCACAGATCTTCAAATACCACGAACATGACTCTCTACTCGAAAACAAAGAAGAGGAGACTCTAAGCGAGGAAGAACGCAAGGCGGCGTGGGAGGACTTCGAGAACGAGAAGAACAAGCCGCCGCCCGCGCCCTTCCCGTCCCCCTGGCCTATGCATAACGGAATGGGTGAGATTTTACATCGTTCATATAGTTTCTATTAACCCGGTTATCTATGGCCGATGCTGGGCCTTCCTTCCGTATGGCAAGACCAGTGTGGACTTAATCACAGTCTAAATCGGTCAGTCGTTATTTTAACAATTTTATTTGCATTCTGGAGGTATATCCCAACTAAAAGTATCCTATAATTATCTCGTGTAGCGAGGCCTTAGTCTGTGCCAAATCCGTTAAAGCGTGATTGAGTACAACACAACTTTCACATTAATAATATTGATAAATTTTTATTTTTTATATATTTTTTTGCTTATGTGCTACTGTCCTACCTTTCGTTAGCTGTATTTCAGCGCTGCTAGTTAGTTGGTAGTTTACTAACACCACTTGATCTGTTCCAGTTCCGGGACTGTTGGCACAGCAACAGCAGATGGCGTACGCGGCGCTCGCAGCCATGCTGCGCAAGGACATGCCCAACATCAACGACAACCAGATCCGGGACATGTTGCCGCTCATATACAACTCTAACCCAGGGGTGAGCTTTCTGCATACATATACACGCTTCTCATTAACTCCAACAATGGCTATATATGGTCCATTTATCAAACTTGCGATTTCAAACACTAATTTACCAGTTTTTTTTTTTCTAATCTGTCTCACTAGCCTGTATTGTCCCACTGCTGGACAAGGCCTTTCTCTCTCTTTACCGCACCGTTCTATCTTTTGCTAGTGTTGGACAGTCCTTTCAGAAGTCAAGCTCGTCCCGCCATCTTCGGCTCGGCCTGCCGCGATGGCGTCGTGCGTTTAGGACACCAACTAGACCTAAACCCAACCGGTGGTTCTCTTAGCTTATTTGTCATCCGACATGCGGCAGACATGTCTGGCCCAGTCCCACTTAAGTTTTTTTTTTTTTTTAATGAAATGAAAATGATAACATTGGAAATAAACATGGGAACACAGCACTGCATTCATTCAAGCATGGATTGGAGGCATCCTTCGTAGTGTTTTTATTTGTTTGCCATATCCAATCTCATGCATAAACACCCAGAATTAATTAACTAAGAGACGGTAATTAATATAGACCATGATTACTGGTTGAAATGCGACCACAATTAATTTAAAAAAAATGCTTTCTGCACTACTCCATATGAATGTGCCAAATTTCATACTCCTCCATTTGCGTAATTTTCGTAAAAGGGGGTACTTACAAAGTTTTTGCTTCACGTATTAATATATAGGGTGTAAAAGACACATCACATAGCCGTCACTACGCTTTCTGTACATCAAGATCAAACTAAGTAACATTGCACAAAAATAATCGTTGGGAAACGTTTGCGGTAGTGCGCAATATAACGCACGCAAAACATTGTGCTTATGGGTGCATGTGCACGCATGCAACGGTGCAGGGGTCAAGGGAGTATTTAAAGTTGTGTTTTATCATGGAAAACTTGTTTTCGTAAAAAAAAAAACAGTAAAAGTTGGAATTTTGACCTTCAATATCTCCGTAACCAGAAGTTTCCCAGGTATGGTCAAGTCGTACAAAAAGTATATTTTATTTATTTATTTATATTTATTGACGGGTAGCACAATCGATGGTAATACCATGATGATACCATGATCATACTCATACCCACGCTCATACCTTTATTTGTAAAATGGCAAAGACCATTTTGTTTTTTTTTTCCATTCATTTCATCATTCTTGATTGGCGTCTATATTTCCAAATACACACTGACTGATTTATTTGTAAGTGTATGAATAAGTAATTTAACCAATATGATCAACTTATTCACATTTTAACATTTATCTGTTTAGATGTTCGGTGGATATGACTTTGGCGTAAGTTTTATGTCGATATATTTTATATCCCTTGTTTATTAGATGTATACGCCTAGTCCTGACGCCGTTAGACATTATTTTATGTTTAAAGCATGTCATTTTCATTATTTTGTAGTGACGCATAATTTTAATGTTATAACAGCACCTCTGGTGACGTACCTACGTTTGTTTTTATGTTATAGTTGATGCAGAAAATGAGTGAAATATACAAGTACACTCAACCGGGAATGATGAATCACGGTATGATGAACCCTGCTATGAATCAAGGTGAGTTGTATTTGTTAAACTATCCTTAGATGAATATAATCAGGAATTAGTAACAATATCGATTTAAAAAAAACCTCAAACCTGCTCTGATGGTGTATCCACACATGCCGGCGGCTTATACCGCCGGGTTTGCCGCCGGCATACCGGCGGCCTGCAGATCCGGTTTCGAAGCCGCAAGCAAACTGCCACCGGCAACCAAAAGCCGCGCGTGCCGCAGGTAAAAGATGCGCGTGCGGCTTGGCCGCTGTGTTGGCCGCCGGCCGTGCCTCTTGCCATGTGTGGATGCGCCATGACGCCCAATAGCGTAAATATATAAAGGTATATATATATATATATATGTGTGTCCCAAAATTCAACGTTCAACGTAAACCAGGGAGTGGGTAAATTGATGACTAACCAGGGAGTGGGTAAATTGATGACTACCCAGGGAATACAAATTAAAAAATTTAGTAGCATAGCTGTTTAACACAGTCCCAAATAAAACGAGTATGTCTAAACTTTTAGGAAAAAATATAATGAAGTCAATTTTTTGTTCACTACACTATCGATTGAGTATGACATTGCAAAAAGTATTGATATAATTATATAGAATGGTCGAATTATTATTATTGACAAATTGGCCCCAAAAAAAGCTTAAGTGTTAGTGGTTGAGGAGCACAAAATTCAAATCTTGCCAGAGGTGATGTCTTGATAAGTGTCTCTTGCAGTTTAAAAGTCATAGTGAAAGCCAAATAAGGTAGCATTCGCGTTGATTGCCCTTGTACTTGTGCCTAAATGTTTACTATGTATCTATAGTTTAGTTTTGGACGGCAACGGTAGGAATCGATTCAGGATACCACCATTTCAGCCGAAAGACGTCCACTGCTGGACATAGGCCTCCCAGTTTGGGGTGATTTGCCATAATCGCAACGCTTGGCAGGCGGGTTGGCGATCGCAGTATGGTGGTAAAATGCATAGAGAACGCTGCTGCCCATTATCTAGTAAGTCCCTTAGTCGCCTCTTACGACATCCACGGGAAGAGACGGGATGGTGCTATTCTTTACTTCCGGCACCACACGTAACTATTCAGGATACCAACGGACTTTATTTCTATTTTTGTATTACAATATGTAAAAGTTAGCTTTGTTTGTGTCATAATATTAGGTGGACAGGTAGATCGAATAATATGTAACTAGCTGTGTTAGCCGAGATCAGTTCGTGGATATACCATTACATCATATCGAGATCGCTTTGAGCCTAGGAAAGCACGTTAAGATGAAAAGATCCCAGCTGCATCCGGTTAAACTGGAAGGCTACTCCGACAGATATCCCATTCCGTCTTAAAATAATTAGCAAGGGTTGACATAAGGCATATACAAGAAGTAACAAGTAATACATTCCAGCGGCAGCGGCGGGCGCCATGGGCGGCACGTCGGGGCTGCAGTACGAGCCGCCGTGGCAGCGCCAGCAGCAGCAACAGAACCAGCTGCGGCTGCAGCAGCTCATGCAGCACAATGTGAGTGGCCGCATGCTCCATTGTACACCTCATAGTTTTCTATCAGGCGAGATCGAGGTCCAGAGCAATAAAAAACAGTTGCCCTTACGTAAAATTGAAAATAAATTATTTATTAAATACTTTTAATAATCGATAATTCAATGTAAGTTCATATAAATTGTAAAGATATTGGAACATTTTATTTTGTTTCCAAGCTATCTTTCGGCCATTGTCGTATTTGAATGTCAGGAGCATTTTTAAAGCTGAAAGTGGCGTTTAAATTCTAAATAGATGTTGTAAAACAATAGTGAGCCAATGCATGATTTCATTCTATTCAGTGGCATGCTATTTATATGCATAGATTATTGCGGTAGATAAACACGCGTTGTTTCGTACCTTTACCATGATATAGGTCAATATCCTAGAAAACTTTTCTGGATTTCATTTTGCCTTTTGTTCTGTTTTATTATCAATGTTAACAATCAGATTACAAGCGCTTGACGCGCGTTTTGCTAATGCGTGTTTACAAATTACAAGATTGCGTTTCCAACGGCACATTGTAACCGCGCATAAGCAAAAAGCGCGTCAAGCGCTTGTCACCTGAACTTTACATAACTAACAACAGCAAATGGGCCCGAAGCTGTACGCGGGCGGCCTGGGCAGCCGCGACCCCGTGGCCATGGCCCTGCAGCAGCAGCGCGCGCGCGAGATCATGCTGGGCGGCGCCGGCCGTCCGCGCGGGCGCCCGCCCGGCCCGCGTCTGCCGCCCGCGCCTGCGCAGGACGTCGTCAACCTGGACTCCGACTAGGGCCGAGTACGTATTCTGCTCCTGAATACTCCACCTACTTCGACACCTCAGAATACAAAAAGTGCCAAAAGCCGTCAGAGCGCCTAATGCTGAAGCCACAAAAAGTACTTTGACGCGCAGCCGATCAGTCACTTTGTGACTGTCGTATCGCTCGATGTGTTTTACCGGTGTTCAATTTATTTAAATTATGCAAAAATTCAGCCGGACTAAAAAAAATTTAGATGGGATCACATTTCATGTGCAAGTAGCGCATTCAGTTATTGTCTTATTTAATTATTGAATAATTTGTTCAATTAGTAATTGTCATCGTGAATAATGGGTCCATCTTGTTGTACGTGTTGCCAATTTAAGAGTTTTGATTTCCCTTCTTTTTATTACCTACTGAGGGCTTTTATTCATTGTAGTATGTATAAAAAATACTTAAAAAATATTATAAACGACTTGAAAAAAAAATGTTATCAAAGCAAACCGTGTATTAACACGGTTTGCTTTGATATAAAATCAAAGTGTTATTGTCCTTACATGCATTAGCATGTAAGGACAATAACACTTTGATTTTATTATTTTCGTACCCCCAATACTCTCAACATTTACCCCAAAAATGGGCAAATAATGTCTGAGCTAGCAATATTACGCGAGTGGGAAATGAGGCGAGGTTTTGTTTTTGGACACAGCCTGCAGCTTGCAATATCAGTTGAATCCGACTTCTGGTTCTTTCTGTATTCTGAGTTCGACACCTTGCTCTGTGCGAACCATATAACTATGCTATATCCCATCAAATTTGCCACGCATAATGGTCCACCACAAGGACTAAGTGCGCAAACCAAACCCTCTTTACTTACATAGAATTCCTACCATATTTTGTTTCATGTAACTTCACTGATCAGCGAGATAGATAATTATATTGTATTTTTATAAATATCAGTTGTTTGTTCTTTGCATTGAGTTAACATTTACCTTATTTATCGACAGGTAGTGAGAGAGGTGCAAAGTGGACAGAAGTGTACAGTGAACGATAATAGGTGCTACACTGCTATATGGAGTGGGGTGTAAACGTCGCGGACTAGCCGATCGCTGGAACAGTAGCAGTAGCCGAGTACAGGGATTCCGCCCTCCAGACTAGTCCGCAGCGCTCTGCACTTCAGGTGATCATCTGGCCAAAATACAGTGATATTTTGGAGTGTTAGCTCCATTATATGTAGCTTTTCGCCTTGAGGCTTGCGCTCTTAATGCTACATATCAAGAATCTCAGTATTTTATTTGTAGTTCAGACCCTTTTAGACCTTAGCCGTATACTCTCCTTATGATTTCCTAACGAGGACCAGTGGTGTCCACATATCAATGATACTCCACTTTGTTTCGTTTAACTCAACAACAGCGGAAGCCTAAGGCGTAGATTAGTAAAAAAGATAAGGCGCACAAGTTTGGTCATATTTTAAGCTTTGTATAGTTGTACTCAAACTTGAAATGTGACACTTGTGCTTGCGGGAGTTAACATTCTACTTTCTGACACTATGTGTGAGGATGACGTAGGAACTATCGAACAAACGAAGCATCCTAAGAAAGCTACTGGAAATGTGTTCTTGATTTGTTCATTGATCATCCATTAATCTATTCATTCCAAATATTAAAACATGACATCTCCATTTCATAAAACAACTGCATAGGCAGCTAGTGAACACAGGGTGCAAGCAAATATCCTGACTTTGCATCTAAATTGGCACAGCAGTATTGCCAGCCAAAAGCAACAGTTCAGAATGCACATAGACTGTGTGGAAGATATCAATATTACAGTGTAATGCATTGAGCAGAATGTGATTGTATGGATGCTATCATAGGATGCTTCAGGTGTCAGCTTGATAAATTTTAACTATATCTCTCAGTACAGGAAATTAGTGATAAGTTATATGTTGGTAGTTAGAAAACTTCTGTGTGTATAACATAGTAGTGAACGCGATATTGCGCATGGAAATGTATGACCACACCTAATTGGAATAGTGAGGAAATGGAGTGCAAAGGCACATTCCTATCTATAGTGAATTTCTTTATTCTATTTGGAAATTATTTCAGCATTCGTAAAATGCACTCCATTTGTTTGCTAATCTGTGACAAGCACTCACTATGTAACAATATAGTGATAATATATTACTCTATGTATAGTTACTGCAACACCAATCTAAACTAAAATTAATGTTATTCATTGGTTTATGTATATTTAATCAATGTTTTGAATTATTAAATTAGAAACTGGAATACATATTTATAAACTCGGCACATAAACCATTAGTAACATTGATGTTCAATTTTAAGATTAGAGAGATGTTATTTTCGTGAAGTTATCACATATTTTACTATGGTGGCAATTTCAAATTTTAACCCTTTGTATTATGTAATGTGGATCCACGCGAGACACAATGACTTTTCAATTGTTTTTTGTAATTACGGCATTCAACCGGTTAAACCTGATCTGTTTACAATATATTTTAATGATTATTAAGTGTAATTTAAGTTGATAAAATTTTTACTAAAATGGAAGACAAGAAAATGATTTTTTATAAGCAGGTTTTATCATAGTTATTAGTCCCATTTTCGGCCTCAAATTAATGTATTTCCAAATACATCATGAATTCATGATTGTATGAAAATATTCCATATTACAATAGGGTATTTTCCAATTTATTAAAAACGATTTAATTTGAAGATTGGGACGAAGTACATAAGTAACAGAAAAATAAAAATACATTTATTTACATCCATTTTCTCAATTAAAAACTATTAAAATGAAATAAATTTTTTGTTGTTTTGAATTTACCGCCAAAATTCTCCTTACGATTACTTTTTTTTCACGTGACCACATGTCACGTCAGCTTTGTAAACGGCACCGGTACAAATAGTTTGCGTGGCGTAGTTTTAGAAGTATTTGTGCACAGAGGCACCGCACACCAGCTATACCACTTTCTATCCTAAAACCTTGTTAATTATAAACTAAACATTCACTTGGTTACAGTTATTATAACACGTGATAAAAAAGTCGTCGTAAGGAGCGTATGGTGGTAAATTCAACACAACGAAAAATAAATTGGTATAAATAGTTTTTAATTGAGAAAATGGATAAAAATCTATTTGTTTTTATTTTGTTGTTACATATGTATTTCGTACCAATCTTCAAATTAAAATGGTTTTTAATAAATTGTAGAATACCCTATTATATGAATTAGACCTATGTTTATAAATTTTCAAATAATTTTCATACTCTTAGGTTCCCTCACAAAATATTATAATTAGTGAAGTGTGTAGTTAGTTCAGAACTCTAATGAGAATCAATGTTTAGTTTGGGCCTTAGCAATTATTTTGTATCCACAACTGTGTACTCACATTGAAATCATAGTGCAGTTTAACTGTCTTTTTATTTGCAATTATTTGATTTACTGATCCTGCTACATCACTGTGGGATTTATTTAAGTGATGTTTATGTGACTGTATTTATTTGCCTGCCCATTGAACAGGCGGTTTAGTTGTGATATTGCCTAATATTAATTTTTTGTATACGTTTATTTAAACAAGTCACTAAGGTGACTTTAATGTTAGATGCAAAAATCTATAGCGATATATTTTAGGATACATTAGTGTAACATGGAAATTGTAGTGCATTTTGAATTTGTGAGCTTGACATTTTGTTTGAGGAATTCTCATTGTTTTATTATAATTTTGGATTATTTTACAGATTTTTCTATGCTTAAAATGTTATTTATAATTATAAAACAGTTATGTTAATAAACAAGCAGTATTTCAGTTAGTTATAAGGTCATGTTATATCCATAATCACCGCACAGCCCTATAGTTTATTTTTGTTTTTTATACAACAACCTAGCAATAGTGTTACTACATGAATATTGTGAGGTTGCTACAAAAGTGAGGACTGCTGTAATTGTTTGGTTATTTATGTAATATATAATATAATTGTAACTGTAGAGAACTTCCTATTATTTTGTAGTACAATCAAAGTATAATAAATGATTCAAAATGTGTAAAACATGTTTTATTTATTGCATAACTTACATCAACATAGACAGACGGTATTACTCGTATGTAATAAGCACATTAATCGATCACTTAGCTGCATAAAACAAAGCTTTGCTAAAATTGTTCATTAGGATAGGCTAACGTAAACAATCCTTTCCATGCAACCAGAATTGTGTACGTTACCCTAGCAAGAAAGTGTCTCCTAGAGTTATATGAGTAGAACGTATAATGTGTGCCTTATCTGCTGTAAATGTGCCCCCACATAAAAAATGTGTGCCCCCTGTCGTTTTGGAGAAAAACGGAAAAAACGATTCTTGCTGGGGTAACGTTTTTCTAGCAGGAAAATTCTAAACGAATGATCAGAGAGAGAAAAATTGTGCATGGCCAGAGAGCTTATATGTGTGCCAAAATGTGGTGTACGTTACCCTAGCAAGAAAGTGTCTCCTAGAGTTATATGAGTAGAACGTATAATGTGTGCCTTATCTGCTGTAAATGTGCCCCCACATAAAAAATGTGTGCCCCCTGTCGTTTTGGAGAAAAACGGAAAAAACGATTCTTGCTGGGGTAACGTTTTTCTAGCAGGAAAATTCTAAACGAATGGTCGGAGAGAGAAAATTTTTGCATGGCCAGATAGCTTATATGTGTGCCAAAATGTGCCCCCAAAAATAAAATCTGTGCCCCTTCAGGTTTTCGAGATATTGCATTTCCTGCTGGAGTAACGTTTTGATGAATCGTATATCTCTAAAACCATTGCATGTGCCCCTGTAGAATAAACATACACGAGTAGCTCTTAAGGGGCACACCTTAGTGCCCTAATTAGATTTAAGAAAATATTTATAGTTTTCAAGTTATCGCGGTTTTATGAAAACCCGAAAAAACATCGCAGCGCCTAAATGAGACAAGGCACAAGTTCGCTGAAAATTGTATTCGGTCCTTCTTGACGCTATTAATAACCATACAAAGTTTCAAAACTGTTCATGCATGCGTTTTTGAGTAATCTTGCTAAAATTCAAAACGATGGTGTCTTAACTTTGACGGCAAAATACAAGGAACCGGCTCAATCTCAGATGTGTAGGTGTGAACCAAAATTGTGTGCCTTTAGTCAAAAATATATGGTGAAAATATTCAGCTTGGAATGTTTCGCATTAAGTTAATATTAACAAAAAACCAAAATATGTAAACAACGGCTGGTTATCCGACCAAATTCCAATGACTACTAAAAAGCGACTGATTCATACATATCGATGACCTTCTTTATTTGACGTATTATACCTAAGCTGTTGTCCGTACAGTCGCGTTCAAAAGATTTGGGGGCCAATTAAAAATATATATTAAATGCACCTTGTGACTATTAAATGAAACAGCTTGTTGATGTGGAAATTATTATTTTTATTCCCTTAATTTTAATTCTTAATTCTTAAAGTAAGTATTGCATCAAAACACAGCTTAAATTTCCTAAAAAAATAAATAAATAGGTAAAGTAATGAAAAAAATCGAAGTACTTGATAAGTGTACAAGTATTTTTAAATAAATCAAAACAATGCCATTAAATACTTACCACTGCAGATCGTGCCATAAAATTCACCACCCCTACAACCACATAATTGTTATAAAATGCTTAATACGCCACTTTCAACCAACTTAAAAAAAAGTAAACAAACAGTATCAGTGCAACTGCGTGACTCAACGTAACAGTGTCCTTGGCGTCATAACATAACTGCAACTGTTTACCAATACCAAGTAATAATAATCCAAACGGACTTCCTAATCAATAAACACTTCGTACCTATTATCCATATTAGAGCGACGTTACACGTAACTGTCTCTGTCACACTAACACCGTACGCGTACTAGCTGTCTCACTTTCTCCAAATTAGACAAAGCGACTCCTTGCGACACGACGTCAGCGGATGCCGCGGGGCCAGAGATATCTGCAGCGGTGTGAGGAGGCGAAAAAAAGGAATCTTCTATTAAGGTGAATGCTTCAACCAGCCCGCGAAATTCAAATTTTCTTACTTTTTTTTGGAATTTGCAGGCCAGTGCTAGGTTGTATGTTGATTAAAATATTATTCGCGGCTGTAAGACGTATGTAGTTACAGAATTATAAGCATCAAAATCACCAATACAACCCTCCAAGTTCATAAGGCGTAGGAACAAAAAAAAAACAAAAAGTTGTTGTAAAACCTACTTTTTGTTAAGTTTTATATGCCATTTGTAATGAAGATAAAAAGACGTTCCAATGTTAAAATACTGCTCTCGTCACTTGAAGTTTCAATAGCAACCGTCTAACAACGTTTACTGAGTTTTCTTTCTCCTATTTCCACATATTTATTTAGAAACCTGATTCTTCAGACCACACTCTCAACACGTTATCAGCACGAGGCTCTGTATATTTTATCTACATTATTAGTGAAATAGTAAATACGTAGATAACATGTCGTCTGCAGTTTCTGGTATGTCACTAAATGGTATTCCGATACTTTATAATAAAGAAGGATACACTGTGTGGAAATTTAAAATGCAAATGTTATTAATGCATGAAGGATTGTGGGAAACCGTAAGCGGAGTAGTTCTCGAAGGGAATAAGACGCCCGACGATGTACGAAAGGATGAAAAGGCTCTATCTAAAATATGCCTTACTGTGGATGGCGCTGCTATTTCGATTGTTCGACCAGCTAAGACCGCAAAGGAAGCGTGGGATGCTCTTATGAAATCCTACGTGGATCGAAGTTTGGGTCGTAAACTGTCGTTGGAACGGAAGTTATACAGGTACTCCTTATCTGATTTTTCTGATTTAGAAGCTTACTTAACGGCAATAACCACAACAGCACTAGACCTGGCCGATATTGGCAAAACCATAGAAGATAGTTCTTTAGCAGCTATCATATTGGGAGGTCTAACCTCTCGCTATGAGCCCATGATAATGGCGCTTGAGAATGGGAGCGTTGAAGTCACAACAGATTTGGTGAGGACTAAGTTGTTGAGTGAAATGACGAAGGAGACTAAAGATGATGTGGCTGCATTGCATACTAACAAGCAGGTTATTTGCTTTCGATGTAGGAAGCCAGGGCACAAGAGTCCTAATTGTCCTCTCAAAAAGAAGGAGAAAAAGGCAAAGGCAAGGTGCTCAGCAGAAAGTTGTTGTGAAGATAAGGGACTGACTGTTTCTAGTTCAAGGAATATGGATGCGTGTATCACGGAATTGGTTTTGGATGGTGTCACAGGACTGGCTTTGTCTGCACCTAGTGTTCAGATGTCTGAGAAGTGGATTATCGACTCTGGTGCGTCTACCCACATGACTCCACATGCTGAATGGTTTAAGAGTTACCGACCCTGTGATGGGAAGATAACTGTAGCAAATGGTAAAAGTTTGCCGGCTGTGGGTTTAGGAGATGTCGCTATTGACACAAAAACCGATTTCAAGAAGATTTGTAATGTTGTACATGTTCCTGGACTAGATTGTAATTTACTCTCAGTCAAAAAGGCAGTAGAGAAAGGTTTCTCGATTGTTTTTGATACGAATGGCTGTAATTTTTATAATTCTAATGATGTTTCTTTGATAAATGATCCTGTTTTACATGGTTCTACTTATGGTGGATTGTACACTTTAGATTGTACAGTAAAACCAAAAGGTGTTTCAGCTTATAATGTTCACACTGATTTGTCCCAGTTTCAGCTTTGGCATAAGCGTCTAGGACATCTCTGCCGTATTGGTATGGATCTACTCAAAAAAGGTCTAGCTGTTGGTGTGGAGTATACTGAGATTGACAAAGAACCATGCGTACCTTGTGTAGAGGGTAAACAGTCCAGGAAGCCTTTCAAAAGGATAAAGTATAAGAAGGCTTCGTCACCATTAGAATTAGTCCATACGGACGTTTGTGGTCCCCTGACCACTGAATCTTTTAAAGGTAACAAATATTTTATTATTTTTGTAGATGACTATACACGTTTTATATCCCTTTATTGTATGTCATCTAAGACAGAAGTTCAGAAGTATTTTTGTGCTTTCCAAGCACTTGTTGAGAGGCAGACTGGCAATAAGATTCGAACCCTTCGGTCAGACAATGGTACTGAGTATGTCAACAAGGAGCTGACAGACTATTTGCAGGCTCAAGGGATTCGACATGAAACGTCTGTACCATACAGCCCCCAACAAAATGGGATAAGTGAACGTTGCATTCGTAGTATTGTGGAGAAGACCCGTTCTTTGCTGGCACAGAGCTCTTTGTCGAAAGTTTTTTGGCAAGATGCTGTTGAGACCAGTGTTTATTTAAAGAATAGGTCACCCCATCGTGCACTTGATGGTAAGACGCCATATGAAATGTGGTATGGTAGTAAACCTGACCTGTCTCATTTAAGGGTATTTGGTTGCCGAGCTTTAGTTCACGTGCCTTCATGCCAGAGAACTAAGCTAGACATAAAAACTTCTGAACATATCTTCGTTGGATATTCAGATGATCGAAGAAGTTATTATTTCCGTAGCGCTGAAAACCCTCGGAGGTTGATTAAGTCACGGGATATTACGTTTTTTGAAAATATTTTTTCAGGATTGAAGGATAAATCTGTTCAGCCTGAAGCTGTTGTGAGCACTAATGTCATTAATCTCTTTTCACAAACTTCTGCAGATACAGCATCGCCACAGGAGATTTCTATCTCATCTGCTTCTACTTCTTCACGTACTTCAGAAAGTGTGAACATGGAGGTAGAGCAAGTTGACGATTTTGTGGACGCGACTGATGAAGCTGGTGGGGTTGGTGACACGGAGTCTCTACATTCGGGTGAACAACGTGATCTGTCCCTGGTTCCTTCAGATGAACCCAACGATGTATGTCCTCAAAGAAGGTATCCTGAAAGAGTACGTAAACCTCCAGATTATTATTCATACGGCACTCACGGTGTTGATTTGTTGTATGATGATCCGAAAAGTTATCGTGAAGCTATTAATAGCGATGACAAAGATAATTGGATCTCCGCAATGAAGGATGAGTACAATGCCTTATTGAATAAGCAGACTTGGACATTAGTGGATAAACCAAATAAAAAGATTATTCCATGTAAATGGGTGTTCAAGATAAAGAGGGATGTGAACGGTGCAATAGTCAAGTATAAGGCGCGACTAGTTGCAAAAGGTTTTAGTCAAGTTTGGGGGACTGACTATAACGAGACTTTTGCCCCTGTGGTTCGAAATTCATCTCTGCGTACCCTTATAGCGTTGGCAGCAGAAATGGATTTAAAGATCCAACACATTGATGTCGATACCGCATTCCTCAATGGGGACTTAGACGAGGAGGTGTACATGCAGCAGCCTGAGGGATTCGCTGAGCACGGGGCAGAAGGTAAAGTCTGTTTGCTCAGAAAATCCATTTATGGTTTGAAGCAGGCAGCTCGAGCCTGGAATATCAAATTGCATGAAATTCTATCGAAAACTGGTTTTACACGAACATCTTCGGAATCATGTGTTTACTTGAAAAAGTTTGGTAATGAAACCATAATACTTGCAGTGTATGTTGACGATCTAATTGTCTTTTACAAAGAAAAAAGTTCATTTGACTCTGTCAAAAATGACTTGGAAAATTTTTTCTCGCTAAAAGATTTGGGTGCATTGTCGTATTGTTTAGGCTTAAATATTAACCGTGTTGACGGTAAAATCATGGTCAGTCAGAAGACCTATATCCAGGCAGTGTTGGAGCGGTTTAATATGCGAGATTGCAAGAAGATGTCCACACCTTTGGAGAATAACAAGTTGGAGAAAGGTAATCCAACATCTCTTGGTGAATATCCTTACCAAAACTTGATAGGATGCCTCATGTACCTAGCTGTAAATACGAGACCCGATATAGCCTATGCCACAAGCTATTTAAGTCAGTTTAATAACTGTTATGATAAGAGGCATTGGTTGGCCGCTAAAAGAGTGTTACAGTATTTGAAAGGTACTATGAATTACTGTATTACTTACAGGAAAGTTGGTAGACGTGTGTGTGGATACACGGATGCTGACTGGGCAAACTGTGTACATGACCGTCGGTCGTACACTGGTTACTACTTCACGCTAGCAGGTGGACCTATTAGTTGGGAGTGTAAGAAGCAGCCGACGGTAGCCTTGTCGTCTACAGAAGCTGAGTATATGTCCTTAACAAGTGCTGCAAAGGAGGCTATTTTCCTCAGACGGTTAGTGTGTGACGTTACTGGTTTTGCTGACAGGGTGTTGCTATACAACGATAGTCAAAGTGCACAGAAACTTGTGCTAAATCCGATCCACCATAATAGAACAAAACACATTGATACGAGATATCATTTTATTCGTGAAAAGGTTACTGAGGGTTTTATAGATATAAAGTTTACACCTACGGATAAAATGACAGCCGATGTTTTAACCAAGCCCTTAAGGCGCATAGCTCATCATAGGTGCGTTGTTAATATGGGTTTAGAGATAAATAGGTAGAATAATTTTCTATTTATTTATTTTTCGTCGGTTTATGTTTTGTATTTCTGTATAGTCTGGTAGTAATGTTTTATTCTTTTCTATTGTGTTTAGCATTACTACTTTAACTTTTTATTTCCATTAAGGGCGGATGTTGTAAAACCTACTTTTTGTTAAGTTTTATATGCCATTTGTAATGAAGATAAAAAGACGTTCCAATGTTAAAATACTGCTCTCGTCACTTGAAGTTTCAATAGCAACCGTCTAACAACGTTTACTGAGTTTTCTTTCTCCTATTTCCACATATTTATTTAGAAACCTGATTCTTCAGACCACACTCTCAACAAAAGTCATTCCTATAGCTTTATGAACTTAGATTATGATGATTTTGATGATTATAATTCTGTAACTACATATGTCTTACAGCCGTGAATAATATTTTAATCAACATGCTTCTGCAAATTGCAAAAAACGCAAGAAACTTTGAATTTCGCGGGCTGGTTGGAGCATTCCCCTTACTGATGAATAACTTACTATTAATTTATCTAACCTACGGCATAGCAATAAATATAATAGAAACAGCTAGTAGAATAATTATAATCCAATAACAACTTTATTTTATTACTTATTACTTTTCTACTTCAGTGTACTCAGGCACAACCGGTTAGTGAGTAAAGTAAAGAAGGTCATCGATATGTATGAATCCGTCGCTTTTTAGTAGTCATTCAAATTTGGTCGGATAACCAGCCGTTGCTTACATATTTTGGTTTTTTGTTAATATTAACTTAATGCGAAACATTCCAACCTGAATATTTTCACCATATATTTTTGACTAAAGGCACACAATTTTGGTTCACACCTACACATCTGGGATTGAGCCGGTTCCTTGTATTTTGCCGTCAAAGTTAAGACACCATCGTTTTGACTTTTAGCAAGATTACTCAAAAACGCATGCATGAACAGTTTTGAAACTTTGTATGGTTATTAATAGCGTCAAGAAGGACCGAATACAGTTTTCAGCGAACTTGTGCCTTGTCTCATTTAGGCGCTGCGATGTTTTTTCGGGTTTTCATAAAACCGCGATAACTTGAAAACTATAAATATTTTCTTAAATCTAATTAGGGCACTAAGGTGTGCCCCTTAAGAGCTACTCGTGTATGTTTATTCTACCGGGGCACATGCAATGGTTTTAGAGATATACGATTCATCAAAACGTTACTCCAGCAGGAAATGCAATATCTCGAAAACCTGAAGGGGCACAGATTTTATTTTTGGGGGCACATTTTGGCACACATATAAGCTATCTGGCCATGCAAAAATTTTCTCTCTCCGACCATTCGTTTAGAATTTTCCTGCTAGAAAAACGTTACCCCAGCAAGAATCGTTTTTTCCGTTTTTCTCCAAAACGACAGGGGGCACACATTTTTTATGTGGGGGCACATTTACAGCAGATAAGGCACACATTATACGTTCTACTCATATAACTCTAGGAGACACTTTCTTGCTAGGGTAACGTACACCAAAATGTGCCCCCAAAAATAAAATCTGTGCCCCTTCAGGTTTTCGAGATATTGCATTTCCTGCTGGAGTAACGTTTTGATGAATCGTATATCTCTAAAACTATTGCATGTGCCCCTGTAGAATAAACATACACGAGTAGCTCTTAAGGGGCACACCTTAGTGCCCTAATTAGATTTAAGAAAATATTTATAGTTTTCAAGTTATCGCGGTTTTATGAAAACCCGAAAAAACATCGCAGCGCCTAAATGAGACAAGGCACAAGTTCGCTGAAAACTGTATTCGGTCCTTCTTGACGCTATTAATAACCATACAAAGTTTCAAAACTGTTCATGCATGCGTTTTTGAATAATCTTGCTAAAAGTCAAAACGATGGTGTCTTAACTTTGACGGCAAAATACAAGGAACCGGCTCAATCCCAGATGTGTAGGTGTGAACCAAAATTGTGTGCCTTTAGTCAAAAATATATGGTGAAAATATTCAGCTTGGAATGTTTCGCATTAAGTTAATATTAACAAAAAACCAAAATATGTAAGCAACGGCTGGTTATCCGACCAAATTTAAATGACTACTAAAAAGCGACGGATTCATACATATCGATGACCTTCTTTACTTTACTCACTAACCCGTTGACGTGTTGTGCCTGAGTACACTGAAGTAGAAAAGTAATAAGTCATTTAATAAAATAAAGTTGTTATTGGATTATATTCTACTAGCTGTTTTTATTATATTTATTGATAAGCCGTAGGTTAGATAAATTAACAGTAAGTTTTTCATCAGTAAGGGGAATGCTCCAACCAGCCCGCGAAATTCAAAGTTTCTTGCGTTTTTACAATTTGCAGGCCAGTGCTAGGTTGTGTGTTGATTAAAATATTATTCGCGGCTGTAAGACGTATGTAGTTACAGAATTATAAGCATCAAAATCACCAATACAACCCTCCAAGTTCATAAGGCGTAGGAACAAAAAAAAAAAAGTCATTCCTATAGCTTTATGAACTTAGAGCGTAGTATTGATGATTTTGATGATTATAATTCTGTAACTACATATGTCTTACAGCCGTGAATAATATTTTAATCAACATACAACCTAGTACTGGCCTGCAAATTCCAAAAAACGTAAGAAAATTTGAATTTCGCGGGCTGGTTGGAGCATTCGCCTTAATAGAAGATTCCTTTTTTTCGCCTCCTCACACCGCTGCAGATATCTCTGGCCCCGCGGCATCCGCTGACGTCGTGTCGCAAGGAGTCGCTTTGTCTAATTTGGAGAAAGTGAGACAGCTAGTACGCGTACGGTGTTAGTGTGACAGAGACTGGGCACGCCACGATTGCGGCGGTAAGTCCCCTCTTTGAGGAGTGGTTTGAGAGGCGGCATGGCGTCCTCACCTTCCGCCTGACGCAGGTCCTCACCGGACACGGTTGTTTCGGGAGGTTCCTGTTTCGGATAGGGCGGGAGGAAACGCCCGGGTGTTTCCACTGCGAAGATCGCCCTGAGGACACGGTGGAGCACACGGTGGCGGTCTGCCCTGCTTGGGCGGAGCACCGCCGTGTCCTCGTGGAGGCGATCGGCGGCGGCGATCTCTCGCGTCCGGCCCTGGTCCAGGCCATGGTACGGAGCGAGAGGGCATGGGGAGCCGTCACCTCCTTCAGCGAAGCAGTGATGCTCGCGAAGAGGGAGGCGGCGCACGTGAGGGAGAGGCAGCATATGCGCCCTCGCGACCCCAGCCGCCGCAGGATACGGAGACGCCCTGGGCGTCGGGAATCCCAGACCGATTTCCGGCCACCGTAGGCATGGGCTTGCGGACGGCGAGTAATGGGTAGCTCGCTGTCCGGTAAGGACCAAGCCCAAGTCGACGGCGCGTTGTGTTCCACGCGCGCCTCAAAGAGATGTCAGCACAAATAGTGATGGGACCCGCAAGGGTCGATGCCTGCCAGGGGTGCGGGTTTGTTCGAAAGAGACACCACAGCCCCTGGCTTAAGGGCTACTGAAGGAACACGGTTGGGTTTTAGTCAGTAAAAGTCTGACACGCCCTCCTGCTCCACCCAGAGCGGGAGAAGTTATTTGATGATTTCCCACCCAAAAAAAAAAAAAAAGTGTGACAGAGACAGTTACGTGTAACGTCGCTCTAATATGAATAATAGGTACGAAGTGTTTATTGACTAGGAAGTCCGTTTGGATTATTACTTGGTATTGGTAAATTTTATAACAATTATGTGGTTGTAGGGGTGGTGAATTTTATGGCACGATCTGCAGTGGTAAGTATTTAATGGCACTGTTTTGACTTATTTAAAAATACTTGTACACTTTTCAAGTACTTGGATTTTTTTCATTACTTCTATTAATTTATTTTTTTAGGAAATTTAATCTGTGATTTGATGCAATACTTACTTTAAGAATTAAGAATTACAATTAAGGGAATAAAAATAATAATTTCCACATCAACAAGCTGTTTCATTTAATAGTCACAAGGTGCATTTAATATATGTTTTTAATTAGCCCCCAAATCTTCGAACGCGACTGTACAGACAACAGCTTAGGTATAATACGTCAAATAAAGAAGGTCATCGATATGTATGAATCCGTCGCTTTTTAGTAGTCATTGGAATTTGGTCGGATAACCAGCCGTTGTTCACATATTTTGGTTTTTTGTTAATACTATCTTAATGCGAAACATTCCAAGCTGAATATTTTCACCATATATTTTTGACTAAAGGCACACAATTTTGGTTCACACCTACACATCTGGGATTGAGCCGGTTCCTTGTATTTTGCCGTCAAAGTTAAGACACCATCGTTTTGACTTTTAGCAAGATTATTCAAAAACGCATGCATGAACAGTTTTGAAACTTTGTATGGTTATTAATAGCGTCAAGAAGGACCGAATACAGTTTTCAGCGAACTTGTGCCTTGTCTCATTTAGGCGCTGCGATGTTTTTTCGGGTTTTCATAAAACCGCGATAACTTGAAAACTATAAATATTTTCTTAAATCTAATTAGGGCACTAAGGTGTGCCCCTTAAGAGCTACTCGTGTATGTTTATTCTACAGGGGCACATGCAATAGTTTTAGAGATATACGATTCATCAAAACGTTACTCCAGCAGGAAATGCAATATCTCGAAAACCTGAAGGGGCACAGATTTTATTTTTGGGGGCACATTTTGGCACACATATAAGCTCTCTGGCCATGCACAATTTTTCTCTCTCCGATCATTCGTTTAGAATTTTCCTGCTAGAAAAACGTTACCCCAGCAAGAATCGTTTTTTCCGTTTTTCTCCAAAACGACAGGGGGCACACATTTTTTATGTGGGGGCACATTTACAGCAGATAAGGCACACATTATACGTTCTACTCATATAACTCTAGGAGACACTTTCTTGCTAGGGTAACGTACACACCAGAATTGTTAAAATCACACATTACAACTAATAAGTTAGTTAACACCAAGACAAGACAGCAAAATCTATTCTCACTGCAACATGCAGTCACTGATCCTGACTGGCCGATGCAACAGTTTTGTTGAAAATACAACCCTAGTTTTTATTAATCCTAAACCTCTCACAGGGTCAGGGTAGGTACTTATCTTTATTAAAAACTTTTACCATTATGTTTTGATTGGTCCCTATTATGATTAAAGTTGTTTATAATAATAAAAACAGCAGTTTTTTTCATGCTAAATAGAGATGCCGCAAATACTCGCTATTATTCAGTGTTCAGCATTACTCGTCATTATTTTGTTACTCATTGAATAACAATTAATAACTAGTGTCATTTGACAATTTTTTTTGGTATAAAAACTATGAGGCCCATAGTGAGTAACCACGTTTTAGTTCCATATGTCATCAAAATAAAGGCCGCAGGAATCCGCTGGATGCGAGAAGCAAAGAACCGGTCGAAGTGCCGGAGCTTGGGGGAGGCCTTTGTCCAACAGTGGACGTCTTTCAGCTGAAATGATGATGAAAAAGACTATACAAATAATCAAACTTTACTTTGTCATAAAAATCAAAACAATTATTATTAACACAAAAACTTAGCTAAAACTCATTTGTGTCACGTTGAAGTTGATTAGTTAGCGTTTTTGATTAATATTTAAAAACGAAAAGGGGCAGACTGTGGTGCAAAAAACCATCATAAATCAAACCTGCTTCAGAAAATAATCTTTCTGAATAAACAGAGGTAGTTGGCGTGATTAAGTATTGTTTAACAAGCCTACTTGAAATAGGGAATCCATTCTTAATGGTACTGAAGACCTACCATTCATAAAGGTTTCATTATTGTTGGGAAATAAAGCTAACGAAAAACAAATTAACTTCCAACAAGCGAGTTACTATTATAATATATACAATGGTGAGTTATTGGACTATTCGCCATAGGGGATTGTGATTAATCAGTATTCTACTATTCACTCCTCTTGTCTGTAGGCAAGCTGATTGAGCCTGATAACTAGAAAAGTAATTGTGTTAATTACTCTTGACAGTTTAAAAACTATTTGTGGCATCTCTAATGATAAACAATAATTTAAGAGTTTTATGGTAAGTAAAAACTAAGTTTAAAGCCTAAATTCACCATCATAAACCAAATTTGAGATGTGATTCTTTCAATTGGTAGTTCAGGCTAACTCAAAACATTCTTAAAATAACATAATTTAATAGAATTATACATTTAGATTAGGGATTCCAGTCTTCACACCAACTGACACTTGGATGTATTTTAGTAACCTGCGAGCCAAAAATGTAGCACCGTCTGCATCAAATACATTGGCAGTTAGAATGTCTAGCTTCATTTCATTTTGGAAGTTTATCAGATCACTAGCACTGATCGCCATAGCGTTCACAGGTAGTCCACCAGCATTCACAAGCACAACACGACGAAGTTTTAAATCAGAATGCACTTGCACTAACACTTTCTTCGCCCATTCCAAACAAAATATTCTACTCGTGTCGATTGCTAAAATAACGAAGTCGATACCGACCTTTCCGGTCAGATCAGACTGTTTAACGACTTCTTCCAAATGAAACGATCGTAATACAATTAGTTTCCAGCGGAAATTCGCTTTGTTGTGAACTTCAATGAGAGCTTCTGATATTTTTTCAATGATATCAACAGTAGATGAGAGAACTATCACTGATAACGTATTTTTGCAACTTGTTGGACCAACCCACGGTGCAACTATGACTTCTTCTTCGATCATGGACATCTTCAATGCAAACAAAGTTCAACATCAACTCAAAGTGGAACTGGAACTTGTCATAACTTGTGGAACTTCGCATTTCGCAAAGAAACGTTTTGTTTTGAAAATTTGACGTATAAATTAGGGTTGCCAAACCAAGACATTGTCTTTATTTAAAAAAAAAACTATAATCGACTAATATTGTAACTAATTGTAGTGGTTTTAATAATTCGCTAAAAATAAAGAATACCACAATATTTATCATAGTCATCCAAATATCTTTTGGCTCGTGGCCAAAACCTTAACTAACGCCACCATCTTGCCTATTTTAAATGCACACCATAAAAATGTCTACCAACAGGGCCCCCAAAAGATCGTTGTAGCACATATTTAAATGTTCTGGTTAAGGCACCCTTACCACGCTGGGTATGTGCATGGGTGACCTCTTTACATACCGAAACTCCTCCGTGCCTCGGAAACCACGTTAAGCCGTTGGTCTCGGCATTCATTCGTGGATCTTTGGCAGCATTTTGGGTAGTCAAAAGTCTATCAACCAGTCTAACCAAGGGGTATCGTATTACTCAGTAACTGGGTTGTGGAGGTCAGATAGGCAGTCGTTCCATGTAAAATACTGGCATTCAGCATTCGGTTAAACTGGAAGCTGATCCCAACATAGTTGGCAAAAAGCTGAGCTGATGATGATCTTTATAAAAGGCGGGAAGTTTGACAGATAACTGATGCGCTGCATGGAAAGGGACTCGTGGAATTCAACCACTATTTGAACATTATTTCTCCGAGGTGTGTACTGGAGTCCAGTTTACTTAGTCCCGTATTACAGAACCACACTCAAGACTCAAGCATTACTTAAAACTAGTTTCAGCCAATCAAATGGCTCTAAACTAGTTTTAAGTAAAGCTTGAGTTTTGAGTGAGGTTATTTATGAGGATCATAAATTAAAACCCAGATAAAATTAAGAAATATTTTTAAATTTCAATTCTTAAGAAAGTAAACTAATCATAAATTGCTGTACACATAAAGTAACAAATAATATTTAGATTCCTCCGACACAAAATCCGGGTCCATTGGGAGGTTGTGCATGTACGCCGCGTCGGTTCATTCGACATGTGTGCTCTTCCAGACGACAGTTGACTTCGTTCGAAACATGTCTATAGAAGTAAAATCTAGGTTGTTCGGCACTCCAGAGTTTTTCAGCCACTGCGCTAGTACGGGGCCATACCCTGCAACAATGCAAGAACATTAACTAAGAAAACATTATCTTATAAATTTATGATTGGATTGACAATTGTAGTCATTTCAGTCTTTTCCAAACACGTAGATGGTGATCAGTCATTTGGCACATAAGAAGATTTCAGTACTTAATGGAGCACCTGGAACTTGCAATCAAATCACTGTGGTTCAATAATAATTTACACGGGATACCAGATCAAAATCAAAAAACATTTATCCAAATTAGGCTGAGAATCAGCACTTTTTTTACAAAAATTAGCGGGGAAGAAGTAGCGCCCTAAACTCCTCAACAGTGATGACTCTTTGCCCCGACTAATTAAACACTGTCTCATGGAATTGAAATTTACGTACCTGCTAATCAAATTCCTATCGTCGACTGACTCTCCCCACATGCAAGCCTCGCCTCCCAGAATGTTGTTCAGGTTCAAGTCTTTGTAATGTCTCGGTATCATCTGACGGGGGTCCACTGTGTAGAACTTGTCCCAGTCACCACCGTTAGCTAGATAGTCCAAATACCATGATGCAGAGTAGATAACTTTGCGATTGGCCTCCAAAACCTGTGAACATCGAATTTTATTATTTGTAAGTAGGTAAGTAGTTACAAAATGGAGTTCTTGTAAAATGGATCAGAAAACAGACACTATCCCCAGGTGACAGGCTATATTTTATCCCCGTATTCCCACGGGAACGGGAACTACACGGGTGAAACCGCAGAGGGCTGCTAGTATACTCGTATCATAATTTCAGCCTGACTAGGTAGATGCTAAATAACTTACGCGAATCATATCCTCAGCGCCGACGGTTTTCCAAACTTGCACGATTGCGTCGCTGGGCAGTTTTACACCTTCATCGAAAACTTCCTAAAACATTTCGGAGAGAATTTGGTTATTTTTATAAGAAGGGATTTTTTAAATGAGGATTCTAGACGCGCATTAAAAGTGGCAGACAAAATAAAAAGAAGGATTGTACTGTGTAATGTTAGAATATGGCTAAAAAGGAAGTGAAATATTGAGAAGTGGGCCTATTAGAGTTGTACAGAGAGAAAAAGACGCGCTGTGTCAACCCAGAAATCATTGAGCAACGGGTAGGAAGATGAAGACGGCAATAATAAATGCATGTGGGGTAACATACCTGCCAGACTATAGGCTTGGATTTCTGTCCCAACAGCGGAAGGACATTTGTCATGAAGTACGCGTGCAGTTCGCTGGGCCCACTCATATTGTGCTGATTCATGAATTCTAAAATCTCAGGGTTTGATGACCTGGAAACGGTGATATACGATATTTGAATTTTTCAGTTCAATCCTATGTTGGTGCAAAATTATTGGGTATTTTGTTATGTTTTGCTTTAAACAATTCAAAGGCATCTGATCGAAAGTGTATATATCAACTACCCGCGTATGACGCGAACGTCTTTGACAGTTATCACCGCTAAGTTATTTAAGACCTTCATACCAAGGACAAAGTATTATTTGATTAAATAGACCCTCACCAGCAGTCCATAGCGACTTCGTCACCTCCGAGATGAAAGTATTTATCAGGGAACCGCTCCTGGACTTCACGGAACAAGTCGCCGATCAGTTTGTACGTAATGTTCTTTGTCGGGTCCATAGGTCCTAAGCCTATAATTTGATCAAACTGAAAGCATTTCGTCAGGATTCCTGGGTATGCGACGCCCCAAGATCTTGTGTGTCCTGTTAAAAGATAATGTTTTAATTTCTCAGGCGTAGGTAACAATTTTCTGTGATGTGCGATTATCTTATATTGGTGGAATAGTAATTAAACCTTTCGTTGGTGCAAAACATGTTTACATAATTAAATATATGTAAGTAAGTGCTTACTTGGTCGCTTGTACAAATAAAAACATCATTATTTAATCTACATTGTAAGTAGGTACTGCATAATTATCTACCACTTCAAATATGCATTCCGGGGATATGCACTGATTTTATCGTGAAAATTCGCAACTTGACACATATTTTACGATGAAATCAAGGCTCGGCAAGTAAGTGGCAATGTAATCACATCACGCTTTCCTTATATAGGTTAACGTATTGTTTATCTAAGGTCAATTTGAAAGGACATTGTACACTATTATAAGAGTTTACTGATAAGAATGCTGTTATTATTTGATTTCACTAGAAGGGGTTTTTCTTGGTAAGTATACCTAATTACATACTCGTATTAGGAACTGTAACGTACTTATGCGAGCCACAGGTAGTAAAACCTGTCAGTATCTCGATACCCCACTGCAGCCACTGCAGGGCAAATGCCTCAAACAGAGAAGACATTTGCTTTGGTTACCACCACACTTTCTGGGTACGGATCTAGCGATTTCAAAACCTACTTCGTCAAAGTTTAATCAGGATATCTTTGATGCAGCCTGGTTCTTTTTTAATGCCTACTGAAAGTGATGGCAATGAGTAACATCTTTATTCTGATCATTACCCAGTAACTGGGTTGTGGAGGTCCGATAGACAGTCGCTCCAAGTAAACTACTGGTATTCAGCTGCATCAACCCCAACGTTGGGAAAAGGTGCCTTTTTTCTGATCGGACTCACCTGGAACATCGAATTCTGGAAGAACTCTGATTCCTCTGTCTCTCGCATACGTTACAATCTGGTTGATGTTCGTCTTTGTGTAGATCATTGAAGGATCGTATGCGCCTTGCTCGCTGGAAACAGTTTTGTGTTGTTGCATTAGATACTGAATATTTTCGCCAATAGTGCATAGGTTGGGGATCAAACTTACGACTTCACTCGCTCGCCAATACTTGGGCTATTTATGAGACAACTCAGAAATCCTACTTTGTTAAGAGTATTTTTTTTAAATACATCCTTACCTTAACTGCGGGAATTTCTCACTCTGGTAAGGGAAGCTCTGGTCATCAACTATGTGCCAGTGCAGAACGTTCATTTTGTTCATTTCCATGGCGTCCAATGTTTTGAGAATGTTCGCAACGGTGATGTAATGTCGCGATGTGTCGATAAGGAGTCCACGGTAAGTATATCTAGGGAAGTCCACGATTTGCGTCGTATTGATGAGCACGTCCTGTAACCAGCGAACGCTGTTATCAGTCTCAGTTCCTTTGTTATGCTGATTATTTAGTGATAAAAAGAAAATCTAAGAACAATGATAAACCTAATCTAAGAAAGAAAAAACCTAAGAACAATTCTTACTTTATATCCATTAGAAAAATGGAACAACTGCACGAAAGTCTCCATACCCCTCAGAATGCCCCATATCGAGTCACTGCTAAGTGTCGAAACGCCAGAAACGTTAAGGCTATCTGAAATATAAATGTTTCTGTTTTAGATGGGATCTGTATACATAATAGGTTTATGGAATATAGTTAGGTCCGGGCTGTTGTGTTTTTTTTTTGTTTTATAACGAGAAAAGACTGGTCTTCGAGTATGAAGACCAATCTTTTCTCGAATTTATTGATAAAAAGTACCTAGCAGCGATTTTTGCTAAAGTCGCTGCTAATTTTAATGAGGGATTGTTTAATACAGTGGGATTGTGTAGCGGAAACGTGGCTGTTCAATTTGTCACATGGATAGTTGTCTGACAAATTTGAAAGAGGGTACTTAAGTGTGGATTGAAAATGAATGAGTTGCCTGACAAGTGCCTCCTCTACGCAGATGATCAAGTTCTACTTGCTTCGTCAGCAGAACAGAAGCAAAAAGCCATGGTAACATCCAACAATGATGAAGGGGATGAATAATAATGTGAAAATATTTATGCTATGAGTGAGGAGTAAGTTTAAGTGAGTTTGTTTATTTGGGGACTCTGTGTCCAAGAGATTGAAAGATTGATGAAAATGTGGAAAGGAGAATAAATGTAGGAAATAAAGTGGATGGTGCTATACATACGATTGTGTTGTTATTGATGACCAAAAAAATCTCGACTTGAATGATGTTTACAAAGGGTGTGCTGGTGCCTACGCTTATGTATGGAAGTGAATGTTGAGAGTGGCAAAAGAAGCATTGAAGCAAAATAAATGCCGTGGAAATACGTTCCTTGCTTAGCATGTGTGGTCATGTGGTGTGACTATGAATTGGTAGCTGGGGAATGATGTGATAATGCATCGGTGTGGTTTAAAAGAAGATTTAGTGACAACAATTGAAAGAGTTTGCTTAAATAGTTTGGTCATGTTCAGAAGATGAATGATAGGCGACTAACAAAGAGTATTTACAAGGCAGATGTGACTGGAAACGCCGGTAGGGGACGCCCTACTAGGAGGATGTGTAGCAACCTTTTTGGTGATGTTCTTCAGAAAGGTCATGTGCGTACTACTCACACAGTGGCGTGCAATGCGTAGAGACAAAAGCACACTGCCTAACTAATATTATTTATCAATGAACAAAAATATATTTATTCATAAATCAGCTCCCCCTGTCGAGCGTCGTCGTATCATCAGTATCATCGATGCAGTACCTGTTCGTTCGTACAATTTGACACAACTTCGCATTGCGATGCACTAGCGCCGTGCTGCCTCGGGAGAGACACAAACTATTCGCGTCTTGATGTCTTTATTATGTGTGCTCTCGTCGTCATGCAGATTTATTGGGAGTGCGTTCCTATACATACGTGGCACACAATGTAACAAATAACGCCCACAACCGTACAGGGTAGTCAGTGGCTTATTATGACACGACGAATTACGAAACTTACCGAAGTTTTCCGAACAAAGTTGGTAATGCAACTATTTTAAACATACACTCGAAAAACATAACCCTCCTTCTGGCGCAGTCGGGTAAAAAGTAGCATAGTTCCATTGAATTTTCGCTTCATTAACAACTATTACTTATTCGTCGTGTTATTTCATATTCCGACGCCATTGTTTGTTTTGATTTATTTAAGATTTTAACTTTGATAATAGTGTGAAAAATTAATAATTTTCACTGTGAAAGTTGTTCTAAAGTAAAAAATCGGGTGTCTGTAAAGTCGGTTTACTGACGATAGTTGAACGTGACAACGTCATAAGATAATACTATTGTTTATTATTGTATTATTGTATAGCAGCTGTCCACGCAGACGCATCGCTTACTCAAGTAGGAGAGAGACTGATGTCGAACGCTGCTGAACGCGGAGGCCGATTGTGCCTCTTTGTCGCTCGTTCCGCGCTCTCGCTTGCACTTCAAGCCTTAAATGGAACGCCTCAGAGCGAGGTAACGCCGCATGAGTCATGTTTTTTCGTGCGTGCAGCCGGCTCCATCGAATTAAGTATAAGACGTTGTCACGTGTTAGCTCTATAGGTATTTAGAGCACCAACTATTAATTGAAACCACTTTGTACTTTTTACAATATAATAACTTCGAACTATATAATAAAGATACAGAATGACAAGAGAAATATTTAACACATGAAACGACTGCCTCTTACAGCGGTCTCTAAAGAAGTCCCCCATATTCTCTATGAAACTCTCCTGAGAACGCTGCTGTTGTTTTTGTTCCCATACTGAATTTTGACCCTATCTTGAGGATGTTTACGTCTGGCTCGGGATACTGCAGCACTAGCACCTCGTCTGTTGGAGGCCACCATGCCGCTCCGCTGATGTCACTCTTTACATTGTAAAGAGAGCGCGGCAATCGCCAACACGGCTGTCCTGCCAGGTGCCTGTCCCACCAGGTACCCCACGAGTTCAGATAAAATGCTGAAACACAAATTATTAATAATTTACCAGTTTGTCTGTTGCGCATGAATTGGTTGTCTATCGAATGTTCAGGATTATAACTGCCATATTTCATTACACATTATTTCATCAGTGTATCCGAGGGTAAGCTTCGAATGAACTCAAAAATCGATAAGACCACTTGCACTTAAAGGGCTTTTAGCCTCACTTAAGAGTACCAAGTTCGTCTTACTGTCACTTGCGCTTAAAGGGCATGTAGCCTCACTTAAGCCTACCAAGTTCATCCCAGGACCACTTGCACTCAAAGGGCCTATATCCTCACTTAAGTGTACCAAGTTCGTCCCAGAACCACTTGCAGTCAAAGGGCATAATATCCTCACTTAAGCGTACCAAGTTTGTCCCAGAACCACTTGCACTCAAAGGGCCTATATCCTCACTTAAGCGTACCAAGTTCGTCCCAGAACCACCTGCACTCAAAGGGAATTCCCAACTTGACCGTTCGTTTTCCATTTGAACCTACCACTCGGCTTCGTTCTTTAATGTGTAATTTACGATATAGAACATTTATTATTCCTTAAAACATTTTATCTTGACTCGCACATACGCCTACAATACATTTCAAATTACCATCGCCAACACGGGCAGAAATGCTTTAAGTTAGAACGTATGTTTATTCATCTCCCAATCGTCACTCAATCAATGTGTATCAATGGTTTCATGTTCTCGGCAGTGGTTAAGCCTGTGCACTTTGTAGTGCTCTTTCCTCTGCCTTTTACATTCGTCACCTCTTATCTATTATTCCGCAGTACCTTACTCATATGAAAGGGGCAATGGCCGTCATTGTTCTGGCTTAGTATTTTAGTGAGTACCAGATCTCCTTCGACGTAACTCGTGCTTTTGTACGGTTTCTATCAAATCGCTGTTTTGGGTGATTTCGCATTGGACTTATTATTTATCTCTGTCCTCTCACGTAATTCAGTTACATCAAACTACCACTATCTCCTGTATATTAGCACCTACTATTTTAGTGCTTCTAGAGTAGTCTTAATTTTTTTTGAACTCTCAGCCTGGCTACTAAAACAGATGCAATTTTAAATATACAATGTTCAAACTTCATATAACGTCACTCGATTTAACGACAAACTCCCTAAAGCGTCGAAATCACTCGGCTTTAGTTGGTTTAGCTTGTCTTACATACAATGATACACTCTTTATAGCATTACACCCACTCTTAATAACGACAACAATTAAATGGCTGTGTACGTTCTTTGTCACTTTTTATCCTAGCCCGTAATAAACTCGACTGTCGGTATTATACACACCGAACTTTCTAAGAAATCCGTTCTTTTGTTTACAAATTAGGATTGCTTGCACGTGTAAACTGTTGTTGGTAGGAGTCATGGATTATATATCTATACCTACGTTATCATCACACACTTACTCACAAACTTTTGATTGTAATTACTAATATTAGTCTGAAATAAACTTTCTATTTTTCTAATATACATTTTTCTTCTCTCCGTTTAACGACAACTCTCAATAACGCCGTAAAATGCGCAGTCCCTTCAGTGTCGTTACATAAGGTGTTTTTAATGATATGTCGCGTTCTAGGAAAACAATACAGATGGCTTACTCGTTCTACAGTTTTATCAACCGCCCGAGGTCGTCATGGTTACATTTAATTATTTGCTAAATACGTTTCTTTGGGACCACCCACTGGCGACCTCGGGTTGTTCTTTTGTAAACTTTGCCATCGAGGACTACACATGTATATTTTTAAACATCATCATTTATTTATTGCATTCCTTATTGTAAAAAAAAGATGTGATTAGCTTCGGCCTCTCCTGATTCTATGTATAATTGTTCTATTACGTTGTGACTCGGAATCTTGTAGTTGTACCGAAAGCAACCAATCCGCTTCCGTTATTGACATTATAATCTCGATGTCTGTTTTTTTTTTGTTTTTTTCAGAGTGCATTGGGTTACGAGTCGACTCAAAGCGTCTATGTGTATCTACGATATCAAACGAGAATTCTCGAAAGAAACCCAACGCGCGATCCGAGGAATAATCTCTTCTTTTTTGTTAATGTGTAACGTACGGCGTTGCAATCGGTCACTATTTTAAAGGATGATACGAATAGGGATAATCGGAACTTCCTAAGCGAATTAACAATCGTCAATAACTCCATTTCAAACGAGCGGTACTTTTTCTCATCTTCCGTAATTTGTCTATTATTATAATGGACTGGTTTCTCACCTTCATCGGTGATTTAAATAAGTACGAGTATATTAGCAACACCATCTCTACTAGCACACACTTTCAGACGTTAATTTATTCTTAAATTATTGAAATACGTTTTTATGAACCTTGCCCCATACCCAGACCGAGTCGTTCTTCAACAGATTTGAGAGTGGACCAGTAATCATGGTGCAGCTCTAATCAATTTTAATAAGTAGCTCACAAGGCCAAGAAACTGTTGAAGTTGGTTTATTGTTTAGGGAGTGGGGTAATTTTGAACAGCGTCCAGTTTGCGCTGATTTGGCATCACACAATCCAGTTTGATTTTGAAGCCCATAAATTTGATTTCAATTTTGAACAAATGTTTCTATAAATTCTACGTAAGCCCGACTTCCCTAAAGATTTGGAGAACTATTTACGTTAACTATCATTTCGTGGCTGTTTAACTTTCCTAGTTCTTCGATAGTCGACGCCACACCGTCATCATGTTTTTGAAAAAGTGTTCATAATTTATTCTGATGGGAATTGTTACCGAACTCGAAACTAATAATTGTGTTACAAAACTCTGAATATGTATTCGCATAGTCAAATTAAAATCTGTCACCCACTCGTGAGTATATCAGTCAATCAACCTGAGTTAGACACAGACACAGAATCAACTTTCAGATCAGCTGTTAATCTTGTAGGTTACAAACTTAGAACTTTCTTTTGAGAAACCTTGAAACGGAACTGGCGCAGCCAGCACTATGTTTTCTATTGAAAGTCTTACATAATATTTTCACAAATTTGTTTCGCAGGTCAGGGGTTGAAAATCTTTTTGTTTTTTGTTAATCTGGTATGAATCTACATGTTATATGTGTTGTTGCTCAATTTAACTCATTTTTTTTTTGTAAACAGGAGTCAAGGGTTTAAGCTGAAAACCAGCGCTTAGTAACCCGCTAGGGGGACCGAAGCATAATGCTGACGCTTAAACCTTTTGCTTCCGGTATTATAGTTTTTTGTATAAGTGTAACTGCTACTACTAGCTGTAATACTGGAGACAATAAACGTTATTCTATTCTATTCTATATGTCGAATCTAAATGACCGCCCTTGCCACAGTAATCACATTTATTTGTATCACACTGACTTCGTTTATGGTTACCGTCGCATTGAAACCTAACACTTGATCTGTTTCCGACCATGTGCCTGGTCCACGTCTTAATTATTACTAGCAGTCAGTCAGATCAGTTTTGTCTGGCCAGCGCGTGTGTTTGCGTCTATCTGTTTCGCAATTTTTGATGTAAACGTTCAATCAGGTAGTAAACTAGCCAAACCGTCGTGGGTATGTCACAAAATTGTTTTCTTCAATTGATGCGCCTATACCACTGTCTCCTATATTGCCGACAATAATAGAAAAAATATCTTGTTCCGAAACCTAGTCGCGTAAAAATTAAGAAAAGTCCATCGGAAGATCGGGTTTTATGAGAAAACCACTGCATAAATCAATGACCAATAAATTTTCCTGAACTTTAGATATTTGAGCTTTGTTGTTACCGCCTTGGTTTTGAAGATACTATACTTCTTTTATTACATAAACACGCCCAAAGTTTGGTTAAATTAGCAAGAAAAACTAATTTTTCTGTTTCCGTACCTACAATATTAATGAGCCAAAACTATATCATGTTTAATTTTTGATGTACATTGTCGAACAGTTGAGCAATACACTCCCAATGCTTGTACGAAAAAAGGTCGACTAGATTCACCTTAAACGATCTATTTTACAGTGTTCTTCAAAATAGAACTCGTAAAGCGACTGATTTTCTAACAGCCTTTTTTAATACTTAATATCATTTAAAAGATCGTACATATTCCGACGGATTTAAAAACTGGAAGCCAACTTAAGTGTCCAGTCCATCCACAACCACGTAGGCCAATAACTATCCGATCGTAACATTGAGTCATACCACCAATGATATTACCACACATTTGCGATCCCTTTAGTTTGTTAAGAGTTTGATAACGAGTCATTTCATCAGTCATTTAAATTTTAGGCCTAGGACCTGATAATCCTAAGCCAAGCATTCACGTCGTCTCTCACCGGATCGAACTCGGGTATAGTGATATTCAAAGTATGATTTGTACTCACAGTTGAGGTATCAGCCTTACTTAGTGATACCTGTTTCCTGTGTTTTGGCGGAGGTGCCGAGTCCTGGCACTACTACTGCTGCAGCTAGAACTTGATCTTGAACGTATGCGTTTTGTTTACTTTATTTACCCATAGCTGTGGGCGGGTATCGCGTGTCACTTCTGATGTTAGCTCTATAGGTATTTAGAGCACCAACTATTAATTGAAACCACTTTGTACTTTTTACAATATAATAACTTCGAACTATATAATAAAGATACAGAATGACAAGAGAAATATTTAACACATGAAACGACTGCCTCTTACAGCGGTCTCTAAAGAAGTCCCCCATATTCTCTATGAAACTCTCCTGAGAACGCTGCTGTTGTTTTTGTTCCCATACTGAATTTTGACCCTATCTTGAGGATGTTTACGTCTGGCTCGGGATACTGCAGCACTAGCACCTCGTCTGTTGGAGGCCACCATGCCGCTCCGCTGATGTCACTCTTTACATTGTAAAGAGAGCGCGGCAATCGCCAACACACGTCAAAAAATCACAACACAACAAGTGATCGTGAAAAGTAGTTAGTTATCTTTGGGAGGCGTTGCCGAAGGTTTTTGAGTGAAACCAATACCAATATTATTGCGGACTAACTTTAACTTAGCATTTAATACACGGTAATTTTTAGACAAAGGCCTATGTTCGGAATTTCGGATGCGTGTCGCCGGGTGTTAGCCATAACATCCCGGCGCTTTCGCGAATGCTGTATCAGCGTGGGCCGCCCGAGGCGCGTACCAAGTGTAGGTACCAACTAACAAGATGTGATTGTGTTAAGTGTTGATACAGCATGTATGACTAGTTGTACACCGGATTTTATTAATATGTAGAAACTAAAGGTAAAGTCAATCGTAAAGTAAATACAAAAAAAACAATTTGATTCATTTAATCGCCTCACAGGTTGCATGCTGTGTATGTACCTACAACCATAGGTGTTTGGTTATTATGTTTTTTTTTCCTTTAAAAAAATCTGCCTACCCTGTCTAAAAACTCTGTGCACGCCACTGAGTCTCACAACCAGCGCCGGTGTATGACCAGGATGTAGGTATGTACGTAAACGAAGCAAAAGAAGTGTGTAAGGATTATAGCAGGTGGCTTTGTAGTGTTTGCCTACCCCCTTATGAAGAAAGCGTGTGTTAATTAATACACCTTAAGTTTATACATTTTTATGTACTTAGGTCTAGGTAGGTAGCCTTTTGTTTGAGGGTGGGAAATCATAAAATTACTTCTCCCGCTCTGGGCGGAGCGAGAGTGCCTGTCAGACTTTTACTGACTAAACCCACCCGTGTTCTTTCAGTGCCAGGGTTGTAGTCATTATGTGGGTAGTCTGAAGACTAGAAGTCATATAAATCTCCATGTCTAACATATAAGCAACATTTCTGAATTATAGTTCCAGACTATGAAACTAATAAGTAAGTCTATAAGACAACTATAGGTACACCTCTGCCCCACCCTTCAGGGAAACAAGGTGTAATGTTATGTGTATATGTAAGTATGAAAGAACAATTTTACTCTAGATTTCATGAATGAAAGTAAAAGTGTCATAGCAATGTTGCAACCAAGCAGAAAATTACCATCGAGCCATGTCAACATTTATCTATACGCACGCGCTGCGCTTGAGAGCGAATCGAACAAACGATGCGCGGCGAAAATATTTTAAGTGGCCGAAATCTCCCTGATTTACAGGTAACAGAAAAATATTATTATATATATGTAACGAAAAAACACTACAAAGTGAGAAATAACTTTAATTTCGGAAGTCGGTGTCTTTGCATAATATGTATTTTAATTTTTTGTTACTGCCTTCAAAATTAAAGTTATTTTTCACTTTGTAGTGTTTTTCGCTCGGAAGTCACTTGTTTTTTTTTAGACAAAGTTTTTATTTTTCACGCTTTACCTACCCCACACCATTTCGAAATTTCTTCATCATTGGGGTATTCTCAAAATCAATTAGTAAAAAAATGCATAAATAGGGTATTTTCCAATTTGTTGAAAAGTATTCTAAATTGAAGATTGGGTTCTAAATTGAAGATTGGGACGAAATATGTAACAGAAAAATAAAAGTAAATTGATTTATATCCATTTTCTCAATTAAAAACAATGTAAATCAAATTTACTTTTCGTTGTTTTGAATTTACCGCCAAAACGCTCGTTACGATGACTTTTTATCACGTGATGTCAACTTTGTGTAAACCAAAGTAGTTAGTAAGTAAACAAGTGAATGTCGAGTTAATAATTAACAAGATTTTTAATGTATAGAAAGTGGAATTACTGGCGTACGGTGACTCTGTGCACAAATACTTCAAAAACTGCGCCAAACAAAGTATTTGTACCGGTTCCGTTTACACAAAGCTGGCGTCACGATGTCACGTGATAAAAAGTCATCGCAAGGAGCGTTTTGGCGGTAAATACAAAACAACGAAAACAAAATTTGATTTTAATCGTTTTTAATTGTGAAAATGGATTTAAGTAAATTTATTTTTATTTTTCTGTTAAATATATTGTCCCATCTTCAAATTAAAATAGTTTTTATTAAATTGGAAAATACCCTATTATGCGGTTGATTTGCTGTAATTGTTTAAAGAGTTCCGTGGTTGGTCTCCGAAACTCATCATCAGAACGATATGAAATTTAAATGCCATTTCGGAATTAAACCCTTTCGAACAAAAAAAGAATTTTGCAAATCCGTCGGAGCTATGCCTGAACATTCATCTACCTCTTTATATAAATAAAAATAAAAGTCCTGATTGACTGACTGACTTACTGACTCATCAACGCCCAGCCCAAACCCTTGGACCGAGAAAGCTGAAATTTTGCACAGAGGTTCTCTTTATAATGTAGACAAGGAATAAGGAAGGATTTTTCAAAATTCAACCCTTAAGGGAGTTAAATAGGGGATGAAAGTTCCGCGCGGGCGAAGCCGCTGGCAAAAGCTAGTAAAAAAATAAAACATACCGAATTGATATCCTCCTCCTTTTTGAAGTAGGTTATTGACAAAATCTGTCGGAAAGCAATGGAAATTACTAGGTATCATCTAAAGTTCTACACCTACATTTCTCATCCATATCCAGATGTGGGTAGGCCTCGCAGGATCTGGTCAGGTCTATCTTCAGTTCCTCCAGCGTACCCTTGAAATCGGGATCGGTATGCGCAGACCGAGCCTCCTCATGTTTCCACACCTTCTTCGAATGTCTCCAAGCAATATGGTGGGTGTTTCTTAGCACGGTATTGTACCGATCTATGGCATTTTTTAATATGTCGCATGTCTTTCCTGTTTCCTGTTGAAATATAGGGACTTAGTTAACGGTGTTAAATTGGCGACTAAAATGTATTGTGGTTGGCAAAATGTTTTCCTTGTCGGTAATTAATGTTGACCTAATCTAAATACCGACTATTGTAAGCCAAGGTTGAATGCTATACCTATGCTGTTGGTGCTCATGGTATTTTACAGAATAATATTATTATCATCTGGATTATTTTGTGCCCGATTGACGACATTCGACTCGCCCCCTATTACCTACATCGAAAAGTGGTTGTGGGTACTAAAAATACACCTCTGCCTAATCTGTTGGAGAATACGGGCGTGATGGTATGTTACGCGATATCATTATCGTTATAATTAAGTGCTCCTATTTATAAATTAAAGCAACCAAGACGTCGTTTTCTCTATTGTGGGATAGTGTATCTTCTAATTAATGTTTCGTGTTATCAGCTGTTTTTGTAACATAAACAAGGTAACGATTTTATACCTACTCACTACTGATATGATTAAGCTATGCGCATATACCTATTCGGTATCGGTACCACCATTTCTAAGATGGGAAGATGACTTGGAAAACTACTAGGCTGCGGAAGGGACATGTAAGAAAAAAGCTCACGACTGTGAACTATGGAAAAGCCTGGGGGAGGCCTATGCTAAAGAGCAAAGCAATCTGGAGATTTCTAATGTGTTGACCCTTAATTGTGAAATCCAACCTGATATACCATGGATATAACATGTTTCTTTTTTGTCGGTTAATTAAAAAAAAAATAAGTTTGCTGTTCCATACATTATGACCGCGTAGTTACTTACTACTGCACTTTTCTATGAAACAAAACAGCAGTAATTTTTTTGATATTCAGCGAAATATGTCTGTGCTGGGGGTCTAGAATCATTGTGTGTTGAATTCATGGTTACAGTTTGCACGTCGATGTCCCTGCCACCCTATAAGCCATGCACAGACGCTATTCATAGGGGGCTGACATTGACAGACGCGGCTTTTTGATAAAAAAGAAAAATTTACACAACGACACATCACAACCTTTTTGATGAGAGCAAAGTGTGGAGCCTATATAGAAAATGCATCAAATGACATTTGAGTAGGTCAGGAATAATTGTAACTATAATTTACTATCGTCTCTAAATGCCAATGTAGACCTACAGGTCGAAAGTTCGAACTGTAGCTGTAGGTACCCTATACATTTATGAAAACAAATACTCAAAGGAATCATTCAATAAATGTATAATCTAAACTATTTCTTGTTTTAAAATTTATGTAAGAGCATTTTTGAAATGTTGTTTGCCCGAGTTCTCTAGAAGGAGTATCTGAACCACTTAACTAAGAAAAGAAAAACAGATACCTAGGATCATTAAACGAAATAATTGTATCATCAAACTTGATACCTACCTTAATAAATTTATTGATTAGTCAAAAATCAATAGTACCTAGGTATTATGCAAATAGTTTGTTAAAGAAGTAAATTACGAGATTTTTTTAAACAGCAATGTATTGAATCATTTGACTATGTGCTACAGGAAAGTCAATGCTGGTACGTGGTTATACCTACTTACGAGTTTTGTACGAATTTATGTTTAACAACAACATAATAGTAGGTACTGAGTCTAACTGACTGGGTTCCGCCTATAACAAGTAGGTACTTTTTATCGAAGACACCAGTCAGATTCATCATAACATTAGTCGTCTTTAGAAACAAATAACTCTAGCATTTGACCGTTATTTTGTAGGTTTATAATATGTACTTACTTAAGATTAAATAACTTGTGTAGGTACGAAAAAAGTCCAATGAACTTGCGATAGTGCTATAAAAATCGATACTTTCAACAAAAGCAGACGGTGTCAGGAGCGGCAGCTCCCCAGATGTATAATGGATAAATGTGTTACCTAAATGAAAAGAATTAACATTTCATGTATTTCCAAGTAGGTTATAGGATTTATTTTTTTCACTTACCGTAAACTTGAAAACCGAGGGTGATAGTTTAAAATAAGTCTGTTCTTTTGTTTGCTGTTGAGGTTTTGGCCACACTTCCCCTTTTGTCGGTGGAAAAGCCGGTCCGGGATTAACAATGTTCAAACTGGCCACAAAAAATACGCAAAGTGCGTTAAAAATTATGAAGAGCCGCAACATTTTCGCGGCAAAATAAGTAATCGCTATGACCGTGGTACGACCCGATTGACAGCCCGGAGTAAACTGTTATTGTTATAATGAGTATTTGTTGTCAGTAATTAATGGCCATAGATTGATAAGAAAATATTTTAAGCAAAGAAGATCGTTGTTCACAAGTAAACCAAGAGTTTTATGAAATAACGATGGTAAATGAAGCGTTATCTATCCTTACAAAAGGTTCATCAAGGTTCATTCCAATGAACTCAGACTGTACCAGAGACTACAGGAAATGGTACAGCGTGATTCGTGAATATAACTTATTCAATAGGTACTTGAAAATATATTTTTTTGGTAAAATCATGGGTATTAGCATTTCGTGAACAACAACTGTTTACGAAACGCTATAATACCCAAGATATTACCAAAAACACTATTTTCAAGTTTTGAACAAAAATAATAATGTTATGTAAAGAAATATAATATTTTCTCCACCAATTATGAAGAGTATCGTAATGTTAATATCACCGGTTTTTTAAATTACTAAAGTCACATCACTTTATCTGTGGTGAATACTGTCATCCTATCTTAGCTAAAAGGTATCTGTAACTAGGCCATAAAACTAATTTAAAAAAAAAAATGTCATCCTATCTGAATAATCTGTCATTATTTTGATTCTTTCAGTGGTGCACAGCAAAGACTACAATAGGTAATACACTGGCAAGTGTACAGAGTACTTTTATTTATTATGTTTCAGTGTCTCTCCCTGTCATGTTATAGAAAAGAACTCCTATTATTTTCACTGATTGGAGGAAAAAAACAATCGAATGTACTGTAATTTTTTATTGTTAGAGATTATCTAAAATGAGGCGCCGAGACGAAACATTTCCTGACAATGGCTTTGAAGCCTGGGGTGGATATATGCAAGCTAAGATTGCAAAATTAGAAGAGCAATTCTGTGTAAAAGCTGGAAAAGAAGAAACCCTATCCGATATTTTCAACGGAGTGAGTATTTTTGTCAATGGATTTACGATACCTTCCGCCGATGAATTAAAAGTTCTTATGACGAAGCATGGAGGAATCTACCACACTTATCAAAAACTCAACGATTTTATAATCGCCTCAAATTTACCTGATACTAAAGTCAAAAATATGTCTCTAGTAAAAGTTGTAAAACCTGAATGGATATCTGATAGCATAGCATCTAATCGCTTGCTAGACTACAGGGACTACTTGCTCTATAAAAGCTCAAGAACTCAGAAACAACTTAATTTTAAGAAGGTTATTAAAAATAATGAGTCTTCTGACACTGAAATGAAGTATTCTAATAATGAGAATTATACAGGTGTACTTGCAAATGAGAATAATGTAGCAGAACAGATTGTCACAGAAACAGAGTATGAGAACAGAACCGAATATAATCCACAATCAAATGATGCAGGAGCATCTTCTTCGAACACCAATGCACCAGGAATAACAAATGATCAAAATTTTATTGTGTTGGAAACCAAACCATCAAAACAAAACCTGGGTTCTGTAACTAAAACTGCTGCAGATCCAAACTTCATAGCAGAATTTTACAATAATTCAAGGCTACATCACATTTCACAGTTAGGAGCATGCTTCAAACAGTATGTAAATGATTTAAGAGAAAACAGCAACTTCTTATTTCCTGCTCGAACAGAGCTCCAAAAAACAATTTTAACCATGAAAGATGTTAATTGTTTATCCCAGTTGAAATTCGAGAAAAATAAAGTAATCATGCACATTGACATGGATTGTTTTTTTGTATCAGTTGGTTTACGCAATAGACCTGATCTTAAAGGTAAACCCATAGCCGTTACTCATTCGAGAGGAGGGCAGGGTAGGCCGAAGAGACCTGGTGTTGATAGGAATATAGAATTTGGATTGTACAAACAGAAGCAAGCTAAGAAACTAGGAAAGGCAACTGGAAAACCAGAAGATGAAATTGTATTTGAGAGCAGAGTTGATAACATTGCTGATGAGGATGACAAATATGGTTCAATGAGTGAAATAGCCTCATGTTCATATGAAGCCCGAGCGAAAGGTGTAGGAAACGGTATGTTCATGGGCGCAGCTTTGAGATTATGTCCAGATTTACAAACAATATCCTATGACTTTGAGGGCTACAAAGAGGTTGCATACACTTTATACAATACTATAGCTCAATATACTTTAGATATTGAGGCTGTATCATGTGATGAGATGTATGTAGATTGTACTGACCTATTGGCAGATATGAATATTAGTGTTCAAAGTTTTGCAACCATGCTGAGAGAGGAGATTAAAAATAAAACTGGCTGTCCATGTTCTACTGGATTTGGTGGCAACCGATTACAAGCCAGATTGGCCACAAAGCGGGCCAAACCAGATGGGCAATTCTTCCTCACTGAAGACCTTATTGAAGATTTTATCTTTGAAATAAAACTAAGTGATTTACCAGGTGTAGGTAGACAGACTGCCCAAAAATTGGAATCATTAGGTCATACCACCTGTGGCTCACTACAAAGTTTGACATTAGCTACCTTAAAAAGTCAGTTAGGAAATAAGACTGGGGCTCAATTATTCGATCAATGTCGTGGTCGTGATCCAAACCCTCTAAATTATCATACTATAAGAAAATCAGTTTCAGCTGAAGTGAACTATGGAATCAGATTTGAAAATAATAATCAATGTTTAGAGTTTCTGAAACAATTATCAGCTGAGGTACACTTGAGAATGCAGCAATTTAAGGTTTTAGGGAAATGCATAACTTTGAAACTAATGGTTAGAGATGAAGAGGCTCCTGTAGAAACAGCAAAATTCATGGGACATGGTTTCTGCAATGTTATCAATAAATCAACTTCATTGAATAATGCTACAAACGATATTGAAGTTATAACGAAGGAAGTTATTTCAATATGCAAAAAGCAAAATATAGACCCTAAAGAAATGAGAGGCATTGGCATTCAGATAACAAAATTAGAACCAGTCAATAGTAAACCTTCAAAAGGAGCAATAAATAAGTTTTTATCCAGCAACAAAACTGTTAAAAAGGAGTCCAGGCCTGCCCCTGATAAGTCTCACATAAAATCAGAACTAGTCACTATTAAAAGTGAGTCCAAAGTTTTAGAAATACCTGAAAAGAAACCCAGTACTACTAAGAAATCCAAAGTTACTAAACAAAGAAAGAAATCTCCTACCATTGCTTTGAAATCACCAGGACAAAGAAGGGGCAGACCTCCAAAAAAAAATCTAACGTCAACAAAACCAATAAATAAATTTCTTCAGGGAGATAATGTAACAAACGAGTTGCCATATAAGAACCCAATGATAAAAGAAGAAGTTTACATAGAAGTACCACCAAGACTAGAAAAGCCCAAAGGGTTGTTAGGTCTTCCTTGGGACCGAGTAAGGGAGCTGTTAAGGGCTTGGCTAGAAAGTGGACAGTCCCCTCTGCAATGTGATATTGGTATGATTGCGGCATATTTACAAGAAATGGTTGTCAATAAGAATACAGAAAAACTGTTTATTTTAATGAATTTTCTAAGAAGGATGACAAGAGACATTGGAAGTAGTGACTGGTTGAAAGCTTTTGATAATATATGTGAGCAAGTACAAATTGCTATGATAGCTGTTTATGGTAAAAGGTTGTTTATCTCAGATTGAAATGAACTATGTAAATACTTAAATAAAAATGCTGTGATATTAATGAATAAAACCAATATTTTCATACAATTAATCCATTTATTTTTCATTTTGATACTATTTTCTATGTCTATAAAAGGTAAAATAAAAATATGTCACTACATTGTAATTTTACGTCGAACGAAAATATCACGATAACTGAGGGCCAGTGCTAAAAATAGCTCATGCAAATGTAAAACTTAAAGCTTCATCTATTAAAAATTTGGCAGCTGCAGAATCGAAAACATTTATAAATTGTTTACCTCTTTGGCACTACCTGTCTACCAGTAGGTACCCAAAGACTATAAAACCAAAAATAATCGATATTTACGTTTTCTTTTCACATAAATTCCTATTAATTTTCGGATTTTACCTAAAAGACACTTTAGGTATACTTCATAATTCGAAATGGCAGTTAGTATCACTTTACGTTAGTAAGCACTTTAACAACACCTTGATATACTTAGTTGAAAGATAGTTGCTGTGTAAGAACCGCTACCTACAGATAGTCTGCTAAAATAATGTCACGCAATAAGTAGTTTAATCTCAGATTTTGTAATCTAAAATTTACTATCACAGTTGCTCATCGCAAATAAAAAAAGAAGGTACCATTATTTGACTTGTAAAAGTAGTATGTGTATAATAATTTACTCGATAATTTTGAAAGTAATAAAATATAAATCATGATTCAAAGTTCTCCTAACTTCAGTAGGTGATCGTGCTATTTCAAAATATAATTCTGTAAATAAAACTAGTTTCATCAAGCTCAAAGCTTGCGATAATTCTTAAAATTAAATGCTTTGTGACAACCGTTGACATTCCCCACTATTTTAATACTTTGCAATATTACTCCTTATACATAAAATCTACATGGAAAAACAGAAACAATTTCTTACAAAACATAAAACTCTTACAATGGATATTACATAAATGTTAGACGAACAGTAGCACGAAAATACATAATAAGAAATGGCATTCTTAGGCGAAAAGGTCCCTATTATTGCATGTCAGTTGCACCTCTTAAATATTGTACTGGCATATTTTCTAATGCTAGAAAAAATATTGTTAGTTCTATTGATTACATTTCTCAAGTAGGTAAGACTGGCCTTTTCTCAGTCTTGGGCCCCTGTCGGCGCGTGGCCAAAATCGGAACTAACGCCGCCATCTTGTTTTATTAATACATTTCCCAAAACAGTTACACTAAATGTTCACCATCAGCGCCACCCTGTCTACGTCATTCGAGGCCCAAAAGATTCTTGTAGTAGTGTTGTATCATGTATGTGTCTGAAATGCAGCCGACATGAAGTGAGTTTGTAGTCTCACGCGGTCGAGTTGACGGAGATCGAATGTTTCAGCTTCGAGTCGATAATGATCTCGTCGCCTGATCTGATGTTGTACGAGTATAGCTGCTTAGTAGGGTACTTCATTTCCTCTGGACCCTGAAAAGGCTTAAGAAATAATGTAAACTGTTAATCGTAAGGAAAAAAGCGTATTTACAGTGTTAGTGGAGCAGTAAAAATCAAAAAGTGAGGTAAAACAAACTCAACATGCTAGGTGGCGCAGTAATTCAGAATTAATTTTGCAGAGGGTTTAAAGTAGCATAAAGTGATTTCTTAAATACTAGTGATCATCGCACTGCGGCCATTCCCTTTGTCATGCAAGTAATGTTTTGTAAGTAGAATAAAATTACTTATAAACTACAGAGTATTTTTACCTGAGAGTCCCGAAGTTCTTGATCGACGTAGAAGAGTCTCATTTTAGACGCGGGGAAGCCAGCCATCCTCTCTAGTCTCGACTTCAGGTCCGATACAGTTCTAGAAATAATATAAAAAAACCTACTTTAAACGAAAATTTTCAACAAGTCTCATTTTGGTTAGGTTATTTACATATGAGGAGTAACATATCAAAGTGTATTAACTCCACCCATATGTATTAAATCCAAAAATATGTGAAATTTTATTGATAATTAATCATAAGAATGTATGTGGATTACAGTTTTATTTGCTGAATTGACTGCTAATAAACCCTAATATAGAAAAAAGTTGTTTGTTTGCTCTCTTTAAATTATTTTGGATTATGCCTGTATCTTAAAAGTTACATTGATGGAGTTGAAACACTTTGATCTGTTACTCCTCATATTTAGTGTTTGACAAGTCTTATAGTCCCTCTCACAGAGAGGAGGCCTGTGTCCCAGTAGTGGGAACATTATAGGCTGATGATGAAGTCTTATAGAGCTAAAAGCAAACCATATGGGCCATGCCGTATTTTCAAGATAGCTGCGATAAAGCCATAGTTGTTCCTTCGGAAAAAAGGAGTGTTGTTCTGTATAGCTCCATCTTTGTCTCGCACCGGAACAATGGCAGGTCTTCTACGTTCTCTACTTCTAACAATACGGAGTTAAAAAAAGTAGAACTAACCTGTAAACATCGACGGTGCGCACTTCGCTGTTGTCTCCACACGTGAAGGTGATCTGCACGCGCTTCTCGGGCCTCAGATCCACCGACACAAGAGGGTCGAGTTTGCCATGGACGCCCACCAACTCCCAGTATCTGAAAAAGAATGCCGTCAAACATCACCGCGTGCATCATTGGCTAGTCACCATATGATCGAATAATTTTTAACCAAATGGCAAAACATTGTTTTTGTAAAGGTGCAAAAGTAAGTTTATACCTACTTATGTATACAGGATAAGTTTTTTTTTTAACCAGTGCGCAAACTGTAACCAAGAATTCAACATATCATTCTAGACCTCCCAGCGCAGAAATTTTTCGTCGGTTATACAAAAAAAAAAATCGCGTTTTGACCGCGTAGGACCCACTTTTGTATGAAACAGCTGATTTTTTTTTTTTTTGTATAAGCGACGAAAAATTTCTGCGCTGGGGTATCTAGAAATGTATGCTGAAATCATGGTTACAGTTTGCGCACTGGTTAAAAACTTATCCTGTATACCTATTCCTACCACTTTCCTAGAACATGTAATATCAATGTCGGAACCCCAAGATAATAGACACAAAAAACAACACTGTCTAAAAAGGGTTTTATACTTAATCTGATGTCTTACGTCATGGAAATAATACCTGACTGGGAGTAAGTATTCACTTAGGCATTGCAAAAAGTCATGATTATTTGTAGGGACACCATATCTGGTTAGAAAACATTGCAAATGTGATATTCACCTGCCAAAGGTGCTACGATTAAACCGCCGTTATAGTGAAACAAGGTACAAATTGAGTGAGATTTTATTACTATGCACACCTACGTGGCTTTATTAGCATGCGAATTTAGTCATTTAGGTCGTTGTGTTGGCACAGAGACCTCACCTACTTTGCTCCTTATTGATTAGACCTTCGTAGCGAACGTTGCAATTTAGAAGGACAATACATTGCTGCATTACTTGATAATCTGGTGCGTAAGTAATCGGGATTTCCAGAACACATCAATACTTATTAGTGGCGTGCGGTTTCAATCATCAATTCATCATTAGACCGTGGCATAAGGCATTTTATTTAGGTTGATAAACTTAGAAACTAATTGATAAATGCGGATTTTTGAAGCCACTATACATTTATTGGGTAAATATATACCTAAAGGAGATAGGTATTTACGTACTAAGTAAGTAGGTACATAAAATGTTACTCACCTATCAGGCCGGTCAGACTCCGGTTTCTCCATATAGTACCGTATGAAGGCTCGCTCAGCTGCATCTCTCTCTTCAATAGGCACCGCTCCGCCACCGTTTAGGGTTCTAACGTGGGGCAGCCGCGCAACCAGCAACAGCCGTCTCTCGTGCTCCGTTGACTCGTTTCGCTCCCAAAGCGGCCAGCCCTGGAAAATTGCGGAGAGAAGAGTCAGTTAAATTGATTAACATTTAAATAAAACATTCATATTAGCTCGAAACGTCCTCGGCTGAGACCTCCGGAGTCCAGACGAAGCAAAGTCAAAGCCATTTGTTTTGTTTTATTGGTTTCTTCCAAGAAAAGGTTCTCCACATAAATACATTCTCAAATAAATGACGCATGCATCTGGCGAAATGTAGGTTTTCTACCAAAGGAGACCTTGGCTAACCCTTCGGGTATGACAAGTGTGAGATTTGCTTACGTTCTTTCACAGAACAGAAACTGTTTTTTCTGTTTTGTGCGTGCTTTGCTGAGTCATGATATCACGTCTGCACCCTTTAAGGCTCCGGAGGTTTAGGCAAACGTGTATACTGTATAGTGTCTTGGCCTTTAAGCACTATACAATAGATACATTTCCGGGCAGTTATATTTGTAATCCCTACTAGGATAGGAGCCTATCGATATCAATCAACCACATATAAGTCCAAACTTTGGGCTGCTAGTGAATACTCCTAATGTAAAAAAATGGCACTTCCATACTTTGCCTGACCTGCACCCAACTCACGATTAATCTTATTCCGTTTCAATTTGACAGTTCAACAATATTCATTGAGTTATTTACGTTGTTGAGCAGACACATTTTTCGAACAAAAGAAGCAATGGTTTAGCATACTGTTTCAAACGAAACAGATTATGATTAATCGTTGAGTTACGCAATTAGGGTGCAGGCCTTCAAACCCAAGACAAGACCTAACTTCACCTAACCGATCAGCATTCGCGCTTGCGACCACTAGACAAGCAACGACGCAGTCAAGCCCGGAAATGAAACTGTCGTTGGACTAAAATTGGACAAAATATTGCTTGCTAAACGTTGATAAGTATAATTATGAAAACATCCGTGTTTTTAGCGACATTTATTAACATTATATAGCCACTTATAATAAAAACACGCCACTGTTTAGGTAAGTAAGTAGGTTACCTTTATTCTAGATCAAAATACAAGGAACATTATATTGAAATGAACAATAATTTGTTACCAAATACCGATTATAATACTACAAACATTCCAATAAAATAAAATAATTTAGCCAAGTTATATTTTTATATTATAAAAATATACAAAAAGATCTGCCCCGGGTGAGGATCGAACTCACGACCTTAAGATTATGAGACTTACGCGCTGCCTACTGCGCCACCGAGGCCGGTGTTATTTGTGTCAAATTAAATGTTCAGTATGAGCCAGACATTGTTATCTTTTAGTGTGTAGGTATTTAGCGTTTTCATGGTTCACAGGTAGGTATTTAATGTATTTTGGTTGAGTTATCAGTTTTAAAATGTACCTACAATCTTTCCATGGCTTATTTATATTTTTATAGTTAATTCACCGATTACCGATTTTTTTTTTTTAAATTCAAAATGTTTTGATTGCTGATAGCAGAGCGAGAAGTATATTTATATACACTATGTAGTAGTTTCGAAGGTTAGTAAGTATCTATGTCGATTGAATATTAAGTAAGTAAGTAGGTACCTACCTACCTAAGTAGATACCTACAAATAGCAATAATTAATTTGACGATATTATCTAGAAGACTACTCGCAATAAAAAAAATCCCGAAGTCAAGTCACGATTCGTAATTGTAAGCTAGTAAACTTACAAGGATCATCGGGTGAAACAAAACAAAAACTCGTAGATTTAAATTGAATTGTTTTTTGTTCATCTCAAGGTTCTGCGAGGATCAGGTTTCCTTATAGGGCGCACGAATCGATGCGCAGACGTTAGTTCCTAGTCCAACTGTCCCAACAAGTATTTATGATCGATTTATGTACTTACATGATGATGGTTTCCCAAGGCTTGTTTATGAGCGAAGCTTCAATGTATTTATTAAAACTGAATGCACAACTAAAAAAAAATTGTACAAAAGTGGACTTTGAGACATTTTCTAGTCCCATTTACAGTAGAAAATGTCTAGTGATTAATACTAGAACTCTTTATCAATTTGTGTTTTCTGACGATTAAAATTTTACACAAGGTAAGCTCGCGAAATTTACCCTACCCATTCACATTCGTAAATTAATATTTCACCCTCGTCTCTCATACATAACACTAGAAAATGGAGGCTGCATAGGAAAGCGGCGGCGGCGCTCCAACAAGCAGACCTCTACCTAATATGCGCCTTACTTTACCTAACAACTCAAAATTTGTCATTACTCATCATCAGCTACTAATGAAGGCTAAAATTATCAAAAGTTTATAAGCACAGTTCATTCTCAGATTGCAAACAAAATTAGATCTAAGAGGTAAGGGGTTTGAGTTTAGTTTCTAATATTTTAGCAGTCCTTTGTTCTCCCCTATAGGAGAGATCTTTGAGCGTGCGATTAACCTCGCTAAGCTGGCTCTGTCTAAAACGGAAGGCGGAATCACCTTTGCATACACGGTACCTACGGAATTTACTATTGCCGCATGTTTATACCCTTTTTAACTTGAGGTTACAATTTTCGATAAGAAAAGCAGCGTTTAGCAGTAGATTATTTATACTTTATAGCTCAGAAAATAAGGATTGTACCTAAATACGCGCGTGTGCATGTAATTGTAAGTATGTATTCTCCATTATTGGTTTATTTATAAATAAGCCTTTGTCTTAAACTCCGAAGGTATCAACACGTTTGTTGTATGTTTTTAAGAAAAAAATCTCTGTACCTATATAACCCGTTTTGAGATCAAAATCAAAATATTTTATTTCACATAAACCTGCATGGTGCCTGGTGGATGGCGGCCCACTCCCTTACAGAGAGGAGGCCTGAGACCCAGCAGTGGGAACGTTATAGGCTGATTATGCTTTTACGCTAGATCTAAGAGACTCTACTCTAGGACCTAAGGGCAGTCACATAAAGTCAAATTGTGTAGCGTTGTTCGTTATAAAAAGAGGTGAACTGTGATTATCCTGGAACAGGATATTAATATAATTATTTAATCATATGTATATAAACTATTATTTCGACCGTTGCACAATGCCCCCTCCTGTCAAATTGAATGACTACCCACGCGGGAGGGAGCGGGTATATACGTTATATGGTTATAAATTTAAGTTCCGTTCTGATCGGTAACAGCCCCCGTTCTGAATCATTGAATTTACGGTATCGATTTCATTGTGTAGTGTCAACAGATGCAACAATAATGCACACGGTTAATAAGGTAAGTATATTAAATCTGGGTAGATTCAATTGAAACCATTTTATGCGGTAATCTTTATACAACGCTACTTTTTTTTTTATTTGGCAAACACTGGTTGCATTCCATGAATAAAAAAATAAAAAAAGCAGCAGTTATCATTAGCCTAGCGCGTGATTATTACCCAAACAATTTCAAAGACCCATTAAGAATAAGCATAACCACGATAAAAACCTACTCTTGCGTAAGAAACAACGCATTTTAATATGTGAATAATTTCCGTGTGTATCCTCATTTCGATACTTATGAAAACTATACGCAATAGAGGAATACCTCTGCCACATATTTAATTTCCACATACAACTTCGGATGGTCACGATGCCGATGCACTGGAGGTAAACAGTGGCTTAGTCATGGCCTCATGGTATAACAAATAATAACTAGACATACTGTGAGATATCGCGATCTAGCTTGTACCTACTACTGCCTAGGTACTTACTGTAGGTAATAGAACAAAGAAGTAGGAAATACATATTTCGTACTGCCATACCTACCTACTTACCGTTGTTAGAACATAATCCGAGTGTGACGTTAGAAAAACGTAGACTGTGTCATATTATGTAGATTGTAAGAATAAAGAGAAAAAGCGTTACATTACAGGTATGTACATACACAGTCTTTTTACTAATGGAAATGACCTACTTTATTTAATTCTTTGGATGTTGAGAGAGGTAATCTCAAGGAAAAGTTTTCTCATCGACATTGCATAATAATTGCTCAGATGGTAGTTATCCCAAATTGAAGAAAAAGCTTCCTAGAATCAAAATAAAGCATCAAGCAAGCAAATAAGCAAGCAAGCAGTATAGCGCCTGGTTTGCTATGGCAAGTTAAATTACAAATAGAACAAAAAGACAGGAACCAGAAATTGTAATATGAAGATTGAAGGTGGGGAGCACTATAAAAGGGAAAGGCATTTTGGAAAGTCTCGACTTGTCTTTCCTTACCTGCCATTCTTCCCTTCCCAGTTAACATCGACATACCGATGTACTACCTATTTAACTTTACGAGTAGGTAGGTACTCAATCTATATTTCAACCAGCTCAAGGGCAAAAAGAACCTCATGTCTCCTGACGTCATTCGTTCGTCGCACATCCATTGCGAACGAAGGACTTAGTATCCCGTCTGGGACAGCATTCATTACCCTATACTCAAGTACGTCCGTCAGTTATAAAAATTAGAACGGAGTTACGTATGAATTTTGCCGTAGAGGCAAACATTTTCTAATCTATTCTAGTTTCAACATGATAGTTAAGTAATATCCTTCCCACTAGGATCTAGTGTTGCCATAATTGGAGGCATTAATGCAAACGGTTTTGAATGAAATAGCAGAAATATTAAACTTTAGTTACCTACCATATTTAAGTACAATCGGACCGCATTCACGAGGACGTAAAAGTATCGCGGCGGATTTCATCGCGTACTGTCTTTTCCACTCTCGTTGTTGAAACGAGCATTGACAAACCAACAGACTGTACCCCAGCGCGTCGAAAAACACACTGTTCAATTTTCAACTCTGGACGGTAAGCAGTGCGTTGAAGATTCAGTGCACGAAAAAATCCCGTCGCGATATCATCATCATCATCATTTCAGCCGAAAGACGTCCACTGCTGGACATAAGCCTCCCCTAAAAGGGGCGTTTTGCCATAATCGCCACGCTTGGCAGGCGGGTTCGCGATCGCAGTATGGTGGTAAAATGCATAGAAAATGCTGCTGCCCATTCTCTAGTAAGTCCCTTAGTCGTCTTCTACGACACCCACGGGAAAAAATGGGATGGTGCTATTCTTTTATGTCCGGCACCACACGGAACATCGCGATATATTTACATCTATTTGAACGTGGACTAATTCGGTAAAAAACTGAAAAGGGCTCGACAGGCTTTCCCTTCCCAAAACATGCAGATGTTTAAGCCTCTCTCCCTCACACTCACTGCAGTCTTATCCTTTGGGGCAGTTTGGAGACATCAAACTAGGTAGACGTTATCAAAATGTTGATACCTAAATGGTTGCGTGGATTTAAGTTATGCAGAATGTAGATAAAATATCACACAATCTTTTGGCAAGTCAGTTCAGATTACACGTGATTAACATGAAAGAAATAGGTTACTAGACCATTGCATCACATCACATACCTAATAAAAGATAGTTAATACTATTAATTACGATTGCGGCACTATAATCAAATATTTAAGTTACAGTGTTGCGGCAAAAAAATCTAATTAGCTGTTACTAAAGGGAAACTACTGCATTGCGTGCGAATGAAACTACCTAAGTGTCCTTTACAATGTCAATATAAACACTTGAGTAATTGTCTGTGGATAAACTTGTTTTTATCGATAACACCCATTAATTATGTGAACTAGTTTAAGTATTAGTTGCTGAAAATTTTGTTTTTTAGTTCTTTACGATTTCTTTTGAAAATACTTTCGATAGGTTTTGTTTGTTATCTATGAGATCTTTATAATAAGATCTCTCTCTGATACAAAATCTTTTGGCTCTTTTGAAACTTCGAGCCCAAGGTTTAGAATCTTTTCTTCCACCTTGAAGTAATCCTCCCGTGGCCCCTTGGGTACAATAATTTCCATCCACCTACAACTATTTGTCTATTGAATGTATGATACACAAAGGAGTTAGAATATTAATGATAAGTACGGATCGAGGGGACAGTTGACCTAAAACATCGAGTAGGTAGAGTGGAGTAATGAATTCATAGGTCACGACTCTATGGCGACGTCTTTCACCAAGATATTAGATTTTAATAAGGTCTATAAAAGTTTTGGCTTAATTACTTACAGAGTAATAAGAAAACAAGATGGTGACGAGAAGCTTGGGAGAGCTTTAGAAATATGATAATTACCACAGTAAATATAACCATCAGTTAATGATGAATTTCAAGCATCTATTGACACGAGAGGATGTAGGTATACACGCAGTTGAACCGACTAATCGCTGACTGAATGGAGAATTCAATCAAATGCAAACCATCTTTTGTGTAGGAGGATTCCAAGCCTCCAACAAAAGCCAGAATTAATCATGGCAGCCAGACAGACGATAAAGGTACCTACGTCTAAGTAAGTACAAATGTCCCGTCCGTCAGATAGTTTCAATACATCGAGGTTTTAAGCCACGCATTGGAATGAAATTTTAAAGAAAACGCCTGACACTTAACACAAACTGTATTTCTCAATCTCAGTTAAAGTTTGTGTATAACGCAAAGAGGTGCACAAAAATAATACTTATGAGAAAATTCGTAAACTACTAGCATGCTACGGTATGGTACAAAATCGCTAAACACGGAATATGAGCATTGCACGTGTTTCTGGGTCACCCCGTGTCGACCCGGTTGACACTCTACGACCAAATCTATAAATTTTGTATTCAACTGGCGCCTACTACTGTTGCCCTAAGATTATCGAAGTGTTTCATCTGCATTTTGGAGATAACGGAAGGGATTTGTCAAATGTAGTCTCCAACATATTACCTAGATAGAAATAACATTTAAATCTTTCTTCTACTCATTCAGTCGGGGTCAAAGAATTATTATTCTAAGAAAAAATATTACATTGAAAGGAAACATTAATTAAATAGATCAAACACCAACACTGTTATTGCTTTTAAGACTAATGATAGGTATTAACGCTGATGAAAGGATATAAATCAATAATTCAATTAACAAAGTGCATAAAAGAGCCCGATGACGCGCAGAAGGCGTGGGCAAAAAATCAAAGAGTGATTCGACCGTTTAACGTCCCAATATGAATCACTGACTACAGCTTATTGTCCTCACACGTGGCAAGTAATTTTCCAATTTGTTGAAGCCCATATTTCAATAAAAGCAACATCAAGGAAAAATGCACCAGGATCAGACCAAACAAGAATTCCATTCTGCAAGCTAAAGCTGCTATCAACAAAATTGGCTGCGTTGATAGTTTTATTTTATGTGCAGCGATATATCGCTGGAATTGCAAAAACCATATATTATATGGTTTGTTAAATTTTAAGATTGCTATTAGAGATCCAAAGCGCCTAGAAATTCAGTAGCAAAATGCAAACAAGGCCACTCACTTCATTTTAAATTGAACCTGACCTTTTCGTTTGACAGGTAGACTGAAAGACATTTGCACATCAAATTGCGCTTTCAGTTCACATACAAGTTGTACACACATTGTAAGAGTACATATTGAGATTATGAGAAACAAAACAATATTCAAGATGATTTTCTTCCGAAGTAACTATGCTAAATCCGAGGCGTATTACCAAACGTTGCAAAATTACAAAATTTAATGGAGGTTGCAAAATGTTTGGATCGCTTCTTTTCTAATCTAGATTATCTTTAAATTAATGCCTGCCGGTACTCTACACGTTTCCTGAAAACTACGTTTGGTAAAAATTATTCATCATTTGAATGTTTTGGATTTGTTTGGTCGAGTTTTGTATCTGTCAAAGATAACCTGAATTTTTATCGGATAAGAAAGAAGATTAGGTACTATTCCAAAATGCGATTTCTTTGAAGTGAGAGCTGCAATTACAAAATGAAGTTGGTAATAAAATACGATAGTGCGATATTTTTCGCAACAGGTAGGTAGGTCGCATTCTGTATTACTGGTATCAGGATTGAATGTGCTTGGCTCAAGCCTATCGCGGCTGAACAGACTGAAAATGTGGGGCACAAACACGAACGAAAACTGTAAATTAGATAGCAAAACCAATAAGTTTGCTGCTATGCCTGGGTGTAAGTTCAAAAGAGTAAACAAGGTTGGGAATAGGATGAAAATGGCAGAGGATTTTAGCTGGCTTTCAGAACGCGCAAGCGCTGAAAATTTTAAGTTAGAAATAAAAATATTTTTTTCTCTTAAATTTCAGTTTATAAGAGCAGTTCTATCAATCGACACTCGTTGGGAGATGAAATATTGAAATACTTTGATGACACTATTGTCCGTTCTGCGAACTTGCAAAACGAAGGTCAACTATAAGAGCAGACCAGACGCAATCCGCCATTAGACTAATGACGCGATATAATGTCAAATCTAACGATAATGAACTTTGTGGACTTGAAATGCTACATTAATTTGATCAAGTAATTAAATTAGTAATTTCAAATAATAACGGACATGCAGACGTAAGTACCAAGTGACACCACGCCGACTCAGCTGGTAATGTGAACGACCCGACCGACCGTAGAGTTCGTTTCATTTTTCGAATGAATCATCGCGGACCCTTTACCTCTGCAGTTTTTGTTTTTATTGCCATAAATACGATCCTTTTTTTCCAGTTTATTATTCATGGGATTATTTTTGGGTATTTTTGCATGCAACTTATTCTTGCATGTTCATGCAAATACTTATTTTATTATTCTCAGATCTCCGTCAGTGTGAAAGTAGTTCATATTCTGAAATTCGTTTTATAATAGCCGAGGTCTTTGGTTTTTGTTGGTCCCACTTGAACCCACGCAGTCATATTTTGTGTTAAACATTGTAACAGTAGAAATGTTTTGTTAGTTTGTTGGTTCATCGCCTACGAAATTCTTTATGAAGCACGTTCTCAAGAGATCGTCTGTGAGTATAAAGCACGAAGTTGGTTAGTACTTTATTATCTAATTAAACAGTTTCCTTCAAGTCTTCATAATATGACATGAATCCTCTGAGAGTATTTTTTTTTAAGAAATCTTGTAAGAGACGATCCCAAAACTGCACCGTCGTCGATCAAACAAAACAATGATTGTTGAAATGTTGACTGTTTTAAGTCATAATTATGTCTAACAGCTAGTGTATTGCTGGTAAAGAAAACATATTTTAACGATAGCCCTATGTAACTTTCAGATCCACATGGTATTTGTTAGCACCACAGATTTCGTAGAAACTGTTGCTACTGAATAAGTCAGACGTTACGTATGGTTTTATACAGGAAAAGCTTTTATCCAGTGCGCAAACTGTAACCCTGTATTTCATGTATGATATAAGTCAAGGTGTCCATATTTCTTAAATAGGAACTCATTAAGTTACATATAAAAATACTTTGACCATTATGATGACATCGCTCATAAACGCATAAAGCGCGCATTAAAACAGACACACTTTCACATTCTTTGAAACGTGACAGTCACAAAACATGGCTACTCTAATAGATACATGGTGAAAATAACTCTATAACTGGGAACATACGAGTCACAATTCGTTATCAATGTAGCTTCAGCTATGGTAAACGATTTGCGTAACAAAGGACATGGATGTGTACACAAGAGATAATCATTTGGACGGCTCGTTTTCGTCGATCTAGTTGCACAACCTTGAACTAGACAGAAATTCTTGTCCTCTTTGTGTATTTTAGATATTACGACCGATGCGAAATGGAAATCGAAAGTCATTCGACCTTTATGTTGGTTGACGCTGATGCAAACGCGGAAATTTTCCACAAGCAAGCCTATTTTCTGTAAAGCTACGTTTTATTGAGAACGAGACTAAGCCAATAGTAATACCGATCAGTTTTACGACACAAAATCTGTTTGAATAGAACATAAAACGTCTCAAGCACCAGACAAATGCAAGGCTAACGCTCCTATAAAATCTGTGAGCTCCCGTTCATACCCGCAAGCGGAGACGTGTCGAAATTATGCGTGCCTGGTAGTGATCGGTGATATTAGCTAACATTGCACAACCGGGCGTCAAGTAGGCCGCCACTATATCTGGAAGACCTTCACCCGTATTACGGCTGCCCCGAGCTCCCGAGGGACGTTACACGGATAATTTAAAACTACAACACTCCTGACCACTTCATACGTTACCGTTCAACGTCAAATATAGATCGCTTATCGCGGAGACGTTCGGATTACAAGTTGGCGGCGCTAAACGTGTTGGCGTACTGACAGAAAATGCACTGCCAAGTGCAGTTGCAGCTTAGGGATTTCAATTAAAATAAATCTGAAGCGGTTTCTTTACTAAACAACAGCTGTCTCAATCATTTAAATATACCCAATAAATTACCCATCAATCAATATTGCAAGTCTCCACACAGTCACGCCTATTTACAAAATTCTAGCTTCAAAGTGTGCTTAGAATACCGTATAGTTACAATACAGTTCCGGCCATGTGCATAATCCTGCATTCGCGAGGTCAGTATTTGCAAACATTACGGCCTACGTGGCGTGAATACACAATATGGTTTTAACAGGTGTTCTTGTTGAACTCACCTGTACTCGCAAACTCCTGAGAGCAGGAAACTGTGCCAGTCGATCCACCTCGTCCCACGTCGCTAAGCCTGTATTGTTCAGGTTTAGGAAGCGGAGGTGTCTGGAATATCAATGAAATCGCTCATGTGATGCCGCACAAAACAAACTGTACTGTTCAAATTCTGAAGATCAATAGGTCAATGGCGGCAACACACACATTGACCGAATTGTGTCATAATGATGAAACATGAATGTATTCACTTACGGGAAGGCATCGTGGCTTTTCTTATTTCCGTGCTCGTCGATACATTTCTCACACGGGTCCGGCTCTAAAGTGGTTATGGGACAGTCGTTAACCAGCAGGGTTTCCAAGTTAGGGAAGGCGTAGCCCAGTTTTGAGATCTCTTTCCAACTAACGACGTGGTTCCCGGAGAAATGGAGTTTCTTCAGCTGGTCGTGCACGGGTTCCGTGACATCAACGTTGAGTCGTGAACACGATTCACACTGAGCTTTCTCATCAACCTCCTTCCCTGTCAAGTCCACATATGAGTACTCGTTAAGGCTCAAATGCAACTCCTCCAGAGCTGGTAGAACTTTGAGTAAAGCGTGGACGCTCGGCCAACGGACGTACGTGGAATTCAGAATGAGGTGGCTCAGATTGTCCCATCGCGGCTGACGGGATAGCGCTGCCTGGATCTGGGCCGAGAGACGGTTGAAGCTCAAGTTTAGAAACCTTACTCGCGGCGTCTGTTCCAGTATTGCAAAAACCTAGAAGCAAAACTCTATGTCAGTCATTGAACGTAACACTGCGGAAATAACTGCCTTCTATAACCAATAATTGGTATAGTTTGTCGTAACTGTGGGAATGGTGTGCTTATTGCAGAGGCTTGTTTACTGTGATAGTTGACAAGGAGGTTATTATCCATAATCTATGATGAACTTAACAGTAACTTACTTCTTCCCACTCGGCAAGTTTATTATTGGCTATATCGAGTTCGACTACATCGGCGCACTTATCGGCGAGGGAGCAGGCGTCTCCTGCGCAGTCGATGTCGCAGTCGTTGAGCACCAGTAGCGTGGGCACACTCAGTCGAGGGGAGCGCTTCGGCACAAATATAGCAACTGGCATGTCATCTATCGGAGGGTTCACCTCACCCTTCGCGCCATATTTCCGTTCTAGAGCTTCTAGTAGCGACGGCATTTTGGTAGACACCTATGATTCTTGTTTGTTGATACCTTTAACAAAGACAATTTATTTAATAACATTAACGGTGCATGCATAATTATTACTTCGCTTAATGCTAAATCCATCAAATTACGTTATTGTTTCAATTAAACTGTACGATAATTTAGAACCTCGACCATAATTACTGTCAGTTCATTGCCAATGGGTCAACCAATAAGTAACATGATCTCGCAAAGGCAGCCCATAAAAAAGCAATTACCATCTAATGTTACAGTATTGTGCCGTTGATTGACAAAAAATTAAGACCATGATGAATATTCAAGTGTCGCTATCACTTACACAATCAAAGCGCCATCGAAGGCTCAATTTGAAATTAATTAATTGGTCAATATTAATGAGCGGCGTTTCCTTCTCGCTTGAACTCATGCGCAACCGGCTAAATAAATACGCAGTACGTAAAGCAATAAACCAACAGACCGGAATATTTGCTCAAGGACTTGCATGAGTTCCTCAGAACGTAAATATTATTTTAAGGAATCACACTGACATGATGGACACCTCTCAGATGAATTAGCATTCCAACATGTGTTTTAGTAACCCAGTTTTTCCATGGTCAACAAAATGAGGGCAACCTAATGGATATTATAATAACGATACCTAGATAATTATTAATGACTAGCTTCCGCCCACGGTGTCGCAAGTAACCTAAGTGTTAATCTAGGTTATAATCTATCTGTGTGCCAAATTTCATCCAAATCCATTCAGTAGTTTTTGCGTGAAAGAGTAACAAACATCCAAACATACAAACTTTCGCGTTTATAATATTAGGAAGGAAGTAAGGATTGATAAAAATGCATCTGAATAATTTTAAAGTGTCAAGTGTAATTCGTTAAAAATGCTCGCTGTTAACATTAAGAATTGTCGAAAAGTTTCTTTTATCGATCGCCTTAGATTCGTGATACCGACCGGACCGTAAAAAGTATATTTGGCCCGGTTCGTGATGTGTGTTTTATAAGGCGATTCAATAATAATTATACTTTACGACTCGCTTTGATACTTCATATCCATTCATACGTTAAAACGAAGGTTTACCGAGGGCGATACTCATATCGTTTATTGCGTTTTAGTGCGTTGTGGTTCCGCTATCTAAGCTGCTATTACAAAAGTATCATGAGTAGTACTTAGAACTTCAGCGAGTCTCGTCTAGAGGATTTGATTTGCATAAAGCTACTTTTACAATTTTGAATAAGTACCTATATTGTCTAGCCCATTAATTTATTCTTTGAAAATATTCTGAAAGACTCCTCTCCTCTCTCTACAGAGAAATACAGACTACATTTCATTATCTCATTCCGAAGTTAGGACATGCTTTAACTGTTTTAAGTTCCTATCGATTCCAAACTTTATCTCGCTTTGTTTGACTCCAGCTTGAATTTAATTGAAATTCTTCACACCACTCTACTATTGCTTGAAACTAAAGCGCTAGGAACAATATTAGAAGGGATGTTGCTCAATATTAAGTAGTCGGGCCACGGACTGTTCCGAGACTTCGTGACTCGTGACTGCAACCAAGGTCGAGTTCAAATGTGCATTAAACTAATTAGTGCCTTGTCTCACAACCACAACAGAGCTGACTTGAAATTACTATTTGCTAAGTATGACTGGGGTTTTGATGCGACTAATAATAAGTCTTTCGGATGAATGCATTTAATGATTACTGTTTGGGTTTTATTTACACACTTTTTGTACGCAGGTAAAGCGCCAAAGGCTCCAAGCAAGACCCGCAAGCAAGAAAACAAAAAATGACCTTAAGAACTAAAGGGACACACGATTGGACATTGTGTTGTAATGATTAAGTTTGCATTCAAGTACAGCTCGATTATAATATTCTTTAGATGCTTGTCGACTATGAAACTGTTAGCGGAACGTAATAATATGAACGATAAAGTCAAGGCTAATAAAATTCAGCTGGCTTACCAGACAATAGCGTGAAACGTTTCTAACACGTCCCGACTATATTTTCCACAAGGGATTTCTAACGTTGCTTGCAATTTTAGTGTAGAGGTAGACATTTTTCTTTTATACTTCACAATAATGCATCTAATCCGACTTCGGGACACATGGATCTTTTAAAGCAAGATTTATTTTATTTTCTGGTTTCTATAGGTTTTCTTACATGCCATATCAAATAGCGTCGTGGAATATCAATAAAACATGACATCAGACAACCGTAAATTGCTATAACCACGCATTAAATATGACATAAATCCCGTTCTACATTTCCAATGCGCGTATAATGCTGTTGCGACCGACTATGTTGGCTAACTGGCGGCCATTGATTGTGCAAAGCATCATGAACATCGCGGATATGTAACATGATAGTAAATTAAACGTACATTACGTGTAGCCTAACCTTTTTCATTGACTGACAGACTGTATTAGGTATAGAAAAAACACGGCGTACCACGACGGAAGCCTTGGCTCGCGAAAGATTTATAACGTGAAACTGAGCTCGGAAATAACTTCAAGCAAACTGAATACATCAGTTTTGATTTTTAGTTCCTGCATCCGACGTACTTTCTGAGTGTACCAATCCACATACGTATACAATATTAACACGTCTATGAGTCGACGAAAATTAAAGAGTAAAAATTCCGAAGAACGCAATAAAAATGTTATCAACCTAGCTAGCTACCTTAACTTGTTTCAAATTCAATATCCCTTTCAAATTCCGGAACTGATCGTGTCATGGCATACATTATAAACGCGTTTCGTGTGGTGTTCTTAGACTTACATTTCCCCTTTGTGAATAAGTACAACTTCTGCCGAAGTTTTGGATAACATACACAATTACTGCACTGGCCTGGCCATCGTAATAAGGTTAACCAATTCCGCTCTAGTTATTGATTACATAATATGAAATAATAATTAGCTATGCATTAGTCTTTTGTGCTTTTTATCACATTCACATTTGGATATTCTTCTAATTTTCAGGACCTGTTATTATAATGAAGTATTCGCCTGTTCTGTGCTACAGCATCAATGGGAACCCTGGTAGGAAATGTTCATTTACGATCCGAATTGTTTGAAATAGGTAGTATAATTAATTTCTTTACTATTGCTTCTGTACTCTAATGCTAATCATTTATAATTTTGTACATATTTGGTTTATAATTCTGTTACACTAAGGTTGTTCCGAAAGCGAGAGTCTACCAAGGCCGGAACACTTGTAACCGTATTTTTACACAACATATTTAACGCTTTTGTTTTTTGTTATTGCCTACATCTAATGGATAAAGTTCTAATTGTGATTACTACTCTTTATGCACATACATAAGTAGATATTCTTTAATATCTATGACAGGTTCTTGATGTTTATTGAGATAGTGCAAGACAAAGCGCTAACACATCCTGCTTGAGTTGAAACAATGAGGCTAATAAAATTAATAGTGCATGTTGCTAAACACTATGCGACTACAAGTAATTATTTATTCTAGTACTAGAACGAGTTGTATCTATGTCGTGTCGTACTAGACTTCAAGTGGCATTTCGTGCCTTCCACGAGCAGAATAATCCAATGTTTAATATTTAAAACTCTTGATGGGCTAAACGTTTCGTCCAGGTAGATGTCATTGTGCAGCAGCTAGGTGCAGTTCTATTTCTGTCGAAATAACTATTCTACAATTTCTACAAAATACTGTAGTTTTAGTTCTGTATAGATTAAGCCGTTCTGTTTTCATTCAACAAGTCTTTTGTTATGAATCTTGCTGAAAATTAAAAAACACTAAGATCAGCACATCAAATTGAGTATTTGCTTTTGTCATTAGATCTAAAGATATATGAATTTTTTCATATATCTTTAGATCAAAGTTCAAAGTTTGCTGATTCAGTTTCTATTATTCTTAACACCACCAGCGAAAAATAGTATCCATTTTTCTATGTTTGCTCAAGGTAAACAACATCTCATCTCATGTGCATTTGTTTGCGTATAGGATTGCTCAGAAGCAAACAAAAGAACGTAGACGCTGAGGTTTCCTTTGTGGTATAAATGAGAATTCATCCACAGGGTGCCCACCCGTTCGGGCCAGGCGTCGCGTCGTCGCGGCGGTAAGGGCGGCGAACCTAACGTCTCGACAACCCACACTTTGGCTAAACCACTTTGTCTAATGTCCATCTATTGCTTAAAATGTCTGGATCGAAAATATATTGGCTTCGTAGGTCTGACCAAACATTAAGAGATTATTTTGTAATTTAGGTAGAGCTATGAATGGGAAAATATTGGAATGGGAATTTTTACGAAAGCTTCTATACTCGACTACTCGGCTTTTATGGAATTCAATACATTTCCATCAGAGAAAATATGCATGAGCTGGGATTGGAACATATGAAATGAACACGAAGTTCTGAAAGAGCGAAGGGCAAGTAAGTGATCCAACTCGGTGGACACAACTTCTTACAAACTACGAGAAATAAGCTGAAAGGAGGATAAAGTTGGGGTTGGGCAGCAGGGTTGGCAGGGCTCTCACAAGATGGACCCAGCAAATCTGTAAAGGCAGTTGGGAAAGACTGGATGCAGGAGCTTGTGGCGCAACTTGCAAGATGTCTTTGTCTACCAATGGACTGCCTTTTTTTGGGTGGGAAATTATCATCAAATAACTCTCCCGCTCTGGGTGGAGCGAGAGTGCGTGTCAGACTTTTACTGACTAAAACCCACCCGTGTTCCTCCAGTTGCCTGTTTGCCAGGGGCCATATGGACTGCCTATAAGCTGTGTTGATTGTTTGATTAATAAAAGTTTTACCAGAATTAAAACAAAATCGCATAAAGGCTAACAGAAATGGTTTCTGTGCAATGTTGTGTGAACGATTCGTGAACAAGTGTGAAATACAATAGATAATCGCTTTGGAAAAAATACAGAATACGGCGGAACGTGGCGTGACCATTTGATGATAAAATGAGATCGTTCACGTGTCCTTTGCTAACATTGACAAAGGTTTACATAAAAACTAATTTTGAATCTCTTACAGTGCGAGATTATATTGCGCAGTTCTTTTTGCGCAGCGTGTAATGTTCAAATCATAGAATAATTTGTAAATAAAGGTGACTAGAAATAATCACGTTTTTTCCTTTATCACAGCGTTTGTTAGCTTTCGTCATACCTAGTTAATGTTTTGTTTTTACAATTCAATTGCGCTTCATATGTGCGTTCATTTAATTTTATTACATTTAACTGTAAAGACACTAATCATAATAGGGTATTTTCCGATTTGATAAAAACCATTTTAATTTGAAGATTGGGACGATAGATTTAACAGAAAAATAAAAATAAATTTATTAATACACATTTTCTCAATTAAAAACGATTCAAATCTAATTTATTTTTCGTTGTTTTGTATTTACCGCCAAAACGCTCCTTAAGATGACTTTTTATCACGTGACATGTGACGTCAACTCTGTATAAATGGCACCGGTACAAATACTTATACTCTAAAGGTTTAGGTAGTTAAAAAAGGGTAAACAAAAAAACCCACGTGACTCATAGATGCTAAACCTTTTATTTCAAATGTTAAAATCATATTAATTATAGTCACATATATATTTATAGTCTCTATTCTGAATCTGATTCTGATGAACTCTCTGTCACATTAATAATAAAGCGTTCAGTTACCAGCCTCGGGTTCACTCATTTTTCCACGAAACGAATTTAAAACCCAATAACGATAAATAACAAAAACGAACAATAACTAAATAACAAAAACAAAACAAGGAAATAAGCTAATATTATCACAATTCAACAAAACCAAAACGCACGGATACAATCGCAATGTCGATAACGCTGTCAACAAAGGCGTCTGGTTAACCGACTAAACGTAATACCTGCCAATTCAGTTGCCAGACTACGTCACAGTTATACTCTTCAATTTAGCAATGTTATCTAATTAGTTGTATTTTCTAAAAGGTTTGGGGAACCTGTCTTTTTGGGTTCTTTATAATAGACAGATTACAAAATGTTATATTATTATTATAAATCTAACAAAAAAATTGTAATATAGCAGTTACATCTACGAAAAGTTGTTTAAGAATAAATGATAAAGTTTAACATACTATAATAAAAGGGGAAACTATCATGTGATCGAAAATAAATTTAATTTTGTTCTAATGTATTTTTTAACAAGAAAGTGTCAACTATAAAAAACCCTTTTTACGATTTGTTTACCCTTTTTTAACTACCTAAACCTTTAGAGTATAGTTTGGCGCCGTTTTAGAAGTAAGTATTTGTGCACAGAGGCACCGCACACCAGTAATATCACTTTCTATCCATAAAAAATCGTGTTAATTATAAACACGAAACTCACTTGTTTACTTACTAACTACTTTAGTTTACACAAAGTTGACGTCACGTGATAAAAAGTCATCGTAAGAAGCGTTTTGGCGGTAAATTCAAAAGAACGAAAAATAAATTTGGTTTAAATCGTTTTTAATTGAGAAAATGGATAAAAATCAATTTATTTTTATTTTTCTGTTAAATATCTCGTTCCAATCTTCAAATTAGAATAGTTTTTGAAAAATTGGAAAATACCCTATTAGGTACATAATAATATTGATGGTTTTGTTTCAACGTCTCAATGACAAACAACGAAAGATTTCATAATAATTTGGTCATTATAAAGTCGATATAGGTAGACAGTGTAGACACGCACAAAGTCGCAATACTTTCCATTGACTAACAATTTCATTTAATTTTTAATAATATTGATTATCTCAGATAAATTCGTTGTTTCTCGGGGGTCTATTCTTGGGCCTTTCTTTTTACTTTTCTCAAATTTAGTTTCAAAAGGGAATTTTGGTTTCGAAACAACAATGATCAACAAAGTTAGTAGGTATGCTTACTGCGATTGGAACTTTGGATTGTGATGTTAATGTCGTTACGCAGATCTTGAAGGTCGTCGGAGATAAACATTGAAATACGTGGGACGCATAACACGTGCGACAGACATTACTGATTAGAACCAGCACTCGTTTGCATTGCATTGTTTACGGACACTTTCATAGTTTACTGATAATGAAACGCTTCATTCTGCTAGGCAAATTCAGTTCTTGTTTGTTTTGCTGGTCATCCTTTAACGAGCCATACCTAATGACGACTGTCATTTTTCAGTCATAATCATTGGGTAAAACCAAAAAGTACCAAGTTTATCTATATCTAGTATTACTAACATTATTGTGGAATTTACCTTACTTATCTTTTGTCGATTTAAAAAGATAAAACCACTAAGGGCGGATTTCATCAAACCGCATTAAAGAGCTGTCATAGTCAAAATTGTTGAGGAATATTGACACTGTTGAACGCAGTTTAGATGCGCTGATCGTTTTCAGTTGCATTGGTGAAATTTGCACTTTTATCTCTCGTTCGGAATGTAACTGTAATGATTGTCGAAAAACTATGTTAAACGAGTTTGAGACTTTGGGGAAAATTCCGGGTAGGATAACACGAGGCCTTCATGATAATGTTAGCAAAACTAATTTAAGGGCAAAACACAGCTGTATTGAGGCTAAAACACAATAACAGCTGTAGCAGAGTTTTACGACGATCTCAAGGACGGCTCACTATTTCTAAACGCGATGTTGCAATGCGCGGGAATTTAACGCTTTTGTTGTAAGATTTTAGTAGTACCTACCAAGATTTAAAAAACGATAGGAATTGTTTAATTCATCCTTTCCGCTAATCCTGTAAAAATACTCATATTGATTCAAAGTAAGTACCTAGATGAATACTGTACATACGTAAGCTACCTAGCTACTTGATATTTTAGGGGAAGAATAGGATAAGTTTAAGTAGGTACCTTCCTAGATCTACACCTAAAGATTCTATTAAAAAAACTTATATGCAAAGCAATACACTAAAAGGACCGAAACAAGATTGAGAATAGAAAACAAAAATGGAATAAACTAAAAACTGTACTGTATTTTACCCTTGAGTGGCAGATAGGTACAAAAGTATTTATTCGGATCAGTTACAAATACAGGTAACCGATCGTCGCCATAAAGTTACCGCTCTGTTCTAGTTCTAGTATAGATAGCCATCAGAATACAGTTCAAGTTTTTACTTACGCACATTATGGTAACACGTCTTCCCTTACGGAATTACGGAACTACGGAATTACGGAACAACAAAGAAATGCCCTATCAATAGTAATGAAGACACTTGTTACGGAATCGCTTCCATTATCATAATGTTAATTGCTCAATAACAGAAGCACTAAACCAATGATTGGTAAAACAATTTGGACACGTTTTTATAATGAGGAAGTAGGAGATACGCGCGCAAATAGAAAAATATGGGTCACGGTCAAAATCGATAACAAGTATGGGCAAGTCGGTCGGTGCACAAAAAAAAGATTACATCATGCTAATTATAAAGTATGATAAACAATCAAATGGTGGAGTCTAGCTAGATTGGTACGGTGTTCAATTTGGATCTCGCGATAAAAAGAGCGGGAGATAGATTTATTTTACAATAGGGGAAGGTTAATTTAAGGTATCCATTTTTTTTTAAATCAAGTTTGTCCATGCGGAACAACCCTAAAGATAAACAGCCCATTCAGTCGATAAATTTGATTGCGTATTTTATCACCTTCTACGCAGGTACCTAAGTACCTACCTAGAACAAGGAAGTTGTTTGTACACAGCGTCATAGGCTACTTACTAGTCCGGTTTAATCCATTTTTAGTGCTTTAAAAATAATTTGGGTCCTAGCTAGGCAATTGAGGTTGCATTTATTGGAAAAATAAATACTAGTCTGGGTACTCACCTAATTTCGTAGAAGAAAATGTAGACTCGATTTCGAAATTTGAATTTTGTATTCACTTAAAACGGCGCATTAAGTTAACAAATAGACCAATTTTACAGGTGCGTATAATTTTTACTTTTTTTTTAATTTTTTTATTCTACATTACAAGTTAAATTATTGAAAACTGACCTTTTTTTCCGCACTTCTATAAACAAAGACTTCTGACGCACTTTTCTTGACGATTAATTTTCAAAAAATTCCTTGTCAAAAAATACACACATTGGGGGTTCACTATAATTTTAAAACGAACGATATCGGCTTTTCACATGTTTTTCAGATGCGCCTCGAAGAGATTTCCATACGGTCCTACAAACGCTCTGAAATAAAATGACAAGAGAATGTTTACATCAATACATTGCACAGACGCAACGCCTGTTTCAACGCACACTAGTATAGGGTTGTGTACATACACGAGCGAAATATTGACTGACAAGAGTGGGGATGAAAGAGGTCAATGACGTTCACATTTGCGGCATAGAGTGAGAAAGATAGAGCTATTTAATTCAAGGAAAAAGCCGAGAGGGCAATACAACAAATCAGCCACCTGAGACGCAACACAAGTAGAGGTTTGTAAATGTGTGTATTTAAAGGCGAGACCACACTATTTGAAGCACAACATGACGAAAATATTTTACCAATTCCAATTTGTGATGTTACATAGTTCAATTTAAATTTATGGAAAAAATAAGTTTACATGATTAGAATACAAAACTGCCATTGAGAAAAATCATCATACGAAACCACTAGCGACAAAATACATCGTTTCCAACTTTGCGGAACATCTGTTAATATTAATATGTTTGTAAATGAAAAGCATTGAAATCTCAAAATAATTTTTCTTCACAAAAATTGTGATTAAAAATACAATAATTTTGGATACTAATTAGTTAGTGTTAACTTACTTACTTTCCATAAATATGGCAGTCATTGAAAATATAAATTCTAAATACTTGAAATAACGTTGTTTATTTTTACATTTTACTGCATTTTCTTTTCAACAATCCTAAGAAATAACCTGCACAAACAACATAAAATAATGTCAAAACATGTCTATAACTTTACCAATGGCCAGTATTTGAACATACGTTATGGTTAGTAGAAAAGTTTGAAATATTAACATTTATACTGAAACAAATAAGCTTTACTGTTCTATTGTTCCTTATAATAAACCGTTAGTTAATAAACACACTGCTTTTAATTTATTCACACGATAATTGGAATTGAACTATTTATTTTAGTAACTTTAGTCCATCACTGTTGGTGCCCGTGATCCAGCCTGTGCGAAACCAACTTCTTTCACAGCCTGGTGTGTGCGTCACCTAAAATATGTCACTTGTGTCAAGTGTCAGCTGTCAGTGTCAATGTCAAGAGAACGAAAAAAGTCAACAATTCAACATCAAAATAATAGATTATTATTGTTGTTCGTCACAAATCTTGCCGTTTTATCATTTATTTTGAATATACGTTGTGATAATGATAATTCTTTATTTTGTATTGATAAGTACTTGCCAAGGATAAGATTTCTTTATATTGAGCAGGCATTTGAGAAGTGGTGATCCCTATTCGCCTTCAAGTGAGTAATGTTTTACTATACTTCTATTAATTAAAATAAAAACAAATTTACCGATTCTTGCAAAGAGATGAAAGAGGACGCTACCATGGGTGTTTTAAAACGTGACTCAGATGTTCAAATGATGATGGGCTATTTTAATAGTAATATTGCTTCTTACGGAGCTATTAAATCATACTGCTACCAATTTATTTATTTAGGGGAGAAATTACTGCAATGTCTTTTAAGTTTTCATTTAAATGGTCCATAAGAAGGTCCATGAGTCTAGTCCATTATTATAAGCATATTTATAGAAAGTGATAAAAAAAACACAACATTTCCAACAATGTATCATGTTTATTGTGCTAATCTCACTGAAGAAGCTATGGGAGTAAACCTAGCAATGATGTCATGTATTTGAAATCAATCAATTCAGTCATAAATTGTGTTTGTTTTACAATTTACTGCAGTGTGGTAAATGTGTGTATTATGTAATTTATTGTTATGTTTTCCTTGTGGTCACATTTGTTTGAACAGTTTTCAAGTATTCTTTATAAAGTACTTGATTTATGAGAAACCATTATTCTCATTGGCAGTTAAGCCAGGTGTTGTCTTTACTATTTTGTGGACATTTCTTCATTGCATCTTTGGATCAAAATAATTGCATTTCTATTATATTCTGTTTTCTTGCATTGGGATTTAGGAACTGTCATGTAGTACTAATTCCATTAATTTACTTATTGCTCTGACCAAATATCAGTTTTACAATAAAGACTGTTTGATTTTTGCTTTTGTATTTAGAACTTTGGAAAATAATTAAAATAAAGTTTGAAATTAAGAAATTGTTTGCTCAAACATGGGTGTAAAATTAAATCTTGTTTTAGCAAGGAGCAAATATTTAACAATGTTTTCTAACAATGCCACAGTACACCACCTGTTGTTCTAAAAATATGTGCCCAGCGACAGTAATGACACATTAAACTAGTGATACTGAAAATAATGAGATAATACTGAAGTAATTTGATAAGATTAAGGTATTATTTTTCATTATCTATTATTATAGCATCTTGGCTTACCTAACAAATGCACAATAAGGTATGTTTAAGGTAGTAAGACTCAATATTCCTCAACATCATTGTCATTACAGTCGAAAGATGTTCCCTGCTGGACAAAGGCTTCCCCAAAGCACTGCCACTTCAACTGGCTCTGTGCTTACATCTAACGGATTCCTGCGGCCTAGATGTTAGCAAATAAATATCCACATCTGAAATATTTCCTTTATTAAAAAACTTAAAAAAAAAAACAACCGACTTCCAAAAATACACTAGAAAGTGAAAAATAACTTTAATTTCGGAAGGCGGTGACCAGAAATTAATAAAATACATATCAAAAGTCACCGACTTCCGAAATTAAAGTTATTTTGCACTTTCTAGTGTTTTTTGGAAGTCGGTTGTTTTTTTTTTGAAAAAGTTACGTTATGTGACGCCACACACAAAGCTTTTGACCCTGTCCCTTTTCAAGAAGAGATAAAGTTTATGGCATGTTAATTATAAATAATGCGAAATCTACATAAATAAATAAAAAATAAATTTTGCGTAATGGGGTAGGTTGGTAGGTACCATTCATAATTATGTTTTATAAACTTTCATATTTATAACTGATTGTTAACATTCACATCCAAGTGTTTATTAAACACTATAGTCCAGTTTACAAATTGGCGTGTGCTCCTTTATTAAGCCGGTCATCCATTTCTTAGCGTGTCTATGGCAATCTGTTTAGAGTCAGCCCAGAATTTGGCTACGAGCTTGGTAGTAGCGTTCACTGCTACGCAGGATATGCGCAACGGGTTTGCCACGTAACGGCCTGGCCACGGGGATCGGCGGTGCGGACGACGAGGCGGTGGGCGAAGCGACCATTCGCGCGGCATCGTTAGCAGGCCACGGGTGGTCACGTTCGCCGCCGCGACCGGTGAGGAAGTCCGAGAGCGAAGTGTCTTTATCAAAGTTATCTCGATATTGCTTAGAAAGTAATAGTTTTTTGGTTCAAGACATAATATTTGGAAGAGATTGTGGAGTATATAAGTTGAATAGGAATCGAGGAAATCTGGAAATTTAATTTTAATTTCTTCTCACAATCACTTCACTATATGTTTATATTTAGGTATGCTGTGGGTGGCCAGACTTCCAAATAGGTGGCCTTGCTAGTATTTCAGCAATAAAAGTCTCGGTGTTCATTATTCGCGGCAAAAACAACTAAACTCGTTTGATCGCTGCCCTAGTCGCCGCGAATGCCGCTTGACGCCGTGGCTCGCGCCGTACTGATTCATGTATTTGTTTCACTCGCCGGCCGCGCCACCAGTCGCCCGTGCCATTCGCTTGGTACATTTCGCCGGACGCGTCGCCGGTCGCCAAGTACATTTATATGCGTTTGTTTCAGTCGTTAGACGCCTCGCCGTTCGCACCACGCGAATATTCGCTATGGCGAATGTCCCATGGCCAGGCCGTTAGTTGCGCGGTTGATTAGAGGCCTTTTTTATTTGAAGTTGACCTTGAGAGGCCGTAACTTCTTAACCGGACTTTCCTGTGAAGGCATTTTTAGTGAAACTAAATCCTCCAGCCAAGGCAAAGCAAGGCAAGTGGGGACAGACTGGATAATTATTTTTTCATTATAATTAACAATCGGGGAATTTAACTCTACTGGCTCAGCTGCGGCGCGGGCTGGCGCTTCAACGAGCAAGGGACGGTCGGGTGATTAGAGGCCCTAGAGTGAGTTGCTTTTAACCATCTCGACATTACGCATCGAGCGCGTTCGGCGCTGAACGGTCTGGATCAGCGGTCGTTATACTTTTCTGGTCAAGGGTCGCATACGACAATGTGGGGTAGCAATGTGGGCTGCACACTTATGTTCTGAATTGGATAATTATGTAAACTAGCAAAGCAGTAACAAAAACAAGTTTTTATTACGACGAAAATATTTTAGGTAGGTAGGTACTTAATTTATGTTAAAAAGAATTTAATTATTATGGTCTTTGGGACTTCATGCAATCCTCTTTGCGTCTTTTAAATGAGTGGAAAGGTGATTGCGATATTTGTTTTTTAAGAAATTCATTTTTGAAAATATTTTCGTACTGAGTAAATGTTAAAATATGTATTATTATCTGCGCTGATCCAGACCGTTCAGCGGCGAACGCGCTCGATGATAATAGACGCGGGCCGCACAAATAACGAACGCAGGCCGCATGCGGCCCGTGGGCCGCAATTTGACGACCACTGGTCTGGATGGTTAAAAGAAACTCACACTAGGGCCTCTGTATGCTAGCCACGCATCCGCGCGTATCTTGACCGTGCGTCACAGTGTACGATAAAAGGAAAAAAGTGGTTCAAATGTCCAATTATAAGAAACTCAATAGTCTATTAAATTAGGAGCAATTTTATTACGACACTCGTAAAATAAAAAGTGACAGTAAAAAGTTATAGCAAAAATGAAAATTATTGTTTTGTTCATCCACAAACCAGATACATTTTTGTCCAATGCCCTTTTTATATAAAGCGAAGCTACGAAAACGTGCGTAGCTTAGTCGTGGACTGCTGTGGATTGGCGCCTTTATTGAACATGTTGATAAATAGTGCACTACTGTGTCTTACATAAAAGAGAAATCATAATTACTACTATTAACATACCATTAGTGCAGTATTGTAACCTATACTGTTGACTGAGGTTGTGGCAATTGGAAATAAAAGTTTGAGAAATCTGTATTCGTTTTTAGACTCAGTTTGAAAAGAAGGTACGTGTTATTGGTTATAATTTTTGCTGCGTTGTTAGGTTCTACTATTTTGAGTTTAGCTTCATATTATTATTATCCTACTACCTATTGCCCGCGGCTCCGCCCGCGTGGATATCGGTTGTCACGTAAAAAGGTAGCCTATGTAGTTTTCCATATCCCAGGCTAATCTCTGCCAAATTTCATGACGATCGGTTGAGCGGTTTAGGCGTGAAATTGTAACAGACAGACAGACAGAGTTACTTTCGAATTTATAATATTAGTAGGGATGATCATCAATCATCCTTTTCCTCCTGAACTTACCACATTTAAAAGAACAAAATCTTATTTTTCCTCCATTAGCCATCTTCTCAGAAGGGTATTACAAAAAATTATCAAAAAGCCGTCTTATTACAAATATTTAACTTCAGTTCTAGCCTAAAGCTCTGAGGCAGTTTTGGCATTACCAACTCTATTTCGATTCAGGTAAAGTTCTCAGTACAAAAATGACAACCTAGCACCAGAAAAAGTGGCCAGTTTTTTTTAAAAAGAACTGTTTTTCCATACATACATAATGGGTTAGTATTAAAACACTGGCTTGGTGGTTTAAACCATACCTAAACAAAAACCATGTTTTGTAATAAGACCAATATTATGTGTGTGAGTATTATTATTTCATGATTGAATGTGTCGTGCGTGGTATTTACTAGATAGCAGAATGTTTATAACCTGATGACTAGCTATTTACTCTCATGCGGTATTACTTAATTAATTTTCCTTGAATGATTTAATAAATGGCTGAGAATGATATATTGGTAGTCAGTGCTTCTTTTACTTCCCTGAATAGTGTTATTAAGTAGTGGAATATTGTTGTGATTCTTATTTAAATATTTAAGGTGAATTCTGATACCATTATTGCTTTAAAATTTTATTTTTACGTCTTCACACTTCTTCTAAAGGAGTTTATTAATAACTAGCTGTGCCCGCGACTTCGTCCGCATGGAATAGTGTCTTTAAGTAGATTTGTATTTCACGTAGAACATTAATTAAATAAACCAAAAATCGTGTAATCAAATCGAATTGTAATCAATTTGCAGTGAATAATAATCAATTTGCAGTGAATAATAATGACTTTTACAAACTTTGAATGTCATATTAATTTATATCGAATCAACAGCCTAAAGCTCTAAAAATGACGATACTTGCATACAACTTTTCACCCCCCTTTCAACCGCTTACAACCCTTTTTTCGCATTAAAAAGTCTCCTATGTCCTTTCTCAGGCTATAGACTATCTATGTACCAAATTTCATTTAAATCGGTTCAGTAGTTTTGGCGTGAAAGCGCAACAGATAGACAGAGTTACTTTCGCATTTATAATATTACTAGCTTTTGCCAGCGGCTCCGCCCGCGTGGATGTCGGTTATCGCATAAAAAAGTAGCCTATGTCCTTCTCCATATCCCAGGCGATATCTCTGCCTGATTTTTCATGACGATCGGTTCAGCGGTTTAGGCATGAAAGCGTGACAGACAGACAGAGTTACTTTCGCATTTATAATGTTAGTAGGGAAGTAGGGATTATACGTAAGGATTATGTATAAAATAACGTAGGTAAGTAAGTGAGAAAAGGTATTTTTCGCTTATCTAGCTCCAAGTAAAATGACAGTACAGTATTGTTCATTTATCACACTATTATCGCTTTCGATATAAAACACATGCCATGTTTGTTTACTACATAAGGAAGATATAAATAAGTACCTACGTTCGTTTCTTAAATATCTGAAACAGTCAGTAAGTATTTAGTTTTTTTTTCTTCAAAATGTTGCTGAAGATGGCATTCCCAGTTATACATTATGGATAGTCCTTCCTGTTCCTTTGATGTCCTCTTGGAGGGTTTACCCCAACCACCATAGTGTTCTATGGGCGAAATTCACAGAATAAAATTGAATATATTTATTTGTTGTAAAACATGGTACGCTACGGATCAATCTATACATTTCCAGTTTACGCTGATCTCGCACTGTAAGCAAGTCTTATACAATGCGAGATCAGCTTATACTGGTAATGTATAGCTTGATGTGTAGCCGTGTGTACAAAATTTCAAAACTGCATCACATTGTTAGCTTGTTTTGTTACCTAGTTGTCTACACAAACATGGTCACCATGCGCACCACGCGGCACCCCGCGGGTCCTCGCGCCGCCCGCGCTTCTAGCGTCGTATAATGCTCATTGATAATAATTAGGCATAGGTACTTAACCGTACGGCGATTGTATTGTAATTAACCGGTGATAACATTTTCCATCACACTTACAAAACCTTATTGGAAAAAATATAACATGGTGTAAAAATTGTTGTAAGCGATTCAGTTACTTATTCTGAACAAACTTTATTCAGAATGTTGTTTAAATAAGAAAACGTTATACAGGGTTATTGGAAAAAATACCAACAACCTCTTAAGAGGTCATTGTACTCATCATTATAAAAAAATAAGCTGTTACCTACCTACATTTTGATGAGTTATACGAACATAAATGTATGGAAAAGCTGATTTTTCTTCGCGATTTCAGGTTTGGTCCCATAGTAAAAGTTGTTCATAATGATGAGTACAATGACCTCTTAAGAAGTTGTTGGTGTTTTTCCAATAACCCTGTATAACGTTTTCTCGTTCGGTCCCTAAGGCGCAAATTACACAGCAGCGGCGTAAGGCGAAGGCGCGGCGCAGGCGCGTTTTTTTGTATGTAGGCTTGATGCCGCTTTTAAACGTGTTCATACAAAAAAACGCGCCTGCGCCGCTCCTTCGCCTTACGCCTTTTCTGTGTAATTCGGGCCTAAGGTAAGTACGGAACTATATTATGGAATCACATTTTAGCATAAAAAGATGCTCATTCACCCAATGCGTTATTTAACCAATTAAAAATGTTCTCAATGCAAATGAAAGTAGAGTTTAATTTATTATTATTTTGTATCACATTTGAACACCTGCTTCCGGCTTCACACAGTTGTCCTTTTGGGCTCCTATTGATCGTTGGCCTTCAGTTCTGTCTAAAAACCATAGTAACAAAAAACACAACAAAACATGGTGTACCTCGGAAAATATTTTATTGCCCAATGTTGAGTCATCTTGTATAGTCATTAATTATAATCATTTAACGCTGTTATTTACATATTTGTTTAAAATTTTATTATAAATCTAGGAACAATCCAACATTTATGTGCACAAGATAAAATAGTGGCAAGTAACGACATCTTTGAGTTGAGGTGTAAGCAGTGTAAGAACTAATGATAGTTGTGTAATGCTGGCACATCACTTGGCCCAAATGTTCGCCTAACTTGGTCAATACAAAATTATACTCTATGTGCATTAAAATAGGGTTTATTTTTGTGTTTATATATTTGTTCAAATATGCCAATGGTACTGTTTTTTTGTCGTAGGATGCTGCAACAACTGTCATTCGGTGGTTGGCGCGTTGCCGGCGCGGTGTGTACTTTGTCCAAGAGTTGTCTTCGAGTGCGAATGATGTCTACAGCCATGGATAAGGGGTCTAACTTCTTTTTTAGACAGGTGTGTATTGTTTGTTTATTAATTTTATTAATACATTTTCTTATATACGAAATACTACATAAAACCTAATTGTGTTATACATAATTATAAAGTACCTAGGTACATTATGTTTGAAAATAAATCATTAAACGTGTGTTTATAACAAATAGGGATAATCTATAGTAAATAAATAGTATTAATTAAAACCCCCTTTAAGTATGGTATTTGTAGATATTTATTTTAAAACAAAACCATAGCCTAACCAGAGCGTATACATTTTTTTTTTTTTATTATTATTTGGATTTATTATTTATAGAGCTATGTTTTAATTTCATATTTTGATATCTGTTACAATTTTTTCGTCGGTTATTCAAAAAACAAAATCAGCTGTTTCATACAAAAGTGCAAAAACTACGCGGTCAAAATGTATGGAACAGCGAAAGTTTTTTTAATAACCGACCAAAAATGTCTGTAACCTCCAGGGGGTTTAGAATCATATGCTGAATTCCTGGTTACAGTTTGCGCACTGGTTAAAAACTTATCCTGTATTAAGAGGGCACCAAATTTTCTTTAAAAGATTAACAAAAGGCCTAAAGTCCTGCGGGGCAATCTTTTAACACAATAGCAGTACGAATAACTTTCATTTTGACGGTTCAACAACATTCGTTAAAGCCAATTATTTTTAAAAGAGTAACCGTGGAGTTTCTTGTCGGCTTTTCTTCATAGGAAACAACAATTTGGAACCGTTCACCTAGCTTCTGACGTTTCATAAGTGCCCATGCACAAGTTTATATGAAATAAAAATATTTTGATTTTGATTCATTGCGTTATTAATACTGTTGAGCAGACAAATTTTTCGAACACACGAAGCAATAGATTAGCAATATCTTTCAAAATTATTTAGATTGTGATAGATACATAACCAGAGATCGGATATTCGGATGCATATTCACCTAAAGCTGAGGTGTTGGCTAATACAGTACGCGCTTTTTTGTCCAAAAAATCTTAATTAAATGTAAAAATAAAAATGTTAAAACTAACTCACACCACCCCTTATCTTACAGACTTACACTCTACACACACATAAAAATATCATCGGGGTTAATTTTAAATAAAAAATATGCATTTGAATACAATCCTAATAATCGCTTCCATACTATACACCTGACTAGAAAGCTTTATGAATTCCTGGTGTTCCTAGAATCCCGGGATATTTATTACAAAAAATATAATTTAAGAAGCCACTTCCATACTTTCATAACTAAAAATTAACTTTAGGTAAATATACATCCGATTATCCGATCTCTATACGTAACACACTTGTTACGCAATTAAGGTGATGTATAGATAGTATAAGTTCATCTTTCAAGCTGCATCCGGCTAGACTAGAAGCCGATCCCAACATAGATGGCAAATGCCAGGGGTGCGGGTTGTTCGAAAGAGATACCGTGGCCCCTGGCACACAGGCAACTAAACAAACACGGGTGGGTTTTAGTCGGTAAAAGTTTGACATGCCTTCCTGCTCCACCCAGAGCGGGTGAAGTTATTTGATGATTACCCACCCTGAAAAAAACAAAAAAATAAAATACATAGTTGGGAAAAGGCTTGTTTAGACGAGTCAAGGTTATGTGATATTATGTTATGAATATAAGACCACTCTCTCGGCACCGATCGACAGTTATTAACTAAAAACATACGTTTCTTGTTTCCTTCAATAGGTACATAATTAGTTTATAAACTTATCACCTACTGATACCATCGTTTAGTATACTGACTTTTATGTTACAATAATAATTCACTGTAAAATTGTAAATACCGTTAGATTATAATCTATGTCACGAGATTGTCGAAAGATGAACCGTACCATACTGCTTACAATTTAACGCATTATTTTTCGGTAGATTATAATCTATCGAAGGGAAACCGTCAAATTGTGAACTGATATCAGTACGGATAGTTCCTTGCGCTATTACTAAATAGTCAAGTAACTTGGAAGTAACGCTCGCCGGCTGCTGCCTAACCTAACCTATTCGGTCGGTAAGCAGTATGTTTTTTTTTTTGAGGGTGGGAAATCATCAAATGACTTCTCCCGCTCTGGTCGGAACAGGAGGGCGTGTCAGACTTTTACCGACTAAAACCCACCCGTGTTCCCTCAGTTGCCTGTGTGCCAGGGGCCACGGTATCTCTTTCGAACAGCCCGCACCCCTGGCAGAAGCAGTATGGTGCAGTTCACAATTTATCAACAGTTTATAACCTCGCGAGATAGATTATAAACTAACGGTGTTCATAATCATACTGTGACATATCTACATAATCAGCCTATAATGTTCCCACTTTCGGGATACAGGCCTCCTTTCTTCGAAAGGGAGTGAATTGTAATCTACCACGCGGGCCCAGTGCAGGTTGGTAGATGTCACATGTCTTAGAATTTTTGGCTCTAAGACATGCTAGTTTGCTCATGAAGTTTTTCTTCACCTTTTTGAGAGCGGTGGTGATGTAATAATTTACGACCTACAATTTGTAAGATGCGGCCGTTACTACTAGTCTACCAGTGCTCAGTTTATGTAATTGATAATATCGATTAGATAAACTATTTCACATAAAATATACATATGTATCAGGATATTACTCGTATATCGATTCGATATAATTGTTGTTCTATAATAATTGTGTTGGTTGTGTAATGTGTTGTTCGATGTATAAGGTAACTTTTGGGAACAGTAAAACATTGTTATCAGCCACAGTTAATAGGTAGGTAGGTAGGTCGGTAGGTTTTACGACTGTGCCTAGACCTACACTTCTATGATAAAATGTAGATAAGTATATACTTATTTTTTTGTTTGGGAAATCATCAAATTACTTCTCCCGCTCTGGGTAGAGCAGGAGGGCGTGTCAGACTTTTACTGACTAAAACCCACCCGTGTTCCCTCAGTTGCCCGTGTGCCAGGGGCGACGGTCTCTCTTTCGAACAACCTGCACCCCTGGCAGGCATCGGCCCTTGCGGACCCCTTGGTCACCCTGCGACGGGTCAGAACAGTCGCCCCGCCGCCTATCACTTTTCGGCCGCAGGGGATAGGGAGAGCGGCCAACGCTATACCGAAACTCCTCTTCCCATGCGGCTCCACCGCGTCCGCCATCAAACGGTGGTGGCCCCGTCCAGGTCCCGGAAGGGAAGACCGCTACTCAAAAGTACCGGCACTCCTCCTCCGCCGCAGCCTGTAACCCTCAGCCGCGATGCCTCCCATTCGACATCGCGGCCCACCTCAGTTGCGGTGCACCTCACCGCAACCTACTTTTTGGCCGCTTACGTCATCGGCTTGAAGGCAAAAGCCCTGAAGAGCGGCCCCACCTTTGGGTTCCTCTTCGCTTCACCGTAGCTGGGAGACCACGGTTACTGAGCCCCCTCGCAACGACAATGCGGGAACCCAATCGCTAACGAGTAGAAAGTCATTGTACACGTCTGCCTACTTCTTCGAGAAATAGGTATAGGCGTAATGATATGTATGTTATATTAACGATAACGAACAAAGAATATGGTTATTTCCTCTAATGTAACATTCACACGATTTTTTATCAAATACTTGTAGCAAAATTTTAAACTAATAAGCAAATAATAATAATAGTTTGTATTTTTAGAATAAAAATAATATTATAAACTACTATTGATTTTCTCATCAAGGTATTAAAAAACAATCAGTGCCAATTGTTTGAGAAAGGTGAAAACAAGATCACTTGCACTAGTGAGTGTCAAAAAGTGAATTGAACCTTACTGTTTAAATAATAAAAGTCAGAATTCATTCATCAATAAATCTCCATTAATACAATCATGTCTATTGCATGTTTGTGAATGACATTCCAATAGATCATTAACTTCTGTTAACTTCTGGACATTGCTAATAAATAACATCCATAAATGTATGATTGATTTGTGTTTTCATTGAGTCTGTGAAAGCCGTGGTCATGCCTTTTTCTCCATAATATGGTAACTCTCTCAGATCATAAAGTAGTCAAACCATTAACAGAAACGATTTTCTTTTAGTCCCAGATTAAAAAGTTTAAATTGAAAACAAAATAACAATAATCTATATATATAAAAGAAAGTCGTGTTAGTTACTTCACTTATAACTCAAGAACGGCTGAACCGATTTAGCTGAAAATTGGCAGGGAGGTAGTTTAGAGCCAGGAGAAGGACATAGGATACTTTTTATCCCGGTATTAGGTAGGGTAGGTAGGATAGTGTAGACTATGGTAGGGTAGTGAAGGGTAGCGTAGGTAGGTAGGGTAGGATAGTGTAGTGTAGGGTAGGATAGTGTAGTGTAGGGTAGGATAGTGTAGTGTAGGGTAGGGTAGCGTAGGTAGGTAGGGTAGAATGGTGTAGGGTAGGGTAGGTAGGGTAGGGTAGTGTAGGGTAGGTAGGGTAGGGTAGTGTAGGGTAGGTAGGGTAGGGTAGGATAGTGTAGTGTAGGGTAGGATAGTGTAGTGTAGGGTAGGGTAGCGTAGGTAGGTAGGGTAGAATGGTGTAGGGTAGGTAGGGTAGGGTAGTGTAGGGTAGGTAGGGTAGGGTAGGGTAGGTAGGGTAGGGTAGGTAGGGTAGGGTAGGGTAGGGTAGCGTAGATAGAGTAGGTAGGGTAGGTAGGGTATGGATTTTGTATGAATGACTTTTGGATGGACAGGACAACGTCTGTCGGGACAGCTAGTAGTATAATAAAAATAGGTGATACTCGTGGCCTTCCTACCTCAGCCACCTTTCTCTTAACTTTGAGATTTAAAGATTTATGATTATTATCTCCTTTATTTAATTACTTAAATATGTAGGTATTGTACATTATATTTTTTTTGCGGCTTCACCGGAAACGGTGAAGGAAAACATCGTGAGGAAACCGGTATGTTCTAGAACCAAAAATTCGTAGACATATTGTAACATCTACCAACTCGCACTGGGCTCGCGTGGTGGATTACGGCCCGCTGCCTCTCACAGAGAGGAGGCCTGTGTCCCTGCTGTGAGAACATTTTAGGCTGATTACTTATGCATGAGCTGACAGTTCAAGCCGATAAAACAGGATACGATCATTCTACTGTTCTTAACCATTTCTATCCCTTTCTATTCCAGTTATTTGACACAGTAAGCAGTACATACACGTACTTGTTGGCCGACAATAGTACGCTTGATGCCGTGCTCATCGACCCTGTGTTGGAGCATGCGGAGAGGGATGCCGCGCTTTTAAAGGAGTTGGGTTTCAAGCTTATATATGCCAGTGAGTATACCTTCGATTTGACTAGTAAAGTGCTGGGAATGAGATTTTTTTAGTGATATATCAATAATAGGGTATTTTACTCTATATGGGGAAAAATCTAAAAATATGTTATTGAGATAGATTAAAACGCAGACAGAAAATGTTGGTTTTAGAAATGACAAAATAAATTTTAAAATTCAAGTCAAAGATTTCAGTTTTTTAATCTGTTTTGAACACCATGAAATAGTAGCCGCCATGTTATTACGTCATACCACTGTTTAAACTAATCAACTGAAAAACTTTTTTACTATTTTCGTAACCAAAGTATTTTTTACTGAAATAATATCTTACATGCAGGACCAGCAAACCAACGATAAGTAGAATAATAACTCATTTTTAAAATTATCAACAATTATCATACAAAATATCAGCGCATTCTTTTACACAGCAAACTGACGTCATACCCACAGAGCACTATGGCGTCCAACTGTATCCATTGTTTTCGTCAAATTACGCGCGAAATATGAAAATGTAAAATTTAAATGCAATTTTTATGTCACTAATCGATTCGATAAATTTTTTTTGGTTTTTTTAGTGATTTATTAGCATTTTAGAATCTAATTAAGACACTTTTCAAAAATTGGTGTATTTCCAAATGTGGCTATGCTCTTGTCGTTGTGAATTTTTGAAGGACTTTGTACGGCAAATCTGTCAGAAACACATCATAGCCCCTAGTCGTCATTACTAAAGCGATCTGCCTACAAATTATGCGCGAGCGACATGCTTTGGTCATTATATGACGACTCATGACGATGCATAAATCATTTTTCGTGTGGTAATAATACCTTGTTTCGTCGCGAGATCGTGTATGTTGTCCTCATTAGTGACTGTACATAATACATTCCACTTGTTTGATGAGTGATAAACTGAACTGACTACTTATGCTAATTTTCCTGGTTACAAAGAGAAAACCTTTATAATTTGTTCCGTCAATAATTTTCCTGATGGTAATTTTCCTTTGCTATATTCACCAGAATTCCATTACTCAGACGCTACATACGTTCTGAAATGATATATTACCCATCACGAAATTACATACAAAAACTACCCCAATATGACAGGGAAAATTTACGGAAAATTCGAAAAAAAAAATGGTGTTTGTGACTCAAATTCCCCACAATGTCGTCTAAACTCACGGTTTGACATGATGACTTAGTTTAATCAGTCTATTACGTTCGCACAGTTCGGATATAGGGAATTAGCTGTTAGGCCGTAATCCATAATCCATATGGGCCCTGTGTATGGGACTTGATTTACTTAGTGTTTGTTTATTCGCTTTTTCTTTCTTCAGAAATGATCGGAGAGACCTTCCTAAAAACACACCATTTATTACCCTTTTGCGAAAAACAGGCGTTACAATACCCATGTATTCACCATGTACTTTTTATCGTTTCCAGTGAACACCCACATGCACGCAGACCACATAACTGGCACGGGCAAGCTGAAGGCTATATTGCCCGACACCAAGAGTGTGATAGGCAAGGATTCCGGTGCTGATGCTGACATCCACCTGATAAATGGAGATGTGGTGTGCTTCGGTGGACAGAAACTGTTGGCCACGGCCACTCCGGGACACACTAACGGGTGCATTACTTACATATGTCACGAACAGGTCAGTTCATGTAGTGTGATGGGTAATGAGTACAGCTATAATATGTACATGTTCATGAGTGGAGACCGCGAATCCACAAACGTAAAGAAGGACGGCCTCAGGCTAGGTAGAGTGACAGCTGGATGAGAGTTGCCGAGAATCGAGCTGAATGGCGTGCAATTGGAGAGGCCTGTGCCCAGCAGTGGCCTGCTGAAGGCTGATTATTGTTTGGAACACACTAATGGATGCTTCACGATGAAAGACCAGCAATTTGTTATTTGTACTGGTAAAAATCTCAGATTATGATGTTTAACCTTACGCATTAGGACAAATGTTGGCTGTCGCTGGTCGACATAGACGATGAATCAACAAAAACTAATCAGATATTTAAATCGCAAATGCACTCAACAATGGCGTATTTGGAATTAACGCAACAAGGATGATTTTGTAATTTATGACACGATTCTATCAGATAGAATATAGCGATAGCTCTTTGTTTTCAAATGCCAAAATTTTCTATTCCAGGGCCTAGCATTCACAGGCGACACCCTGCTAATCCGAGGCTGTGGTCGAACTGACTTCCAAGAAGGTTCTGCTAACAACCTATACAACTCAGTACACAAGCATATCTTCACGCTACCAGACCACTACAAGCTGTACCCGGCACACGACTACAGGGGTCAGACAGCTACCACGGTGTGGGAGGAAAAGAAATACAACCCAAGGTTGACGAAACCTTTGAAGGAGTTCATCAGTATTATGGATAATCTGAATTTGCCGTACCCGAAAATGATTGGTGAGTTGGAGTTGTTTTATTTTTGTAGAAGAATTGAAGGGGTGAGTGGACAAAGGTGTTAAGTAAAAACAGTTCAAAATTAGTTATGGGTGTTGCAAAATAAAATCAAGGTAGCTATTACAGCTTGTTGTATTTATGTTTGTCAGAACACCTTTGCTTGGGTCTGTATATTTGACACGAATCAAAATTTGCATTTTGAGGTCATCAGTCGATTTATCTTATGTTCATATTAAAATGTCGATTTTTTCAGTCTTGTTAGATAGCACCTTTGTCCACTCACCCCTTCAATTGTGTAGATGAGATTTAAAATAGACTTGAATAAAAGAAAAATAAGGGTTACAGCAGGTTAATAAGGTTTAAAACATTTTAGCTTTATTAGAATTCCAAACACGGCAAAAAAAAATCTCCTGTCATAGAGAAATGTACCAGTGATGATATATGGCACTGAAACGTGGTCGCTCACAATAGGCCTTATAAGAAGGCTGAAAGTCACCCAAAGGGCAATAGAGAGGGCTATGCTTGGAGTTTCCCTACGCGATCGAATCAGAAATGAAGAGATCCGTCGGAGAACCAAGGTAACTGACATAGTCCGAAGAATTTTATTGCCAAACTTAAGTGGCAGTGGGCAACGTTGGAAGGCCTCCCACAAGATGGACCGATGACCTGGTGAAGCCCGCACGAGTCCACTGGATGCGAGAAGCACAGAACCGGTCGAAATGGCAGTGCTTGGGGGAGGCCTATGTCCAGCAGTGGACGTCTGTCTGCTGAAATGATGATGATGATGAATAGAGAAATATTTCTTTTTTCATTACAAAATCCCCTACATTGTACCTTGTCTTATTATACGGTAAAAAATGGCACATCATCATCAGCCTATAATGTTCCCACTACTGGGACACAGGCCTCCTCTCTGTGAGAGGGATTGGGCCGTAATCCACCACGCGCGCCCAGTGCGGGTTGGTAGATGTCACATGTCTTCGAATTTTTTGTTCTAGGACATGCCGGTTTCCTCACGATGTTTTCCTTCACCGTTTTGAGAGCAGTGGTAATGAAATAATTTACACAAAGTATAGCGCCCGCCTGGGTTCGAACCTACGACCTACAACTCGTAAGTCGTGGCCGTTACCACTTGGCCACCACTGCTCTGCAAAAATGGCACCGTTGACAAGTAACTAGTTTAATGTAACAACGTCGAAAAACGAAAAACTTTTTTTGTAAAGATGACCGTTCAACATTGTTAAAACGTTAGAGCACCTAATAGGGCTAGGATAAAATCTAGAATCTGGAATTCATTTTCTACTTTGTGATTGTGTCTAGGATGGTACCTAGATTACTGTAGCTGTTAATTGGGTCGTATTTCTGGCGAAATTACTATACAGGTTGGCACTCCATAGACGCGTAAATTGTAACCATGAATTCACCACATGATGAGGAATTTTTCGTCCGTCATCAAAAAAAAAAAGCAGTGGTACTCGGCGCTGGTGCCGGCAGAAGTGAAAACTTATATAAACTAATTGTAAACACTTATATAGGTACAGAGGTGTCGGTAACGGTAACAACGTCGCGAGTTCAATTGTTTTTCCCATTTCAAAGATGTTTTCACTTCAATAAATTGCTGTTTCATAGAAAACACCCCTACCCTGTCCTGTCCCTGTCCTGTGAACTACCCGGTCAAATTATATGGGCCACCATTTTTTTTAAAATTTCTTATCAAAACTGTCAACGCAGAGGGGTTCAGCAGCGTGTACTGAATCTTTGGTACCAGGTTGTGCGTCAATTACCCTGACACCACGTATTCATCCTCATATGGATAAAGTAGCAACAAAGCCGGACGAAAATGAAATACATTAAATTCTGTCTATACTAGAGCAAGCAAAGGCTATGCAGGACATAAAGATTATGTATTTCTATCTAATATTGCCTTTAATATCTGTTACATGTATGTGTAACGTACCGCGGCTGCGACCCGGCTAAGTAGCTCGTTCATAGATATAATTTAGAAATATAGATTTAAACTATCTTTCTTACCCCCAATGTAGGGAAAACGCTTGGCAGATTGATTGAATTTACCTTTCTTGTTTCAGACAAAGCTGTGCCCGCCAACAGAGTTTGCGGAATACATTACTAAAACGATTACTTACAATTAATTACCCGACTGCAAAGGAGAGTTATTTTTTTAGAAAATTATTGTCAAATTTAAAAGTAAAGTATAAAATATTTTTGTACTAATAATTTTAACAACAGTCTTTGATGGAATTCGTTGCTCTTGAATATAGTTTTATGTATATTTTTGTATGCTAACGTAGGATTTTGTTCTTAAGTAAGCAGCCACGGGTATTGTGACATTAACGACACATTTATGAGCAAAAAAATTGTAAATGCATGGAATGAGTTTTAAACCATATTGGTTAAAACAAACCGACTTCGGAATTTTCATACGGAAGAAAAAGTGTGTTTACCATTGTAACCGTCCAATTGTGGCTTTCTCAGAAAACAGTACAAAATTTGGCTATGGATATTTTCTCCGAGTTCCTGTATGTTACGTTTTTCTTCTTCATAATTGTGTCTGTTAACTGCGTCCATAAAACTGTGAGCATATTGCTCATACGCCACTTTTGTCTTGACAAGGTGTAAATGAACTTTTACACGCTTAGTGAGAGAAAAGTATTAGTATCGAAGGCTACTTGACAAAACTGTAGGAAATAAATACAATGTAAATAAAAATAGAATGATGGATGACCCTGACCCAAAGTCTGTGATAACATATAACACAAGTTTACAATAAAATGATCAAAGAGTATAATTGAGTTAAAAAAAAGAATCGTGTTAGTACTGATTTTTTTATGAAAATATCGCTCGAAAGAGGTCACCAAGACATTGATCAATAGGGACGTATTCTAATAAATAATTATATCAAAGCCGCAAGCGATGTGCGCTGGAGCTTCTTTTTCAAGATTTAAACATTGAAAACTGCACTCTATTTGAATCAGTGTATAGTAATTTTATTCCATAAAAACTATTTATTTTAATGTTTTTCAAATATTTAGTAACCAAATTATGTAAGAAAAGTTGTTGTTGATAAATATTATTTTATTTATAATTGTTTTAAGAAAAAATGTTACTATGTCAATTATTTTCCTTGTTTTTATGTGAATAAACATTGTTAACTGGGTACAATATTAGTTTTATTCGATGCCACTCAGACAAGGTATATGTGCTTAAATTATGACCTGCCTGTGCAGTATAATGGATCCCTAAATCAGCAGTAGGATATTGTTTTTTGTTTTAAATATCGCCAATCACCATTGATTTTAATTAATTCTTAAAAATAATTTAATCGCCAAGAAGACGTCAATGTAACATATCATCTTAATAATAATATGCAGCCTATAATTTTCCCACTGTTGGGACCTCCTCTCTGTGTGCCCTCTCACAGGAGGACAGGAGGTCCCAACAGGAGAAGGTATAGTAAGTACATTACGATAGCAAAACATTTAAAAAATTGGCGGTCATTTCTGTTAGCGCAATAAAAGAGTGGATTGTATTTTAGGCAATGGTTTATTGCCGTGATTGTAACAATAGGAAACTTTCCCGGACAAACAATAGTTATATGAGGTTAGAGAGGAGATTCGCCCGTCGCGGTGGAGTCCGTTGAAGCGAGTGGTCGTTGGGCGGGTTGGGCCGAGGCATGTTGCCACCGCTCCGAGCCTCGGCGTGCCGATGATGACGCGTCGGCCACGACGACACCTGCGCGTGTAGGTCGCGCGCAAGGTCGTGTGTTGGGTTCGATTCCCAACACTTCTGTCGCTTCTGTGATCGCCCATCGCTGTGAAACATCGAATCGCAAGACAAAACAACAAATGACGGCCGAGAGGGGCATGACATAAGAGAGCGTCAAGCCATTTGCAGTTACGTGTTTGTTTTATTCCAAAAAGTTTATTTAAAAACACGAAACAAGTGAAGAGCAACTGGTCGTTCGGAAGTCGACTTCTTGGTTTTGTATTCCCGTTTTTTTTTTGCCATCGACTTTCGAAATAAAATTATTGTTCACTTTGTGGTTTTTAAGTCGGTTCTTTCTTTTTTGATGTAACCGTTTTACTTTTCACATTTGAATTGTGTTACAAGTAGGTAACACAACTAAACTGTGAAAAGTGAAAAGCCCACACAAATTAGTAAACCTTCACTTACTAAGTAAATAACAGAGAACTTATACCCTTTCAAACAAAAGAAGGAGGAACGAAATAATGGAGTTTTGAGGTAACAAGCATAAAAAAATACAATCGAATTGAGAACCTCCTTTTATTGAAGTCGGTCAAAAATCCTCTGTGGAGAAGACAAGAGTAACACACCCACATTTCGCCAGTTGTAATCTTTGAGAACATGGCTGTTCCACTTTAATACGTCTCAAATATTTGACATTTTACTAGCGTTGTGTCTCCGGGGGCATCCACTGCTTACCTACGTACTAGCTACCCCAACTCACCAACTGTAGGGGTGGCTGGCCCTGACATTAGCCAAATGTCGCGGAAACAGGGGACGCAATTAATGGCTCTTTTGATATATCGGAAGTGCCCTTGTGCCATGGCTTTAACACAAGCTGCGTAAAATAATGCGGTTATATTGTGTTTGGAAATACGAGTCCAATCGTTGAGCTAGGGTAGTAGCATTTACCTGAAATGTTTATGATGGATTAATATCGACAGTTATTAGTGGATCCACCAACACATGTCATCTCGTCTGATGAATATTTATCTATTTTCTTCCTTTTACCATAGAATCTCAAATTTCTCAGTTGCGGATAATATGGTAAGTGAAATTGTTTATTCTGTAAATAGGATATCAGAATCACTTTTACACGTCATATTATTTTAAAAAATCAGCTAGATCAAGTCGATCGATTTTCCCATCTCTATATAAAGTATAAATGGCGTAACAAACTCACGGGTCAAAGTCAGTTTTAAATCATCTTTTATTTTAAGTCATCTTGGAATAGTGGTTTGAGGAAAGACCTACACAGTTGAGTGCTGTAATTGAGCTTGTTTTTTTTAAAGTATGTTTTCAAACAATGTGAATTGTTCCTGATTAAATTGAATTTGAATTGACCAGTCCAGTCTTGCACTGACTGGACTGGTCAATTCAAATTCAATGCATTTGTTAGTAATCGCTACACGATTAACTCAGAACCTGAGGACTAATGGAATAATAGGCCTCGCCCCTTATGTACAGACGCCAGCAGGTCAAGCTATCCCAAACTGTCAAATTTTCCCAATTGAACATGAACCTTATTCCTTTGTGATAAAGTTGAAAAACTATCAAAGAAATTTGACAGATTGGGGTAGCTTGATGTGCTGGCCTCTGTACCTATGACATTGTGGGTTCAAACTTCAAATCCAGGCAAGTACAAATGTGCCTTTTTAACACGCTTTTATTAGCTTCACCAGGGGGCCTTAGTCTGCTAATTTTATAAAATTCGTCATTCCAACACGATCCCATCTCCATGTAACTGACTCCTTTGGACTTGATTTTGACCCACTTCAAAAGGTCAAAGGTCTTTTAAACTTTGTAGACTTATCGAGGACCGATGACAATTCAATAATAAAAAAAAAAGTAGGAAATAATTTAATTCTATTAAAAAGCGTGGGGTGCTTTTTGAGGTACCTACTGACATATTTTTATAATCATTTTAATATCCAAGCACCCCACGTTTTTTAGTTTGGTTTTTAAAGCGCATTTTTGGTTTTTTTAACTATTATTTGTTCAATTCATATTAATGTATTTTTTAAGTTTATCTCGGGCAATACTGGCATCAGTGCAAGAAAAAACATCGTGAGGAAACGGAGAGTCTGTAGGTAATCGCCAACCCGTCTTGAGCAACTGTGGTGATCAATGTTGCCTTTTCTGTATGAGAAGAGGAAAGGTGAGTATTATTATTATCCATCCACGAATATAAAAAACCCTTTCTTTATAAAACAAGAAATTTTTTTTTTCAAAAAAATTACAACCGACTTCCAAAAAAACACTACAAAGTGCAAAATAACTTTAATTTCGGAAGTTGGTGACTTTGGATGTGTATTTTAATTATTTGTCACCGCCTTCCGAAATGAAAGTTATTTTGCACTTTGTAGTGTTTTTTTGGAAGTCGGTTGTTATTTTTTTGAAAAAAGTTTTTATTTTTCACTTTTTAGTTACTTACCCCACACCAATTCGAAATTTCATCATCCTTGGCGTCAAAACAATGCATATTTATGCGATAGCAACATTCGCGGTTGATTTGCTGTAATTTTTTGAAGAGTTCCGTTGTCTGTCTCCGAAACGCATGATCAGATCTATATGAAATTTCAATGGGACCATTTCGGAGTAAACCTCTTTCGAACAAAAAAAAGAATTTTGCAAATCCGTCTATATACGACGGAGTTATGCCCGAACATACATAAAAAAATGAAATAAAAATATAAACATGTCGAATTGATAACCTCCTTCTTTTTGAAGTCGGTTAAAAAATGACTAACTACTTAACTTTCGAAATAAACTACATTTTCTTAAATTCTATAAACTGAAACTTATTTTGAATTTATGTGTTAGTAAGAACCCCTTATTTAATCGAAGGTCCAAGACCTCTAGAGAAAGATCCAGTAAGTTATCCCTACATAATTCGTAAACCTATCGTGTTGCTCGGAATCGATTAGTTTATTTCAAATTCGACCGCTCCCGTGGCCATAGGGATACGAAGTGATGATATATGTTTACATTTAAGCACTATGGGTTTCTGAGGGTAAATATGATGTATGGCTTTGTATCGTGATTCTGATACCTCGCCCGGCCGCGATTAGTCACGGAAGGGGGAGTGTGCAGTCCACGCTATGAATCAGTTCAGATTCTCATTAAATTTAAGTGGGTTTAGGGTGAATGTTGCATCGCTACTGTAGAGCCGACCCGGGACTTTATGTAGGTAATCTGATAATTTTCGTGAGACACGTTCATTTTATGCACGTATTTATTTCGGGATAGCCCGACAAGTTTCCGACACGAACTCATGAGATTTCACTTGAACCAATCGGGCTATCCCGAAAGAAAATGTAAAGAAAACAGTAACTTGAACCCAAAGAGTGGCATTCAAATAGTTTTCGATCGATATGAATTGCCCTGCTGCGTCATTGTCGATGGTCAGCCTATGGATACTTCTAAACAGCTAGATTAAGGTCATTAAGTAGCAGTCCGAAAATAAGTCATGTTTGGAGGCACTGGTGCATAAGATCAATTTCTTTCTCCTGTTGTGATATTTTACATAATTAGGTTTACACTCATAATATGCTTTGCAACCTGCACTCTAATTGCGTAACTCACGATTAATCATAATCTGTTTCATTTTGACAGTTCAACAATATTCATTGCACTGTTTACGTTGTTGAGCAGACACATTTTTCGAACATATGAAGCAATGGTTTAACAATGTGTTTCAAAACGAAACAGATTATGATTAATCGTGAGTTACGCAATTAGGGTGCTGAGCTATAATAACTATTTATGTTTACAAAAATGTATCTAGGTAAATGAAAACTTGTGACTCAGAGTAGGGGAAAGAGGGGGGAAACCGGACAGGGGGTGAAACCAGATAGTTGCTATTTCATTACTCCACGTACAGCTATTTCGCTCTAGCTAGCGGTGAAATACGCGCGAACGCTTACTCAGTGCAGTGGCAAATGGCGGTGACGGTAACATCTCAGCGCGTGCGTCTATAAACGAAAATTGTAAACAAAGGTAAGTTATTTAATATTTTGACTTTTTTAAAGTGTTATCGTTAAGTTTAGCCATGTGCTATCATATATAGTTGTATTTTATATGAAGTAATACATATTTAACCTTTTGAAACGGTATTGGTTGTTGCTATGAGTGTAAACATAATCTCTGTTAGTATTACAATTTCAAACATGGCACCTGTGGGGTGCAAGCGGACGGGGTGATTTCGACTATCCGGTTTCACCCCGATTAATTTTAAATGTAGGTATTGCAGGCGTTTGTTTTATTCCTCTGTTTAATTAGATTGTTTTTACTTTTAACAGAGTGCGAGCGTCAAAATGCCACGAAGATATGTGAGAAAGTCAAATAGTCTGCAGTGGTCGGAGTCAGACATGCTTTCAGCCATAAATTCGCATCAGTTGTTCTGAGCAAGAATTATTATTTTTTGTATGCAAAAACTGCGAGTAATTTGATTATTTAGCTTTATGTTAGTATCTGTATTCACCCCTTGAATAAAAAATGCCTATCCGGTTTGACCCATAGGTATGGGGTGAATTCGGATTTGTAATTTTTTACTAAAACAAATATATGTTGTAGTTACTAAGATTGATATCAAACATTTTTATGCCAAAGTTATGCATAAGGTTTACTTAAACATTTATGACATTGATTACCTCAATAAATAACATAGTCATTTATTTATTGTGTCTTTTTCTTAACTATCCGGTGTCCCCCCACCTTCCCCTACGTCTAGTTAGCCAATTCCTTTAATTCCATTCCGATTTTAACTTAATAATGGTATTGTTTTGCAAAAGTAGACACTAGGTAGTTCAATTATTAGCAATCTCTTTGTAGTTACGCTAATTAAGACTTATGGCCGGAATTATTAAGGCTAGGCTGTAAATCTATAGCCACAGTCTATAGCTATGAGTTACGTACAGACTTGTGCCTTTGGCGGTTTTGATATTTCCTACTAGATGGCGTTAGTTTTCCTTAGACCTATGAAGCAGAAAATTTATGACATCAACGGTGAACTTACAGGAATGACGTAAGGTGGCAGGAAGGCAGTAATTCACCTAATTCTGTCGTGTGTCGCGTCCCATTACTACAGCCGAATTTGGCGTCACTTCAAGAACAAGGAAGAGAGCAAAGAGATTTGAAGTAGGTAGGTACGTACCACGTTCCAATTTATTACATAAAATGGAACAAGTTCTAGAGAACTTACTCTGACTCATTGGCACGTCGTGTGAATATTTAAATGTTTCAGGCATGGGGATTGACGTCAGCAAGGTCTATTGATTACTACGAAGGTTTGTAGCTGATCTAAGTTAACGTCTTGCAGGCTAAAGGTACGGTTTCCAAAGAGAGCGGTTCCCTCATATTATAACAACCATCATGAAAACGTATCATTTTCATATGATTTATTTTGTCATTAATACATAGTAGGTACCTACCTACTCTAAAACAAAGAAATACTTTTATTTCTCACTAAGAAAATGCAAAGAAAACTAAATTATAGAACTAACTTAACTTTAAAATTCAAAAAAGTTAAACTTATTTAAAATTTATGTGCTAGTGAGAACCTCGTTTAATTGGCGCAGGGCCTCACTATGACCAGTTAACGATTCCTTACTTCGAAACTACGTCAATTCCTTAGATCACACACGAATTCTGCTAATATCGTTTTAAAAATATCGAAAAATTGTCTTGGAACATACAGAATATGACATTTCCTTACCGTTACATTGGTTTCTACAAAACACGATATATACGTAGTTTGAACGTAGTTCGATTCCGCGGGGAATCATTATAACCATACAGAATTGGCGCCCTGAGCTAGTCATCTAGCTAAATTGATAATAATTGTTGGACTTACAGATAAACATCTGGGAATGGACCATCAGGCACTAGGAAAAGAGATTGACCGGCAGACGATATGATATAGTACAAGTGGCTGGCGAACAGTGGATTAACACAGCGAAGATATCATTCGGAATGGAAATCTCTAGAGGATGCCTTCGCCTTCAATTATTTGTCATTAAGGTGTCAAAAACGCTCTGTATTTGGACCCCAACCCCGTTCCCCGGTTTCTGTGGCTTGATAATATATAATGTAAAGCTCGTCCGCTGTTATTAATCACTGGACCGTCTCGGGAAGGAGACTGCTAAAATAACGCAACAGCTAGTGTCGTTAGACAGGGCCTTAAGCCGAGGGCTCACTAACTGAGCTCATTATTGTATAGGATAGCCGTACATGGACGCTGGATAAGAGATAGCCCGTTATAGGATAAAGAATGGTTATGAGGGTCTTGAAAGGCATTTGGCATTGAGTATGACTTTTATTTGATTGATGTCTTCTGCCGAAGATGGTTTTCTGCGGGTTCGTTAGCGTCTATTGACCAGAATGAAATCAGTGTTTGATAGATGCTCTTTTTCATTTTAATTAAAAGTTAAAACGATCTCAGCGTAACCTTGGAGGCCCAGCTAAAATAGTACCTGGACGTTTATGTAGGTGACATCCGTGCAAAACTCAAACTCAAAGCATTTATTTCAATGAAACTATTTAGAGGCACTTTTGAATAGTCAAGGAGTCGATCAGTCAGAAATATGAAGATAATTGGGAAATTAGATTCATATTTTCTTCTACACACATATGTACATACATACGATTTGGACTGGGCATTCCAAAGCGTATGTATGTACATATGTATAAGAAAAACGGGCAAAAAAAAACACAGACACTCTTATAAATTAAGGTATTGTTACAAAAATAATTTATATGTGACAATGAGAACGATATAAACAAGACGTACCAACATGTTAGAAGCGACCAGAGTACCAACAGCAAATAGAAACAAATAAAAAACAATAAATAATAATTAAAAGATCGTGGCAGCTAAGAGATGTCCAGTCTCAACAGACGGCGCCCGTACACGAACATGGATCAGCACCATTCAGCTCAACCATTTTGAACGATGCTAAATGATTCAAATATGCGCTACCGTCAGCGAGAAATTTGAATAACCAGAGTGTCATATTGATCTCCTGAAAAAGTGTTTCGTGAAGTAAATGAGTAGGTAGGTACGTCCGGAAGTTATCAATTGATGAGAGGTAGAGCTATTCTTCTTTTCCAAAGCCGATCGGATATTTTCTCTACAGCAACAAAGAATTGCTTTTAAACACACCATTACTTACTGAAGTCGAACTGGCCGGCTCCGGACAAATCCGAGCACATTTGTCTCCCTTTGCGTTCGCAGCTTTATGCTAAGGCCCGCATGAATACCGGCGCGTCTGGCTGCACGCGACATGCCGTGACGTCACCGGTCGCCATATGCAAATGTCTAGAATATTCCGACGAACCAAGCGCCCAGCATTTCTATGTGCAGATGCTTTAATGGCCCGCCGTGGTTCGCTTCAAAATTCGATTTGGTATCTACTATCTTCCTTTTGAGATGCCCCGATGTGTGCCTGCTCACTTTTGGATAGGGGATGTCTCGTTTAATGTTAGTTTATGGGCAAAGGATTTCGGTGCTACAATTCTGAATGTTTTAAAAGCCAGACTCGGATTTGTCTGGCAAATAAATTTGTGTTAGTGTCGTTAGGCTGTATTTCAGGCCCCGAAAGGAGATGGTGTTAAAAACTAGATTTTTACACAAATTTTAGACCGATTTTCATGATGTTTTTCCTATTTGAAAGCGTGTTTATTTAGCGTGATGGTGACTGTGCAATGTTTGCTTTAAAATCTATAACTATGACACAAACTGAAGTTGCATTTGCAACTTAATAGTTTTAATCACAAGATTTACAAGACACTTTTCCTATCATTATGCAATCTTGTGCAATCCCTAATCTAGACTTATTCATTACAGAGAAACGGTCCTCACTAGTAAGTCCAAGATAAACATCTACGAAAACTGTTACCACAGTAAAGTATACGATCAATAGTTTATTCCCTACCATGATTAACGATACTTAAACACGAGACTAGTCAAAAAACCAGACAAAAATTATTTATTAAGTAGAATAACGCTCTTTGCTCGGTAGCCAAGGGTAACAATGTTTTTATAACCCTAATAATGGCTTCCATTCATACAATGCTAACTCTATTCCGTATCCCTGAACAATAGTGCCTACTTACATTGATTTATTGAGAGTGGAGCCACTGAATGATTCAAATGCTGTAAAAAGGAAAACAGACGACGGTCTACTGTTTAGTTTTCTCGCTTTTCTGAAGGTATAGGATGGCTATTGGCATTGCAAATGGGAGTAACAATCATTGATACAATATATTACCGTGTAATCCTGGAAATGTAGATGAAATAAGTAAGATTTATAGAGAAAATACATCATCACGCAATGACGGAGCTGAAAATGTTGGGTCCATTACTTTTATTTTTGTGAAAATGTGTTTATATAAAACCTAAAGTATAAAAGCTAGACACATGAATCGTGTGTTTTATAAAGCTTTCAAACATGTTCTCCTGAGAATTTGGACTCTCTAGCATTATCTAGGCCGAAGCTATGAGGGTATGAAAATACGAAACGAAACGCTTCGGGAAAACGAAGGTAGGTACCCCTGCTTTTTGTTTTTGTCTCATCTTGGCAATGATACTACCGTACCCCCAGATCCCAAATACAGTCTTGATACTGTAGTTGAAAAACATGTTCTCCCAAACATTACAACTGCAATTGTAAGGTTGTACGTACAATAGTGAAAGATTTACCACGTTGTTTTAAGACTTCTCATTTATAGGTTCCTGTTATCTGTAAGTGAAGAACTAATTTCTGATTTTGTTTCACAGTTTTAGGCTCAGTAGTTTCGGAGATATTGGGGAAATGGTAAATATTAATATATTTTTTAAATAACTTCGAAACTGTATATTTGGAAATTATCCGAATAATATTTTTGAGACCCTCGTAACCAAGCACTTTCATCTGATACATCAGTCAGTAGGTACAGCACCCTAATTGCGTAACTTACTATTAATCATAATCTGTTTCTTTTTGAAGCAGATTGCTAAACCATTGCTTCATTATGTTCGAAAAATGTGTCTGCTCAACAACGTAAATATCGCAATGAATATTGTTGAACTGTCAAAAAGAAAACGGTTATGATTAATAGTGTGTTACGCAATTAGGGTGCAGTTTGCAAAACCTTTGTTTTTAATTGTCTAAATTGCCCCCCAAAAAAGACGCATATTAAAAATTCGTATATGTATTTACGTTACACGTCCGTGTTTGGGTCACAGAAAATCGTAATATGTGTACCAAAATTTTAACTTGATCAGTCCAGTAGATTCAGAGAAAATTGGCTATGACAGACCGACAGACACACGAGTGATTTAACAAGAGTCCCGTTTTTTCATTACGACGTACGGAGCAAAGCAGAGTTATAGAGCTGAAAAAGGATACACATACACAAGGTCGAAATAGCAACATGGAACAGACTAAGTTGAAGCAACCCTAGTTACAAGCCAGGATAACGTTAGTTGACACAAGAGTAGATTTTAATTATAACTTCGTAAGCTTCCCAATTAAGGGTGAGCGTAGAATAACATGCCAGCAGTTTTGATAGTTTTGTTAACCCTCTATTAAGGTGAATCTAGTCGACATTTTTTCCGTGCAAACTTCGGGAGTGTGTTACTCCACTGTTTGACAATATACATAAAAAATGAAACATGGTATGGTTTTATCTTATTATAAGTATTAACTGTATGGAAACAAAATACTAAAATAAAAAGCCATTAAAAAGTTATGAGCCAACAAAGATTAGTTTTTCTTGCTAATTTAACGTAACTTTGGACGTGTTTAAGTAATAAAAGAAGTGTAAAATCCCCGAAACCAAGTCAGTACCGACAAAGTTCAATTATAGAAAACTTGAATAAACTTTATTGGTAATTAATATGTTTAGTGATTATTTCATAAAACCCGATCTTCCGAAGGACTTTTCTTAATTTTTTTATGCGCCTGTCTTACAATAAATGATTCTGCAGCTCACTCAATAACGTTTTGCGTGTAGACTAGTCTCTAACTGCTTATCACTAATACTACCTCTGCCGGACGCGAAGCCTGGTGAGACAACGTGCTTTTTAGCCAGGGCCACCAGCGAGTTCGAGCCAGCGCTTAGATTCCCCTTAAACGTTCATGCTTCAAGGATTTATTACGAGGTAAATGTTAAAAAGTACTAGAAATCTAGAATCCATTCGTTATCGGCACCGTAGTAAAATCTTAACGGTCTTCTGTACAATAAAGTGATAAAAAAGTTGGAATCACTTCAATTCAATAGTTCTTTAAAGGGGCTTGCTCTCTTTATGCAGCTATTTCCATTCCATTCTGCTTGATTACGTCACGACTTCATGCCTATATAAAAATGCTATTTGTGAGAGCTTTAAGAATCCTACGACCGAAGCTCGCAACTAGGATTCGGGCGAAGACAATATTTCGTCTGAAAATTGCTATCGTTGCGCTAGTGTTAGTACCTGTCGAGGATACATACCTACAGTGAGCAGTACGATCACACACACATTGACAATGGCTTGACGCGATAGCGCTACTAGCTACTGACCATTTATGATGAATTTGGATGTGTTCCGTAATACCAAAAATGATGAATGAAAACTTATTGTATTTTAATAGTTTTTTCGACATTTTACATCTTGATAATATGAGCTATGCTTCTGAGACAACAATATTACGGAAATTGTTGGTTATAATACCAAAAAAACAGTGAGAAAACATGTCATTTACGCTGTAAAAATGTGCGAAATGCAATTCGCTTAAACTTCATTTCAGGTAAGTATTTTGGAAAAAAAAAACCCTACGAGCCTAGATAAATACTGTCTGAATCCGAATATCATCATAATATGATATAAATATGCTCAAGTTGCAAATGATTTAGGTATTACGTATGTATGGACAGTTCATTGTACGTAGGCCTCTTAAGGCTTTGCTTGTAGGTTTTAAATCATCATTACTAGGTATCTATACCGATACATATTTAAAATTAAGGTCGCTTTTCGTGTTCGTCTATGTGACCGCGTTGATTTAACAAATATGCAAGCGATTTTGACGGTTTTTTCACGACCATTTTGTGTAGGTACCGAATTCTTTGGAAGGATTTTGTAAACATAAAAAAAATTGTTTTATTTGTTTTGTCAAGCTGCAAAACGGTGTGAAGAACGATCGCAAACGAAGTTGTTGGCAAATATTGAATATCAAATATTGTAGTTAAAACATTTTGAAAGAGTAACGGTGGAGTTTCTTGCCCATTCTTCTCCATAAGAAACTACATTTTGGAAGGGGCGACTAGAATCAATTCTATTTTAATGTAAATGTTGACGTGCAATATGCCTTTTAAGTGCCTATTTGAAATAAATGCTTTGATTTTGACTTTGAACAGCTACTAAATCATTATTTTAACATCTTTACTTTAGCGTTCACGTAATCCACCTTTTGTATCACGAACATACGCATACTCTTTTTATTTCAACTACCCGAGTTCAAAGCATAAGCTCAATAAAGTTGATGTGAGTGAGCCCTACTTATTCAAAATTTATCCGGGTCAGCTCTAAAAACGTAACCAGGCGTTTTAGACCAATTAGTTCAAAGTGAAACCGTAACACTACGATTCATAAAAGGTCAAAAAGAGCAATGCAAAATTACGTAAGAGCATTTTGTCCGTAAAACCGGGTCTCGTGTGATCAATATTGGACCAATCATACCCCGGACGTCGGTTGGCGTTGCCAAAACACCGACGTCACAGCCTTATTGCTTGCGGCGAATTATAAAAAAATATGTGTTCGTGCCATATAACCACTAGTTTGGATTCATTTGGTCATTTTGTTTGATAATACTAACATGACGTCAATTGTGCTGTAAATTATTTTGGTATGGAAAAGGAATAATACAAATGATTTTATAGAAGCAATTAGCTTCTGCCCGCGATTTCGTCCTTGTTCCTCCGTCCCATCCCGTGGAATCTCATCGCCTGCCCGCGCTATTTGGTATTTCGTTTTCGTTTGGCGTTTAATCTGACTTTTTCTTCTTGCTCAGGTCCTAAAAGTCATAGTGTTATGTTTACTAATCTATGGTCTTCTTGAAGAATTAAAAGCTTTTTCAAATCCGACTGATGGTTCCATAGATTAGCCCGTTCAAACAAACATACTCTTCTTCCCTTTAGCTTTATTATTAGTATATAGATTTGGATTTTCAGACGTATGTTAGTGCTGCTCCATCTGATGCCCCTGTGAACTTAAGCTTGTAGCAGTTTTACCTTTTGCGGTTACTAAAATATACTAGTTCACGACTGCTTAAAAAGGTTTAAATCCGAAAGACGATCGGAAAACCTTTTGTGAACCATGATGATTGATGACTTCTGAAATTATAATTCAAGGGAAAAGCTCGCGCGTGGCAGGAAATACCCGGGTGTTTCCACTGTGTAGATCGCCCGGAGGACACGGTGGAGCATTCGGTGGATATCTGCCCGGCTTGGGCGGAGCACCGCCGTGTCCTTGGCGATCGGCGGCGGCGATCTCTCGCGTCCGGCCCTAGTCTGGACTGGAGAGTGCATGGGAAGCCGTCACCTCCTTCTGCGAAGCAGTAATGGTCGCGAAGAGGCAGGCGGCGCACGTAAGGGAGAGGCAGTATAGGCGCCCTCACGGCCCTAGCCGCCGCAGGAGACGCCCTGGGCGTAGGAATCCCAGGCTGATTCCCGGCCAAAGTAGGCGCGGGCTTGCGCGATTAATGGGTAGCTCGCTGTCCGGTAAGGACCAAGCCCGGGTCGATGGCGTGTTGTGTTAAACGCACGCCTCAAAGAGATGTCAGCACCAACTGTGGCGGTGGGGTCCGCAAGAGCCGATGCCTGCCAGGGGTGCGGGTTTTTCGAAAGAGATATCGTAGCCCTTGGCACACCTGGTCCCTGGCGTTTTTTAGTCAGTAAAGTCTTACACGCCCTCCTGCTCCACTCAGAGCGGGAGAAGTTATTTGTTGACTTTCCACACTAAAAAAAAACAGACACTGGACATTGTTTTCGAAAATGTGTTTAATTTTTCTTTAAATTATGGTGAAGACCTTTGTGTTCCTGAAATGAGACATCACCGTTCTTTATTTTATTGACGAAGGATATTAGCTATTTTGGCTATTTACATAATTCATTTTTAAATGTTGAATTAAAATAGGCTATTTTGGCTATTTACATAATTCATGATTAAATGTTGAATTAAGAATCGATTAAATACTGAACTAAAATAGGCTATTTTGGTTATTTGCTAATTCGTTATTAAATGTTGAATTAAGAATCGATTAAATACTAAACTAAAATAGGTCGATTAAGAATATTAATCTCTGCTTCGATGGTGCACGACGAAGCTATAAGGAGTAAAATGTGAAGCCTTTCACGTTCATTGAACTCTACAGAGGCACATTCATTGTGTCCGTGACTATTAAAGCACTTTGATGTAGCTCTACATTTCAGTAGTTTAGTCGTCGTTCGTAATATAACTTCTATAGTAGGTTATTAATATAGGTGTGTTAAAAGTACATAACGGGTGTAAAAAGACAGTTGTTGAAGCCGAGAGTCTCTTGTATTCCCCGTGTAATCATTTTTTTGGCCATACCTGGGAACCTTCTGGTTATCTGAGATATAGAAATTAGAATTTTCATTTTTTAACATAAATTTAAAAACCCCCACCGCACCGTACCATTCCTCCACCGCATGCAACCATAAGCACAATGTTTTGCGTGTGTTACATTGCGCACTGTCGCAAACAGCAATTTTTCACGCCAAAAATAAAAGTGTCTTTTACCCTGTATGTGAAAATGACAGTGATTCCCACAGTCAAACGCAAAATTATGCATTATATAGGTATACGTCAACAATAATTCATTTGATGATTAACAATTTGTGTTCAATACTAATGTATCAAATTATCGATGTAACTACAATTAAGTACCTTCTTATACCCAATGCGTAGTACTTTATGAGGCTACACATCGATAGGTACAATATTGTGGACCAAAGATTGTCAATTATATGAATTCTTGTTGATGTATATGTAAAACTTTATGAGGCTGGCTGAAACTTTAACCAAACAACTAATAGAGCTGTACTTATTTATACAGGGTTATTGGAAAAACACCGACAGCCTCGTAAGAGGTCATTGTGCTCATTATTATGAACAACTTTTACTATGGGGCAAAACATGAAATTGCAAACAAAATATCTGCTGCTGCCTTCACTTTTATGAGTTATACGAACATAAATGTAAGGAACAGCTGATTTTTTTTACGCTATTTCAGGTTTGGTCCAATATCAATAGTCCTCATCCAATTACCCGTTCATACACTTTCCCATAAAATTTCACAGCACACCTGAATTAAAATTAACACGGCATGCAGTTTCAATGCAATATCCGTTCAATAAGCGGAACGGGCTACTCAATCATGCGGAGGACGGCTTTGCCACTGAAGTGCATAAACGAACTGCATCTGATAGCCCATCTATCAATACAGAACTTGCAGGTTATAAGCACCACCAGAATCTACCAGCGAATTTTACCAATCAAGCAACTTTGGTATTTAAAGTGAAATTTATAAAGCCCTTTGAGGCATAACTGGGACTTGGAAAAAATAAAAACCGGCCAAGTGCGAGTGGGACTCGCGCACCGAGGGTTCCGTTAAATGATTAAAAATATTTTACTTACGAAAAACATACATTTTAACTAAAAATTTATGTTTTTCGCAATTTTTCCTTTATCTGGGCTATAAGACGCTGCTTCGTACCAAATTTCAAGATTCTGAGTTCACGGGAAGTACTCTGTAGGTTTTGATTTCCTTGCGAGTGTCGAAAATTTGCGGAAATTTGCGGCATAACGGCTGTATCTTTTGATTGCGATAGAACTCCAAGGGACAGTATTTGATATATATTCCAGCTTGATATCTCCACGCGTTCCTGAGAAAAAGGGTCTTGACAGACAGACAGACGGACGGACCGACAGCAAAGTGATCCTATAAGGGTTCCGTTTTTTCCTTTCGAGGTACGGAACCCTAAAAACTCCAGTTTTCATAAATTTTTCCTTCAAAGCCGAGGTTTTTGCGATCGATTTTCAACTAGTGATTTAATTTTAGAGTAGAAATACGATATTTACGGCGAACTTACAGCCTTGATAAATTATTCAATAGTAATGAGCCTAATTTGACGTTTGAGTGAAGAAATGTCGAAATCGAATCGTTCGCTTCTGTATTTACGTAAATAAGTGTTGAATAATTTATTTCTGACAAAAAACAATTGACGGAATTCATTAATAAGAAGCGATGTTCTCGCCCCACAGCAAGTAGATCTCCCAACATCATTTTAGCTGAAAGACGTCCACTGCTGGACAAAGGCCTCCCCCAAGCTCCGTCACTTCGACTGGTTTTGTGCTTCCGTCATCCAGCGGATTTCTGGGCCTTCACAAGGTCATCGAGCCACCTTGTGGGGCCTCCAACATTTCTTTCCTACCTACAATAATTAGCTAAATACACTCTGGAATTGCACCTAAAATATTATGATTTTCTTACCTTTCTAGAACATCGCCCTGGTTCATTTGATCTGTAATCGATTCCTACTTAAATTATATAGGCTTGACACATGGGGCATAGACAAGCAGATAGGTACAGTGCGATACGTAGTGAAATTGATACCGAGTCCCGCTGACAAGGGTGAGAGGTGAGATACAGGGGCGTCGGACTTACGAGCATGCCACTGTAAGGGCACCCGGAAAGAGGAGCTTTTGTGACCCCTGTTACGTACCTATCACTGTACGTCATTTATTTTACGTGACTATAAAATATAATGCACCATTTTTCTTGGTCATATAAGTAGAAGTACCTATCATTGTATAGATTCAGTTTTTTTCGGATTTGGGTTTTATGAAGTCCTTATTGATGACTAATATTAGAAATGTTCGAACAAATAATGTAATTTCAAGGAAGGCACAGTCAAGTGAGATAATCGAAAAAATCAGTAAAATGTATGGAAATATGGAAAATGATTTTATTTCTGTAAGTACGAACTGTTTGTACGCACGGCTATCATCAAGCTATATATATCCAGTTTACGCTGATCTCGCACTATACGGAAATGCTATACAATGCGAGATCAGCTTATACTGGAATTTAATAGCTTAATGTGTAGCCGTAGTGTGTACAACATTTCAAAAAGTCAATTATATTTTAAAAACTAGACGAGATCAGCGTTCCTATCTGACTACTCAGAAAAGAATTACTGTAGCAAAACTTCAAAACTTTTTGGTAGGGGAGTCCTTGTCGGACACTGTATGGCGCTTATAATATAATGATCATAATCAAGACGATTCAGTTGAGTTAAAAAAATATCCTATTCTAGTAATAGTAAACACACATACATACATTGTAGTAACAATGCCTGTTTCTCTTCCAGTAGTCAAGGTACTATGCATTTTCCCGTAACAATATCTCCGTAGTTAATGCTGTATTCAACTATACATACGTATGTGTCAGCAAAAAATCTTGACCCGATTTATTTGCTAATCAAATGGGTATTACTAAAATATGTTACAGCACTAAAAATCTTTAGAAACAATCAAAATCAAAAGTCATTTATTCAAACAAGGCTGAAAATCAGTACTTTTAGAACGTGAAAATACATAAGACAGTCTCCCAAAACGCCCACCCTTCACCACTTCCTAGTGCTTTAGCTGGGAAGAAGAAGTGGCGCAACAAACTCCCCAGCAGCACAGCTGTCTGTTTAGTCGGATAGACTTGATTCTATAAATACATAGGCAAGGTAATAAACATTACGAGACACAGAACAGTAATTAAATAATTAGTCATAGATCAGCTAGCCATGTCGATATACGAACAAATAAATTGAAAACACAAAGAATAAAAATGTAAAAAATTAGGCTCCAAACACGTGATCTATGGTACAGACGCCAGCACATCAAGCTACTCCAATCTGTCAAATTTATTTGATAGATTTTCAACTTTATACCGTAATCATAAGGTTCATGTTCAATTGGAAAAAAATGACAGTTTGGGGTAGGTTGACCTGCTGGCGTCTGTACCTACCCTATTCTCCAAGTGTATATGACGGACCGACGCGACGCCGACGGACCCACGGGTGGTGAATGTTTAATCTTCGTCTTCGGAGATTTCATCAACATTGAATGGACCAAGAAAATGCTCATGGGGACCTTAATCAATGAGTTGCAGAATCTTAAGGTTATCGGTTGTAGAGCTGTCAAGATTTTGAGAAAAAAAAAAATCCGCTTCTATATTTTCTTTTCTTTAAAAATATAGAAGGTTATACGAGTAGGTTACACGGCTAGTTTTTTAGGTTAGATTTGTTATCAAGACTTGGCATTTGGTTTGCAAGTACTATTTTGATAGATAGGGTATTTTCTCTTCAAATGGAGCACACTAGTTTTTGCCAGCAGCTTCGCCCGCTCGGCACTTTCATCTCCTATTTAACTTCCTTAGGGATTGAATTTCGAAGAAATCTTTCTTATTCATTGGCTACATTATAAAGGGAACCTCTGTGCAAAATTTCAGCTTTCTAGGTCTAATGGCAAACTCTTGGACCTAGAAAGCTCCTGAAAGAAAAGTCCTGACTGACTGACTGACTCATCATTATAGGACTTTTCTTTTTATTTAAATAGATTTATTTTTTACTTTGCTTATTATGTAAAAAACCAGTGTAGTTATATCCATTTCTAAATAAAATAAAATTTTATATTCCACGAATTCCTGTCAAAAAGCTCTATCTAGCGTATCCATATTTTATGAGATATTTTTCTAAGTAATTTCTAAACCCACGCTTTAAAATCTGAATAAAATAATTTCAAAATCCTTGATATTATTTTATTCAGATAAAAAAAAAAACATTCAGTATTGATCGTCTTTGTTTTCAAATACAACAAACAGCTGAATCATACGTAGGTAATCGATTTTCCACACCTAATTCTAAAGGCTATAATAGAACAGCGGCAACGGGGTGAAAGCTCTGTCACCCCAAGCTGGTATTTGATGACTCAGCGCAGGTATTAAAAGGGTACATTTTAATTACCGTACTTTGAACTTATGCATATCATTTTCGAGTGCAACATATGACTTGTGGTTAACTAAATGCCTATGCTGTGACGAAGCCCCATTAATGTGTGCTTGAATCTTCTACTTATCAAACAATTTTAAACTGCATTGGAATAGACATAAGTGTGCAATCAGAACCATTGAAAAAATGACGCATCATCATCGGGAAATCCAGACAAAGCCAGACGAAGACGGTATTCGCGATTCCCTTCGATAGAGTCCTCATTGTACGCAGCGTTTACAGCATTGCGCGTGCGTTATCCTCCCTCTCGCATCTCTGTTCCACTCGCAGTATCGCATCAGCCGTCCTTGTCCCTCGCGGGAGGGTCGATCTATACGACGCTAGGTACGGCTACAGTGCCGTACCACGACTAGTACGCAGGTTTCTGGCGTCTGGCACAAACGTCAGTTCTCGCCAGTCCGGTATAGGAACGCATCGCGGCCGCAAAAATGACGCGCGCCGTGCTTTTTATAAGTGTATTTACCATATTTTTGGACGTGCTGCATGCCGGACAGGTAAGATAAAGGCTTGAATAGATGATTTGTATGGATTTTATGGAATGTGAAGCGGCGGCATCGTGCCGGGGACACTAAGTCGAAAATCGATTGAATGTGTTCGGTAATGTTTTCAAGGCGGGTGTAAAATAGTGGCTGGCTGAAAGGAGCCCGTTCATACTTGCAGATGCCGTAAAAGTTGTTTTCGTTGGCGTTTTGTAAGCGTTTTTCGTTCGATGATTTACTTACAGGTTGCGTAACATTATTGCGGCTTAGATAAGTATAACTTGTTTTTTGCGTTTTCTTCGGTTAGTAAGTTTTAACGTAAACACCAGCAGCGTATACGGGAGCTATGTGAATGTTAAAATACGTGTAATTGTTTATCCGACTGATCTTTTTTTAAACGACCGAGATTTTAAGGTTTGCGTTTATAGAAAATAGCGATTTTGGATCGATAAATAGATATTTTTATGCAATACCGTGTCAATACTCATTGAATTGCCCAACAAGGAGAGAAAAGGTATTTAGAAAGTGCCACAAACCCTTAATTAATGTTTTTCTTATTTCTAAATAACATTTAAGCTTGTAATTAAATTTTCTTCATCCTGGACAATGTACTGGGCTTACGGATGCCATAAAAATACATTTATGACTTTCTTCAGTCGTTACACTCGAAATAGATTCAAAAGTGAATCACCTTTCCATTAGTAAGATGGCAAAGCAGTATTATTACTATCAGCACGTTAAAACACATGACTCCATAATCAAATCTAAGTAATGGCCACTAAGATCTGCACGTATAGCATATATTTATCATAAAAAGGAACATAAAAAGGAAATATTACTAATATTTCTTTAAAAATGTAATTTTCTAAGTAATCGGCTCACTCAAGTCGTCCATTCTCGTAATTGCTTATGAATTGACACTAAATTATGAATAATTCTAACAACTTAAGGTGCGGATGGTTAAACTACGCTTATTTTAGGCAAAAAGAACATTTTCGTGTAAATTTTCGTGTAGAATCATCATTTTATTTGATTTTCAAATCGGTTTGGTACTTTGCATACGAAAAACATTGTATTACTGCAATAACTCAATATTACTGCTAAGTATACTACATTCCACAATTAAAATAACTAAAACAAAAAAAAAACAAAACTATGAAGGCATTTCTGAACACTTTAACATTATTCTGAACCAAACACTGAAAAGACGCCACCGTTTTTCAGCCAGCGTTACTAGCATCTTAAAAAAAAAAGCTAAGATCGCAAGTTATTTAATTAACTCAAGTGCATTACGCTTAGTGTCATTAAAATCGTATTCAGCGCTGCATTACATAAAAGCGCTGCATTAAGTTTACATTAGCAATTCTCAGCATCAAATTAATTGCTTGAACACTACAAGATCACTAAAACAATAAAGACTCGGATAGAAATACAGGGGCTATCGAATAGATTGATCTATAGACTTTTACGATCAACAAGGCCCGTCGACTTTTCTACAACAGCTTTTCATTTTAAATGCGTAGCTGTACGGCTGCATAATGTTAGCTAACAACCGGTTACTGAAAGGATAATCAATACTAAAATTAAGTGGATTTCTATCACAACAGGCAATCGAATGACTTGACATAGGATAGTACATACATATTAATTTCACAATTTGACATATGATAGTACATACGAATTCCATGACTTCACATAGGCTAGTACAAACGCCAACACATCAAGTTATCAAAAACTGTCAAATATTCCCAATTGAACATAAATCTTATTTACTTTGCAATAAAGTAGAAATTAAAAACTATCAAATTAATTTGACAGTACATATTAATCCCATGAATTGACATAGGATAGTACGCACGGCTACACATCAAGCTATACATTTCCAGTTTACGCTGAACTCTCATTGTACGGAAATCCTATACAATGCGAGATCAGCTTATACTGGAAATGTATAGCTTGATGTGTAGCCGTGTGTACACAATGAATTCGTAATAATTCCATGATTTCAAATTATAGTAGTTACAAACTAATTCCATGACATAGGATAGTACATAGTCCATGACTTGACTTAACTTGAGCCAAAACTAAAATTCAACGGCTTTCTGAAACGGGGGTAAGTCTCAGCCATAGATTTAGTATGTGCTACGAGTACATCGGTTTCTGAAAACAGCAACTAATAAGACTTTTTCATTGAGTTCGCTTAAACTGCCTAAATTATTTACTCAACTAAAGTCTACGTTACAAATGTTTGAAACAAAAGGATCTTCTAAGGCTTCTTATTTGGTTCCTAAGTAGACTTATAAAATCAATTAAAGTCCGAGGGGCATTCAACTTTAGTAGGTACCATTCAAGAGCGAACAGTCTGGAATGTTAGACAAGAGTGCACTACAAGTAGGGTTTTAGAGAGACTTGTAGCTAGTTGTAGGTAGATATTTACGTGAATCTTGGCTCAGGTAAGATTCACAAGCGAGTAGCTATCTTCTTTATACTCGCACTAAAACTGGTCGAAATTGCAGCGTTTTCTTTTAAAATTGATGACTGCAAACGCCGTAGCACGCCTATGGTCGAGTCTATGTAGGTATATCGGGTATTTCTAAATTCAAATCGAGAAGTTTTTATATGTAGGAACTGCAGATTAATATTACAGCCAATATTGAACGTTTATTGAGTTTAGATTTAAATTTGGAACACAGAATTTGGAACTAGGTCTCGTTTGAATAACGAAATACTGCATTGAAAAATCTATTCGATGGTATTGCGTCATAGCTGAAATAAAGGGTGTTCAATACGGCATATATATACCTACAAGCAGCTATAAAAGCGACGGGCATAAGTAATGCGCAATACTTATGCGTCTTGTTGCCCATACACCCTCATTTCCATACATTTCTATCTTATTTGCTGCGTCCCTGCACTTACTCAGCCGCACAGCCTGGAGGAAATAGTCGTAAATTACATATGATTCTGATGTGAGGAAATTCGCAATTTTACTTTGCGGTATACAATGAATTCGTTTCTTTATGGGTGCCTACTTTGTTTTTACTTGTCTTTTGTAACTGATTGAAGGTACTTTATAATACCCTAACAGTTTTGAATATTTTTAGTTAACCATTTACAACTGTTAAAGTCCCATTATAAAGGAGTCGAAACTCAATGAATATTGAGAAATCGGGTATTTTAATTAAGGCTGTAGGCATCTGCTAGGTAGGAATTTCAAATTAAAAAAAACGCGTAGATACTCGTAGATGGAAATAGCGGTTCGCCCCCTATTACATGAGACTTAAACATAACTGGTGAAATGTGGGTGTGGAGCCAGCACATCAACTTACCCGAAACTGTCAAAATTTCCCAATCAACTTTAAACCTTATTCTTTAGTGATAAAGTTGAAAATCTTTTAAAGAAATTTGACAGATTGTAGTATGTTGGCGCCTGTAGATACCACCTCTGACTAACCTTACTTGGAAAACAGCCATGATAGATTTTCTTTTAAATTCGAATACTAAACACACAAGTTTTCAGCACAATATATCACAACACTAAATTAATAGCCTGTACTTATTGGAATTGTACACATAATTTCTGCATAATGATAGGTACTGAAACATACTTAGCGAGCTTCAGGAATTTATACAAAGGCATCGATCGACGGCTTTGTTTTAGAATGAATTTTGTATGAACTTACTTTGAACTGGAATAATTTCAAACATTTACATCAAAATATATAACGTGTAACGGAAAGAGTAGGTATACCTATACATACCAAGGGCACGGCTTCTTTGGATGATGTCAAACGATATTGAAGGGTTTTTGTATCCTATCTCTACATGTTCGAAAGTTATGAGAATTTTTAATGCATTTACCAGAAACCGAACTTTTCAAATTGATAAAAAAAAAAAAAAAAAACACTTCACTCGGAAGATTTATCGTGATATTGGCAAGTAACGTGGAAAGTTATTGACCTACGTAGTGCGATGACACGTTTGTTATGATTTGAATTTAAGGGTACACTAGTCGCGGGCTCGAACTCACTGGTGGGCCTGGCTAAAAAGCATGCTGTCTCACCAGGCTTCATGTCCGACAGAGGTAGTATCAGTGATGACCAGTGAGACGCTACTCTACACGCACAATATTATTGAGTGAGCTGCAGGATCAGTTATAGTAAAACAGGCGCGTAAAAAACTAAGAAAAGTCCTTCGGAAGATCGGGTTTTCTGAAAAAACCACTGCATAAATCAATGGCCAATTAAGTTTATTGAACTTTTCGATAATTGAGATTTGTCGGTACCGACTTGGTTTTCGAGATTTTACACTCCTTTTATTACTTAAACACGCCCAACGTTAGGTTAAATTAGCAAGAAAAACTAATCTTTGTTGGCTCATAACTTTTTAATGGCTTTTTATTTTAGTATTCCGTTTCCGTACAGACAATATGAATAATGAGACAAAACCATACCATGTTTAATTTTTGATGAACATAGTCAAACAGTGGAGTAAAACCCTCCCGAAGTTTGTATCGAAAAAATGTGGACAAGTGTCACCTTAAGAAACATCATCATCTGCCTAGCCTTTTCCCAACTATGTTGGGGTCGGCTTCCAGTCTAACCGGATGCAGCTGAATACCAGTATTTTACATGGAGCGACTGTAAAATTGACTGTAGAATTTAAGAAACAAATGAAACCGAAAATTTGGTATCAATTCTTAGAGTATTTTATTTTGAGCTGAAACTATGTATAGTGATTCTACACCAGCTGTTATATTTAGTGCTTTAGGATAGCAATAGGGTTTCTGTAACACCCTGTATAGACTGTTGATACTGTATAGTTGAGCATCGCAACGTAACTCGCCTGGTTAGACCATGTTCGTGCGAACTTAAAAATATCGCAGCGGGATTTAACGTGCAAGGGATTTTCAACTCTCGGTGTTAAGCGGAGCATTGAGAATCCAATGAAGTGCATCCCAGCGAATCAAAAAACATTGTTCGATTTTCAAATCTCGACTCTACGCAATTCGTACGAAAAAATCCCGCGGCGATATTTTTACGTCCGCATTGCGTACGTGGACTTAAAGTATAAAGACAACAAAATGATCATGTGTGTAAAATCTCTTTACTAGATGAATGGATTCCATTTCTATACCCGTAGGGCGCACTGTAGCTACATATCCAACAACGCTTAATGTAGGCACTAAAAAAACTTAAACATGGGTGTAATAAAACAGCTAGAGGCAGGAACGACGTTTATGGGGGGTCAACTCGATGACGACTCGAAGGCGATGCTGATCAGGTGCCGCTCAACGAGGGTCCTCCCTTAACCGACAAACGTGAACGAATTTTAAATGAACTTTTTGCTAAACCGCCTTAAGTGGTATAAGATAGGAAGAAAAACTAGTTGGTGGCCCTAAAGGATCGAATTCTCTTATTGTGCGTGCAAAATCAAATGGGCTTTTGATTTTCCACGCGCAATGTGTTCTGCCGTTGTATATCGAATGGGTAATAAAACCTCCTACTTCACTCTGGGCTCTTGGTACCTAAGTAATGGAACTCTAGTATTATTGTACGTTTATTTTTCCGGTAATTTTTGAGCTGCGGCTAATGAGGTAAGTTTATGTTGTTTTAGTGTGGGTGAGTTACTTCTGGTTTCGTTAAAGGGGATAAGAGGTTTTCGGCTAGTTTAAATGCAACGGCACTATTTCCTACTAATACAAATAATAAACATGAACGTATTTCAATGAAGCACACAGAATAGTTAAAACTGAATTACGGTATTGCTTTCCTGTGGGAGAATTTCTGATCTCCACACGGCCGAAGTCGCTGGCATAAGTTAGTCATAAGTAAAAGAAATTATGTACTCGTATAAGTAAAATAGCTTTATTTTTGCGTTTCACCTCCATCTCAAGTGCTGAAAGGCAATCGGGACATTATAAAATTACCTTCGGGAAACACACACACACTACTTAATTTTTAGTAAGAGTTGTCGGTAGTTCTACTCTTATTTTTTTTGCCTTATGTATGTGTGATATCGGCCCTACAAAACATCCAATATCGACGAAACTGTCGATGTCGTTCGACCAAAATTCTATCATGTCGCAACGGCTTCAAACAGACATAAACTTTTTCGAATCCGCGCTCTACACTCCAGCTTCCTTTTAAAGGGGCTTCGGTTGAACCTGATGGAATATGAGCGACACCGCAAAACAAAAGGGGAGAGCCGGCTTTATCGGATCACCTGAATATTGACTGTCATACAGCGAGGCTTTGCGTGCTGACGACTGTATTCGCTTTGGTACAACGTTGCTGGTTATTGTGGAAGTTTTTGCTATGGAGATTTCTAATTTCGTTTTTAAAACATTCCTGCCCTTAACTTTTTTCGGGTAATAAATGAACTAATTAGTTTAACGAAAGCTAATGAAATAGCTATGAATAGGTTGATGAAATATCGATTGAAAATATTTACCTAAGTATAATGGTGTGTTTTGACGTTTTAGAATACGAAACCGCAGCAAAGAACAAAGTAGGTGTAAATAATTAATGAAACTGGTGGTTATGAATAATTTAATAATATATGAAACAAACAAACCAATAAAACCCATTTCGGAACAATTATGCATACCTACAAATTTTTTATGTGTTCCGTTTTTTTCGCACACCCGTAAATACTTATTTTTTCGTAGACCATCGAAAACGATGCTGTGTTTAATTTATGTTTTCTGAAAAACACGTAAAACCAGACACGGGATTTTTAAAACATATAGATATAGTAAGGTATGATATATTATGTTACGTAAATGTACCCATATGGTCTTGTTGTTTTATTTCCATACATTAACAGTGAGCTTAAAATATAATTAAATACAATTAAAATCGAAGTCAGAAAATCTATTTGAATTATTTAACCACGTTTGCATGCCAAAATGGTAAAATGTACAAGGATTCTTTAATATTATTGTAACCATGCACCTTATTGCAAATACGTACCTACATTCTGAGCAAATAAAATTCTATTCTAGTCTATCATCATCATCATTTCAGCCGGAAGACGTCCACTGCTGGACATAGGCCTCCCCAATTTGGGGGGGGGGGGGGGGCTTGCCATAATCGCCGGCGGGTTGGCGATCGCAGTATGGTGGTAAAATGCATAGAGAACGCTGCTGCCCATTCCCTAGTAAGTCAAGGGACTTACTAGGGAAGGACTAAGGAGTCGCCTCCTACGACACCCACGGGAAGAGATGGGATGATGCTATTCTTTACGTCCGGCACCACACGGTATTTTACGTTCGGCACCACACGGTACATAGTCTATCTATATTCTAGTCTATAGAATTATATAAACCAACTAGCTGTGCCCGCGACTTCGTTCGCGTGCATGTCGGAAAACAATAATGTGTCGCTTTGACGGTGTAGGTACCACTCCTCCGATCTTCCGATCTATCCTGGTAGGAATCTACCACAGCTTTCGAATGCAGTCCAGAGCCTAGAGACAAAACACATTACTCTTGGCGTTCACGCTAAACGGTACGCCAAAATGTATGGGAATGACATTACCTGCGGAAAGGACACGGTGATGTCATTCCCATATATTCTGGCGTAGAGTTTAGCGTGAACGTTAACAGAAAGGTGTTTGGTCTAGGCCTGCAGGCCTCTTTAGGGGTTATAATGATATTGCGACGAAGTCTCACTCAGATTTTTAAGAATAAATATAGATCAAAGCGCCTGGTCGAGGCTCATTTTATAATAAATGTGCACCTGCCGTAGGTACAGTAAAAGCTCTTTATTCGCGAGGTATACGTTCCGTAAAATACCTACCGCGAATACAGAAACCGTGACTATGGAATGGTAATTTATATAGGATTATAGGGGATACGTTCCTAAGTGACATAAAAAAAAACAATTTAATTGAAGTTTTTGACCATATTGACTAATTGTATGAGCGTGATATATGGATGCAAGCGACTCTCCAAGGCGTAAACGATCAAGCATTTCTATGCGTTAAACAGATTTTTTCGCGTCGAAAATCGTTTTTAAGTAAAAAAAAAATTTCAACATTTTGCAATAAATGGAAAGATGAAACAATAGGTAAAACACGCAAAGCGGCTCGTACCAAAGGATGGAATGTCAATTAAGTCGCAGCATTTATAAATGTGGGGGAGGCCTATGTCCAGCAGTGGACGTCTTTCAGCTGAAATGATGATGATGATGATATATAAATATACTTTATGGTGATGAGGTTGGTTTCAATATGTTTGTTTACATTCTCAAAAAACTTTTTTCAAAAAAATACCAACCGACTTCCAAAAAACACTACAAAGTGCAAAATAACTTTTTCGGAAGTCGGTGACGTTGGATGTGTATTTTAATTATTTGTCACCGCCTTCCGAAATTAAAGTTATTTTGCACTTTGTAGTGTTTTTTGGAAGTCGGTTGTTATTTTTTTGAAAAAAGTTTTTATTTTTCACTTTTTTGTTACCTACCATACACCAATTCGAAATTTCATCATCCTTTGGGTCAAAACAATGCATAGGTACTTATTTATGTGATAGCAACATTCGCGGTAGATTTGCTGTAATTTTTTGAAGAGTTCCGTTGTCTGTTTCCGAAACGCATCATCAGATCTATATGCAGGGCCCAATCTAAGGGGGGGCAAGCCGGGCAAATGCTCAGAGCGGCAAAAATGAGCGGCGGCAAAATGTATACTTACAAACATACTTTTTGTATACTTGTTCAGAAGCCGTAGTAGACTAACGTATGTGAATATTATATAGTTAAAAGAATATCACATAATTATGGTCATACCATCTTTGATGGTGTTAGTGCAAAGGGCGGCGAATGTTATTTTTGCCCGGAGCGGCTAAATAGCTAGATCGGGCCCTGTCTATATGAAATTTCAATGGGACCATTTCGGAGTAAACCCCTTTCGAAAAAAAAAAGAATTTTGCAAATCCGTCTATATACGACGGAGTTATGCCTGAACATACATTAAAAATATAAACATGTCGAATTGATAACCTCCGTCTTTTTGAAGTCGGTTAAAAACACCGACCGTGGCGAAGGTGGCTATTGTAGATGTCAAAGGCCGAACCAATACAGCGGCGATATCATTTGACAATGTACTTTAGGCGAAGTTGTAATAAGGTCTATTTCACTTTTTTATAGTCCATCTGACGACGCGTTTACAAAGGATATTGGGTTGGATACCTATTGGAATCCTTTTTGTTATTTGTTAATATGTATGTACCGATGTACCGATTAGACCCGCAAATAAATAAATCTTTAGCCGCGGATATAGGAATTGGGTCGCATTTTTTTAATCCGCGAATAGTGAAAACGCGAATGAAGGAAGCACGAATAAGGAGCTTTTACTGTACTTACTCAATAAATCGACTGCGCGTCTGGTTGAGTGTGCTGAAGCATTATTCCACGCGGGGGCGGGCGCCTATCTCGGCCCGTACAGGCGCGTGTCTTTTAGCTTTGTTTATCAAACGTTGACCACTGAATAAAACCACAGCAGTGGGAATGCTCTGCACGGACTGCGATAGGCCTCGACAGGTAGCAGTGCAGTAACACCTGACGCCACCTGTCAGTTAACGGCCCGTGGGACCATGGCGTTATCACGATGAAGAAAGATCACGCTGTAAAGGTGGATACTGACCGGCGTCACGGGTCAAAATGCACCTAATATGTTACCAAGCAAGTATTCGTGCAGTCAGTAGTACCTACGGCAAAACATGCGAGCGAGCAACACTGATTTTAGCACACGGCGTAAAGACATGCTCGCTGCGAATGTTACCATTACCTACGCCCCGTAACGTCGGTCATTATCCACATTAAAAGCGCTGTTGAAAAAAAAAACCAAACCAGGCAAAAAAAAACTATTTAATTGTATAGCACGGGTTTTCTATGAGTAAGTACGATGTTGTTGCTACGTAGTGCCATACCGCGCGCGCCCCCACCTCTCTCCCCGCTGCTGATGCAGACAGCAGGAAGAGAGAGAGCCCGATCCCGAGGATAATGGACGTAACAGAGCGATCCTCCGCGACTCTCAGTTGCGATGCCTTTTTATTGTAAATTGTAATCAAAAATGTTTCAGTGTTTCTTTTGTTCAGCCATACATTTATTTGTAGACCAATAAATAATTATATTTAAAGTAGCGGCTTTAAAATTGACAATATTTTACTATTGTGATTTCTATTGTTCCTGTGTAGGTAATGTATCCTTTGTTGGAGATGCCAAATGGCTAAATAAATACATTTTTAAACTTGTTTTAACTAAGAAAATGCTTCTCTGTAAGCGATGTTGCTCGGAAGAGCATCGACATAACTACAGTTGCTCGTGTGAAAACCTATCTATTTACTCAAATCCACCAGTAGTTATGGTCACAATTTCCGATTTTTTTTCCTGACTTTCACCATCCGACCTCGCTTGAACCCCTCCCCACCTCGAAAACTAACATCACGAAAATTAGCACATAAGTATTTACAACTCTTTACTCCCAAAACTCCCATTATTTGAATCGAGTAATGCTGTGAACACGCATTTAAATTTAACAATAACAAATTTCGCGCGAAATCAAGTTGTTGTCTTTGCATGTTTGCTATTCAAACCTAGATGGCGTTACTGACGCTAGAGATTAAGAATTTCTATGGAGATGTTCCTCTAGCCGCTCTAATTTTGCTATATTATGCTAGATGGCGCTACTAAGACTTTTATCACAATTAAAAATGAGATTTCTTCCCCTCTATTTGTATTAATTTGATTCATAAAACTAATAAATATTTATCTAACATTGCATTCTAGGTATATGACTCAGAACACCACGTCAGTTAATATTATCACAACTTTTTATTTGAAATTCTTTAAGCTTTTTTGATTCGTGGGAATCAACCACCAACGGAAAGCGATTTTAGTAATCAGTATCATTACTTTTTGAAATAACACAGACACAGTAAGTAACTTAAATGAGAATGACGTGTGTTAATATTAAGTATTCGTTAGTACCGTTTCACGCCAATAGATGTCGCTAAGTGTTTCAACATTACGTAAATAAATTCTTCTTGAACACTTTAAATTATTTAGATAGGTTGACCGAAGCGATTGCGATGAAACAAAGACTAATATAAACTCTGAGTTATAAACAATATTTGAGTATGAAAGATAACCATATTAGTTTCGTTCTTTTGACGTGATACTTGATCTATTCAACATAGAAACTGAAAAACCGAGCTACAGACAAAAATTTTGATGAGGGTTAAAATGTCATCTGTTGATTATCCCTTACCACCCCAAGCAATTATTTTCGAAATATTTTAAATGTACAGAAAAAGTTCCTTTACAGATTTATTATATGTATAGATATAGATATAGATATAGATAAGTGTTTCAACATTACGTAAATAAATTCTTCTTGAACACTTTAAATTATTTAGATAGGTTGACCGAAGCGATTGCGATGAAACAAAGACTAATATAAACTCTGAGTTATAAACAATATTTGAGTATGAAAGATAACCATATTAGTTTCGTTCTTTTGACGTGATACTTGATCTATTCAACATAGAAACTGAAAAACCGAGCTACAGACAAAAATTTTGATGAGGGTTAAAATGTCATCTGTTGATTATCCCTTACCACCCCAAGCAATTATTTTCGAAATATTTTAAATGTACAGAAAAAGTTCCTTTACAGATTTATTATATGTATAGATATAGAAACAGTCGACCGGTCAACAAGGCAAGCGAGTCGAATGGCCAATCCCCTTTGGTCATATTATATTTTAATTATTTCTTATGTATTAATATAAAAGTAATGATAATATTTTCCACAACTCGTAAAATACTTACACGGTGCAATTTTATCGACCGTTTCAACATATAATTTCACTACCACAGGTAGTTGCAAATGGTGTAGTAGTTATTATAACTACGCCACCTATAATTCCCTTTCTTTATGTAATGCAGTAGCTACAGCATGTTTACTAAGAAAAACAGGTTAAGGTTGAAGATTGCAGGATTAGTTTGAATTACGATGATAATAGGTTAGTTCGTTGGCGGTACATTGCTCATCAGCACAGTACGTAATGATTTCCTCTGGCAAGTTTTTCTATTGCCGAGTCTGATTAGCAGGTACGGTTTACTCTTTTTAACCGACTTTCAAAAAAGGAGGAGGTTTTATATTCCACCGAACGTATTTTTTTTCGACATTTGCGTATGGTCATCATCATCTCTTGACGCTGAGCTGATAAAGGAAGGTACAACTCTTTTACGGTTAGGAGTTAGGTGGATGTTCGAGCATAACTCCGTCATAAGACCGGTTTGCAAAATATTTTTTTTGTTCAAAAGGGGTTTATTTCGAAATGGTCCCATTTAAATTTCATATAGATCGGAAGATGCATTTCGGAGACTACAACGGAACTCTTAAAAAAATTAGAGCAAATTAACCGAGATTGCTGCTATAGCATAAATATGCATTGTTTTGACCCCAAGGATGATGAAATTTCGAATTGGTATGGGGTAGGTAGGTACTATAACTAAAAAGTGAAAAATAAAAACTTTTTCAAAAAAAAATACAACCGACTTCCAAAAAACACTAGAAAGACAAAAATAACTTTAATTTCGGAAGGCGGTGACAAGAAATTAATAGAATACAATATCCAAAGTCACCGGCTTCCGAAATTAAAGTTATTTTTCACTTTCTAGTGTTTTTTGGAAGTCGGTTGTATTTTTTTGAAAAAGTTTTTATGTCCGAATAAAAAAACTTAGAGGGCATTTGGTTATGCCATAAAGGTTTCTGTATGATGAATCACACGTATTCCTGCCAATAAAATAAGTTTTATTCCCATTCCACACACTCCAGTCCTCCTAGAGACAGAGCGACAAGAAAAGTCCATTACTCTCGCAGAAAACCTATAAAGTAAAACTCCTCCCTTAACTTTTATTCCCAGTAACCGACCCACACTAAGACCCGCCATATTGTTCTGTTTTCAAACCTTTTAAAATACGGAGCTTCAAAATTCCATTTCCAAATCTCCTTTTCACAACATAATGTCTTTTTAAATATATTTTCTGGTAACCCAGTCGATGTTGCGAAGGTTTTATTCCAATTTTCCATTCTGGCTGGATTTAGGGTGGCTTTGTAGAGTGACCATTGTTTAAGCGGCTCGAGTGCCCTTTTGTTGTGTATGTGTGTCGTTGATAAGGTTTGTCCCGTCCTCTCGGTTAATTGTGGAGTGATTAAAACCTACGCGAGGCGTTAGTGTTTTGTTTAATTGGGATGCGACAGACGCGTGGTAGTATAGCTTCTGTTTGTGTGCAGATAATCTGAAACAGAATTTATTTAGAATAAAGATAACTAGATTAGTTTATAAGTACATCAAAAAAAAAATGAACCTGTCGTTACCTATCTAGTAAAGTAGCCCGCGAAATTCATATTTTCTTACGTTCTACGACCGTAACACGCATGTGTTTACAGAATTGTAATAACTAAAATACCTAATTAATACAACCGTCTAAGCCCATGTATCCTATTGAATGAGTATTTCAAGAAAAAGTCATTCAATGTGAAAATCTAAACTTAATTAATCATATTTTGTTCAATATACCGCCTGAAACTGACCTGTAAATTGCTAAAAACCCTTCAAAAATTTGTATTTTGAGTCGCGGGCTCGAACTCACTGATGGGCCTGGCTAAATAAAATGCACGCTGTCTCACCAGGCATCATGTCCGTCAGAGGTAGTATCAGTAATGGACAGTTAGGCGCTAGTCTACACGCACAACGTTATTGAGTGAGATGCAGGATCATTTATAGTACAACAAGCGCGTAAAAAAATAAGAAAAGTCCTTCGGAAGATCGGTTTTTATGAAAAAAACCACTGCATAAATCAATGACCAACAAAGTTTACTGAACTTTTCGATATTTGAGGTTTTGGAGATTTTACACTTCTTTTATTACTTAAACACGCCCAAATATAGGTTAAATTGGCAAGAAAAACGAATCTTTGTTGGCTCCTAACTTTTTAATGGCTTTTTATTTTAGTATGCTGTTTCCGTACAGACAATATTAATAATGAGCTTACACCAAAAAATACATGTTGTAATTGCTTTAACATGCATTTTTTGGTGTAAGCTTTGTTGGTTGTCCATATATAAATAAATAAAAGGAGACAAAACCATACCATGTTTAATTTTTGATGTACATTGTAGAACAGTGGAGTAATACGCTCCAGAAGTTAGTATGGAAAAAATGTCGACAAGATTTATCTTAACGCATCCTCCTTAACCTCTCGAATGCAGGCTTAGTAACTAATCATAGTAGTAGTAAAATATGTAGATACTACCGCCAAATACGAGTTTTATCCACTACTTAAAACCAGTTGCATATTTGGTACAAACAACTATTCAACACTAATCGCATAAAATCCATTATCCTACCCGACGACAGCGCACACAATAGACAAAGGTATACAAGCTGTACCAGATATATGAACTGTACCAGATATATAAAGTGTACCAGGCACGTACCAGGTTATTAATTTCAGTTATCTGCTTGTTCTGCTCTGTCGCAATGCACACTTCATTGACTCTATTGAAAACTTGCGAATGGCCACGTCGGGTATTGTGCTAAATGCAGCCAGTTGTGCTTAGATGATCAATATTTTGAATAGTGGTAGAATGTTGTTGTTTGTGGTTCATTCAAAGGCTGGAACAATGAGACCAGTTTGTGGCGAAGTTTCTGGTAAATGGAATGGGACTAGGAAATATTACTGTGTATACAGATATAATTCGTAATCTAGATTTATAACTTGCCATGGAATATTATTTAAAGAAAATCATGCAAATGATTAGGTCTATGGGACAAAGGAGATTAACAACTTGAATAATTATTTTCGTGAATCTCGAATTTACCGTATAGCTTGAACTTGTTGACATTATTGTAAAATATTTTTCCACATAACCTTCTTATTACCGTTTAAAGGAATAAAAAACTTCGTCAATATGTTATTGAAGTCCAAAGGAGCCAGGCGTACCAGCGTCGCCTACAAAACTTGGTCCTTTATGGAGAGGTTTGCAATATTTTATAGAAATGAGAGAAACTCATTTATTTTTTCCCAAGACTTTGCAGAAAGCTTAGAAGTTGGAGAAATTAAAACTTGATTATAAAATGTTGGAAGGACGTGAAAAGTTCTGGAAAACCGAAGTGAATAAAATTAAATAAACATTAGAAATTCTGAAAAGTTTTTTATGATTATATTTGAATCCCTTGTGGAGTTTAGGATTTAATCTCTTCCCACACGGTGATGTGTGCTCAGCATAATCAACCTATAATGTACCCACTGCTGGGACAAAAGCCTCGTCTCTGTGAGAGGGAGTGGGCTTCAATGTACCTACCATGCGTGTTAGTAGATGTCACATGTCTTTGAATTTTTGGTTCTAGGACATGCCGGTTTCCTCACGATGTTTACCTTCACCGTTTTGAGAGCGATAAGTCATAAGTCATTTATTCATTTATTTAACATAGGTAGGTACAATAACAATGAAATATAAAGATAATATAGAGTGCGCTATAGTTAGTTAGTTATAGTTAGTTATAGTTTATTTCTCTCATAAAGGTACATTGTAACATAAATTTATTTATACAATTTTGCCTTATTCTAGAACCTTTGTGAGAGCTGGAGTCTGAACTAGGTTCGGGACCTGTAAGACAGATCTCCAGGCTCACACCCCTTTAAACATGATCACATTGTATGGCATTTTAATTTAGACTATAAAAAGCAAATAATTTTGAAAGAGAGGTAAGACTATAATAATAAAGTTATGGTTATATTTGTGAAGAGTAACATAAGGTGAAATAATTGTAGGATTGTGTGTGTAGTGTGTGAATGTATGAGGGTATTTTGTGTGTGTGCATGTAAGTCCGGTGCATGTGTTTGTGCTTATTAGCAGAACTGAGTGGGATGTAATTACTTAATGGTTTGTATGATACTTTCTGCACCTTCATAGTCCAAATCCAACAGCCAGTTCCTTACAATAGTTTTGCATTGACATTTAACCATTGAGTACATATGTAGGATTGTATTAACTCTGTTGTATATATAAGGACCAAGGAAAATATAGAATCGCTGTGCTAGCTTTGAATGAACAGCAATAGACGAACACACTGTATGCTTTCGTCTCAAGGCTTCGAACTTTTTGGGATTATATGAATTGCGGGAGTGGACTGTTAGAATTAAATTTAAAATGAACAATTTCCGAATAGAGAGGACCTTACAAGTTTTATAAAGTTCAGTGGTAGGAAATTGAAAAGGAAGGGTCCAGCCTACTTTAAGGATCGCTCTTTGGGCACGTTCCAGTTTTAATAAATGTGTTTTTGATGCCCCACCCCAAACAACTATACAGTACTGTGCAACTGACTGACAAAGAGCTAGATATACTTGTCTAAGCACCTGTGTGTCGGCTACATGGCGAAGATTCTTAAAGATAAATATCAATTTGCGCAGACGGGAAGTAAGTAAGTCTATATGATTATAAAATGATAATGAGTCATCTATCTGAACACCCAAATACTTTATACTATCTATGCGACTAAGACGAGGACAGCTGCATGGTGTTTGTAGTGATGGATTACAGGAATGTACTATCAATGAAAGATGGGATGATGAAAGTTTACCAACTTTTGACAGAGAAAAGGTAAGATACTTAGATTTGTCTACATTTAGAGTGAGTAGGTTTTGTGACAACCAGCCAATGACACGGTCGAGTCCTAGTTGGGCGAGATGAAATGTCGACTCCCAGGAATCCCCGTGGAATATTAAGGCAGTATCATCGGCGTAGGTAAAGATGGATCCATTAGAAAGTAAATGACGACAGAGGTCATTAATATAGATGAGAAAGAGGGTCGGACCAATGATACTACCCTGGGGCACACCGTAGGTTATAGGGAGTTCGGTGCTCATCCAGTCACCTATTTTGACACATTGGCGTCTTCCTGTGAGATAACTCGTGAAGAGTGAGAGCTGATCACCTCTGATGCCAATCTTCTCAAGCTTAGCAATGAGCACGGGAATTGAGATTGTATCAAAAGCTTTAGCCAGATCTAGGAAGACGCCAATAACACACTGCTTATTATCTAGATGAGACACAATGTTATTCGTGAGATCCAGAACCGCATCACTAGTGGACAATCCTGAACGAAAACCGTATTGGCTAGAGGACAAAATATGATTTCGCTCAAGAAATTTGACGAGCCTGTTATTCGTGAGCCTTTCTAGCAGTTTTGATAGTGTAGGTAAGATTGATATGGGTCGGTAATTATGAGGTTTATCTCTGTCACCGCATTTGTGCACAGGGTGAACAATTGCCAGCTTGAATGCGTTAGGAAAGACTCCTGTACTGAATGCCAGGTTATATAAATATGTGAGGTGGGGAATAAGTAAGTGCTTAAATTTTTTAAGAAATATACCCGACACGTTATCGGAGCCCACCGCACAATCAGTCTAAGACCGTCAATTAAATGTTCCAACTCAGAATTGTCAGTATGCAAGAGGACAAAGGTTTTGTGGTTCTGGATATCGTCCTGTTGTAACGATGTAGCTGGTACGGATATGTTCTCAGCAAGTGAGCGCCCAATACTCGCGAAGTAAGTATTAACTTCATCAACAGAGCGTTGGGGATCAGGTGACGACAACAAATCCGTTGCAGGTGTTTGTTGTTTAGTTGTGTTGGTAATTGTTTTTATTGCTTCCCATAGTTTTTATTATTGTTTTGTGCGTTATTAATAAGATTTTGATCGTAGTTACGTTTGGCTGATTTGAGCAACATAGAACAGTAATTCCTGCTATGTTAAGCCAGAGGGCGTATAAATGTTGCGATGTTGTTGTTGTATGTCGCGATGTGTGCTTAATGTACCATTAATCCATCTATGCAAAGCCAAAGGAATCTTTGTCTATTAACTAAACTAAACTAACCCTCACGGATTCACGCCTGTGATACCCGAAGGGTTAGGCTGAGGTATACCCACATTTAGTCAATTATGTTATATTTCTATGCTTATACTAGCACAATTTTATGGTCTTTGATCATAGATAGGTCGAGGCAGTAAACAATGACAGTGAACTTAAACATAGGGAACTAAGATTACAAGGAAAAGTAATGTGACATTAGGGTTTCTGAAAATTCCAGAAAAAGTGAAATTTCTTAGAATATTTTCTTTATCATCAAAGAAACTCAGCACACAAGCTCAGTGCAAGTTTGTACAAAACAACCATGATGTCTACCTACACGCTGAATAGATTTAGAGAAAATATAACAGTACCACACACACCTACCCTCAATTCAAAGAGCTTCTTTGAAATTTAATCCCCGTTCCAAGATGGCGACGGAGGTACTCCGTGCTAAGCCTTCAGTTCGCAAGATTAGGGCCACGAAGCAACCGACACCGACTAAATACTGAATTACTATTTCTACTTAGTGGACGAGCTGATTATAAATGGTGTATTTTCCAATGTAATAAAAACTATTTGGATTTGAAGATTGGGACGATATACCTATTAAGTAGAAAAATAAAATAAATTTATTTAAATCCATTTTCAGAATTAAAAACGATGACATCGTTTTCGTTGTTTTGAATTTTCCGCCAAAACGCTCCTTACGATGAGCTTTTATCACGTGATATCGTGACGCCAGCTTTGTGTAAACTGCACCGATACAAATACTTAGTTTGGCGCAGTTTTAGAAGTATTTGTGCACAGGGCACCGCACACCAGTAATATCACTTTCTATCCATTAAAAATCATGTTAATTATAAACTCGGCATTCACTTGTTTACTTACTAACTACTTTAGTTTACAAAGAGGAAATTTGTTTAAAAAAAATTGGAAAATACCCTATTGGTTTAATTTGGTGTTGCGTCAGGTGGAATTTGGTCATATTACTATTTTGGTCTGAATAATAATTGAAAAAAAAAAATGATTTATTTATTTACTATTAACACATACAATTGTTTTTACAGGTTGGGAACCCAATACAACAATGTAGTCATAATTTTCCCACTTAGAGACGTTACCCAAAAACGAATTCGGTACCACCACCGACAAAAAATAAAAAGGAAATATTTTTAACTGTCCTGACTGACAGTGAACAACCACATAAAAATAATAGATAAAATGAATAAGTATGTAGTAGTATCTACCAAACCACACTGGGCCCGCGTAGTGGATCACGCCCCACTCCTCTCTTACACAGGAGGCTTGAGTCCCACTAGTGGGAAAATTATAGGCCGATTATGATTAATTACCTCTGGGATTTTTTTAAAATTACCGTGTGATAAAATAAAAAAAGAACTGCTAAGTGTGGTCACAGAGATAAATAAAGAACATGAATGTGAAAAATATACGAGTATGACCAAAGTTATACAAATCACAATATTATCGAGGTTAGGTTTTCCAAATAAATTGTTTTTGTTTGTAATAATAACAATGCAAAGATTCAACTACTTACCTAGCCCACGGGCGTAGCCAGGGGGGGGGGGGGGGCTGGGGGTTCAAACCCCCCCCCCCCCGAAAAGTTCAGATATTAACATTCTTAGAATTAAACTAAAAACAGGCGTGCGGCATATCTCATTGATTACTAACTACTATCACCTACATTAAAATATACAGTGTTTTGGATTTTTGGAACATTATTTTTTTATTTAGCTTAAGGTTTTTACTGTCCCACTGCTCAAAAAAGGACTCCCCTAATTCCTTCAACGAGATTTTTTCTTTAGGTATGTATTTTTCACGTCTTTAATATTTTTCTTATAAAAGGGTTATTTTATGTACTTTTAGTCGTTTTATTTTCTTGAACCCTCCCCGAAACTAAAACCTCGCTACGCACGTGACCTAGCCTATTAATGAAGCTGAACACTTTGTCTAGTTTTAAAATATGATTGACGAGCAAAAGTGTTACAAACGTACTTACATAAATAAAAAACATTTATCGATTCTAATCTGCAGATTGGAATCACCTTCATCCATGAGCTTGATAAGTAGTTAGATAGATATTCAGGCTTTTACGTTCTTTCGAAGAGTGTCGTTACATTTCGTAGGTTTAGTGGCCATAAGAGAGCCGTCTTAGAACTTTCTGCTTCGTAGTTTGTGAGCTACAGTCTTTTGTTTAGCAAGAATGCAACCTCGCGGAGTGTTGTGGGCAGGGAGGGTGCGAAGGGAAATTTATCTATTTTTAGTTGAGTTTCCACTTTCAGTGGTTGAAGGACATGTTTGGAGTGGTTTCAAGGTTTAGTGTGAGCTTATATTTCAGTAAACTTTGTGGTAGCAGAGTCGTTACAATTAACTTTACCAGCTAGAAGTTGTAGTAACGAATAGGACGGAAGCAGTATGGTACCAACATAGTATGCCTACAAACATATGCGGGTGTGGCGATATCATTCAGCATCTATACAGACTGTGTCGTAAGAATAAATTTTGGCGGTTTCATTATGTAAGTAATATTGACGCAAAATCTGGAAAATTACCCATGAATATTCTTTACGCTTCTGCTGAAGTAGGACAAACATCAATGTCAAGCAAGAGACTATTAAATAATTCAACAGATTTTGGCTGAAACAAAGCAACGAATGGTTGAACTAAATAAGACAACCGAGGCCCTTGAACACTGGCATACAAATAAATATCACCTTTATATCCTCATGTTCCTATCCGTTTGAAATTCGAACTCCTTTTGACTGTGACGTCAGAACAGAGGGGGCATAGAGAAAGGAGGTATAGAGGCGCAGCTACACGCTTCCAGCGTTGTATTTCTAAAGGAACAACTTCGTAAAACTCGTTTTCTGTTTGGTAACAAGAAAACAGTTGTGCTGTTTTGCAGCAGTTTTTATTGGCCTGCCTTTGTTTACCGACTAGTTGAGTGCTTGGTTTTAGGGTTCCCTTGGTGTTGCTAACTTGGCAACTAAGTCTTGCTCCGTAATATCTACAGTTTGAGTTCTACGGACAATGGTTAGGGTTTATTGTTGGATACTCTTCAATAGCCTAACTTTGGATATTAGTACTGTGTTGAGGCTTAGAGCAGGCTCGGTACCGAAAGTTCTAGCGAACAAACCATCACTCTGTCGCTAGTACTCTGTTTTCGCAATATGTAGGATGGGAATGTGCGTTGTTTTGTATTTGGCGTTTATGTATACGAAGCATACAGCTGAAGAGGGTTTCTTTAAACGAGTCAATCTCAGAAACTATTAGTCGGATAAAAAACAATCTTGAGGAAGGCTGTCGGTTATAGGTATTTAACATCATGCTACTTTAAAGAGCCTAGCAAAAAGAAAAAAAAAAACAGAAAGAACGCAAAGCTAAAACGAGTCGGGATCGGGAAACAAGAAATTTCACGACGAAGTTGCTATTTAAGCGTTGCAGTAATCTTAAAAGAATACCTACAATTAAAACATCAAGAATGAAAATAAAAGACCCTCAAAAGCACCGTAGAACCACTACAAAACAAGTTCCCAACTAAGAATGTGCATCAACAATCCAAATCGATTAAAAACCAAATCGATGGCATGCCGATTTTAACTGTAAACGATATTAACGATAAACCTGCTCGTCCTTGCTTAGCAACTATTTATAGGACAGACATACAAATGTCTAGACCACATTCCTGTACTCACGCTAGTAGGTACCTCAGGCTAGTAAGGTGGTTATCATTTATTCATATCTAGTTATGGCCACACTGTCAACTTTTTTTGAGATTACAATCGATTGTCATAATTGGATACGAGCATTGTTGCACATTTCTCTTTTTGGAAAATCGAGAAACGTGGACATGTTCTATGATTACAGTAATTCAAACAAGGCTTTGAAAATCAAAGACAGTGTTTTTTTTTTTTTTTTTTTTTGGGTGGGAAATCATCAAATAACTTCTCCCGCTCTGGGTGGAGCAGGAGGGCGTGTCAGACTTTTACTGACTAAAACCCACCCGTGTTCCTTCAGTAGCCCGTATGCCAGGGGCTGTGGTATCTCTTTCAAACGAACCCGCACCCCTGACAGGCATCGGCCCTTGCAGGCCCCATTCATTTTTGTGCTGACATCTCTTTGAGGCGCGCGTGGAACACAACGCGCCGTCGACTTGGGCTTGGTCCTTACCGGACAGCGAGCTACCCATTACTCGCCGTCCGCAAGCCCATGCCTACGGTGGCCGGAAATCGGCCTGGGATTCCCGACGCCCAGGGCGTCTCCGTATCCTGCGGCGGCTGGGGTCGCGAGGGCGCATATTCTGCCTCTCCCTCACGTGCGCCGCCTCCCTCTTCGCGAGCATCACTGCTTCGCTGAAGGAGGTGACGGCTCCCCATGCCCTCTCGCTCCGTACCATGGCCTGGACCAGGGCCGGACGCGAGAGATCGCCGCCGCCGATCGCCTCCACGAGGACACGGCGGTGCTCCGCCCAAGCAGGGCAGACCGCCACCGTGTGCTCCACCGTGTCCTCAGGGCGATCTTCGCAGTGGAAACACCCGGGCGTTTCCTCCCGCCCTATCCGAAACAGGAACCTCCCGAAACATCCGTGTCCGGTGAGGACCTGCGTCAGGCGGAAGGTGAGGACGCCATGCCGCCTCTCAAACCACTCCTCAAAGAGGGGACTTACCGCCGCAATCGTGGCGTGCCCAGTCAAAGACAGTGTTAGTTTATGGAGAATAAGCTAGATCTAATAAAGCAGGGAATCCAATGCTTTACGTACCTGTCTCTATAAAATCAAACGTCTGAAGAGGGTATCACAAACGAAGTGACGCCCTAACTGGCTATCCAGACCGTCACATAACATCAATACAACCCCGAACAAGGTCCTAAACCTTTGATATTGCTGCCGAAACATCTCCTATGAGCCATTACTGTCTTCAAACTTCATTATAACGACATTGTAACACACATGTTGGATCCTAACTACGTCAGTGCCACTCAAAATGCCCAATGGAGCGGCAAATAGGCCCTTCTGCTCCAGTTGCCATGGCGACGGGCCTAAACACTGATATCCCGGCCCTCCGAGCGAATAAACTAATCTTGTACATTTTATTCCAAGGTACGCTGCGTGAAAAATGAATTTTGAGGTTAGCTCTTGAAGGAAAGTAAATTGGGACGGAATTATTCAGGCCCGCTCGTTCGCCGAGTGTGGTGGCTTATGAAAAGTAAATAAACCCTGTTTATGTCTATGCTTACGTTACAAAATTTTGATCAGACATAAAACGAGTTTTGCTACAACAACTACACAAGATAATCATAATCCGAAAGAGTACTTTCGATTTTCATTTCGGCCGGAGCAAATAATATAAATCGCGAAAAAAGGTTTTTAATCTTGCCAATGTCAATTTGTTGCCAACTCTCTGGGGTAACAAATGTTGTGATATTTTATTAAAAGCTTTTCCAATCCATTAGCGTATAAATCAACTATGTATAACATATTATACAGTTGTTACGTAAGTAGCTGAAAACATGGCTACTCGGTAAATATTGATGTGGAAAATTCTAGTAACCAGAACATAATTCTGTTCATTGCCTTATTTATTCCGTAAATGTCCACTACTGTATTTTATCAGACGTATTATTGGTGATCGGTATAATGATTTTATTAGAAGTCATATTCAGCCTATAGAGTCCTCCCTACTGGGACACAGACCTCCACTCTATGAGAGGGAGTGGGCCGTATTCTACCACGCGGGCCCAGCGTGGGTTGGTATATTTCACATGGCTTCGAATTTTTTAGTTCTACGACATGGCCGGTTTCCTCACGATGTTTTCTTTCACCGTTTTGCGTAAAGCGAAAGAAACCAGGGCCGTCAAAAGCACGCTGGGTTGAGGATATCGTCAAAGTGCGGGAAACACCTGCATGAGAGACACACGGAACCTAGTAGTATGTCGTAAATGACGGGAGGCCTGTACCAGCAGTGGGTGATTCCGGGCTGAATGAGATGAAGACGATGAAAGTTCCTGTCATGGTTCCAACCCACGGCCTACAACTTGTTAGTCGTGGCTGTTACCCCTGGGTTACCACTGCTCCTTAGGAGGCCTATACCAAAACTAGACCTATTCTAAAACTTACCATTTTTCATGACACTCATGAGTTGCGCCACGTTCGAAATGTCCTCTTATTCTGACGCTTAGGTTGCAATTTTCCTATAATTATGCAGCAGCACTTTGCAAATCACCTCATCTGGTACCAACTGGCACATTATGACCAATGACTTTGACAGTCCGGATGCGTTAGCTAATATTCGCCGAACCGTATCAGTTAAATCCACATAGCACAGGTTAGTACATCTAAACAAGTACTCGGTGTATAGAGAGGCATTGGAGCGCGGAACTCGACCACAATGCCTCGTTTCCTGTCCTCTATTCGCCAGTGCCATATGCCAGTAATCCGATTTCCTATTTAAAGGCCCCGTCATCGAATCGCCAATGTTCTTTATATCGATACTATCGATTTGCGGGACGGCTGCTCTTTGTTGCATGGTAACGTTATTGACTTAAATTGACTTGGAAAAGTTGAATGGAATTGAATATCGCGTTTTAAAATCCGAAACGGAGTTCAAAGGGTAACTAAGGTCGAGATTGTTCTTTTAATATCGAATAATACGTTAATTTTCTTTTTTTTAACTTCTTCAAAAAAGACACAGTTTAGCAACCAGTTATGATCATCATCAGTCACATAGGCCTCTCCAATTACACGCCATTCAGCTCGATTCTCAGCAACTTTCATCCAGCAAACCAGTTACCCTGCAAAAATTGTCGCTTCGCCTAGCCTGAGGGCGTCCTTCCTATCTTACGTTTGCTGATTCGCGGTCATCGGTTCTACGGCTAATATGGCCGGCTCATTACCACTTCAGCTTGCTTATTTTATTATCAAACTTAATTAATCCGCTATAAACTAAATCAACTTCATCAACAAGAGGTATTAAGTGATATTCTAAGAGCCGCATACAAAGAAGGGTATTACGGGACGGAAACATTCTCCACGTTTGTCTTACTAAGTAATATTATTGTCTAACCACACCGCATTAGGCATCTAAGCCTATTGTGGCCCTGTGCCATTATTATCCAGCGCTTCCACACACGAAGCTCCGTACATTTGGTTGATTGTTTTAGTGATTATACGGCTAAATCAAATTGCAATCAGCGTTGTTATCCGATTGGGTGCCCACATCTCTCCTTAATTCGTTCGTCTATCCGCGGTGCTTGGATTCAGAGTTGTAGTTGTGATTTCTTTTGTTTTATTTGTACTGGGAATTCAGTTTGTAGTATTTCTATCTTCCACATTTCCATTTCTTTTGAGTGTGCGTTAAAGTTTCGTTTAGTAAAGAAGAAAATGCAAATAGGTACATTTTAAAAGTCATATCATCACAACAGATTATTCTAATGAACACTGTGATTGATGTTGATAACCAAAAGCCGTCCATTCGCCATTTGAGATAACCTATAGGTGGACATCTTTACAAGACTTAAAATCTTGTAATATTTAATTATGTAAGTACAGAATTATAGCACATTGTGTATGGGTAAATCCATTGGAATACACAAACACGTATAGATTGTATAGATACACGAGTGGATGTGAATGCTGGACGATAAAGCTCCACATGTACGTGTTCGCATGTCATTTCTCGCTCCACTACCCCCATTCGCAGCTGCTGCTGAGCTTGAAGCTTTTCAATTTATTTATATCCCCATACAGTTCGCAGTATCCACGCATGCGTATAGATTCCTCACGACGATATAATTCAGCAAAAATCCTTGACAAATGACCTTCAGTCTATGACGTCACCGTTCAGTCGAGGCCTTCACCAAAGCGATCAGCAGATTTGATTGAATGAGACATTTACAGGGCCGCACCGCAACAGCGACGCGGCAGTAAACCCACTACGTGAGTCGCTTCTCATCCAAGTCATAAATAAATTCCATTCCAATTCTATGCCACAATTGAACGACGCACCAATTACTAACATAAATCGTGACCCCGTATCTATTTACATACATTATCCTTGTGTTTCGGGACTTCATTAAATATGTCCAAGGAACACACGCCTATTCATTGTATACTGTTAATGGTTTCTCTAACGTCAGCGACGTTTTGCAGGAGAGAATTTGGGTCGCAATTGTGCAATTAAATATCTAACGTATTATAGGATATAATAAAGGTTGGTTTAGAATGTATTGTTCCGTGTGCCACTTCACGTGATGTGTGCTTTCAATCCGGCCCTGCTAATGACGTCAGCGATATGAACTGTGTAGACTGTATTATGTGTTGAGAATGATTCATTATTCATTCGGCTGGTACTCATAGTGTACTTTAGTAATTACTAGCTTTTGTCAGCGGCTTCGCCCGCGTGGAGGTAAGAAATTATCCTGAGGGAATGTACTACCGGGATATAAAAGTATCCTATGTTTTAATTCAGGTTATAAAGCATCTGTGTGCCAAATTTTATTCAAATCCGTTCGTCCGTTTCTGCGTGATTGAGTAACAAACATCTAAAGATGCAAACTTTCGTAGGATTAAGTGGGGATTTTTTAAATCTTAATGTTAGGTTATTGGTTTGCCTCCTTTGATTAACATATCTCTTTTTTATTTTGTCTAGACATAATTCAAAAACCTCGTTTTTATGACCAGTACCTGTGTCAAAATCAAGTGCCACTTCAACCTACTACATTGCGGCCTTAGTCGCCGCAGGAGACGCCCTGGGCGTCGGGAATCCCAGGCTGATTCCCGGCCACCGTAGGCGTGGGCTTGCGGACGGCGAGTAATAGGTAGCTCGCTATCCGGTAAGGACCAAGCCCAGGTCGGCGCGTTGTGTTCCACGCGCGCCTCAAAGAGATGTCAGGACAAACCGATGGGGCCCGCATATGCCTGCGAGGGGTGCGGGTTGTTCGAAAGAGATACCGTGGCCCCTGGCACACAGGCTACTGAGGGAACACGGGTGGGTTTTAGTCAGTAAACGTCTGACACGCCCTCCTGTTCCATCCAGAGCGGGAGAAGTTATTTGATGATTTCCCACCCAAAAAAAAACCTACTACATTGCAGAATCACAATCCACATGTCTATTAAAATGTCTGTGTTTAAAAGTAACCATAAAAAGATTTACTGACTTAAGGTCGACCATCACTATTTCTATTATATTCGCATTATATGACGCTACGTTTTGTCGCCCACTAAAATCTTTATTGTGAACCGAAATTATAGCGATTTTATGACGGAGCGACAAAGTCTAACCATTAGTGGGGGATTTTTATGAAGGGCATTTTTGTGTCTGCATTTGTTGTTAATGTTATATGAGGTTAATGGTCGATTGGAAAAACCTTCATAGAAGTTGAAGATTTGTATTCAGTTGATATTTTTTTGTGATAATGATGTTGGTCCCATCGAGAAAGTTGTTCAGTTGAATGGTCTCTGTAAAACCATTAAGATCACGCCCTTTAATTTGACCATATCATTCTGATACATGCTGTATACTATGGAGAGGGTTGTAGAATGTTTATATTCTTTCTGGGGTAAATCATCACCTGCCTCGCCTTTTCCCAATGTATTATGTTAGGGTCGGCTTCCAGTCTAACCGGATGCAGCTGAGTACTAATATTTTACTTGAAGCGACTGAATATTACTAGAGAATGGGCAGCAGCGTTCTCTATGCATTTTACCACCATACTGCGATCGCCAACCCGCCAAGCGTGGCGATTATGGCTAAATCACCCATTTAGGGGAGGCCTATGTCTAGCAGTGGACGTCTTTCGGCTGAAATGATGATGATGACTGAATATCTGACCTTCAGACTCACTTCTACTGGGTGATACGACCCGTTAGTAAGACTGGTTGTTCGACTTTCGGGATTCTGACGACCTGTAACGACTGTCAAAGATCCACGAATGATAGCCGGGACCAACAGCTATACGTGCTTTCCGAGGCACAGCGAGGGGCCTATTATTACTTAGCCAGAACATCTCGCAACAAATGTTGCAGACAGCATTGGCATATTATGGAAGGATGAACTTCAAGACTTGATAACATTGTCCTCTTTATTTGAAAATTTATCATGCTGTTTTATATTTTTAAGCCTGTCCTCAAAACAGCTTAGGATTTTTTAAAGCAGAATAATAAAAGCAAAAATATGAACCCACCCTCGCTATTTACGGCTTTTCTTTTTAACAAAGCTCTGTACATTATTTCTCTGGAAAAGGCTGAACCATTTTCCTCAATTTGTCTTATTCACCGTATAACTGAAATCGTGCAATAAACTGAAACAATAGCTCTTCAAAATATTGGCTTCAGCTAAGCATTGAAATGCGGGAGTTGATGGACTAAAATGGTACGGAAAGCAATCAGGAGTCCGTTCACCGTCTCGTCTTCTAATGGCACTGTAAAAGTTTAATGTGAGCGGGTCCACTCGCCGCGGGATGCACTGACCGCTCCGTCGCCATTTAGGCTTTATATCGACCCACTTGGGCAATATTGTGGCTTTACTGCTGTGACTGACGGTGGCGCCCTAAACAACTTCAACATTACATTCAACATAAAAGTGAAGAGTCTTGTTCTACAAAATGGAAGTCGCGGTAGTAGTTGCAGACGACGGATTTATTCTGACAGACAACGTTGTTTGCTATTGATTTGATTTATTTGAAAGTTTGCCAATATTCTCGAAATGATTTGGCTCTTTAACTTTATAGCTGTCAAGAAAGCTTTGTCGAAGAAAAGTTATAAGCTATTAAAATTGAATAGCGGGTCGTCTAATATGACTATCAAATGAGACTCTCCCAGTATAATAGCGGTTGGAGAGCGTTACACTTGAGATAGACGATGTCATTAGAGAGTAGGACGTCGATTCATTTGTCGTCTATAAGCTCGAAACAGGTAACGTTTAATGAATTTATCTTGTCAGGGGGAACATTAACCAAGTTTAGGAACAAATTACGAGCGTAAAGTTGTCTCCCATCTTCGAAATTCTCTCGTAATTACCGTGCCGTTGGCTGAAATTCGGCTTCTGCACGCTTCCAGCTTTTTATTGCCGAGTATGGGGCATATCAATGTTCCGTTTTGGCGCAAACGAGCGAAGATAACGGCTTTATTACTTGACGAGGTGCCAGCTTCTACATAAATTCACAAGAATCAATGCGACAACGACGATGTTCAACACTCGGCTAGAAATAAGCTTTGGAAATCAATATCTGCAAAGTGTCAACGTGTTTCATGTGGGACTGTGGTGTTGGCCGCTCCGGTGCCTGTCTCGCGGAGCTCCGTTTTATTAAATGCCGTTTTATTGCCGCTCCCTGATGCTATAAAAGCCTCCACAAGTACTTCTAGTTTTGTAAAATAAAACCGAAAATTTCGGTCGCCATCTTTTCGGTTTTATCTAGGAAATCTACGGCGCTTTGTAACATTGTCTGTTGTTTTATGTATTGCTTTAAGGTTTTATGGCGTGTCGTTTATATTATGCTCGCCCCTGTATTTTATCGTTCCGGTTACACTTGAATTTTTGATAAGGTTTTAGTAATGCCATTTAGAGTTGCATCTTATGAATTTTGATTTTATCTTGATTCTCTCCTAACGATTCAGATGACGATGACTCGCTGTTCCTCAAATAAAAGAAAAGAATAAAATTGTAGTAAAGTGAGATTAGCCGTCAGCGAGTGGGTGTGCTACCAGGCTCGCAGCGGTTCCTAGGAGTGTCACCGGGCGATGCTGTGAAACGGAGCATGTAGGTTAAGAGCCCTCTGCGCTTTGTTAGCGCGCTCTAATCACTGGCGGCCCTCGACGGCACGCGAGTCGAGGGCTCGTAGCGCACTAGCGTTTTGTGCCTCTCCTCTGCGGCGCATCTCTACGGTGTTATGTGCGCCTGGTACGTGTCTATTTGATTACGGTACAGTCAACCGTGTGTACTAGCGGGAAGTAGGAATAACTTTATTTCCAGGTGTTTTTGTTTTTGAACAAACACGACTTTGCTTTTTTCTGATTCCTGAATTTTCTTACCCAAGAGTCAGACAAGACCCAAAGTCGTATCGAATTGACTTAACTGTCTTGCTCTCAATCTTCTATTCGAATTCGTGGCATGCTCGCTGATATATTGGTAACCATAATATATAAGTGGAAAACTGTATACAAGGATACCTTTTCCAATAATCAAACCACAGTACATGACGTCATGTTTCGCAATAAATCACAAAAAGCAATTCCATCTCGATTTGGCCGCATATCGGTAGCGACTGGCCGCAATCCAAGGTACGTTTTTAAGTTTAGCAAATCCTGCCTGTCCTATATTTTTTGGGGTTGCTGGAACGTCATCTATAGCCAAGTTAAACTTGGCTCACTTGTATCACGAATTTGTGAAACCAAATACTCATTTCATTAGTCGTAAGGTTGAAATTGTCGTAACATATCGTTTTGGAATCAGCAAAAACATTTTGGATAAGGATACAACTCGCGCATCCATGATTGTTTTGGAGAAATTTATAACTCTCCCGTTGACCGTGTCCTGAATTTGTAATTTGATTTCATGAGATCTCGTTTGTGACTTTCCTAATCTTTGTACTGAAAAAGTTATGATTAACGATTGTTTTTCGAGTTTTTAAGTGGCGTTTGATTCCATTACTGTACATGAGCAGATTTCGGTTAGTCTGTTTGCTTTCATTCGGTGAACCTCGTTAGGAATTCTCTTTATTTTCGTTCAAACATTATTTTTGTGTTCGTTTTTGTCGATTGCAAAAGCAAACACGACTATACCATTTACAAATGAGAGCTGAGGCGAATAAATAAAATTGAAATATACGTATTCAACAAATATTCTGTTTTTACTTGTCCAGAGTAAAAAACCATTTATATTTTCGCTTTCAACTCTTAGATAAACAGAAGCAACTGAACCAAATAAAAAAAAAAACAAGTAACTTTGTAAGGGAGTTGAATTGTTTATTCTTTAAGTCGGCTGGGGTCAAATGGATTTTCCGACGTGCTAATAATGAGGTGGCTTGCCTGTCCCTGCCACGGGACCAAGGGGGTGCGGGGGAGGAACGAGAGGAGGGCGGTATAAGACGGCAAAACTAATTTCCGGACTGTTGACGGAAGCCAGGCCACCCAATAAGTAAGAGAAAATTGTATTCAGAACTGAACTCTTTCGAATTTCTTTAAATTGTTATGTCCGTTTTGTTTATTTTTTATTCTGTGTGAGTTGTGTGACTGAAGTAATTTTATAGTTGTTTGTGAATAGATTTACAATATGCTTTAATTAATTTATTTGCTGTCTTAATTCTAATGAATTGTGTTCTAAATCTAAGATTTTGTTCATTTCCATAAGTAAGACCGTTGATGTCTTTGTTAGATACGTAAGAAATTATTCCCAAACAGTTTTTTTTTTGCCTTGAACTACCTATAAAACAAAACAATTACTTACTCTCCTTCATTTATTTAAGACAACGGCCCCTCACAAGATTTAGATTAGTTCGTAATTACCTTTACTTCTTGAAGAGTGTACAAAAAGTCATGTCAGGGCTCCGGGGAACTCCAAACTGTAGATAAACACTCAGGGAAGTGCCAGTGGGCGGGATCTTGCAGGGTTGCTACTTATCAGTAAAAACAGGTAATCTGTAAAGACAAAAGAAATAAAGAAAAATGATAGTTTGGCACAGTACCGAAATCAAGGAAACATATGAAAATAAATGATAAAGCAATACAATTTTTTTAAAGGATGTCTAGATATAATATGACAGAAATGCTGCGCGTTTTGAAAGACGCTATTATGTACTAATTCATGTCTATTACGGGTATCAGTAACACACTTAGACTTAACAACATCAATTATAATCTGCAAATACATTGGTTCATATGTTCGAAAAAATTGTCTGCTCAACAATATACAGACGCCAGCACATCAAGCTAAGCAATCTGTGAAATTTCTTTGAAAGATTTTCAACTTTATACCAAAAGGATAAGGTTCATGTTCAATTGGGAAAAGTTGACAGTTTGGGATAGCTTGAAGTGCTGGCGTCAGTACATACTAATTTCATGACCTGACATACGATAGTACATATTAATTCCATGATTCGACATATGATAGTACAAACTAATTCCATGACTTGACATAGGATAGTTAATTAGGTACAGACGCCAGCACATCAAGCTACCCCAAACTGATAAATTTTCCCAATTGAACATGAACCTTAAGTTTATGTTATAAAGATGAAATGTATCAAAGAAATTTGACAGATTGGGGTAGCTTGATGCACTGGCGTCTGTACAGACGCCACTGTACCTAAGTAGCGCAATGAATGTTGTTGAACTATCAAAATGAAAGCCATTCCTAGTGTTAGTGTGTTACGGAATTACCCCACTGTACTATATTAGTTTGTATTGTCCAATACGGGTCACGGCCCTTGATTTCCAAACTGCGAGTTTTGAGCTACCATATCGCCTTACAATAAAAAATATCTTGATAAAGGTGCTATAAATCAGATTGAAACATCCAATAACGATAATAAGAACATAGACGTAACAAAAATCAAGTCACTCTAAGTCCACAGTTAGGACAATGACTCTAAACGAGCAGAAATACGGCCTTTTAGACATAATGTGCCGTGAGCCCCGGGATTTAGGCAGCAGCCCTACGATAAAGACCTCCATTTTCCTCTTGTAAATATTTGATGATATAACTGCTGGGATTTCGTAAATAAAATACTCCTTACTAAGCAAAAATTACGATTGAGAAATGTCGTTGTTACTAACTTTAGTGCTTCACTTATTTTCCACAGAGGGCGCTGTCGTATCGTTCTTACTGTTTCATAATCAAATTGTATGTATTTCTTGTTATAGAATTTAAGATATTTAATGACTTTTTATAATGATTAAACTGTCAAATTTTTAAGGTTTAATGAAATTGTGTCATTATTGATTATAATAAAGACAGAGTGTAACGGAACTTATATTAAATTGGTGGAAACAGGGCAAATGTATGGGTAAAGTCCATTTATCTGAATACTTTATGGTACTAAACCGATGGATTGATGGCACCTGTCTGTTAGCTGTTTTCTCGCTAGCTGCAGGGGTAAGTTCAGGTGTTCCCAAACCAGGGCAACCAGGGGTACTAAACTGTTTTGAAAGTAAATTTGTCTTTGGACGTAGATACAATCTTGGTCTCTAATGGCAGCACTTCAATTTCTGGTGGACCACTAACTACTTTAATTGACCCTTTCAATGAACTACGGAACTTGATTCTCGACTAACGTCGGTCAGTAGGGCATTAGTGATCATTGTACAGGAAAGACATTAGAATTTTATATATACCTACTGGGTCACATTAAATATAGCTAGCAATAGTCTACAGAAGTGATGAGTAGTATATCTCATCATATTAAATCATTCACCACGGGGGCAAAAATAGGGGATGATTTTAAAATTCACATGATTATTGTCATTTTTCTGTATCTCTTTTTTCAAAGGGTATTGTATCTTGGGGTATAATTTATTTTAGTATTTATTTGATTTAAAACGGCCCACACTTCCAATTTGAAGTTATAACTCAGCTAATATGTAGGCAATTCGTGGTCAATGCGGCACTGGAGTATTTCAAATCAATGATGATCGTATTAAAATGAAATATTGTTGTTTTTAAGTTGGACATTTAGAATCATAAAAAACTTTGAAAATAAAATAAAATATTTTGCCTGGCTCTTATCTTTTTACGCTATGGATTTGGATGATAGGATAAGTCTAGATAATAGGTCTTTACCTATGAAATTGCCGTTTTGTATGAAAAAAATTAAACGAATTTTTTTCATGAATTTTTTATTTGTATTAATCGAAGTAATCACCCATGCAATCAATGCATCTTTGCCATCGCAGTGGCAGTTTATTGATGCCCTTCTTAAAAAATCAGCTGGACGGGAGGCAACAAATTCTTCAAAGGCATTTTGTACTGCCTCTCGGGTATTAAATTTTTTTCCCGCCAAGAAGTTATCCAAATTCTGGAAAAAGTAGTAGTCTGTAGGCGCAAGGTCTGGTGAGTAGGGCGGATGACGGAGAGCTTCCAACCCCAGTTCTTGCAACTTGGAGACCGTCTGCTGTGCAGTATGAGGTCGCGCGTTGTCGTGCAGGAGCAGCGGAGACGAGCGATTGACCAATGCTGGTTGGAGATGCGCCAGCTTCTCCATCATTGTGTTCAGTTCTTCACAGTACACATCTGCAGTAATGCTCACCCCGTTTGGTAAGAAGCTGTGATGAATCACACCGGCGCTAGACCACCAAACAGTGACCATCACTTTTCTAGGGGTAAGTTTTCGTTTAGGGCATTGTTTAGGAGCTGAACCAGGATCCAACCAACTTGCTGAGCGCTTACGGTTATCAAACAGAATCCATTTTTCATCGCAGGTAACAATGCGGTTCAAAATTCCTTCATTTGTGTGTCTGTTGAGCAGTGCAAGGCACGTCTCGACGCGTACTTCGCGCTGGCGATCATTGAGTTCGTGGGGCACCCATTTGTCAAGCTTTTTTACCTTGCCAATTTGACGCAAATGGACCAATATTGTTTTGACGCTAACGTCGAAAGCTGCTGCTAATTCAGCCGTAGATTGTGTATCATCAGCTTCCACAATCGCCTTTAATTCGTCATTGTCGACCAAAGTCTTCGGACGACCGCGAGGTTCATTTTTCAGGTCGAAATTTCCAGAACGGAAGCGAGCAAACCAATAACAGGTGGTGCGTTGGTTTGTAGTGTTAGCTCCGTAAACGTCGTTGATGTTGCGTGCCGCTTGTGCCGCGTTGCTGCCACGACGGTACTCATATTCCATAATTACTCGAATTTTTAACGTATCCATGATGACGAAAAAGATTGAAATGCGATGAAAATGTAACACTAATCAATAAAGAAATGACTACTTTTAGAAAAAAAATCCATGTTTTCAAAATAAAATTAATTTGAAATTAGAATTCTTAGCCAAACAAAAATTATTTTGATTTGAAATGGCCAGTACTGCAGAACGGCAATTTCATAGGTAAAGACCTAATATATTTATCCCGGTAGCATGCTCCCGTAGGATAATTTCTGACATCCACGAGCGAAGCCGAGGGCAATAAAAGTTAAATTTAAAAACCCCCGACCCAAGCAAAATCTCTAAAAAGTAGAACAAAATTTATTTATTAGCTTTTCAAATTCTAGGTAATATTTTGATCAAGGCATTGTCAAGTCGGGGGACGGCTAATGAAAATGCTAGGCCTCCTTTGTTTGGCGTTTTAACTTTTATTTCCTGCTCTTTAAACTTAATGCCTCTCTTAAATCTGCGCAGCATTGCCTATGTTTCCCACAGTGAAGTTTGTTACTAATTTCTCCTCATTCCTCGTCCTGATCACCATTTATCTATAACCTATTATTTGAGACCTTTTCATTGAGCCTAAACACGATACTTCTGCTGTTTGTTGGTAAGTAACTTGGGTATCCTGGAAATTCAAGGTGTTGCTCCAGCATCAGTTCAAGGTTACTTTGTTTGTCTAATGTCATTGCAATAACAGAATACGAAATTTTGACTTGATCAGCCCCGTGGAAGATGCTCAAATCCCTTGATCAACCAGAAAAGAGCTGATAATCTTCAAACGGCTGAACCGATTTTGATGAAACATGTCTAAGAACACTCCCGACTAAGACAACTTTCAAACAGAAAAAACAAAATCAAAATCGGTTCATCGCTTCGGGAGCTACGTTGCCTCAGACACACACACACACCCACACGCACACACACACACCCACACACACACACCCACACACACGCATACACAGACACGTCAAACTTATAACACCCCATCGTTTTTGCGTCGGGGGTTAAAAACTGGTAATCTATATGACGTGAAAATAAAAATCAAATACAAAAAGATTTTATTAAAAGTCAATTTTGCCAAAACAATTTTCAGCTAGAAATGTTTCCTCGCAAAAACACGTTTCCAATATCCTTGAAAGAATTGCTTGTAACTTGAGAATATAACTAAACTCAAATTGTAGTTAAGTTGTATATTGTGCGTCTACAGCTGGTGTAAAGTTTCTTACGTACGAAAATATAATGTGCTATTTCAAGTATATGGTCACGTAAAATGTTTATGTGCTTCTAAGATTGTGGCAATAAACTGTCTACTGGTTTTCTTTTATACACATACACATGAAGTACCAAGACATACCTAAGAGTCAGATCAACTCTCTAATAATAATTAACAAAGGCTTGTTTCTGTGTTTTTACACATTTAATCTGGAGCTTCAATATCGGCCTCTTTGCTACCCTCATCATCATCATCTGTTTAATCCGGATGCAGCTGAGTACCAGAATTTTACATGGAGCGACTGCCTATCTGACCACAACAACCCAGTTACTGAGTAATAACGATACCGTTTGGTAAGACTGGTTGTAGAGTTTCGGGCTTCTGACGACCCGTAACGACTGTCAAGATCCACGAACGATAGCCGAGACCAAAGGGCTAACGTGCTTTCTGAGGCACCTTTCATATAAAAAACAAAGCGACGTCTTATTCCTAATATTGCTAGTGGAAATTGATTGAACCTTTCACAAGGTATTGTAAAATAAAAGATGCAGATTACATTTTTTTAATTTACATTGTGGCTTTGTTTTCTGGTTGCTGTGGCCACTGGCAATGGTTCTTGTTTTAAGGTGATGCTGGGTTACTCCAAAAACAATCAAGTGGGTATATGAAAGTCATAAGAGGTTTCACAAAAAACAAATTTAGAAAATTCGCAAGCTTTATCATCTTATGTATGAATCAAAAGACTTTCTTTTGTATTTTCATGTGTATCCTTAAAAATACCTTTACAGATATAATTATAGTAGGTAGGTACAGACTAAGAGTAAGAATTTAGCCCCTTATTAGACATCCATAACTTACATACCCACAATAACGACAATGACAGTTGCTAGGAATTAAAAATGGCGGTTCAAAATCGTGACGTAGGTATGACCGCTACGCGGGTGAGGAATGTATTCCTATTCTTTCCGCGAGTGTACGTTCCTATACGTAACAAGACCCGAACGTATTTACAGATAATCTAATACAAACGTGACGTAGAATTCTCGCTTTATGGTATTCATATGACACGAAAAGTCGCAATTTCATCGTGTATTTTACTTTGCACTGCGGTACGACTTCCAACGACTTCGAATGACTTCCAAGGTTTTCTGGCAAAACTGTGGCGCATTTAAATTGGCAAGGTTATGAAGTCGCCTGGGATCCTGGCATCCCTCCAGTGTCGTTGCCAACATATGTAGGACACAAGTTCTGACATAGCGCGTTGACCTACTTCAGGTTTTTCAGCCTATGTTCTAGCTCTTTCAGGGTTGTTTAGTCACTGCAGCACTGTACGTCAGGTTTATTATAATTTACAGGTACAATTTCCAGTGTAGGTGATTGATTGATTTGATGATTAATTAAAGCCATTTTGCTGTCCTTAGGCAGCTTTTAAGCCTAAAACCGACCATTATATGGATCTTATGACAATTTTTTTAAACTACAATTTTTCTCTCATGTATGAACACTAAATTAGAGAAGAAATTAGAGATTAGTTATAGAAGAATAAAGCTACAGGCTATACAGGTATTAATGATACAACGACCTCAAATAAGCTACCTCAGCTCCCCCCCGAGTGGGTTCCCGCATTGTCGTTGCGGGGGGGCTCAGTAACCGTGGATTCCGGCCACGGTGAAGCCAAGAGGAACCCAAAGGTGGGGCCGCTCGTCAGGGCTTTTGCCTCAAAGCCGACGACGTAGCGGCCAAAAAGTAGGTTGCGGTGAGGTGCACCGCAACTGAGGTGGGCCGCGATGTCGAATGGGAGGCATCGCGGCTGAGGGTTACGGGCTGCGGTAGAGGAGGAGTGCCGGTGCTTCTGAGCAGCGCTCTTCCCTTCCGTGGCCTGGACGGGGCCGCCACCGTTTGATGGCGGACGCGGTGGGGCCGCAGGGGAAGAGGAGTGTCGGTATAGCGTCAGCCGCTCTCCCTATCCCCTGCGGCCGAAAAGTGGTAGACGGGACGGCGCGTTGTGTTCCACACGCGCGCCGTCAAAGATGTCAGCAACCACCGGTGGGGTCCGCAAGGGCCGATGCCTGCCAGGGGTGCGGGTTTGTTCGAAAGAGATACCACGGCCCCTGGCATACGGGCTACTGAGGGAACACGGGTGGGTTTTAGTCAGTAAAAGTCTGACACGCCCTCCTGCTCTACTCAGCAGGAGAAGTCATTTGATGATTTCCCACCCAAAAAAAAAAAAAAAAAAAAAATAAGCTACCTCAGCTTCCGAATAGAAATAACTGAATCCGAGATAACACAGCAATTAGCCCTTATTTACCTACAGTAGGTACCATTTACGAATACATTTCAAATCTTATCTGCAACAATATATCGTTGTTACTTTACTAAGTAACGTTTTATGAGTGTTTTAAATTAAATAAGCTAGTCTCGCTACAGTATCAGTTTAAGTCTCTCGAATTTAGTATTCCGAAGACTATTATTACGGTTAATGGCCAAGGGAGTTGGCAAGTGATAAAACTGCAGACGAATAGCTGTGTAAATTATTTAATAGTAGAGGAACCTTTTGTCTTTGTTCTTAGAATATAACCAACCTACTATTATAGGTGTCGAGTTTTGCGGTCATTGTCTTTCCCTAATATCTCTCCATAGCAACCCAAACAATAAACTTTGTATAGTTTTTCGTTATTGGAACATGTAGAAGATCATAATAGATATTGATTGAGGACTGTATTTTAAATGTAAGAAAAAGTAGGGGTGGGGGGGGGGTGTCAAAGACCGCGTCAAAGACCGCGATTGCCACGCTAAAACGCTACAACTATAGTCTCGCTACTACAGTATAAGTTAAGTCTCTCGAACTGAGTATTCGGAACACTATCATTACGGTTAATGGCTAAGGGAGTTGGCAAGTGATAAAACTGCAGACGAAAAGCTGAGTAAATTATTTAATAGTAGAGGAACCTTCTGGATTTGTTCTTAAAATGTTCACTGAAAATAAAGTAATGCCAAATTCTCTCTATTGCAAAACTTATCTCAGAAGGGAATCATAGAATTTAAACAACAAATAAATCAACGCAGTAACAATATTTAATACCAATAATTCAACATAGTTCAGTACATTTTACATTATTTCACTAACCTTACATCTTGTCACTCCGGTGGCTCGTTCAAGACTGCCACATGTCGGTTGTTATAGTCAACTCGTTAAACTGACAATTAACTCAATGTCAAAATGATTTGATAACTGACAGTGACTTTTGCCAAAATGATACAAACGTAACTCGACTATAACAAGACCCATCCATGCACAGTTCACTATAAGATTAGTAATATAAATCTACCCTCATATAGATAAGTCTTGTTACAGTCGGCCATCCTTCATGAACGAGTCCCTTCGTTCCTTATTTTTGTATACGAATTTTTGGTGAGTATCTTCTATCAATCCAACAATTATCTTTCATTAACACTTACAAAAATAACCTGTACCTACATAATTAGGTTAGGTACTATTTAACAATAATAACATAATGCTTCAGTTTTGTCTCAATTCTTGCAAAAATATATTTCTAGATGATCATTTTCGTTTATTTAATGTGAAAGCTACTTCCTTCACTCTAACACCTCTCCAGCCGCAATGTTTTGAACTACTCATGGGCGGCGAGATCATACGCCAATCCTGCCCAGGTCAAACACTCTCACTTAATCTATTTGATGTCTAGTGCCGAGCGATGTGAGAGCTACTTCCTTCACTCTAACACCGCTCGAGCCGCAATGTTTTGAACTACTCATGGGCGGCGAGATCATACGCCAATCCTGCCCAGTTCAAACACTCTCACTTAATCTATTTTATGTCTAGTGCCGAGCGATGTGAGAGCTACTTCCTTCACTCTAACACCGCTCGAGCCGCAATGTTTTGAACTACTCATGGGCGGCGAGATCATACGCCAATCCTGCCCAGTTCAAACACTCTCACTTAATCTATTTTATGTCTAGTGCCGAGCGATGTGAGAGCTACTTCCTTCACTCTAACACCGCTCGAGCCGCAATGTTTTGAACTACTCATGGGCGGCGAGATCATACGCCAATCCTGCCCAGTTCAAACACTCTCACTTAATCTATTTTATGTCTAGTGCCGAGCGATGTGAGAGCTACTTCCTTCACTCTAACACCGCTCGAGCCGCAATGTTTTGAACTACTCATGGGCGGCGAGATCATACGCCAATCCTGCCCAGTTCAAACACTCTCACTTAATCTATTTTATGTCTAGTGCCGAGCGATGTGAGAGCTACTTCCTTCACTCTAACACCGCTCGAGCCGCAATGTTTTGAACTACTCATGGGCGGCGAGATCATACGCCAATCCTGCCCAGTTCAAACATTCCTACTTAATCTAATGTCATGTCTATTGCCGAGCGAAGTGAGGCTACTTCCTTCACCGTTACTCCGTCATCGGCAGCGGTACTTTGAGCCAATCCTGGGCGGCGAATCCCAACGCCAATCCTGCCCGACTCAAAGCACCCACACTTATCTCTTATGTGCTGGCAAGTTCATATGCCAGACACCATCGAGCTAGTACATCGCTATCATCCCAAATAATCAACTAGAGGTCATGTATAATAATAAGTCACAAACAAATCAACTAATTCACAAATATACCAACATAATTCAAATAAAGAAATCATTCGTTTAATTGCTACCACTCTCATCATTGTCATCGCTGGACAAGCAAGCAGGGGCATTAATGATAAATGATAAATTATTTTATTTCTGTAAGTAGGTTTGTACAAACACTTTTACACGTCGATCATATTTTTTTAACTAGATGAAGTCGGCGTTTCCTATCCGACTACTCTAAGAAGAAAGAACGAAACAAACTCAGGGGTCACAGTCTCTTCAAAGTCAAGACATAATCTTAGTCAGGTCACGTGAAGACCATTTGGATTGGTATCTGGAAAACCACACAGATTGAGTGGACCTGTCCATTCAGTGCATGCACTTATCAGTAATCATGCAGCTCAACTCAGAACTTGAAGTTCAACGATTTGAAGAACAATACCAAAGAAAGGACATTCGGGTAGGTCGCATAAAATACTCAAACTGCCAGATTATTATTAAAAACTAACTGAGAAAGAGATGAAACATCAAAACAAAAGAAAAAGCAAAACATGATCCACATAGTCCTCACATTCACAATAATTAAAAACAATGAAATACTATTCTCATGTCAAAGAGTCTTCATGTCAAAGTGTATATAATAATTATCAAATGTCAGAGAGTATAAGTTTGCATAAATAAAAAAAAACAACATTCAGTATACAAAAATTGGAGCAGGTCAATCCCAAGCTTGAGGACAAAAGTTCTCAATGTAATCTTTAACGGTATAAAAGGCTTTCAGGTACAACTCACGTTTAAAGAATGATTTAAAATTGAGACTTGGATCTTGAACAGGGCTTAGAAATTTATTATAAAATCGTATACATTGACATCTGAATGTACAACAAATTTGCGTTTGTTTCTAGTATTTATACTATTTATATCACCGTCTTTTTTTTTTAAACAATTTAATGATTAGATGGGCATAAAAGATTTTCAAAAATATACCGTGTTGGCACAGTCATTATACTAATCTCCTTAAATTTCTCTGCGAGAGAGTGTCTCGGACTTAATTTATAAATTGATCGAACAGCTCTATTCTGCAAGACAAAAATAGTCTGAATGTCGGCGGTATTTCCCCACAATAGAATACCGTACGACATTACACTATGGAAATAGCTAAAGAACACTAAGCGGGCTGTCTCTATATCAGTTAAATTACGAATTTTTCTAACAGCGTATGCTGCAGAGCTTAGCTTTTTCCACAATTAGCTATACGTGGAATGCTTTAGATAAATCACAAAAGATGCCCAAGGCATCGTATTTATTTTCCCATGCATTGTACGTAGATATGCCCTAAGAGTTCAACACCGACATCAGTAGTTGAGCTACTCCTTTAAAACCGAATTGTTTGCTATGTAATAAATTATGTTTAAAAATGCAACCATGGATATTTTTTCAATGGCAACAATTGTTTCATACTTAGCCCCTTTTCTTGTCCAAGGGGTGTTTATAACTGAGAATCGATCGTTTGGCAACTTTTTAATTATGCGGAAAGATTAACAAAAAAATAAAAAGAATGTGGTAACAACAAAACAAAAAGGAAAATAAACTAAACACGGTTAAAAGAGCCTGTATTGAGAATGCGAGTGTTTTTGTCTAGGTGTGAGCGTAAATGTGTGTTTGAGGGTATTTTCTCCCGATAATAGATAGTACTCATGACCAGTGCAACCCCTTACCGATCAGCCTACATAGACATTTCCGGAACAAGCAACGTTAACGTGTTCGAGACCTTATAGGGACTGATACCATCATACCGGCGTCCAATGTAGCATCACAAGTTGCTTATAGATGTAATTTAGAATAGTCATCTTGTCCTACCCCTTCACATATTCAATCTGTTGGAGTTTTAATAATCTTAAGTGTAGATCTTTTAGTAAAGCTATGTCCAAGCAACGCGACGTAATTAATTAAGTGATCATCTACAATAAACACCTCAACATCCCTTTCCGAAATACATTGCACATCTATATTCACAAAAGGACGCCCTAGCGGTAAGTATGGAACATTCTCTAATCCTTTTAAACATGGGCCATTAACGCTTCCCCACTTCAAACTTAATCTTAAAGCATTATTTTTACGAATTAATGTTGCCTGACTACCTGTGAATCCAGTTGGCACATTATGTAGCGATGTCTTTAATATTTGTCATAATCTTGTACCTAGGATTAACCTACCTTTAATCTAGGACAGTGGGAAGTGTCATCTATTTAAATAAAAGGAAAGTTCTGACTGACTGACTGACTCATCAACGCCCAGCCCAAACCCTTGGACCTAGAAAACTGAAATTTTGCACTGAGGTTCCCTTTATAATGTAGACAGGGGAAAAGGGGGGGGTTTTTCGAAATTCAACCCTTAAGTGAGTTAAATAGGGTATGAAAGTTCCGCGCGGGCGAAGCCGCTGGCATAAGCCAGATAAAAATATAGTTAGTGCAGTTAGTGTACTTGACGATCGGCTTAGGACACTTAAATCTGGTGTGACCAACACCCTGGCAGTTAAAGTAATTAATTGACCCACTCACGCCACTATTCTTGTTTGGCCCCGTATTATCTGCATCCTTGGCTGAGTTATTACTAACTGATGCACTGCTCGGACGCTCCTTATTAAAATCTCTGTTAAAGTCCGACTGACTTATATTATGATACTTAATCGTTTTAAAGAATTTAAGTACACCTTCTAGTTTATCAAATTTTAGAGTAAACAATCCACTGCTTGCTTTCCAAAAATCTTACATTTGTTTAGTAAATTAATTTTCGCAAAATAATAAAGTTCATAAGATTCTCCAGAGCGTACCCATCTATTAAGAATATCTGTCAAGAGTTCCCCATAGTTTTCGGTTGCAGGAAATGATTCCTGTAGCATCGACTTCCATTCAAGCCAAATATGCTTAATAGAGGGCAGACCCTGGAACTATTTCTTAGCCAGTCCGGTGAGTTTAGGCAGGGCATAGTGAACCGTTTGCTTATCGTTCCAACTATAAATCTCGAAACGTTCATCGACTTTATCGAGCCAAATATTAATAGTCTGTTCTTTCGACATAGGGTCGAAGCCAGGAACGTCGTTATTCAAAGTTGCAGTCGAAAACGGTTCATGATCCCCTGCTTTAGGCTTAAGTTTTACAAAAAAAAAATCCTCAAACAGGTCCGTAGTCATATATTTTGTTTTCCTGTTGTCATGTGCTTCATTTGTGGGCATCACTGGGCGTGTGTCGTTTCGCGGGAGTGATTAAGGATCGGTACAGAGTTGAGCTTTCATTGCTAGCGTTTGTCTGCCCACGATTACTCGGGCCAGACTCAGGCGTCTCGAACGCCTACGTGATCTGTTCCATTCCATTAATCTCTCCCGTTCTTTGCGTACCTGGTTTTTCAAGGGTTCTGAATTTTTCCCTATCCCTGCACAACTCACGTTTCTTATCGAGTAGCGTTCGCGTGCTGCTTATGCTTCGGCTTCTCAGCTGATGACGCGTTGCGCTGCTGTGCCGATGATCACGAACTGGACTGCGCCTCCAAGATCCTTGCGTTTTTTTTTTTTTTGGGTTATCACTGCGGCCGCTGCGACTGCGGCTACGACTGCGCCTTTCGATTTCCCCTAGGTTCCGCTTTAGACTTCGGGATGCTTCACTGCTATGTTTCCTCTGTCTTTCGTAGTTGCCAAAAAGTTGCTGCTGCGTCGATAATCCGCATTGGGTTCTTTGTCGCTCATTTTTCTGGAACTCAGAACATTTTGTTAATGTATTGTGTACTAATAAGGACAAACTACGTGCTTCCTTTCACCGGCTTCATAAGGTTCATAACTCAGCTTCCCTGTTCTTTGTTAGATTTACTTTTGCAAAACAAAGTCACCGAATTTAATTTTAACATAGATATTTCAACATTACATTAAAACCATTTATTTAGTCTCAGTTTATAATAACATTTTTGCATTTTTATTTATTTCTCTTACACATACGGTATTTTTGTTTTCAATCTGTATGCATCACAAAAATGGCTACACATTTTGGGGTTCTTTAATTATTTCTAGTTATTAGGTTCATTATATTTCTCTTCTAAACTTTTATTTCTATAAACTACCTCGAACGAGGGGACACAAAATTGAAAGAAAATAGTTAGCCACTTTTTTTTAATCTGTATTCATCACGAAATCTGTTAATTATTTTAGAAGGATTTTATCATGCCTTGGCTTTAATCATACAAGATTACCATTTTAGACTAATATTTCCATATTTCTAATCAATCTAATATAACAATCAAATACATTTTTCAAAAAGAAACTGCATCCGGTTCAATCGGCCAAATCGGGTACATATTGTTATCATGTAATGTTAAACTACACTATATTCTTATTTTTCTTCTCGTTATTGCGTTGATTTTCCGTTTTAAAATAAATACAGTTTGGCGGTCGAGCTCGTGGGGTGGTTCATCACAAAACAAAATGTCTCGCGAATCCCACTTCTGAGATGCAAAACTTATCTCAGAAGGGAATCATAGAATTTAAACAACAAATAAATCAACGCAGTAACAATATTTAATACCAATAATTCAACATAGTTCAGTACATTTTACATTATTTCACTAACCTTACATCTTGTCACTCCGGTGGCTCGTTCAAGACTGCCACATGTCGGTTGTTATAGTCAACTCGTTAAACTGACAATTAACTCAATGTCAAAATGATTTGATAACTGACAGTGACTTTTGCCAAAATGATACAAACGTAACTCGACTATAACAAGACCCATCCATGCACAGTTCACTATAAGATTAGTAATATAAATCTACCCTCATATAGATAAGTCTTGTTACACTATGATACCACAAGGCATAGGTAGTCATCGCGATTCATTTTTGCACCTAAAAACAAAATTGCAAGCTTTTTGCTTTTATTTTTGCGAAGCGCAATATCCAAAAGGTATTGCCACTATAAAAATCCAGATTTATTCAATGCAATGAATAAAAAACGTAAAATAGATCGTGTTGAAAATCGTCTGCTGCTCGAATTCTCTTTGAACCGGCTCGTTTTTTTTCACAATCGCAATCGAAGGAATCACTCTTTTCTGCCTTTGAACAGTCCATGAAAAAGAAAAATAAATGATACGTACCCCGCAGCATTTTCCGTGCTTCAGAGCTATGTGGGTACTTATAATATACGTTGTAGTGTAGATAGGACGTTTCTACAAAGTCACACCGCTCCATTTACTTGTGTAGCTTTCATATGTACTGTTAGCGATGCTCGTACAAAGTTATCTGTAACACTTCGCGTTCGAAACGCTTCGCCTTTGCATAGCACACATACTGAATAAGGAATACGAAATGGTTATTTGAGAGGGAAATGTTGGTGTTTCTGCTATTTCCTTATCGAAATGCCGAATGTTGTGTAGTAAATAAAGTGCTCATGTGTTGTAGGGAAGTATGTGTTTCAGAATACGTGTGCTGTTATAGGAATTTGAATGATAATGGGAAATAGGATTATATTGTTTCAAAGGACTATGAGGGTTTATATGGAATCAGCACAAATATTATTTAGAAAGTGATCAGTTTGATTTGATTTCATTTCGATTTGTTTGATTTTATAAGTTAATAGTTATTCTGTTGACTAGAAGTTGGTAAATCATAAATGGAGAATCAAAATTAACGCATTACAAATTAGGAACCGTAAATGCCAAAACTAAGTAAATACTCTGTGTTGTTGTACCTTATTTCGTGGATCATAAACACATCAAAGATAAACCAGGAGTGTAAGGGGAAAGTAAACCTTGCCGGCATCAGCAACGGTAGCTCTCCGAATTCAATCGACGACAGGAGATCCGTGTCTCGAGGGAATTACCTCCGACGTTTCTTTAATAATGGTTGAATCCTAGGCTAAGATCTAATGTCCATTTAAATTCACTAAACGACCCATCTATTTTTAGTATTAATGAATTATCGTTCTTTGTTTCAGGTAAGCTGGATTTTCTAATTATGAACTTCGATGGTAAGAATTAAAATGGCTGCCGTTCTCTGTCAGCCCCGACACGTACCATTTGAATAGGTGGATTATAATCCTATCGAAATTCCTCTGTAAATTCATCTCGGAATCAGCATATTCCTGAATGATTAATTCAATATACAGGGACGCGAGTGCGGGTCGGGTTTTATAATTATTTTTAATTATCCCCGTGACGGAGCGTGGCGCGAGAACCGTCATGACCACTACGACGCCATCTTGTGAATATTCATCGAGTGAAGAGACCCGCCATTATTTTTCTAGAGACTCTAACCTAATTTTCAGTAATGAGCCTTGTGGGGACGTCTCTAAAAATGCGGTGTTCGCACAAATAAAATATCTTGTCCTTTGTCTTTTTTCTTTGTATTACTTGATTATAGCGGTTAGGTGATGGAATGTATTTTTTTATGAAGATGTTTTCATCCATTTAACGTCGGTATTTAGAGAAAAAAGCAGGTCAAAATACTCTGAACGAAAACAAAAATAAACAAGATGCATAGACAAATATTTTATGTACAAATATCTAGGGACATTGCAGTTGCAGTTGAACTGGTAAAATAAGTTCAGATTTCTCAAAATTAGGAAATCCGGCAGACTCCATGAAAAATTAACCACTGCAAGATAAACTAAAACGGAAAGTTAAGCTAAGAACTTTTTAGGTATAGATAAACTCATTACAACTTCCACCATTTTACCTTTATAATGCATGAGTTGCCAGAGTAAAATATTCTGTGGCCCTTACATTTTCTTGTCGTGGCAGATCCTCATTTTAGATCTCATTCGTCAAATGGACGTGTTGTTTTACTTTTTATTATCCCTATAAACCGGGGCGTGACCTTGTTTAATAAATTTGCTAGGCTCAGCACAGCATTGCTTGAATACCAAGTCGAAAAATAAAATGGTGCCAGACTAGGCAACATTTTTTCAAAGAGTTTCTAGTTTATTACTAGCTTCTACTGGAGTTTTTGTGGGCTGAATTCCAAGTTCAAATATGTTGAGTAAGAGCAGTTAGAGGGGACTACCAATATTAATTACAACGGCACTGCCTAATTAATTCAACTCTCGTTTATATTACTATGCTAACTGGGTTGTCAACACATTAAATAGGTTAAATGCAATCCCTGCTATAAAAGTACCATAGCTAAGTTATGGTACTTTTTTTAGTGTCATCATCTGCTTAAACTTTCCACAACTATATTAGGGTCGACTTACAGTCAAATCGGATGCAGCTGGATACCAGTATTTTACATGAAGCGACCCCTATCTGACCTTCACAACCCAGTTACTGGTAACACGAAAACACGATACCCCTTGGTAAGCCTGGTAGTCAGACTTTCAGGCTTCTGCGTCTGTCATAGATGCACGAATGACAACTAGAATCATGAGGCACGGAGGGTATGTAAAGATGGTCACCCATCCATGGACCGATCGCTTAATCTGATTGAACGAAGCACTCGGCGGTTATGACTTAGCCACGAGCTCCCCTTTTCAGAGTGCAAAAAATATCTATTCAATTCTTCATTACCTTACCTATTATTATCTCAATTTTCACGTCACAGTCGTAAGAAAGGCCCATAAAAGGTAGATTCCCCTCCATAAACTGATAAGAGAAGGCGAATTAAAATTAATCAGGTGGGAAAATGAAAAATTATTTCATTTCCTCGACCTCACGCGTGCGGGTTGTCTCTCACCCCGGATATGACTTGACTGATGTTACCCGGATATAAATCAGACTGGTCCCGGGAATATTATGGCAACACTATTTTTCTTATTTTTTATCGGCAATCCGCTCACAATACACTTTTGTGGGATGCAGGGTTTCCGATTTAGGTTGCGTTGAATATTGGTTTTTTACTCGAATTTGAAATGTGTGGAAGCGAAATTGTTCTCATATTTTGGTATTGAAGGTTTGCGTATAACCTTAACTATTTTATGTTGCCACATAGGGCAAGTTCTTTTTTTTTATCACGATTTGATATTGATACTCGTCACGTTAGTTGATATAATTTGACTATGTTTAAATGTAAATGATTCGAGGTTCGATTTCGAGGTCGAGTAGTCTTATTGAGTTTCTCCATTAGGAATTTCTTATTGCAGCAGTGGAGTCTGGATTTATCCCCGGATAATGGCAATTGGCTCGTCTATTACCATGGGACTTTAACATAACTGGTGAAATGTGGGCGCAATAGACACCTCTGCCCAATCCTTCGAAAAATACAGGCGTAATGTTATGTAATGTTTTTACCTTCAACTTGCCTGTCCCACGGGTAACATAAACAATATAAAATTA